>OX578149.1:72370245-73763995 GCA_951213105.1 Amaurobius ferox | reverse complement strand
AAGTTAATTAAACTGCTATATGTACAAAAAAAGTGCGATTATGTTACACATTAAGGATGGATTTGAAAAATAGTCGATCATTGTTCTACAAATGTTTTATATGTATTTCTTTTCTTGTATATGAAGTATGAAAATCTCAGCGTAAACAAGTCATAAAATTTCGAAAGAGACCAATTTTTCATTTTTACCCCTTTAACAAAATAATTATTTTATAGTGTTGACTTTTCTGATGAAGTTTTTAAGTTTCCAAATAAAATAAATTATTGTAGTATTGTGATAATTAAAAAAAAATATCACCGCTGAATATATCACACTTTAGAGATGTTTAAATAAAATTGCATTTCAGTTGGAAAGTGGTTCATAATCAATACTTCATGCGTGATTGGTCTTTCTTGTTTTAATTTAGAATCAATTGGTGAATTTTTTGAAGAATATTTTGTTGAGGTTCTCTTGTGCTTTTCTTTTTTTAAGCTTGTCGTATTTTTTTTACTTTTTAGGAGATATCAGTGTTTTCGTAAACAGTAATATTATATATTTGGGACATTCCTCATCATCAGTTTGTACCAGTAAAATGTATTTAGAAACTCTGTAATTAATTTTGATTATAATTTTGCAGCTGTTAGCCAGTCATAAAAGAGTCCCGCCGATATAATTTTGAATATACAAAATAATTCAAAATGTGTTTAGGAACTCTGTAATTAATTCTATGACTGTTGCCCGGAACTCGCCACGGGGAGGAAGCTGCATGAGTTCCACCCTGCCCACCCATCCACCCTAACATTTGTGAGAAAAGAATTTCCGAAAAAAAATGTAGAGTATGCATGTAATTTACATGTTTAAAATATAGAATTTCAGTAAATTTGGAAAATTAGATTATATACAAGTCATAAACCTTTTTAAAAGGAGAGGTTTCTAGCGTAAGAAATTTTTCCTTTAATATGCCTTAAAGTTTATTTCAATTAGGCTGTTTTTTAATTCCCAAGCCTTAAATGGATTCTTAGTTAAGGATACCAAGCCTTAAATTGGGTTTCTTTACGGATCCCGAGCCAAATGTCAAATGGGCTGTTTTTTGGTTGCCAAGCTTTAAGTCGATTCTTAATTAAGGGTACAAAGCCTGAAATTAGGTTGCTTTAAATATCCCGAGTCAAATTTCAATTGGGCTGTTTTTCAGTCCCCAAGTTTTAAGTGGTTTCTTAGTTAAGGATACCAAGCCTGAAATTGGGTTGCTTTACGGATCCCGAGCCAAATGTCAAATGGGCTGGTTTTTGGTTGCCAAGCTTTAAGTGGATTCTTAATTAAGGGTACAAAGCCTGAAATTAGGTTGCTTTAAATATCCCGAGTCAAACTTCAATTGGGCTGTTTTTCAGTCCCCAAGTCTTAAGCGGTTTCTTAGTTAAGGGTACCAAGCCTGAAATTGGGTTGCTTCTGGTTCCCAAGCCTGAAATTGGACACTTTATGAATATTGAGCCAAATTTTAATTAAACTGCTTTCTGGTTCCCAAGTAAGTGGATTCTGTGTTGAAGGTACCAAGCCTGAAATTGGGTTGCATTAATTGACATTTAATAATGATTCATAAATTAATTGAAGAATGCTGTTTTATAATATATATATATATATTTCTTAATTTTCAAGTTATTTTCATTACTCGTTTTGCTATTATATATATATATGAAGTTCTATCTTCTATGTCTGTAACTGCGAAAGAGAACAAACTCTACCAGTCAGCGAAGTCATAAAGGGTAGAACAGTTTTGGAATTATTGTAAATATCGTGCTGCGTTTATTAATTATTGTGGGATCTAATTATCCATTTCTTTCAATCCTAATCATTTTTAAAGGAGTATTCAAATTAATTCTGATTAAAAATTGTATGATTATTACTGTGAACATGAAAGAATATTAAAAATAAGCTTACTGTAAAATGTGCAAAAAAATATTATCTGATTTTTTAAATCTATCTTATATTAAAGTATGTTCAATTATTTTTGAAAATCATATTTACTCGAGTCTATCCAATTTTAACGGTATTGAATGGTGATGAAAAAATTTGTATGAGATCAATTTTTTTTTACTCTCTTGAAACAATGTTATTCTAAAACAAATATTATTTTTGTTCAAATTAATGGGCCCGGTTTATCGAATCTTTACGGTTTTGGTGAAATTTTTATGAAAAATGAGAATTCTGGGATTTGAAATTTATGGAATTGGAATGAGTGCTCTCTTAAAAAAAAAACCTTGGGATACCACTTAATGTAGGTGTTAATACCTCCAACTTCGTCTGCCTTCTTCTTCCTCCTCCTCCTCCTCCTCCTCAGACTTAAGATCATCATCTTTCTCAAGACTTAGGATTGTGTTAATTAACCGAACGTAGTGACAGAGGTTTGCATCTGG
Organism: Amaurobius ferox; assembly: GCA_951213105.1. Classification (NCBI taxonomy): domain Eukaryota; kingdom Metazoa; phylum Arthropoda; class Arachnida; order Araneae; family Amaurobiidae; genus Amaurobius; species Amaurobius ferox. Next base: position 73,761,605 of record OX578149.1, on the reverse strand, counting down.
GTCACCACTCTCAAACCTGCGAAGCTTGGTGTTTGCTAGATCAATGATATACTGCCTCAGATCAAAATTTATCTGTTTCCATGCTGGGGCTGAAGGAGGATCCTTGTCCTCAGGTTCATCATATGGATATTTTCTTTTCGGGCCTCTTGGCTCTGAGAAATGGGTGCTGTTGGTGTCTGAACTCTGTAAGAAAAAGAACATAGCATGAGAAATTATAAACACATTAAATTGCTCTTAAATACTAAATACCATATAAATTAAAAATAAAAGTTTATTTTTAAAGAAAATTTCAACAAAAAAGAAAATGGAATGAGCGAAACATATCTGCTTTGCAATATTGTCCAAACATCAAATATATTTATAAAATATGGTTGTAAAAATTAATGCGAAAATTTTTACCTTTTTAAGCTTTTATAACTATTTAATATTTTTATTCTCATTTTTCTAAATACCCAATATTTCTCAATTTAACTTCTGAAAATCAACAGAGTTCATGAGATGTCTCATAGTAAAATTTTAACTATTTATATAACTCTTTCTGGTTATAAATAGAGATATGGAAAAAAAAAAAAAATATATATATATATATATATATATTTAAAAAATAAGCTGAAAGAAAAAGGAAAGCATCTATTAAAATCTAATAGTAATTAAAACATTTTAGGTTTTTAAATAAAGAAATTAGATCAATCATTTTGTGTTATCCAATATTTATAAAATCATAGAAATTTTTTCCTTACCAGGTATGACTATTATTCTCTATATAAGTTTGTAAAAATGTTTTAATAACTCTCATAGGGTTCTGAGAGACTGACGGCACATTAAACATGTTAACTGACCTAATGTTAAAAGTGTAAAAAATCCAGATAAATCCTTATTGAATGCTTGGAATAGCAATGTGATGTAAACCACAATCAAACACTGCTTCAAGATATGTGGTTTCCTTGTGAATGATACTGATTCATATGTTGTGATTGACAATCTGGAAGGTGTCAACCAGTTTCTTGATGATGCCATCATTAATAATTTGAACATTGTAATCTGCAAAGAACTTATATGCCAACATACTTGAAACAATTAAAGGGAAAAAAGAAACTGTGTTTCACCTCCGAACAATCAAGATGCATATGTAGCAACACTGACCTTACGGAAACATTTCGAAAGAGGAAAGGGTACCGACAACTCTTTTTTACAATATTTACAGAAAGTGGATTATTTTCTAGCTTGTTAAAGGCAAAAAATGTTAAATTCAAGCAATCAGAGTTGACCAGTTTTCTTGAGTAAATACTAATTTGTAAATATTTTTGAATCTTTGAGATATTCCATGTTGGATAACGAATTTACATTGTAAGTAAAATTATTTCTTGTTAATATAAGTAACATGTCAGTGTATAACATATAACAGTAATTAATATATTTTTTACCAATGAATATTTTTATACCTGTCTATAATATTCTTTTTTGGCAAATTCGTTTATTAATATCAGATCTATTTACTGGATTTAATATCTGGCATTTATAATAAATAAAAATTAAGAAAAACTTATTAATTTAGGATAAATTAAGTTTTTTGCAGCCCCTTCGAACTCGACTCACTGTATATCGTAGGAAACGTAAGAAAAGTTTGCAATTCGATCAACATAATTGTAATGTCAAAGTAATATTGTTAACAAAGGTAACATAAATGTGCAAAAGTCAGATCTACCTGTAGGATGTCATATACATGTTTTTATAAATGAAAGTTAATACAGCATTTCTAGCAGTCAATGTTTTGAAATATTTAATAGAATATTTATTTTTCCTAGCTAAGGTGATCAGATATTTTAATTGTAAGCCTATTAGGCATGAATATAAATATTTTAATTGCATTTTATTTACAAATGTTAAGACATATGTACTTATATTTTAAACTATAACAATTTTAATTGAAATATTTTAAAATCTTTTTATAAAGTTCCTTTTAGCAACTTTCTAGCATGTATGATAAGTCAAAATTAAAATAACTCTGAATTATTATTGCAGCCCTGTCGAATTCAATTTACTGAGATTTCACAATATATTGTAGGAAAAGTAAAAAAAGTTTACAATTTGTGCAACGCAAATGCAAAATTACATTTAATTTTAAAATAATAGTTAATATTTATAAACGTAATATGCATAATTCTTTTTTAAAAATGTTTTGGCAAAATTGGTCCTAACTAATTTTTTCAGTCAGGGGAGGAAAATTCTATTTGTATCTAGGAAACAGTGGAAAAACTAAACTTTTAAGTTGTTATATTTTAAATTTTTCTTAAATTGTTAAACAATTTCTAAATAACAAAGAGCACCAAAAATTGTGTACGGCTACATTCGATTTTCTTACTACGTAAATAAAACATAAAAGAAAAGATAATTAAAAAAGAAAACTTACACGAACAGAAGCATTCTGTGCTGTACTTTTCTCCATGATTGATGACTTCAACATTCAGGTTAACACTTCAACGTAATGATACACCGCTGCGTTACTTCTCAAACCAGATCAGCACTACACACTACTAACAAGGTAATACACACAAGCAAGATTAGCACCCAACTAACAATCGAGGACTATGACATCATCTGGGTGGTCATTGGTGTGTCCGTGAGAGCGCTTCAAGGTGGGCGGGGCGTCTCTCTCTCTCTCTCGTTTGTGCACGTGCTTTCATATATACTAGAAAGTTCCCACGTTTCTACGCATGCGTGAATATATCATAGTTTCGAGCGTAAATAAACAGCTTGCGCAGTAACGTAAATCGTAAGAACGAAAAAGCATTATTTTTACTATATCGGTTAATGGCAAACGATGATGACCAAATAAAAATTGAAACTAAACCCATTACACGTCAAACTTTACCTTTGTGCTGAAAGTAAGTGATTAAGAATAATTCAGTAACAACATATGTTTACAGATTTCATTTAATAAAGTGCACTTTAAGTGGATGTACCGTTTTTACCGTGGCCACTAGTTAGCGTTCTGAAAATCTATAGATTTACTAGAAAATTCGGCAGTATATGATTGAGAAGGGAAAGCTACATAGCGAATTTCTTTTAAACTCATATATATATTTTAGTTTTCGGTAAAGTATTAATATTCATCAAAGACTATAAATTTAGATATAACCTATTAAAATTAGAGGTTAAACAGTTGTGAATTTCTAAAGTAGCCATTTTTAATGTAGAAATAATGAAAATTTCCATACTTCTAAGAATACATTGCTACTAGTTGTTAAATAATTTCTAATAACAAAGGGCGCCAAAAATTATGTACGGCTCTATTCTATTATCTTACTCCGGAAATAAAACATAAAAAGGAAGATATTAAAAAAAACTTACACCAACAGCATTCGGTGCTGTATTTTCCTTCATAATTGATGCTATCCTCATTATGCATGCTCACACGTCAACTGAATGATATCGCTGCGTAAGTTCTCAAACCAAATCAACTCTACCAATAATAATCCCATACGGATTTGTTGTTGAGGATAGAAGCAGCAGGGGCGAAGCGACTTTAATCTGCAATCTCAGCTTCTGGTACTTATCTTCATAATGTGACATTATTTCAGTGACCCATTGTATGGAAAGTCGATGTTTTTATTTTTGGCTAGCTTTATTTAGACTTGGCTCCTAATGTAGCAGTTTGTTGCACATTTGAGTTTAATCAGTTTTGGGAGTTGATACAGATCTTGATATTACTTCGCTTTTTGGCGATTTAAGGATGTTTTAGAATATTTTAAGTTTAAATTATCCTGGTTTGAATGTTTTATTTAGTTTGGGTCATCAGAAAAGATTTATACCTGTTTTTCGGTTATTCTAAGTTTAGAATTGCACAGCGTTTCTTACGAGATTTGGCCTTTCGATGGTCATAATCATGTAGGTGAATAATAATTCGTTCGGGACGGATGGCAATTTTTTGCAAAAGTTTAGCGCTTGATGTTTAATGTGAGCTCTCACGGTTTTGATTTTGAAGTCTTTCCTAATCACAGAGTTTTTTAAGTATCTAGGGGGCTTTCCTAATACACCCTAGAATTTTATTTTGTCTTTTTTATAAGCAGTCTATGATAGATTTACAGGCATATCCCCATATGCATTCCGGAGCGGATGACCGATTTATATATTAGAAGTTTGTTTTAATAACTGAGACTTCTGTTTCCTATGAGTGGGTATAAGGCTTCTGTGGCCATATGAGCTTTTTTCATGATATTCGTTGTGTGCAATTTTGTCCTGCTGTGCTTTGTTGTCGTCCTGCTTATGCGGCTGGACCCCCGTACAATGCATCTTTTACCCAATCTTATCTGTGGCCGAAGTCAAAAAGAGGAAAGTGGTCGATTTCATATTAACGAAAGTGTTCATTAACATAATGTTGTGGTGATTGGATAACATCAAAACCAAAATTCTAGCTATAGTGCTTGGTAATTTTGATACATCGTCCACTCACTCAGTCAGTTCAGTGCATATTATGTAGATATATTTTTTTAATTAATAACATGTCAAACAATAAATAAAAAGTAAAAATAAGTTAATAAACATTTTGCGAGCATTTGCTTAGTCTTGTGCAGAGATTTTATATATGTAAATTTGTGATAAAAAAGACATTGATTGAATGCACAACTGCTATAACTCTTTCAATTTTTGTGCATTGTATGAATTTACTTTAAATATAAAACTCTCACTAAACTTAGATTTACATGCTACGTAACTGATGTGTATCTTTGTATTATCTGATACTTATTTATATTATTAATATATAGCACTTGATTGTATATTGGTATTATTTTAGGAAATTTGTAATTTATGCAGCTGCACAGGCAGCAATTTATTTTTCTAGATCATATTTTTCTTTGGAAGATGTAAAGAATGTTTGATCGTGTAATTTATAAGCTCCTTAAAAATTTTTGATACGTCATTAAAAACTCCTTAATTTTTGTTTACAAAATTGAGTATGAGCTCTGTGACTGTTCAACTTTAACAGGTTATTTTCTTCATTTTATTCGATACTTTTTCTTACTAAAATGTTTGTCTTTGTAAACGTTTTGTCTTTTACATTAACTGGAGAGAAATGCAGTTTACTGATAATGCTAGCAAGTGGATGAGTAACAAGTCTTTGATCTATTAAAAAACATGTTCAGTTGCAGCCTTTCTGGGCAATAATGTGGGATGTGTAGAAATCAGTTGTCATTCAGGAATATTTTCTTGGCTGTTGCTCGTTATTCAGAGTGGCTGTTTCAGAAAACTTGACGAATGTGATGTTTATGGGAACATCAAGGGCCGTACTTGTTCAGAAATTCCTGGAAAAAAATATATTTGTATCCTGAAATGTCCTTATTTTTTACGTGCCAACCTGAAATATTTTGCTTATATCAAAACGGAGATGTCGATTACTAAGGATTTTCCGTAGTTTCTACGGGAAACATCTTCAACTCATCTACGGATTACGGAATTTGCATAGTTTTCTACGGGTAATTGCCTTCAGCCTATACCAATGTAAATTTACGGCCGCATAGTCGGTAATGCCAATCAAATTACCTGGAATTTACGGCCGCCTGTAATGTAAAACAAGATTGCAATCGTTTGTTTTGTGAAAATAATAAATAAGCTTCTGCAAAGGTTGTTTAATTCAGCATAAATCGCTGAAATGCTATTTTTTTTCATTAATTTCACATAAACTGTGCTATTACGCAATTCAGTTTATTCTCATGAATTGCAGAGAGTACATTAGTATCTTTTTCCAACCATCTCAATCTTCTGAATATTGCATATTATGTTGATTAAACTAGCTTAATTTCATATTCTGATTAATTATTAAGGTTAATTTTTTATTATTTTCTCATAAACAGTACTATTGTGTAATTCCGTTTTTCTCGTAATTTGCAGAGAGTATATTAGTATCTTTTCCTATCCATCTTCTTAATATTGCATAATAAATTAACTGAACTAGCATATATTCATATCCTGGTTAATTATTACGATTAATTTCTTAATTATTTTCGCTTAAACAGTGCGATTGCGCAATTCAGTTTTTCTCGTGCATTGCCGAATGTACATTAGTATCTTTTTTGTGCAGAAAGCAGTGGTCAGAGGGAGAGATGGGATTTTCATTAATCTGTTCAGACTATTGCATCATAAAACAACCGCACTCATGGGACAAAGCTTTCAAATTGTGGACGCTGACATGTGATCTAGTGTTTTTTACAGCCAGACATGCATTCAAAATTATTAAACTGTCAGCATTTCATCTCTGTACTTTATTTCTACATAGATAAGCTTATCTGAAGAAATTGTCAGGGAATTTGAAGATAAGACATAGAAATGTTGGAATTATCATAGACGTTTTAAAGTTCAAAGTATCTAAAGTTTTTTAAATATATTGGCATGTATCTAAATACAATTTTTTGTCTTTGGAATAGTTTTAACTGTTCCAGGTAGGCTTGCTTTGGATAAGCACGAAATAATATATAGTCTGCATTTAACTATTCAGTTCAATTTCTGTGATGTGACTTTTTAACATGTAAGGTTTCAAAACTTAAATAGCAATGTGAAATAATTTTATAATGCCACTCTGGTTGCAACCACGATATATCATTAACTGCCTATTTCCATTGCTGCTTAAGTATTACAATTTTTTTTTTTTAAGATTAATATAAATCGGATTATTTCTCAGATTATTCGGATTGTTTGGAGGGTATCATTATTCAGACGGAGAGTTACGGTATTTTGCAATCTCATTAACCTATTCAGACCATTGCATATAAAATATCCGCACTCTTGGGATCAAGTTTTTAAATTTTGGGCACTACCATATGCTCTGGTGTTTTGCACAGCCAGACATTCATTCAAAATTATTAAACTAACACTAATTATTAAACATTGTATCTTCGCGACTCTGTACTTTATTACTTTCCTTATATACATGTTATAATGAATAAGAAAAGTACTGTGACGGGGTCGAAAATTCGAATTCGAGTTTTAAGTAATGTTTCGCAAATTCTGAGTTCCGATATATGACGAGCATACATTCCAGTATATAAGAAATGCTCGTCTCCCCGTTTGTCTGTAACATTCGTCGATATATTTAGCAAATTTGGCGATATTTCGCCCTAGATTGACGAATATTTCTTCAGAATTGCAAAAGTGAAGCTAAATTAATGTAAATGACGCCTAATTAATATATTAATTATTAAAATATTTTAATATGTGGACTATATCGCTTACTGAGAATGCTATGAATAAGAGTTGTGTGAAATATAAGTAATTTGGGTACGTTGAAATAATATTGCATGTTGTCAATTCAACCAAATTTGCCAAATGTACAATTCAACATTAAAAACACGGTACCGTGGATCTTATGCATTATTATTTTCCTTATATACATAATGTATAAGGAAAGTATTGTGGCGGGTTCGAAAATTCGATTTCAAGTTTTCAACTGGAGATCACGTTTCAAGCAGCCCTGAACACGAATCCAACGTTTTTGAGATGATGTCTGCGTGTGTGTGTCTGTGAAATTATGGAGACGATATCTCACGAACGAATGGAGCGATTCGAACGCAATTTGGTACAAAAATTAGAATTCGTGAATACTGGAAGCCTATTGTTTTTGTACGCAATCTAACAACAAAAGAACCCCCCTAAATTTTCGAGTGAAATTTTAAAAAAATCATCAAAAAATCAAAACCTTTAATAAAGTTTCGTAAATAGTCATTTCGTACGTAATTTTTCATTAGAAAACGTTTATCATAACCTTTAGAACGCTAGCACGAACCGTTCTCGAGATATTGCATATGTTTAAAAAAAATTATCAAAAAATCATATATAATAAAAAAATATTAACTATTGTGAAATATATTCACTGTTCATAAGTAATATCATGCGGTAAATTTGGGGACATCATTTTTGTGGATCTAGCTCTTTCCAGTCATGAGAAAAAATACTTTGCGTAATACTTTTATATTTGGACGCCAATAGTCATCTATCTGCTATAAAAATAACTTATTTCTCCGGCCATAATGCTTGGCGAGATTTTGGCGGATTGTCCCCTACATGGCGACTTTTTTAAATGTTGCCAAATTAATGAAAATGTTGTCAAATTGATAAGAATAGCGACTAAATAATGAAAGTTCAATATCTTGGAAAGCTCATAAGAGTAGACAATAAAAATAACCAAATCCTTCTTCCGTAACGCTTGGCGAGAAATTTTTCGGAACGTCGCCAATTTGGCGATTATTTTAAATGTTGCCAAAGTGATAAAAATGACTCCAAATGGGAAATAATGTTTCGCAAATTCTGATTTCCGTCATATGATGGGTGTACCTTCTTGTATATAAGAAATGCTCATCTCTCCGTTTGTCTGTAACACTAGGTGATGTATATGGCGAAAAATTTACCAAAATTTCGCCAACTTGGCGATACCTCGCCACAGATTGACAAAAATATCGTCAAAATTGCAAAAATGACGCTAAATTTATGAAAATAACGCCTAATTGATGAATTAATTATTTGAATATATAGACTTTATCGTTTATTGAGTATGCTATCGATATTGCTAATTGTTTATTTAGAGTTGCACGAAATAAGTAAATTGGGTACTTTAAAACGGTTTACATGTTGTCATCCGGAAAATCGCCAAATGTACAATTCAACAATAAAAACATAGTACGGTGGATCTTATACAGTATTTTTTTTTTCTGTAAAAGGAGTAAATTCATTGCATTATATAAGGAAAGTCGTGTGTAGCCCACATCAGATTCTTTTTACATAGATAGGAATATTGTATTATCAGGAGGAATTGTCAGGTAATTTGAAAATAGGACTTTAAAATTTTGGAATCAGATACTAGAATGGATTTATACTAGAAATATCAGATACTAAAAATATTTTGATTAATATTCAGATACTAGAAATATTTTGGAACTAGATAGAACTTTTTACTTTCCCTGCAATACATGGTAATGTATAGGGAAAGTTTTGGAATCATACCGAAAATCACAACTCGAGTTTTCGACGGATCTACACGTTTCGAGACCTCTAGAATACGAAAAAACCATTTTTAGCATGAAGTCTGTGTGTGTGTGTCTGTGCAGATTTTGTATCCACTCTAACTAAAAAACTAATGGACCGAATTTCATAAAATTTGGTAGGTAAGTCACTTGTGGGCGAATCCGGTGCTGATTAGTTTTAAGTATGATTCGGGATAAAAGAATTCGCCCTTTTTTGCGAAATGGCCCGCAAAAGCTTGTATCCACTCTAGCTGAAAAACTAATGGACCGAATTTCACAAAATTTGAGAGATAAGTCGCTCGTGGGACACCCTGGTGCTGATTAGATTTTGGTACGATTCGGAAAAAAATAACCTTCCTTTTATTGCGAAATGACCCACAAAAATCGTCAAAATCTAAAATAAAAAACTACGTATGCTCAAATATATCCATTAAATGCTTGTTTTATACGTAATTTTTAACGAAGAAAAGAAAAAGATCAACCCCATTACACTAGGACTAGCCGTTCTCGAGATATTTTAGTTTTTTCTTATTTTCTCTATGTCACCTTTAAAAATAAGTCCAGTTACCAAATGAGAACGAAAATTGAAATAACAGTGAATTAAATTTAATTAAAATAAAGAGAACTTGGATATAAGTCTGCAGGGAAAGTCATGTGCTTCCCACATCAGATTTTTTAAGTTCAAGTGAAAAGATTGAAATTTTACATTCGTTTGACATGGCAGCATAGGAAAAAATTTGACATAATCATGCATAAATGAAGTTATTTGTAGCTCAAGGATCACGAGATTTAATAGTTTCAATCATTGTCATGAAGTATATCCGCGTACATATTTTGTGTTTGTGATGTCATCAGCCTCCTCCGCATGGGTGCCCATAAGGTAGGGCAAGGGGAGGGGACACTTGCCACATCTGGATGTTATAGTCACAAAGGCAGGCTTCGTGCTAGTCGATGTTGTACATCTTATCCTTCAGATTTCCCCCACCTAAAAAAGTTTTATAGGTGCCCATACCCCTGGGGTCAAGTTACATTTTCAAGTTTGGTATCGAAAGATATTTTCAAGCCCTTTAAAGTGGAGAGTTACACGCTATAATTGTAATCATTTGGACAACGATATTGAATTTTCAAATTTGTTTTTGTAAAATTGATAAAAAAAAACCCACAAACTAATTTTTACCCCCTCCTAAAAAAAGTTCTATTGGTGCCCCATGCGCCTCAGAGTCAAGTTACCACTGGAGGTACATTTTCAAATTTGGTCTTAATCGAAAGATGTTTTCAAGACCTTTGAAGTGAAGTGTTACATGCTATAATTATGATCATTTAGACCAACGATACCGATTTTTCAAATTTTTCTTTGTAAAATTGATAAAAAGAAAAATCACAAGCTACTTAGAAATGGATTCTGGTATGAAAAAGTCAAGTGAAGCCACACTCCAGTTAATTTTATTTTAATTGGAACAACAAATTTAATATTTTCACTATTATCCAATGTCAACGCTTTGTAATTTCGTTTTACACAAAATGAATAAACACCATTGTTGTCGATTATTTAGATCTTTTCTGGAAATAGAAAATTAATTTTTCCACACATCTTAATATTTCTAAAAGTAATAAAGTTATTTACATGAAATTTTGTAAGTTTATTGTAACAGCATCATATTATACAGTATGTAACTTATGTGATTAATGAATGTAACAGAACTGTAATTTGATTTAAAAGTTAATTAAACTGCTATATGTACAAAAAAAGTGCGATTATGTTACACATTAAGGATGGATTTGAAAAATAGTCGATCTTTGTTCTACAAATGTTTTATATGTGTTTCTTTTCTTGTATATGAAGTATAAAAATCTCAGCGTAAACAAGTCATAAAATTTCGAAAGAGACCAATTTTTCATTTTTACCCCTTTAACAAAATAATGATTTTATAGTGTTGACTTTTCTGATGAAGTTTTTAAGTTTCCAAATAAAATAAATTATTGTAGTATTGTGATAATTACAAAAAATTTCACCGCTGAATATATCACACTTTAGAGATGTTTAAATAAAATTGCATTTCAGTTGGAAAGTGTTTCATAATCAATACTTCATGCGTGATTGGTCTTTCTTGTTTTAATTTAGAATCAATTGGTGAATTTTTTGAAGAATATTTTGTTGAGGTTCTCTTGTGCTTTTCTTTTTTTAAGCTTGTCGTATTTTTTTTACTTTTTAGGAGATATCAGCATTTTCTTAAACAGTAATATTATATATTTGGGACATTCCTCATCATCAGTTTGTACCAGTAAAATGTATTTAGAAACTCTGTAATTAATTTTGATTATAATTTTGCAGCTGTTAGCCAGTCATAAAACAGAGTCCCGCAGATATAATTTTGAATATACAAAATAAATCAAAATGTGTTTAGGAACTCTGTAATTAATTCTATGACTGTTGCCCGGAACTCGCCACGGGGAGGAAGCTGCATGAGTTCCACCCTGCCCACCCATCCACCCTAACATTTGTGAGAAAAGAATTTCCAAAAAAAAATGTAGAGTATGCATGTAATTTACATGTTTAAAATATAGAATTTCAGTAAATTTGGAAAATTAGATTATATACAAGTCATAAACCTTTTTAAAAGGAGAGGTTTCGAGCGTAAGAAATTTTTCCTTTAATATGCCTTAAAGTTTATTTCAATTAGGCCTCTTTTCAATTCCCAAGCCTTAAATGGATTCTTAGTTAAGGATACCAAGCCTGAAATTGGGTTTCTTTACGGATCCCGAGCCAAATGTCAAATGGGCTGTTTTTTGGTTGCCAAGCTTTAAGTCGATTCTTAATTAAGGGTACAAAGCCTGAAATTAGGTTGCTTTAAATATCCCGAGTCAAATTTCAATTGGGCTGTTTTTCAGTCCCCAAGTCTTAAGTGGTTTCTTAGTTAAGGATACCAAGCCTGAAATTGGGTTGCTTTACGGATCCCAAGCCAAATGTCAAATGGGCTGGTTTTTGGTTGCCAAGCTTTAAGTGGATTCTTAATTAAGGGTACAAAGCCTGAAATTAGGTTGCTTTAAATATCCCGAGTCAAACTTCAATTGGGCTGTTTTTCAGTCCGCAAGTCTTAAGCGGTTTCTTAGTTAAGGGTACCAAGCCTGAAATTGGGTTGCTTCTGGTTCCCAAGCCTAAAATTGGACACTTTATGAACATTGAGCCAAATTTTAATTAAACTTCTTTCTGGTTCCCAAGTAAGTGGATTCTGTGTTGAAGGTACCAAGCCTGAAATTGGGTTGCATTAATTGACATTTAATAATGATTCATAAATTAATTGAAGAATGCTGTTTTATAATATATATATATATTTTTTTTTTAATTTTGAAGTTATTTTCATTACTGGTTTTGCTATTATATATATATATGAAGTTCTATCTTCTATGTCTGTAACTGCGAAAGAGAACAAACTCTACCAGTCAGCGAAGTCATAAAGGGTAGAACAGTTTTGGAATTATTGTAAATATCGTGCTGCATTTATTAATTATTGTGGGATGTAATTATCCATTTCTTTCAATCCTAATCATTTTTAAAGGAGTATTCAAATTAATTTTGATTAAAAATTGTATGATCATTACTGTGAACATGAAAGAATATTAAAAATAAGCTTACTGTAAAATGTGTAAAAAAAATATCTGATTGTTTAAATCTATATCTTATATTAAAGCATGTTCAATTATTTTTGAAAATCATATTTACTCGAGTCTATCCAATTTTAACGGTATTGAATGGTGATGAAAAAATTTGTTTGAGATCAATTTTTTTTTACTCTCTTGAAACAATGTTATTCTAAAACAAATATGATTTTTGTTCAAATTAATGGGCCCGGTTTATCGAATCTTTACGGTTTTGGTGAAATTTTTATGAAAAATGAGAATTCTGGGATTTGAAATTTATGGAATTGGAATGAGTGCTCTCTTAAAAAAAAAAAAACCTTGGGATACCACTTAATGTAGGTGTTAATACCTCCAACTTCGTCTGCCTTCTTCTTCCTCCTCCTCCTCCTCAGACTTAAGATCATCATCTTTCTCAAGACTTAAGATTGTGTTAATTAACCGAACGTAGTGGCAGAGGTTTGCATCTGGGTCACCACTCTCAAACCTGCGAAGCTTGGTGTTTGCCAGATCAATAATATACTGCCTCAGATCGAAATTTATCTGTTTCCATGCTGGGGCTGAAGGAGGATCCTTGTCCTCAGGTTCATCATATGGATATTTTCTTTTCCGGCCTCTTGGCTCTGAGGAATGGGTGCTGTTGGTGTCTGAACTCTATAAGAAAAAGAACATAGCATGAGAAATTATAAACACATTAAATTGCTCTTAAATGCTAAATACCATATAAATTAAAAATAAAAGTTTATTTTTAAAGAAAATTTCAGCAAAAAAGAAAATGGAATGAGCGAAACATATCTGCTTTGCAGTATTGTCCAAACATCAAATATATTTATAAAATATGGTTGTAAAAATTAATGCAAAAATTTTTACCTTTTTAAGCTTTTATAACTATTTAATATTTTTATTATCATTTTTCTAAATACCCAATATTTCTCAATTTAACTTCTGAAAATCAACGGAGTTCATGAGATGTCTCATAGCAAAATTTTAACTATTTATATAACTCTTTCAGGTTATAAATTGAGATATGGAAAAAAAAAAAAAAATATATATATATATATATATATGTATAACAAATAAGCTGAAAGATGAAAGAAAGCATCTATTAAAATCTAATAGTAATTAAAACATTTTAGGTTTTTAAATAAAGAAATTAGATCAATCATTTTGTGTTATCCAATATTTATAAAATCATAGAAATTTTTTCCTAACCAGGTATGACTATTATTCTCTATATAAGTTTGTAAAAATGTTTTAATAACTCTTATAGGGTTCTGAGAGACTGACGGCACATTAAACATGTTAACTGACATAATGTTAAAAGTGTAAAAAGTCCAGATAAATCCTTATTGAATGCTTGGAATAGCAATGTGATGTAAACCACAATCAAACACTGCTTCAAGATATGTGGTTTCTTTGTAAATGATACTGATTCATATGTTGTGATTGACAATCTGGAAGGTGTCAACCAGTTTCTTGATGATGCCAACATTAATAATTTGAACATTGTAATCTGCAAAGAACTTATATGCCAACATACTTGAATCAATTAAAGGGAAAAAAGAAACTGTGTTTCACCTCCGAACAATCAAGATGCACATGTAGCAACACTGACCTTACGGAAACATTTCGAAAGAGGAAAGGGTACCGACAACTCTTTTTTACAATATTTACAGAAAGTGGATTATTTTCTAGCTTGTTAAAGGCAAAAAATGTTAAATTCAAGCAATCGAAATTGACCAGTTTTCTTGAGTAAATACTAATTTGTAAATATTTTTGAATCTGTGAGATATTCCATGCTGGTTAACGAATGTACATTGTAAGTAAAATTATTTCTTGTAATATAAGTTACATGTCAGTGTATAACATATAACAGTAATTAATATATTTTTTACCAATGAATATTTTTATACCTTTCTATAATATTCTTTTTTGGCAAATTCGTTTATTAATATCAGATCTATTTACTGGATTTAATATCTGGCATTTATAATAAATAAAAATTAAGAAAAACTTATTAATTTAGGATAAATTAAGTTTTTTGCAGCCCCTTCGAACTCGACTCACTGTATATCGTAGGAAAAGTAAGAAAAGTTTACAATTCGATCAACATAATTGTAATGTCAAACTAATATTGTTAACAAAGGTAACATAAATGTGCAAAAGTTAGATCTACCTGTAGGATCTCATATACATGTTTTTATAAATGAAAGTTAATACAGCATTTCTAGCAGTCAATGTTTTGAAATATTTAATAGAATATTTATTTTTCCTAGCTAAGGTGATCAGATATTTTAATTGTAAGCCTATTAGGCATGAATATAAATATTTTAATTGCATTTTATTTACAAATGTTAAGACATATGTAATTATATTTTAAACTATAACAATTTTAATTGAAATATTTTAAAATCTTTTTATAAAGTTCCTTTTAGCAACTTTCTAGCATTTATGATAAGTCAAAATTAAAATAACTCTGAATTATTATTGCAGCCGTGTCGAATTCAATTTACTGAGATTTCACAATATATTGTAGGAAAAGTAAAAAAAGTTTACAATTTGTACAACGCAAATGCAAAATTACATTTAATTTTAAAATAATAGTTAATA
Organism: Amaurobius ferox; assembly: GCA_951213105.1. NCBI lineage: Eukaryota > Metazoa > Arthropoda > Arachnida > Araneae > Amaurobiidae > Amaurobius > Amaurobius ferox. The sequence goes on along the minus strand of OX578149.1, from coordinate 73,746,348 downwards.
TTTATAAACGTAATATGCATAATTCTTTTTAAAAAATGTTTTGGCAAAATTGGGCCTAACTAATTTTTTCAGTCAGGGGAAGAAAATTCTATTTGTATCTAGGAAGCAGTGGAAAAACTAAACTTTTAAGTTGTTATAATTTTAATTTTTCTTAAATTGTTAAACAATTTCTAAATAACAAAGAGCACCAAAAATTGTGTACGGCTACATTCGATTTTCTTACTACGTAAATAAAACATAAAAGAAAAGATAATTAAAAAAGAAAACTTACACGAACAGAAGCATTCTGTGCTGTACTTTTCTCCATGATTGATGACTTCAACATTCAGGTTAACACTGCAACGTAATGATATACGGCTGCGTAACTTCTCCAACCAGATCAACACTACACACTACTAACAAGGTAATACACACACAAACAAGGTTAGCTCGCAACTAACAATCGAGGACTGTGACATCATCCGGGTGGTCATTGGTGTGTCCGTGAGAGCGCCCCAAGGTGGGCGGGGCGTCTCTCTCTCTCGTTTGTACACGTGCTTTCATATATACTAGAAAGTTCCCGCGTTTCTACGCATGCGTGAATATATCATAGTTTCGAGCGTAAATAAACAGCTTGCGCAGTAACGTAAATCGTAAAAACGAAAAAGCATTATTTTTACTATATCGGTTAATGGCAAACGATGATGACCAAATAAAAATTGAAACTAAACCCATTACACGTCAAACTTTACCTTTGTGCTGAAATTAAGTTATTAAGAATAATTCAGTAACAACATATGTTTACAGATTTCATTTAATAAAGTGCACTTTAAGTGGATGTACCGTTTTTACCGTAGCCACCAGTTAGCGTTCTGAAAATCTATAGATTTACTAGAAAATTCGGCAGTATATGATTGAGAAGGGAAACCTACATAGCGAATTTCTTTTAAACTCATATATATATTTTATTTTTCGGTAAAGTATTAATATTCATCAAAGACTATAAATTTAGATATAACCTATTAAAATTAGAGGTTAAACAGTTGTGAATTTCTAAAGTAGCCATTTTTAATGTAGAAATCAAGGAAATTTCCATACTTCTAAGAATACATTGCTACTAGTTGTTAAATAATTTCTAATAACAAAGGGCGCCAAAAATTATGTACGGCTCTATTCTATTATCTTACTTCGGAAATAAAACATAAAAAGGAAGATATTAAAAAAAAACTTTCACCAACAGCATTCTGTGCTGTATTTGCCTTCATAATTGATGCTATCCTCATTATGCATGCTCACACGTCAACTGAATGATATCGCTGCGTAAGTTCTCAAACCAAATCAACTCTACCAATAATAATCCCATACGGATTTGTTGTTGAGGATAGAAGCAGCAGGGGCGAAGCGACTTTAATCTGCAATCTCAGCTTCTGGTACTTATCTTCATAATGTGACATTATTTCGGTGACCCATTGTATGGAAAGTCGATGTTTTTATTTTTGGCTAGCTTTATTTAGACTTGGCTCCTAATGTAGCAGTTTGTTGCACATTTGAGTTTAATCAGTTTTGGGAGTTGATACAGATCTTGATATTACTTTGCTTTTTGGCGATTTAAGGATGTTTTAGAATATTTTAAGTTTAAATTATCCTGGTTTGAATGTTTTATTTAGTTTGGGTCATCAGAAAAGATTTATAGACCTGTTTTTCGGTTATTCTAAGTTTAGAATTGCACAGCGTTTCTTACGAGATTTGGCCTTTCGATGGTCATAATCATGTAGGTGAATAATAATTCGTTCGGGACGGATGGCAATTTGTTGCAAAAGTTTAGCGCTTGATGTTTAATGTGAGCTCTCACGGTTTTGATTTTGAAGTCTTTCCTAATCACAGAGTTTTTTAAGTATCTAGGGGGCTTTCCTAATACACCCTAGAATTTTATTTTGTCTTTTTTATAAGCAGTCTATGATAGATTTACAGGCATATCCCCATACAAATGCTGCATACAGCATTCCGGAGCGGATGACCGATTTATATATTAAAAGTTTGTTTTAATAACTGAGACTTCTGTTTCCTATGAGTGGGTATAAGGCTTCTGTGACCATATGAGCTTTTTTCATGATATTCGTTGTGTGCAATTTTGTCCTGCTGTGCTTTGTTGTCGTCCTGCTTATGCGGCTGGACCCCCGTACAATGCATCTTTTACCCAATCTCATCTGTGGCCGAAGTCAAAAAGAGGAAACTGGTCCATTTCATATTAACGAAAGTGTTCATTAACATAATGTTGTGGTGATTGGATAACATCAAAACCAAAATTCTAGCTATAGTGCTTGGTAATTTTGATACATCGTCCACTCACTCACTCAGTTCAGTGCATATTATGTAGATATATTTTTTTAATTAATAACATGTCAAACAGTAAATAAAAAGTAAAAATAAGTTAATAAACATTTTGCGAGCATTTGCTTAGTCTTGTGCAGAGATTTTATATATGTAAATTTGTGATAAAAAAGACATTGATTGAATGCACAACTGCTATAACTCTTTCAATTTTTGTGCATTGTATGAATTTACTTTAAATATAAAACTCTTACTAAACTTAGATTTACATGCTACGTAACTGATGTGTATCTTTGTATTATCTGATACTTATTTATATTATTAATATATAGCACTTGATTGTATATTGGTATTATTTTAGGAAATTTGTAATTTATGCAGCTGCACAGGCACCAATTTATTTTTCTAGATCATATTTTTCTTTGGAAGATGTATGTTTGATCGTGTAATTTATAAGCTCCTTAAAAATTTTTGATACGTCATTAAAAACTCCTTAATTTTTGTTTACAAATCTGAGTATGAGCTCTGTGACTGTTCAACTTTAACAGGTTATTTTCTTCATTTTATTCGATACTTTTTCTTACTAAAATGTTTGTCTTTGTAAACGTTTTGTCTTTTACATTAACTGGAGAGAAATGCAGTTTACTGATAATGCTAGCAAGTGGATGAGTAACAAGTCTTTGATCTATTAAAAAACATGTTCAGTTGCAGCCTTTCTGAGCAATAATGTGGGATGTGTAGAAATCAGTTGTCATTCAGGAATATTTTCTTGGCTGTTGCTCGTTATTCAGAGTGGCTGTTTCAGAAAACTTGACGAATGTGATATTTATGGGAACATCAAGGGCCGTACTTGTTCAGAAATTCCTGAAAAAAAATATATTTGTATCCTGAAATGTCCTTATTTTTTACGTGCCAACCTGAAATATTTTACTTATATCAAAACGGAGATGTCGATTACTAAGGATTTTCCGTAGTTTCTACGGGAAACATCTTCATCTCATCTACGGATTACGGAATTTGCATAGTTTTCTACGGGTAATTGCCTTCAGCCTATACCAATGTAAATTTACGGCCGCATAGTCGGTAATGCCAATCAAATTACCTGGAATTTACGGCCGCCTGTCATGTAAAACAAGATTGCAATCGTTTGTTTTATAAAAGTAATAAATATGCTTCTGCAAAGGTTGTTTAATTCAGCATAAATCGCTAAAATGCTATTTTTTTTTTTCATTAATTTCACATAAACTGTGCTATTACGCAATTCAGTTTATTCTCATGAATTGCAGAGAGTACATTAGTATCTTTTTCCAACCATCTCAATCTTCTGAGTATTGCATATTCTGTTGATTAAACTAGCTTAATTTCATATTCTGATTAATTATTAAGGTTAATTTTTTATTATTTTCTCATAAACAGTACTATTGTGTAATTCAGTTTTTCTCGTAATTTGCAGAGAGTATATTAGTATCTTTTCCCATCCATCTTCTTAATATTGCATAATAAATTAACTGAACTAGCATATATTCATATCCTGGTTAATTATTACGATTAATTTCTTAATTATTTTCGCTTAAACAGTGCGATTGCGCAATTCAGTTTTTCTCGTGAATTGCCGAATGTACATTAGTATCTTTTTTGTGCAGAAAGCAGTGGTCAGAGGGAGAGATGGGATTTTCATTAATCTGTTCAGACTATTGCATCATAAAACATCCGCACTCATGGGGCAAAGCTTTCAAATTGTGGACGCTGACATGTGATCTAGTGTTTTTTACAGCCAGACATGCATTCAAAATTATTAAACTGTCAGCATTTCATCTCTGTACTTTATTTCTACATAGATAAGCTTATCTGGAGAAATTGTCAGGGAATTTGAAAATAAGACTTAGAAATGTTGTAATTATCATAGACGTTTTAGAGTTCAAAGTACCTAAAGTTTTTTAAATATATTGGCATGTATCTAAATACAATTTTTTGTCTTTGGAATAGTTTTAACTGTTCCAGGTAGGCTTGCTTTGGATAAGCACGAAATAATATATAGTCTGTATTCAACTATTCAGTTCAATTTCTGTGATGTGACTTTTTAACATGTAAGGTTTCAAAACTTAAATAGCAATGTGAAATAATTTTATAATGCCACTCTGGTTGCAACCATGATATATCATTAACTGCCTATTTCCATTGCTGCTTAAGTATTACAATTTTTTTTTTTTTTTAAGATTAAAATAAATCGGATTATTTCTCAGATTATTCGGATTGTTTGGAGGGTATCATTATTCAGACGGAGAGTTATGGTATTTTGCAATCTCATTAACTTATTCAGACCATTGCATATAAAATATCCGCACTCTTGGGACCAAGTTTTTAAATTTTGGGCACTACCATATGCTCTGGTGTTTTGCACAGCCAGACATTCATTCAAAATTATTAAACTAACACTAATTATTAAACATTGTATCTTCGCGACTCTGTACTTTATTACTTTCCTTATATACATGTTATAATGAATAAGGAAAGTACTGTGACGGGGTCGAAAATTCGAATTCGAGTTTTAAGTAATGTTTCGCAAATTCTGAGTTCCGATATATGACGAGCATACATTCCAGTATATAAGAAATGCTCGTCTCCCCGTTTGTCTGTAACAGTCGTCGATATATTTAGCAAATTTGGCGATATTTCGCCCTAGATTGACGAATATTTCTTCAGAATTGCAAAAGTGAAGCTAAATTAATGTAAATGACGCCTAATTAATATATTAATTATTAAAATATTTTAATATGTGGACTATATCGCTTACTGAGAATGCTATGAATAAGAGTTGTGTGAAATATAAGTAATTTGGGTACGTTGAAATAATATTGCATGTTGTCAATTCAACCAAATTTGCCAAATGTACAATTCAACATTAAAAACACGGTACCGTGGATCTTATGCATTATTATTTTCCTTATATACATAATGTATAAGGAAAGTATTGTGGCGGGTTCGAAAATTCGATTTCAAGTTTTCAACTGGAGATCACGTTTCAAGCAGCCCTGAACACGAATCCAACGTTTTTGAGATGATGTCTGCGTGTGTGTGTCTGTGAAATTATGGAGACGATATCTCACGAACGAATGGAGCGATTCGAACGCAATTTGGTACAAAAATTAGAATTCGTGAATACTGGAAGCCTATTGTTTTTGTACGCAATCTAACAACAAAAGAACCCCCCTAAATTTTCGAGTGAAATTTTAAAAAAATCATCAAAAAATCAAAACCTTTAATAAAGTTTCGTAAATAGTCATTTCGTACGTAATTTTTCATTAGAAAACGTTTATCATAACCTTTAGAACGCTAGCACGAACCGTTCTCGAGATATTGCATATGTTTAAAAAAAATTATCAAAAAATCATATATAATAAAAAAATATTAACTATTGTGAAATATATTCACTGTTCATAAGTAATATCATGCGGTAAATTTGGGGACATCATTTTTGTGGATCTAGCTCTTTCCAGTCATGAGAAAAAATACTTTGCGTAATACTTTTATATTTGGACGCCAATAGTCATCTATCTGCTATAAAAATAACTTATTTCTCCGGCCATAATGCTTGGCGAGATTTTGGCGGATTGTCCCCTACATGGCGACTTTTTTAAATGTTGCCAAATTAATGAAAATGTTGTCAAATTGATAAGAATAGCGACTAAATAATGAAAGTTCAATATCTTGGAAAGCTCATAAGAGTAGACAATAAAAATAACCAAATCCTTCTTCCGTAACGCTTGGCGAGAAATTTATCGGAACGTCGCCAATTTGGCGACTATTTTAAATGTTGCCAAAGTGATAAAAATGACTCCAAATGGGAAATAATGTTTCGCAAATTCTGATTTCCGTCATATGATGGGTGTACCTTCTTGTATATAAGAAATGCTCATCTCTCCGTTTGTCTGTAACACTAGGTGATGTATATGGCGAAAAATTTACCAAAATTTCGCCAACTTGGCGATACCTCGCCACAGATTGACAAAAATATCGTCAAAATTGCAAAAATGACGCTAAATTTATGAAAATAACGCCTAATTGATGAATTAATTATTTGAATATATAGACTTTATCGTTTATTGAGTATGCTATCGATATTGATAATTGTTTATTTAGAGTTGCACGAAATATAAGTAAATTGGGTACTTTAAAACGGTTTACATGTTGTCATCCGGAAAATCGCCAAATGTACAATTCAACAATAAAAACTTAGTACGGTGGATCTTATACAGTATTTTTTTTTTCTGTAAAAGGAGTAAATTCATTGCATTATATAAGGAAAGTCGTGTGTAGCCCACATCAGATTCTTTTTACATAGATAGGAATATTGTATTATCAGGAGGAATTGTCAGGTAATTTGAAAATAGGACTTTAAAATTTTGGAATCAGATACTAGAATGGATTTATACTAGAAATATCAGATACTAAAAATATTTTGATTAATATTCAGATACTAGAAATATTTTGGAACTAGATAAAACTTTTTACTTTCCCTGCAATACATGGTAATGTATAGGGAAAGTTTTGGAATCATACCGAAAATCACAACTCGAGTTTTCGACGGATCTACACGTTTCGAGACCTCTAGAATACGAAAAAACCATTTTTAGCATGAAGTCTGTGTGTGTGTCTGTGCAGATTTTGTATCCACTCTAACTAAAAAACTAATGGACCGAATTTCATAAAATTTGGTAGGTAAGTCACTTGTGGGCGAATCCGGTGCTGATTAGTTTTAAGTATGATTCGGGATAAAAGAATTCGCCCTTTTTTGCGAAATGGCCCGCAAAAGCTTGTATCCACTCTAGCTGAAAAACTAATGGACCGAATTTCACAAAATTTGAGAGATAAGTCGCTCGTGGGACACCCTGGTGCTGATTAGATTTTGGTACGATTCGGAAAAAAATAACCTTCCTTTTATTGCGAAATGACCCACAAAAATCGTCAAAATCTAAAATAAAAAACTACGTATGCTCAAATATATCCATTAAATGCTTGTTTTATACGTAATTTTTAACGAAGAAAAGAAAAAGATCAACCCCATTACACTAGGACTAGCCGTTCTCGAGATATTTTAGTTTTTTCTTATTTTCTCTATGTCACCTTTAAAAATAAGTCCAGTTACCAAATGAGAACGAAAATTGAAATAACAGTGAATTAAATTTAATTAAAATAAAGAGAACTTGGATATAAGTCTGCAGGGAAAGTCATGTGCTTCCCACATCAGATTTTTTAAGTTCAAGTGAAAAGATTGAAATTTTACATTCGTTTGACATGGCAGCATAGGAAAAAATTTGACATAATCATGCATAAATGAAGTTATTTGTAGCTCAAGGATCACGAGATTTAATAGTTTCAATCATTGTCATGAAGTATATCCGCGTACATATTTTGTGTTTGTGATGTCATCAGCCTCCTCCGCATGGGTGCCCATAAGGTAGGGCAAGGGGAGGGGACACTTGCCACATCTGGATGTTATAGTCACAAAGGCAGGCTTCGTGCTAGTCGATGTTGTACATCTTATCCTTCAGATTTCCCCCACCTAAAAAAGTTTTATAGGTGCCCATACCCCTGGGGTCAAGTTACATTTTCAAGTTTGGTATCGAAAAATATTTTCAAGCCCTTTAAAGTGGAGAGTTACACGCTATAATTGTAATCATTTGGACAACGATATTGAATTTTCAAATTTGTTTTTGTAAAATTGATAAAAAAAAACCCACAAACTAATTTTTACCCCCTCCTAAAAAAAGTTCTATTGGTGCCCCATGCGCCTCAGAGTCAAGTTACCACTGGAGGTACATTTTCAAATTTGGTCTTAATCGAAAGATGTTTTCAAGACCTTTGAAGTGAAGTGTTACATGCTATAATTATGATCATTTAGACCAACGATACCGATTTTTCAAATTTTTCTTTGTAAAATTGATAAAAAGAAAAATCACAAGCTACTTAGAAATGGATTCTGGTATGAAAAAGTCAAGTGAAGCCACACTCCAGTTAATTTTATTTTAATTGGAACAACAAATTTAATATTTTCACTATTATCCAATGTCAACGCTTTGTAATTTCGTTTTACACAAAATGAATAAACACCATTGTTGTCGATTATTTAGATCTTTTCTGGAAATAGAAAATTAATTTTTCCACACATCTTAATATTTCTAAAAGTAATAAAGTTATTTACATGAAATTTTGTAAGTTTATTGTAACAGCATCATATTATACAGTATGTAACTTATGTGATTAATGAATGTAACAGAACTGTAATTTGATTTAAAAGTTAATTAAACTGCTATATGTACAAAAAAAGTGCGATTATGTTACACATTAAGGATGGATTTGAAAAATAGTCGATCTTTGTTCTACAAATGTTTTATATGTGTTTCTTTTCTTGTATATGAAGTATAAAAATCTCAGCGTAAACAAGTCATAAAATTTCGAAAGAGACCAATTTTTCATTTTTACCCCTTTAACAAAATAATGATTTTATAGTGTTGACTTTTCTGATGAAGTTTTTAAGTTTCCAAATAAAATAAATTATTGTAGTATTGTGATAATTACAAAAAATTTCACCGCTGAATATATCACACTTTAGAGATGTTTAAATAAAATTGCATTTCAGTTGGAAAGTGTTTCATAATCAATACTTCATGCGTGATTGGTCTTTCTTGTTTTAATTTAGAATCAATTGGTGAATTTTTTGAAGAATATTTTGTTGAGGTTCTCTTGTGCTTTTCTTTTTTTAAGCTTGTCGTATTTTTTTTACTTTTTAGGAGATATCAGCATTTTCTTAAACAGTAATATTATATATTTGGGACATTCCTCATCATCAGTTTGTACCAGTAAAATGTATTTAGAAACTCTGTAATTAATTTTGATTATAATTTTGCAGCTGTTAGCCAGTCATAAAACAGAGTCCCGCAGATATAATTTTGAATATACAAAATAAATCAAAATGTGTTTAGGAACTCTGTAATTAATTCTATGACTGTTGCCCGGAACTCGCCACGGGGAGGAAGCTGCATGAGTTCCACCCTGCCCACCCATCCACCCTAACATTTGTGAGAAAAGAATTTCCAAAAAAAAATGTAGAGTATGCATGTAATTTACATGTTTAAAATATAGAATTTCAGTAAATTTGGAAAATTAGATTATATACAAGTCATAAACCTTTTTAAAAGGAGAGGTTTCGAGCGTAAGAAATTTTTCCTTTAATATGCCTTAAAGTTTATTTCAATTAGGCCTCTTTTCAATTCCCAAGCCTTAAATGGATTCTTAGTTAAGGATACCAAGCCTGAAATTGGGTTTCTTTACGGATCCCGAGCCAAATGTCAAATGGGCTGTTTTTTGGTTGCCAAGCTTTAAGTCGATTCTTAATTAAGGGTACAAAGCCTGAAATTAGGTTGCTTTAAATATCCCGAGTCAAATTTCAATTGGGCTGTTTTTCAGTCCCCAAGTCTTAAGTGGTTTCTTAGTTAAGGATACCAAGCCTGAAATTGGGTTGCTTTACGGATCCCAAGCCAAATGTCAAATGGGCTGGTTTTTGGTTGCCAAGCTTTAAGTGGATTCTTAATTAAGGGTACAAAGCCTGAAATTAGGTTGCTTTAAATATCCCGAGTCAAACTTCAATTGGGCTGTTTTTCAGTCCGCAAGTCTTAAGCGGTTTCTTAGTTAAGGGTACCAAGCCTGAAATTGGGTTGCTTCTGGTTCCCAAGCCTAAAATTGGACACTTTATGAACATTGAGCCAAATTTTAATTAAACTTCTTTCTGGTTCCCAAGTAAGTGGATTCTGTGTTGAAGGTACCAAGCCTGAAATTGGGTTGCATTAATTGACATTTAATAATGATTCATAAATTAATTGAAGAATGCTGTTTTATAATATATATATATATTTTTTTTTTAATTTTGAAGTTATTTTCATTACTGGTTTTGCTATTATATATATATATGAAGTTCTATCTTCTATGTCTGTAACTGCGAAAGAGAACAAACTCTACCAGTCAGCGAAGTCATAAAGGGTAGAACAGTTTTGGAATTATTGTAAATATCGTGCTGCATTTATTAATTATTGTGGGATGTAATTATCCATTTCTTTCAATCCTAATCATTTTTAAAGGAGTATTCAAATTAATTTTGATTAAAAATTGTATGATCATTACTGTGAACATGAAAGAATATTAAAAATAAGCTTACTGTAAAATGTGTAAAAAAAATATCTGATTGTTTAAATCTATATCTTATATTAAAGCATGTTCAATTATTTTTGAAAATCATATTTACTCGAGTCTATCCAATTTTAACGGTATTGAATGGTGATGAAAAAATTTGTTTGAGATCAATTTTTTTTTACTCTCTTGAAACAATGTTATTCTAAAACAAATATGATTTTTGTTCAAATTAATGGGCCCGGTTTATCGAATCTTTACGGTTTTGGTGAAATTTTTATGAAAAATGAGAATTCTGGGATTTGAAATTTATGGAATTGGAATGAGTGCTCTCTTAAAAAAAAAAAAACCTTGGGATACCACTTAATGTAGGTGTTAATACCTCCAACTTCGTCTGCCTTCTTCTTCCTCCTCCTCCTCCTCAGACTTAAGATCATCATCTTTCTCAAGACTTAAGATTGTGTTAATTAACCGAACGTAGTGGCAGAGGTTTGCATCTGGGTCACCACTCTCAAACCTGCGAAGCTTGGTGTTTGCCAGATCAATAATATACTGCCTCAGATCGAAATTTATCTGTTTCCATGCTGGGGCTGAAGGAGGATCCTTGTCCTCAGGTTCATCATATGGATATTTTCTTTTCCGGCCTCTTGGCTCTGAGGAATGGGTGCTGTTGGTGTCTGAACTCTATAAGAAAAAGAACATAGCATGAGAAATTATAAACACATTAAATTGCTCTTAAATGCTAAATACCATATAAATTAAAAATAAAAGTTTATTTTTAAAGAAAATTTCAGCAAAAAAGAAAATGGAATGAGCGAAACATATCTGCTTTGCAGTATTGTCCAAACATCAAATATATTTATAAAATATGGTTGTAAAAATTAATGCAAAAATTTTTACCTTTTTAAGCTTTTATAACTATTTAATATTTTTATTATCATTTTTCTAAATACCCAATATTTCTCAATTTAACTTCTGAAAATCAACGGAGTTCATGAGATGTCTCATAGCAAAATTTTAACTATTTATATAACTCTTTCAGGTTATAAATTGAGATATGGAAAAAAAAAAAAATATATATATATATATATATATATGTATAACAAATAAGCTGAAAGATGAAAGAAAGCATCTATTAAAATCTAATAGTAATTAAAACATTTTAGGTTTTTAAATAAAGAAATTAGATCAATCATTTTGTGTTATCCAATATTTATAAAATCATAGAAATTTTTTCCTAACCAGGTATGACTATTATTCTCTATATAAGTTTGTAAAAATGTTTTAATAACTCTTATAGGGTTCTGAGAGACTGACGGCACATTAAACATGTTAACTGACATAATGTTAAAAGTGTAAAAAGTCCAGATAAATCCTTATTGAATGCTTGGAATAGCAATGTGATGTAAACCACAATCAAACACTGCTTCAAGATATGTGGTTTCTTTGTAAATGATACTGATTCATATGTTGTGATTGACAATCTGGAAGGTGTCAACCAGTTTCTTGATGATGCCAACATTAATAATTTGAACATTGTAATCTGCAAAGAACTTATATGCCAACATACTTGAATCAATTAAAGGGAAAAAAGAAACTGTGTTTCACCTCCGAACAATCAAGATGCACATGTAGCAACACTGACCTTACGGAAACATTTCGAAAGAGGAAAGGGTACCGACAACTCTTTTTTACAATATTTACAGAAAGTGGATTATTTTCTAGCTTGTTAAAGGCAAAAAATGTTAAATTCAAGCAATCGAAATTGACCAGTTTTCTTGAGTAAATACTAATTTGTAAATATTTTTGAATCTGTGAGATATTCCATGCTGGTTAACGAATGTACATTGTAAGTAAAATTATTTCTTGTTAATATAAGTTACATGTCAGTGTATAACATATAACAGTAATTAATATATTTTTTACCAATGAATATTTTTATACCTTTCTATAATATTCTTTTTTGGCAAATTCGTTTATTAATATCAGATCTATTTACTGGATTTAATATCTGGCATTTATAATAAATAAAAATTAAGAAAAACTTATTAATTTAGGATAAATTAAGTTTTTTGCAGCCCCTTCGAACTCGACTCACTGTATATCGTAGGAAAAGTAAGAAAAGTTTACAATTCGATCAACATAATTGTAATGTCAAACTAATATTGTTAACAAAGGTAACATAAATGTGCAAAAGTTAGATCTACCTGTAGGATCTCATATACATGTTTTTATAAATGAAAGTTAATACAGCATTTCTAGCAGTCAATGTTTTGAAATATTTAATAGAATATTTATTTTTCCTAGCTAAGGTGATCAGATATTTTAATTGTAAGCCTATTAGGCATGAATATAAATATTTTAATTGCATTTTATTTACAAATGTTAAGACATATGTAATTATATTTTAAACTATAACAATTTTAATTGAAATATTTTAAAATCTTTTTATAAAGTTCCTTTTAGCAACTTTCTAGCATTTATGATAAGTCAAAATTAAAATAACTCTGAATTATTATTGCAGCCGTGTCGAATTCAATTTACTGAGATTTCACAATATATTGTAGGAAAAGTAAAAAAAGTTTACAATTTGTACAACGCAAATGCAAAATTACTTTTAATTTTAAAATAATAGTTAATATTTATAAACGTAATATGCATAATTCTTTTTAAAAAATGTTTTGGCAAAATTGGGCCTAACTAATTTTTTCAGTCAGGGGAAGAAAATTCTATTTGTATCTAGGAAGCAGTGGAAAAACTAAACTTTTAAGTTGTTATAATTTTAATTTTTCTTAAATTGTTAAACAATTTCTAAATAACAAAGAGCACCAAAAATTGTGTACGGCTACATTCGATTTTCTTACTACGTAAATAAAACATAAAAGAAAAGATAATTAAAAAAGAAAACTTACACGAACAGAAGCATTCTGTGCTGTACTTTTCTCCATGATTGATGACTTCAACATTCAGGTTAACACTGCAACGTAATGATATACGGCTGCGTAACTTCTCCAACCAGATCAACACTACACACTACTAACAAGGTAATACACACACAAACAAGGTTAGCTCGCAACTAACAATCGAGGACTGTGACATCATCCGGGTGGTCATTGGTGTGTCCGTGAGAGCGCCCCAAGGTGGGCGGGGCGTCTCTCTCTCTCGTTTGTACACGTGCTTTCATATATACTAGAAAGTTCCCGCGTTTCTACGCATGCGTGAATATATCATAGTTTCGAGCGTAAATAAACAGCTTGCGCAGTAACGTAAATCGTAAAAACGAAAAAGCATTATTTTTACTATATCGGTTAATGGCAAACGATGATGACCAAATAAAAATTGAAACTAAACCCATTACACGTCAAACTTTACCTTTGTGCTGAAATTAAGTTATTAAGAATAATTCAGTAACAACATATGTTTACAGATTTCATTTAATAAAGTGCACTTTAAGTGGATGTACCGTTTTTACCGTAGCCACCAGTTAGCGTTCTGAAAATCTATAGATTTACTAGAAAATTCGGCAGTATATGATTGAGAAGGGAAACCTACATAGCGAATTTCTTTTAAACTCATATATATATTTTATTTTTCGGTAAAGTATTAATATTCATCAAAGACTATAAATTTAGATATAACCTATTAAAATTAGAGGTTAAACAGTTGTGAATTTCTAAAGTAGCCATTTTTAATGTAGAAATCAAGGAAATTTCCATACTTCTAAGAATACATTGCTACTAGTTGTTAAATAATTTCTAATAACAAAGGGCGCCAAAAATTATGTACGGCTCTATTCTATTATCTTACTTCGGAAATAAAACATAAAAAGGAAGATATTAAAAAAAAACTTTCACCAACAGCATTCTGTGCTGTATTTGCCTTCATAATTGATGCTATCCTCATTATGCATGCTCACACGTCAACTGAATGATATCGCTGCGTAAGTTCTCAAACCAAATCAACTCTACCAATAATAATCCCATACGGATTTGTTGTTGAGGATAGAAGCAGCAGGGGCGAAGCGACTTTAATCTGCAATCTCAGCTTCTGGTACTTATCTTCATAATGTGACATTATTTCGGTGACCCATTGTATGGAAAGTCGATGTTTTTATTTTTGGCTAGCTTTATTTAGACTTGGCTCCTAATGTAGCAGTTTGTTGCACATTTGAGTTTAATCAGTTTTGGGAGTTGATACAGATCTTGATATTACTTTGCTTTTTGGCGATTTAAGGATGTTTTAGAATATTTTAAGTTTAAATTATCCTGGTTTGAATGTTTTATTTAGTTTGGGTCATCAGAAAAGATTTATAGACCTGTTTTTCGGTTATTCTAAGTTTAGAATTGCACAGCGTTTCTTACGAGATTTGGCCTTTCGATGGTCATAATCATGTAGGTGAATAATAATTCGTTCGGGACGGATGGCAATTTGTTGCAAAAGTTTAGCGCTTGATGTTTAATGTGAGCTCTCACGGTTTTGATTTTGAAGTCTTTCCTAATCACAGAGTTTTTTAAGTATCTAGGGGGCTTTCCTAATACACCCTAGAATTTTATTTTGTCTTTTTTATAAGCAGTCTATGATAGATTTACAGGCATATCCCCATACAAATGCTGCATACAGCATTCCGGAGCGGATGACCGATTTATATATTAAAAGTTTGTTTTAATAACTGAGACTTCTGTTTCCTATGAGTGGGTATAAGGCTTCTGTGACCATATGAGCTTTTTTCATGATATTCGTTGTGTGCAATTTTGTCCTGCTGTGCTTTGTTGTCGTCCTGCTTATGCGGCTGGACCCCCGTACAATGCATCTTTTACCCAATCTCATCTGTGGCCGAAGTCAAAAAGAGGAAACTGGTCCATTTCATATTAACGAAAGTGTTCATTAACATAATGTTGTGGTGATTGGATAACATCAAAACCAAAATTCTAGCTATAGTGCTTGGTAATTTTGATACATCGTCCACTCACTCACTCAGTTCAGTGCATATTATGTAGATATATTTTTTTAATTAATAACATGTCAAACAGTAAATAAAAAGTAAAAATAAGTTAATAAACATTTTGCGAGCATTTGCTTAGTCTTGTGCAGAGATTTTATATATGTAAATTTGTGATAAAAAAGACATTGATTGAATGCACAACTGCTATAACTCTTTCAATTTTTGTGCATTGTATGAATTTACTTTAAATATAAAACTCTTACTAAACTTAGATTTACATGCTACGTAACTGATGTGTATCTTTGTATTATCTGATACTTATTTATATTATTAATATATAGCACTTGATTGTATATTGGTATTATTTTAGGAAATTTGTAATTTATGCAGCTGCACAGGCACCAATTTATTTTTCTAGATCATATTTTTCTTTGGAAGATGTATGTTTGATCGTGTAATTTATAAGCTCCTTAAAAATTTTTGATACGTCATTAAAAACTCCTTAATTTTTGTTTACAAATCTGAGTATGAGCTCTGTGACTGTTCAACTTTAACAGGTTATTTTCTTCATTTTATTCGATACTTTTTCTTACTAAAATGTTTGTCTTTGTAAACGTTTTGTCTTTTACATTAACTGGAGAGAAATGCAGTTTACTGATAATGCTAGCAAGTGGATGAGTAACAAGTCTTTGATCTATTAAAAAACATGTTCAGTTGCAGCCTTTCTGAGCAATAATGTGGGATGTGTAGAAATCAGTTGTCATTCAGGAATATTTTCTTGGCTGTTGCTCGTTATTCAGAGTGGCTGTTTCAGAAAACTTGACGAATGTGATATTTATGGGAACATCAAGGGCCGTACTTGTTCAGAAATTCCTGAAAAAAAATATATTTGTATCCTGAAATGTCCTTATTTTTTACGTGCCAACCTGAAATATTTTACTTATATCAAAACGGAGATGTCGATTACTAAGGATTTTCCGTAGTTTCTACGGGAAACATCTTCATCTCATCTACGGATTACGGAATTTGCATAGTTTTCTACGGGTAATTGCCTTCAGCCTATACCAATGTAAATTTACGGCCGCATAGTCGGTAATGCCAATCAAATTACCTGGAATTTACGGCCGCCTGTCATGTAAAACAAGATTGCAATCGTTTGTTTTATAAAAGTAATAAATATGCTTCTGCAAAGGTTGTTTAATTCAGCATAAATCGCTAAAATGCTATTTTTTTTTTTCATTAATTTCACATAAACTGTGCTATTACGCAATTCAGTTTATTCTCATGAATTGCAGAGAGTACATTAGTATCTTTTTCCAACCATCTCAATCTTCTGAGTATTGCATATTCTGTTGATTAAACTAGCTTAATTTCATATTCTGATTAATTATTAAGGTTAATTTTTTATTATTTTCTCATAAACAGTACTATTGTGTAATTCAGTTTTTCTCGTAATTTGCAGAGAGTATATTAGTATCTTTTCCCATCCATCTTCTTAATATTGCATAATAAATTAACTGAACTAGCATATATTCATATCCTGGTTAATTATTACGATTAATTTCTTAATTATTTTCGCTTAAACAGTGCGATTGCGCAATTCAGTTTTTCTCGTGAATTGCCGAATGTACATTAGTATCTTTTTTGTGCAGAAAGCAGTGGTCAGAGGGAGAGATGGGATTTTCATTAATCTGTTCAGACTATTGCATCATAAAACATCCGCACTCATGGGGCAAAGCTTTCAAATTGTGGACGCTGACATGTGATCTAGTGTTTTTTACAGCCAGACATGCATTCAAAATTATTAAACTGTCAGCATTTCATCTCTGTACTTTATTTCTACATAGATAAGCTTATCTGGAGAAATTGTCAGGGAATTTGAAAATAAGACTTAGAAATGTTGTAATTATCATAGACGTTTTAGAGTTCAAAGTACCTAAAGTTTTTTAAATATATTGGCATGTATCTAAATACAATTTTTTGTCTTTGGTATAGTTTTAACTGTTCCAGGTAGGCTTGCTTTGGATAAGCACGAAATAATATATAGTCTGTATTCAACTATTCAGTTCAATTTCTGTGATGTGACTTTTTAACATGTAAGGTTTCAAAACTTAAATAGCAATGTGAAATAATTTTATAATGCCACTCTGGTTGCAACCATGATATATCATTAACTGCCTATTTCCATTGCTGCTTAAGTATTACAATTTTTTTTTTTTTTTAAGATTAAAATAAATCGGATTATTTCTCAGATTATTCGGATTGTTTGGAGGGTATCATTATTCAGACGGAGAGTTATGGTATTTTGCAATCTCATTAACTTATTCAGACCATTGCATATAAAATATCCGCACTCTTGGGACCAAGTTTTTAAATTTTGGGCACTACCATATGCTCTGGTGTTTTGCACAGCCAGACATTCATTCAAAATTATTAAACTAACACTAATTATTAAACATTGTATCTTCGCGACTCTGTACTTTATTACTTTCCTTATATACATGTTATAATGAATAAGGAAAGTACTGTGACGGGGTCGAAAATTCGAATTCGAGTTTTAAGTAATGTTTCGCAAATTCTGAGTTCCGATATATGACGAGCATACATTCCAGTATATAAGAAATGCTCGTCTCCCCGTTTGTCTGTAACAGTCGTCGATATATTTAGCAAATTTGGCGATATTTCGCCCTAGATTGACGAATATTTCTTCAGAATTGCAAAAGTGAAGCTAAATTAATGTAAATGACGCCTAATTAATATATTAATTATTAAAATATTTTAATATGTGGACTATATCGCTTACTGAGAATGCTATGAATAAGAGTTGTGTGAAATATAAGTAATTTGGGTACGTTGAAATAATATTGCATGTTGTCAATTCAACCAAATTTGCCAAATGTACAATTCAACATTAAAAACACGGTACCGTGGATCTTATGCATTATTATTTTCCTTATATACATAATGTATAAGGAAAGTATTGTGGCGGGTTCGAAAATTCGATTTCAAGTTTTCAACTGGAGATCACGTTTCAAGCAGCCCTGAACACGAATCCAACGTTTTTGAGATGATGTCTGCGTGTGTGTGTCTGTGAAATTATGGAGACGATATCTCACGAACGAATGGAGCGATTCGAACGCAATTTGGTACAAAAATTAGAATTCGTGAATACTGGAAGCCTATTGTTTTTGTACGCAATCTAACAACAAAAGAACCCCCCTAAATTTTCGAGTGAAATTTTAAAAAAATCATCAAAAAATCAAAACCTTTAATAAAGTTTCGTAAATAGTCATTTCGTACGTAATTTTTCATTAGAAAACGTTTATCATAACCTTTAGAACGCTAGCACGAACCGTTCTCGAGATATTGCATATGTTTAAAAAAAATTATCAAAAAATCATATATAATAAAAAAATATTAACTATTGTGAAATATATTCACTGTTCATAAGTAATATCATGCGGTAAATTTGGGGACATCATTTTTGTGGATCTAGCTCTTTCCAGTCATGAGAAAAAATACTTTGCGTAATACTTTTATATTTGGACGCCAATAGTCATCTATCTGCTATAAAAATAACTTATTTCTCCGGCCATAATGCTTGGCGAGATTTTGGCGGATTGTCCCCTACATGGCGACTTTTTTAAATGTTGCCAAATTAATGAAAATGTTGTCAAATTGATAAGAATAGCGACTAAATAATGAAAGTTCAATATCTTGGAAAGCTCATAAGAGTAGACAATAAAAATAACCAAATCCTTCTTCCGTAACGCTTGGCGAGAAATTTATCGGAACGTCGCCAATTTGGCGACTATTTTAAATGTTGCCAAAGTGATAAAAATGACTCCAAATGGGAAATAATGTTTCGCAAATTCTGATTTCCGTCATATGATGGGTGTACCTTCTTGTATATAAGAAATGCTCATCTCTCCGTTTGTCTGTAACACTAGGTGATGTATATGGCGAAAAATTTACCAAAATTTCGCCAACTTGGCGATACCTCGCCACAGATTGACAAAAATATCGTCAAAATTGCAAAAATGACGCTAAATTTATGAAAATAACGCCTAATTGATGAATTAATTATTTGAATATATAGACTTTATCGTTTATTGAGTATGCTATCGATATTGATAATTGTTTATTTAGAGTTGCACGAAATATAAGTAAATTGGGTACTTTAAAACGGTTTACATGTTGTCATCCGGAAAATCGCCAAATGTACAATTCAACAATAAAAACTTAGTACGGTGGATCTTATACAGTATTTTTTTTTTCTGTAAAAGGAGTAAATTCATTGCATTATATAAGGAAAGTCGTGTGTAGCCCACATCAGATTCTTTTTACATAGATAGGAATATTGTATTATCAGGAGGAATTGTCAGGTAATTTGAAAATAGGACTTTAAAATTTTGGAATCAGATACTAGAATGGATTTATACTAGAAATATCAGATACTAAAAATATTTTGATTAATATTCAGATACTAGAAATATTTTGGAACTAGATAAAACTTTTTACTTTCCCTGCAATACATGGTAATGTATAGGGAAAGTTTTGGAATCATACCGAAAATCACAACTCGAGTTTTCGACGGATCTACACGTTTCGAGACCTCTAGAATACGAAAAAACCATTTTTAGCATGAAGTCTGTGTGTGTGTCTGTGCAGATTTTGTATCCACTCTAACTAAAAAACTAATGGACCGAATTTCATAAAATTTGGTAGGTAAGTCACTTGTGGGCGAATCCGGTGCTGATTAGTTTTAAGTATGATTCGGGATAAAAGAATTCGCCCTTTTTTGCGAAATGGCCCGCAAAAGCTTGTATCCACTCTAGCTGAAAAACTAATGGACCGAATTTCACAAAATTTGAGAGATAAGTCGCTCGTGGGACACCCTGGTGCTGATTAGATTTTGGTACGATTCGGAAAAAAATAACCTTCCTTTTATTGCGAAATGACCCACAAAAATCGTCAAAATCTAAAATAAAAAACTACGTATGCTCAAATATATCCATTAAATGCTTGTTTTATACGTAATTTTTAACGAAGAAAAGAAAAAGATCAACCCCATTACACTAGGACTAGCCGTTCTCGAGATATTTTAGTTTTTTCTTATTTTCTCTATGTCACCTTTAAAAATAAGTCCAGTTACCAAATGAGAACGAAAATTGAAATAACAGTGAATTAAATTTAATTAAAATAAAGAGAACTTGGATATAAGTCTGCAGGGAAAGTCATGTGCTTCCCACATCAGATTTTTTAAGTTCAAGTGAAAAGATTGAAATTTTACATTCGTTTGACATGGCAGCATAGGAAAAAATTTGACATAATCATGCATAAATGAAGTTATTTGTAGCTCAAGGATCACGAGATTTAATAGTTTCAATCATTGTCATGAAGTATATCCGCGTACATATTTTGTGTTTGTGATGTCATCAGCCTCCTCCGCATGGGTGCCCATAAGGTAGGGCAAGGGGAGGGGACACTTGCCACATCTGGATGTTATAGTCACAAAGGCAGGCTTCGTGCTAGTCGATGTTGTACATCTTATCCTTCAGATTTCCCCCACCTAAAAAAGTTTTATAGGTGCCCATACCCCTGGGGTCAAGTTACATTTTCAAGTTTGGTATCGAAAGATATTTTCAAGCCCTTTAAAGTGGAGAGTTACACGCTATAATTGTAATCATTTGGACAACGATATTGAATTTTCAAATTTGTTTTTGTAAAATTGATAAAAAAAAACCCACAAACTAATTTTTACCCCCTCCTAAAAAAAGTTCTATTGGTGCCCCATGCGCCTCAGAGTCAAGTTACCACTGGAGGTACATTTTCAAATTTGGTCTTAATCGAAAGATGTTTTCAAGACCTTTGAAGTGAAGTGTTACATGCTATAATTATGATCATTTAGACCAACGATACCGATTTTTCAAATTTTTCTTTGTAAAATTGATAAAAAGAAAAATCACAAGCTACTTAGAAATGGATTCTGGTATGAAAAAGTCAAGTGAAGCCACACTCCAGTTAATTTTATTTTAATTGGAACAACAAATTTAATATTTTCACTATTATCCAATGTCAACGCTTTGTAATTTCGTTTTACACAAAATGAATAAACACCATTGTTGTCGATTATTTAGATCTTTTCTGGAAATAGAAAATTAATTTTTCCACACATCTTAATATTTCTAAAAGTAATAAAGTTATTTACATGAAATTTTGTAAGTTTATTGTAACAGCATCATATTATACAGTATGTAACTTATGTGATTAATGAATGTAACAGAACTGTAATTTGATTTAAAAGTTAATTAAACTGCTATATGTACAAAAAAAGTGCGATTATGTTACACATTAAGGATGGATTTGAAAAATAGTCGATCTTTGTTCTACAAATGTTTTATATGTGTTTCTTTTCTTGTATATGAAGTATAAAAATCTCAGCGTAAACAAGTCATAAAATTTCGAAAGAGACCAATTTTTCATTTTTACCCCTTTAACAAAATAATGATTTTATAGTGTTGACTTTTCTGATGAAGTTTTTAAGTTTCCAAATAAAATAAATTATTGTAGTATTGTGATAATTACAAAAAATTTCACCGCTGAATATATCACACTTTAGAGATGTTTAAATAAAATTGCATTTCAGTTGGAAAGTGTTTCATAATCAATACTTCATGCGTGATTGGTCTTTCTTGTTTTAATTTAGAATCAATTGGTGAATTTTTTGAAGAATATTTTGTTGAGGTTCTCTTGTGCTTTTCTTTTTTTAAGCTTGTCGTATTTTTTTTACTTTTTAGGAGATATCAGCATTTTCTTAAACAGTAATATTATATATTTGGGACATTCCTCATCATCAGTTTGTACCAGTAAAATGTATTTAGAAACTCTGTAATTAATTTTGATTATAATTTTGCAGCTGTTAGCCAGTCATAAAACAGAGTCCCGCAGATATAATTTTGAATATACAAAATAAATCAAAATGTGTTTAGGAACTCTGTAATTAATTCTATGACTGTTGCCCGGAACTCGCCACGGGGAGGAAGCTGCATGAGTTCCACCCTGCCCACCCATCCACCCTAACATTTGTGAGAAAAGAATTTCCAAAAAAAAATGTAGAGTATGCATGTAATTTACATGTTTAAAATATAGAATTTCAGTAAATTTGGAAAATTAGATTATATACAAGTCATAAACCTTTTTAAAAGGAGAGGTTTCGAGCGTAAGAAATTTTTCCTTTAATATGCCTTAAAGTTTATTTCAATTAGGCCTCTTTTCAATTCCCAAGCCTTAAATGGATTCTTAGTTAAGGATACCAAGCCTGAAATTGGGTTTCTTTACGGATCCCGAGCCAAATGTCAAATGGGCTGTTTTTTGGTTGCCAAGCTTTAAGTCGATTCTTAATTAAGGGTACAAAGCCTGAAATTAGGTTGCTTTAAATATCCCGAGTCAAATTTCAATTGGGCTGTTTTTCAGTCCCCAAGTCTTAAGTGGTTTCTTAGTTAAGGATACCAAGCCTGAAATTGGGTTGCTTTACGGATCCCAAGCCAAATGTCAAATGGGCTGGTTTTTGGTTGCCAAGCTTTAAGTGGATTCTTAATTAAGGGTACAAAGCCTGAAATTAGGTTGCTTTAAATATCCCGAGTCAAACTTCAATTGGGCTGTTTTTCAGTCCGCAAGTCTTAAGCGGTTTCTTAGTTAAGGGTACCAAGCCTGAAATTGGGTTGCTTCTGGTTCCCAAGCCTAAAATTGGACACTTTATGAACATTGAGCCAAATTTTAATTAAACTTCTTTCTGGTTCCCAAGTAAGTGGATTCTGTGTTGAAGGTACCAAGCCTGAAATTGGGTTGCATTAATTGACATTTAATAATGATTCATAAATTAATTGAAGAATGCTGTTTTATAATATATATATATATATTTTTTTTAATTTTGAAGTTATTTTCATTACTGGTTTTGCTATTATATATATATATGAAGTTCTATCTTCTATGTCTGTAACTGCGAAAGAGAACAAACTCTACCAGTCAGCGAAGTCATAAAGGGTAGAACAGTTTTGGAATTATTGTAAATATCGTGCTGCATTTATTAATTATTGTGGGATGTAATTATCCATTTCTTTCAATCCTAATCATTTTTAAAGGAGTATTCAAATTAATTTTGATTAAAAATTGTATGATCATTACTGTGAACATGAAAGAATATTAAAAATAAGCTTACTGTAAAATGTGTAAAAAAAATATCTGATTGTTTAAATCTATATCTTATATTAAAGCATGTTCAATTATTTTTGAAAATCATATTTACTCGAGTCTATCCAATTTTAACGGTATTGAATGGTGATGAAAAAATTTGTTTGAGATCAATTTTTTTTTACTCTCTTGAAACAATGTTATTCTAAAACAAATATGATTTTTGTTCAAATTAATGGGCCCGGTTTATCGAATCTTTACGGTTTTGGTGAAATTTTTATGAAAAATGAGAATTCTGGGATTTGAAATTTATGGAATTGGAATGAGTGCTCTCTTAAAAAAAAAAAAACCTTGGGATACCACTTAATGTAGGTGTTAATACCTCCAACTTCGTCTGCCTTCTTCTTCCTCCTCCTCCTCCTCAGACTTAAGATCATCATCTTTCTCAAGACTTAAGATTGTGTTAATTAACCGAACGTAGTGGCAGAGGTTTGCATCTGGGTCACCACTCTCAAACCTGCGAAGCTTGGTGTTTGCCAGATCAATAATATACTGCCTCAGATCGAAATTTATCTGTTTCCATGCTGGGGCTGAAGGAGGATCCTTGTCCTCAGGTTCATCATATGGATATTTTCTTTTCCGGCCTCTTGGCTCTGAGGAATGGGTGCTGTTGGTGTCTGAACTCTATAAGAAAAAGAACATAGCATGAGAAATTATAAACACATTAAATTGCTCTTAAATGCTAAATACCATATAAATTAAAAATAAAAGTTTATTTTTAAAGAAAATTTCAGCAAAAAAGAAAATGGAATGAGCGAAACATATCTGCTTTGCAGTATTGTCCAAACATCAAATATATTTATAAAATATGGTTGTAAAAATTAATGCAAAAATTTTTACCTTTTTAAGCTTTTATAACTATTTAATATTTTTATTATCATTTTTCTAAATACCCAATATTTCTCAATTTAACTTCTGAAAATCAACGGAGTTCATGAGATGTCTCATAGCAAAATTTTAACTATTTATATAACTCTTTCAGGTTATAAATTGAGATATGGAAAAAAAAAAATATATATATATATGTATAACAAATAAGCTGAAAGATGAAAGAAAGCATCTATTAAAATCTAATAGTAATTAAAACATTTTAGGTTTTTAAATAAAGAAATTAGATCAATCATTTTGTGTTATCCAATATTTATAAAATCATAGAAATTTTTTCCTAACCAGGTATGACTATTATTCTCTATATAAGTTTGTAAAAATGTTTTAATAACTCTTATAGGGTTCTGAGAGACTGACGGCACATTAAACATGTTAACTGACATAATGTTAAAAGTGTAAAAAGTCCAGATAAATCCTTATTGAATGCTTGGAATAGCAATGTGATGTAAACCACAATCAAACACTGCTTCAAGATATGTGGTTTCTTTGTAAATGATACTGATTCATATGTTGTGATTGACAATCTGGAAGGTGTCAACCAGTTTCTTGATGATGCCAACATTAATAATTTGAACATTGTAATCTGCAAAGAACTTATATGCCAACATACTTGAATCAATTAAAGGGAAAAAAGAAACTGTGTTTCACCTCCGAACAATCAAGATGCACATGTAGCAACACTGACCTTACGGAAACATTTCGAAAGAGGAAAGGGTACCGACAACTCTTTTTTACAATATTTACAGAAAGTGGATTATTTTCTAGCTTGTTAAAGGCAAAAAATGTTAAATTCAAGCAATCGAAATTGACCAGTTTTCTTGAGTAAATACTAATTTGTAAATATTTTTGAATCTGTGAGATATTCCATGCTGGTTAACGAATGTACATTGTAAGTAAAATTATTTCTTGTTAATATAAGTTACATGTCAGTGTATAACATATAACAGTAATTAATATATTTTTTACCAATGAATATTTTTATACCTTTCTATAATATTCTTTTTTGGCAAATTCGTTTATTAATATCAGATCTATTTACTGGATTTAATATCTGGCATTTATAATAAATAAAAATTAAGAAAAACTTATTAATTTAGGATAAATTAAGTTTTTTGCAGCCCCTTCGAACTCGACTCACTGTATATCGTAGGAAAAGTAAGAAAAGTTTACAATTCGATCAACATAATTGTAATGTCAAACTAATATTGTTAACAAAGGTAACATAAATGTGCAAAAGTTAGATCTACCTGTAGGATCTCATATACATGTTTTTATAAATGAAAGTTAATACAGCATTTCTAGCAGTCAATGTTTTGAAATATTTAATAGAATATTTATTTTTCCTAGCTAAGGTGATCAGATATTTTAATTGTAAGCCTATTAGGCATGAATATAAATATTTTAATTGCATTTTATTTACAAATGTTAAGACATATGTAATTATATTTTAAACTATAACAATTTTAATTGAAATATTTTAAAATCTTTTTATAAAGTTCCTTTTAGCAACTTTCTAGCATTTATGATAAGTCAAAATTAAAATAACTCTGAATTATTATTGCAGCCGTGTCGAATTCAATTTACTGAGATTTCACAATATATTGTAGGAAAAGTAAAAAAAGTTTACAATTTGTACAACGCAAATGCAAAATTACATTTAATTTTAAAATAATAGTTAATATTTATAAACGTAATATGCATAATTCTTTTTAAAAAATGTTTTGGCAAAATTGGGCCTAACTAATTTTTTCAGTCAGGGGAAGAAAATTCTATTTGTATCTAGGAAGCAGTGGAAAAACTAAACTTTTAAGTTGTTATAATTTTAATTTTTCTTAAATTGTTAAACAATTTCTAAATAACAAAGAGCACCAAAAATTGTGTACGGCTACATTCGATTTTCTTACTACGTAAATAAAACATAAAAGAAAAGATAATTAAAAAAGAAAACTTACACGAACAGAAGCATTCTGTGCTGTACTTTTCTCCATGATTGATGACTTCAACATTCAGGTTAACACTGCAACGTAATGATATACGGCTGCGTAACTTCTCCAACCAGATCAACACTACACACTACTAACAAGGTAATACACACACAAACAAGGTTAGCTCGCAACTAACAATCGAGGACTGTGACATCATCCGGGTGGTCATTGGTGTGTCCGTGAGAGCGCCCCAAGGTGGGCGGGGCGTCTCTCTCTCTCGTTTGTACACGTGCTTTCATATATACTAGAAAGTTCCCGCGTTTCTACGCATGCGTGAATATATCATAGTTTCGAGCGTAAATAAACAGCTTGCGCAGTAACGTAAATCGTAAAAACGAAAAAGCATTATTTTTACTATATCGGTTAATGGCAAACGATGATGACCAAATAAAAATTGAAACTAAACCCATTACACGTCAAACTTTACCTTTGTGCTGAAATTAAGTTATTAAGAATAATTCAGTAACAACATATGTTTACAGATTTCATTTAATAAAGTGCACTTTAAGTGGATGTACCGTTTTTACCGTAGCCACCAGTTAGCGTTCTGAAAATCTATAGATTTACTAGAAAATTCGGCAGTATATGATTGAGAAGGGAAACCTACATAGCGAATTTCTTTTAAACTCATATATATATTTTATTTTTCGGTAAAGTATTAATATTCATCAAAGACTATAAATTTAGATATAACCTATTAAAATTAGAGGTTAAACAGTTGTGAATTTCTAAAGTAGCCATTTTTAATGTAGAAATCAAGGAAATTTCCATACTTCTAAGAATACATTGCTACTAGTTGTTAAATAATTTCTAATAACAAAGGGCGCCAAAAATTATGTACGGCTCTATTCTATTATCTTACTTCGGAAATAAAACATAAAAAGGAAGATATTAAAAAAAAACTTTCACCAACAGCATTCTGTGCTGTATTTGCCTTCATAATTGATGCTATCCTCATTATGCATGCTCACACGTCAACTGAATGATATCGCTGCGTAAGTTCTCAAACCAAATCAACTCTACCAATAATAATCCCATACGGATTTGTTGTTGAGGATAGAAGCAGCAGGGGCGAAGCGACTTTAATCTGCAATCTCAGCTTCTGGTACTTATCTTCATAATGTGACATTATTTCGGTGACCCATTGTATGGAAAGTCGATGTTTTTATTTTTGGCTAGCTTTATTTAGACTTGGCTCCTAATGTAGCAGTTTGTTGCACATTTGAGTTTAATCAGTTTTGGGAGTTGATACAGATCTTGATATTACTTTGCTTTTTGGCGATTTAAGGATGTTTTAGAATATTTTAAGTTTAAATTATCCTGGTTTGAATGTTTTATTTAGTTTGGGTCATCAGAAAAGATTTATAGACCTGTTTTTCGGTTATTCTAAGTTTAGAATTGCACAGCGTTTCTTACGAGATTTGGCCTTTCGATGGTCATAATCATGTAGGTGAATAATAATTCGTTCGGGACGGATGGCAATTTGTTGCAAAAGTTTAGCGCTTGATGTTTAATGTGAGCTCTCACGGTTTTGATTTTGAAGTCTTTCCTAATCACAGAGTTTTTTAAGTATCTAGGGGGCTTTCCTAATACACCCTAGAATTTTATTTTGTCTTTTTTATAAGCAGTCTATGATAGATTTACAGGCATATCCCCATACAAATGCTGCATACAGCATTCCGGAGCGGATGACCGATTTATATATTAAAAGTTTGTTTTAATAACTGAGACTTCTGTTTCCTATGAGTGGGTATAAGGCTTCTGTGACCATATGAGCTTTTTTCATGATATTCGTTGTGTGCAATTTTGTCCTGCTGTGCTTTGTTGTCGTCCTGCTTATGCGGCTGGACCCCCGTACAATGCATCTTTTACCCAATCTCATCTGTGGCCGAAGTCAAAAAGAGGAAACTGGTCCATTTCATATTAACGAAAGTGTTCATTAACATAATGTTGTGGTGATTGGATAACATCAAAACCAAAATTCTAGCTATAGTGCTTGGTAATTTTGATACATCGTCCACTCACTCACTCAGTTCAGTGCATATTATGTAGATATATTTTTTTAATTAATAACATGTCAAACAGTAAATAAAAAGTAAAAATAAGTTAATAAACATTTTGCGAGCATTTGCTTAGTCTTGTGCAGAGATTTTATATATGTAAATTTGTGATAAAAAAGACATTGATTGAATGCACAACTGCTATAACTCTTTCAATTTTTGTGCATTGTATGAATTTACTTTAAATATAAAACTCTTACTAAACTTAGATTTACATGCTACGTAACTGATGTGTATCTTTGTATTATCTGATACTTATTTATATTATTAATATATAGCACTTGATTGTATATTGGTATTATTTTAGGAAATTTGTAATTTATGCAGCTGCACAGGCACCAATTTATTTTTCTAGATCATATTTTTCTTTGGAAGATGTATGTTTGATCGTGTAATTTATAAGCTCCTTAAAAATTTTTGATACGTCATTAAAAACTCCTTAATTTTTGTTTACAAATCTGAGTATGAGCTCTGTGACTGTTCAACTTTAACAGGTTATTTTCTTCATTTTATTCGATACTTTTTCTTACTAAAATGTTTGTCTTTGTAAACGTTTTGTCTTTTACATTAACTGGAGAGAAATGCAGTTTACTGATAATGCTAGCAAGTGGATGAGTAACAAGTCTTTGATCTATTAAAAAACATGTTCAGTTGCAGCCTTTCTGAGCAATAATGTGGGATGTGTAGAAATCAGTTGTCATTCAGGAATATTTTCTTGGCTGTTGCTCGTTATTCAGAGTGGCTGTTTCAGAAAACTTGACGAATGTGATATTTATGGGAACATCAAGGGCCGTACTTGTTCAGAAATTCCTGAAAAAAAATATATTTGTATCCTGAAATGTCCTTATTTTTTACGTGCCAACCTGAAATATTTTACTTATATCAAAACGGAGATGTCGATTACTAAGGATTTTCCGTAGTTTCTACGGGAAACATCTTCATCTCATCTACGGATTACGGAATTTGCATAGTTTTCTACGGGTAATTGCCTTCAGCCTATACCAATGTAAATTTACGGCCGCATAGTCGGTAATGCCAATCAAATTACCTGGAATTTACGGCCGCCTGTCATGTAAAACAAGATTGCAATCGTTTGTTTTATAAAAGTAATAAATATGCTTCTGCAAAGGTTGTTTAATTCAGCATAAATCGCTAAAATGCTATTTTTTTTTTCATTAATTTCACATAAACTGTGCTATTACGCAATTCAGTTTATTCTCATGAATTGCAGAGAGTACATTAGTATCTTTTTCCAACCATCTCAATCTTCTGAGTATTGCATATTCTGTTGATTAAACTAGCTTAATTTCATATTCTGATTAATTATTAAGGTTAATTTTTTATTATTTTCTCATAAACAGTACTATTGTGTAATTCAGTTTTTCTCGTAATTTGCAGAGAGTATATTAGTATCTTTTCCCATCCATCTTCTTAATATTGCATAATAAATTAACTGAACTAGCATATATTCATATCCTGGTTAATTATTACGATTAATTTCTTAATTATTTTCGCTTAAACAGTGCGATTGCGCAATTCAGTTTTTCTCGTGAATTGCCGAATGTACATTAGTATCTTTTTTGTGCAGAAAGCAGTGGTCAGAGGGAGAGATGGGATTTTCATTAATCTGTTCAGACTATTGCATCATAAAACATCCGCACTCATGGGGCAAAGCTTTCAAATTGTGGACGCTGACATGTGATCTAGTGTTTTTTACAGCCAGACATGCATTCAAAATTATTAAACTGTCAGCATTTCATCTCTGTACTTTATTTCTACATAGATAAGCTTATCTGGAGAAATTGTCAGGGAATTTGAAAATAAGACTTAGAAATGTTGTAATTATCATAGACGTTTTAGAGTTCAAAGTACCTAAAGTTTTTTAAATATATTGGCATGTATCTAAATACAATTTTTTGTCTTTGGAATAGTTTTAACTGTTCCAGGTAGGCTTGCTTTGGATAAGCACGAAATAATATATAGTCTGTATTCAACTATTCAGTTCAATTTCTGTGATGTGACTTTTTAACATGTAAGGTTTCAAAACTTAAATAGCAATGTGAAATAATTTTATAATGCCACTCTGGTTGCAACCATGATATATCATTAACTGCCTATTTCCATTGCTGCTTAAGTATTACAATTTTTTTTTTTTTTTAAGATTAAAATAAATCGGATTATTTCTCAGATTATTCGGATTGTTTGGAGGGTATCATTATTCAGACGGAGAGTTATGGTATTTTGCAATCTCATTAACTTATTCAGACCATTGCATATAAAATATCCGCACTCTTGGGACCAAGTTTTTAAATTTTGGGCACTACCATATGCTCTGGTGTTTTGCACAGCCAGACATTCATTCAAAATTATTAAACTAACACTAATTATTAAACATTGTATCTTCGCGACTCTGTACTTTATTACTTTCCTTATATACATGTTATAATGAATAAGGAAAGTACTGTGACGGGGTCGAAAATTCGAATTCGAGTTTTAAGTAATGTTTCGCAAATTCTGAGTTCCGATATATGACGAGCATACATTCCAGTATATAAGAAATGCTCGTCTCCCCGTTTGTCTGTAACAGTCGTCGATATATTTAGCAAATTTGGCGATATTTCGCCCTAGATTGACGAATATTTCTTCAGAATTGCAAAAGTGAAGCTAAATTAATGTAAATGACGCCTAATTAATATATTAATTATTAAAATATTTTAATATGTGGACTATATCGCTTACTGAGAATGCTATGAATAAGAGTTGTGTGAAATATAAGTAATTTGGGTACGTTGAAATAATATTGCATGTTGTCAATTCAACCAAATTTGCCAAATGTACAATTCAACATTAAAAACACGGTACCGTGGATCTTATGCATTATTATTTTCCTTATATACATAATGTATAAGGAAAGTATTGTGGCGGGTTCGAAAATTCGATTTCAAGTTTTCAACTGGAGATCACGTTTCAAGCAGCCCTGAACACGAATCCAACGTTTTTGAGATGATGTCTGCGTGTGTGTGTCTGTGAAATTATGGAGACGATATCTCACGAACGAATGGAGCGATTCGAACGCAATTTGGTACAAAAATTAGAATTCGTGAATACTGGAAGCCTATTGTTTTTGTACGCAATCTAACAACAAAAGAACCCCCCTAAATTTTCGAGTGAAATTTTAAAAAAATCATCAAAAAATCAAAACCTTTAATAAAGTTTCGTAAATAGTCATTTCGTACGTAATTTTTCATTAGAAAACGTTTATCATAACCTTTAGAACGCTAGCACGAACCGTTCTCGAGATATTGCATATGTTTAAAAAAAATTATCAAAAAATCATATATAATAAAAAAATATTAACTATTGTGAAATATATTCACTGTTCATAAGTAATATCATGCGGTAAATTTGGGGACATCATTTTTGTGGATCTAGCTCTTTCCAGTCATGAGAAAAAATACTTTGCGTAATACTTTTATATTTGGACGCCAATAGTCATCTATCTGCTATAAAAATAACTTATTTCTCCGGCCATAATGCTTGGCGAGATTTTGGCGGATTGTCCCCTACATGGCGACTTTTTTAAATGTTGCCAAATTAATGAAAATGTTGTCAAATTGATAAGAATAGCGACTAAATAATGAAAGTTCAATATCTTGGAAAGCTCATAAGAGTAGACAATAAAAATAACCAAATCCTTCTTCCGTAACGCTTGGCGAGAAATTTATCGGAACGTCGCCAATTTGGCGACTATTTTAAATGTTGCCAAAGTGATAAAAATGACTCCAAATGGGAAATAATGTTTCGCAAATTCTGATTTCCGTCATATGATGGGTGTACCTTCTTGTATATAAGAAATGCTCATCTCTCCGTTTGTCTGTAACACTAGGTGATGTATATGGCGAAAAATTTACCAAAATTTCGCCAACTTGGCGATACCTCGCCACAGATTGACAAAAATATCGTCAAAATTGCAAAAATGACGCTAAATTTATGAAAATAACGCCTAATTGATGAATTAATTATTTGAATATATAGACTTTATCGTTTATTGAGTATGCTATCGATATTGATAATTGTTTATTTAGAGTTGCACGAAATATAAGTAAATTGGGTACTTTAAAACGGTTTACATGTTGTCATCCGGAAAATCGCCAAATGTACAATTCAACAATAAAAACTTAGTACGGTGGATCTTATACAGTATTTTTTTTTTCTGTAAAAGGAGTAAATTCATTGCATTATATAAGGAAAGTCGTGTGTAGCCCACATCAGATTCTTTTTACATAGATAGGAATATTGTATTATCAGGAGGAATTGTCAGGTAATTTGAAAATAGGACTTTAAAATTTTGGAATCAGATACTAGAATGGATTTATACTAGAAATATCAGATACTAAAAATATTTTGATTAATATTCAGATACTAGAAATATTTTGGAACTAGATAAAACTTTTTACTTTCCCTGCAATACATGGTAATGTATAGGGAAAGTTTTGGAATCATACCGAAAATCACAACTCGAGTTTTCGACGGATCTACACGTTTCGAGACCTCTAGAATACGAAAAAACCATTTTTAGCATGAAGTCTGTGTGTGTGTCTGTGCAGATTTTGTATCCACTCTAACTAAAAAACTAATGGACCGAATTTCATAAAATTTGGTAGGTAAGTCACTTGTGGGCGAATCCGGTGCTGATTAGTTTTAAGTATGATTCGGGATAAAAGAATTCGCCCTTTTTTGCGAAATGGCCCGCAAAAGCTTGTATCCACTCTAGCTGAAAAACTAATGGACCGAATTTCACAAAATTTGAGAGATAAGTCGCTCGTGGGACACCCTGGTGCTGATTAGATTTTGGTACGATTCGGAAAAAAATAACCTTCCTTTTATTGCGAAATGACCCACAAAAATCGTCAAAATCTAAAATAAAAAACTACGTATGCTCAAATATATCCATTAAATGCTTGTTTTATACGTAATTTTTAACGAAGAAAAGAAAAAGATCAACCCCATTACACTAGGACTAGCCGTTCTCGAGATATTTTAGTTTTTTCTTATTTTCTCTATGTCACCTTTAAAAATAAGTCCAGTTACCAAATGAGAACGAAAATTGAAATAACAGTGAATTAAATTTAATTAAAATAAAGAGAACTTGGATATAAGTCTGCAGGGAAAGTCATGTGCTTCCCACATCAGATTTTTTAAGTTCAAGTGAAAAGATTGAAATTTTACATTCGTTTGACATGGCAGCATAGGAAAAAATTTGACATAATCATGCATAAATGAAGTTATTTGTAGCTCAAGGATCACGAGATTTAATAGTTTCAATCATTGTCATGAAGTATATCCGCGTACATATTTTGTGTTTGTGATGTCATCAGCCTCCTCCGCATGGGTGCCCATAAGGTAGGGCAAGGGGAGGGGACACTTGCCACATCTGGATGTTATAGTCACAAAGGCAGGCTTCGTGCTAGTCGATGTTGTACATCTTATCCTTCAGATTTCCCCCACCTAAAAAAGTTTTATAGGTGCCCATACCCCTGGGGTCAAGTTACATTTTCAAGTTTGGTATCGAAAGATATTTTCAAGCCCTTTAAAGTGGAGAGTTACACGCTATAATTGTAATCATTTGGACAACGATATTGAATTTTCAAATTTGTTTTTGTAAAATTGATAAAAAAAAACCCACAAACTAATTTTTACCCCCTCCTAAAAAAAGTTCTATTGGTGCCCCATGCGCCTCAGAGTCAAGTTACCACTGGAGGTACATTTTCAAATTTGGTCTTAATCGAAAGATGTTTTCAAGACCTTTGAAGTGAAGTGTTACATGCTATAATTATGATCATTTAGACCAACGATACCGATTTTTCAAATTTTTCTTTGTAAAATTGATAAAAAGAAAAATCACAAGCTACTTAGAAATGGATTCTGGTATGAAAAAGTCAAGTGAAGCCACACTCCAGTTAATTTTATTTTAATTGGAACAACAAATTTAATATTTTCACTATTATCCAATGTCAACGCTTTGTAATTTCGTTTTACACAAAATGAATAAACACCATTGTTGTCGATTATTTAGATCTTTTCTGGAAATAGAAAATTAATTTTTCCACACATCTTAATATTTCTAAAAGTAATAAAGTTATTTACATGAAATTTTGTAAGTTTATTGTAACAGCATCATATTATACAGTATGTAACTTATGTGATTAATGAATGTAACAGAACTGTAATTTGATTTAAAAGTTAATTAAACTGCTATATGTACAAAAAAAGTGCGATTATGTTACACATTAAGGATGGATTTGAAAAATAGTCGATCTTTGTTCTACAAATGTTTTATATGTGTTTCTTTTCTTGTATATGAAGTATAAAAATCTCAGCGTAAACAAGTCATAAAATTTCGAAAGAGACCAATTTTTCATTTTTACCCCTTTAACAAAATAATGATTTTATAGTGTTGACTTTTCTGATGAAGTTTTTAAGTTTCCAAATAAAATAAATTATTGTAGTATTGTGATAATTACAAAAAATTTCACCGCTGAATATATCACACTTTAGAGATGTTTAAATAAAATTGCATTTCAGTTGGAAAGTGTTTCATAATCAATACTTCATGCGTGATTGGTCTTTCTTGTTTTAATTTAGAATCAATTGGTGAATTTTTTGAAGAATATTTTGTTGAGGTTCTCTTGTGCTTTTCTTTTTTTAAGCTTGTCGTATTTTTTTTACTTTTTAGGAGATATCAGCATTTTCTTAAACAGTAATATTATATATTTGGGACATTCCTCATCATCAGTTTGTACCAGTAAAATGTATTTAGAAACTCTGTAATTAATTTTGATTATAATTTTGCAGCTGTTAGCCAGTCATAAAACAGAGTCCCGCAGATATAATTTTGAATATACAAAATAAATCAAAATGTGTTTAGGAACTCTGTAATTAATTCTATGACTGTTGCCCGGAACTCGCCACGGGGAGGAAGCTGCATGAGTTCCACCCTGCCCACCCATCCACCCTAACATTTGTGAGAAAAGAATTTCCAAAAAAAAATGTAGAGTATGCATGTAATTTACATGTTTAAAATATAGAATTTCAGTAAATTTGGAAAATTAGATTATATACAAGTCATAAACCTTTTTAAAAGGAGAGGTTTCGAGCGTAAGAAATTTTTCCTTTAATATGCCTTAAAGTTTATTTCAATTAGGCCTCTTTTCAATTCCCAAGCCTTAAATGGATTCTTAGTTAAGGATACCAAGCCTGAAATTGGGTTTCTTTACGGATCCCGAGCCAAATGTCAAATGGGCTGTTTTTTGGTTGCCAAGCTTTAAGTCGATTCTTAATTAAGGGTACAAAGCCTGAAATTAGGTTGCTTTAAATATCCCGAGTCAAATTTCAATTGGGCTGTTTTTCAGTCCCCAAGTCTTAAGTGGTTTCTTAGTTAAGGATACCAAGCCTGAAATTGGGTTGCTTTACGGATCCCAAGCCAAATGTCAAATGGGCTGGTTTTTGGTTGCCAAGCTTTAAGTGGATTCTTAATTAAGGGTACAAAGCCTGAAATTAGGTTGCTTTAAATATCCCGAGTCAAACTTCAATTGGGCTGTTTTTCAGTCCGCAAGTCTTAAGCGGTTTCTTAGTTAAGGGTACCAAGCCTGAAATTGGGTTGCTTCTGGTTCCCAAGCCTAAAATTGGACACTTTATGAACATTGAGCCAAATTTTAATTAAACTTCTTTCTGGTTCCCAAGTAAGTGGATTCTGTGTTGAAGGTACCAAGCCTGAAATTGGGTTGCATTAATTGACATTTAATAATGATTCATAAATTAATTGAAGAATGCTGTTTTATAATATATATATATATTTTTTTTTTAATTTTGAAGTTATTTTCATTACTGGTTTTGCTATTATATATATATATGAAGTTCTATCTTCTATGTCTGTAACTGCGAAAGAGAACAAACTCTACCAGTCAGCGAAGTCATAAAGGGTAGAACAGTTTTGGAATTATTGTAAATATCGTGCTGCATTTATTAATTATTGTGGGATGTAATTATCCATTTCTTTCAATCCTAATCATTTTTAAAGGAGTATTCAAATTAATTTTGATTAAAAATTGTATGATCATTACTGTGAACATGAAAGAATATTAAAAATAAGCTTACTGTAAAATGTGTAAAAAAAATATCTGATTGTTTAAATCTATATCTTATATTAAAGCATGTTCAATTATTTTTGAAAATCATATTTACTCGAGTCTATCCAATTTTAACGGTATTGAATGGTGATGAAAAAATTTGTTTGAGATCAATTTTTTTTTACTCTCTTGAAACAATGTTATTCTAAAACAAATATGATTTTTGTTCAAATTAATGGGCCCGGTTTATCGAATCTTTACGGTTTTGGTGAAATTTTTATGAAAAATGAGAATTCTGGGATTTGAAATTTATGGAATTGGAATGAGTGCTCTCTTAAAAAAAAAAAAACCTTGGGATACCACTTAATGTAGGTGTTAATACCTCCAACTTCGTCTGCCTTCTTCTTCCTCCTCCTCCTCCTCAGACTTAAGATCATCATCTTTCTCAAGACTTAAGATTGTGTTAATTAACCGAACGTAGTGGCAGAGGTTTGCATCTGGGTCACCACTCTCAAACCTGCGAAGCTTGGTGTTTGCCAGATCAATAATATACTGCCTCAGATCGAAATTTATCTGTTTCCATGCTGGGGCTGAAGGAGGATCCTTGTCCTCAGGTTCATCATATGGATATTTTCTTTTCCGGCCTCTTGGCTCTGAGGAATGGGTGCTGTTGGTGTCTGAACTCTATAAGAAAAAGAACATAGCATGAGAAATTATAAACACATTAAATTGCTCTTAAATGCTAAATACCATATAAATTAAAAATAAAAGTTTATTTTTAAAGAAAATTTCAGCAAAAAAGAAAATGGAATGAGCGAAACATATCTGCTTTGCAGTATTGTCCAAACATCAAATATATTTATAAAATATGGTTGTAAAAATTAATGCAAAAATTTTTACCTTTTTAAGCTTTTATAACTATTTAATATTTTTATTATCATTTTTCTAAATACCCAATATTTCTCAATTTAACTTCTGAAAATCAACGGAGTTCATGAGATGTCTCATAGCAAAATTTTAACTATTTATATAACTCTTTCAGGTTATAAATTGAGATATGGAAAAAAAAAAAAATATATATATATATATATATATATGTATAACAAATAAGCTGAAAGATGAAAGAAAGCATCTATTAAAATCTAATAGTAATTAAAACATTTTAGGTTTTTAAATAAAGAAATTAGATCAATCATTTTGTGTTATCCAATATTTATAAAATCATAGAAATTTTTTCCTAACCAGGTATGACTATTATTCTCTATATAAGTTTGTAAAAATGTTTTAATAACTCTTATAGGGTTCTGAGAGACTGACGGCACATTAAACATGTTAACTGACATAATGTTAAAAGTGTAAAAAGTCCAGATAAATCCTTATTGAATGCTTGGAATAGCAATGTGATGTAAACCACAATCAAACACTGCTTCAAGATATGTGGTTTCTTTGTAAATGATACTGATTCATATGTTGTGATTGACAATCTGGAAGGTGTCAACCAGTTTCTTGATGATGCCAACATTAATAATTTGAACATTGTAATCTGCAAAGAACTTATATGCCAACATACTTGAATCAATTAAAGGGAAAAAAGAAACTGTGTTTCACCTCCGAACAATCAAGATGCACATGTAGCAACACTGACCTTACGGAAACATTTCGAAAGAGGAAAGGGTACCGACAACTCTTTTTTACAATATTTACAGAAAGTGGATTATTTTCTAGCTTGTTAAAGGCAAAAAATGTTAAATTCAAGCAATCGAAATTGACCAGTTTTCTTGAGTAAATACTAATTTGTAAATATTTTTGAATCTGTGAGATATTCCATGCTGGTTAACGAATGTACATTGTAAGTAAAATTATTTCTTGTTAATATAAGTTACATGTCAGTGTATAACATATAACAGTAATTAATATATTTTTTACCAATGAATATTTTTATACCTTTCTATAATATTCTTTTTTGGCAAATTCGTTTATTAATATCAGATCTATTTACTGGATTTAATATCTGGCATTTATAATAAATAAAAATTAAGAAAAACTTATTAATTTAGGATAAATTAAGTTTTTTGCAGCCCCTTCGAACTCGACTCACTGTATATCGTAGGAAAAGTAAGAAAAGTTTACAATTCGATCAACATAATTGTAATGTCAAACTAATATTGTTAACAAAGGTAACATAAATGTGCAAAAGTTAGATCTACCTGTAGGATCTCATATACATGTTTTTATAAATGAAAGTTAATACAGCATTTCTAGCAGTCAATGTTTTGAAATATTTAATAGAATATTTATTTTTCCTAGCTAAGGTGATCAGATATTTTAATTGTAAGCCTATTAGGCATGAATATAAATATTTTAATTGCATTTTATTTACAAATGTTAAGACATATGTAATTATATTTTAAACTATAACAATTTTAATTGAAATATTTTAAAATCTTTTTATAAAGTTCCTTTTAGCAACTTTCTAGCATTTATGATAAGTCAAAATTAAAATAACTCTGAATTATTATTGCAGCCGTGTCGAATTCAATTTACTGAGATTTCACAATATATTGTAGGAAAAGTAAAAAAAGTTTACAATTTGTACAACGCAAATGCAAAATTACTTTTAATTTTAAAATAATAGTTAATATTTATAAACGTAATATGCATAATTCTTTTTAAAAAATGTTTTGGCAAAATTGGGCCTAACTAATTTTTTCAGTCAGGGGAAGAAAATTCTATTTGTATCTAGGAAGCAGTGGAAAAACTAAACTTTTAAGTTGTTATAATTTTAATTTTTCTTAAATTGTTAAACAATTTCTAAATAACAAAGAGCACCAAAAATTGTGTACGGCTACATTCGATTTTCTTACTACGTAAATAAAACATAAAAGAAAAGATAATTAAAAAAGAAAACTTACACGAACAGAAGCATTCTGTGCTGTACTTTTCTCCATGATTGATGACTTCAACATTCAGGTTAACACTGCAACGTAATGATATACGGCTGCGTAACTTCTCCAACCAGATCAACACTACACACTACTAACAAGGTAATACACACACAAACAAGGTTAGCTCGCAACTAACAATCGAGGACTGTGACATCATCCGGGTGGTCATTGGTGTGTCCGTGAGAGCGCCCCAAGGTGGGCGGGGCGTCTCTCTCTCTCGTTTGTACACGTGCTTTCATATATACTAGAAAGTTCCCGCGTTTCTACGCATGCGTGAATATATCATAGTTTCGAGCGTAAATAAACAGCTTGCGCAGTAACGTAAATCGTAAAAACGAAAAAGCATTATTTTTACTATATCGGTTAATGGCAAACGATGATGACCAAATAAAAATTGAAACTAAACCCATTACACGTCAAACTTTACCTTTGTGCTGAAATTAAGTTATTAAGAATAATTCAGTAACAACATATGTTTACAGATTTCATTTAATAAAGTGCACTTTAAGTGGATGTACCGTTTTTACCGTAGCCACCAGTTAGCGTTCTGAAAATCTATAGATTTACTAGAAAATTCGGCAGTATATGATTGAGAAGGGAAACCTACATAGCGAATTTCTTTTAAACTCATATATATATTTTATTTTTCGGTAAAGTATTAATATTCATCAAAGACTATAAATTTAGATATAACCTATTAAAATTAGAGGTTAAACAGTTGTGAATTTCTAAAGTAGCCATTTTTAATGTAGAAATCAAGGAAATTTCCATACTTCTAAGAATACATTGCTACTAGTTGTTAAATAATTTCTAATAACAAAGGGCGCCAAAAATTATGTACGGCTCTATTCTATTATCTTACTTCGGAAATAAAACATAAAAAGGAAGATATTAAAAAAAAACTTTCACCAACAGCATTCTGTGCTGTATTTGCCTTCATAATTGATGCTATCCTCATTATGCATGCTCACACGTCAACTGAATGATATCGCTGCGTAAGTTCTCAAACCAAATCAACTCTACCAATAATAATCCCATACGGATTTGTTGTTGAGGATAGAAGCAGCAGGGGCGAAGCGACTTTAATCTGCAATCTCAGCTTCTGGTACTTATCTTCATAATGTGACATTATTTCGGTGACCCATTGTATGGAAAGTCGATGTTTTTATTTTTGGCTAGCTTTATTTAGACTTGGCTCCTAATGTAGCAGTTTGTTGCACATTTGAGTTTAATCAGTTTTGGGAGTTGATACAGATCTTGATATTACTTTGCTTTTTGGCGATTTAAGGATGTTTTAGAATATTTTAAGTTTAAATTATCCTGGTTTGAATGTTTTATTTAGTTTGGGTCATCAGAAAAGATTTATAGACCTGTTTTTCGGTTATTCTAAGTTTAGAATTGCACAGCGTTTCTTACGAGATTTGGCCTTTCGATGGTCATAATCATGTAGGTGAATAATAATTCGTTCGGGACGGATGGCAATTTGTTGCAAAAGTTTAGCGCTTGATGTTTAATGTGAGCTCTCACGGTTTTGATTTTGAAGTCTTTCCTAATCACAGAGTTTTTTAAGTATCTAGGGGGCTTTCCTAATACACCCTAGAATTTTATTTTGTCTTTTTTATAAGCA
The DNA here is from genome assembly GCA_951213105.1 of Amaurobius ferox. Lineage (NCBI taxonomy): Eukaryota > Metazoa > Arthropoda > Arachnida > Araneae > Amaurobiidae > Amaurobius > Amaurobius ferox. The sequence goes on along the minus strand of OX578149.1, from coordinate 73,705,025 downwards.
GTCTATGATAGATTTACAGGCATATCCCCATACAAATGCTGCATACAGCATTCCGGAGCGGATGACCGATTTATATATTAAAAGTTTGTTTTAATAACTGAGACTTCTGTTTCCTATGAGTGGGTATAAGGCTTCTGTGACCATATGAGCTTTTTTCATGATATTCGTTGTGTGCAATTTTGTCCTGCTGTGCTTTGTTGTCGTCCTGCTTATGCGGCTGGACCCCCGTACAATGCATCTTTTACCCAATCTCATCTGTGGCCGAAGTCAAAAAGAGGAAACTGGTCCATTTCATATTAACGAAAGTGTTCATTAACATAATGTTGTGGTGATTGGATAACATCAAAACCAAAATTCTAGCTATAGTGCTTGGTAATTTTGATACATCGTCCACTCACTCACTCAGTTCAGTGCATATTATGTAGATATATTTTTTTAATTAATAACATGTCAAACAGTAAATAAAAAGTAAAAATAAGTTAATAAACATTTTGCGAGCATTTGCTTAGTCTTGTGCAGAGATTTTATATATGTAAATTTGTGATAAAAAAGACATTGATTGAATGCACAACTGCTATAACTCTTTCAATTTTTGTGCATTGTATGAATTTACTTTAAATATAAAACTCTTACTAAACTTAGATTTACATGCTACGTAACTGATGTGTATCTTTGTATTATCTGATACTTATTTATATTATTAATATATAGCACTTGATTGTATATTGGTATTATTTTAGGAAATTTGTAATTTATGCAGCTGCACAGGCACCAATTTATTTTTCTAGATCATATTTTTCTTTGGAAGATGTATGTTTGATCGTGTAATTTATAAGCTCCTTAAAAATTTTTGATACGTCATTAAAAACTCCTTAATTTTTGTTTACAAATCTGAGTATGAGCTCTGTGACTGTTCAACTTTAACAGGTTATTTTCTTCATTTTATTCGATACTTTTTCTTACTAAAATGTTTGTCTTTGTAAACGTTTTGTCTTTTACATTAACTGGAGAGAAATGCAGTTTACTGATAATGCTAGCAAGTGGATGAGTAACAAGTCTTTGATCTATTAAAAAACATGTTCAGTTGCAGCCTTTCTGAGCAATAATGTGGGATGTGTAGAAATCAGTTGTCATTCAGGAATATTTTCTTGGCTGTTGCTCGTTATTCAGAGTGGCTGTTTCAGAAAACTTGACGAATGTGATATTTATGGGAACATCAAGGGCCGTACTTGTTCAGAAATTCCTGAAAAAAAATATATTTGTATCCTGAAATGTCCTTATTTTTTACGTGCCAACCTGAAATATTTTACTTATATCAAAACGGAGATGTCGATTACTAAGGATTTTCCGTAGTTTCTACGGGAAACATCTTCATCTCATCTACGGATTACGGAATTTGCATAGTTTTCTACGGGTAATTGCCTTCAGCCTATACCAATGTAAATTTACGGCCGCATAGTCGGTAATGCCAATCAAATTACCTGGAATTTACGGCCGCCTGTCATGTAAAACAAGATTGCAATCGTTTGTTTTATAAAAGTAATAAATATGCTTCTGCAAAGGTTGTTTAATTCAGCATAAATCGCTAAAATGCTATTTTTTTTTTTCATTAATTTCACATAAACTGTGCTATTACGCAATTCAGTTTATTCTCATGAATTGCAGAGAGTACATTAGTATCTTTTTCCAACCATCTCAATCTTCTGAGTATTGCATATTCTGTTGATTAAACTAGCTTAATTTCATATTCTGATTAATTATTAAGGTTAATTTTTTATTATTTTCTCATAAACAGTACTATTGTGTAATTCAGTTTTTCTCGTAATTTGCAGAGAGTATATTAGTATCTTTTCCCATCCATCTTCTTAATATTGCATAATAAATTAACTGAACTAGCATATATTCATATCCTGGTTAATTATTACGATTAATTTCTTAATTATTTTCGCTTAAACAGTGCGATTGCGCAATTCAGTTTTTCTCGTGAATTGCCGAATGTACATTAGTATCTTTTTTGTGCAGAAAGCAGTGGTCAGAGGGAGAGATGGGATTTTCATTAATCTGTTCAGACTATTGCATCATAAAACATCCGCACTCATGGGGCAAAGCTTTCAAATTGTGGACGCTGACATGTGATCTAGTGTTTTTTACAGCCAGACATGCATTCAAAATTATTAAACTGTCAGCATTTCATCTCTGTACTTTATTTCTACATAGATAAGCTTATCTGGAGAAATTGTCAGGGAATTTGAAAATAAGACTTAGAAATGTTGTAATTATCATAGACGTTTTAGAGTTCAAAGTACCTAAAGTTTTTTAAATATATTGGCATGTATCTAAATACAATTTTTTGTCTTTGGAATAGTTTTAACTGTTCCAGGTAGGCTTGCTTTGGATAAGCACGAAATAATATATAGTCTGTATTCAACTATTCAGTTCAATTTCTGTGATGTGACTTTTTAACATGTAAGGTTTCAAAACTTAAATAGCAATGTGAAATAATTTTATAATGCCACTCTGGTTGCAACCATGATATATCATTAACTGCCTATTTCCATTGCTGCTTAAGTATTACAATTTTTTTTTTTTTTTAAGATTAAAATAAATCGGATTATTTCTCAGATTATTCGGATTGTTTGGAGGGTATCATTATTCAGACGGAGAGTTATGGTATTTTGCAATCTCATTAACTTATTCAGACCATTGCATATAAAATATCCGCACTCTTGGGACCAAGTTTTTAAATTTTGGGCACTACCATATGCTCTGGTGTTTTGCACAGCCAGACATTCATTCAAAATTATTAAACTAACACTAATTATTAAACATTGTATCTTCGCGACTCTGTACTTTATTACTTTCCTTATATACATGTTATAATGAATAAGGAAAGTACTGTGACGGGGTCGAAAATTCGAATTCGAGTTTTAAGTAATGTTTCGCAAATTCTGAGTTCCGATATATGACGAGCATACATTCCAGTATATAAGAAATGCTCGTCTCCCCGTTTGTCTGTAACAGTCGTCGATATATTTAGCAAATTTGGCGATATTTCGCCCTAGATTGACGAATATTTCTTCAGAATTGCAAAAGTGAAGCTAAATTAATGTAAATGACGCCTAATTAATATATTAATTATTAAAATATTTTAATATGTGGACTATATCGCTTACTGAGAATGCTATGAATAAGAGTTGTGTGAAATATAAGTAATTTGGGTACGTTGAAATAATATTGCATGTTGTCAATTCAACCAAATTTGCCAAATGTACAATTCAACATTAAAAACACGGTACCGTGGATCTTATGCATTATTATTTTCCTTATATACATAATGTATAAGGAAAGTATTGTGGCGGGTTCGAAAATTCGATTTCAAGTTTTCAACTGGAGATCACGTTTCAAGCAGCCCTGAACACGAATCCAACGTTTTTGAGATGATGTCTGCGTGTGTGTGTCTGTGAAATTATGGAGACGATATCTCACGAACGAATGGAGCGATTCGAACGCAATTTGGTACAAAAATTAGAATTCGTGAATACTGGAAGCCTATTGTTTTTGTACGCAATCTAACAACAAAAGAACCCCCCTAAATTTTCGAGTGAAATTTTAAAAAAATCATCAAAAAATCAAAACCTTTAATAAAGTTTCGTAAATAGTCATTTCGTACGTAATTTTTCATTAGAAAACGTTTATCATAACCTTTAGAACGCTAGCACGAACCGTTCTCGAGATATTGCATATGTTTAAAAAAAATTATCAAAAAATCATATATAATAAAAAAATATTAACTATTGTGAAATATATTCACTGTTCATAAGTAATATCATGCGGTAAATTTGGGGACATCATTTTTGTGGATCTAGCTCTTTCCAGTCATGAGAAAAAATACTTTGCGTAATACTTTTATATTTGGACGCCAATAGTCATCTATCTGCTATAAAAATAACTTATTTCTCCGGCCATAATGCTTGGCGAGATTTTGGCGGATTGTCCCCTACATGGCGACTTTTTTAAATGTTGCCAAATTAATGAAAATGTTGTCAAATTGATAAGAATAGCGACTAAATAATGAAAGTTCAATATCTTGGAAAGCTCATAAGAGTAGACAATAAAAATAACCAAATCCTTCTTCCGTAACGCTTGGCGAGAAATTTATCGGAACGTCGCCAATTTGGCGACTATTTTAAATGTTGCCAAAGTGATAAAAATGACTCCAAATGGGAAATAATGTTTCGCAAATTCTGATTTCCGTCATATGATGGGTGTACCTTCTTGTATATAAGAAATGCTCATCTCTCCGTTTGTCTGTAACACTAGGTGATGTATATGGCGAAAAATTTACCAAAATTTCGCCAACTTGGCGATACCTCGCCACAGATTGACAAAAATATCGTCAAAATTGCAAAAATGACGCTAAATTTATGAAAATAACGCCTAATTGATGAATTAATTATTTGAATATATAGACTTTATCGTTTATTGAGTATGCTATCGATATTGATAATTGTTTATTTAGAGTTGCACGAAATATAAGTAAATTGGGTACTTTAAAACGGTTTACATGTTGTCATCCGGAAAATCGCCAAATGTACAATTCAACAATAAAAACTTAGTACGGTGGATCTTATACAGTATTTTTTTTTTCTGTAAAAGGAGTAAATTCATTGCATTATATAAGGAAAGTCGTGTGTAGCCCACATCAGATTCTTTTTACATAGATAGGAATATTGTATTATCAGGAGGAATTGTCAGGTAATTTGAAAATAGGACTTTAAAATTTTGGAATCAGATACTAGAATGGATTTATACTAGAAATATCAGATACTAAAAATATTTTGATTAATATTCAGATACTAGAAATATTTTGGAACTAGATAAAACTTTTTACTTTCCCTGCAATACATGGTAATGTATAGGGAAAGTTTTGGAATCATACCGAAAATCACAACTCGAGTTTTCGACGGATCTACACGTTTCGAGACCTCTAGAATACGAAAAAACCATTTTTAGCATGAAGTCTGTGTGTGTGTCTGTGCAGATTTTGTATCCACTCTAACTAAAAAACTAATGGACCGAATTTCATAAAATTTGGTAGGTAAGTCACTTGTGGGCGAATCCGGTGCTGATTAGTTTTAAGTATGATTCGGGATAAAAGAATTCGCCCTTTTTTGCGAAATGGCCCGCAAAAGCTTGTATCCACTCTAGCTGAAAAACTAATGGACCGAATTTCACAAAATTTGAGAGATAAGTCGCTCGTGGGACACCCTGGTGCTGATTAGATTTTGGTACGATTCGGAAAAAAATAACCTTCCTTTTATTGCGAAATGACCCACAAAAATCGTCAAAATCTAAAATAAAAAACTACGTATGCTCAAATATATCCATTAAATGCTTGTTTTATACGTAATTTTTAACGAAGAAAAGAAAAAGATCAACCCCATTACACTAGGACTAGCCGTTCTCGAGATATTTTAGTTTTTTCTTATTTTCTCTATGTCACCTTTAAAAATAAGTCCAGTTACCAAATGAGAACGAAAATTGAAATAACAGTGAATTAAATTTAATTAAAATAAAGAGAACTTGGATATAAGTCTGCAGGGAAAGTCATGTGCTTCCCACATCAGATTTTTTAAGTTCAAGTGAAAAGATTGAAATTTTACATTCGTTTGACATGGCAGCATAGGAAAAAATTTGACATAATCATGCATAAATGAAGTTATTTGTAGCTCAAGGATCACGAGATTTAATAGTTTCAATCATTGTCATGAAGTATATCCGCGTACATATTTTGTGTTTGTGATGTCATCAGCCTCCTCCGCATGGGTGCCCATAAGGTAGGGCAAGGGGAGGGGACACTTGCCACATCTGGATGTTATAGTCACAAAGGCAGGCTTCGTGCTAGTCGATGTTGTACATCTTATCCTTCAGATTTCCCCCACCTAAAAAAGTTTTATAGGTGCCCATACCCCTGGGGTCAAGTTACATTTTCAAGTTTGGTATCGAAAGATATTTTCAAGCCCTTTAAAGTGGAGAGTTACACGCTATAATTGTAATCATTTGGACAACGATATTGAATTTTCAAATTTGTTTTTGTAAAATTGATAAAAAAAAACCCACAAACTAATTTTTACCCCCTCCTAAAAAAAGTTCTATTGGTGCCCCATGCGCCTCAGAGTCAAGTTACCACTGGAGGTACATTTTCAAATTTGGTCTTAATCGAAAGATGTTTTCAAGACCTTTGAAGTGAAGTGTTACATGCTATAATTATGATCATTTAGACCAACGATACCGATTTTTCAAATTTTTCTTTGTAAAATTGATAAAAAGAAAAATCACAAGCTACTTAGAAATGGATTCTGGTATGAAAAAGTCAAGTGAAGCCACACTCCAGTTAATTTTATTTTAATTGGAACAACAAATTTAATATTTTCACTATTATCCAATGTCAACGCTTTGTAATTTCGTTTTACACAAAATGAATAAACACCATTGTTGTCGATTATTTAGATCTTTTCTGGAAATAGAAAATTAATTTTTCCACACATCTTAATATTTCTAAAAGTAATAAAGTTATTTACATGAAATTTTGTAAGTTTATTGTAACAGCATCATATTATACAGTATGTAACTTATGTGATTAATGAATGTAACAGAACTGTAATTTGATTTAAAAGTTAATTAAACTGCTATATGTACAAAAAAAGTGCGATTATGTTACACATTAAGGATGGATTTGAAAAATAGTCGATCTTTGTTCTACAAATGTTTTATATGTGTTTCTTTTCTTGTATATGAAGTATAAAAATCTCAGCGTAAACAAGTCATAAAATTTCGAAAGAGACCAATTTTTCATTTTTACCCCTTTAACAAAATAATGATTTTATAGTGTTGACTTTTCTGATGAAGTTTTTAAGTTTCCAAATAAAATAAATTATTGTAGTATTGTGATAATTACAAAAAATTTCACCGCTGAATATATCACACTTTAGAGATGTTTAAATAAAATTGCATTTCAGTTGGAAAGTGTTTCATAATCAATACTTCATGCGTGATTGGTCTTTCTTGTTTTAATTTAGAATCAATTGGTGAATTTTTTGAAGAATATTTTGTTGAGGTTCTCTTGTGCTTTTCTTTTTTTAAGCTTGTCGTATTTTTTTTACTTTTTAGGAGATATCAGCATTTTCTTAAACAGTAATATTATATATTTGGGACATTCCTCATCATCAGTTTGTACCAGTAAAATGTATTTAGAAACTCTGTAATTAATTTTGATTATAATTTTGCAGCTGTTAGCCAGTCATAAAACAGAGTCCCGCAGATATAATTTTGAATATACAAAATAAATCAAAATGTGTTTAGGAACTCTGTAATTAATTCTATGACTGTTGCCCGGAACTCGCCACGGGGAGGAAGCTGCATGAGTTCCACCCTGCCCACCCATCCACCCTAACATTTGTGAGAAAAGAATTTCCAAAAAAAAATGTAGAGTATGCATGTAATTTACATGTTTAAAATATAGAATTTCAGTAAATTTGGAAAATTAGATTATATACAAGTCATAAACCTTTTTAAAAGGAGAGGTTTCGAGCGTAAGAAATTTTTCCTTTAATATGCCTTAAAGTTTATTTCAATTAGGCCTCTTTTCAATTCCCAAGCCTTAAATGGATTCTTAGTTAAGGATACCAAGCCTGAAATTGGGTTTCTTTACGGATCCCGAGCCAAATGTCAAATGGGCTGTTTTTTGGTTGCCAAGCTTTAAGTCGATTCTTAATTAAGGGTACAAAGCCTGAAATTAGGTTGCTTTAAATATCCCGAGTCAAATTTCAATTGGGCTGTTTTTCAGTCCCCAAGTCTTAAGTGGTTTCTTAGTTAAGGATACCAAGCCTGAAATTGGGTTGCTTTACGGATCCCAAGCCAAATGTCAAATGGGCTGGTTTTTGGTTGCCAAGCTTTAAGTGGATTCTTAATTAAGGGTACAAAGCCTGAAATTAGGTTGCTTTAAATATCCCGAGTCAAACTTCAATTGGGCTGTTTTTCAGTCCGCAAGTCTTAAGCGGTTTCTTAGTTAAGGGTACCAAGCCTGAAATTGGGTTGCTTCTGGTTCCCAAGCCTAAAATTGGACACTTTATGAACATTGAGCCAAATTTTAATTAAACTTCTTTCTGGTTCCCAAGTAAGTGGATTCTGTGTTGAAGGTACCAAGCCTGAAATTGGGTTGCATTAATTGACATTTAATAATGATTCATAAATTAATTGAAGAATGCTGTTTTATAATATATATATATATTTTTTTTTTAATTTTGAAGTTATTTTCATTACTGGTTTTGCTATTATATATATATATGAAGTTCTATCTTCTATGTCTGTAACTGCGAAAGAGAACAAACTCTACCAGTCAGCGAAGTCATAAAGGGTAGAACAGTTTTGGAATTATTGTAAATATCGTGCTGCATTTATTAATTATTGTGGGATGTAATTATCCATTTCTTTCAATCCTAATCATTTTTAAAGGAGTATTCAAATTAATTTTGATTAAAAATTGTATGATCATTACTGTGAACATGAAAGAATATTAAAAATAAGCTTACTGTAAAATGTGTAAAAAAAATATCTGATTGTTTAAATCTATATCTTATATTAAAGCATGTTCAATTATTTTTGAAAATCATATTTACTCGAGTCTATCCAATTTTAACGGTATTGAATGGTGATGAAAAAATTTGTTTGAGATCAATTTTTTTTTACTCTCTTGAAACAATGTTATTCTAAAACAAATATGATTTTTGTTCAAATTAATGGGCCCGGTTTATCGAATCTTTACGGTTTTGGTGAAATTTTTATGAAAAATGAGAATTCTGGGATTTGAAATTTATGGAATTGGAATGAGTGCTCTCTTAAAAAAAAAAAAACCTTGGGATACCACTTAATGTAGGTGTTAATACCTCCAACTTCGTCTGCCTTCTTCTTCCTCCTCCTCCTCCTCAGACTTAAGATCATCATCTTTCTCAAGACTTAAGATTGTGTTAATTAACCGAACGTAGTGGCAGAGGTTTGCATCTGGGTCACCACTCTCAAACCTGCGAAGCTTGGTGTTTGCCAGATCAATAATATACTGCCTCAGATCGAAATTTATCTGTTTCCATGCTGGGGCTGAAGGAGGATCCTTGTCCTCAGGTTCATCATATGGATATTTTCTTTTCCGGCCTCTTGGCTCTGAGGAATGGGTGCTGTTGGTGTCTGAACTCTATAAGAAAAAGAACATAGCATGAGAAATTATAAACACATTAAATTGCTCTTAAATGCTAAATACCATATAAATTAAAAATAAAAGTTTATTTTTAAAGAAAATTTCAGCAAAAAAGAAAATGGAATGAGCGAAACATATCTGCTTTGCAGTATTGTCCAAACATCAAATATATTTATAAAATATGGTTGTAAAAATTAATGCAAAAATTTTTACCTTTTTAAGCTTTTATAACTATTTAATATTTTTATTATCATTTTTCTAAATACCCAATATTTCTCAATTTAACTTCTGAAAATCAACGGAGTTCATGAGATGTCTCATAGCAAAATTTTAACTATTTATATAACTCTTTCAGGTTATAAATTGAGATATGGAAAAAAAAAAAAATATATATATATGTATAACAAATAAGCTGAAAGATGAAAGAAAGCATCTATTAAAATCTAATAGTAATTAAAACATTTTAGGTTTTTAAATAAAGAAATTAGATCAATCATTTTGTGTTATCCAATATTTATAAAATCATAGAAATTTTTTCCTAACCAGGTATGACTATTATTCTCTATATAAGTTTGTAAAAATGTTTTAATAACTCTTATAGGGTTCTGAGAGACTGACGGCACATTAAACATGTTAACTGACATAATGTTAAAAGTGTAAAAAGTCCAGATAAATCCTTATTGAATGCTTGGAATAGCAATGTGATGTAAACCACAATCAAACACTGCTTCAAGATATGTGGTTTCTTTGTAAATGATACTGATTCATATGTTGTGATTGACAATCTGGAAGGTGTCAACCAGTTTCTTGATGATGCCAACATTAATAATTTGAACATTGTAATCTGCAAAGAACTTATATGCCAACATACTTGAATCAATTAAAGGGAAAAAAGAAACTGTGTTTCACCTCCGAACAATCAAGATGCACATGTAGCAACACTGACCTTACGGAAACATTTCGAAAGAGGAAAGGGTACCGACAACTCTTTTTTACAATATTTACAGAAAGTGGATTATTTTCTAGCTTGTTAAAGGCAAAAAATGTTAAATTCAAGCAATCGAAATTGACCAGTTTTCTTGAGTAAATACTAATTTGTAAATATTTTTGAATCTGTGAGATATTCCATGCTGGTTAACGAATGTACATTGTAAGTAAAATTATTTCTTGTTAATATAAGTTACATGTCAGTGTATAACATATAACAGTAATTAATATATTTTTTACCAATGAATATTTTTATACCTTTCTATAATATTCTTTTTTGGCAAATTCGTTTATTAATATCAGATCTATTTACTGGATTTAATATCTGGCATTTATAATAAATAAAAATTAAGAAAAACTTATTAATTTAGGATAAATTAAGTTTTTTGCAGCCCCTTCGAACTCGACTCACTGTATATCGTAGGAAAAGTAAGAAAAGTTTACAATTCGATCAACATAATTGTAATGTCAAACTAATATTGTTAACAAAGGTAACATAAATGTGCAAAAGTTAGATCTACCTGTAGGATCTCATATACATGTTTTTATAAATGAAAGTTAATACAGCATTTCTAGCAGTCAATGTTTTGAAATATTTAATAGAATATTTATTTTTCCTAGCTAAGGTGATCAGATATTTTAATTGTAAGCCTATTAGGCATGAATATAAATATTTTAATTGCATTTTATTTACAAATGTTAAGACATATGTAATTATATTTTAAACTATAACAATTTTAATTGAAATATTTTAAAATCTTTTTATAAAGTTCCTTTTAGCAACTTTCTAGCATTTATGATAAGTCAAAATTAAAATAACTCTGAATTATTATTGCAGCCGTGTCGAATTCAATTTACTGAGATTTCACAATATATTGTAGGAAAAGTAAAAAAAGTTTACAATTTGTACAACGCAAATGCAAAATTACATTTAATTTTAAAATAATAGTTAATATTTATAAACGTAATATGCATAATTCTTTTTAAAAAATGTTTTGGCAAAATTGGGCCTAACTAATTTTTTCAGTCAGGGGAAGAAAATTCTATTTGTATCTAGGAAGCAGTGGAAAAACTAAACTTTTAAGTTGTTATAATTTTAATTTTTCTTAAATTGTTAAACAATTTCTAAATAACAAAGAGCACCAAAAATTGTGTACGGCTACATTCGATTTTCTTACTACGTAAATAAAACATAAAAGAAAAGATAATTAAAAAAGAAAACTTACACGAACAGAAGCATTCTGTGCTGTACTTTTCTCCATGATTGATGACTTCAACATTCAGGTTAACACTGCAACGTAATGATATACGGCTGCGTAACTTCTCCAACCAGATCAACACTACACACTACTAACAAGGTAATACACACACAAACAAGGTTAGCTCGCAACTAACAATCGAGGACTATGACATCATCCGGGTGGTCATTGGTGTGTCCGTGAGAGCGCCCCAAGGTGGGCGGGGCGTCTCTCTCTCTCGTTTGTACACGTGCTTTCATATATACTAGAAAGTTCCCGCGTTTCTACGCATGCGTGAATATATCATAGTTTCGAGCGTAAATAAACAGCTTGCGCAGTAACGTAAATCGTAAAAACGAAAAAGCATTATTTTTACTATATCGGTTAATGGCAAACGATGATGACCAAATAAAAATTGAAACTAAACCCATTACACGTCAAACTTTACCTTTGTGCTGAAATTAAGTTATTAAGAATAATTCAGTAACAACATATGTTTACAGATTTCATTTAATAAAGTGCACTTTAAGTGGATGTACCGTTTTTACCGTAGCCACCAGTTAGCGTTCTGAAAATCTATAGATTTACTAGAAAATTCGGCAGTATATGATTGAGAAGGGAAACCTACATAGCGAATTTCTTTTAAACTCATATATATATTTTATTTTTCGGTAAAGTATTAATATTCATCAAAGACTATAAATTTAGATATAACCTATTAAAATTAGAGGTTAAACAGTTGTGAATTTCTAAAGTAGCCATTTTTAATGTAGAAATCAAGGAAATTTCCATACTTCTAAGAATACATTGCTACTAGTTGTTAAATAATTTCTAATAACAAAGGGCGCCAAAAATTATGTACGGCTCTATTCTATTATCTTACTTCGGAAATAAAACATAAAAAGGAAGATATTAAAAAAAAACTTTCACCAACAGCATTCTGTGCTGTATTTGCCTTCATAATTGATGCTATCCTCATTATGCATGCTCACACGTCAACTGAATGATATCGCTGCGTAAGTTCTCAAACCAAATCAACTCTACCAATAATAATCCCATACGGATTTGTTGTTGAGGATAGAAGCAGCAGGGGCGAAGCGACTTTAATCTGCAATCTCAGCTTCTGGTACTTATCTTCATAATGTGACATTATTTCGGTGACCCATTGTATGGAAAGTCGATGTTTTTATTTTTGGCTAGCTTTATTTAGACTTGGCTCCTAATGTAGCAGTTTGTTGCACATTTGAGTTTAATCAGTTTTGGGAGTTGATACAGATCTTGATATTACTTTGCTTTTTGGCGATTTAAGGATGTTTTAGAATATTTTAAGTTTAAATTATCCTGGTTTGAATGTTTTATTTAGTTTGGGTCATCAGAAAAGATTTATAGACCTGTTTTTCGGTTATTCTAAGTTTAGAATTGCACAGCGTTTCTTACGAGATTTGGCCTTTCGATGGTCATAATCATGTAGGTGAATAATAATTCGTTCGGGACGGATGGCAATTTGTTGCAAAAGTTTAGCGCTTGATGTTTAATGTGAGCTCTCACGGTTTTGATTTTGAAGTCTTTCCTAATCACAGAGTTTTTTAAGTATCTAGGGGGCTTTCCTAATACACCCTAGAATTTTATTTTGTCTTTTTTATAAGCAGTCTATGATAGATTTACAGGCATATCCCCATACAAATGCTGCATACAGCATTCCGGAGCGGATGACCGATTTATATATTAAAAGTTTGTTTTAATAACTGAGACTTCTGTTTCCTATGAGTGGGTATAAGGCTTCTGTGACCATATGAGCTTTTTTCATGATATTCGTTGTGTGCAATTTTGTCCTGCTGTGCTTTGTTGTCGTCCTGCTTATGCGGCTGGACCCCCGTACAATGCATCTTTTACCCAATCTCATCTGTGGCCGAAGTCAAAAAGAGGAAACTGGTCCATTTCATATTAACGAAAGTGTTCATTAACATAATGTTGTGGTGATTGGATAACATCAAAACCAAAATTCTAGCTATAGTGCTTGGTAATTTTGATACATCGTCCACTCACTCACTCAGTTCAGTGCATATTATGTAGATATATTTTTTTAATTAATAACATGTCAAACAGTAAATAAAAAGTAAAAATAAGTTAATAAACATTTTGCGAGCATTTGCTTAGTCTTGTGCAGAGATTTTATATATGTAAATTTGTGATAAAAAAGACATTGATTGAATGCACAACTGCTATAACTCTTTCAATTTTTGTGCATTGTATGAATTTACTTTAAATATAAAACTCTTACTAAACTTAGATTTACATGCTACGTAACTGATGTGTATCTTTGTATTATCTGATACTTATTTATATTATTAATATATAGCACTTGATTGTATATTGGTATTATTTTAGGAAATTTGTAATTTATGCAGCTGCACAGGCACCAATTTATTTTTCTAGATCATATTTTTCTTTGGAAGATGTATGTTTGATCGTGTAATTTATAAGCTCCTTAAAAATTTTTGATACGTCATTAAAAACTCCTTAATTTTTGTTTACAAATCTGAGTATGAGCTCTGTGACTGTTCAACTTTAACAGGTTATTTTCTTCATTTTATTCGATACTTTTTCTTACTAAAATGTTTGTCTTTGTAAACGTTTTGTCTTTTACATTAACTGGAGAGAAATGCAGTTTACTGATAATGCTAGCAAGTGGATGAGTAACAAGTCTTTGATCTATTAAAAAACATGTTCAGTTGCAGCCTTTCTGAGCAATAATGTGGGATGTGTAGAAATCAGTTGTCATTCAGGAATATTTTCTTGGCTGTTGCTCGTTATTCAGAGTGGCTGTTTCAGAAAACTTGACGAATGTGATATTTATGGGAACATCAAGGGCCGTACTTGTTCAGAAATTCCTGAAAAAAAATATATTTGTATCCTGAAATGTCCTTATTTTTTACGTGCCAACCTGAAATATTTTACTTATATCAAAACGGAGATGTCGATTACTAAGGATTTTCCGTAGTTTCTACGGGAAACATCTTCATCTCATCTACGGATTACGGAATTTGCATAGTTTTCTACGGGTAATTGCCTTCAGCCTATACCAATGTAAATTTACGGCCGCATAGTCGGTAATGCCAATCAAATTACCTGGAATTTACGGCCGCCTGTCATGTAAAACAAGATTGCAATCGTTTGTTTTATAAAAGTAATAAATATGCTTCTGCAAAGGTTGTTTAATTCAGCATAAATCGCTAAAATGCTATTTTTTTTTTTCATTAATTTCACATAAACTGTGCTATTACGCAATTCAGTTTATTCTCATGAATTGCAGAGAGTACATTAGTATCTTTTTCCAACCATCTCAATCTTCTGAGTATTGCATATTCTGTTGATTAAACTAGCTTAATTTCATATTCTGATTAATTATTAAGGTTAATTTTTTATTATTTTCTCATAAACAGTACTATTGTGTAATTCAGTTTTTCTCGTAATTTGCAGAGAGTATATTAGTATCTTTTCCCATCCATCTTCTTAATATTGCATAATAAATTAACTGAACTAGCATATATTCATATCCTGGTTAATTATTACGATTAATTTCTTAATTATTTTCGCTTAAACAGTGCGATTGCGCAATTCAGTTTTTCTCGTGAATTGCCGAATGTACATTAGTATCTTTTTTGTGCAGAAAGCAGTGGTCAGAGGGAGAGATGGGATTTTCATTAATCTGTTCAGACTATTGCATCATAAAACATCCGCACTCATGGGGCAAAGCTTTCAAATTGTGGACGCTGACATGTGATCTAGTGTTTTTTACAGCCAGACATGCATTCAAAATTATTAAACTGTCAGCATTTCATCTCTGTACTTTATTTCTACATAGATAAGCTTATCTGGAGAAATTGTCAGGGAATTTGAAAATAAGACTTAGAAATGTTGTAATTATCATAGACGTTTTAGAGTTCAAAGTACCTAAAGTTTTTTAAATATATTGGCATGTATCTAAATACAATTTTTTGTCTTTGGAATAGTTTTAACTGTTCCAGGTAGGCTTGCTTTGGATAAGCACGAAATAATATATAGTCTGTATTCAACTATTCAGTTCAATTTCTGTGATGTGACTTTTTAACATGTAAGGTTTCAAAACTTAAATAGCAATGTGAAATAATTTTATAATGCCACTCTGGTTGCAACCATGATATATCATTAACTGCCTATTTCCATTGCTGCTTAAGTATTACAATTTTTTTTTTTTTTTAAGATTAAAATAAATCGGATTATTTCTCAGATTATTCGGATTGTTTGGAGGGTATCATTATTCAGACGGAGAGTTATGGTATTTTGCAATCTCATTAACTTATTCAGACCATTGCATATAAAATATCCGCACTCTTGGGACCAAGTTTTTAAATTTTGGGCACTACCATATGCTCTGGTGTTTTGCACAGCCAGACATTCATTCAAAATTATTAAACTAACACTAATTATTAAACATTGTATCTTCGCGACTCTGTACTTTATTACTTTCCTTATATACATGTTATAATGAATAAGGAAAGTACTGTGACGGGGTCGAAAATTCGAATTCGAGTTTTAAG
The DNA here is from genome assembly GCA_951213105.1 of Amaurobius ferox. Lineage (NCBI taxonomy): Eukaryota > Metazoa > Arthropoda > Arachnida > Araneae > Amaurobiidae > Amaurobius > Amaurobius ferox. The sequence continues at coordinate 73,688,970 of OX578149.1, read as the reverse complement.
TAATGTTTCGCAAATTCTGAGTTCCGATATATGACGAGCATACATTCCAGTATATAAGAAATGCTCGTCTCCCCGTTTGTCTGTAACAGTCGTCGATATATTTAGCAAATATGGCGATATTTCGCCCTAGATTGACGAATATTTCTTCAGAATTGCAAAAGTGAAGCTAAATTAATGTAAATGACGCCTAATTAATATATTAATTATTAAAATATTTTAATATGTGGACTATATCGCTTACTGAGAATGCTATGAATAAGAGTTGTGTGAAATATAAGTAATTTGGGTACGTTGAAATAATATTGCATGTTGTCAATTCAACCAAATTTGCCAAATGTACAATTCAACATTAAAAACACGGTACCGTGGATCTTATGCATTATTATTTTCCTTATATACATAATGTATAAGGAAAGTATTGTGGCGGGTTCGAAAATTCGATTTCAAGTTTTCAACTGGAGATCACGTTTCAAGCAGCCCTGAACACGAATCCAACGTTTTTGAGATGATGTCTGCGTGTGTGTGTCTGTGAAATTATGGAGACGATATCTCACGAACGAATGGAGCGATTCGAACGCAATTTGGTACAAAAATTAGAATTCGTGAATACTGGAAGCCTATTGTTTTTGTACGCAATCTAACAACAAAAGAACCCCCCTAAATTTTCGAGTGAAATTTTAAAAAAATCATCAAAAAATCAAAACCTTTAATAAAGTTCCGTAAATAGTCATTTCGTACGTAATTTTTCATTAGAAAACGTTTATCATAACCTTTAGAACGCTAGCACGAACCGTTCTCGAGATATTGCATATGTTTAAAAAAAATTATCAAAAAATCATATATAATAAAAAAATATTAACTATTGTGAAATATATTCACTGTTCATAAGTAATATCATGCGGTAAATTTGGGGACATCATTTTTGTGGATCTAGCTCTTTCCAGTCATGAGAAAAAATACTTTGCGTAATACTTTTATATTTGGACGCCAATAGTCATCTATCTGCTATAAAAATAACTTATTTCTCCGGCCATAATGCTTGGCGAGATTTTGGCGGATTGTCCCCTACATGGCGACTTTTTTAAATGTTGCCAAATTAATGAAAATGTTGTCAAATTGATAAGAATAGCGACTAAATAATGAAAGTTCAATATCTTGGAAAGCTCATAAGAGTAGACAATAAAAATAACCAAATCCTTCTTCCGTAACGCTTGGCGAGAAATTTATCGGAACGTCGCCAATTTGGCGACTATTTTAAATGTTGCCAAAGTGATAAAAATGACTCCAAATGGGAAATAATGTTTCGCAAATTCTGATTTCCGTCATATGATGGGTGTACCTTCTTGTATATAAGAAATGCTCATCTCTCCGTTTGTCTGTAACACTAGGTGATGTATATGGCGAAAAATTTACCAAAATTTCGCCAACTTGGCGATACCTCGCCACAGATTGACAAAAATATCGTCAAAATTGCAAAAATGACGCTAAATTTATGAAAATAACGCCTAATTGATGAATTAATTATTTGAATATATAGACTTTATCGTTTATTGAGTATGCTATCGATATTGATAATTGTTTATTTAGAGTTGCACGAAATATAAGTAAATTGGGTACTTTAAAACGGTTTACATGTTGTCATCCGGAAAATCGCCAAATGTACAATTCAACAATAAAAACATAGTACGGTGGATCTTATACAGTATTTTTTTTTTCTGTAAAAGGAGTAAATTCATTGCATTATATAAGGAAAGTCGTGTGTAGCCCACATCAGATTCTTTTTACATAGATAGGAATATTGTATTATCAGGAGGAATTGTCAGGTAATTTGAAAATAGGACTTTAAAATTTTGGAATCAGATACTAGAATGGATTTATACTAGAAATATCAGATACTAAAAATATTTTGATTAATATTCAGATACTAGAAATATTTTGGAACTAGATAAAACTTTTTACTTTCCCTGCAATACATGGTAATGTATAGGGAAAGTTTTGGAATCATACCGAAAATCACAACTCGAGTTTTCGACGGATCTACACGTTTCGAGACCTCTAGAATACGAAAAAACCATTTTTAGCATGAAGTCTGTGTGTGTGTCTGTGCAGATTTTGTATCCACTCTAACTAAAAAACTAATGGACCGAATTTCATAAAATTTGGTAGGTAAGTCACTTGTGGGCGAATCCGGTGCTGATTAGTTTTAAGTATGATTCGGGATAAAAGAATTCGCCCTTTTTTGCGAAATGGCCCGCAAAAGCTTGTATCCACTCTAGCTGAAAAACTAATGGACCGAATTTCACAAAATTTGAGAGATAAGTCGCTCGTGGGACACCCTGGTGCTGATTAGATTTTGGTACGATTCGGAAAAAAATAACCTTCCTTTTATTGCGAAATGACCCACAAAAATCGTCAAAATCTAAAATAAAAAACTACGTATGCTCAAATATATCCATTAAATGCTTGTTTTATACGTAATTTTTAACGAAGAAAAGAAAAAGATCAACCCCATTACACTAGGACTAGCCGTTCTCGAGATATTTTAGTTTTTTCTTATTTTCTCTATGTCACCTTCAAAAATAAGTCCAGTTACCAAATGAGAACGAAAATTGAAATAACAGTGAATTAAATTTAATTAAAATAAAGAGAACTTGGATATAAGTCTGCAGGGAAAGTCATGTGCTTCCCACATCAGATTTTTTAAGTTCAAGTGAAAAGATTGAAATTTTACATTCGTTTGACATGGCAGCATAGGAAAAAATTTGACATAATCATGCATAAAAGAAGTTATTTGTAGCTCAAGGATCACGAGATTTAATAGTTTCAATCATTGTCATGAAATATATCCGCGTACATATTTTGTGTTTGTGATGTCATCAGCCTCCTCCGCATGGGTGCCCATAAGGTAGGGCAAGGGGAGGGGACACTTGCCACATCTGGATGTTATAGTCACAAAGGCAGGCTTCGTGCTAGTCGATGTTGTACATCTTATCCTTCAGATTTCCCCCACCTAAAAAAGTTTTATAGGTGCCCATACCCCTGGGGTCAAGTTACATTTTCAAGTTTGGTATCGAAAGATATTTTCAAGCCCTTTAAAGTGGAGAGTTACACGCTATAATTGTAATCATTTGGACAACGATATTGAATTTTCAAATTTGTTCTTGTAAAATTGATAAAAAAAAAAACCCACAAACTAATTTTTACCCCCTCCTAAAAAAAGTTCTATTGGTGCCCCATGCGCCTCAGAGTCAAGTTACCACTGGAGGTACATTTTCAAATTTGGTCTTAATCGAAAGATGTTTTCAAGACCTTTGAAGTGAAGTGTTACATGCTATAATTATGATCATTTAGACCAACGATACCGATTTTTCAAATTTTTCTTTGTAAAATTGATAAAAAGAAAAATCACAAGCTACTTAGAAATGGATTCTGGTATGAAAAAGTCAAGTGAAGCCACACTCCAGTTAATTTTATTTTAATTGGAACAACAAATTTAATATTTTCACTATTATCCAATGTCAACGCTTTGTAATTTCGTTTTACACAAAATGAATAAACACCATTGTTGTCGATTATTTAGATCTTTTCTGGAAATAGAAAATTAATTTTTCCACACATCTTAATATTTCTAAAAGTAATAAAGTTATTTACATGAAATTTTGTAAGTTTATTGTAACAGCATCATATTATACAGTATGTAACTTATGTGATTAATGAATGTAACAGAACTGTAATTTGATTTAAAAGTTAATTAAACTGCTATATGTACAAAAAAAGTGCGATTATGTTACACATTAAGGATGGATTTGAAAAATAGTCGATCTTTGTTCTACAAATGTTTTATATGTGTTTCTTTTCTTGTATATGAAGTATAAAAATCTCAGCGTAAACAAGTCATAAAATTTCGAAAGAGACCAATTTTTCATTTTTACCCCTTTAACAAAATAATGATTTTATAGTGTTGACTTTTCTGATGAAGTTTTTAAGTTTCCAAATAAAATAAATTATTGTAGTATTGTGATAATTAAAAAAAATATCACCGCTGAATATATCACACTTTAGAGATGTTTAAATAAAATTGCATTTCAGTTGGAAAGTGTTTCATAATCAATACTTCATGCGTGATTGGTCTTTCTTGTTTTAATTTAGAATCAATTGGTGAATTTTTTGAAGAATATTTTGTTGAGGTTCTCTTGTGCTTTTCTTTTTTTAAGCTTGTCGTATTTTTTTTACTTTTTAGGAGATATCAGCATTTTCTTAAACAGTAATATTATATATTTGGGACATTCCTCATCATCAGTTTGTACCAGTAAAATGTATTTAGAAACTCTGTAATTAATTTTGATTATAATTTTGCAGCTGTTAGCCAGTCATAAAACAGAGTCCCGCAGATATAATTTTGAATATACAAAATAATTCAAAATGTGTTTAGGAACTCTGTAATTAATTCTATGACTGTTGCCCGGAACTCGCCACGGGGAGGAAGCTGCATGAGTTCCACCCTGCCCACCCATCCACCCTAACATTTGTGAGAAAAGAATTTCCGAAAAAAAATGTAGAGTATGCATGTAATTTACATGTTTAAAATATAGAATTTCAGTAAATTTGGAAAATTAGATTATATACAAGTCATAAACCTTTTTAAAAGGAGAGGTTTCGAGCGTAAGAAATTTTTCCTTTAATATGCCTTAAAGTTTATTTCAATTAGGCCTCTTTTCAATTCCCAAGCCTTAAATGGATTCTTAGTTAAGGATACCAAGCCTGAAATTGGGTTTCTTTACGGATCCCGAGCCAAATGTCAAATGGGCTGTTTTTTGGTTGCCAAGCTTTAAGTCGATTCTTAATTAAGGGTACAAAGCCTGAAATTAGGTTGCTTTAAATATCCCGAGTCAAATTTCAATTGGGCTGTTTTTCAGTCCCCAAGTCTTAAGTGGTTTCTTAGTTAAGGATACCAAGCCTGAAATTGGGTTGCTTTACGGATCCCGAGCCAAATGTCAAATGGGCTGGTTTTTGGTTGCCGAGCTTTAAGTGGATTCTTAATTAAGGGTACAAAGCCTGAAATTAGGTTGCTTTAAATATCCCGAGTCAAACTTCAATTGGGCTGTTTTTCAGTCCGCAAGTCTTAAGTGGTTTCTTAGTTAAGGGTACCAAGCCTGAAATTGGGTTGCTTCTGGTTCCCAAGCCTAAAATTGGACACTTTATGAACATTGAGCCAAATTTTAATTAAACTTCTTTCTGGTTCCCATGTAAGTGGATTATGTGTTGAAGGTACCAAGCCAGAAATTGGGTTGCATTAATTGACATTTAATAATGATTCATAAATTAATTGAAGAATGCTGTTTTATAATATATATATACATTTTTTTTAATTTTGAAGTTATTTTCATTACTTGTTTTGCTATTATATATATATATGAAGTTCTATCTTCTATGTCTGTAACTGCGAAAGAGAACAAACTCTACCAGTCAGCGAAGTCATAAAGGGTAGAACAGTTTTGGAATTATTGTAAATATCGTGCTGCATTTATTAATTATTGTGGGATCTAATTATCCATTTCTTTCAATCCTAATCATTTTTAAAGGAGTATTCAAATTAATTTTGATTAAAAATTGTATGATCATTACTGTGAACATGAAAGAATGTTAAAAATAAGCTTACTGTAAAATGTGTAAAAAAAATATCTGATTGTTTAAATCTATATCTTATATTAAAGCATGTTCAATTATTTTTGAAAATCATATTTACTCGAGTCTATCCAATTTTAACGGTATTGAATGGTGATGAAAAAATTTGTTTGAGATCAATTTTTTTTTACTCTCTTGAAACAATGTTATTCTAAAACAAATATGATTTTTGTTCAAATTAATGGGCCCGGTTTATCGAATCTTTACGGTTTTGGTGAAATTTTTATGAAAAATGAGAATTCTGGGATTTGAAATTTATGGAATTGGAATGAGTGCTCTCTTAAAAAAAAAAAACCTTGGGATACCACTTAATGTAGGTGTTAATACCTCCAACTTCGTCTGCCTTCTTCTTCTTCTTCCTCCTCCTCCTCCTCAGACTTAAGATCATCATCTTTCTCAAGACTTAAGATTGTGTTAATTAACTGAACGTAGTGGCAGAGGTTTGCATCTGGGTCACCACTCTCAAACCTGCGAAGCTTGGTGTTTGCTAGATCAATAATATACTGCCTCAGATCAAAATTTATCTGTTTCCATGCTGGGGCTGAAGGAGGATCCTTGTCCTCAGGTTCGTCATATGGATATTTTCTTTTCGGGCCTCTTGGCTCTGAGGAATGGGTGCTGTTGGTGTCTGAACTCTGTAAGAAAAAGAACATAGCATGAGAAATTATAAACACATTAAATTGCTCTTAAATGCTAAATACCATATAAATTAAAAATAAAAGTTTATTTTTAAAGAAAATTTCAGCAAAAAAGAAAATGGAATGAGCGAAACATATCTGCTTTGCAGTATTGTCCAAACATCAAATATATTTATAAAATATGGTTGTAAAAATTAATGCAAAAATTTTTACCTTTTTAAGCTTTTATAACTATTTAATATTTTTATTCTCATTTTTCTAAATACCCAATATTTCTCAATTTAACTTCTGAAAATCAACGGAGTTCATGAGATGTCTCATAGCAAAATTTTAACTATTTATATAACTCTTTCAGGTTATAAATTGAGATATGGAAAAAAAAAATATATATATATATATGTATAACAAATAAGCTGAAAGAAGAAGGAAAGCATCTATTAAAATCTAATAGTAATTAAAACATTTTAGGTTTTTAAATAAAGAAATTAGATCAATCATTTTGTGTTATCCAATATTTATAAAATCATAGAAATTTTTTCCTAACCAGGTATGACTATTATTCTCTATATAAGTTTGTAAAAATGTTTTAATAACTCTTATAGGGTTCTGAGAGACTGACGGCACATTAAACATGTTAACTGACATAATGTTAAAAGTGTAAAAAGTCCAGATAAATCCTTATTGAATGCTTGGAATAGCAATGTGATGTAAACCACAATCAAACACTGCTTCAAGATATGTGGTTTCTTTGTAAATGATACTGATTCATATGTTGTGATTGACAATCTGGAAGGTGTCAACCAGTTTCTTGATGATGCCAACATTAATAATTTGAACATTGTAATCTGCAAAGAACTTATATGCCAACATACTTGAATCAATTAAAGGGAAAAAAGAAACTGTGTTTCACCTCCGAACAATCAAGATGCACATGTAGCAACACTGACCTTACGGAAACATTTCGAAAGAGGAAAGGGTACCGACAACTCTTTTTTACAATATTTACAGAAAGTGGATTATTTTCTAGCTTGTTAAAGGCAAAAAATGTTAAATTCAAGCAATCGAAATTGACCAGTTTTCTTGAGTAAATACTAATTTGTAAATATTTTTGAATCTGTGAGATATTCCACGCTGGTTAACGAATGTACATTGTAAGTAAAATTATTTCTTGTTAATATAAGTTACATGTCAGTGTATAACATATAACAGTAATTAATATATTTTTTACCAATGAATATTTTTATACCTTTCTATAATATTCTTTTTTGGCAAATTCGTTTATTAATATCAGATCTATTTACTGGATTTAATATCTGGCATTTAGAATAAATAAAAATTAAGAAAAACTTATTAATTTAGGATAAATTAAGTTTTTTGCAGCCCCTTCGAACTCGACTCACTGTATATCGTAGGAAAAGTTTACAATTCGATCAACATAATTGTAATGTCAAACTAATATTGTTAACAAAGGTAACATAAATGTGCAAAAGTCAGATCTACCTGTAGGATCTCATATACATGTTTTTATAAATGAAAGTTAATACAGCATTTCTAGCAGTCAATGTTTTGAAATATTTAATAGAATATTTATTTTTCCTAGCTAAGGTGATCAGATATTTTAATTGTAAGCCTATTAGGCATGAATATAAATATTTTAATTGCATTTTATTTACAAATGTTAAGACATATGTAATTATATTTTAAACTATAACAATTTTAATTGAAATATTTTAAAATCTTTTTATAAAGTTCCTTTTAGCAACTTTCTAGCATTTATGATAAGTCAAAATTAAAATAACTCTGAATTATTATTGCAGCCGTGTCGAATTCAATTTACTGAGATTTCACAATATATTGTAGGAAAAGTAAAAAAAGTTTACAATTTGTACAACGCAAATGCAAAATTACATTTAATTTTAAAATAATAGTTAATATTTATAAACGTAATATGCATAATTCTTTTTAAAAAATGTTTTGGCAAAATTGGGCCTAACTAATTTTTTCAGTCAGGGGAGGAAAATTCTATTTGTATCTAGGAAGCAGTGGAAAAACTAAACTTTTAAGTTGTTATATTTTAAATTTTTCTTAAATTGTTAAACAATTTCTAAATAACAAAAAGCACCAAAAATTGTGTACGGCTACATTCGATTTTCTTACTACGTAAATAAAACATTAAAGAAAAGATAATTAAAAAAGAAAACTTACATGAACAGAAGCATTCTGTGCTGTACTTTTCTCCATGATTGATGACTTCAACATTCAGGTTAACACTTCAACGTAATGATACACCGCTGCGTTGCTTCTCAAACCAGATCAGCACTACACACTACTAACAAGGTAATACACACAAGCAAGATTAGCACCCAACTAACAATCGAGGACTATGACATCATCTGGGTGGTCATTGGTGTGTCCGTGAGAGCGCCCCAAGGTGGGCGGGGCGTCTCTCTCTCTCGTTTGTACACGTGCTTTCATATATACTAGAAAGTTCCCGCGTTTCTACGCATGCGTGAATATATCATAGTTTCGAGCGTAAATAAACAGCTTGCGCAGTAACGTAAATCGTAAAAACGAAAAAGCATTATTTTTACTATATCGGTTAATGGCAAACGATGATGACCAAATAAAAATTGAAACTAAACCCATTACACGTCAAACTTTACCTTTGTGCTGAAAGTAAGTTATTAAGAATAATTCAGTAACAACATATGTTTACAGATTTCATTTAATAAAGTGCACTTTAAGTGGATGTACCGTTTTTACCGTAGCCACCAGTTAGCGTTCTGAAAATCTATAGATTTACTAGAAAATTCGGCAGTATATGATTGAGAAGGGAAACCTACATAGCGAATTTCTTTTAAACTCATATATATATTTTATTTTTCGGTAAAGTATTAATATTCATCAAAGACTATAAATTTAGATATAACCTATTAAAATTAGAGGTTAAACAGTTGTGAATTTCTAAAGTAGCCATTTTTAATGTAGAAATCAAGAAAATTTCCATACTTCTAAGAATACATTGCTACCAGTTGTTAAATAATTTCTAATAACAAAGGGCGCCAAAAATTATGTACGGCTGTATTCTATTATCTTACTTCGGAAATAAAACATAAAAAGGAAGATATTAAAAAAAACTTACACCAACACAGGGGTGGAAAATCTGCGCCAAACTGCTACAATTTCCGTTCACTGCTACATCCTGCTACAAAAGCACCTAAATTCTCAATATCTGCGCCAAAAACGCAATTTTTTTACACGTGCAAAAGCGAAAGTTCCGCACTGATCGGTCCGAAATATACGAGAAGAAAAATCCGGTTATCTACAGTTATTTGGCGCGATTTCAGACCGCATTTTCAGTAAAACAAGTTTGCGTATCACATGACCACATCACGAGTACTTTAGAGTACAACCTTGAAAATCCGAACTTTGCCGATTCCGGATTATAGAATTTTAATAAAATTCAGATTTAATATTAACTAAATACACTATAAAGCACTATCTTTAGTAAAAATAATGACAAAAGTTAAGTTAATAAATTAAAACATATTATTTAATCTAAAAAATAGGGCAAAAGAAATTTCTAAGAAAAAATATATACACATTAGTAATTTAGAATGTGTGAACGAAACGAAATGATAAAATTACATTTTATCATTTCGTTTAAATATTTGAATTGACATTTGTTATTTCATTAATTTTAGTTTATGAGAAAGCAGTTTTCTTTATTCAAGACCTTTAATTACATGATCGATTGTTTGCATAAGATTATCAATGGGTATTTTTTCTTCTCCACATTTATCATCCCTACTTTGGTATTTTTTTATTTAATATCATATCGCGAATTTCGCCATCACACCATTTATTTACAATTGGTGCATCATGGTGCACAATTGGTGCACAGTGCAGAACTTCCGTTTTATCGGCTTTGTCGAGATTTAATGAAGCACCAGAAGAATTTAATGTAGCACCGAGATTTAGTAAAGCGCGAGGATTAGCACTTTTGCTGATATATTTAAAGGTGTAAATGCGTTTAAACCGTTTTCGCTCTTAACGAATGAAAAGCAAAAAATAAGAATTTAAAAGTTTTATTTATTTTCTAGCATCTATATAATGTTATGTTTAATATAAGGCTGATGACTCTGAAAAAAGTAAAAACTTTATTAGTAATAGTCATATATGTAAAAAATATCGCAGTAGATAAAATAAATGTCTTTTCTAAAAAAGAAAAATATCTCTCCTCTCAATGATTTTTCTAAATTACGATGAGTCATTACTAGGCTGCTGCAACACCGGGACGTTGAAGACCCAGACCGTCCGGCTCGTCAACAAGGACTTGAGCAACCATTTGGACGGCCGGGCAACACCGGGACGTGGTGGGGCAGAGAAAGGGAAGAAAGGAATTTGCTTAGTTCCTAATCGTAAACACAGCTGACCCCTTTGAGAGGTCTGTGTGTTAATGACCTTGGTGCTCGGTTCTGTGCGATACGATATTATTTAGTTATTTATTTGCTATTTATAGTATGTAAATATGGCTTTCTAAACAAAAAAGGCAAAATATACTGTCGATTTTAAGCTGACATGTTCGACGAAAACGAAAAAATCGTCAGATATTGGGAGGGAGAGGAAATTCTGAAGATAAAACAGAATTCATTGAAGAATGGGATTCGTACTACAAAGTGAACAAAATAAATTTCCGTGAGCGTTAATATGAATTCTCGGGATTTTTAGATTTAATTGAACAATCTGTGATAAAATGCTACGATAACGTTTTAAACTGCTTAATATTAAAAATTACATTGTTTCAGAAAAATTCTTTTTCAATAATGAGGAAAGGAAATTTTAATAATAAAAATTCAGTACTTAAATAACGTATGTATATTTTACGCGAAATAATTCATCGGGAGTTGTGACTTGAATAAGGGGGAGGAGAGATTAACGCCAACAACGTAATTCACGCTCCAACCACGAGCCGATCTACGGTCATCCATCTAAATTTTCGTTTCATTTCGGGGTTCAGAAAGTCGACCGGAAAATACGGTATTTGTTTATAAAATATAATTCCATATAAATAATCTTACCCTGTTGTTTTAAATCCGCGACTTCGTCAGTCCGGGAAAAAATAAAAAACGAAAATTTGGAAAACAACCGGATTTTCGAGGTTGTACTGTACTATTTTTTAATAGCTTCTTTTTCAAGTTATTTTATGTTTGTTGTTTAAAAGTATAGAAATTCCGACTTTTACGAATTTTCTGCAGTTGTACCGATTTTTACTTCAGATAGATAGATCGTTAGAGATAGTCTTTAAGTACCCTTTTGCATCTATTTAAATTTTCATCTTTCAATTATTCCATATTAGAGCAACAAAACTCTTATTTTAATAGTGCGGGTAAAAAAATAAATAAATATTTTATTAAAATAAATAATTTTCACATAAATTTGCGCTGCAATTTGCCGGAACATGTATCTATTTATGTTGAACAAGTCAAAATACAGGATGATAAGAAGGGAATGAAAAGTTGTGTTTAGAATAACGCGTTACACTAGCATTGCATGGATCTTCACTGGCTTTGATGAAATACTGAAAAAGTTATTTCCTTCATATTATTTAATTACGGAGTTCGGTGATCAGCCCTATAGTTCTTTGCAATAGATGTCGATCACTCACCACCGCTACGCATCTAAGTCACGGCTAACGGTGCAATTTAGGAAGTAGCTGTGGATGATCGCGGTGCAGTTTAGGAAGCAGTTTTAGATCGCGTATTTCTGCTACGCATGCAAGTCACCGCGGGCTCTCGGCTAATGTTAAGAATACTTCAGAGGGGCATGCAATCCGCGTAAGTTATATACAATAACGATGACTCCACTTCATGCAATAACGATACGCACGATGCGCGAGCATATGCAATTCGCATCGCATTACAAAATGAATCTTCTTTTATTAGCGGATGCTGGCATGCAATAACGCTATGCACGCTGAGCGGGCACATACAATCTGCGTAGCATTGAAATGACTGTCAATCGCGCACGCGCTCATTATGCGCGTTCAAGGCCGCTCGTGTTTCGTGCACCATTTGTGCGGGAGCGTGGCACCGGAGTAGCGAATTCACAATATAAATTGCACTTTATTCGCGTATTCGCCTTTAACGCGCTACGCGGGTGCATCAATAACCAAACTGAATTCAATAAAGATTTACGCGGACTCACAACTGACAATGCTTTGCACAATAAATAAAATAGTATTAATAAATACTTTTATATGTCTTAAGCATTACTTATATTTGCATAGAAAAGTAAATTATATAATAATTATAGGGAAAATTTCGTATTTATTCGAACTTAAAACTTTCCCCACCTTATAAAATAACATTAAAATCTGTTTTTTCTTATAAGGTTAGCAAGTATAGATCGAAAATAAATTTTGATCATTCATAAATTTATTAAATATTTTTTATTTTACTTTTTTGGAAACTGAAGCTATGAATTATTATTTCAAATTGTAGTTACGCTAGAACCTAAAAAATACATATGAACTTTTCTAAAATGGATATTCGGAAAGTGAAATTTATAAACTAACTTCAATATTTAAATGAGAAGGAATTTAACAAAACTAAAAAAGCAATTAAATTCAGATATTCTTGATAATAGTTTGACAGTGATTTTTTTATCTTTTATTAAATTTCACATTTATTAGTATTCTGTAACTTAGTGTCTTTATGTAGTCCCCTTTTTCTGGCCTTTTTTTGTCCTAGGGAAAAACTGGTTGTAATATAAAGTGATGCAAAAAAAAAATTTTATGTTTTAATAATAAAATTCCTGACTTTTTGAAGTTTTCCTCTTAAGATTTTGAAAATCTACTAAATGGAGATGTGAGCAATTTGTCAATAACTGAAGAACTTTTAAAATCTGTAAAAGAAGCAGGAGAAAAATATAGACAAGGAATGGAGAAAACAGCAGAAAAGGAGTTAAACCAAAAGCTGAATACGAGAAAGATGTATTAAAGAGTTTGAAAATAGACAGTGATGAGTTAAAAAAAAAAAGTTACAATCACAAAAAGTGCTTTCTACAGCAGAGAAGATGATTGAAGGCAGCATAAAAAAGAAAGATTTATCAGTGATTGAAAATGGCCAAGTTCTCTTAAAAGAGGCAAAATCAAATATTGAAAAAAATCTCACAAAATTAGAAGAGCACAGAAACTCGAATTAATTCAGTGTGTCCAAACCGTTAAAAAACAAGCATCTCGGACATAAACTATTTGTATTTTGGATAAAAAAAATTTAGTGTGTATTATTTAACTAGCAGGCAACTTCTGTTCTTTAAGATTAGATAGTATCATTAAATCTTTTTCTCATTTTTCTAGCTTAACTTTTTAAGATTTAATACTTTTCATGCTTTAATTAATGTAAAATGAAATTTTTATATGCCTAAAATAACTATCGAGTGTGCGCAACATCATTTTCTAGCTGCTACAAAACTGCTCTGCACTGCTACGAAACAGCAATATTTCCTGCTACAAAACTCAGTTTTCAGTTTTCCACCCCTGCCAACAGCATTCTGTGCTGTATTTGCCTTCATAATTGATGCTATCCTCATTATGCATGCTCACACGTCAACTGAATGATATCGCTGCGTAAGTTCTCAAACCAAATCAACTCTACCAATAATAATCCCATACGGATTTGTTGTTGAGGATAGAAGCAGCAGGGGCGAAGCGACTTTAATCTGCAATCTCAGCTTCTGGTACTTATCTTCATAATGTGACATTATTTCAGTGACCCATTGTATGGAAAGTCGATGTTTTTATTTTTGGCTAGCTTTATTTAGACTTGGCTCCTAATGTAGCAGTTTGTTGCACATTTGAGTTTAATCAGTTTTGGGAGTTGATACAGATCTTGATATTACTTTGCTTTTTGGCGATTTAAGGATGTTTTAGAATATTTTCAGTTTAAATTATCCTGGTTTGAATGTTTTATTTAGTTTGGGTCATCAGAAAAGATTTATACCTGTTTTTCGGTTATTCTAAGTTTAGAATTGCACAGCGTTTCTTACGAGATTTGGCCTTTCGATGGTCATAATCATGTAGGTGAATAATAATTCGTTCGGGACGGATGGCAATTTGTTGCAAAAGTTTAGCGCTTGATGTTTAATGTGAGCTCTCACGGTTTTGATTTTGAAGTCTTTCCTAATCACAGAGTTTTTTAAGTATCTAGGGGGCTTTCCTAATACACCCTAGAATTTTATTTTGTCTTTTTTATAAGCAGTCTATGATAGATTTACAGGCATATCCCCATACAAATGCTGCATACAGCATTCCGGAGCGGATGACCGATTTATATATTAAAAGTTTGTTTTAATAACTGAGACTTCTGTTTCCTATGAGTGGGTATAAGGCTTCTGTGGCCATATGAGCTTTTTTCATGATATTCGTTGTGTGCAATTTTGTCCTGCTGTGCTTTGTTGTCGTCCTGCTTATGCGGCTGGACCCCCGTACAATGCATCTTTTACCCAATCTCATCTGTGGCCGAAGTCAAAAAGAGGAAACTGGTCCATTTCATATTAACGAAAGTGTTCATTAACATAATGTTGTGGTGATTGGATAACATCAAAACCAAAATTCTAGCTATAGTGCTTGGTAATTTTGATACATCGTCCACTCACTCAGTCAGTTCAGTGCATATTATGTAGATATATTTTTTTAATTAATAACATGTCAAACAGTAAATAAAAAGTAAAAATAAGTTAATAAACATTTTGCGAGCATTTGCTTTGTCTTGTGCAGAGATTTTATATATGTAAATTTGTGATAAAAAAGACATTGATTGAATGCACAACTGCTATAACTCTTTCAATTTTTGTGCATTGTATGAATTTACTTTAAATATAAAACTCTTACTAAACTTAGATTTACATGCTACGTAACTGATGTGTATCTTTGTATTATCTGATACTTATTTATATTATTAATATATAGCGCTTGATTGTATATTGGTATTATTTTAGGAAATTTGTAATTTATGCAGCTGCACAGGCAGCAATTTATTTTTCTAGATCATATTTTTCTTTGGAAGATGTAAAGAATGTTTGATCGTGTAATTTATAAGCTCCTTAAAAATTTTTGATACGTCATTAAAAACTCCTTAATTTTTGTTTACAAAATTGAGTATGAGCTCTGTGACTGTTCAACTTTAACAGGTTATTTTCTTCATTTTATTCGATACTTTTTCTTACTAAAATGTTTGTCTTTGTAAACGTTTTGTCTTTTACATTAACTGGAGAGAAATGCAGTTTACTGATAATGCTAGCAAGTGGATGAGTAACAAGTCTTTGATCTATTAAAAAACATGTTCAGTTGCAGCCTTTCTGGGCAATAATGTGGGATGTGTAGAAATCAGTTGTCATTCAGGAATATTTTCTTGGCTGTTGCTCGTTATTCAGAGTGGCTGTTTCAGAAAACTTGACGAATGTGATGTTTATGGGAACATCAAGGGCCGTACTTGTTCAGAAATTCCTGAAAAAAAATATATTTGTATCCTGAAATGTCCTTATTTTTTACGTGCCAACCTGAAATATTTTACTTATATCAAAACGGAGATGTCGATTACTAAGGATTTTCCGTAGTTTCTACGGGAAACATCTTCATCTCATCTACGGATTGCGGAATTTGCATAGTTTTCTACGGGTAATTGCCTTCAGCCTATACCAATGTAAATTTACGGCCGCATAGTCGGTAATGCCAATCAAATTACCTGAAATTTACGGCCGCCTGTAATGTAAAACAAGATTGCAATCGTTTGTTTTATAAAAGTAATAAATATGCTTCTGCAAAGGTTGTTTTAATTCAGCATAAATCGCTAAAATGCTATTTTTTTTTTCATTAATTTCACATAAACTGTGCTATTACGCAATTCAGTTTATTCTCATGAATTGCAGAGAGTACATTAGTATCTTTTTCCAACCATCTCAATCTTCTGAGTGTTGCATATTATGTTGATTAAACTAGCTTAATTTCATATTCTGATTAATTATTAAGGTTAATTTTTTATTATTTTCTCATAAACAGTACTATTGTGTAATTCCGTTTTTCTCGTAATTTGCAGAGAGTATATTAGTATCTTTTCCTATCCATCTTCTTAATATCGCATAATAAATTAACTGAACTAGCATATATTCATATCCTGGTTAATTATTACGATTAATTTCTTAATTATTTTCGCTTAAACAGTGCGATTGCGCAATTCAGTTTTTCTCGTGCATTGCCGAATGTACATTAGTATCTTTTTTGTGCAGAAAGCAGTGGAGAGATGGGATTTTCATTAATCTGTTCAGACTATTGCATCATAAAACAACCGCACTCATGGGGCAAAGCTTTCAAATTGTGGACGCTGACATGTGATCTAGTGTTTTTTACAGCCAGACATGCATTCAAAATTATTAAACTGTCAGCATTTCATCTCTGTACTTTATTTCTACATAGATAAGCTTATCTGAAGAAATTGTCAGGGAATTTGAAGATAAGACTTAGAAATGTTGGAATTATCATAGACGTTTTAAAGTTCAAAGTATCTAAAGTTTTTTAAATATATTGGCATGTATCTAAATACAATTTTTTGTCTTTGGAATAGTTTTAACTGTTCCAGGTAGGCTTGCTTTGGATAAGCACGAAATAATATATAGTCTGCATTTAACTATTCAGTTCAATTTCTGTGATGTGACTTTTTAACATGTAAGGTTTCAAAACTTAAATAGCAATGTGAAATAATTTTATAATGCCACTCTGGTTGCAACCACGATATATCATTAACTGCCTATTTCCATTGCTGCTTAAGTATTACAATTTTTTTTTTTAAGATTAATATAAATCGGATTATTTCTCAGATTATTCGGATTGTTTGGAGGGTATCATTATTCAGACGGAGAGTTATGGTATTTTGCAATCTCATTAACCTATTCAGACCATTGCATATAAAATATCCGCACTCTTGGGACCAAGTTTTTAAATTTTGGGCACTACCATATGCTCTGGTGTTTTGCACAGCCAGACATTCATTCAAAATTATTAAACTAACACTAATTATTAAACATTGTATCTTCGCGACTCTGTACTTTATTACTTTCCTTATATACATGTTATAATGAATAAGAAAAGTACTGTGACGGGGTCGAAAATTCGAATTCGAGTTTTAAGTAATGTTTCGCAAATTCTGAGTTCCGATATATGACGAGCATACATTCCAGTATATAAGAAATGCTCGTCTCCCCGTTTGTCTGTAACAGTCGTCGATATATTTAGCAAATTTGGCGATATTTCGCCCTAGATTGACGAATATTTCTTCAGAATTGCAAAAGTGAAGCTAAATTAATGTAAATGACGCCTAATTAATATATTAATTATTAAAATATTTTAATATATGGACTATATCGCTTACTGAGAATGCTATGAATAAGAGTTGTGTGAAATATAAGTAATTTGGGTACGTTGAAATAATATTGCATGTTGTCAATTCAACCAAATTTGCCAAATGTACAATTCAACATTAAAAACACGGTACCGTGGATCTTATGCATTATTATTTTCCTTATATACATAATGTATAAGGAAAGTATTGTGGCGGGTTCGAAAATTCGATTTCAAGTTTTCAACTGGAGATCACGTTTCAAGCAGCCCTGAACACGAATCCAACGTTTTTGAGATGATGTCTGCGTGTGTGTGTCTGTGAAATTATGGAGACGATATCTCACGAACGAATGGAGCGATTCGAACGCAATTTGGTACAAAAATTAGAATTCGTGAATACTGGAAGCCTATTGTTTTTGTACGCAATCTAACAACAAAAGAACCCCCCTAAATTTTCGAGTGAAATTTTAAAAAAATCAAAACCTTTAATAAAGTCTCGTAAATAGTCATTTCGTACGTAATTTTTCATTAGAAAATGTTTATCATAACCTTTAGAACGCTAGCACGAACCATTCTCGAGATATTGCATATGTTTAAAAAAAATTATCAAAAAATCATATATAATAAAAAAATATTAACTATTGTGAAATATATTCACTGTTCATAAGTAATATCATGCGGTAAATTTGGGGACATCATTTTTGTGGATCTAGCTCTTTCCAGTCATGAGAAAAAATACTTTGCGTAATACTTTTATATTTGGACGCCAATAGTCATCTATCTGCTATAAAAATAACTTATTTCTCCGGCCATAATGCTTGGCGAGATTTTGGCGGATTGTCCCCTACATGGCGACTTTTTTAAATGTTGCCAAATTAATGAAAATGTTGTCAAATTGATAAGAATAGCGACTAAATAATGAAAGTTCAATATCTTGGAAAGCTCATAAGAGTAGACAATAAAAATAACCAAATCCTTCTTCCGTAACGCTTGGCGAGAAATTTATCGGAACGTCGCCAATTTGGCGACTATTTTAAATGTTGCCAAAGTGATAAAAATGACTCCAAATGGGAAATAATGTTTCGCAAATTCTGATTTCCGTCATATGATGGGTATACCTTCTTGTATATAAGAAATGCTCATCTCTCCGTTTGTCTGTAACACTAGGTGATGTATATGGCGAAAAATTTACCAAAATTTCGCCAACTTGGCGATACCTCGCCACAGATTGACAAAAATATCGTCAAAATTGCAAAAATGACGCTAAATTTATGAAAATAACGCCTAATTGATGAATTAATTATTTGAATATATAGACTTTATCGTTTATTGAGTATGCTATCGATATTGATAATTGTTTATTTAGAGTTGCACGAAATATAAGTAAACTGGGTACTTTAAAACGGTTTACATGTTGTCATCCGGAAAATCGCCAAATGTACAATTCAACAATAAAAACGTAGTACCGTGGATCTTATACAGTATTTTTTTTTTCTGTAAAAGGAGTAAATTCATTGCATTATATAAGGAAAGTCGTGTGTAGCCCACATCAGATTCTTTTTACATAGATAGGAATATTGTATTATCAGGAGGAATTG
This sequence comes from Amaurobius ferox, assembly GCA_951213105.1. Classification (NCBI taxonomy): domain Eukaryota; kingdom Metazoa; phylum Arthropoda; class Arachnida; order Araneae; family Amaurobiidae; genus Amaurobius; species Amaurobius ferox. The sequence goes on along the minus strand of OX578149.1, from coordinate 73,669,654 downwards.
TCAGGTAATTTGAAAATAGGACTTTAAAATTTTGGAATCAGATACTAGAATGGATTTATACTAGAAATATCAGATACTAAAAATATTTTGATTAATATTCAGATACTAGAAATATTTTGGAACTAGATAGAACTTTTTACTTTCCCTGCAATACATGGTAATGTATAGGGAAAGTTTTGGAATCATACCCAAAATCACAACTCGAGTTTTCGACGGATCTACACGTTTCGAGACCTCTAGAATACGAAAAAACCATTTTTAGCATGACGTCTGTGTGTGTGTCTGTGCAGATTTTGTACCCACTCTAACTAAAAAACTAATGGACCGAATTTCATAAAATTTGGTAGGTAAGTCACTTGTGGGCGAATCCGGTGCTGATTAGTTTTAAGTATGATTCGGGATAAAAGAATTCGCCCTTTTTTGCGAAATGGCCCGCAAAAGCTTGTATCCACTCTAGCTGAAAAACTAATGGACCGAATTTCACAAAATTTAGGAGATAAGTCGCTCGTGGGACACCCTGGTGCTGATTAGATTTTGGTACGATTCGGAAAAAAATAACCTTCCTTTTATTGCGAAATGACCCACAAAAATCGTCAAAATCTAAAATAAAAAACTACGTATGCTCAAATATATCCATTAAATGCTTGTTTTATACGTAATTTTTAACGAAGAAAAGAAAAAGATCAACCCCATTACACTAGGACTAGCCGTTCTCGAGATATTTTAGTTTTTTCTTATTTTCTCTATGTCACCTTCAAAAATAAGTCCAGTTACCAAATGAGAACGAAAATTGAAATAACAGTGAATTAAATTTAATTAAAATAAAGAGAACTTGGATATAAGTCTGCAGGGAAAGTCATGTGCTTCCCACATCAGATTTTTTAAGTTCAAGTGAAAAGATTGAAATTTTACATTCGTTTGACATGGCAGCATAGGAAAAAATTTGACATAATCATGCATAAAAGAAGTTATTTGTAGCTCAAGGATCACGAGATTTAATAGTTTCAATCATTGTCATGAAATATATCCGCGTACATATTTTGTGTTTGTGATGTCATCAGCCTCCTCCGCATGGGTGCCCATAAGGTAGGGCAAGGGGAGGGGACACTTGCCACATCTGGATGTTATAGTCACAAAGGCAGGCTTCGTGCTAGTCGATGTTGTACATCTTATCCTTCAGATTTCCCCCACCTAAAAAAGTTTTATAGGTGCCCATACCCCTGGGGTCAAGTTACATTTTCAAGTTTGGTATCGAAAGATATTTTCAAGCCCTTTAAAGTGGAGAGTTACACGCTATAATTGTAATCATTTGGACAACGATATTGAATTTTCAAATTTGTTCTTGTAAAATTGATAAAAAAAAAAAACCCACAAACTAATTTTTACCCCCTCCTAAAAAAAGTTCTATTGGTGCCCCATGCACCTCAGAGTCAAGTTACCACTGGAGGTACATTTTCAAATTTGGTCTTAATCGAAAGATGTTTTCAAGACCTTTGAAGTGAAGTGTTACATGCTATAATTATAATCATTTAGACCAACGATACCGATTTTTCAAATTTTTCTTTGTAAAATTGATAAAAAGAAAAATCACAAGCTACTTAGAAATGGATTCTGGTATGAAAAAGTCAAGTGAAGCCACACTCCAGTTAATTTTATTTTAATTGGAACAACAAATTTAATATTTTCACTATTATCCAATGTCAACGCTTTGTAATTTCGTTTTACACAAAATGAATAAACACCATTGTTGTCGATTATTTAGATCTTTTCTGGAAATAGAAAATTAATTTTTCCACACATCTTAATATTTCTAAAAGTAATAAAGTTATTTACATGAAATTTTGTAAGTTTATTGTAACAGCATCATATTATACAGTATGTAACTTATGTGATTAATGAATGTAACAGAACTGTAATTTGATTTAAAAGTTAATTAAACTGCTATATGTACAAAAAAAGTGCGATTATGTTACACATTAAGGATGGATTTGAAAAATAGTCGATCTTTGTTCTACAAATGTTTTATATGTGTTTCTTTTCTTGTATATGAAGTATAAAAATCTCAGCGTAAACAAGTCATAAAATTTCGAAAGAGACCAATTTTTCATTTTTACCCCTTTAACAAAATAATGATTTTATAGTGTTGACTTTTCTGATGAAGTTTTTAAGTTTCCAAATAAAATAAATTATTGTAGTATTGTGATAATTAAAAAAAATATCACCGCTGAATATATCACACTTTAGAGATGTTTAAATAAAATTGCATTTCAGTTGGAAAGTGTTTCATAATCAATACTTCATGCGTGATTGGTCTTTCTTGTTTTAATTTAGAATCAATTGGTGAATTTTTTGAAGAATATTTTGTTGAGGTTCTCTTGTGCTTTTCTTTTTTTAAGCTTGTCGTATTTTTTTTACTTTTTAGGAGATATCAGCATTTTCTTAAACAGTAATATTATATATTTGGGACATTCCTCATCATCAGTTTGTACCAGTAAAATGTATTTAGAAACTCTGTAATTAATTTTGATTATAATTTTGCAGCTGTTAGCCAGTCATAAAACAGAGTCCCGCAGATATAATTTTGAATATACAAAATAATTCAAAATGTGTTTAGGAACTCTGTAATTAATTCTATGACTGTTGCCCGGAACTCGCCACGGGGAGGAAGCTGCATGAGTTCCACCCTGCCCACCCATCCACCCTAACATTTGTGAGAAAAGAATTTCCGAAAAAAAATGTAGAGTATGCATGTAATTTACATGTTTAAAATATAGAATTTCAGTAAATTTGGAAAATTAGATTATATACAAGTCATAAACCTTTTTAAAAGGAGAGGTTTCGAGCGTAAGAAATTTTTCCTTTAATATGCCTTAAAGTTTATTTCAATTAGGCCTCTTTTCAATTCCCAAGCCTTAAATGGATTCTTAGTTAAGGATACCAAGCCTGAAATTGGGTTTCTTTACGGATCCCGAGCCAAATGTCAAATGGGCTGTTTTTTGGTTGCCAAGCTTTAAGTCGATTCTTAATTAAGGGTACAAAGCCTGAAATTAGGTTGCTTTAAATATCCCGAGTCAAATTTCAATTGGGCTGTTTTTCAGTCCCCAAGTCTTAAGTGGTTTCTTAGTTAAGGATACCAAGCCTGAAATTGGGTTGCTTTACGGATCCCGAGCCAAATGTCAAATGGGCTGGTTTTTGGTTGCCGAGCTTTAAGTGGATTCTTAATTAAGGGTACAAAGCCTGAAATTAGGTTGCTTTAAATATCCCGAGTCAAACTTCAATTGGGCTGTTTTTCAGTCCGCAAGTCTTAAGCGGTTTCTTAGTTAAGGGTACCAAGCCTGAAATTGGGTTGCTTCTGGTTCCCAAGCCTAAAATTGGACACTTTATGAACATTGAGCCAAATTTTAATTAAACTTCTTTCTGGTTCCCATGTAAGTGGATTATGTGTTGAAGGTACCAAGCCAGAAATTGGGTTGCATTAATTGACATTTAATAATGATTCATAAATTAATTGAAGAATGCTGTTTTATAATATATATATACATTTTTTTTAATTTTGAAGTTATTTTCATTACTTGTTTTGCTATTATATATATATATGAAGTTCTATCTTCTATGTCTGTAACTGCGAAAGAGAACAAACTCTACCAGTCAGCGAAGTCATAAAGGGTAGAACAGTTTTGGAATTATTGTAAATATCGTGCTGCATTTATTAATTATTGTGGGATCTAATTATCCATTTCTTTCAATCCTAATCATTTTTAAAGGAGTATTCAAATTAATTTTGATTAAAAATTGTATGATCATTACTGTGAACATGAAAGAATGTTAAAAATAAGCTTACTGTAAAATGTGTAAAAAAAATATCTGATTGTTTAAATCTATATCTTATATTAAAGCATGTTCAATTATTTTTGAAAATCATATTTACTCGAGTCTATCCAATTTTAACGGTATTGAATGGTGATGAAAAAATTTGTTTGAGATCAATTTTTTTTTACTCTCTTGAAACAATGTTATTCTAAAACAAATATGATTTTTGTTCAAATTAATGGGCCCGGTTTATCGAATCTTTACGGTTTTGGTGAAATTTTTATGAAAAATGAGAATTCTGGGATTTGAAATTTATGGAATTGGAATGAGTGCTCTCTTAAAAAAAAAAAAACCTTGGGATACCACTTAATGTAGGTGTTAATACCTCCAACTTCGTCTGCCTTCTTCTTCTTCCTCCTCCTCCTCCTCAGACTTAAGATCATCATCTTTCTCAAGACTTAAGATTGTGTTAATTAACCGAACGTAGTGGCAGAGGTTTGCATCTGGGTCACCACTCTCAAACCTGCGAAGCTTGGTGTTTGCTAGATCAATAATATACTGCCTCAGATCAAAATTTATCTGTTTCCATGCTGGGGCTGAAGGAGGATCCTTGTCCTCAGGTTCGTCATATGGATATTTTCTTTTCGGGCCTCTTGGCTCTGAGGAATGGGTGCTGTTGGTGTCTGAACTCTGTAAGAAAAAGAACATAGCATGAGAAATTATAAACACATTAAATTGCTCTTAAATGCTAAATACCATATAAATTAAAAATAAAAGTTTATTTTTAAAGAAAATTTCAGCAAAAAAGAAAATGGAATGAGCGAAACATATCTGCTTTGCAGTATTGTCCAAACATCAAATATATTTATAAAATATGGTTGTAAAAATTAATGCAAAAATTTTTACCTTTTTAAGCTTTTATAACTATTTAATATTTTTATTCTCATTTTTCTAAATACCCAATATTTCTCAATTTAACTTCTGAAAATCAACGGAGTTCATGAGATGTCTCATAGCAAAATTTTAACTATTTATATAACTCTTTCAGGTTATAAATTGAGATATGGAAAAAAAAAATATATATATATATATGTATAACAAATAAGCTGAAAGAAGAAGGAAAGCATCTATTAAAATCTAATAGTAATTAAAACATTTTAGGTTTTTAAATAAAGAAATTAGATCAATCATTTTGTGTTATCCAATATTTATAAAATCATAGAAATTTTTTCCTAACCAGGTATGACTATTATTCTCTATATAAGTTTGTAAAAATGTTTTAATAACTCTTATAGGGTTCTGAGAGACTGACGGCACATTAAACATGTTAACTGACATAATGTTAAAAGTGTAAAAAGTCCAGATAAATCCTTATTGAATGCTTGGAATAGCAATGTGATGTAAACCACAATCAAACACTGCTTCAAGATATGTGGTTTCTTTGTAAATGATACTGATTCATATGTTGTGATTGACAATCTGGAAGGTGTCAACCAGTTTCTTGATGATGCCAACATTAATAATTTGAACATTGTAATCTGCAAAGAACTTATATGCCAACATACTTGAATCAATTAAAGGGAAAAAAGAAACTGTGTTTCACCTCCGAACAATCAAGATGCACATGTAGCAACACTGACCTTACGGAAACATTTCGAAAGAGGAAAGGGTACCGACAACTCTGTTTTACAATATTTACAGAAAGTGGATTATTTTCTAGCTTGTTAAAGGCAAAAAATGTTAAATTCAAGCAATCGAAATTGACCAGTTTTCTTGAGTAAATACTAATTTGTAAATATTTTTGAATCTGTGAGATATTCCACGCTGGTTAACGAATGTACATTGTAAGTAAAATTATTTCTTGTTAATATAAGTTACATGTCAGTGTATAACATATAACAGTAATTAATATATTTTTTACCAATGAATATTTTTATACCTTTCTATAATATTCTTTTTTGGCAAATTCGTTTATTAATATCAGATCTATTTACTGGATTTAATATCTGGCATTTAGAATAAATAAAAATTAAGAAAAACTTATTAATTTAGGATAAATTAAGTTTTTTGCAGCCCCTTCGAACTCGACTCACTGTATATCGTAGGAAAAGTTTACAATTCGATCAACATAATTGTAATGTCAAACTAATATTGTTAACAAAGGTAACATAAATGTGCAAAAGTCAGATCTACCTGTAGGATCTCATATACATGTTTTTATAAATGAAAGTTAATACAGCATTTCTAGCAGTCAATGTTTTGAAATATTTAATAGAATATTTATTTTTCCTAGCTAAGGTGATCAGATATTTTAATTGTAAGCCTATTAGGCATGAATTTAAATATTTTAATTGCATTTTATTTACAAATGTTAAGACATATGTAATTATATTTTAAACTATAACAATTTTAATTGAAATATTTTAAAATCTTTTTATAAAGTTCCTTTTAGCAACTTTCTAGCATTTATGATAAGTCAAAATTAAAATAACTCTGAATTATTATTGCAGCCGTGTCGAATTCAATTTACTGAGATTTCACAATATATTGTAGGAAAAGTAAAAAAAGTTTACAATTTGTACAACGCAAATGCAAAATTACATTTAATTTTAAAATAATAGTTAATATTTATAAACGTAATATGCATAATTCTTTTTAAAAAATGTTTTGGCAAAATTGGGCCTAACTAATTTTTTCAGTCAGGGGAGGAAAATTCTATTTGTATCTAGGAAGCAGTGGAAAAACTAAACTTTTAAGTTGTTATATTTTAAATTTTTCTTAAATTGTTAAACAATTTCTAAATAACAAAAAGCACCAAAAATTGTGTACGGCTACATTCGATTTTCTTACTACGTAAATAAAACATTAAAGAAAAGATAATTAAAAAAGAAAACTTACATGAACAGAAGCATTCTGTGCTGTACTTTTCTCCATGATTGATGACTTCAACATTCAGGTTAACACTTCAACGTAATGATACACCGCTGCGTTGCTTCTCAAACCAGATCAGCACTACACACTACTAACAAGGTAATACACACAAGCAAGATTAGCACCCAACTAACAATCGAGGACTATGACATCATCTGGGTGGTCATTGGTGTGTCCGTGAGAGCGCCCCAAGGTGGGCGGGGCGTCTCTCTCTCTCGTTTGTACACGTGCTTTCATATATACTAGAAAGTTCCCGCGTTTCTACGCATGCGTGAATATATCATAGTTTCGAGCGTAAATAAACAGCTTGCGCAGTAACGTAAATCGTAAAAACGAAAAAGCATTATTTTTACTATATCGGTTAATGGCAAACGATGATGACCAAATAAAAATTGAAACTAAACCCATTACACGTCAAACTTTACCTTTGTGCTGAAAGTAAGTTATTAAGAATAATTCAGTAACAACATATGTTTACAGATTTCATTTAATAAAGTGCACTTTAAGTGGATGTACCGTTTTTACCGTAGCCACCAGTTAGCGTTCTGAAAATCTATAGATTTACTAGAAAATTCGGCAGTATATGATTGAGAAGGGAAACCTACATAGCGAATTTCTTTTAAACTCATATATATATTTTATTTTTCGGTAAAGTATTAATATTCATCAAAGACTATAAATTTAGATATAACCTATTAAAATTAGAGGTTAAACAGTTGTGAATTTCTAAAGTAGCCATTTTTAATGTAGAAATCAAGAAAATTTCCATACTTCTAAGAATACATTGCTACCAGTTGTTAAATAATTTCTAATAACAAAGGGCGCCAAAAATTATGTACGGCTGTATTCTATTATCTTACTTCGGAAATAAAACATAAAAAGGAAGATATTAAAAAAAACTTACACCAACACAGGGGTGGAAAATCTGCGCCAAACTGCTACAATTTCCGTTCACTGCTACATCCTGCTACAAAAGCACCTAAATTCTCAATATCTGCGCCAAAAACGCAATTTTTTTACACGTGCAAAAGCGAAAGTTCCGCACTGATCGGTCCGAAATATACGAGAAGAAAAATCCGGTTATCTACAGTTATTTGGCGCGATTTCAGACCGCATTTTCAGTAAAACAAGTTTGCGTATCACATGACCACATCACGAGTACTTTAGAGTACAACCTTGAAAATCCGAACTTTGCCGATTCCGGATTATAGAATTTTAATAAAATTCAGATTTAATATTAACTAAATACACTATAAAGCACTATCTTTAGTAAAAATAATGACAAAAGTTAAGTTAATAAATTAAAACATATTATTTAATCTAAAAAATAGGGCAAAAGAAATTTCTAAGAAAAAATATATACACATTAGTAATTTAGAATGTGTGAACGAAACGAAATGATAAAATTACATTTTATCATTTCGTTTAAATATTTGAATTGACATTTGTTATTTCATTAATTTTAGTTTATGAGAAAGCAGTTTTCTTTATTCAAGACCTTTAATTACATGATCGATTGTTTGCATAAGATTATCAATGGGTATTTTTTCTTCTCCACATTTATCATCCCTACTTTGGTATTTTTTTATTTAATATCATATCGCGAATTTCGCCATCACACCATTTATTTACAATTGGTGCATCATGGTGCACAGTGCAGAACTTCCGTTTTATCGGCTTTGTCGAGATTTAATGAAGCACCAGAAGAATTTAATGTAGCACCGAGATTTAGTAAAGCGCGAGGATTAGCACTTTTGCTGATATATTTAAAGGTGTAAATGCGTTTAAACCGTTTTCGCTCTTAACGAATGAAAAGCAAAAAATAAGAATTTAAAAGTTTTATTTATTTTCTAGCATCTATATAATGTTATGTTTAATATAAGGCTGATGACTCTGAAAAAAGTAAAAACTTTATTAGTAATAGTCATATATGTAAAAAATATCGCAGTAGATAAAATAAATGTCTTTTCTAAAAAAGAAAAATATCTCTCCTCTCAATGATTTTTCTAAATTACGATGAGTCATTACTAGGCTGCTGCAACACCGGGACGTTGAAGACCCAGACCGTCCGGCTCGTCAACAAGGACTTGAGCAACCATTTGGACGGCCGGGCAACACCGGGACGTGGTGGGGCAGAGAAAGGGAAGAAAGGAATTTGCTTAGTTCCTAATCGTAAACACAGCTGACCCCTTTGAGAGGTCTGTGTGTTAATGACCTTGGTGCTCGGTTCTGTGCGATACGATATTATTTAGTTATTTATTTGCTATTTATAGTATGTAAATATGGCTTTCTAAACAAAAAAGGCAAAATATACTGTCGATTTTAAGCTGACATGTTCGACGAAAACGAAAAAATCGTCAGATATTGGGAGGGAGAGGAAATTCTGAAGATAAAACAGAATTCATTGAAGAATGGGATTCGTACTACAAAGTGAACAAAATAAATTTCCGTGAGCGTTAATATGAATTCTCGGGATTTTTAGATTTAATTGAACAATCTGTGATAAAATGCTACGATAACGTTTTAAACTGCTTAATATTAAAAATTACATTGTTTCAGAAAAATTCTTTTTCAATAATGAGGAAAGGAAATTTTAATAATAAAAATTCAGTACTTAAATAACGTATGTATATTTTACGTGAAATAATTCATCGGGAGTTGTGACTTGAATAAGGGGGAGGAGAGATTAACGCCAACAACGTAATTCACGCTCCAACCACGAGCCGATCTACGGTCATCCATCTAAATTTTCGTTTCATTTCGGGGTTCAGAAAGTCGACCGGAAAATACGGTATTTGTTTATAAAATATAATTCCATATAAATAATCTTACCCTGTTGTTTTAAATCCGCGACTTCGTCAGTCCGGGAAAAAATAAAAAACGAAAATTTGGAAAACAACCGGATTTTCGAGGTTGTACTGTACTATTTTTTAATAGCTTCTTTTTCAAGTTATTTTATGTTTGTTGTTTAAAAGTATAGAAATTCCGACTTTTACGAATTTTCTGCAGTTGTACCGATTTTTACTTCAGATAGATAGATCGTTAGAGATAGTCTTTAAGTACCCTTTTGCATCTATTTAAATTTTCATCTTTCAATTATTCCATATTAGAGCAACAAAACTCTTATTTTAATAGTGCGGGTAAAAAAATAAATAAATATTTTATTAAAATAAATAATTTTCACATAAATTTGCGCTGCAATTTGCCGGAACATGTATCTATTTATGTTGAACAAGTCAAAATACAGGATGATAAGAAGGGAATGAAAAGTTGTGTTTAGAATAACGCGTTACACTAGCATTGCATGGATCTTCACTGGCTTTGATGAAATACTGAAAAAGTTATTTCCTTCATATTATTTAATTACGGAGTTCGGTGATCAGCCCTATAGTTCTTTGCAATAGATGTCGATCACTCACCACCGCTACGCATCTAAGTCACGGCTAACGGTGCAATTTAGGAAGTAGCTGTGGATGATCGCGGTGCAGTTTAGGAAGCAGTTTTAGATCGCGTATTTCTGCTACGCATGCAAGTCACCGCGGGCTCTCGGCTAATGTTAAGAATACTTCAGAGGGGCATGCAATCCGCGTAAGTTATATACAATAACGATGACTCCACTTCATGCAATAACGATACGCACGATGCGCGAGCATATGCAATTCGCATCGCATTACAAAATGAATCTTCTTTTATTAGCGGATGCTGGCATGCAATAACGCTATGCACGCTGAGCGGGCACATACAATCTGCGTAGCATTGAAATGACTGTCAATCGCGCACGCGCTCATTATGCGCGTTCAAGGCCGCTCGTGTTTCGTGCACCATTTGTGCGGGAGCGTGGCACCGGAGTAGCGAATTCACAATATAAATTGCACTTTATTCGCGTATTCGCCTTTAACGCGCTACGCGGGTGCATCAATAACCAAACTGAATTCAATAAAGATTTACGCGGACTCACAACTGACAATGCTTTGCACAATAAATAAAATAGTATTAATAAATACTTTTATATGTCTTAAGCATTACTTATATTTGCATAGAAAAGTAAATTATATAATAATTATAGGGAAAATTTCGTATTTATTCGAACTTAAAACTTTCCCCACCTTATAAAATAACATTAAAATCTGTTTTTTCTTATAAGGTTAGCAAGTATAGATCGAAAATAAATTTTGATCATTCATAAATTTATTAAATATTTTTTATTTTACTTTTTTGGAAACTGAAGCTATGAATTATTATTTCAAATTGTAGTTACGCTAGAACCTAAAAAATACATATGAACTTTTCTAAAATGGATATTCGGAAAGTGAAATTTATAAACTAACTTCAATATTTAAATGAGAAGGAATTTAACAAAACTAAAAAAGCAATTAAATTCAGATATTCTTGATAATAGTTTGACAGTGATTTTTTTATCTTTTATTAAATTTCACATTTATTAGTATTCTGTAACTTAGTGTCTTTATGTAGTCCCCTTTTTCTGGCCTTTTTTTGTCCTAGGGAAAAACTGGTTGTAATATAAAGTGATGCAAAAAAAAAATTTTATGTTTTAATAATAAAATTCCTGACTTTTTGAAGTTTTCCTCTTAAGATTTTGAAAATCTACTAAATGGAGATGTGAGCAATTTGTCAATAACTGAAGAACTTTTAAAATCTGTAAAAGAAGCAGGAGAAAAATATAGACAAGGAATGGAGAAAACAGCAGAAAAGGAGTTAAACCAAAAGCTGAATACGAGAAAGATGTATTAAAGAGTTTGAAAATAGACAGTGATGAGTTAAAAAAAAAAAGTTACAATCACAAAAAGTGCTTTCTACAGCAGAGAAGATGATTGAAGGCAGCATAAAAAAGAAAGATTTATCAGTGATTGAAAATGGCCAAGTTCTCTTAAAAGAGGCAAAATCAAATATTGAAAAAAATCTCACAAAATTAGAAGAGCACAGAAACTCGAATTAATTCAGTGTGTCCAAACCGTTAAAAAACAAGCATCTCGGACATAAACTATTTGTATTTTGGATAAAAAAAATTTAGTGTGTATTATTTAACTAGCAGGCAACTTCTGTTCTTTAAGATTAGATAGTATCATTAAATCTTTTTCTCATTTTTCTAGCTTAACTTTTTAAGATTTAATACTTTTCATGCTTTAATTAATGTAAAATGAAATTTTTATATGCCTAAAATAACTATCGAGTGTGCGCAACATCATTTTCTAGCTGCTACAAAACTGCTCTGCACTGCTACGAAACAGCAATATTTCCTGCTACAAAACTCAGTTTTCAGTTTTCCACCCCTGCCAACAGCATTCTGTGCTGTATTTGCCTTCATAATTGATGCTATCCTCATTATGCATGCTCACACGTCAACTGAATGATATCGCTGCGTAAGTTCTCAAACCAAATCAACTCTACCAATAATAATCCCATACGGATTTGTTGTTGAGGATAGAAGCAGCAGGGGCGAAGCGACTTTAATCTGCAATCTCAGCTTCTGGTACTTATCTTCATAATGTGACATTATTTCAGTGACCCATTGTATGGAAAGTCGATGTTTTTATTTTTGGCTAGCTTTATTTAGACTTGGCTCCTAATGTAGCAGTTTGTTGCACATTTGAGTTTAATCAGTTTTGGGAGTTGATACAGATCTTGATATTACTTTGCTTTTTGGCGATTTAAGGATGTTTTAGAATATTTTCAGTTTAAATTATCCTGGTTTGAATGTTTTATTTAGTTTGGGTCATCAGAAAAGATTTATACCTGTTTTTCGGTTATTCTAAGTTTAGAATTGCACAGCGTTTCTTACGAGATTTGGCCTTTCGATGGTCATAATCATGTAGGTGAATAATAATTCGTTCGGGACGGATGGCAATTTGTTGCAAAAGTTTAGCGCTTGATGTTTAATGTGAGCTCTCACGGTTTTGATTTTGAAGTCTTTCCTAATCACAGAGTTTTTTAAGTATCTAGGGGGCTTTCCTAATACACCCTAGAATTTTATTTTGTCTTTTTTATAAGCAGTCTATGATAGATTTACAGGCATATCCCCATACAAATGCTGCATACAGCATTCCGGAGCGGATGACCGATTTATATATTAAAAGTTTGTTTTAATAACTGAGACTTCTGTTTCCTATGAGTGGGTATAAGGCTTCTGTGGCCATATGAGCTTTTTTCATGATATTCGTTGTGTGCAATTTTGTCCTGCTGTGCTTTGTTGTCGTCCTGCTTATGCGGCTGGACCCCCGTACAATGCATCTTTTACCCAATCTCATCTGTGGCCGAAGTCAAAAAGAGGAAACTGGTCCATTTCATATTAACGAAAGTGTTCATTAACATAATGTTGTGGTGATTGGATAACATCAAAACCAAAATTCTAGCTATAGTGCTTGGTAATTTTGATACATCGTCCACTCACTCAGTCAGTTCAGTGCATATTATGTAGATATATTTTTTTAATTAATAACATGTCAAACAGTAAATAAAAAGTAAAAATAAGTTAATAAACATTTTGCGAGCATTTGCTTTGTCTTGTGCAGAGATTTTATATATGTAAATTTGTGATAAAAAAGACATTGATTGAATGCACAACTGCTATAACTCTTTCAATTTTTGTGCATTGTATGAATTTACTTTAAATATAAAACTCTTACTAAACTTAGATTTACATGCTACGTAACTGATGTGTATCTTTGTATTATCTGATACTTATTTATATTATTAATATATAGCGCTTGATTGTATATTGGTATTATTTTAGGAAATTTGTAATTTATGCAGCTGCACAGGCAGCAATTTATTTTTCTAGATCATATTTTTCTTTGGAAGATGTAAAGAATGTTTGATCGTGTAATTTATAAGCTCCTTAAAAATTTTTGATACGTCATTAAAAACTCCTTAATTTTTGTTTACAAAATTGAGTATGAGCTCTGTGACTGTTCAACTTTAACAGGTTATTTTCTTCATTTTATTCGATACTTTTTCTTACTAAAATGTTTGTCTTTGTAAACGTTTTGTCTTTTACATTAACTGGAGAGAAATGCAGTTTACTGATAATGCTAGCAAGTGGATGAGTAACAAGTCTTTGATCTATTAAAAAACATGTTCAGTTGCAGCCTTTCTGGGCAATAATGTGGGATGTGTAGAAATCAGTTGTCATTCAGGAATATTTTCTTGGCTGTTGCTCGTTATTCAGAGTGGCTGTTTCAGAAAACTTGACGAATGTGATGTTTATGGGAACATCAAGGGCCGTACTTGTTCAGAAATTCCTGAAAAAAAATATATTTGTATCCTGAAATGTCCTTATTTTTTACGTGCCAACCTGAAATATTTTACTTATATCAAAACGGAGATGTCGATTACTAAGGATTTTCCGTAGTTTCTACGGGAAACATCTTCATCTCATCTACGGATTGCGGAATTTGCATAGTTTTCTACGGGTAATTGCCTTCAGCCTATACCAATGTAAATTTACGGCCGCATAGTCGGTAATGCCAATCAAATTACCTGAAATTTACGGCCGCCTGTAATGTAAAACAAGATTGCAATCGTTTGTTTTATAAAAGTAATAAATATGCTTCTGCAAAGGTTGTTTTAATTCAGCATAAATCGCTAAAATGCTATTTTTTTTTTCATTAATTTCACATAAACTGTGCTATTACGCAATTCAGTTTATTCTCATGAATTGCAGAGAGTACATTAGTATCTTTTTCCAACCATCTCAATCTTCTGAGTGTTGCATATTATGTTGATTAAACTAGCTTAATTTCATATTCTGATTAATTATTAAGGTTAATTTTTTATTATTTTCTCATAAACAGTACTATTGTGTAATTCCGTTTTTCTCGTAATTTGCAGAGAGTATATTAGTATCTTTTCCTATCCATCTTCTTAATATCGCATAATAAATTAACTGAACTAGCATATATTCATATCCTGGTTAATTATTACGATTAATTTCTTAATTATTTTCGCTTAAACAGTGCGATTGCGCAATTCAGTTTTTCTCGTGCATTGCCGAATGTACATTAGTATCTTTTTTGTGCAGAAAGCAGTGGAGAGATGGGATTTTCATTAATCTGTTCAGACTATTGCATCATAAAACAACCGCACTCATGGGGCAAAGCTTTCAAATTGTGGACGCTGACATGTGATCTAGTGTTTTTTACAGCCAGACATGCATTCAAAATTATTAAACTGTCAGCATTTCATCTCTGTACTTTATTTCTACATAGATAAGCTTATCTGAAGAAATTGTCAGGGAATTTGAAGATAAGACTTAGAAATGTTGGAATTATCATAGACGTTTTAAAGTTCAAAGTATCTAAAGTTTTTTAAATATATTGGCATGTATCTAAATACAATTTTTTGTCTTTGGAATAGTTTTAACTGTTCCAGGTAGGCTTGCTTTGGATAAGCACGAAATAATATATAGTCTGCATTTAACTATTCAGTTCAATTTCTGTGATGTGACTTTTTAACATGTAAGGTTTCAAAACTTAAATAGCAATGTGAAATAATTTTATAATGCCACTCTGGTTGCAACCACGATATATCATTAACTGCCTATTTCCATTGCTGCTTAAGTATTACAATTTTTTTTTTTAAGATTAATATAAATCGGATTATTTCTCAGATTATTCGGATTGTTTGGAGGGTATCATTATTCAGACGGAGAGTTATGGTATTTTGCAATCTCATTAACCTATTCAGACCATTGCATATAAAATATCCGCACTCTTGGGACCAAGTTTTTAAATTTTGGGCACTACCATATGCTCTGGTGTTTTGCACAGCCAGACATTCATTCAAAATTATTAAACTGACACTAATTATTAAACATTGTATCTTCGCGACTCTGTACTTTATTACTTTCCTTATATACATGTTATAATGAATAAGAAAAGTACTGTGACGGGGTCGAAAATTCGAATTCGAGTTTTAAGTAATGTTTCGCAAATTCTGAGTTCCGATATATGACGAGCATACATTCCAGTATATAAGAAATGCTCGTCTCCCCGTTTGTCTGTAACAGTCGTCGATATATTTAGCAAATTTGGCGATATTTCGCCCTAGATTGACGAATATTTCTTCAGAATTGCAAAAGTGAAGCTAAATTAATGTAAATGACGCCTAATTAATATATTAATTATTAAAATATTTTAATATATGGACTATATCGCTTACTGAGAATGCTATGAATAAGAGTTGTGTGAAATATAAGTAATTTGGGTACGTTGAAATAATATTGCATGTTGTCAATTCAACCAAATTTGCCAAATGTACAATTCAACATTAAAAACACGGTACCGTGGATCTTATGCATTATTATTTTCCTTATATACATAATGTATAAGGAAAGTATTGTGGCGGGTTCGAAAATTCGATTTCAAGTTTTCAACTGGAGATCACGTTTCAAGCAGCCCTGAACACGAATCCAACGTTTTTGAGATGATGTCTGCGTGTGTGTGTCTGTGAAATTATGGAGACGATATCTCACGAACGAATGGAGCGATTCGAACGCAATTTGGTACAAAAATTAGAATTCGTGAATACTGGAAGCCTATTGTTTTTGTACGCAATCTAACAACAAAAGAACCCCCCTAAATTTTCGAGTGAAATTTTAAAAAAATCAAAACCTTTAATAAAGTCTCGTAAATAGTCATTTCGTACGTAATTTTTCATTAGAAAATGTTTATCATAACCTTTAGAACGCTAGCACGAACCATTCTCGAGATATTGCATATGTTTAAAAAAAATTATCAAAAAATCATATATAATAAAAAAATATTAACTATTGTGAAATATATTCACTGTTCATAAGTAATATCATGCGGTAAATTTGGGGACATCATTTTTGTGGATCTAGCTCTTTCCAGTCATGAGAAAAAATACTTTGCGTAATACTTTTATATTTGGACGCCAATAGTCATCTATCTGCTATAAAAATAACTTATTTCTCCGGCCATAATGCTTGGCGAGATTTTGGCGGATTGTCCCCTACATGGCGACTTTTTTAAATGTTGCCAAATTAATGAAAATGTTGTCAAATTGATAAGAATAGCGACTAAATAATGAAAGTTCAATATCTTGGAAAGCTCATAAGAGTAGACAATAAAAATAACCAAATCCTTCTTCCGTAACGCTTGGCGAGAAATTTATCGGAACGTCGCCAATTTGGCGACTATTTTAAATGTTGCCAAAGTGATAAAAATGACTCCAAATGGGAAATAATGTTTCGCAAATTCTGATTTCCGTCATATGATGGGTATACCTTCTTGTATATAAGAAATGCTCATCTCTCCGTTTGTCTGTAACACTAGGTGATGTATATGGCGAAAAATTTACCAAAATTTCGCCAACTTGGCGATACCTCGCCACAGATTGACAAAAATATCGTCAAAATTGCAAAAATGACGCTAAATTTATGAAAATAACGCCTAATTGATGAATTAATTATTTGAATATATAGACTTTATCGTTTATTGAGTATGCTATCGATATTGATAATTGTTTATTTAGAGTTGCACGAAATATAAGTAAACTGGGTACTTTAAAACGGTTTACATGTTGTCATCCGGAAAATCGCCAAATGTACAATTCAACAATAAAAACGTAGTACCGTGGATCTTATACAGTATTTTTTTTTTCTGTAAAAGGAGTAAATTCATTGCATTATATAAGGAAAGTCGTGTGTAGCCCACATCAGATTCTTTTTACATAGATAGGAATATTGTATTATCAGGAGGAATTGTCAGGTAATTTGAAAATAGGACTTTAAAATTTTGGAATCAGATACTAGAATGGATTTATACTAGAAATATCAGATACTAAAAATATTTTGATTAATATTCAGATACTAGAAATATTTTGGAACTAGATAGAACTTTTTACTTTCCCTGCAATACATGGTAATGTATAGGGAAAGTTTTGGAATCATACCCAAAATCACAACTCGAGTTTTCGACGGATCTACACGTTTCGAGACCTCTAGAATACGAAAAAACCATTTTTAGCATGACGTCTGTGTGTGTGTCTGTGCAGATTTTGTACCCACTCTAACTAAAAAACTAATGGACCGAATTTCATAAAATTTGGTAGGTAAGTCACTTGTGGGCGAATCCGGTGCTGATTAGTTTTAAGTATGATTCGGGATAAAAGAATTCGCCCTTTTTTGCGAAATGGCCCGCAAAAGCTTGTATCCACTCTAGCTGAAAAACTAATGGACCGAATTTCACAAAATTTAGGAGATAAGTCGCTCGTGGGACACCCTGGTGCTGATTAGATTTTGGTACGATTCGGAAAAAAATAACCTTCCTTTTATTGCGAAATGACCCACAAAAATCGTCAAAATCTAAAATAAAAAACTACGTATGCTCAAATATATCCATTAAATGCTTGTTTTATACGTAATTTTTAACGAAGAAAAGAAAAAGATCAACCCCATTACACTAGGACTAGCCGTTCTCGAGATATTTTAGTTTTTTCTTATTTTCTCTATGTCACCTTCAAAAATAAGTCCAGTTACCAAATGAGAACGAAAATTGAAATAACAGTGAATTAAATTTAATTAAAATAAAGAGAACTTGGATATAAGTCTGCAGGGAAAGTCATGTGCTTCCCACATCAGATTTTTTAAGTTCAAGTGAAAAGATTGAAATTTTACATTCGTTTGACATGGCAGCATAGGAAAAAATTTGACATAATCATGCATAAAAGAAGTTATTTGTAGCTCAAGGATCACGAGATTTAATAGTTTCAATCATTGTCATGAAATATATCCGCGTACATATTTTGTGTTTGTGATGTCATCAGCCTCCTCCGCATGGGTGCCCATAAGGTAGGGCAAGGGGAGGGGACACTTGCCACATCTGGATGTTATAGTCACAAAGGCAGGCTTCGTGCTAGTCGATGTTGTACATCTTATCCTTCAGATTTCCCCCACCTAAAAAAGTTTTATAGGTGCCCATACCCCTGGGGTCAAGTTACATTTTCAAGTTTGGTATCGAAAGATATTTTCAAGCCCTTTAAAGTGGAGAGTTACACGCTATAATTGTAATCATTTGGACAACGATATTGAATTTTCAAATTTGTTCTTGTAAAATTGATAAAAAAAAAAAACCCACAAACTAATTTTTACCCCCTCCTAAAAAAAGTTCTATTGGTGCCCCATGCACCTCAGAGTCAAGTTACCACTGGAGGTACATTTTCAAATTTGGTCTTAATCGAAAGATGTTTTCAAGACCTTTGAAGTGAAGTGTTACATGCTATAATTATAATCATTTAGACCAACGATACCGATTTTTCAAATTTTTCTTTGTAAAATTGATAAAAAGAAAAATCACAAGCTACTTAGAAATGGATTCTGGTATGAAAAAGTCAAGTGAAGCCACACTCCAGTTAATTTTATTTTAATTGGAACAACAAATTTAATATTTTCACTATTATCCAATGTCAACGCTTTGTAATTTCGTTTTACACAAAATGAATAAACACCATTGTTGTCGATTATTTAGATCTTTTCTGGAAATAGAAAATTAATTTTTCCACACATCTTAATATTTCTAAAAGTAATAAAGTTATTTACATGAAATTTTGTAAGTTTATTGTAACAGCATCATATTATACAGTATGTAACTTATGTGATTAATGAATGTAACAGAACTGTAATTTGATTTAAAAGTTAATTAAACTGCTATATGTACAAAAAAAGTGCGATTATGTTACACATTAAGGATGGATTTGAAAAATAGTCGATCTTTGTTCTACAAATGTTTTATATGTGTTTCTTTTCTTGTATATGAAGTATAAAAATCTCAGCGTAAACAAGTCATAAAATTTCGAAAGAGACCAATTTTTCATTTTTACCCCTTTAACAAAATAATGATTTTATAGTGTTGACTTTTCTGATGAAGTTTTTAAGTTTCCAAATAAAATAAATTATTGTAGTATTGTGATAATTAAAAAAAATATCACCGCTGAATATATCACACTTTAGAGATGTTTAAATAAAATTGCATTTCAGTTGGAAAGTGTTTCATAATCAATACTTCATGCGTGATTGGTCTTTCTTGTTTTAATTTAGAATCAATTGGTGAATTTTTTGAAGAATATTTTGTTGAGGTTCTCTTGTGCTTTTCTTTTTTTAAGCTTGTCGTATTTTTTTTACTTTTTAGGAGATATCAGCATTTTCTTAAACAGTAATATTATATATTTGGGACATTCCTCATCATCAGTTTGTACCAGTAAAATGTATTTAGAAACTCTGTAATTAATTTTGATTATAATTTTGCAGCTGTTAGCCAGTCATAAAACAGAGTCCCGCAGATATAATTTTGAATATACAAAATAATTCAAAATGTGTTTAGGAACTCTGTAATTAATTCTATGACTGTTGCCCGGAACTCGCCACGGGGAGGAAGCTGCATGAGTTCCACCCTGCCCACCCATCCACCCTAACATTTGTGAGAAAAGAATTTCCGAAAAAAAATGTAGAGTATGCATGTAATTTACATGTTTAAAATATAGAATTTCAGTAAATTTGGAAAATTAGATTATATACAAGTCATAAACCTTTTTAAAAGGAGAGGTTTCGAGCGTAAGAAATTTTTCCTTTAATATGCCTTAAAGTTTATTTCAATTAGGCCTCTTTTCAATTCCCAAGCCTTAAATGGATTCTTAGTTAAGGATACCAAGCCTGAAATTGGGTTTCTTTACGGATCCCGAGCCAAATGTCAAATGGGCTGTTTTTTGGTTGCCAAGCTTTAAGTCGATTCTTAATTAAGGGTACAAAGCCTGAAATTAGGTTGCTTTAAATATCCCGAGTCAAATTTCAATTGGGCTGTTTTTCAGTCCCCAAGTCTTAAGTGGTTTCTTAGTTAAGGATACCAAGCCTGAAATTGGGTTGCTTTACGGATCCCGAGCCAAATGTCAAATGGGCTGGTTTTTGGTTGCCGAGCTTTAAGTGGATTCTTAATTAAGGGTACAAAGCCTGAAATTAGGTTGCTTTAAATATCCCGAGTCAAACTTCAATTGGGCTGTTTTTCAGTCCGCAAGTCTTAAGCGGTTTCTTAGTTAAGGGTACCAAGCCTGAAATTGGGTTGCTTCTGGTTCCCAAGCCTAAAATTGGACACTTTATGAACATTGAGCCAAATTTTAATTAAACTTCTTTCTGGTTCCCATGTAAGTGGATTATGTGTTGAAGGTACCAAGCCAGAAATTGGGTTGCATTAATTGACATTTAATAATGATTCATAAATTAATTGAAGAATGCTGTTTTATAATATATATATACATTTTTTTTAATTTTGAAGTTATTTTCATTACTTGTTTTGCTATTATATATATATATGAAGTTCTATCTTCTATGTCTGTAACTGCGAAAGAGAACAAACTCTACCAGTCAGCGAAGTCATAAAGGGTAGAACAGTTTTGGAATTATTGTAAATATCGTGCTGCATTTATTAATTATTGTGGGATCTAATTATCCATTTCTTTCAATCCTAATCATTTTTAAAGGAGTATTCAAATTAATTTTGATTAAAAATTGTATGATCATTACTGTGAACATGAAAGAATGTTAAAAATAAGCTTACTGTAAAATGTGTAAAAAAAATATCTGATTGTTTAAATCTATATCTTATATTAAAGCATGTTCAATTATTTTTGAAAATCATATTTACTCGAGTCTATCCAATTTTAACGGTATTGAATGGTGATGAAAAAATTTGTTTGAGATCAATTTTTTTTTACTCTCTTGAAACAATGTTATTCTAAAACAAATATGATTTTTGTTCAAATTAATGGGCCCGGTTTATCGAATCTTTACGGTTTTGGTGAAATTTTTATGAAAAATGAGAATTCTGGGATTTGAAATTTATGGAATTGGAATGAGTGCTCTCTTAAAAAAAAAAAAACCTTGGGATACCACTTAATGTAGGTGTTAATACCTCCAACTTCGTCTGCCTTCTTCTTCTTCCTCCTCCTCCTCCTCAGACTTAAGATCATCATCTTTCTCAAGACTTAAGATTGTGTTAATTAACCGAACGTAGTGGCAGAGGTTTGCATCTGGGTCACCACTCTCAAACCTGCGAAGCTTGGTGTTTGCTAGATCAATAATATACTGCCTCAGATCAAAATTTATCTGTTTCCATGCTGGGGCTGAAGGAGGATCCTTGTCCTCAGGTTCGTCATATGGATATTTTCTTTTCGGGCCTCTTGGCTCTGAGGAATGGGTGCTGTTGGTGTCTGAACTCTGTAAGAAAAAGAACATAGCATGAGAAATTATAAACACATTAAATTGCTCTTAAATGCTAAATACCATATAAATTAAAAATAAAAGTTTATTTTTAAAGAAAATTTCAGCAAAAAAGAAAATGGAATGAGCGAAACATATCTGCTTTGCAGTATTGTCCAAACATCAAATATATTTATAAAATATGGTTGTAAAAATTAATGCAAAAATTTTTACCTTTTTAAGCTTTTATAACTATTTAATATTTTTATTCTCATTTTTCTAAATACCCAATATTTCTCAATTTAACTTCTGAAAATCAACGGAGTTCATGAGATGTCTCATAGCAAAATTTTAACTATTTATATAACTCTTTCAGGTTATAAATTGAGATATGGAAAAAAAAAATATATATATATATATGTATAACAAATAAGCTGAAAGAAGAAGGAAAGCATCTATTAAAATCTAATAGTAATTAAAACATTTTAGGTTTTTAAATAAAGAAATTAGATCAATCATTTTGTGTTATCCAATATTTATAAAATCATAGAAATTTTTTCCTAACCAGGTATGACTATTATTCTCTATATAAGTTTGTAAAAATGTTTTAATAACTCTTATAGGGTTCTGAGAGACTGACGGCACATTAAACATGTTAACTGACATAATGTTAAAAGTGTAAAAAGTCCAGATAAATCCTTATTGAATGCTTGGAATAGCAATGTGATGTAAACCACAATCAAACACTGCTTCAAGATATGTGGTTTCTTTGTAAATGATACTGATTCATATGTTGTGATTGACAATCTGGAAGGTGTCAACCAGTTTCTTGATGATGCCAACATTAATAATTTGAACATTGTAATCTGCAAAGAACTTATATGCCAACATACTTGAATCAATTAAAGGGAAAAAAGAAACTGTGTTTCACCTCCGAACAATCAAGATGCACATGTAGCAACACTGACCTTACGGAAACATTTCGAAAGAGGAAAGGGTACCGACAACTCTTTTTTACAATATTTACAGAAAGTGGATTATTTTCTAGCTTGTTAAAGGCAAAAAATGTTAAATTCAAGCAATCGAAATTGACCAGTTTTCTTGAGTAAATACTAATTTGTAAATATTTTTGAATCTGTGAGATATTCCACGCTGGTTAACGAATGTACATTGTAAGTAAAATTATTTCTTGTTAATATAAGTTACATGTCAGTGTATAACATATAACAGTAATTAATATATTTTTTACCAATGAATATTTTTATACCTTTCTATAATATTCTTTTTTGGCAAATTCGTTTATTAATATCAGATCTATTTACTGGATTTAATATCTGGCATTTAGAATAAATAAAAATTAAGAAAAACTTATTAATTTAGGATAAATTAAGTTTTTTGCAGCCCCTTCGAACTCGACTCACTGTATATCGTAGGAAAAGTTTACAATTCGATCAACATAATTGTAATGTCAAACTAA
Organism: Amaurobius ferox; assembly: GCA_951213105.1. Classification (NCBI taxonomy): domain Eukaryota; kingdom Metazoa; phylum Arthropoda; class Arachnida; order Araneae; family Amaurobiidae; genus Amaurobius; species Amaurobius ferox. Next base: position 73,646,210 of record OX578149.1, on the reverse strand, counting down.
TATTGTTAACAAAGGTAACATAAATGTGCAAAAGTCAGATCTACCTGTAGGATCTCATATACATGTTTTTATAAATGAAAGTTAATACAGCATTTCTAGCAGTCAATGTTTTGAAATATTTAATAGAATATTTATTTTTCCTAGCTAAGGTGATCAGATATTTTAATTGTAAGCCTATTAGGCATGAATATAAATATTTTAATTGCATTTTATTTACAAATGTTAAGACATATGTAATTATATTTTAAACTATAACAATTTTAATTGAAATATTTTAAAATCTTTTTATAAAGTTCCTTTTAGCAACTTTCTAGCATTTATGATAAGTCAAAATTAAAATAACTCTGAATTATTATTGCAGCCGTGTCGAATTCAATTTACTGAGATTTCACAATATATTGTAGGAAAAGTAAAAAAAGTTTACAATTTGTACAACGCAAATGCAAAATTACATTTAATTTTAAAATAATAGTTAATATTTATAAACGTAATATGCATAATTCTTTTTAAAAAATGTTTTGGCAAAATTGGGCCTAACTAATTTTTTCAGTCAGGGGAGGAAAATTCTATTTGTATCTAGGAAGCAGTGGAAAAACTAAACTTTTAAGTTGTTATATTTTAAATTTTTCTTAAATTGTTAAACAATTTCTAAATAACAAAAAGCACCAAAAATTGTGTACGGCTACATTCGATTTTCTTACTACGTAAATAAAACATTAAAGAAAAGATAATTAAAAAAGAAAACTTACATGAACAGAAGCATTCTGTGCTGTACTTTTCTCCATGATTGATGACTTCAACATTCAGGTTAACACTTCAACGTAATGATACACCGCTGCGTTGCTTCTCAAACCAGATCAGCACTACACACTACTAACAAGGTAATACACACAAGCAAGATTAGCACCCAACTAACAATCGAGGACTATGACATCATCTGGGTGGTCATTGGTGTGTCCGTGAGAGCGCCCCAAGGTGGGCGGGGCGTCTCTCTCTCTCGTTTGTACACGTGCTTTCATATATACTAGAAAGTTCCCGCGTTTCTACGCATGCGTGAATATATCATAGTTTCGAGCGTAAATAAACAGCTTGCGCAGTAACGTAAATCGTAAAAACGAAAAAGCATTATTTTTACTATATCGGTTAATGGCAAACGATGATGACCAAATAAAAATTGAAACTAAACCCATTACACGTCAAACTTTACCTTTGTGCTGAAAGTAAGTTATTAAGAATAATTCAGTAACAACATATGTTTACAGATTTCATTTAATAAAGTGCACTTTAAGTGGATGTACCGTTTTTACCGTAGCCACCAGTTAGCGTTCTGAAAATCTATAGATTTACTAGAAAATTCGGCAGTATATGATTGAGAAGGGAAACCTACATAGCGAATTTCTTTTAAACTCATATATATATTTTATTTTTCGGTAAAGTATTAATATTCATCAAAGACTATAAATTTAGATATAACCTATTAAAATTAGAGGTTAAACAGTTGTGAATTTCTAAAGTAGCCATTTTTAATGTAGAAATCAAGAAAATTTCCATACTTCTAAGAATACATTGCTACCAGTTGTTAAATAATTTCTAATAACAAAGGGCGCCAAAAATTATGTACGGCTGTATTCTATTATCTTACTTCGGAAATAAAACATAAAAAGGAAGATATTAAAAAAAACTTACACCAACACAGGGGTGGAAAATCTGCGCCAAACTGCTACAATTTCCGTTCACTGCTACATCCTGCTACAAAAGCACCTAAATTCTCAATATCTGCGCCAAAAACGCAATTTTTTTACACGTGCAAAAGCGAAAGTTCCGCACTGATCGGTCCGAAATATACGAGAAGAAAAATCCGGTTATCTACAGTTATTTGGCGCGATTTCAGACCGCATTTTCAGTAAAACAAGTTTGCGTATCACATGACCACATCACGAGTACTTTAGAGTACAACCTTGAAAATCCGAACTTTGCCGATTCCGGATTATAGAATTTTAATAAAATTCAGATTTAATATTAACTAAATACACTATAAAGCACTATCTTTAGTAAAAATAATGACAAAAGTTAAGTTAATAAATTAAAACATATTATTTAATCTAAAAAATAGGGCAAAAGAAATTTCTAAGAAAAAATATATACACATTAGTAATTTAGAATGTGTGAACGAAACGAAATGATAAAATTACATTTTATCATTTCGTTTAAATATTTGAATTGACATTTGTTATTTCATTAATTTTAGTTTATGAGAAAGCAGTTTTCTTTATTCAAGACCTTTAATTACATGATCGATTGTTTGCATAAGATTATCAATGGGTATTTTTTCTTCTCCACATTTATCATCCCTACTTTGGTATTTTTTTATTTAATATCATATCGCGAATTTCGCCATCACACCATTTATTTACAATTGGTGCATCATGGTGCACAGTGCAGAACTTCCGTTTTATCGGCTTTGTCGAGATTTAATGAAGCACCAGAAGAATTTAATGTAGCACCGAGATTTAGTAAAGCGCGAGGATTAGCACTTTTGCTGATATATTTAAAGGTGTAAATGCGTTTAAACCGTTTTCGCTCTTAACGAATGAAAAGCAAAAAATAAGAATTTAAAAGTTTTATTTATTTTCTAGCATCTATATAATGTTATGTTTAATATAAGGCTGATGACTCTGAAAAAAGTAAAAACTTTATTAGTAATAGTCATATATGTAAAAAATATCGCAGTAGATAAAATAAATGTCTTTTCTAAAAAAGAAAAATATCTCTCCTCTCAATGATTTTTCTAAATTACGATGAGTCATTACTAGGCTGCTGCAACACCGGGACGTTGAAGACCCAGACCGTCCGGCTCGTCAACAAGGACTTGAGCAACCATTTGGACGGCCGGGCAACACCGGGACGTGGTGGGGCAGAGAAAGGGAAGAAAGGAATTTGCTTAGTTCCTAATCGTAAACACAGCTGACCCCTTTGAGAGGTCTGTGTGTTAATGACCTTGGTGCTCGGTTCTGTGCGATACGATATTATTTAGTTATTTATTTGCTATTTATAGTATGTAAATATGGCTTTCTAAACAAAAAAGGCAAAATATACTGTCGATTTTAAGCTGACATGTTCGACGAAAACGAAAAAATCGTCAGATATTGGGAGGGAGAGGAAATTCTGAAGATAAAACAGAATTCATTGAAGAATGGGATTCGTACTACAAAGTGAACAAAATAAATTTCCGTGAGCGTTAATATGAATTCTCGGGATTTTTAGATTTAATTGAACAATCTGTGATAAAATGCTACGATAACGTTTTAAACTGCTTAATATTAAAAATTACATTGTTTCAGAAAAATTCTTTTTCAATAATGAGGAAAGGAAATTTTAATAATAAAAATTCAGTACTTAAATAACGTATGTATATTTTACGTGAAATAATTCATCGGGAGTTGTGACTTGAATAAGGGGGAGGAGAGATTAACGCCAACAACGTAATTCACGCTCCAACCACGAGCCGATCTACGGTCATCCATCTAAATTTTCGTTTCATTTCGGGGTTCAGAAAGTCGACCGGAAAATACGGTATTTGTTTATAAAATATAATTCCATATAAATAATCTTACCCTGTTGTTTTAAATCCGCGACTTCGTCAGTCCGGGAAAAAATAAAAAACGAAAATTTGGAAAACAACCGGATTTTCGAGGTTGTACTGTACTATTTTTTAATAGCTTCTTTTTCAAGTTATTTTATGTTTGTTGTTTAAAAGTATAGAAATTCCGACTTTTACGAATTTTCTGCAGTTGTACCGATTTTTACTTCAGATAGATAGATCGTTAGAGATAGTCTTTAAGTACCCTTTTGCATCTATTTAAATTTTCATCTTTCAATTATTCCATATTAGAGCAACAAAACTCTTATTTTAATAGTGCGGGTAAAAAAATAAATAAATATTTTATTAAAATAAATAATTTTCACATAAATTTGCGCTGCAATTTGCCGGAACATGTATCTATTTATGTTGAACAAGTCAAAATACAGGATGATAAGAAGGGAATGAAAAGTTGTGTTTAGAATAACGCGTTACACTAGCATTGCATGGATCTTCACTGGCTTTGATGAAATACTGAAAAAGTTATTTCCTTCATATTATTTAATTACGGAGTTCGGTGATCAGCCCTATAGTTCTTTGCAATAGATGTCGATCACTCACCACCGCTACGCATCTAAGTCACGGCTAACGGTGCAATTTAGGAAGTAGCTGTGGATGATCGCGGTGCAGTTTAGGAAGCAGTTTTAGATCGCGTATTTCTGCTACGCATGCAAGTCACCGCGGGCTCTCGGCTAATGTTAAGAATACTTCAGAGGGGCATGCAATCCGCGTAAGTTATATACAATAACGATGACTCCACTTCATGCAATAACGATACGCACGATGCGCGAGCATATGCAATTCGCATCGCATTACAAAATGAATCTTCTTTTATTAGCGGATGCTGGCATGCAATAACGCTATGCACGCTGAGCGGGCACATACAATCTGCGTAGCATTGAAATGACTGTCAATCGCGCACGCGCTCATTATGCGCGTTCAAGGCCGCTCGTGTTTCGTGCACCATTTGTGCGGGAGCGTGGCACCGGAGTAGCGAATTCACAATATAAATTGCACTTTATTCGCGTATTCGCCTTTAACGCGCTACGCGGGTGCATCAATAACCAAACTGAATTCAATAAAGATTTACGCGGACTCACAACTGACAATGCTTTGCACAATAAATAAAATAGTATTAATAAATACTTTTATATGTCTTAAGCATTACTTATATTTGCATAGAAAAGTAAATTATATAATAATTATAGGGAAAATTTCGTATTTATTCGAACTTAAAACTTTCCCCACCTTATAAAATAACATTAAAATCTGTTTTTTCTTATAAGGTTAGCAAGTATAGATCGAAAATAAATTTTGATCATTCATAAATTTATTAAATATTTTTTATTTTACTTTTTTGGAAACTGAAGCTATGAATTATTATTTCAAATTGTAGTTACGCTAGAACCTAAAAAATACATATGAACTTTTCTAAAATGGATATTCGGAAAGTGAAATTTATAAACTAACTTCAATATTTAAATGAGAAGGAATTTAACAAAACTAAAAAAGCAATTAAATTCAGATATTCTTGATAATAGTTTGACAGTGATTTTTTTATCTTTTATTAAATTTCACATTTATTAGTATTCTGTAACTTAGTGTCTTTATGTAGTCCCCTTTTTCTGGCCTTTTTTTGTCCTAGGGAAAAACTGGTTGTAATATAAAGTGATGCAAAAAAAAAATTTTATGTTTTAATAATAAAATTCCTGACTTTTTGAAGTTTTCCTCTTAAGATTTTGAAAATCTACTAAATGGAGATGTGAGCAATTTGTCAATAACTGAAGAACTTTTAAAATCTGTAAAAGAAGCAGGAGAAAAATATAGACAAGGAATGGAGAAAACAGCAGAAAAGGAGTTAAACCAAAAGCTGAATACGAGAAAGATGTATTAAAGAGTTTGAAAATAGACAGTGATGAGTTAAAAAAAAAAAGTTACAATCACAAAAAGTGCTTTCTACAGCAGAGAAGATGATTGAAGGCAGCATAAAAAAGAAAGATTTATCAGTGATTGAAAATGGCCAAGTTCTCTTAAAAGAGGCAAAATCAAATATTGAAAAAAATCTCACAAAATTAGAAGAGCACAGAAACTCGAATTAATTCAGTGTGTCCAAACCGTTAAAAAACAAGCATCTCGGACATAAACTATTTGTATTTTGGATAAAAAAAATTTAGTGTGTATTATTTAACTAGCAGGCAACTTCTGTTCTTTAAGATTAGATAGTATCATTAAATCTTTTTCTCATTTTTCTAGCTTAACTTTTTAAGATTTAATACTTTTCATGCTTTAATTAATGTAAAATGAAATTTTTATATGCCTAAAATAACTATCGAGTGTGCGCAACATCATTTTCTAGCTGCTACAAAACTGCTCTGCACTGCTACGAAACAGCAATATTTCCTGCTACAAAACTCAGTTTTCAGTTTTCCACCCCTGCCAACAGCATTCTGTGCTGTATTTGCCTTCATAATTGATGCTATCCTCATTATGCATGCTCACACGTCAACTGAATGATATCGCTGCGTAAGTTCTCAAACCAAATCAACTCTACCAATAATAATCCCATACGGATTTGTTGTTGAGGATAGAAGCAGCAGGGGCGAAGCGACTTTAATCTGCAATCTCAGCTTCTGGTACTTATCTTCATAATGTGACATTATTTCGGTGACCCATTGTATGGAAAGTCGATGTTTTTATTTTTGGCTAGCTTTATTTAGACTTGGCTCCTAATGTAGCAGTTTGTTGCACATTTGAGTTTAATCAGTTTTGGGAGTTGATACAGATCTTGATATTACTTTGCTTTTTGGCGATTTAAGGATGTTTTAGAATATTTTCAGTTTAAATTATCCTGGTTTGAATGTTTTATTTAGTTTGGGTCATCAGAAAAGATTTATACCTGTTTTTCGGTTATTCTAAGTTTAGAATTGCACAGCGTTTCTTACGAGATTTGGCCTTTCGATGGTCATAATCATGTAGGTGAATAATAATTCGTTCGGGACGGATGGCAATTTGTTGCAAAAGTTTAGCGCTTGATGTTTAATGTGAGCTCTCACGGTTTTGATTTTGAAGTCTTTCCTAATCACAGAGTTTTTTAAGTATCTAGGGGGCTTTCCTAATACACCCTAGAATTTTATTTTGTCTTTTTTATAAGCAGTCTATGATAGATTTACAGGCATATCCCCATACAAATGCTGCATACAGCATTCCGGAGCGGATGACCGATTTATATATTAAAAGTTTGTTTTAATAACTGAGACTTCTGTTTCCTATGAGTGGGTATAAGGCTTCTGTGGCCATATGAGCTTTTTTCATGATATTCGTTGTGTGCAATTTTGTCCTGCTGTGCTTTGTTGTCGTCCTGCTTATGCGGCTGGACCCCCGTACAATGCATCTTTTACCCAATCTCATCTGTGGCCGAAGTCAAAAAGAGGAAACTGGTCCATTTCATATTAACGAAAGTGTTCATTAACATAATGTTGTGGTGATTGGATAACATCAAAACCAAAATTCTAGCTATAGTGCTTGGTAATTTTGATACATCGTCCACTCACTCAGTCAGTTCAGTGCATATTATGTAGATATATTTTTTTAATTAATAACATGTCAAACAGTAAATAAAAAGTAAAAATAAGTTAATAAACATTTTGCGAGCATTTGCTTTGTCTTGTGCAGAGATTTTATATATGTAAATTTGTGATAAAAAAGACATTGATTGAATGCACAACTGCTATAACTCTTTCAATTTTTGTGCATTGTATGAATTTACTTTAAATATAAAACTCTTACTAAACTTAGATTTACATGCTACGTAACTGATGTGTATCTTTGTATTATCTGATACTTATTTATATTATTAATATATAGCGCTTGATTGTATATTGGTATTATTTTAGGAAATTTGTAATTTATGCAGCTGCACAGGCAGCAATTTATTTTTCTAGATCATATTTTTCTTTGGAAGATGTAAAGAATGTTTGATCGTGTAATTTATAAGCTCCTTAAAAATTTTTGATACGTCATTAAAAACTCCTTAATTTTTGTTTACAAAATTGAGTATGAGCTCTGTGACTGTTCAACTTTAACAGGTTATTTTCTTCATTTTATTCGATACTTTTTCTTACTAAAATGTTTGTCTTTGTAAACGTTTTGTCTTTTACATTAACTGGAGAGAAATGCAGTTTACTGATAATGCTAGCAAGTGGATGAGTAACAAGTCTTTGATCTATTAAAAAACATGTTCAGTTGCAGCCTTTCTGGGCAATAATGTGGGATGTGTAGAAATCAGTTGTCATTCAGGAATATTTTCTTGGCTGTTGCTCGTTATTCAGAGTGGCTGTTTCAGAAAACTTGACGAATGTGATGTTTATGGGAACATCAAGGGCCGTACTTGTTCAGAAATTCCTGAAAAAAAATATATTTGTATCCTGAAATGTCCTTATTTTTTACGTGCCAACCTGAAATATTTTACTTATATCAAAACGGAGATGTCGATTACTAAGGATTTTCCGTAGTTTCTACGGGAAACATCTTCATCTCATCTACGGATTGCGGAATTTGCATAGTTTTCTACGGGTAATTGCCTTCAGCCTATACCAATGTAAATTTACGGCCGCATAGTCGGTAATGCCAATCAAATTACCTGAAATTTACGGCCGCCTGTAATGTAAAACAAGATTGCAATCGTTTGTTTTATAAAAGTAATAAATATGCTTCTGCAAAGGTTGTTTTAATTCAGCATAAATCGCTAAAATGCTATTTTTTTTTTCATTAATTTCACATAAACTGTGCTATTACGCAATTCAGTTTATTCTCATGAATTGCAGAGAGTACATTAGTATCTTTTTCCAACCATCTCAATCTTCTGAGTGTTGCATATTATGTTGATTAAACTAGCTTAATTTCATATTCTGATTAATTATTAAGGTTAATTTTTTATTATTTTCTCATAAACAGTACTATTGTGTAATTCCGTTTTTCTCGTAATTTGCAGAGAGTATATTAGTATCTTTTCCTATCCATCTTCTTAATATCGCATAATAAATTAACTGAACTAGCATATATTCATATCCTGGTTAATTATTACGATTAATTTCTTAATTATTTTCGCTTAAACAGTGCGATTGCGCAATTCAGTTTTTCTCGTGCATTGCCGAATGTACATTAGTATCTTTTTTGTGCAGAAAGCAGTGGAGAGATGGGATTTTCATTAATCTGTTCAGACTATTGCATCATAAAACAACCGCACTCATGGGGCAAAGCTTTCAAATTGTGGACGCTGACATGTGATCTAGTGTTTTTTACAGCCAGACATGCATTCAAAATTATTAAACTGTCAGCATTTCATCTCTGTACTTTATTTCTACATAGATAAGCTTATCTGGAGAAATTGTCAGGGAATTTGAAAATAAGACTTAGAAATGTTGTAATTATCATAGACGTTTTAGAGTTCAAAGTACCTAAAGTTTTTTAAATATATTGGCATGTATCTAAATACAATTTTTTGTCTTTGGAATAGTTTTAACTGTTCCAGGTAGGCTTGCTTTGGATAAGCACGAAATAATATATAGTCTGTATTCAACTATTCAGTTCAATTTCTGTGATGTGACTTTTTAACATGTAAGGTTTCAAAACTTAAATAGCAATGTGAAATAATTTTATAATGCCACTCTGGTTGCAACCATGATATATCATTAACTGCCTATTTCCATTGCTGCTTAAGTATTACAATTTTTTTTTTTTTTTAAGATTAAAATAAATCGGATTATTTCTCAGATTATTCGGATTGTTTGGAGGGTATCATTATTCAGACGGAGAGTTATGGTATTTTGCAATCTCATTAACTTATTCAGACCATTGCATATAAAATATCCGCACTCTTGGGACCAAGTTTTTAAATTTTGGGCACTACCATATGCTCTGGTGTTTTGCACAGCCAGACATTCATTCAAAATTATTAAACTAACACTAATTATTAAACATTGTATCTTCGCGACTCTGTACTTTATTACTTTCCTTATATACATGTTATAATGAATAAGGAAAGTACTGTGACGGGGTCGAAAATTCGAATTCGAGTTTTAAGTAATGTTTCGCAAATTCTGAGTTCCGATATATGACGAGCATACATTCCAGTATATAAGAAATGCTCGTCTCCCCGTTTGTCTGTAACAGTCGTCGATATATTTAGCAAATTTGGCGATATTTCGCCCTAGATTGACGAATATTTCTTCAGAATTGCAAAAGTGAAGCTAAATTAATGTAAATGACGCCTAATTAATATATTAATTATTAAAATATTTTAATATGTGGACTATATCGCTTACTGAGAATGCTATGAATAAGAGTTGTGTGAAATATAAGTAATTTGGGTACGTTGAAATAATATTGCATGTTGTCAATTCAACCAAATTTGCCAAATGTACAATTCAACATTAAAAACACGGTACCGTGGATCTTATGCATTATTATTTTCCTTATATACATAATGTATAAGGAAAGTATTGTGGCGGGTTCGAAAATTCGATTTCAAGTTTTCAACTGGAGATCACGTTTCAAGCAGCCCTGAACACGAATCCAACGTTTTTGAGATGATGTCTGCGTGTGTGTGTCTGTGAAATTATGGAGACGATATCTCACGAACGAATGGAGCGATTCGAACGCAATTTGGTACAAAAATTAGAATTCGTGAATACTGGAAGCCTATTGTTTTTGTACGCAATCTAACAACAAAAGAACCCCCCTAAATTTTCGAGTGAAATTTTAAAAAAATCATCAAAAAATCAAAACCTTTAATAAAGTTTCGTAAATAGTCATTTCGTACGTAATTTTTCATTAGAAAACGTTTATCATAACCTTTAGAACGCTAGCACGAACCGTTCTCGAGATATTGCATATGTTTAAAAAAAATTATCAAAAAATCATATATAATAAAAAAATATTAACTATTGTGAAATATATTCACTGTTCATAAGTAATATCATGCGGTAAATTTGGGGACATCATTTTTGTGGATCTAGCTCTTTCCAGTCATGAGAAAAAATACTTTGCGTAATACTTTTATATTTGGACGCCAATAGTCATCTATCTGCTATAAAAATAACTTATTTCTCCGGCCATAATGCTTGGCGAGATTTTGGCGGATTGTCCCCTACATGGCGACTTTTTTAAATGTTGCCAAATTAATGAAAATGTTGTCAAATTGATAAGAATAGCGACTAAATAATGAAAGTTCAATATCTTGGAAAGCTCATAAGAGTAGACAATAAAAATAACCAAATCCTTCTTCCGTAACGCTTGGCGAGAAATTTATCGGAACGTCGCCAATTTGGCGACTATTTTAAATGTTGCCAAAGTGATAAAAATGACTCCAAATGGGAAATAATGTTTCGCAAATTCTGATTTCCGTCATATGATGGGTGTACCTTCTTGTATATAAGAAATGCTCATCTCTCCGTTTGTCTGTAACACTAGGTGATGTATATGGCGAAAAATTTACCAAAATTTCGCCAACTTGGCGATACCTCGCCACAGATTGACAAAAATATCGTCAAAATTGCAAAAATGACGCTAAATTTATGAAAATAACGCCTAATTGATGAATTAATTATTTGAATATATAGACTTTATCGTTTATTGAGTATGCTATCGATATTGATAATTGTTTATTTAGAGTTGCACGAAATATAAGTAAATTGGGTACTTTAAAACGGTTTACATGTTGTCATCCGGAAAATCGCCAAATGTACAATTCAACAATAAAAACTTAGTACGGTGGATCTTATACAGTATTTTTTTTTTCTGTAAAAGGAGTAAATTCATTGCATTATATAAGGAAAGTCGTGTGTAGCCCACATCAGATTCTTTTTACATAGATAGGAATATTGTATTATCAGGAGGAATTGTCAGGTAATTTGAAAATAGGACTTTAAAATTTTGGAATCAGATACTAGAATGGATTTATACTAGAAATATCAGATACTAAAAATATTTTGATTAATATTCAGATACTAGAAATATTTTGGAACTAGATAAAACTTTTTACTTTCCCTGCAATACATGGTAATGTATAGGGAAAGTTTTGGAATCATACCGAAAATCACAACTCGAGTTTTCGACGGATCTACACGTTTCGAGACCTCTAGAATACGAAAAAACCATTTTTAGCATGAAGTCTGTGTGTGTGTCTGTGCAGATTTTGTATCCACTCTAACTAAAAAACTAATGGACCGAATTTCATAAAATTTGGTAGGTAAGTCACTTGTGGGCGAATCCGGTGCTGATTAGTTTTAAGTATGATTCGGGATAAAAGAATTCGCCCTTTTTTGCGAAATGGCCCGCAAAAGCTTGTATCCACTCTAGCTGAAAAACTAATGGACCGAATTTCACAAAATTTGAGAGATAAGTCGCTCGTGGGACACCCTGGTGCTGATTAGATTTTGGTACGATTCGGAAAAAAATAACCTTCCTTTTATTGCGAAATGACCCACAAAAATCGTCAAAATCTAAAATAAAAAACTACGTATGCTCAAATATATCCATTAAATGCTTGTTTTATACGTAATTTTTAACGAAGAAAAGAAAAAGATCAACCCCATTACACTAGGACTAGCCGTTCTCGAGATATTTTAGTTTTTTCTTATTTTCTCTATGTCACCTTTAAAAATAAGTCCAGTTACCAAATGAGAACGAAAATTGAAATAACAGTGAATTAAATTTAATTAAAATAAAGAGAACTTGGATATAAGTCTGCAGGGAAAGTCATGTGCTTCCCACATCAGATTTTTTAAGTTCAAGTGAAAAGATTGAAATTTTACATTCGTTTGACATGGCAGCATAGGAAAAAATTTGACATAATCATGCATAAATGAAGTTATTTGTAGCTCAAGGATCACGAGATTTAATAGTTTCAATCATTGTCATGAAGTATATCCGCGTACATATTTTGTGTTTGTGATGTCATCAGCCTCCTCCGCATGGGTGCCCATAAGGTAGGGCAAGGGGAGGGGACACTTGCCACATCTGGATGTTATAGTCACAAAGGCAGGCTTCGTGCTAGTCGATGTTGTACATCTTATCCTTCAGATTTCCCCCACCTAAAAAAGTTTTATAGGTGCCCATACCCCTGGGGTCAAGTTACATTTTCAAGTTTGGTATCGAAAGATATTTTCAAGCCCTTTAAAGTGGAGAGTTACACGCTATAATTGTAATCATTTGGACAACGATATTGAATTTTCAAATTTGTTTTTGTAAAATTGATAAAAAAAACCCCACAAACTAATTTTTACCCCCTCCTAAAAAAAGTTCTATTGGTGCCCCATGCGCCTCAGAGTCAAGTTACCACTGGAGGTACATTTTCAAATTTGGTCTTAATCGAAAGATGTTTTCAAGACCTTTGAAGTGAAGTGTTACATGCTATAATTATGATCATTTAGACCAACGATACCGATTTTTCAAATTTTTCTTTGTAAAATTGATAAAAAGAAAAATCACAAGCTACTTAGAAATGGATTCTGGTATGAAAAAGTCAAGTGAAGCCACACTCCAGTTAATTTTATTTTAATTGGAACAACAAATTTAATATTTTCACTATTATCCAATGTCAACGCTTTGTAATTTCGTTTTACACAAAATGAATAAACACCATTGTTGTCGATTATTTAGATCTTTTCTGGAAATAGAAAATTAATTTTTCCACACATCTTAATATTTCTAAAAGTAATAAAGTTATTTACATGAAATTTTGTAAGTTTATTGTAACAGCATCATATTATACAGTATGTAACTTATGTGATTAATGAATGTAACAGAACTGTAATTTGATTTAAAAGTTAATTAAACTGCTATATGTACAAAAAAAGTGCGATTATGTTACACATTAAGGATGGATTTGAAAAATAGTCGATCTTTGTTCTACAAATGTTTTATATGTGTTTCTTTTCTTGTATATGAAGTATAAAAATCTCAGCGTAAACAAGTCATAAAATTTCGAAAGAGACCAATTTTTCATTTTTACCCCTTTAACAAAATAATGATTTTATAGTGTTGACTTTTCTGATGAAGTTTTTAAGTTTCCAAATAAAATAAATTATTGTAGTATTGTGATAATTACAAAAAATTTCACCGCTGAATATATCACACTTTAGAGATGTTTAAATAAAATTGCATTTCAGTTGGAAAGTGTTTCATAATCAATACTTCATGCGTGATTGGTCTTTCTTGTTTTAATTTAGAATCAATTGGTGAATTTTTTGAAGAATATTTTGTTGAGGTTCTCTTGTGCTTTTCTTTTTTTAAGCTTGTCGTATTTTTTTTACTTTTTAGGAGATATCAGCATTTTCTTAAACAGTAATATTATATATTTGGGACATTCCTCATCATCAGTTTGTACCAGTAAAATGTATTTAGAAACTCTGTAATTAATTTTGATTATAATTTTGCAGCTGTTAGCCAGTCATAAAACAGAGTCCCGCAGATATAATTTTGAATATACAAAATAAATCAAAATGTGTTTAGGAACTCTGTAATTAATTCTATGACTGTTGCCCGGAACTCGCCACGGGGAGGAAGCTGCATGAGTTCCACCCTGCCCACCCATCCACCCTAACATTTGTGAGAAAAGAATTTCCAAAAAAAAATGTAGAGTATGCATGTAATTTACATGTTTAAAATATAGAATTTCAGTAAATTTGGAAAATTAGATTATATACAAGTCATAAACCTTTTTAAAAGGAGAGGTTTCGAGCGTAAGAAATTTTTCCTTTAATATGCCTTAAAGTTTATTTCAATTAGGCCTCTTTTCAATTCCCAAGCCTTAAATGGATTCTTAGTTAAGGATACCAAGCCTGAAATTGGGTTTCTTTACGGATCCCGAGCCAAATGTCAAATGGGCTGTTTTTTGGTTGCCAAGCTTTAAGTCGATTCTTAATTAAGGGTACAAAGCCTGAAATTAGGTTGCTTTAAATATCCCGAGTCAAATTTCAATTGGGCTGTTTTTCAGTCCCCAAGTCTTAAGTGGTTTCTTAGTTAAGGATACCAAGCCTGAAATTGGGTTGCTTTACGGATCCCAAGCCAAATGTCAAATGGGCTGGTTTTTGGTTGCCAAGCTTTAAGTGGATTCTTAATTAAGGGTACAAAGCCTGAAATTAGGTTGCTTTAAATATCCCGAGTCAAACTTCAATTGGGCTGTTTTTCAGTCCGCAAGTCTTAAGCGGTTTCTTAGTTAAGGGTACCAAGCCTGAAATTGGGTTGCTTCTGGTTCCCAAGCCTAAAATTGGACACTTTATGAACATTGAGCCAAATTTTAATTAAACTTCTTTCTGGTTCCCAAGTAAGTGGATTCTGTGTTGAAGGTACCAAGCCTGAAATTGGGTTGCATTAATTGACATTTAATAATGATTCATAAATTAATTGAAGAATGCTGTTTTATAATATATATATATATTTTTTTTTTAATTTTGAAGTTATTTTCATTACTGGTTTTGCTATTATATATATATATGAAGTTCTATCTTCTATGTCTGTAACTGCGAAAGAGAACAAACTCTACCAGTCAGCGAAGTCATAAAGGGTAGAACAGTTTTGGAATTATTGTAAATATCGTGCTGCATTTATTAATTATTGTGGGATGTAATTATCCATTTCTTTCAATCCTAATCATTTTTAAAGGAGTATTCAAATTAATTTTGATTAAAAATTGTATGATCATTACTGTGAACATGAAAGAATATTAAAAATAAGCTTACTGTAAAATGTGTAAAAAAAATATCTGATTGTTTAAATCTATATCTTATATTAAAGCATGTTCAATTATTTTTGAAAATCATATTTACTCGAGTCTATCCAATTTTAACGGTATTGAATGGTGATGAAAAAATTTGTTTGAGATCAATTTTTTTTTACTCTCTTGAAACAATGTTATTCTAAAACAAATATGATTTTTGTTCAAATTAATGGGCCCGGTTTATCGAATCTTTACGGTTTTGGTGAAATTTTTATGAAAAATGAGAATTCTGGGATTTGAAATTTATGGAATTGGAATGAGTGCTCTCTTAAAAAAAAAAAAACCTTGGGATACCACTTAATGTAGGTGTTAATACCTCCAACTTCGTCTGCCTTCTTCTTCCTCCTCCTCCTCCTCAGACTTAAGATCATCATCTTTCTCAAGACTTAAGATTGTGTTAATTAACCGAACGTAGTGGCAGAGGTTTGCATCTGGGTCACCACTCTCAAACCTGCGAAGCTTGGTGTTTGCCAGATCAATAATATACTGCCTCAGATCGAAATTTATCTGTTTCCATGCTGGGGCTGAAGGAGGATCCTTGTCCTCAGGTTCATCATATGGATATTTTCTTTTCCGGCCTCTTGGCTCTGAGGAATGGGTGCTGTTGGTGTCTGAACTCTATAAGAAAAAGAACATAGCATGAGAAATTATAAACACATTAAATTGCTCTTAAATGCTAAATACCATATAAATTAAAAATAAAAGTTTATTTTTAAAGAAAATTTCAGCAAAAAAGAAAATGGAATGAGCGAAACATATCTGCTTTGCAGTATTGTCCAAACATCAAATATATTTATAAAATATGGTTGTAAAAATTAATGCAAAAATTTTTACCTTTTTAAGCTTTTATAACTATTTAATATTTTTATTATCATTTTTCTAAATACCCAATATTTCTCAATTTAACTTCTGAAAATCAACGGAGTTCATGAGATGTCTCATAGCAAAATTTTAACTATTTATATAACTCTTTCAGGTTATAAATTGAGATATGGAAAAAAAAAAAAATATATATATATGTATAACAAATAAGCTGAAAGATGAAAGAAAGCATCTATTAAAATCTAATAGTAATTAAAACATTTTAGGTTTTTAAATAAAGAAATTAGATCAATCATTTTGTGTTATCCAATATTTATAAAATCATAGAAATTTTTTCCTAACCAGGTATGACTATTATTCTCTATATAAGTTTGTAAAAATGTTTTAATAACTCTTATAGGGTTCTGAGAGACTGACGGCACATTAAACATGTTAACTGACATAATGTTAAAAGTGTAAAAAGTCCAGATAAATCCTTATTGAATGCTTGGAATAGCAATGTGATGTAAACCACAATCAAACACTGCTTCAAGATATGTGGTTTCTTTGTAAATGATACTGATTCATATGTTGTGATTGACAATCTGGAAGGTGTCAACCAGTTTCTTGATGATGCCAACATTAATAATTTGAACATTGTAATCTGCAAAGAACTTATATGCCAACATACTTGAATCAATTAAAGGG
Organism: Amaurobius ferox; assembly: GCA_951213105.1. Lineage (NCBI taxonomy): Eukaryota > Metazoa > Arthropoda > Arachnida > Araneae > Amaurobiidae > Amaurobius > Amaurobius ferox. Next base: position 73,629,282 of record OX578149.1, on the reverse strand, counting down.
AAAAAAGAAACTGTGTTTCACCTCCGAACAATCAAGATGCACATGTAGCAACACTGACCTTACGGAAACATTTCGAAAGAGGAAAGGGTACCGACAACTCTTTTTTACAATATTTACAGAAAGTGGATTATTTTCTAGCTTGTTAAAGGCAAAAAATGTTAAATTCAAGCAATCGAAATTGACCAGTTTTCTTGAGTAAATACTAATTTCTAAATATTTTTGAATCTGTGAGATATTCCACGCTGGTTAACGAATGTACATTGTAAGTAAAATTATTTCTTGTTAATATAAGTTACATGTCAGTGTATAACATATAACAGTAATTAATATATTTTTTACCAATGAATATTTTTATACCTTTCTATAATATTCTTTTTTGGCAAATTCGTTTATTAATATCAGATCTATTTACTGGATTTAATATCTGGCATTTATAATAAATAAAAATTAAGAAAAACTTATTAATTTAGGATAAATTAAGTTTTTTGCAGCCCCTTCGAACTCGACTCACTGTATATCGTAGGAAAAGTAAGAAAAGTTTACAATTCGATCAACATAATTGTAATGTCAAACTAATATTGTTAACAAAGGTAACATAAATGTGCAAAAGTTAGATCTACCTGTAGGATCTCATATACATGTTTTTATAAATGAAAGTTAATACAGCATTTCTAGCAGTCAATGTTTTGAAATATTTAATAGAATATTTATTTTTCCTAGCTAAGGTGATCAGATATTTTAATTGTAAGCCTATTAGGCATGAATATAAATATTTTAATTGCATTTTATTTACAAATGTTAAGACATATGTAATTATATTTTAAACTATAACAATTTTAATTGAAATATTTTAAAATCTTTTTATAAAGTTCCTTTTAGCAACTTTCTAGCATTTATGATAAGTCAAAATTAAAATAACTCTGAATTATTATTGCAGCCGTGTCGAATTCAATTTACTGAGATTTCACAATATATTGTAGGAAAAGTAAAAAAAGTTTACAATTTGTACAACGCAAATGCAAAATTACATTTAATTTTAAAATAATAGTTAATATTTATAAACGTAATATGCATAATTCTTTTTAAAAAATGTTTTGGCAAAATTGGGCCTAACTAATTTTTTCAGTCAGGGGAAGAAAATTCTATTTGTATCTAGGAAGCAGTGGAAAAACTAAACTTTTAAGTTGTTATAATTTTAATTTTTCTTAAATTGTTAAACAATTTCTAAATAACAAAGAGCACCAAAAATTGTGTACGGCTACATTCGATTTTCTTACTACGTAAATAAAACATAAAAGAAAAGATAATTAAAAAAGAAAACTTACACGAACAGAAGCATTCTGTGCTGTACTTTTCTCCATGATTGATGACTTCAACATTCAGGTTAACACTGCAACGTAATGATATACGGCTGCGTAACTTCTCCAACCAGATCAACACTACACACTACTAACAAGGTAATACACACACAAACAAGGTTAGCTCGCAACTAACAATCGAGGACTATGACATCATCCGGGTGGTCATTGGTGTGTCCGTGAGAGCGCCCCAAGGTGGGCGGGGCGTCTCTCTCTCTCGTTTGTACACGTGCTTTCATATATACTAGAAAGTTCCCGCGTTTCTACGCATGCGTGAATATATCATAGTTTCGAGCGTAAATAAACAGCTTGCGCAGTAACGTAAATCGTAAAAACGAAAAAGCATTATTTTTACTATATCGGTTAATGGCAAACGATGATGACCAAATAAAAATTGAAACTAAACCCATTACACGTCAAACTTTACCTTTGTGCTGAAATTAAGTTATTAAGAATAATTCAGTAACAACATATGTTTACAGATTTCATTTAATAAAGTGCACTTTAAGTGGATGTACCGTTTTTACCGTAGCCACCAGTTAGCGTTCTGAAAATCTATAGATTTACTAGAAAATTCGGCAGTATATGATTGAGAAGGGAAACCTACATAGCGAATTTCTTTTAAACTCATATATATATTTTATTTTTCGGTAAAGTATTAATATTCATCAAAGACTATAAATTTAGATATAACCTATTAAAATTAGAGGTTAAACAGTTGTGAATTTCTAAAGTAGCCATTTTTAATGTAGAAATCAAGGAAATTTCCATACTTCTAAGAATACATTGCTACTAGTTGTTAAATAATTTCTAATAACAAAGGGCGCCAAAAATTATGTACGGCTCTATTCTATTATCTTACTTCGGAAATAAAACATAAAAAGGAAGATATTAAAAAAAAACTTTCACCAACAGCATTCTGTGCTGTATTTGCCTTCATAATTGATGCTATCCTCATTATGCATGCTCACACGTCAACTGAATGATATCGCTGCGTAAGTTCTCAAACCAAATCAACTCTACCAATAATAATCCCATACGGATTTGTTGTTGAGGATAGAAGCAGCAGGGGCGAAGCGACTTTAATCTGCAATCTCAGCTTCTGGTACTTATCTTCATAATGTGACATTATTTCGGTGACCCATTGTATGGAAAGTCGATGTTTTTATTTTTGGCTAGCTTTATTTAGACTTGGCTCCTAATGTAGCAGTTTGTTGCACATTTGAGTTTAATCAGTTTTGGGAGTTGATACAGATCTTGATATTACTTTGCTTTTTGGCGATTTAAGGATGTTTTAGAATATTTTAAGTTTAAATTATCCTGGTTTGAATGTTTTATTTAGTTTGGGTCATCAGAAAAGATTTATAGACCTGTTTTTCGGTTATTCTAAGTTTAGAATTGCACAGCGTTTCTTACGAGATTTGGCCTTTCGATGGTCATAATCATGTAGGTGAATAATAATTCGTTCGGGACGGATGGCAATTTGTTGCAAAAGTTTAGCGCTTGATGTTTAATGTGAGCTCTCACGGTTTTGATTTTGAAGTCTTTCCTAATCACAGAGTTTTTTAAGTATCTAGGGGGCTTTCCTAATACACCCTAGAATTTTATTTTGTCTTTTTTATAAGCAGTCTATGATAGATTTACAGGCATATCCCCATACAAATGCTGCATACAGCATTCCGGAGCGGATGACCGATTTATATATTAAAAGTTTGTTTTAATAACTGAGACTTCTGTTTCCTATGAGTGGGTATAAGGCTTCTGTGACCATATGAGCTTTTTTCATGATATTCGTTGTGTGCAATTTTGTCCTGCTGTGCTTTGTTGTCGTCCTGCTTATGCGGCTGGACCCCCGTACAATGCATCTTTTACCCAATCTCATCTGTGGCCGAAGTCAAAAAGAGGAAACTGGTCCATTTCATATTAACGAAAGTGTTCATTAACATAATGTTGTGGTGATTGGATAACATCAAAACCAAAATTCTAGCTATAGTGCTTGGTAATTTTGATACATCGTCCACTCACTCACTCAGTTCAGTGCATATTATGTAGATATATTTTTTTAATTAATAACATGTCAAACAGTAAATAAAAAGTAAAAATAAGTTAATAAACATTTTGCGAGCATTTGCTTAGTCTTGTGCAGAGATTTTATATATGTAAATTTGTGATAAAAAAGACATTGATTGAATGCACAACTGCTATAACTCTTTCAATTTTTGTGCATTGTATGAATTTACTTTAAATATAAAACTCTTACTAAACTTAGATTTACATGCTACGTAACTGATGTGTATCTTTGTATTATCTGATACTTATTTATATTATTAATATATAGCACTTGATTGTATATTGGTATTATTTTAGGAAATTTGTAATTTATGCAGCTGCACAGGCACCAATTTATTTTTCTAGATCATATTTTTCTTTGGAAGATGTATGTTTGATCGTGTAATTTATAAGCTCCTTAAAAATTTTTGATACGTCATTAAAAACTCCTTAATTTTTGTTTACAAATCTGAGTATGAGCTCTGTGACTGTTCAACTTTAACAGGTTATTTTCTTCATTTTATTCGATACTTTTTCTTACTAAAATGTTTGTCTTTGTAAACGTTTTGTCTTTTACATTAACTGGAGAGAAATGCAGTTTACTGATAATGCTAGCAAGTGGATGAGTAACAAGTCTTTGATCTATTAAAAAACATGTTCAGTTGCAGCCTTTCTGAGCAATAATGTGGGATGTGTAGAAATCAGTTGTCATTCAGGAATATTTTCTTGGCTGTTGCTCGTTATTCAGAGTGGCTGTTTCAGAAAACTTGACGAATGTGATATTTATGGGAACATCAAGGGCCGTACTTGTTCAGAAATTCCTGAAAAAAAATATATTTGTATCCTGAAATGTCCTTATTTTTTACGTGCCAACCTGAAATATTTTACTTATATCAAAACGGAGATGTCGATTACTAAGGATTTTCCGTAGTTTCTACGGGAAACATCTTCATCTCATCTACGGATTACGGAATTTGCATAGTTTTCTACGGGTAATTGCCTTCAGCCTATACCAATGTAAATTTACGGCCGCATAGTCGGTAATGCCAATCAAATTACCTGGAATTTACGGCCGCCTGTCATGTAAAACAAGATTGCAATCGTTTGTTTTATAAAAGTAATAAATATGCTTCTGCAAAGGTTGTTTAATTCAGCATAAATCGCTAAAATGCTATTTTTTTTTTTCATTAATTTCACATAAACTGTGCTATTACGCAATTCAGTTTATTCTCATGAATTGCAGAGAGTACATTAGTATCTTTTTCCAACCATCTCAATCTTCTGAGTATTGCATATTCTGTTGATTAAACTAGCTTAATTTCATATTCTGATTAATTATTAAGGTTAATTTTTTATTATTTTCTCATAAACAGTACTATTGTGTAATTCAGTTTTTCTCGTAATTTGCAGAGAGTATATTAGTATCTTTTCCCATCCATCTTCTTAATATTGCATAATAAATTAACTGAACTAGCATATATTCATATCCTGGTTAATTATTACGATTAATTTCTTAATTATTTTCGCTTAAACAGTGCGATTGCGCAATTCAGTTTTTCTCGTGAATTGCCGAATGTACATTAGTATCTTTTTTGTGCAGAAAGCAGTGGTCAGAGGGAGAGATGGGATTTTCATTAATCTGTTCAGACTATTGCATCATAAAACATCCGCACTCATGGGGCAAAGCTTTCAAATTGTGGACGCTGACATGTGATCTAGTGTTTTTTACAGCCAGACATGCATTCAAAATTATTAAACTGTCAGCATTTCATCTCTGTACTTTATTTCTACATAGATAAGCTTATCTGGAGAAATTGTCAGGGAATTTGAAAATAAGACTTAGAAATGTTGTAATTATCATAGACGTTTTAGAGTTCAAAGTACCTAAAGTTTTTTAAATATATTGGCATGTATCTAAATACAATTTTTTGTCTTTGGAATAGTTTTAACTGTTCCAGGTAGGCTTGCTTTGGATAAGCACGAAATAATATATAGTCTGTATTCAACTATTCAGTTCAATTTCTGTGATGTGACTTTTTAACATGTAAGGTTTCAAAACTTAAATAGCAATGTGAAATAATTTTATAATGCCACTCTGGTTGCAACCATGATATATCATTAACTGCCTATTTCCATTGCTGCTTAAGTATTACAATTTTTTTTTTTTTTTTAAGATTAAAATAAATCGGATTATTTCTCAGATTATTCGGATTGTTTGGAGGGTATCATTATTCAGACGGAGAGTTATGGTATTTTGCAATCTCATTAACTTATTCAGACCATTGCATATAAAATATCCGCACTCTTGGGACCAAGTTTTTAAATTTTGGGCACTACCATATGCTCTGGTGTTTTGCACAGCCAGACATTCATTCAAAATTATTAAACTAACACTAATTATTAAACATTGTATCTTCGCGACTCTGTACTTTATTACTTTCCTTATATACATGTTATAATGAATAAGGAAAGTACTGTGACGGGGTCGAAAATTCGAATTCGAGTTTTAAGTAATGTTTCGCAAATTCTGAGTTCCGATATATGACGAGCATACATTCCAGTATATAAGAAATGCTCGTCTCCCCGTTTGTCTGTAACAGTCGTCGATATATTTAGCAAATTTGGCGATATTTCGCCCTAGATTGACGAATATTTCTTCAGAATTGCAAAAGTGAAGCTAAATTAATGTAAATGACGCCTAATTAATATATTAATTATTAAAATATTTTAATATGTGGACTATATCGCTTACTGAGAATGCTATGAATAAGAGTTGTGTGAAATATAAGTAATTTGGGTACGTTGAAATAATATTGCATGTTGTCAATTCAACCAAATTTGCCAAATGTACAATTCAACATTAAAAACACGGTACCGTGGATCTTATGCATTATTATTTTCCTTATATACATAATGTATAAGGAAAGTATTGTGGCGGGTTCGAAAATTCGATTTCAAGTTTTCAACTGGAGATCACGTTTCAAGCAGCCCTGAACACGAATCCAACGTTTTTGAGATGATGTCTGCGTGTGTGTGTCTGTGAAATTATGGAGACGATATCTCACGAACGAATGGAGCGATTCGAACGCAATTTGGTACAAAAATTAGAATTCGTGAATACTGGAAGCCTATTGTTTTTGTACGCAATCTAACAACAAAAGAACCCCCCTAAATTTTCGAGTGAAATTTTAAAAAAATCATCAAAAAATCAAAACCTTTAATAAAGTTCCGTAAATAGTCATTTCGTACGTAATTTTTCATTAGAAAACGTTTATCATAACCTTTAGAACGCTAGCACGAACCGTTCTCGAGATATTGCATATGTTTAAAAAAAATTATCAAAAAATCATATATAATAAAAAAATATTAACTATTGTGAAATATATTCACTGTTCATAAGTAATATCATGCGGTAAATTTGGGGACATCATTTTTGTGGATCTAGCTCTTTCCAGTCATGAGAAAAAATACTTTGCGTAATACTTTTATATTTGGACGCCAATAGTCATCTATCTGCTATAAAAATAACTTATTTCTCCGGCCATAATGCTTGGCGAGATTTTGGCGGATTGTCCCCTACATGGCGACTTTTTTAAATGTTGCCAAATTAATGAAAATGTTGTCAAATTGATAAGAATAGCGACTAAATAATGAAAGTTCAATATCTTGGAAAGCTCATAAGAGTAGACAATAAAAATAACCAAATCCTTCTTCCGTAACGCTTGGCGAGAAATTTATCGGAACGTCGCCAATTTGGCGACTATTTTAAATGTTGCCAAAGTGATAAAAATGACTCCAAATGGGAAATAATGTTTCGCAAATTCTGATTTCCGTCATATGATGGGTGTACCTTCTTGTATATAAGAAATGCTCATCTCTCCGTTTGTCTGTAACACTAGGTGATGTATATGGCGAAAAATTTACCAAAATTTCGCCAACTTGGCGATACCTCGCCACAGATTGACAAAAATATCGTCAAAATTGCAAAAATGACGCTAAATTTATGAAAATAACGCCTAATTGATGAATTAATTATTTGAATATATAGACTTTATCGTTTATTGAGTATGCTATCGATATTGATAATTGTTTATTTAGAGTTGCACGAAATATAAGTAAATTGGGTACTTTAAAACGGTTTACATGTTGTCATCCGGAAAATCGCCAAATGTACAATTCAACAATAAAAACATAGTACGGTGGATCTTATACAGTATTTTTTTTTTCTGTAAAAGGAGTAAATTCATTGCATTATATAAGGAAAGTCGTGTGTAGCCCACATCAGATTCTTTTTACATAGATAGGAATATTGTATTATCAGGAGGAATTGTCAGGTAATTTGAAAATAGGACTTTAAAATTTTGGAATCAGATACTAGAATGGATTTATACTAGAAATATCAGATACTAAAAATATTTTGATTAATATTCAGATACTAGAAATATTTTGGAACTAGATAAAACTTTTTACTTTCCCTGCAATACATGGTAATGTATAGGGAAAGTTTTGGAATCATACCGAAAATCACAACTCGAGTTTTCGACGGATCTACACGTTTCGAGACCTCTAGAATACGAAAAAACCATTTTTAGCATGAAGTCTGTGTGTGTGTCTGTGCAGATTTTGTATCCACTCTAACTAAAAAACTAATGGACCGAATTTCATAAAATTTGGTAGGTAAGTCACTTGTGGGCGAATCCGGTGCTGATTAGTTTTAAGTATGATTCGGGATAAAAGAATTCGCCCTTTTTTGCGAAATGGCCCGCAAAAGCTTGTATCCACTCTAGCTGAAAAACTAATGGACCGAATTTCACAAAATTTGAGAGATAAGTCGCTCGTGGGACACCCTGGTGCTGATTAGATTTTGGTACGATTCGGAAAAAAATAACCTTCCTTTTATTGCGAAATGACCCACAAAAATCGTCAAAATCTAAAATAAAAAACTACGTATGCTCAAATATATCCATTAAATGCTTGTTTTATACGTAATTTTTAACGAAGAAAAGAAAAAGATCAACCCCATTACACTAGGACTAGCCGTTCTCGAGATATTTTAGTTTTTTCTTATTTTCTCTATGTCACCTTCAAAAATAAGTCCAGTTACCAAATGAGAACGAAAATTGAAATAACAGTGAATTAAATTTAATTAAAATAAAGAGAACTTGGATATAAGTCTGCAGGGAAAGTCATGTGCTTCCCACATCAGATTTTTTAAGTTCAAGTGAAAAGATTGAAATTTTACATTCGTTTGACATGGCAGCATAGGAAAAAATTTGACATAATCATGCATAAAAGAAGTTATTTGTAGCTCAAGGATCACGAGATTTAATAGTTTCAATCATTGTCATGAAATATATCCGCGTACATATTTTGTGTTTGTGATGTCATCAGCCTCCTCTGCATGGGTGCCCATAAGGTAGGGCAAGGGGAGGGGACACTTGCCACATCTGGATGTTATAGTCACAAAGGCAGGCTTCGTGCTAGTCGATGTTGTACATCTTATCCTTCAGATTTCCCCCACCTAAAAAAGTTTTATAGGTGCCCATACCCCTGGGGTCAAGTTACATTTTCAAGTTTGGTATCGAAAGATATTTTCAAGCCCTTTAAAGTGGAGAGTTACACGCTATAATTGTAATCATTTGGACAACGATATTGAATTTTCAAATTTGTTCTTGTAAAATTGATAAAAAAAAAAAACCCACAAACTAATTTTTACCCCCTCCTAAAAAAAGTTCTATTGGTGCCCCATGCGCCTCAGAGTCAAGTTACCACTGGAGGTACATTTTCAAATTTGGTCTTAATCGAAAGATGTTTTCAAGACCTTTGAAGTGAAGTGTTACATGCTATAATTATGATCATTTAGACCAACGATACCGATTTTTCAAATTTTTCTTTGTAAAATTGATAAAAAGAAAAATCACAAGCTACTTAGAAATGGATTCTGGTATGAAAAAGTCAAGTGAAGCCACACTCCAGTTAATTTTATTTTAATTGGAACAACAAATTTAATATTTTCACTATTATCCAATGTCAACGCTTTGTAATTTCGTTTTACACAAAATGAATAAACACCATTGTTGTCGATTATTTAGATCTTTTCTGGAAATAGAAAATTAATTTTTCCACACATCTTAATATTTCTAAAAGTAATAAAGTTATTTACATGAAATTTTGTAAGTTTATTGTAACAGCATCATATTATACAGTATGTAACTTATGTGATTAATGAATGTAACAGAACTGTAATTTGATTTAAAAGTTAATTAAACTGCTATATGTACAAAAAAAGTGTGATTATGTTACACATTAAGGATGGATTTGAAAAATAGTCGATCTTTGTTCTACAAATGTTTTATATGTGTTTCTTTTCTTGTATATGAAGTATAAAAATCTCAGCGTAAACAAGTCATAAAATTTCGAAAGAGACCAATTTTTCATTTTTACCCCTTTAACAAAATAATGATTTTATAGTGTTGACTTTTCTGATGAAGTTTTTAAGTTTCCAAATAAAATAAATTATTGTAGTATTGTGATAATTAAAAAAAATATCACCGCTGAATATATCACACTTTAGAGATGTTTAAATAAAATTGCATTTCAGTTGGAAAGTGTTTCATAATCAATACTTCATGCGTGATTGGTCTTTCTTGTTTTAATTTAGAATCAATTGGTGAATTTTTTGAAGAATATTTTGTTGAGGTTCTCTTGTGCTTTTCTTTTTTTAAGCTTGTCGTATTTTTTTTACTTTTTAGGAGATATCAGCATTTTCTTAAACAGTAATATTATATATTTGGGACATTCCTCATCATCAGTTTGTACCAGTAAAATGTATTAAACTCTGTAATTAATTTTGATTATAATTTTGCAGCTGTTAGCCAGTCATAAAACAGAGTCCCGCAGATATAATTTTGAATATACAAAATAAATCAAAATGTGTTTAGGAACTCTGTAATTAATTCTATGACTGTTGCCCGGAACTCGCCACGGGGAGGAAGCTGCATGAGTTCCACCCTGCCCACCCATCCACCCTAACATTTGTGAGAAAAGAATTTCCAAAAAAAAAATGTAGAGTATGCATGTAATTTACATGTTTAAAATATAGAATTTCAGTAAATTTGGAAAATTAGATTATATACAAGTCATAAACCTTTTTAAAAGGAGAGGTTTCGAGCGTAAGAAATTTTTCCTTTAATATGCCTTAAAGTTTATTTCAATTAGGCCTCTTTTCAATTCCCAAGCCTTAAATGGATTCTTAGTTAAGGATACCAAGCCTGAAATTGGGTTTCTTTACGGATCCCGAGCCAAATGTCAAATGGGCTGTTTTTTGGTTGCCAAGCTTTAAGTCGATTCTTAATTAAGGGTACAAAGCCTGAAATTAGGTTGCTTTAAATATCCCGAGTCAAATTTCAATTGGGCTGTTTTTCAGTCCCCAAGTCTTAAGTGGTTTCTTAGTTAAGGATACCAAGCCTGAAATTGGGTTGCTTTACGGATCCCAAGCCAAATGTCAAATGGGCTGGTTTTTGGTTGCCAAGCTTTAAGTGGATTCTTAATTAAGGGTACAAAGCCTGAAATTAGGTTGCTTTAAATATCCCGAGTCAAACTTCAATTGGGCTGTTTTTCAGTCCGCAAGTCTTAAGCGGTTTCTTAGTTAAGGGTACCAAGCCTGAAATTGGGTTGCTTCTGGTTCCCAAGCCTAAAATTGGACACTTTATGAACATTGAGCCAAATTTTAATTAAACTTCTTTCTGGTTCCCAAGTAAGTGGATTCTGTGTTGAAGGTACCAAGCCTGAAATTGGGTTGCATTAATTGACATTTAATAATGATTCATAAATTAATTGAAGAATGCTGTTTTATAATATATATATATTTTTTTTTGAATTTTGAAGTTATTTTCATTACTGGTTTTGCTATTATATATATATATGAAGTTCTATCTTCTATGTCTGTAACTGCGAAAGAGAACAAACTCTACCAGTCAGCGAAGTCATAAAGGGTAGAACAGTTTTGGAATTATTGTAAATATCGTGCTGCGTTTATTAATTATTGTGGGATCTAATTATCCATTTCTTTCAATCCTAATCATTTTTAAAGGAGTATTCAAATTAATTCTGATTAAAAATTGTATGATTATTACTGTGAACATGAAAGAATATTAAAAATAAGCTTACTGTAAAATGTGCAAAAAAATATTATCTGATTTTTTAAATCTATCTTATATTAAAGTATGTTCAATTATTTTTGAAAATCATATTTACTCGAGTCTATCCAATTTTAACGGTATTGAATGGTGATGAAAAAATTTGTATGAGATCAATTTTTTTTTACTCTCTTGAAACAATGTTATTCTAAAACAAATATTATTTTTGTTCAAATTAATGGGCCCGGTTTATCGAATCTTTACGGTTTTGGTGAAATTTTTATGAAAAATGAGAATTCTGGGATTTGAAATTTATGGAATTGGAATGAGTGCTCTCTTAAAAAAAAAACCTTGGGATACCACTTAATGTAAGTGTTAATACCTCCAACTTCGTCTGCCTTCTTCTTCCTCCTCCTCCTCCTCAGACTTAAGATCATCATCTTTCTCAAGACTTAGGATTGTGTTAATTAAACGAACGTAGTGACAGAGGTTTGCATCTGGGTCACCACTCTCAAACCTGCGAAGCTTGGTGTTTGCTAGATCAATGATATACTGCCTCAGATCAAAATTTATCTGTTTCCATGCTGGGGCTGAAGGAGGATCCTTGTCCTCAGGTTCATCATATGGATATTTTCTTTTCGGGCCTCTTGGCTCTGAGAAATGGGTGCTGTTGGTGTCTGAACTCTGTAAGAAAAGGAACATAGCATGAGAAATTATAAACACATTAAATTGCTCTTAAATGCTAAATACCATATAAATTAAAAATAAAAGTTTATTTTTAAAGAAAATTTCAACAAAAAAGAAAATGGAATGAGCGAAACAAATCTGCTTTGCAGTATTGTCCAAACATCAAATATATTTATAAAATATGGTTGTAAAAATTAATGCGAAAATTTTTACCTTTTTAAGCTTTTATAACTATTTAATATTTTTATTCTCATTTTTCTAAATACCCAATATTTCTCAATTTAACTTCTGAACATCAACAGAGTTCATGAGATGTCTCATAGCAAAATTTTAACTATTTATATAACTCTTTCAGGTTATAAATAGAGATATGGAAAAATATATATATATATATATATATATATAAAACAAATAAGCTGAAAGAAAAAGAAAAGCATCTATTACAATCTAATAGTAATTAAAACATTTTAGGTTTTTAAATAAAGAAATTAGATCAATCATTTTGTGTTATCCAATATTTATAAAATCATAGAAATTTTTTCCTTACCAGGTATGACTATTATTCTCTATATAAGTTTGTAAAAATGTTTTAATAACTCTCATAGGGTTCTGAGAGACTGACGGCACATTAAACATGTTAACTGCATAATGTTAAAAGTGTAAAAAGTCCAGATAAATCCTTATTGAATGCTTGGAATAGCAATGTGATGTAAACCACAATCAAACACTGCTTCAAGATATGTGGTTTCCTTGTGAATGATACTGATTCATATGTTGTGATTGACAATCTGGAAGGTGTCAACCAGTTTCTTGATGATGCCAACATTAATAATTTGAACATTGTAATCTGCAAAGAACTTATATGCCAGCATACTTGAATCAATTAAAGGGAAAAAAGAAACTGTGTTTCACCTCCGAACAATCAAGATGCACATGTAGCAACACTGACCTTACGGAAACATTTCGAAAGAGGAAAGGGTACCGACAACTCTTTTTTACAATATTTACAGAAAGTGGATTATTTTCTAGCTTGTTAAAGGCAAAAAATGTTAAATTCAAGCAATCGAAATTGACCAGTTTTCTTGAGTAAATACTAATTTGTAAATATTTTTGAATCTGTGAGATATTCCATGCTGGTTAACGAATGTACATTGTAAGTAAAATTATTTCTTGTTAATATAAGTTACATGTCAGTGTATAACATATAACAGTAATTAATATATTTTTTACCAATGAATATTTTTATACCTTTCTATAATATTCTTTTTTGGCAAATTCGTTTATTAATATCAGATCTATTTACTGGATTTAATATCTGGCATTTATAATAAATAAAAATTAAGAAAAACTTATTAATTTAGGATAAATTAAGTTTTTTGCAGCCCCTTCGAACTCGACTCACTGTATATCGTAGGAAAAGTAAGAAAAGTTTACAATTCGATCAACATAATTGTAATGTCAAACTAATATTGTTAACAAAGGTAACATAAATGTGCAAAAGTTAGATCTACCTGTAGGATCTCATATACATGTTTTTATAAATGAAAGTTAATACAGCATTTCTAGCAGTCAATGTTTTGAAATATTTAATAGAATATTTATTTTTCCTAGCTAAGGTGATCAGATATTTTAATTGTAAGCCTATTAGGCATGAATATAAATATTTTAATTGCATTTTATTTACAAATGTTAAGACATATGTAATTATATTTTAAACTATAACAATTTTAATTGAAATATTTTAAAATCTTTTTATAAAGTTCCTTTTAGCAACTTTCTAGCATTTATGATAAGTCAAAATTAAAATAACTCTGAATTATTATTGCAGCCGTGTCGAATTCAATTTACTGAGATTTCGCAATATATTGTAGGAAAAGTAAAAAAAGTTTACAATTTGTACAACGCAAATGCAAAATTACATTTAATTTTAAAATAATAGTTAATATTTATAAACGTAATATGCATAATTCTTTTTAAAAAATGTTTTGGCAAAATTGGGCCTAACTAATTTTTTCAGTCAGGGGAAGAAAATTCTATTTGTATCTAGGAAGCAGTGGAAAAACTAAACTTTTAAGTTGTTATAATTTTAATTTTTCTTAAATTGTTAAACAATTTCTAAATAACAAAGAGCACCAAAAATTGTGTACGGCTACATTCGATTTTCTTACTACGTAAATAAAACATAAAAGAAAAGATAATTAAAAAAGAAAACTTACACGAACAGAAGCATTCTGTGCTGTACTTTTCTCCATGATTGATGACTTCAACATTCAGGTTAACACTGCAACGTAATGATATACGGCTGCGTAACTTCTCCAACCAGATCAACACTACACACTACTAACAAGGTAATACACACACAAACAAGGTTAGCTCGCAACTAACAATCGAGGACTGTGACATCATCCGGGTGGTCATTGGTGTGTCCGTGAGAGCGCCCTAAGGTGGGCGGGGCGTCTCTCTCTCTCTCGTTTGTACACGTGCTTTCATATATACTAGAAAGTTCCCGCGTTTCTACGCATGCGTGAATATATCATAGTTTCGAGCGTAAATAAACAGCTTGCGCAGTAACGTAAATCGTAAAAACGAAAAAGCATTATTTTTACTATATCGGTTAATGGCAAACGATGATGACCAAATAAAAATTGAAACTAAACCCATTACACGTCAAACTTTACCTTTGTGCTGAAATTATGTTATTAAGAATAATTCAGTAACAACATATGTTTACAGATTTCATTTAATAAAGTGCACTTTAAGTGGATGTACCGTTTTTACCGTAGCCACCAGTTAGCGTTCTGAAAATCTATAGTTCTACTAGAAAATTCGGCAGTATATGATTGAGAAGGGAAACCTACATAGCGAATTTCTTTTAAACTCATATATATATTTTATTTTTCGGTAAAGTATTAATATTCATCAAAGACTATAAATTTAGATATAACCTATTAAAATTAGAGGTTAAACAGTTGTGAATTTCTAAAGTAGCCATTTTTAATGTAGAAATCAAGAAAATTTCCATACTTCTAAGAATACATTGCTACTAGTTGTTAAATAATTTCTAATAACAAAGGGCGCCAAAAATTATGTACGGCTCTATTCTATTATCTTACTTCGGAAATAAAACATAAAAAGGAAGATATTAAAAAAAACTTTCACCAACAGCATTCTGTGCTGTATTTTCTTCATAATTGATGCTATCCTCATTATGCATGCTCACACGTCAACTGAATGATATCGCTGCGTAAGTTCTCAAACCAAATCAACTCTACCAATAATAATCCCATACGGATTTGTTGTTGAGGATAGAAGCAGCAGGGGCGAAGCGACTTTAATCTGCAATCTCAGCTTCTGGTACTTATCTTCATAATGTGACATTATTTCGGTGACCCATTGTATGGAAAGTCGATGTTTTTATTTTTGGCTAGCTTTATTTAGACTTGGCTCCTAATGTAGCAGTTTGTTGCACATTTGAGTTTAATCAGTTTTGGGAGTTGATACAGATCTTGATATTACTTTGCTTTTTGGCGATTTAAGGATGTTTTAGAATATTTTAAGTTTAAATTATCCTGGTTTGAATGTTTTATTTAGTTTGGGTCATCAGAAAAGATTTATACCTGTTTTTCGGTTATTCTAAGTTTAGAATTGCACAGCGTTTCTTACGAAATTTGGCCTTTCGATGGTCATAATCATGTAGGTGAATAATAATTCGTTCGGGACGGATGGCAATTTGTTGCAAAAGTTTAGCGCTTGATGTTTAATGTGAGCTCTCACGGTTTTGATTTTGAAGTCTTTCCTAATCACAGAGTTTTTTAAGTATCTAGGGGGCTTTCCTAATACACCCTAGAATTTTATTTTGTCTTTTTTATAAGCAGTCTATGATAGATTTACAGGCATATCCCCATACAAATGCTGCATACAGCATTCCGGAGCGGATGACCGATTTATATATTAAAAGTTTGTTTTAATAACTGAGACTTCTGTTTCCTATGAGTGGGTATAAGGCTTCTGTGGCCATATGAGCTTTTTTCATGATATTCGTTGTGTGCAATTTTGTCCTGCTGTGCTTTGTTGTCGTCCTGCTTATGCGGCTGGACCCCCGTACAATGCATCTTTTACCCAATCTCATCTGTGGCCGAAGTCAAAAAGAGGAAACTGGTCCATTTCATATTAACGAAAGTGTTCATTAACATAATGTTGTGGTGATTGGATAACATCAAAACCAAAATTCTAGCTATAGTGCTTGGTAATTTTGATACATCGTCCACTCACTCACTCAGTTCAGTGCATATTATGTAGATATATTTTTTTAATTAATAACATGTCAAACAGTAAATAAAAAGTAAAAATAAGTTAATAAACATTTTGCGAGCATTTGCTTAGTCTTGTGCAGAGATTTTATATATGTAAATTTGTGATAAAAAAGACATTGATTGAATGCACAACTGCTATAACTCTTTCAATTTTTGTGCATTGTATGAATTTACTTTAAATATAAAACTCTTACTAAACTTAGATTTACATGCTACGTAACTGATGTGTATCTTTGTATTATCTGATACTTATTTATATTATTAATATATAGCACTTGATTGTATATTGGTATTATTTTAGGAAATTTGTAATTTATGCAGCTGCACAGGCACCAATTTATTTTTCTAGATCATATTTTTCTTTGGAAGATGTATGTTTGATCGTGTAATTTATAAGCTCCTTAAAAATTTTTGATACGTCATTAAAAACTCCTTAATTTTTGTTTACAAAATTGAGTATGAGCTCTGTGACTGTTCAACTTTAACAGGTTATTTTCTTCATTTTATTCGATACTTTTTCTTACTAAAATGTTTGTCTTTGTAAACGTTTTGTCTTTTACATTAACTGGAGAGAAATGCAGTTTACTGATAATGCTAGCAAGTGGATGAGTAACAAGTCTTTGATCTATTAAAAAACATGTTCAGTTGCAGCCTTTCTGGGCAATAATGTGGGATGTGTAGAAATCAGTTGTCATTCAGGAATATTTTCTTGGCTGTTGCTCGTTATTCAGAGTGGCTGTTTCAGAAAACTTGACGAATGTGATGTTTATGGGAACATCAAGGGCCGTACTTGTTCAGAAATTCCTGAAAAAAAATATATTTGTATCCTGAAATGTCCTTATTTTTTACGTGCCAACCTGAAATATTTTACTTATATCAAAACGGAGATGTCGATTACTAAGGATTTTCCGTAGTTTCTACGGGAAACATCTTCATCTCATCTACGGATTACGGAATTTGCATAGTTTTCTACGGGTAATTGCCTTCAGCCTATACCAATGTAAATTTACGGCCGCATAGTCGGTAATGCCAATCAAATTACCTGGAATTTACGGCCGCCTGTAATGTAAAACAAGATTGCAATCGTTTGTTTTATAAAAGTAATAAATATGCTTCTGCAAAGGTTGTTTAATTCAGCATAAATCGCTAAAATGCTATTTTTTTTTTTTCATTAATTTCACATAAACTGTGCTATTACGCAATTCAGTTTATTCTCATGAATTGCAGAGAGTACATTAGTATCTTTTTCCAACCATCTCAATCTTCTGAGTATTGCATATTCTGTTGATTAAACTAGCTTAATTTCATATTCTGATTAATTATTAAGGTTAATTTTTTATTATTTTCTCATAAACAGTACTATTGTGTAATTCAGTTTTTCTCGTAATTTGCAGAGAGTATATTAGTATCTTTTCCCATCCATCTTCTTAATATTGCATAATAAATTAACTGAACTAGCATATATTCATATCCTGGTTAATTATTACGATTAATTTCTTAATTATTTTCGCTTAAACAGTGCGATTGCGCAATTCAGTTTTTCTCGTGAATTGCCGAATGTACATTAGTATCTTTTTTGTGCAGAAAGCAGTGGTCAGAGGGAGAGATGGGATTTTCATTAATCTGTTCAGACTATTGCATCATTAAACAACCGCACTCATGGGACAAAGCTTGCAAATTGTGGACGCTGACATGTGATCTAGTGTTTTTTACAGCCAGACATGCATTCAAAATTATTAAACTGTCAGCATTTCATCTCTGTACTTTATTTCTACATAGATAAGCTTATCTGAAGAAATTGTCAGGGAATTTGAAGATAAGACTTAGAAATGTTGGAATTATCATAGACGTTTTAAAGTTCAAAGTATCTAAAGTTTTTTAAATATATTGGCATGTATCTAAATACAATTTTTTGTCTTTGGAATAGTTTTAACTGTTCCAGGTAGGCTTGCTTTGGATAAGCACGAAATAATATATAGTCTGCATTTAACTATTCAGTTCAATTTCTGTGATGTGACTTTTTAACATGTAAGGTTTCAAAACTTAAATAGTTAACCATATTATTATGGTTGTTGCTTAAATAGCAACAACCATAATAATATGGTTGTAAAAATTAATGCGAAAATTTTTACCTTTTTAAGCTTTTATAACTATTTAATATTTTTATTCTCATTTTTCTAAATACCCAATATTTCTCAATTTAACTTCTGAAAATCAACAGAGTTCATGAGATGTCTCATAGCAAAATTTTAACTATTTATATAACTCTTTCAGGTTATAAATTGAGATATGGAAAAAAAAAAAAAAATATATATATATATATATGTATATAACAAATAAGCTGAAAGAAAAAGGAAAGCATCTATTAAAATCTAATAGTAATTAAAACATTTTAGGTTTTTAAATAAAGAAATTAGATCAATCATTTTGTGTTATCCAATATTTATAAAATCATAGAAATTTTTTCCTTACCAGGTATGACTATTATTATCTATATAAGTTTGTAAAAATGTTTTAATAACTCTCATAGGGTTCTGAGAGACTGACGGCACATTAAACATGTTAACTGACATAATGTTAAAAGTGTAAAAAATCCAGATAAATCCTTATTGAATGCTTGGAATAGCAATGTGATGTAAACCACAATCAAACACTGCTTCAAGATATGTGGTTTCTTTGTGAATGATACTGATTCATATGTTGTGATTGACAATCTGGAAGGTGTCAACCAGTTTCTTGATGATGCCAACATTAATAATTTGAACATTGTAATCTGCAAAGAACTTATATGCCAACATACTTGAAACAATTAAAGGGAAAAAAGAAACTGTGTTTCACCTCCGAACAATCAAGATGCATATGTAGCAACACTGACCTTACGGAAACATTTCGAAAGAGGAAAGGGTACCGACAACTCTTTTTTACAATATTTACAGAAAGTGGATTATTTTCTAGCTTGTTAAAGGCAAAAAATGTTAAATTCAAGCAATCGAAGTTGACCAGTTTTCTTGAGTAAATACTAATTTGTAAATATTTTTGAATCTTTGAGATATTCCATGTTGGATAACGAATTTACATTGTAAGTAAAATTATTTCTTGTTAATATAAGTAACATGTCAGTGTATAACATATAACAGTAATTAATATATTTTTTACCAATGAATATTTTTATACCTGTCTATAATATTCTTTTTTGGCAAATTCGTTTATTAATATCAGATCTATTTACTGGATTTAATATCTGGCATTTATAATAAATAAAAATTAAGAAAAACTTATTAAATTAGAATAAATTAATAAGTTTTTTTGCAGCCCCTTCGAACTCGACTCACTGTATATCGTAGGAAACGTAAGAAAAGTTTGCATTTCGATCAACATAATTGTAATGTCAAAGTAATATTGTTAACAAAGGTAACATAAATGTGCAAAAGTCAGATCTACCTGTAGGATGTCATATACATGTTTTTATAAATGAAAGTTAATACAGCATTTCTAGCAGTCAATGTTTTGAAATATTTAATAGAATATTTATTTTTCCTAGCTAAGGTGATCAGATATTTTAATTGTAAGCCTATTAGGCATGAATATAAATATTTTAATTGCATTTTATTTACAAATGTTAAGACATATGTACTTATATTTTAAACTATAACAATTTTAATTGAAATATTTTAAAATCTTTTTATAAAGTTCCTTTTAGCAACTTTCTAGCATTTATGATAAGTCAAAATTAAAATAACTCTGAATTATTATTGCAGCCCTGTCGAATTCAATTTACTGAGATTTCACAATATATTGTAGGAAAAGTAAAAAAAGTTTACAATTTGTGCAACGCAAATGCAAAATTACATTTAATTTTAAAATAATAGTTAATATTTATAAACGTAATATGCATAATTCTTTTTAAAAAATGTTTTGGCAAAATTGGTCCTAACTAATTTTTTCAGTCAGGGGAGGAAAATTCTATTTGTATCTAGGAAGCAGTGGAAAAACTAAACTTTTAAGTTGTTATATTTTAAATTTTTCTTAAATTGTTAAACAATTTCTAAATAACAAAGAGCACCAAAAATTGTGTACGGCTACATTCGATTTTCTTACTACGTAAATAAAACATAAAAGAAAAGATAATTAAAAAAGAAAACTTACACGAACAGAAGCATTCTGTGCTGTATTTTTCTCCATGATTGATGACTTCAACATTCAGGTTAACACTTCAACGTAATGATACACCGCTGCGTTACTTCTCAAACCAGATCAGCACTACACACTACTAACAAGGTAATACACACAAGCAAGATTAGCACCCAACTAACAATCGAGGACTATGACATCATCTGGGTGGTCATTGGTGTGTCCGTGAGAGCGCTTCAAGGTGGGCGGGGCGTCTCTCTCTCTCTCGTTTGTGCACGTGCTTTCATATATACTAGAAAGTTCCCACGTTTCTACGCATGCGTGAATATATCATAGTTTCGAGCGTAAATAAACAGCTTGCGCAGTAACGTAAATCGTAAGAACGAAAAAGCATTATTTTTACTATATCGGTTAATGGCAAACAATGATGACCAAATAAAAATTGAAACTAAACCCATTACACGTCAAACTTTACCTTTGTGCTGAAAGTAAGTGATTAAGAATAATTCAGTAACAACATATGTTTACAGATTTCATTTAAAAGCAACCTCTTTTACCTCCATTAAATAAAAATAATAGAAAGAGTTTTTAAAAGCTATGAATGCAAAAGAAAGTGCTCCGGCTACTGGATCACATTAATATTGGGAAAATTCTCCAACAGCAGTAAAAACCGAAGTCTTCAAATTCTGACAAATCCCACTTTCTGAAATCGACAGAAGAAACTAAAAATCAAAAGCCAGTTATTTAGAGACTAAAGGTCTGCACGGGTCTGATTTGAAAATTTTATCCGACCCGAAAATATTAAGATTTGAATCAGGCAATGCCCAAGAGTATTTTTTAAATAATTCACCCGAGCTTGACCCGTCTCAAAGTCAGTCCCAAAGCGGCCCGGCTCAAGAGCAGATCGAATATTTTCGTGACGGGGGGGGTATCTAGAATTTTTGTGAGGGTATTATTGTCGGGAATAACCAGGTACCTTTTCTGATATTTTCCTGCAAAAGGAAATGATTTGTTATTTTCAAATTCTCGATATACTTTAATTATAAAAAATATTTTTACAGAAAACGATTACCATATTGTTATTTCATTCCATGAAATAACGCAATTCACATATGTCCGTTACAATTAACTGAGTACAGCAAAAAAAAAAATTTAACTTTTTTTTGCTACTTTAAGAATTTTGAAATTTCTTTAACATTTGATAACGTAATCTCTATCTAAAACAGAGTGTGTGCTTGACTGGGAACGCTTCCGGGACAAGAGATAGACAAACTATGAATGTTTGAAACATGAATTTGAATGGAAAATCTATCACCATGGTTTATTTTCAAAAGTTTTTAATCAACAATGTAAAGTATTAAGAAATCAAAATGTTTAATTAATTTAAATGCATTTGTTAATGTTTATTATTTTTTTTTCGATTTGAATCTATACAATGAAAGGCAATATCTGTTTGTCTTATACACTATAGACTCAGCGACCGCGCGTCGCAGAGCTACGAAATTTGACAATCGGAGACTTAGGAGGATGGGAAGGTGACTCGTGAAAACCGAATTTTAAAATTTGAATTATTATTTTTTTTTTGTTGTTGTTATTTAATATTTTATGCGATTTCGATCTTTTTTCTCCACCATGCATGCAGATGTCGTAGAAAAAAAAAATCACGCGACCGGAAAGAACAGACAATTGTGAGTAAAAATATATCAATTTCAAATCTCAGGGGCAAATTCTAATATTTGTTAAAAAGTTTAAAACAATAGTCACTTTTGGGTCAAAAAAACGAAATTTCGTCTTTAAATCCTCGCGTCGGGAAAAGTACCAACAATTTCGACTAATAATTTACATTTTTAGAAAGCTCAAAGATCAGGCTTTCTTACAAGCGAGTCATTTCGCTAAAAAAGGCAGGGTATTTTTTTTTCCAAGTCATACCAGAATCTAATCAACACTACGGTAACCCACAAGTGACTTATTTACCAAATTTTCTAAATTTTAATCTATTAGTTTTTCAGCTAAAATGAATACAGGCTTTCGCTAGCCATTTTGCAAAAAAAAGACGGGTTCTTTTATTCCGAATATTACTCAAAACTAATCAGCACCAGATTCGCCCACAAGTGAGTTACCTACCAAATTTTATGAAATTCGGTCCATTAGTTTTTAAGTTAAAGTGGATACAATATCTGCACAGACACACACAGAGACGCCATGCTAAAAATTGTTTTTTCGTATTCTAGAGGTCTCGAAACGCGTAGATCCGTCGAAAATTCGAGTTGCGATTTTCGGCATGATTCCAATACTTTCCCTATACTTTTCCATGTATTGCAGGGAAAGTAAAAAGTAGAGAAAGACCGGAAGATCGTTGCTGCGCTTCCCTTTCTGCCGAATAAGTTCCTTTACAAAGGTAAATTATTGCAATATTTTAAAAGTAACTCATTTCATTCAATTATTTTTACAGTGCGCCAGTATAAATCAATAAATAATTTTTCTCATAAATGGTCCATCTATCTATAAATTTTCCATAAATGGTCCATCTAATGGTCTATCCGTCTCCATTACACAGTAGGCAGATTGAACTTACTTATTTTTATATTTTGCATAATGTCAAAGAAATATTTTGCGTAATTAACCAAATAATATGAGAGTTAATAATGATAGAAGTAAGATGTTTCTTAGATCCAAGGCATTGCATGAGAATGTTTTTTTTTCTTCAGATGATTGTTATGGTGAGTTTCTTTTAAAACAAGCCATTTCACCCGCGCTTCGCACATTCTTAATGGCTATTAAATGTGACACCTACACACTTAATAAAAGTTCTGAATATCACAAACTGTTTCAATTTTAAACAAAAACATAGAATGGATTGGTGCACATTTTGATAGCCAAAATAATACAAGTTTTTGAAAAATCCCTTTGTATCATCACACCTAATTGGAATTGTCGTTTGTTTCATTGATCTGAAAGCTGAGACGAATCGAATAATATCGAAACCAAGAGTGGAAATATTCAATCATTTTGAAAAGTTATTTTGAATTGTTTAATTATCCCTTTACATCATCGTCCCTAATTCACATTTTTGGAAATATTAGATTTTCCCGTTGACCTAGAAGATGAGATCAAAAGCAAGGTTCTATCTAGTGTTGAAGTGCTCGACAATTAGTCAAAATGTTTTTATTCTATTTTTTATTCCTCTGCACCATCACCCCTTATTCAACATTTTAAATTTTTTCTTTAGTCTTAAACCTGAGGCGGATTTGATAACATCAAAACCAAAATTCTAGCTATAGTGCTTGGTAATTTTGATACATCGTCCACTCACTCAGTCAGTTCAGTGCATATTATGTAGATATATTTTTTTAATTAATAACATGTCAAACAATAAATAAAAAGTAAAAATAAGTTAATAAACATTTTGCGAGCATTTGCTTAGTCTTGTGCAGAGATTTTATATATGTAAATTTGTGATAAAAAAGACATTGATTGAATGCACAACTGCTATAACTCTTTCAATTTTTGTGCATTGTATGAATTTACTTTAAATATAAAACTCTCACTAAACTTAGATTTACATGCTACGTAACTGATGTGTATCTTTGTATTATCTGATACTTATTTATATTATTAATATATAGCACTTGATTGTATATTGGTATTATTTTAGGAAATTTGTAATTTATGCAGCTGCACAGGCAGCAATTTATTTTTCTAGATCATATTTTTCTTTGGAAGATGTAAAGAATGTTTGATCGTGTAATTTATAAGCTCCTTAAAAATTTTTGATACGTCATTAAAAACTCCTTAATTTTTGTTTACAAAATTGAGTATGAGCTCTGTGACTGTTCAACTTTAACAGGTTATTTTCTTCATTTTATTCGATACTTTTTCTTACTAAAATGTTTGTCTTTGTAAACGTTTTGTCTTTTACATTAACTGGAGAGAAATGCAGTTTACTGATAATGCTAGCAAGTGGATGAGTAACAAGTCTTTGATCTATTAAAAAACATGTTCAGTTGCAGCCTTTCTGGGCAATAATGTGGGATGTGTAGAAATCAGTTGTCATTCAGGAATATTTTCTTGGCTGTTGCTCGTTATTCAGAGTGGCTGTTTCAGAAAACTTGACGAATGTGATGTTTATGGGAACATCAAGGGCCGTACTTGTTCAGAAATTCCTGGAAAAAAATATATTTGTATCCTGAAATGTCCTTATTTTTTACGTGCCAACCTGAAATATTTTACTTATATCAAAACGGAGATGTCGATTACTAAGGATTTTCCGTAGTTTCTACGGGAAACATCTTCATCTCATCTACGGATTACGGAATTTGCATAGTTTTCTACGGGTAATTGCCTTCAGCCTATACCAATGTAAATTTACGGCCGCATACTCGGTAATGCCAATCAAATTACCTGGAATTTACGGCCGCCTGTAATGTAAAACAAGATTGCAATCGTTTGTTTTATGAAAATAATAATGTGGGATGTGTAGAAATCATTTGTCATTCAGGAATATTTTCTTGGCTGTTGCTCGTTATTCAGAGTGGCTGTTTCAGAAAACTTGACGAATGTGATGTTTATGGGAACATCAAGGGCCGTACTTGTTCAGAAATTACTGGAAAAAATATATTTGTATCCTGAAATGTCCTTATTTTTTACGTGTCAACCTGAAATATTTTACTTATATCAAAACGGAGATGTCGATTACTAAGGATTTTCCGTAGTTTCTACGGGAAACATCTTCATCTCATCTACGGATTACGGAATTTGCATAGTTTTCTACGGGTAATTGCCTTCAGCCTATACCAATGTAAATTTACGGCCGCATAGTCGGTAATGCCAATCAAATTACCTGGAATTTACGGCCGCCTGTAATGTAAAACAAGATTGCAATCGTTTGTTTTATGAAAATATTAATGTGGGATGTGTAGAAATCAGTTGTCATTCAGGAATATTTTTTTGGCTGTTGCTCGTTATTCAGAGTGGCTGTTTCAGAAAACTTGACGAATGTGATGTTTATGGGAACATCAAGGGCCGTACTTGTTCAGAAATTCCTGGAAAAAAATATATTTGTATCCTGAAATGTCCTTATTTTTTACGTGCCAACCTGAAATATTTTACTTATATCAAAACGGAGATGTCGATTACTAAGGATTTTCCGTAGTTTCTACGGGAAACATCTTCATCTCATCTACGGATTACGGAATTTGCATAGTTTTCTACGGGTAATTGCCTTCAGCCTATACCAATGTAAATTTACGGCCGCATAGTCGGTAATGCCAATCAAATTACCTGGAATTTACGGCCGCCTGTAATGTAAAACAAGATTGCAATCGTTTGTTTTATGAAAATAATAATGTGGGATGTGTAGAAATCAGTTGTCATTCAGGAATATTTTCTTGGCTGTTGCTCGTTATTCAGAGTGGCTGTTTCAGAAAACTTGACGAATGTGATGTTTATGGGAACATCAAGGGCCGTACTTGTTCAGAAATTCCTGGAAAAAAATATATTTGTATCCTGAAATGTCCTTATTTTTTACGTGCCAACCTGAAATATTTTACTTATATCAAAACGGAGATGCCGATTACTAAGGATTTTCCGTAGTTTCTACGGGAAACATCTTCATCTCATCTACGGATTACGGAATTTGCATAGTTTTCTACGGGAAATTGTCTTCAGGCTAGACCAATGTAAATTTACCGCCGCATACTCGGTAATGCCAATCAAATTACCTGGAATTTACGGACGGCTGTAATGTAAAGCAAGATTGCAATCGTTTGTTTTATGAAAATAATAAATATGCTTCTGCAAAGGTTGTTTAATTCAGCATAAATCGCTAAAATGCTATTTTTTTTTCATTAATTTCACATAAACTGTGCTATTACGCAATTCAGTTTATTCTCATAAATTGCAGAGAGTGCATTAGTATCTTTTTCCAACCATCTCAATCTTTTGAGTGTTGCGTATTATGTTGATTAAACTAGCTGATTTTCATATTCTGAATAATTATCAAGGTTAATTTTTTAATTATTTTCTCATAAACAGTACGATTATGTAATTCAGTTTTTCTCGTAATTTGCAGAGAGTACATTAGTATCTTTTCCCATCCATCTTCTTAATATTGCATATTAGATTTAATATTGCATATTAGATTAACTAAATTGGCATATATTCATAGCGCGATTGCACACACAGCACGATTGCACAATTCAGATTTTCTCGCGAATTGCCGATAGTACATTAGTATCCTTTTTTGTGTAGAAAGCGGTGGCTTGTGTAGAAAGCAGTGGTCAGTTAGGAAAATTTTCTTGGCAGTTGCTCGTTATTCAGAGTGACTTTTTCTTAGGGAACTTGACTAATGTGATATTTATGGGAACATTCCATTTAGAATATTTGTGGCCATTATTTGGAGGGTATCATTATTCAGCGGGAGAGATGGGATTTTCATTAATCTTTTCAGACTATTGCATCATAAAACAACCGCACTCATGGGGCAAAGTTTTAAAATTGTGGACGCTAACATGTGATCTACTGTTTTTTACAGCCAGACATGCATTCAAAATTATTAAGCTGTCAGCATTTCATCTCTGTATTTTATTTCTACATACATAAGCTTATCTGCAGAAATTGTCAGGGAATTTGATAAGAAGACTTAAAAATGTTGGAATTATCACAGACGTTTTAGAGTTTAAAGTACCTAAAGTTATTTAAATATATTGGCATATATCTAAATACAATTTTTTGTCTTTGGAATAGTTTTAACCGTTCCAGGTGGCCTTGCTTTGGATAAGCACGAAATAATATATAGTCTGTATTTAACTATTCAGTTCAATTACTGTGATGTGACTTTTTAACATGTAAGGTTTCAAAACTTAATTAGCAATGTCAAATAATTTTATAATGCCACTCTGGTTGCAACCATAATATATCATTTACTGCCTATTAATGCATTGCTGCTTAAGTATTACAATTTTTTTAAAGATTAATATAAATCGGATTATTTCTCAGATTATTCGGATTGTTTGGAGGGTATCATTATTCAGACGGAGAGTTATGGTATTTTGCAATCTCATTAACCTATTCAGACCATTGCATATAAAATATCCGCACTCTTGGGACCAAGTTTTTAAATTTTGGGCGCTACCATATGCTCTGGTGTTTTGCACAGCCAGACATTCATTCAAAATTATTAAACTAACACTAATTATTAAACATTGTATCTTCGCAACTCTGTACTTTATTACTTTCCTTATATACATATTTTAATGAATAAGGAAAGTACTGTGACGGGATCGAAAATTCGAATTCGAGTTTTAAATAATGTTTCGCAAATTCTAATTTCTCTTATATTCTGGTATATAAGAACTGCTCTTCTCCCCGTTTGTCTGTAACACTTGTCGATATATTTAGCAAATTTGGCGATATTTCGCTCTAGAATCTAGATTGACGAAAATTTCTTCAA
Source organism: Amaurobius ferox (assembly GCA_951213105.1). NCBI lineage: Eukaryota > Metazoa > Arthropoda > Arachnida > Araneae > Amaurobiidae > Amaurobius > Amaurobius ferox. Next base: position 73,601,156 of record OX578149.1, on the reverse strand, counting down.
AATTGCAAAAGTAAAACTAAATTAATGTAAATGACGCCTAATTATTAGATTAATTATTAAAATATTTTAATATATGGACTATATCGCTTACTGAGAATGCTATAAATATTGATAATTGTTAATTGAGAGTTGTGTGACATATAAGTTATTTGGGTACGTTGAAATACTATTGCATGTTGTCAATTCAACCAAATTGCCAAATGTACAATTCAACATTAAAAACATGATACCGTGGATCTTATGCATTATTACTTTCCTTATATGCATAATGTATAAGGAAAGTATTGTGGCGGGTTCGAAAATTCGATTTCAAGTTTTCAACTGGAGATCACGTTTCAAGCAGCCCTGAACCCAAATCCTACGTTTTTATCTGTGGAGACGATATCTCAAGAACGAATGGAGCTAATTCGAACGCAGTTTCATACAAAAATTAAAATTCGTGAATATTGGAAGCCTGTTGATTTTATACGCAATCCATCAATCAAAACCCCTAAATTTTCGATTGAAGTTTAATAAAAATCATCAAAATATCAAAACCTTTAATGAAGTTTCGTAAATAGTCATTTCTTACGTAATTTTTCATTGGAAAACGATAACATAACTTTTAGAACGCTATCACCAACCGTTCTCGAGATATTGCACATGTTTAAAAAAAAATTATCAAAAAATCACATAAAATAAAAAAATATTAACTATTGTGAATATATTCTCTGTTCATAAGTAAAATCATGTGCTTAATTTGGGGACATCATTCTCGTGGATCTAGCTCTTTCCATTCATGAGAAAATATACTTTGGGCAATACTTTTACATTTGAACGCCAATAGTCATTTATCTGCTATAAGAATAAGTTATTTTTCCATCCATAACGTTTGGCGAGATTTTGGCGGATTGTCCCCTACTGGGCGACTTTTTTTAAATGTTGCCAAATTGATGAAAATGTTGTCAATTTGATAAGAATACCGTCTAAATGATGAAAGTTCAATATCTTGGAAAGCATATAAGAGTAGACAATAAAAATAACCAATTACTCCTTCCGTAACGCTTGGCGATAAATTTAGCGGAACGTCGCCAATTTGGCGACTATTTTAAATGTTGCCAAGATGACAAAAATATAGCCAAATCGATAAAAATGACTGCAAATGGGAAGTAATGTTTCGCAACTTCTGTCGTATGATGGGCATACCTTCTTGTATATAAGAAATGCTCATCTCTCGGTTTGTCTGTAACAGTTGGTGATGCATATGGCGAACAATTTACCAAGTATTGCCAACTTGGCGATACCTCGCCACAGATTAACAAAAACATCGTCAAAATTGCAAAAATGAAGCTAAATTTATGAAAATAACACCTAATTGATGAATTAATTATTTGAATATATAGACTATATCATTTGAGTATGCTATCAATATTGATAATTGTTTATTTAGAGTTGCACGAAATATAAGTTAATTGGGTACTTTAAAATAGTTTTATATGTTGTCATGTTGTCATCCGGAAAATCGCCAAATGTATAATTCAACAATAAGAACACGGTACCTTATATCTTATACAATATGCAAAAGAGTAAATTCACTGCAATGTATAAAAAGGTGCCCAGGTATGCCGCCCAGGTGGTGTAGTGGATAGCGTGTTCGGCTGATGTGTGGAGGGCTCGGGTTCGAATCCCGAATAAGGCATGGAGGCTTGTGTGGCTACTGTAACTGGATTTCGATCTGTTGTTGCCACGTTAATTGAATTAAAAAAAAAAAAAAAAAAAAAAAAGTCATGTGCTGCCCACATCAGATTTTTTTTCACTGTAAAAGGAGTAAATTCATTGCATTATAAAAGTCATGTGTAGCCCACATCATTTTTTTTTTCTTACATAGATATGATTTTCGTCTTATCTGTAGAAATTGTCAGGTAATTTGAAAATAGGACTTTAAAATTTTGGAATCATTGAATAAAAAGTTCAAAGCAATTGAGATATATTGTAAATTTTTCATGTCTTTGGATAAGCTTTAACTACATCAGATGGAATACAGTTTAGCCAATGAATATACGTGTTTAGCCTTGCTTAGAATAAGTATGATATAGTGAAGACTTTCTGTATTTAACTATTTAGTTCAATTACGGTGTCTAATATTTTAACATGGAAGATTTCAAAACTTATATTGCAAAGTCAAATAATTTTATAATGTCACTTTAGTTGCAACCATGATATATCATTTACTGCATATCAATGAATCACTGCATAATTCTTTTTTCTCAAAAGATTAACATAAATATGGTTATTTCTAGCAAACGTGCAATTTATTAGTCTTTATTTAAATTAAAGTTTAAATGAGGGAAATTTACAAAAAAGTATCCATATTTTAAATTACATATTTTTCTTTTAGATCTTTTAGTGCTCGTAAAAAGCATTCACAATATATTTCAAATCATTGAAGCAGAATCCTGCTTAGTACATTTCACTCTGTCACTAATGTTATGCTTTTACTAATATACCTGAAAAGTTTGTTCATAGTTTAAACTGTTTAGTATAAGTTTTGTTTCCTTTAAAATGGCCGTCTGATCATAAATGAAAAAAATAAATAAAAGTTGTTTATCAAATCATGATTTGAATATAAACAACTAATTGCATTGATATTATATTTAAATAACAGTATATGATATTTATTTATTGAATATATTTCTTAGTAGGATCATTAAAAAGAAATCGTTCCAATAGTTGGACTGATTGTGCAGGAGAATATAGTTTCTTTGATGATTATTCTACATCAAAACAAAATGACCTTCGAGATGAGGAGAGAGAATTGGAAGCTAATTCAAAGTAAGAAAATATTTTGTGTCTGTATTTTTACTATGTCATATTTTGTCTTCAATTGAGCATCTTCAATCGAATACTTGTTAATTCGAAAGATAAAGTGCTAACCCTTTAGCCACAGCCGATAACTTCATCGTGGGGGTATTGTTTAAATTATGTGTTAACAACTAAGGTGATTGATAACTTTCATATTTTTTGTCTTATAGTCACGGTGACTAGTAATTAATGGACAGTAACTAGACTCTACACTCTTAGAAATTTCTGTAAATTCTTGCGGAAGTCCCGTTCTCTTACAACAATAGCACGTTTTCTCATGGGGGAATTCCGGAGTAGGGCAACACGGCCATATCCCTTATTCTCCCAGTCGAAAACAGTAAGATCCCCGAATCGGACAGCTTTTTTACACAACCCTTCATTTTATTCTGTAATTTTAAGAACATGGCCGTAAAAGAGTCGGCGGGGTTTGCAGCTTGGCGATTTTATTGCTATATTTGAAGTAATTTTCATGAGCTAGAAAACACTTTTTTCTGGCTCATGGCAGAAAATATATGTGATGGTTCTTGTAAGAAACACTTCTTTCTGAATATCGAACATCTCCTAATTAAGAAAATTTCTCATTGCATACATTGAATCACAATTGGCTGAATAGGAATTTTTTATCAAATGATCCAAAGAAAATATGCTGTGCGAACAATACATTGAATCACAAAGTATCTTAATTCGTAATAAATATTGATTTGCTGGCAGACAAAAAAAATAATAAAAAATAAATTAAAAGCAAAGGATAACCTTTCTGATATTCGATAGAACAAAACTGAATTATAAATATATATCAGATATGGAAAAAAAATCAAACAATGTATGAACACACCCTTAAATTCATAAGTAGACATTAAAAAAATGTTAATCATTATAACAAATAGTTTTTGTATAAATGAAAGACAGTAGATTTATAAAATGTACTGTAAATCTTGTATATAATATGAGCTTCAAAAAATATTTCTGGCGTACAATTGCATATTTTTAACCTAGACTATTTGTATATATGACTATTTGTATATATGTGCGTATGATGTATATTTTAAAACTGCTTTTCATGTGGTTCAATTTTAAATGAACCTTTCCTAAATCCTTGTATGTATATATATACATATATATATATATATGTGTGTGTGTGTAATGTATGTGTATATATAATGTGTGTATGTGTATATAATGTATGTGTGTATAATGCATGTGTGTGTATGTATATAATGTGTGTGTGTTGTTGTTGTTGAGACCCAGACCGTCCGACCTACTAGAAAGGTGTAAGGGTGACCACCTCGGAACGCCGCGTGCTGTTGGCCATCTCGGGTGCGGTATCCCCGTGGTTTGCGCGCTAGATTTGCACGCTGCCACAAATTCCGCCGTGTTCATGCGGAGTACGATCACGTTAAACATGTGGGTCCGTAAGTCCTTCCGAGAGGTTGGTGGTAGGGGAAGGAGGGTACGGTCCCTGTGGATGCCTCCCCCACTGGGTTCCGGTCTAAATTGGGTGGCACTTCCCGGCCGTCCATAATGTGTGTGTGTGTAATATATTTAAGTTGAACTTTATCATGTTAACTTTTCTTTCAATTTTTTTATTTTTCATTTATTAGTTATTGCCTTATGTGAAAATAATAAGTATATTATTTATTTTGTGAAATAAAGTATTTTGGTGCATATTAATACCGTAAATTTGAAATTTCTGTAGATACGAGTTTGAAAAGTATTTTGTGCCTGAAAAATTTTGAAAACTGCTACTTTAAACTAGTTCTTTCATGCACTAGAAGTAGTGACTTTAAGTTCCATAACAAAGAAAGATCTGTAAAAGCATAAGCTCCGTGAAAACTTGAAAATTTGGAAAATACGAAAAAGGGGGGTTACAAACAGCAATTTTTGAAAAAAAAAAAAGTCTTATAATTATTATCGGAACTCTGAGGTTATTATAATTTTTAACCGCAGAACATGAAATTGGGTATCAGATAAGAGATAAAATATAACCCAAAATTCCCCCCTTTAACCAAATCAAAAGTATTTATCTATAATACTATAACACTAAATTTTTATAATGAATGAATAATAATTTGATATTTTAATGACATTTTTAAAGAACTGTTCGTTATACAAGTGATGAACTTGTACAATGTTGAAAACGCAAACATTTTTTGAAATAATTCTAGAAAGTCCTTCAATTTTTGATTTGATAGTCATCTAGTATGAACAGCTCTTCCAGACAAGATTAAATTAAAAATAAAATAAAGTCATTTTCCGGACCTGCATAACCGAAGTTGTATGCGTTATATCTAATTAATATGAAACTAGCATCGAATATCCAGCGTTATCCAGAACTTAAGATGCAGTTCAAAAAGTATGTAAAATGGCAGAGTATCTTTCGAGTTATAAGCGGTCATGGAAGACCGGTAAAGATGTTTCGTAAAAAAACATTTCAGGTGTTAACAGGAACGCCTGATATTACTGTCTCACTCTGATGTTTAATTAAGTATCAGTGGTTAACATATTCAAATAAAAACATGGATATTTTAGTAATTTACAAAATAATCTCGCTGTCTTCACCTTTTAGTACATTTATTTGACTATTTGAATAAAAAATAGCCAAATGGTTCTACAATCTGAAAATGTATTGTATTCTTTCGTGAACTCGCCGACCATGCATACATCGAAAAGAAGGTTACTGTAATTTTGGCGACATCTTATATTTTCCTAGAATTAGACAATGGACCCGCTTTGGGGAAAGCTTTCGTCTTAAATCGCCACTAGTTGAAGCCTTTGTTTACCTCGTCTGACATCCTCATCTGGACGTCAGGATGATTGGTGGCGATTCGATCATTTTGTGCTTTGTTTAGGGGGATTGTTTAACTGTGGGATCCTTGGGGCTATGTTTTTTCCTTTATAGAAAGTGGTGAGAAGAGAGAGTAAAGAGATGGGTGGTCTGGTCAGTATTTACAAAATTTGCATAAGCAAGAATGCTGGAGAAAATTTTGCTTTTTCCAGTGTTCTCAGAAACGTTTATATGTCAGAAACAGGCCCCCCACATCAAATTGTGGGACAGGATACCAGGTAAAACCATGGGCCCCATGTAAATTAATGGCGTGATCCATAGATCCAATAACTAAAACATCTGATGTATCTAACATAAAACATTACCAGCAAATGAATATATTTTGATATCCATAAAGAATAAACAATTAGAACTTCCTTATGACACGAATTCACTGAAAATAAATGGCCACCGATTAAAATAAGTATACCTAACACCGATTAAAATAAGTATACCTAACACCGATTAAATGAGTATACCATGACAAGTGTACCTAATCACATGGAAATTGCTTAACAGCATTGGGCAGTGGCGCAGTTTCGAACAGTGGGCTTTATCAAATAGCTTGACGGGCCCAAAATCATAACCTTCGAATTTTATGGGCCTCCGAATAAAACATTTCTATAATTTATCTGCTGATATCTAAATGTTGCATCAAGATGTTAATATCTCAGAAGCTCCTTCAAAAGAGTTGGGTTTCAGATCCTCGAAATAGTAAAGGCGACTCTAAGTTTGCTCAAATTAAAAACTCTTGAATACATTGGGCCTCATTGAATATTTTATTCTATTTATTTATTAATTTGCAATGTTTACTTTACTTTTAGTAAAAGAAAAGTTTATTAAACTAATGAGCCTACTGCCTATGTATCATTGTAGATCACTTTGCATACTTCAATTATATTCGCAGATTTTGGCCAGAAATCTAAAAATTTGACAAATTTTCTGGAGGGGGTTCTGGTCAATAAGTATTGGTTGAAATGGGTCACGGGACTATGGGGGAGAAGTTAGCTCACCTTATCTAACAAAGACAGGGGGGGGGGGGGAAGCGTTATTTCCCTTTTAGTCGTTTCTGCTCGAGGGAGGATTCTTTCTTCGAAATACAGCAAAGAAAGAAGAAACCCTTTCAATCCACCTTCCAGTCCAGTATCTGTGTCCTGAAAAGATTTCGACCTCATGTTCAAGAGCTTGAATCGGTAAGGAGTTTTTATATAGATGTATTTTTTCCATTTCAATTATGAGCTAGCATTGTATATATTTTATAATATAAACTTTTAAAATGAAAACGATATTAGAGTAATATTTAACATTTGTAATCCCCGATCAAAATTTAACATTTGTAGTCACCATTTACAGTAAACAATTGTCTTATTGTTAATGTTTTGTATATTGTCGCTACATTATGTAAAAAAATACAAATAGCAATTTGTAATTAACATAAAAAGTTCTCCATGAGATGTATTCTACATTTTGTGGTATGGTCACCTTCCTTACTTCATATAAATGTCTCCTCCACTGAATGTTAATAGCCGTATATAGTACTATTCTAAAGGGAAGTTGAAGAAATCAGTGTATAAATTTCAAATTTTAATAGCTATTAAAATTTCATAAAAGTGACCTGTGTAATTTGAATTTGTCACATATTCGAAAATATATTTGATGAAGAATCAAAAAATAAGTATTACATAGAATTATTTTTCCTTACATTATAGTTTGAAAATTTGCTATCTTATATTTTATTTGCATCTATAAAAGTAGTTGAAAACAATTGCATTTATTGCAAAATTATTAGGTTGATATACAAATTATATTTGAATGTTTGGCATAATCTCTGTATTTGCTGCTCATAAAACCATTGGGCGAGATAGAATTAAAGAGGGGCTTGAGCTAAATTCAGTGGTAAGTTATTAATGTAAAACTGGCCCACAAAATTCATTGACGTCTGTTATACGGGTTGGATACTTTATTAACCAGCTTCAAGACAAATAGAAGTTTTATGAAGGATAGAGGAGGTGAAGGGGGAGGGGGGCTATTGTAAACAGTCATTTCGAAAATGTATTGCTATTATTATATTGTATGTTTAAACAGATAAAGAATATTTAATAAAAATTATTTAAGTTATAAAATAATTAAGGAATAACTAACTATTCATTTGGATAATTTTTTGAGTTCATGAAAATTAAATATATATACACAATCTGCATTTTACCAATGTAATTTAAAATTATCATATTAGTTAAACTCGTTTTGTGCCTCACCTTTTTTCCTTTAATTGTAATATAATTTTGTTGTTAATAAGGCATTTCTGAAACACAAAGTTATAATTGATAATTTAATATGTAGTCTTTGTATTTCAAAACTTTTATTATTAAGTGTGAACATTCAACTTCTTTGCAATAAAACCCATCTGCAAAGAAATTGAGGCTGCATGTAAGACAAAGTTATAGAATTTTTCATATATGCTTATCATAAACACACTTTATAAAATATGGCAGTCATATTTATCTATACTTATGCAATTAATAAAAATATATTTAAAATGAATTAGCTGTCAATCAAGATTTTTAATATCTTTCCCCATTATGTGCATGCAAGCCTTATCTGAAATTTCAAACAAATACAAGATTCTTCTCATGTAATTAGACATATTATCTGATTTCAAAAGTAAAATATCATCTACTTTTTAAGTGAAATTTATAAGCTAAAAATACAAAATTTTTATCTTCAATAGTGTAGAAGAAATAGAAATTTGGTAGTATATTTTATTCAAGAAAAATTACTTTTCTGAAGGATAGATGCTTAAAAATATATGAAAATGTAAGTTTTAAACTGGGATATGTAATTTTTTATTCAAACAACTCATCACATATATGACATGTAAAATTTTCCAAATTGTGATTTATAAAGTAAAAAAAACTGTATTAGCAACAAAAAAGTAAAAAATGTCACCAACTAGTAAGAAAAATAAGTAACAAAACAAATAAACTAACAAAACAAATATATTTCCAATTACAAATCAGGCAGGCATATCCAAAATTAAAAGTTCGAAAAATATTATATAAAATCTCGGAAGAAACAAGGACTTGGCAAATATTTAAGACATGCAAATATTTCTTTTCAAAATATTCTTTCTAAATATTTCTTGTTTTCTTTTAATATTTTTAACATCAATGTCATTACAAATAAAATTTGTTGCAAAATATAAAAGTAGATGTTTTGAACTAATTAGGTCTGATTGAAATAAAATAAAAACTTGCTACAATTTCCCAAAATCTAAATCACAGAAGTATTCAAAGTTATATTATCATTCAAGCATTCATCTTGTCTCATAATCATTGTCTTTATAAAAAAATTGCATATAAAATCATTGTTTTTTTTTTTATAAAAGTAACTATTGATGAAAATTTTTATATCTGAAGAATAAAACAATCTAGAATTATTGCACAAACCAATTTGCTAAGAATATTTCAGGTTCTCATCGGATCAGGATCAAAATGTTTGTTTGTAATCCTAAGCCAACACATAATACAAACCTGTACAATTTTTGTTTACAAGATTTGTTTTTTCATAGATGCCTTGAATATGAATTTTTAATTTTATTTTTAATGATACGTGTATTTAATGCTTAGTGTTTGTTTTTTTCATAGGAAAAATAAAAGCCTTACCAAGCAACCACCAACTCCTTTTAGTGCTTTAGTAGATATGTACATAACGTTCTTTATAATATCCAGAAATTTTTAATGAATTTAAGTTTTAATATACAGTTAAATCACAAAATTTCACTTTTGCAGAGAGAGAGAGCTGTCTAATTTATTTTGTCTGTTTGTTTTTGTTTTTACTTAAAATTTCCAAAAGATACATTTCAACTCTTATTTGCTAAATTGAAAGCTGAGTGTATTGGCTAGATGGAGAGATATTGGGTCAAGAGGCCTGTTCAATCACCATTAATGAACATTTTGAACATCAAATCGTATGCTTTTGTAATACTCAATAGCCCATAGAACAAATACAGCCCCTCATTACCTTTATATAAAAATTTTCTGTGCACACTATTGTCTGACTACAACTCAGAAAGGTCGTTGTAAGCACATTAGCTAAATAGATATAGTTTTCACTATAACACTTATAAAGCAGAAAATTTATATAAAAAAGGAACTTAAAATATTGATTTTTCACACTTCTTAAACTGTTTTGAAGTTTCATGAAACATCTGATACATTTGCTAAGAATATATTGAATTCTGGTTTTTACGACCCGCCTCCAACATTAATAGCTTGTTCTTGAGTAACTGCACTTTTACACCCCAGCTAATCTAGTACTGATTTATTGGTATAACTAGGCATCAACATTTTGCTGTAGCATCTTCTAGATAATTAATTTTTCTCTTAAAATGATTATTAAACTTCTTTTAAAATGAATACAATAAATAATATTCATTAATGCAATATTAGGATATTACATAAATATCTTATCTATTTTAAAAGCGTGAAATTTATCTATATATAACTATATCTCAGTATATAGATATAACTAAAGGTAGAATTGGCCTTCATGTTTACACATTTTAATCTTAAATAATACATTATTTTTACAAATGATAACTATAAGCAGCATAATACAGTAACACTTTCTTAATTAGAATTTTTAAGTGTCAAAGGGTTACATTTGAAATTTTATAAAATGTGATGATCTTTATTTATTTCAGGTAATTTCTTTTCTTTGGAACCTTGAAGACGAGATATTAAACCCAAGCTTGAATAGGGATTGTTTGCTATAAGCATCAAGTATATGGAACAGAAAACATTTAGAGGCAAGTGCTAAACTTTTAACAGTATATTGTGAATCTTATATGGATATAATGTGTCGTTTTGGAGTCACAAAAGCCATTATGATATTTCGATAGAGTTGGGGAATCTAGAGCAATAAGCAAAGCTCAAACTGTTTTTTTGAGGTGCTAGCCATTTTATTTTATGTTTAAAGGGATGGCTAAATTTAATAATGATCATGACAAAAGCTGTACATTAAGCACCAATATGAAACTCAGAAAAAATCAGTCACTCCGTATCCTCTGATCCTATAAAATAGGCAAAATTCAGAGTTTAACAAATATGTGTCATATATTTAATATAGCACTGTATTTTGACACTTAATGAAAATAATGTTATACACATGAATTTTACTAAAACATTAGCTATCAGTTCTTGGATCCTTCATACTGTTTGAATTTAAAAAAATACAGTATGATCTCTATAAATTATGTAAATCAAACAATTGTATTTCTACTTGGCAAGGTAATATTGTTAATATATCTGTTTTAAGTGATACTTCGTTATACAATGTAATTTTGAAAACCCTTATAAATAGGTTAATTAAAAAAATAGAGAAAATATATATATAGAAGCAGAAATTTAAAAAAATAATTAAGATTATATTGAAAAATTAAATTAAAAACTGAAAATAAAATGCTTTAGATAGTATTTATTAAATTTGTTTTTAATTTAATTAATATAATAGCTAAAATGATTTTACATTCAAATTTATATTAAAAATATCTCATCAGATATCTTTACAATAATTTATAACAGAATGTATAGATGAAATTATAATATACAAATGTATTTTTGATAATGGCAGAAAAAGTTCTGATTATAAAATCTCTAGTTTTGTATAACGTTCAGGAAATGTAAATCATTTACGCTCTGTATATGTGCAGATAAATCTAAAATATGTTAATTATAATGTTGTTCATAAACTCCTTTTGCTAAAAATCGATAGGTATTTCACTATTTCAGATAAAATTCTTTAACTCTTTAAAAAGCATAAAATGCAAGTCAAAGTTTCATTACTCTAAAGGAAGAGACATAATGATTATTAACAAGTTAGAATTTATTTACAAAACTGTTTCTAGGATTTGAAAAGATAGAAAATAACAAAATTACTCTTTTGTAATACATAACTTTTCAGATATTTTTACTGAAAATCTGGATCTCACTTTTTTAACTTATAAGAGAATACTTTTTGATTGATTCTTTAAATATAATAGGAGTACATAAGGTCCACAGAGTAAAGCAAGCTCCGAAGCAGTTATCCAATAATGGATTTGTTTCTGAGTGTGAAATTAAAGAATGTGTGTTTTAAAATCACTAGAGGTACTAATGATGTTTCATGATGCTTTTTCTACTCTAATTTTCTCCATGTTTTGAAAAAATATAAAATTGATAGATAAAAGGTTTATTTATATTCTAACTACTGTTTCAGTTTTTAATGCAAAGCTCCTAATTAAGTGACAATTGTCTAGCTTGTTAAGTTGTCATAATTTTTTCTCGCTGTTTTGGACATGCATAGGTATTAAACTGATGTAATTTTGTGCTGTATAAAAAATTTAAAAAATGATCAAAAGTATTTCTAATATTTATATAAAACGCATCTTCTATATTCCAATTCCTATTAAAATGCTTCTTAGTTCTGCGAATTTTTAAAAATTTACAAACTTTCCTCTTTGCAGCTTTGCTCAAGGTAATTCGAGATTTTTTGGACAGTATGCAATGATAAAGAGAAAATTCATAATTCAACTACTAAAAATCCCCTATGGTGTTTATAATTGAAGCATAATGTATACTACTGGAATGATAAATAAAATGTATATATGATTGAATTGAATATTTGTTTCAAGTATATGTAAAATATTTAAAGAATTGATTTAACAATATAGCTTTATATAAATACTGAAATATAAAAAAAATGAAATATGAAATTTTTTAAATCTCTGTATCATAGAAGTTTCTAATTCTATGTTTTACTTCCTCTCAGTATTATTTTCTTTAAAAATTAGCATATTTTGATTTGATCATAAAATGTGCAATTTTAAAATTTTCAATGGAAAAATACTTTGGGAAGGTATTAAAAAGGAAACATTAACAAACGGTGTAAATTTACACAGTGGAATCTAATGAAAGTGAAAATTAAATTTATTAAGTCTTCTTTCATTTATGGTCATTTTTCTTAAGTTTTACTTTTTCCGTGTTACTCCACTGAAAAAAGGGACTTTAATAGGTCGTATAGTTGTAGATATTTACCAATGTTTCTTGCAAAAAGTAAATGCTAAAAATTAGAAGATTTGAGAGTTTATAAAATTTGACAAAATAGTTAGAAGTATGTTTTGTATTTATCTACTAAAATATAATTTAGTAATTATGGTTTATTTCGACTGATTTTAGAAAGCAACAAATTAAAATGAAATTCATATATTAAGTAATTACAGCGAATGAACTTGAGTTTTAAAGGGTCATAAATATGTTTTTCATGAAATTTTCAGAATATATAATTTATGTACAAAATATCAATCTTTGGATCAAAATATATATATATACTTTATTTAGTCCTCAAAGGGAACTTAAGTTTTTTTCGGTCTTTCTAGTTACAAAAATATTCTTCTAGCAAATTATATTGTTGAGATTTCAAAAATTTGGTAAAATTTAAGTGCAACATTTCATAAAATAGAAATGTGCTTTAAATATAAATAAATTTAGTTTCACAATAAGCAATAGCTTTTAAAGTATAGTTAGATACTAAAAATTTTGTTTCTAATGTAATATTTTCTGAGTAGTGTTGCACGCAAGCTGTCGTACCAATTTATTGTTCGATAAATAGTTCATGCTTTCCAACTCTATAAAAAATATGCATTTATATTATGTTTTAAAAAAATTGTACATTGAAAGAAAATATAGATTTATTGCTGGAAATTAAAAGTATTTTCTAAAGTGTTATACTTTATAAAACATAAAATGTTCTAATATCATGATTTTTTTTCACTTTTCAACTCCTAAACACATTACCTGCTACGAATCCAATATTTGGTTGAATTTCTTTTCATTTGCAGACTTCGCATCCAAATAGTGGTGATGGAATTTATGATTTTATATGAATGTCTCCATAATTTAGAGACATTATAAAAAACAAGAAAGATCAATCATGCATAAACCATTGATTATGAAACACTTTTCAACTTCAATGCAATTTTATTTAAACACCTCTAAAATGCGATACATTCTTCGATAATATTTTTAAAATTATCATAATACTACAATAATTTATTATATTTGATCGAAGCAAATGAAATTTATTCAAATGACGCCATCGAAATATAACATGCCTGGCTCTCTCTATAAAAGCAGCATTTCATTCATAATTATTTTTCCATTCATTTCATTCATCACAATACTATAATAATTTATTTTATTTAAAAACTTAAGACCATGGAGGTACAAGTAATTAAACTCTAAGCTTAGAACTTCATAAAAAAAATCGTCCTTCTCTCTGTAAAATCAATGGATATTTCATTCATATCAGCTATATTACAGACTCCATAAGCTAAATAATTTTGTGTTAAAGAAATGCAGCAATTCTTATACAACTCATTCAATATATTTTTCTGTTTACATTTTCCATAACTGAAAATTAAGCTTCGTTGTAGAAATAATCAAAGTTGGATGATCATTTAAACTCAAATATATTGTAATTGCGTTGTTTCAGTATGTAGATGAACAGAATTTAAATCGTCCTTCTCTCTGTAAAATAAATGGATATTTCATTCATATCAGCTATATTACAGACTCCATAAGCTAAATAATTTTGTGTTAAAGAAATGCAGCAATTCTTATACAACTCATTCAATATATTTTTCTGTTTACATTTTCCATAACTGAAAATTAAACTTCGTTGTAGAAATAATCAAAGTTGGATGATCATTTAAACTCAAATATATTGTAATTGCGTTGTTTCAGTATGTAGATGAACAGAATTTAAGCAAAAATAAAGCGGTTTTTAGGACAGATACAACACTAAATATGAATTAAAAAGAACTTTAAAAATCATGATTTTGACACAAGATGGATGTCATATTTTATTCTGAAGTGGGTCACGTGATCTCTTCATGTAATGGTCACGTGATCTCTTCATATAAAAGGTGTAATTATTATTTTAATTTCGATTTAAAAAACTACTGAATATATTTTGCTGAAATTTTTTTTATATGTTTTATGGGATAATTTGAATATTTTCTAAAACTTTCGAAGCAATTTGTGAATTTTAAATCTGCTTAAAAAGTGTTTGAAAAATTAGGTCCCATAGGGTTCAGTGTATTTCATTTTTTCAATCCGGGTTCAATCCAAAACTGATTGGATATTCATTTATATTTCCATGGGTTCTACAGACCATCTGAACAACATACTAAAATTTCATTTTGATAAAGTAATTTTTACGGCAGTTATCGTGTTAACGGACAGACAGACGGAATGAACAAAGTTACAAACACTTTTTAACTTTGTTATCAAGTGTTAAAAAAAACATTGAGTGAAATTATTTCTCTACAAAACTTTTTTTTCTTTTCTTGTGAATGTAATTTTGGAGTATAAATTTAAAGAAAATGACTTTTTCTTAATAGTTTGAAGAATTTGAACATTATAATTAATACCATACATATTCTAAAGCATCTTAGATTCATAATTTTATATAAATGACTTTTCTGCTTTGGTGACATTTATTATCCAGAAAAAATATTGAGTGATATGGTGATTTCACAAAATATTTTTCTTATTTTTTATGAATGTAATTTTGAGGCATAAATTTAGAGAAAAAGTCTTTTCTTAATTATAAAATGGTTGAACATTAAAATTAGTATTATACATATTATAGGTCATCTTAGATTCATAATATTATATAAAAACACTTTTGAGTCGGGATGACATTTAACCAATATAGTTTTGGCAATCAACATGTTAAAAAAGAAACTATTTCTAGATGAAAAACGATTCTGACAACATTACATTCTAACTAGTTTGAACTGTTTATAGTTATATTTAATTTTTACTCTTTTATTCTCAAATTTTTCATATATTCTATTTTATGTTTTGAACATTTATTTTGCATGATGTTGCTTGAAATAAGTCCTGGAACAAGATCAAATGCAGAAAGAATCAACATTTAACATATTTTAACTTCAACCAGCTATTATAATTATTTTGTAATTCAACTACAATTATTAAATAATGCAAATTTTGATATGGCATCTTGTAATTTTTTTAAAATGTTATTTACAAAATATTAAAATATACTGCAACGTCATAACTGGAGATATTCACACAATTGTTCAAGGTAGGAAATAAAATATGGCCTGATGAATGGATATACCCTAAGTATCATTTTATGTTATTTGGTTTTTCTGTAATTATACTCTGATTTCATTGGTTTTCAGTTTAGATATGTATTTTTAGGTGCTAAATACGAATTCGAAGTGAAAGTTAACATTGTGCAATAAGAAGTCCTTAAAAATGGATGGCGGCCAAAATTTCAAACTTTGTAATTGATTTTCTGTTTTAGCACTTGCAAAAATTATCCTATTTTGTTCAAACTGTCGGAGGTTTAAAAATAGTTACTAATTAATAGAAAAAATGTTGGCCATCCATTTCGGTGTGTGTGAATAATGTAAATAGTTTAACTAGTTGACCCAAGGCAGCAATCAACATTCACCTAGAATGATACCAATAAATACAGATTGGAATTTGTATATGATATGCTAAAATATCTCCATGGAAAAATTAACATGTCCAGAATATTCCAAAAGATGAGATATAGAACTAAGTATATATGTATATATTTTAACTTGCATGATTGATTGTATTTATCATTATTGACCTTCATGGATGCTTCAATATCCAGACCTTCATCTACTTACCAGTGTTTAATCTGAAAGTTCTTCAAACTCATAAAATGTGAGAAGATTTCAAGCCAATGATGCGGAGGCACTTTTCTTTATATATCTTTGGAATATTCTCGACAGGTTAACTTTTCCTTGGAAATATTCTGACATATCATACACAAATTCCAGTTCATCCCATTCTGGTTCATCCATTCCAGTACATTCCATTCCAGTTCATCCCATTCCAGTTGATCTCATTCTGGACAGACGTCCATTGCTTCTTTGGGTCAACTAGTCTGAAACTTTTTTGGTATCATCATGGAACTTGGCCGCAGCCGTTTTCTATTGATTAGCAACTATTTCTACGACTCTGAAAATCTTAAACAAAATATTACAAATTGTAAAAACACGTATAGAATTTAAAATCTATCAAATTTGCCAGTAAATAGCAAAATTCATTTCAAAATGTAAACTTTAATTTTTAATTCATATTTAACATCTGAAAATACATGGTTATAATAAAAATTAATAAAATCAGATCATAATTAGAGAACATTGAAATTTTGGCTACCACCTTGGAATTATTTGTCACTTTTGAAGTGTCCGTTAAGATGATCCTTAGGATATATATGACTACTCATCATGCCAAATTTCATGCTTATATGCGTAAGTGAACAACTGTAGCTGAACTAACGTATGCTACTGATTTAAAAGTGTACATTGTGCCCAAGTCTAGTGTAAAGAATAAACTTATTTAGTCTTGGGGATGTATTAAATAATTTGATACAACAATGGGAATAGGAGGTTTTTATCGTCAATCATTGTGTACTTGTATAAAAACTTAAAAATAAAACCAACTTCAAATATTTTTATATTATTTTCTTTCTATGAAATAATGTAGCAAAATAGACATGCTTGGATTGTTGGTGCAGTTTTTTTATGGATGTGCCTTCATTATGTAAAATATTAAGGATATTGTTCGAACGATCACTAAATAAAAGAGGAAATATACGTTCTGGTTGATATTCAATAACTATCGTACGTCAATTAAAAATAGACACACCTCATAACATTTAAAAGCAGAATTTTAGAGCTAGAACTTGGGACTGCCTTTATATTCACAAAAAGAAATATTCTTTCAGAAAAACAAATTTTACAACTCAATTAAAAAGTTTAAAAGGCATGTATATTAAATTTCTTTTCCTCACCAAATCAGCTATTTTAAAAAATTCTATAAAAAAAAATGTTATAAATATACAGTCTTAAGATATAAACAAATTTTACAACTCAATTAAAAAGTTTAAAAGGCATGTATATTAAATTTCTTTTCCTCACCAAATCAGCTATTTTAAAAAATTCTATAAAAAAAAATGTTATAAATATACAGTCTTAAGATATAAAGCTATTGCTATTTTAAAAAATTCTATAAAAAAAAATGTTATAAATATACAGTCTTAAGATATAAAAATTTTAATTCCAATCCAACCATTATATTTTAACTTTTGAACACGTAAAAATATTTTTAGTTGAAAATGAGATTTTCCTACTTTCATTTGAATAGCATTAAAAATCTATATCTGCACTCTAAATTCAAAAATGCAATTTTAAAGGAATTAAATATTAATTAAAAAACCAAGAAAAACATACAACAAATATGGTTAATACCATACTTTGATAACTGAAATTATGTCAATCCTTCAATTTTATTGGCATAAATATTATTGATTAAATTTTTTTCTAAAATGTTCTGTGTCAAATTGCAGAGAAAATAAGTACATCAAATATGCCACCATATGTTTTATATTGAATTACAAAAAATAAATAATATAATAATAATAAGTTGTCTGTAAAACTTTATGTTGGTCATAAAATCACAGGAATAAATATGTCAAGCTTCATTTTATGTCAAACTAATTTTGAAATTTTAAATCGTCTGTAAAATTATATGTTAGTCACAAAGTCAACATTTTGAAATTTTTATTGAATTTTATAAAAATGACGGTGAAATTATATGTTGGCCATAAATTGAAAGTTTGTGTTGATTTTGTGACCAAATTTTACAGTCATTTTTGTAAAATTTATTTCTCTGCTTTTCCGACCAAAATGTAATTTTACGGAAAAATATACCTATGATTTTGTAACTAACTAAGTTTACGAGCAATATTCTAAAATTTATCCTAGCAATTTTGCGACCGACGTGTAATTTTACAGATAATTTTCTCGATTTTACGGGCAGTATTATGAAATTTACGGCCATGTAAATACGGTCAAAAAATAATTTTACGGACAATTTCCTAAAAATTACGGCCAAAAATAATTTTACGGATCATTTCTTTAAATTTGCGGCCAAAAAATAATTGTACAGACAATTTCCTAAAAATTACGGCCAAAAATAATTTTACGGATCATTTCTTTAAATTTGCGGCCAAAAAATAATTTTACGGACAATTTCCTAAAAATTACGACCACAAAATTACGGTCATCCATGTTTTTTTACGAACATGGATGTAATTTTACGGATATTGGCAAGATCCCTATTGCCGGATTTTTTTTTTTTGAGTGTAGATGTCCTTGAAAAATAAAACAAAAGTGGCAATTCAGTATCATTTTTATTACTCACATATTATCTAAAGCATAGGTTCTCATCCTTTTTTTGCCCACCGCCCACTTTGAGAATATTTTTTTTACTTGCGAATCTGAAACAGCTATTGCCACTATTATATTTAAACGTGTAATATTATATACTATAGTCATAAGATAGGGTATCGCCCTATCCTATTTCTGAGTTTAAAAAAGACTGTTTCAATGAGAACAATTGAAATGCATACTTAATTATATTGAAAAGTATTTTTATTAACATTCAAAAGACATTGAATTTATAACTTATCTAATGGGAAGGTTGAATTTGATGCATTTCAAGGAGTTTGTTAATATCAGGCTCGATTTTACTTAAAAACAACAGTAAGTCACCGCGTTCAGTGACATGGAGCCGATTTCTCTTTTTAGTTACCAACGTTGCTACAGCACTAAATCCACGTTCAGCTAAATAGGAAGATGGGAATGCTATCAGAAATCGTTGAACAATCGACCATAATCCTGGGTACAGTTGCAAAATCGGCTTCTGCAGCCAAAATTCTTGGTAACCATTCTTGAATTTAATTTTTAATTCCTCATTTGTCGTCAGTTCTATTAGTTCTAACTGGGGTGATCCTGCTGTGTTGACATTTGAAAAAGGATCCAAAACCCAGTCTGGTATGTCCATGTTTAAAATGTCCTGGAATCGTTCCTTGAAATCACTGTGGAGGTTTTCCAAGTGTTGACAGTAAACAAGCAAGTCGTCGTGCTTGAATGATACTGCTGATAAATTTGGGAAGTTATTGAATTCGCGTCTGCCGATATTTCTTTTGTATAATGGCAGTTTGGACACGAAAGCAGCAACGCTATTTTTTGTCATAATCAAGTTTAAGTCGTTGCCTTGAAGTTGGAGATTGACATCTCATTAAACAATTTATACAGGTCTATCAAGTACGCAATATCGTTCTTTGATGAGATAAGGTTGTCGCGCAATTCCGTGCCTTTGTTTCCTAGGAACTCTATCACAGACCCAAACAGATTGTAAAATCGAGTCAAACAAGTACCTTTTGACAGCTAGCGCACCTCTGTGTGAAGCAGCAATCGGTTGAAATCTTCATCATTGCAATGCAAAGCCGACTAAATAATCTGTCATTCAACGAGTTACTTCTGATGTTATTAACTGCTCTGATGACATATTGCAGTGATGTATGGAGGTGTTCATTAAAGTTTTTCGCAACCAAATGTTGGCGATGAATTACGCAATGCACAGCAAGTACGTCAGGAACGTTATTTTTTAAGCACGCTATGAAGCCTTTGTGACACCCTGTCATAGCCGGTGCGCCATCCGTAGCAACTGACAAAATATTATTAAAAGGAATTTCCTTTTCGTCACAAAACTTTTCCAGTGTATTAAATATGGTTTCTCCTTTTGTATCTGTTTCCAAATTCGTAGCAAACAATAGTTCTTGACATATTTTCTCATCTTTGATAAACCTCACGTATGACAATAACAATGCTTCATTGGTTGGTAAAATGGACTCATCCAGCTGAATTGAACATTGACAAGTCTGCAGATGATTGCACAATGAATCCTCAATGTTTTCAGCCATCTCATCAATTCGTCTTTGCACAGAACTATTGCTCAAAGGAATTTTTCGGATAATATCTGCAGCTGGTTTATGGAGCACAGTGGTTATTACTCCATTTACTGCTGGTAAAATTAAATCTTCCCCAATAGTATGTGGTTTGCATGTTTTAGCAATTAATAAGATATTGTACGAAGCTCGAAGTCCGTCATCGTCTTGCTTAGAAGCTGATGAAAAAAGTTTTGATACAGTTGGCTGAATTTCGTACTTCTTTTTCATGTCTTGAAAATAGGTCACATCTTTGTCTTTCTTATCCGGGTGTACTTTATTAAAATGATCTTGAAGCCTAGAAGGCTTCATCGCTTCATTTGAAAATGTTTTTTGACAAATAAGGCACATTGGCGATGATGGATTTGTGGGATTTTCGATAAATCCGTACTTAATATAATCCACACTATACTGCCGCCTCTTCTTTTTTGCTTCCGACATGGTTTTTACTTTACAGATACGTCAGTAGTATTAGTGTACTTTTAAAACCCTGTCATCAATTGCACGCGATAATGCTAATGAAAATAAAATGAACAATCACTGCCTTTATATAGGTTGGAGACATATAACACGCATCGACAGGAATAAGATAAACATGCAAAGACTCGTTTATAACACCCGGCGCCGAAGTAAAGCGCGGGGGCAAGGGTGATGCGGGAGCAGAGTGCGGGTAGAACAAGCACAGATAATACTGTCAATTCTTGCAGGATTGCAAAAATCACGTTATTTAACAAAAACTTGTTATAACTGAATTGCTACAAGCATATTTTTTGCTATTTTTTATTAATAGGCTTTTGTTAACTTTATCTGTATTTATATATGAGATATTCCACGTGAAATTGGAAGATTTGAAAATTTTTAATTCAAATCTAAAATTAAAAATTTTTATATCATGCAATTTAATGTAGAACTGAATGTAATGGAATCTTTAAGTTCAATTTTCATCCACTTCCCGAACTACCGAAATATGTGAATTTTCGCACACGTAATAAAAATTATTAAAATACATACAATAACAAAAATTAATCAATATTAAAGTTTACTTTAGTTAGTACGTGATTAGCGTGTTTTTTTTTTTTTTTTTTTTTTTTTTTGTCTTTTTTAAACTATATTTTTTTAATCTGCCCACCGCCCCTCCGTACCATCTCAACGCCCCCTAATTTTCTCTGGGTCTTCTACTGCCCCCCTGAAAGTCTCAAACGCCCTCAAGGGGGCGTTATCGCCCACGTTGAGAACCTATGATCTAAAGTGTTCTTGAAGCATATCATTTACAAAGTCTTAAATATCATATTTTATTTTCATATTTAATGCTAGAAAATGTACCCGGCATTACACGGGAAATAAGATGCGAATTCTCGAAAACTTAACTACGCTTTCACGATAAATGTATCACTTTGTCCTATAACAACAGGTGCAGGTTATGACGTAAGTTGCATCACGCAGTCATAGATACTGATGAACCAGAGAATGAACTCTTTCCCAGCAAAATAAAAAATCTCAATTTTATGCTTGTGTTTAAAAATTCCCAGAAAATCAAAGAATAAAGTAATTAGATAAAAAGTAGAATGTGATGATATACACCCATATTCTTGCTAAAGTGTAGAGTTCTATTAATCTTTCATTTTTGAATGCGATAAAATAATAATTAAAT
Source organism: Amaurobius ferox (assembly GCA_951213105.1). NCBI lineage: Eukaryota > Metazoa > Arthropoda > Arachnida > Araneae > Amaurobiidae > Amaurobius > Amaurobius ferox. Next base: position 73,578,939 of record OX578149.1, on the reverse strand, counting down.
AACTTGTATCAAGCATATTTCAATGTATTAAAATAAATAAATAAGTATGAAGAAATTGTCCTATGGATTCGGTTCAAAGATTGTTAGAAAAACACAGTTCGATCTTTCTAATGATGTCAAGGTGAAAACTCTGATAATATTCTTGATCACCAAGCAACTGATTTGTGTAACATCACTGAAAATCATGCTTCAGCATAAAATAACTAAAAAACTAATTCAAATTTAAGAAAAATTTCACTGAGCCATATCATCCCGGAAGTTGATACATTGTACTAAATTTTGCTAGCATTTAAAGTTTTAATTTTCTGCTACAAATGAAAAACATGCACACAGACATCTCCTTTTATCATGTAAGTAATTCTCTTTAGTTTGTGAAAACCTTATTATAATTTATATTAGTTTTTTTAGATGGAATAAAGGTTTTGATAGTTAATTTTTCCTAAAGGTTACAGCTAAGAGACTAAAGCTGGTTTGTAAAAAAATTCAGCCAATTACAGGCCTCGCAAATAGTCCCTTAAAGTCCAATTTTTCATTATCAGGTCCTTTTTTCGCTGGGGAAATATGTATTTTCTTTTTAAAAGCCGAAATTCACGGAAATATGAATGGCTATCGTGGGAGTGCACGTGTTTACTTTTCTGTGATGCAAATGTTTCCTCCAGCACTTCCAGAATTGCACATGAGCCTTGTCTTTGTCCGTTTTTTAGATCGTTTAGAGCACCGTCCGTTTTTTAGACGCTGCGTGCTGGGGGTAATAACATAAATGGTGTTTTTCACACGAAAACGTCTGACAAGCTGTATTCTTTCTTTTATTCCCAGCACGCAGAATCCAAAAAACGGACGGGAGACAACAGGGGTTTTTGTTTATCAAACACTAGGCATAATACAAAGTTATAGATACATGAATGAACCGACGCGGCGGTCAAAGATCAAGTCAAGCGTTTCTTAGCGATCGTTCGGCTGCCGGGTTGTGGGTTCGAGTCCCACCTTTAGGCATGGATGTTGTGACTTTGGGCGCAGTGTGTTCCGCCCTCACTGGTGCGCCGGGCCAACGTCATGTGACGGTTAAATGGTACACGATTCTGGCCTGTGTATAGGTGAATGATGAAATATCAAGTGCCTGGCTATTGGGGGAAAAAATGCATGAAGTATCCCTAACAGCATTTTTTTTTCACAGTGACGTAAGATTTACGTCACACTGTGACTTTGGGACGTCGCAGTACGTCTCGGCAATGTCATATTGAGGTCACAGCGAAGTCAATTTGGTCATTTTCATGGTCGTTTGTGACGTCACATATTAACTTGTTTGTGACATTGTAATGTGGTCACATTGTTACGTGTTAATTAAATTGTGGAAACATCACAGAATATAGTCACAATGAAGTTACTAATACGTAACGTCGCATAGAAGTCACAAATATGATGTCACATTCTAACCCAGGTGTCACGTGACTACAACGTCACTGTCACACATGTGACGATCTTTGCTGTGAGGGATGTTATTTACGTTTACAATTGACTTGGATGCACGTTCAGGGGTCTTCATTGTCCTGAAATTCCAGAAAAAAAATAATTGTATCCTGAAATATCCTTATTTTTTACGTACCATCCTGAAATTTTACATATTTGAAAAGTAGATATGCCGATGTTACGGATTCTCCGTAGTTTCTGTGGGAAACATCCTCATCTCATACTACGGCTTACGGAATTTGCATAGTTTTCTACGGAAAATTGCGTTCTGGCTAGGCCAATGTACATTTTAGGCCGCATGCACGGAGATTTACTGCCGCATGTAATGTAAATTAAGATTGCAATCGCATGTTTTATGAAATTAATAAATATGCTTTTTCAAATTCAGTAGAAATCGCTAAAATGTTATGTTTTACATTAAAATACTTGTGCCCTAAAATATCCTTATTTTTTAGGTACCATCCCCGAAATTCCTGAAATTTTACTTATCTCAAAAGTAGAGATGTCTATTACTACGAATTCTCCGTAATTTCTAAGTAAAACATCCTCATCTCATACTACAGGTTACGGAATTTACATACTTTTATATTAAAAATTGCCTTCTGTCTAGGCCAATGTAAATTTACGGCCGCATGCACAGAAATTAACGGGGATTTACAGCCGCATGTATTAATGTAATGTAAATTAAGATTGCGATTGCGTGTTTTATGAAAGTAATAAATATGCTTCTTCAAATTAAGCATAAATCATTAAAATGCTATGTTTTTCATTAATTTCGCATAAACAGTGCAATTGCTCAATTCATTTTGTTCTCGTAATTGCCAAAAATACTTTGTATCTTTTTTTCATCCATCTCCATCTTCTAAATATTGCATATTAAGGTGACTAAACTAGCATTTCACCGTATTTCGATTGATTATTAAGGTTAATTTTTTAATTATTTTCGCATAAACAGTATAATTCCTCCATTCAGTTTTTCTCGTGAATTCCCGAGAGTAAATTAGTATCTTTTTCCATCCATCTTCATCTTCTTAATCTAGCATATTAGATTAACTGAACTAGCATATTTTCATATTCTGGTTAATTATTACGGTTAATTTCTTACTTATTTTCGCATAAACAGTGTGATTGCGCAATTCTTTTTGTTCTCGTGAATTGCTGGTAATACATTAGTATAGTTTACATTCATCTCCATCTTTTAAATGTCCCCCCCCCCCCCCAATGGCAAGGCAAGTTACAGAACATGTACATGAACAATGATGTAAAGTAACAAAAATCTTTTAAATGTTGCATATTAGATGGACTAAACTAGCTTATTTTCATATTTTGCTTAAAAAGTTAATTTTTACTTTCCTTATATGCATAGTATAATATATAAGGAAAGTATTGTGACAAGGCCGAAAATTCAAATTTGAGTTTTCGACGGAAGAGCACGTTTCAAGCATTCCTGATCACGAATTGAACATTTTTGAGGTGATGTCTGTCAGTGAGTCTGTGGAGATGATATCCCACAAACAAATGGAACGATTCGAATGAAATTTGGTACAAAAATTACAATTCATGAATAGTGGAAGCGTATTGTTTTTAAAACACAATCGAATGTTCAGAACCCCTTAAATTTTCGAGTGAAATTTTGAAAAATCATCAAAAAATCAAAACCTTTAAAAAAGTTACACAAATAGGCATTTCTGATGTAATTTTTCTTTACAAAACAATTGACATAAACTAGCGTTCTAGCTAGCATGAACAGTTCTCGAGATATTGCACATTTTTCAAATAAATTTATCAAAAAATCCCATAAATTAAAAAAAATATATTAACGGTTGAGAAACATGTTCACTTTTCATATGTAATATCATGCGATAAATTTGGTGACTATTCTCGTGGACCTAGCTCGTTCCATTCATGAGAAAATATACTTTAAATAATACTTTTGTATTTGAACGCAATAGCCATTTATCTGCTATAAGAATAACTTATTTCTCCGTCCATAACGTTTGATGAGATTTGGCAATATTTTTTAATGTTGCCAAATTAACGAAAATCTCGTCAAATGGATAAAAATGACGACTAATTGATGAAAATTCAATATCTTGGAAAGAATATAAGTATCTACTATAAGAATAACCAATTTTGTTTTACTCCAAAAATAGTAAATCCATTGCATTATATAGGGAAATTCATATGTTGCCCACATCAGATCTTTTTAATTATATTTGAAAATACAAATCTTTCTATTTTGAATAATGGGTATAAAACCTGTGACGGGATATTTTCCAAAAAATGGTAAAGCTATGTTTTAGGCAAAAAGGCAACCATTTTGGCAGGAATATAATTCATTGCTATATTTTATTTTAATTAAGATCAATATTTGTGACTCTTTAGTGAAAACTTGTGTTATAGCAAACATAAATGTTTGTTTTCATTAAAGTAATTTTCTCCAGATAAAAACTTTATACAGGGTGTCCAGTGCTGCCGGTGCCCAATCGCTATTTCCTCAACCGTTAGTCACAGAGATATACCTCCAATTGCAAAAATGTTTAAAATTTTAAAATCTGTTATGTTAGAAACAGTTTAAAACAATAAATGCATTTTTGAAAGAAATACGAAATATAAATTTTTATACGGTCCCCCAGTCCTACCAGTTATATTTAGGAAAATCATTCTCATCCAGTTTCATGCAAAATAAAAAAAAATTCTAAAATTATATAAATTCAATAACTGCAATTGTTAATGAACACAAATGCTGAAGACTACAATTTTTTTTTATGTACAAATAGCTTTTTCCAGTGATAAATTTTTCATAGCAAAAAATTCAATTTATCAGGTAATTTATTGGTAATTTCATGTCTTAAGCACCCTTTCTTGGGTAGCTGTATCCTGCCTTTTTTCACTTTCCCAGCAATACATGGTAATGTATAGGGAAAGTATTGGAATCATGTCGAAAATCCCAACTCGAGTTTTCGACTGATCTACACATATCGGAACCTCTAGAATACGAAAAAACTATTTTTAGCATGATATCTGTGTGTGTGTCTGTCTGTGCAATGAATGTATCCACTCAAAAACTAGTGGATCAAGTTTCATAAAATTTGGTATGGTATGTAAGTCACTTGTGGGTGACCCTGGTACTGATAGTTTTGGGTATGATTCGGGATAAATAAACCCGCCTTTTTTCGCGAAATCGCTCATAAAAATTGTCTGTATTCACTCTAGCTGAATAACTAATAGATCAAATCTTATAAAATTTGGTAAATAAGTAACTTGTGTGTTACCCGGATGCTGATTAGATTTTGGTACGATTTGGAAAACAATAACCTGCCTTTTTTTTTGTGAAATGTTCCGCAAAAATCTAAAATAAAGACTATGTATGCTCAAATATATCCATTAAATGCTTGTTTTATACATAATTTTTGACGATAAAAAGAATAAGTCAAACTCCATTGCACTAGGACTAGACGTTCTCGAGATATTTCAGTTTTCTTGCATTTTCAATGCGCCACCTTTGAAAATAAGTCCAGTTATCAAATGTGAATGAAAATTGAGTTAAAAGTGCAAATTCAGTGTAATTTCAAATAAGAAAATTAATTTAAGTCTACTGGGAAAGTCATGTGCTGCCCACATCAAATTTTTACTTTCCCTGCAATATATGGTAAGATATAGGAAAAGTATTGGAATCATGTCAAAAATCGCAATTCGAGTTTCCGACGGATCTACAAGTTTTGGGACCTGTAGAACACGATAATTACTATTTTTAGCGTGATGTGTGTGCAATGTATGTATCCACTCTAACTCAAAAACTAATGGACCAGATTTCATAAAATTTAGTAGGTAAGTCACTTGTGTGAGAGCCTGGTGCTGATTAGTTTTTGGTACGATTCGGGAAAAACAACCCGCTTTTCTTTGCGAAATGATCCACAAACATTGCCTGTATCCAATCTAGCTGAAAAACGAATAGATTAAATTTTACAAAATTTGGTAAATAAATCACTTGTGGGTTACCCTTGTGCTGATTAGATTCTGGTACGATTTGGAAAAAAAAAATAACCTGCCTTTTTCTGCAAAATGACTCGCAAAAATTATCCAAATCTAAAATAAAAACTACATATGATCAAATATATCAATTAAATGCTTGTTTCATACTTAATTTTTAATGATGAAAAGAATAAAGCCAACCCCATTACACTAGGTCCAGCCATTCTCGAGATATTTTAGTTTTTTCGCTATTCCACCGTTTAAAAAAATCCAGTTACCAACTGAAAATAAAAATTGAATTAAAAGTGCAAATACACTGTCATTTTAAATAATTAATTATGGACGTTATTTTGTGCAATTAATCTCAATATAATGAATTATTGAAGACATAAACAGAACGTTAATATGAATCTGCAGGGAATGTCATGTACTGCCCACATCAGATATTTAATTTTTGGAAACTTTTAGGATGCAATCATTCATATGAGATATCATCAATTTTTTCCCCCTGTATGGTCTCGTTCTGATAACTTTTTTAAATTGAAAATTGTCCTTTTTTTTCTCAGGAACATAGTAAAAATTTGTTGTGAGCCATACAATTATCTAGTGGCTAATAAACTCCAAAATCATTTAAGATTTATGTGAAAGTTCATAAGTACTAGAGCATTCTAAATTTCTGTGTATCTTATATTTTTAAAGCAGATAACATTTTCTAATTTTGTAAGTTAAAATAGCAAATTAAGTGTTTGCACCATTATAATTTACTATTTTTCTTTTAAATCTTTCAGGCTTCTTGATCCAGCCTATTCTGCTCAGTTTGATAACTACAAAACCGTCTATGCGGATGTTTTATACAGGTGGAATTTACTTGAACAGCGAGCTCAAGTTCTTAAGACTGTGTCAGTATCTACCAAAAAGCATCAGGGTGTTGGTAAGTTTTTTTATGCAAATAATACATTCCATATTTAATGGCACATTCAACAATTTAAAGTCTGATACAGTTTGTTGTGTTTAGAATTTTTGACAGAGTGCCAACACTGTAAAAAGGATGGAACAAGTGTTCAGTGCCAATCTTGCAAGAAATTTAGCTTTGTTTGTGTCATTTGCTGTGTTGCTGTAAAAGGTAAGAAATAATTTCTTGAATTAATAATTCCTTACAATAATCTTATGAATTAATAATCTTCTGCAAATATCCTATATGCAGAATTATAGTAGCTTCAAGACAGCTTTAAATATTTCTGATTGGTTTCTTGTTTGCTCCTATGTTTAAATAATCCAAGGCAATGCAAAATCTAGTGTGAAAAATTGTTGACAAAAAGTAATTATCTTGAACTGTGATCATGATTTTAACCAAGAATTTACAAATTTTGTTCAGTAAATATTTAAGACCTTAGAGCTTAGACTTTGCTGTATGCTTATTTTAGATCATCTCCTTCCCACCCCTCAAAAAAAAGGGGGGGGGATAGGTATATATATATATATATACCAAGATTTATATAAGCTTATTTTTGACATTTAACTATTTTAAACTATATTTCCCAGGTAACACACATACGGTATTATAACCGTTGATAAACCGTTTATACGTTATATTTTCGTATGTGTTATACGATAAACGGTAATACATCGGTTATAATACCGTTATGAGTAAATGGTATATAAAAATACCGTATATCATACGTATGAATTACCGTGTATGAACATACCGTATGTAGAAATACCGTTTTAAATACGTATGTATTACTGTTTATTTTACATTAAAATAACCGTTTTTATTACGTTAAAAATACCAATTTATCATACGTAAAAATAACCATTAACGCTCCCCTCTCGCTCAAATCCTCTTTCAGCTTTGTTCTCGAACCCTTTTCCCAAAGGCATTTTTATGTATTACCGTTTAAAATACATTATAAATACCGTTTATCATACGTTATAAATACCGTTTATATTACATTAAAATTACCATTTTTCATACGTAAAAATAACCATTAACGCTCCCCCTTGCTCAAATCCTCTTTCAGCTTTGTTCTCGAACCCTTTTCCCCAAGGCATTTTCATGTATCCCTTCTTGTTTATGTTCACCCTCCCAAGCTCTAACCCCGCCGTGACGTCACGCAGTTCTGGAAGCTTCCAGAACGGACTCATTTCTACCTCAGGGGACGAAGCCATAAGCTTTGTGCATCTGGCAACACTGAGTGCAGTAATCATTCTTTACGTTTCCCGCCATGGTTTGTAGCACAGAAAGGTTTGTATCTTGAACTTTATTTTCCCGTGTTAGGTTAGTGTTAGGTTAACATGTTGCTTAATTTATATAACTTATTTAATTATATTTAGCTTTAACTTTTATTTTATTTTATATATCTTCCTAGCTTTGTTGTATGTATGCACATATTGCTTTAAAAGCAAACGGGAAAAGTGCATGCATCGTGGTATGTGCATCCATGCTCGCATTTAATACTATCTAAGCGGAGATTAAATGAAAACGTGGTCCGAGATTGCATTTGTTGTCATGCATGCATGTTTATTTCAAATATTGTAAAATCAGAAATTATTCTTTTACATGTTTTTATGTATTTTAAACTTAAAGATGGTATAACTTAAATTTTAAACTTAACTTAGATTTTAAACTTAAAGATGGTAATAGGCTGCAACCTGAAAATGCAGAACACTTAATTTTCCTGTACCGTAACTTACCTCTAACTTTGATTACAAAGAATAATTAGTTTGTTTTTAAACAATATTTCATATATGGTGTAAAACTTAAGAAATTAAAATACTGCCAAATTGAATATTCATCCAAGGGTCATTCCGTGTCAAATCAACCAATGATCTGAACCTTGACATCATGGAAAATGATAATTTTTGGTACAATAGTAGTACCAGTGAAGCTGACAAAAACTGTAAATATTAGATTTTTTGGGCTCTTAGTTTTCAGTTATTGACTTTCTTAAAAGCGAAATTTGGCAAAAAAAAAAAAGTATTTGACCTAGAGATCTCAAATTGGTGTCATTTTTTTTTTCTTTTAATGGGTCTTAATTTGATATGACTATGCTATTCTCTAAAAACAATTTCTCTTTTAGTTTGTAATTATTTTAGAAACTCCAATTTTAAAAAAGAGTTAAATACCATAATCATGTTGTATATCAAATTAAGGTCCATCGAAAACAAAAGACTGCACTAATTTGAACTCTCTTGGTCAAATAGTTTTTGATCTACCACTGTTTAAAGATTTCAAAACTTTACCAGATTTGGCTTTTTTAAAAAAGTGAATAACTGAAAATCTAAAAGCGCAAAAAATATGAAATTTTACGGTGTTTTTAAACTTTACTGGTACTATCACTGTACCAAAAATGATCAATTTTTTAGATATCAAGGTTCAAACCATTAAGTGATTTGACACAAAATGACATACATTTAGTACATAACTCATTAGCCAGTTTTTTCATACATTCAGCCCACATATGTTCTCAATTTTTACAATTTGCTACACACTTAATATTCAGGATGGCCACTCAACTGGGAAAAGTCAGGGAATTTTGTGAAAATTCTGTTTTTTTTTTTTTTTTTTAATTCTAGTTGTCCTTATAAAAACAGGACTGCCCAGTTTGTATGCCATTTTCGAAAAATTTCGCCAAGTATTATGCTGTACTCGTAACTTCTAAATAAAGGCTGCCATGTGTCCATTTGATTCCGTATAAAAACAAAAATGCAGAGTTTGTGCTCCATTTTGGACAACTGTTGCCAAGAATATTATATACATTTTACAATATTTTTTCTATTTTAATGACATTCTTTTGACATTGCTGAATTGACATTAATTATTCAATGGCTGTAGCTTGTTACAGTGTAGTTTTTGCATATCTTTAATGTCTGTCATTGTGAACAATTTGCAATGCCCGTATTTAAGGACATCAGTTTAGACTATTTCTTTTTATTTCTTCAGGGAAAAAAAACATTAAATTCTTTTAAATATTTCAGTAGTTCAATTTTGCTGCATTTACATGTATTTTTTATTAAAAATGTCAAAATTTATTTGTAAAAACAAAAAATGTGTATTTTTTTCTCCTGATTTAATATAACTTTTTTTTTAATAGTGGAGTAATTGTTAAGATTCTTTAATCAAATTTGTAACTAAATAGGGATGTGCACGCATTTTATGTTAAAATTACTGGTCTGGAATTTCTTTTCAATTCACCTGGAAAAGTCAGGGAATTTCAATGTGTCTGAAGAGTGGCCACCCTGATATTTCACATGCCACTCAATATAATTTTATATTTACAATTATAATTACAAAACGTTCAAGAACTTTTAAAATAAGTTCTTCTCCAAACTGAGTGAAGATAATTTCATTTCTTCCTTGCTCAAGAGTACAAACTCTCCCAGTTGCAGTAACAGGCTCTACTTTTTGCAAAATGGTCTCACCTGGCACATTCAATACGTCACTCGGTTGAGGATGAAAGTAAGAAAAGGTCCCTTAGGATGTAGGAAGCTTACTTTATAGTTGCTCGTAACATTATTCTTCTCAAGAATACATGCAAGCCACAAAGATCCTTTATAGACTATATAGTGCCAAATCCAGATTCAATTTTTACTAAATTAGTTTGTGTAATATAGTCGAATGCTGTCACACGTTCAGTAAACCGGTGTTCACTACAGTAATAATGCTTAACAAGAAGCCAATTTTCAGAAATTGGGTAAAAAGAATGAAGTTTTTGAGTACAGCGCAGTTGATGAGTATGAAGAAGTTAAAGAAATACTGTCGCCACAGTTGAATGACTTTAAGGCAATCATGGGTACTCAAAAACTTCATTCTTTCTACCCAATTTCTGAAAATATACTTCATGTTAAGCATAATTACTGTAGTGAACACCAATTTACTGAACGTGTGACAGCATTAGACTATATTACACCAACTAATTAAGCAAAAATTGAATCTGGATTTGTCACTATACTCTATAAAGGATCTTGGTAGCTTGCATGTATTCTTGAAAAGACGAGCGACTATATAGTTAGCTTCCTACATCCTAAAGGACCTTCTTCTTTCTTTTATCCTCAACCAAGTGACGTATTGAATATTTGAATGTGCTAGGTGAGACCATTTCGCAAAAAGTAGAGCCTGATACTGCAACTGGGAGAGTTTGTACTCTTGAGCAAGGAAGAGATGAAATTGTCTTCACTTGTTTGGAGAAGTACTTATTTTAAAAGTTCTTGAAAAGTAACGTTTTGTAACTGATTGTAAATACAAAATTAAATTTTGAGTGACATATGTGAAATATTAAGTGTGTAGCAAATTGTTAAAATTGAAAAGAACATATGTGGGCTGAATGTTTGAAACAACTGGTTAATGAGTTATGTGCTAAGTATATGTTATTCCGTGTCAAATCAATTAATGGTTTGAACCTTGATACCTCAGAAATCGATCATTTTTGGTACAGTGATAGTACCAGTAAAGTTTACAAAAACTGTAAAATTTCAGATTTTGGGGGCTTTTAGATTTTCAGTTATTTACTTTTATTAAAGACATTAAGGGACTATTTGTGTGCCAAATTTCATAGTCGGTCGTTAAGGGGTTCCTATGGAAATTAAATTTTTTGTAATTTAGCTAATTTCACTTATAGTTTAATACAAAAAAAAAATAATTTTCATAGGAACCCATTGGCTTCCCATTATGAAACTTGGCATACAAGTAGTCCATAAAGCATATATTTTTTTTTCAAAAAAATTAAAAGGGGTGTTTTTGAGATTTAAAAAAAAAAAAATTTGAAGCTTTTCAAAAAATTCAAATTTGAAATAGCATAGTCATGTTATATATCAAATTAAGACTCATTAAAAGCAAAAGAAAATAACACTAATTTAAGCTCTCTAGGTTAAATAGTAAGTCTCATTTATAAGCATTTAAAAAACGATATTTCGGTATAATTTTTTTAAATACATGATTTGGAAGAATTAAAAAAATATATATACTAGGAAGAAATTTTAAAATAATATGCTACTTAGGACAAATTTTAAAAAAAAGTTGATACTGGGGTGAAATGTTAAAAAACACAATACTAAATTAAAATAATTTGATACTTTTAAGAAAATAAAAAAAAAATACCTGGAAGAAGTTAAAAAAGCCTTATACTTAAAAGAAAATAGAAAATAAACATGATACGTACAAGAAATAAAAACACAATTCTGGGAATTTTTTTAAAAACATTAAACACAATATTATATTTCATAATGTAGTAGATTATAATTTTTGCAATTTTTAGAAATAATTGTGAAACAGTTTGTGTTCTGTGTATCTAGAAACATGTTCTACTTGGGCTCTGTGCCCTTACTCACTGTTTTCACTCTTAAAAATCATCACAGTTGCATGATACCACCATTGATCAGAGATGTGTAGTTTTAGCATGCTAAATTAAAATTTAAAATAGCCTATAATTGTAATTTAAAATAGCCTATAAACTTAATTACAATATTATTAATATTGTTTTTTTTATATATTTTTAGTATTGAAGTTTACTTTTAAAAAATTAACTCTTTAAAAATTGCAAAAATGTTTTAAGTATTATGTGTTTTAATATATCCCAAAATTTTATTCTGTATTTTTAAGTTATTTTCAATTTAAAATAGCTTATCTTTTAGATTTAAAATTATATTTCATAATGTAGTAGATTATAATTTTTGCAATATTTAGAAATAATTAGAATTAAAAATATATTTAAATATAAACTGAAAATAAAGGAAAAAAACATTTTTGCATTAAAATTATTGTATTAACAATATATAATATAAATTAAAATAAAAATTTTATTACATATGAACAGAGTGATTCTATAGTATTGTGAATTTTGCATATATGACACATTTGATATATCGTATCTTTGTAAAAATATGATTTAGATGAATGTATTTTAAATTTTAAAGATACTGTTTCAGATTGTGTTGATTTCAAATTTATAAATTCAAGTACATTATTGAAATCAACACAATCTGAAAATTTGACATCTATTATAAAAATATATTCACCTGACTCAATATGTTTGTTTTACAAAGATGCATAAAACTTTGTAAATATCATGTCTGCAACATGCACTATTCTGTAGAGTTGTCCAATGTGTGATAAATATGTATATAAACACGTAATAAATACGTGTAGAAACACAATATAAACATGTAATAAATACATGTAGAAACACAATATAAATATGTATGGGAATACATTATAAATGCGTATGGGAACGCATAAATACATATGGGAACACGTTATAAACATGTATGTGGATATACGTAAGAAACACGTATGTGAATATACGTAATATACACGTATATGATATGTAATAAACATGTATCTGGATACGTAATAATAACGTATGTGGATATACGTAATATACACGTATGTGATACGTAATTAACATGTATCTGGATACGTAATAATAACACATGTGGATATACATAATAATAACGTATGTGGATACGTAATATACATGTATGTAGATACGTAATAATAATGTATGTGGGTATACGTAATAATAACGTATGTGGATATACGTAATAATAACGTATATGGATACGTAATAAACACGTATGTGCATATACGTAATAATAACGTATGTGAATATACGTAATATTAATGTATAAGGATACGTAATAATAATGTATAAGGATACGTAATAATAACCTTTTTTATAACGGTTGGTATACCGTATTCTAACGTACCATTTTTGCGTAATAATTACGTATGGCCTGACACGTAAAGATTACGTATTGCTTGATACGTAAGAATTACGTATTTGTGCTACCTGGGTTTAACATTTCAATTTTAAATATAGTATACTTTATTTAACATCACCCCTGGTAAATGATACCTTCTCCTATAGCAGTGATTCTTAACCAGTCCTTGGAGACACCTAAGGGTGCCGTGTGATTCTACAGGTGTGGCACAAAATGTGAAGAAAACATGCTTTTTCAAATAGAAATTATTCTTTTAAGAAAATAATTATTAGATCTGTGACATTTCATCAAAAATGGTCATGTAAGATAGCATTGCGTAAACATAATAAATAATAGTGAGAAAACCAATCCAGAACTCTGGCTTTACTTTAGGTTCCAAACTTGATATAAATACATTGTCCAAGTCCAAGACTTTCAGTTACGGGGTACCTGTCTCCAGGAGACTCATCCCCACATCGAAAATGAGCATGTCAGACCTTAGGTCTATTTTATATAGCAATATGGTCAGCTACGGCTCCACCAATGGGGTGGGCTGGTGAGTGGTCAGCTTGTGATGAGTCTTGAAACATGGTTTCTGCCTGCTCGGCTGTAAGAAGGGTGGAAAGGGTGGGAAATGCGCAAGAGCAAGTCACATTAAATCGAAAAAGAAGTGCAGAAATAATAAGTTTAAGTAAAGTTAATTTAAGTTAAAAAATAAGCATTTAAGAAAAATTTAGTTTACAAGTTACAAATTAAAGTTAGAAGTTATGAGTTAAGTTAAGTTAAATGAGATTACAAGTTTTAATTTTAGTTTTAAGTTAAGAGTTTAAGTCTAGGATTTGTAGAGTACATTACAAAAAAAGAACACTATATTTTAAATAATCAGTCAGTAACTGAATGAAGTTCTGTGCTGGCGTCGATGTGTGGGCAAGTGCTAGCCTCTTGAATTCCCATTGGCCGGCTCAGGATCCGCAGGCAGTACCACCCCTACTCACCGAAGGGGCCCACAAGGGTCACCAAAAATGCCCACACTTTCCCACCATGTCAAACAATTAGTTAGGCAAAGGAACAGAATGCGTAAGACATGGCAGGCTAATAGAGACCCTACCCTCAAAAGAGAGCTTAACAGACTCACGTGGAAAGTCAGGGATAAAATTGTCGCAGAAAAGCAGCAACAGTATAAAGAGTTAATTGAATCCCTTAGCCCAGAAGACGTATCGCTCTGGCAATTTACTAAAAGACTCAGAAAACCTCAAATTAAACTCCCGCCACTAATAGATGGCGTTAAAATCGCGTACTCAGACGAAGAAAAAGCAGAGGCGCTTGCTAGGCATTACGAAAAGCAATTTGAACCAAACCACGATCTAATGTGTCAGGACACCCTAAGAATGGTTAGGCAAACTCTAAACAACTTCAGGAACTCCCCGGTCACGGCTGAGATTAACCCAGCCACCCCGCAAGAGATAATTGATATCATCAAAAACCTTAAAAACCGTAAAAGCCCAGGGCACGACAAAATCAGGAATATTGCGGTCAAAAACCTACCCTTAAATATAATATTTTACTTGACCACCCTAATAAACAAAATACTAAAACTAAATTATTTCCCCAAAGAATGGAAGGAAGCGATAATTATAGCGATCCATAAGCCTGGTGAGGATGCCACAATTCCAGCCAACTACAGACCAATCAGCTTACTACCGACACTTAGTAAAAAACTGAGAAAATAATTCTTAATAGACTGAACACGCACCTTAGTGAGAATGACATTATCATTCCGGAGCAGTTTGGATTTCGGCCAAAACACTCCACCACTCATCAATTGCTGAGAGTGGTAGAGTACATATCTTCTGGACTTAATAGTGAGACACCCACAGCTGCGATTTTTCTTGACATACAAAAAGCATTTGATAAAGTGTGGCACTGTGGATTAGCATACAAATTGATCACTCTAAATGTCCCTGACGCACTTGTCAAACTTTTAATCTCATACCTAAATAACAGACACTTCCAAGTTAGAGTAAAAGATAACTTGTCTACACCCAAGCTCATTAAAAGTAGTGTACCGCAAGGATCCATCCTGGGCCCGACACTCTTTAACATATATCTAAATGACATCCCCAGGACCCTAGACACGGAGCTGGCACTCTATGCAGACGACAGTGCGATACTTGCAAAACATCCTTACGTCTCAGTAATGCACAGACAGCTACAACAACACTTAGACATACTCCAAACATGGCTGGAAAAATGGCGAATAAAATTAAACCCCAATAAATGTCATTGGATTTATTTCTCTAGAAAACGTAAACCTCCGCCGCCTCTGTACATAAACAACCATGCCCTAAAAGCGGAAAAATCTACTAAATACCTAGGTGTAATGATAGATTCCCACCTAACCTGGAAACAGCACGTAACGAACTTAATCAAAAAAGCGTATATGGCCACAGGAGCCTTATACCCAATGATAGGAAACGAAAATCTAAGTTATCAAAATAAACTCCTAATTTATAAATCGGTCATCCACCTGGGAATGCTGTATGCAGCACCCGTATGGGGATATGCCTGTAAAACTACTATAGACTTACTAGAGACAAAACAAAACAAAACCCTAAGGATTATAAGGAAAGCTCCTAGATACTTAAGAAACTCGGTAATTAGGAAAGACTTCAAAATAAAAACTGTTAGAGCCTAAATTAAAAAGCTAGCACTTAAATTCTATAAAAATCTGCCATCTGTTCCAAATGAACTACTATTCAATCTGCATGACTATGATCATCGCAAAGCCAAATCACGTAAGAGACCCCGCGCGGTACTTAATATTGAAAATCGGAATTAGGTAAGTCCCAACTTAAATAGTTGATATTAAATTAAAACTCGATCAATGTTTTTTAAAAAAATGTTCTTAAACCTTAAACTGCCAAATTGATAGGAAATCCTTAGAACTGCATCAACTCCCCAAAATTACTCAAACTCTAAATGTGCAACAAACTGCCACACTAGGAGCTAAGTCAAATAATAAAAACAGTAAATCAAAAACCTCGAACCTCCAACTATGGGCAAATGAAATAATGTCACAGTATGAAGATAAGAACCACACCTAGAGATTGGAGATTAAAGGCGCTTTGCGCCTGGTGCTCTTTTCTGGACGAAACCCAAAGTGGGTAGCTGTGGTGCCATCTACCAAAGCCGAGGGGGACCAAATGGGAGTAAGTGTTGAAGTTTTAATTATAGAATACATAAATATATTATTTTCTTCTGTAGCTTTTAATAGTACGGGTAAGTTCCTATTTTGTAACATAAACCTTTTTAATACATTTTAAAGGATAATTCACTGAAAAAACTAAATAAAATAAGTTAACTGAAAAATAAACTGAATGTATAAAAGTCAAGAGAGGTGCCGTGAATGTAAATTCATATTCATAAGGGCACCACGAACCCAAAAAGGTTGAGAATCACTGTCTTATAGGATAGTTTGCTTGTGCTATTCTACCTGTATTACACTTTGAACTTCAGAGAATGAAGAATCATTGAAAAAGGCATACATGATCTAAAATTATGAAAATAAAACATTGACTATTTTCAGAATTGGAACTACGCTTAAAATTTACACATTTTCAAATTTATAAATCATGATTTTTTTAAAAAACACTGATATCATAAAAATGCACTTTAATATAGTTTAATGTGAAACTTCATTTCTGAAACATATAATTTTTCCAAAAATAATAAAATGAATCTGAAGCATTGAGAGTTGCAACTCAGTGTGTGGTGGAGATGATTAAAACTAAAACACAACATAAAACAGCAGTGATTACAGCTGATTACTTTATTATACTATTTATTTCATGGGGTTAGAAGCTAGCTAGAATATGTTTGCTGTGGTTTTTGCAATTGTGGATTTTCCATTTTTTTAGGGGGGAAGGGGGATTTTAGTGCATAATTGTCCCTGCAGCATTTGCACAGCTATAGCTGTTTTACTAGAAATTATAATAAATTTTCGACTATCCATTTGAAGAGTGAAGACATAATTATGCAATTTTATGTTCTACATTTGATAGTTATTAACAAATAATTTTTCTTTTCCTTATTAGCAAATATATTGAAAAAACTACAAAATCTATTTGGACTTAGACTAGCATTTTCTGGCCCAAGGGATTAAGCAATAACACTAATTTGATTTATGCTGTATTTCTAGTGAAAACACTGCTTTTCAGTTACTTTTGTAGAAGTTTGAGTGGTTTACTTGTAATGCATTTTGTGTTTAGAAAATGTTTCGCATATATCAGTAAATTTACTTCTGTCCCATTTCGCAATGTCCTCCAAAGCTCCACGATTATATTTCCTGTTTTATGTAGAAATAAAGTAGTAAATTATTCCAATTTTTTTCTTTTGCTTATTTTTACTTTGTTATGATTTTGTTTATTTTACTTTTTAATAAAATGTTCATACTCACCCCCTGTCATGAGTAAAAATTATAAAGGAAACATTCATATTAAGGATTCATGCATACAACTTCAAGGCTTTCAAACAAACTTAAATACTTGTGGTTTTCATGAAAAAAGCTACATACTTATGGCTGAAGGCTTGTCTACTTAATTGGCGCAAAACTTTGATGTTTGAGTTATTTGTAAGCTGTGTTATTTCAGGTTGCTCAAGCTTCTGTATGGTATGCGGCCATGGAGGTCATACAAAGCATATAGAAGAATGGTTTAGTGACATGGATGTGTGCCCATCAGGATGTGGCTGCAAGTGCTTAGAAGTAATGCTTGGAAGTTTATGATATAAACTATATATATTATATGAAATTGTTCAAAATCAAAATATTTTACTATATATATATAATTGTACAGAAATAGTTATACGTAAGAACTGTGATAAATAAATGCCCCTTTGCAGTGTTCTTCTTATAATACAGTGCCCACTGCTAGATGTGATCAGATTAGTATTTTGGCTTTGGATATGATGAATGAGTATTGGAGACTGTGTCTGTTATGATAAATGCTCTTAATCTGTTACTAATATGATTTATTTACTGTAAAATTCCATTGATCCAACCCCTTGAATGCAATAGAATAGCACTGAAATTGTACCGGTTGCTTACTGGGAATTTTCTGCTAAGAACAATAAGTGGAATCCTCTCAAATGTGACGTAAAAGTGCAAAGTATGTAGATGGGAAGATGTTTACTTCTTTTAGCTGAAAATTCAAAGTAAAGTGTATTTTTACCAAAAAGTTTTTATTTTATTTGACGATGATTTTAATCTATGCTTAAGTGAGAGAGGAGGCTATTTTAAAAAAAATTTCAGAAAACTTGAAACAAAGGAGAAAGAGATGTACTTTTCTGGGGATGGTATATCAATAAAATTCTATGGTATATGTTTGTTAAGTATTTAATTATACCTTCAAAGTTTTTCATATTAGCAGTAGCACATATAAGTACAAATAGTAGCAATAAGCTGTCTCCTGTTACTATTTTTTTATATATATAAATTTGTGGAAATATTTAATTTGTATTTGAATTAAGTAAACCTAAAATTTTCAAAATGCATTAGGTTACTTAAGTAAAACTATCTAATATTTTATTTTTAAATATTGATATATATATTTTTATTTATTTATAATTTCAATTATTATTAATTTTTTTTTAAATGTAATGAATGACGACATTTTGCATAGTTATTTCAGAATGTGAGTACTCTTATAAAAAGGATTAAAAATTCCTATCACACATTCAAGTTTAGTTTTTGTAAAAAATGAATGTTATATTTGAGTAATTCCCCAAATATTAGCATAAATTAACAACTTATGTTCCTTTTATTCATGATATCAGCAGATACGAGAAAAATACTAATTTTTATCTCAATGTATCACTAAAAAAATTTTCAACTTATCTATAATTTATATTTTGTTCAATTATACATTTTTTTTTTCCTCTTTTGAATATTGGCTTCTATGAATAAACCAGTTACCAGATTTTGATCACACCTTGATGACATTTTCTAATTTCATAAACATTTATGAATGTTCCGTATTGAAAAGTAGCTCTCTTGGTGATATGAGCAGATGTTTACCTCGCTACACAATCCGCCATTGTAAGATATATAATTACGTTAGATGGTAAAATACTATAATAACTGCTAACATATTAAGAAAAAAATGATATTTTTGTGTATTCATTTTGGCCTCATAACTTTATATAAAAGAAAATATAAATTGTGTATAAAAGTTTCTCCCATGCTAATATGAATCTTAATTTGGTTCATAATCACAATAAGTAGTAAATCATATTACTCACAACAAAAGTCAGTGGCCACTGTATCTTATTTCTGAATAAAATGAAAAGACTTTATTTGAATTGAATTTGAATCTCAAATTAAACTGATCTCATTGTGCCATAATTTTTATTAATGAAAACAATGCTGTTTTTTTTATATATACCTCAATTTTCATTAGGGGCAATATTTGAACTCTTAATTTGTTTTGTTTTTTTAGTGCAGTTATTGTGTGCCTAGACGTGTTTCAAAAGAAGTTATGTGGCATATTTTGTTTACCGTTTATATATATAATATATATATATATAAATTATATATGGTTATACATTTTGGGCAATTGTAAAAAAATGTACATATCTTAATAAATTTTTTATATATTAAAATTTATGTATTTCTTGAAGTCATAAATTGGACTTAATTAATATTTGATCCTATTATTATTATTTTTTTAATTTTATAATTTTATTTATATTCCATTGTTTTGTCAGTAAAATTTCAAATGTACTGAAATGTATCTTTCTGAAATTACAAACATTTTATGTAATTTTAAGCCCTAAAAAATTGAAAAATTGAGAAATATTGTATATTTTGATGTATTAAATTTGAATTTTTTTAATGTTTTGCATTTCCTTTTTGCTGAAATTTCATTCTTTACACAATGGAAATTATATAATTCTATTAGTAATAATAAACTAAGTACAGAAAATTTAAGTATTGGTAGAAGTGAGTGAGAACTACAGTAATGCTGTGTAACATTAGTAATGAAAAATGTAACAATTTCTGTAACAATGACAAAATAATTACTAATAAGGGAAGTATACAACAGCCCAGGCTGTGCAGCTCACCTTATGGCCTGAATCATGTAAATGCTCAACCTGCTAAAGTATTTCTATTTTTCAGCCCTGACTGGCTGATACACCCAAAAGTGTAAAGTATATGTTTGGACGGCCAGGCCAGGCTAGTTCCAAGCAATTTAGATCTGAACCCAGTGAGGGATATGGACATCCACAATGTCCATCCTCCTTCCCATACTACTAACCTCTCATAAGGATTTTTAGTCCCTCATGTTTTATATGCCCATACTCTGTGTGAACACAGAGGCAATTTGGGCAAAGTCGGGAGAATCGAACTCGGGCCCTCTGAATGCAATCCTTGTACCTTAACCACTGGGCTGTGTAAGGGAAGTATTGATTTACTGTGAAACATTTGAGTAATAAGATTGTTTAATAACAGATAAAGAAGGAAAAATTCTTGTTATATTAAAAAACGCACCAAAGTAGCAATTTTCTAATTTAATGTTTTAAGCACATTATAGTCTACTTAAATACATCGATGCACACTATAGCATGAGTGTGACCAGTGTGGTTTCAGAATGAACTGCTGAAACATTGTCGATCAATTTCCGGTTTTGTTGTATAGGACTATTTTAGTAACCAAAACCTATGATACTCAAAATAAATGTGTAAATTTGAAAATTTACCCACGTATTTGTCTTCATTAACTTTCTGTTCACGTTTAAACATCAAACTAACTTTCCTTAGATATTATCTTTTCTGGTATTCTGCAAACATATTTCATATTCACATAATTTTAAAATGCGTAAACATATTACAAATTCCTATTTTTTTTTCTACTTTTTTTTTAAGAAAATTCCTGTTTTGGTCCTACTTTTATTTGAAAAGGTAGTATGAACCCTGCATGTTATACAATTTACTTACGTATAGGAAAAAATTATTATACAGTCAAACCTCTCATTTACGGTCACTCTCCGGACAGAAAAATTTGTCCGTAAACGAGGGGTGACCGTAAAAGAGGGGATCGTTCTAAATTAGATCAAATATTACACATTAATCATTTTAAATTCCTCATATTGAAACATACCCATTTTTGAGATCATGAAACAATTTTAAGGTAACGGATAAACCCGTAGCCGAAATTTGATTTTTTTGGGGGGGGGGGGGGTGAGGTTGAACATTGTTTTTGATACTATACCTGATTAGATCTTTACCTTGTACCTTTTCAGTGTTAAATTTTTCTTTTATCGGTGGGTTAACTCTATCCCCCCTCCCCACAGCTGCGATCTTGGTGACGAACGTGCACACTTGTTTTATAAAAACAATTAAATTCACAACTTGTAAGCTCATATGCAAAAAACTTACAGTAGTGCACATTGAATTTATTTACCTTCGGGGAAAGAACTGATCAATTGATGTTTGGTGGGTTTTAGTCACTAGTCTTTCTCCTTTGAAGTGCATTTTAAGTTGTGAGACTAAATTTCCATCATTATACAGGAAATGTCTTTATAGTCTAACACTTTGAAAACTTCAGAGTAATTTATGATGCTGACTCCTTGCTCTTCACACTCGACTTCTTCTTCCTCACTTTCTTTTTTTTCAGATGATTCTATTGCAAATTCCCTGACAATACCAGATATTTCTCTGTTGTTTTCTTCTATCATCACATCTGCATCCAAAGGAGCATATTCTTCAGAAGATACGACCACGAATCCGGCCTTTTCCACCAAGCTCTGTAAACTTTTAGATTCTTCATCTGAATCAGTCGGAAGTGTTGCAAACTCCCTAAAACCAGCTTTTTGATAACAGTTAGAAATCGTTTTTTCTTTTACACTATTCCATGCGGATTTTATCCATCCAACTGCATCCAAAACACTGATCAACTTAGATAGTTCTGTGGCTGATTTAGCTTCTTCCATTTTGCAGATCAAATGCTTTAAAAGTAGCTTGAAGTATTGGACGTTAAAAGATTTGATTACACCGAGATCCAGTGGTTGACAATTTGATGTCGTGTTAGGAGGAAGGAAAATTACCTTTATGTTTTCAGGTGAACGTCTGTTAGATGGGACGTGGCATTATCTATAAACAGCAGGACTTTTCTTTTTCCTTCACGAAGTGCTTGTCTAAGTTTATCAAATATTTCAACATGATATCAGAAGTCATCCATTCTTTCCTATTAGAGTGCCATTTGACGGGTAAGCCACGTATATCCAGTCTCTTGCTGCTTTTCCAATCACTAAACATGCAAGATGAAAAGGAGTCAACTTTTCACCTTGCATGTTTGCTCCCAGCAGTATTGTCAATCGCTCTTTTAGAAATTTTTCCTCCATTGCAACGTTCTTTTTTTAAGCAAAGCGTTTTATCAGGAAAAGCTCGATAGAACAGTTCAGTTTCATCGATGTTATAGATATCATTTGCTGAATATCCTCCAATAATTTTTGGTATGTTTTCAACCCAATCTTCACATACACCGCTGTCGACATCAGCAGATTCGCCGACCAGTTTCCTGAACGCGATTTCACGTCGAACGCGAAATTGATCCAGCCAACCATTCGAGGCTTTGAAGTCTGTAAATTCTAACTCTTCTGCGGCTTCTCTCGCTTTCTCTTGGAGAATTGGCCCGGAAATAGGAAGATTTTTGTTTCCTGCAGAAACAAACCAATCGTAAACAATTGTATCTACAGCAAGTCCAGGTGTTTTAGGAAATTTATTTTTTCTTTCTTGATTTCCTTTTTCAACCATTGGAATTCTTTCTTAAGTTCAAAATCTTAACTATTCACGTATGAACTCTACGACCTCAACACCGATGTGACTTCAAATTCTCGAAAATCAATGCATTAAATGGTAATTTAACGACTATGCACACTCCATTTCCGTACCATTTGTGGTCTTCCACAGTCCAGTTTTTCCCTTGAAGTGGATCCCACTCCTTTGTGACTGAGGGGTGGGGAAGTTCCCATTACTCCTTATCTCCCTTTTGAATTGTTTGCTCTTAATGTCCCTAGAGAATGACCATTGTTGTAGGCGCAGGTGTTTTTCTTACTCAGGCGAGTTGCAATTTTTTCTGAGAATCTATCTTTGGTATATAAAATTCAAATTTTGATTGTGTCCGTACAGAGGTTTTAGTCTAATGGAATGAATCATTAAAATAGTGTCCGCGTCCGTATCTGAGGGTGACCGCTAATCAGGGGTTCAAAGTGCATATTGTGAATGAGTTTCCTGCCGGGGAATTTATAACTGACCGTAAAAACGGGGTGACCATATCTCAGGGGTGACCGTTTAGAGGGGTTTGACTGTATTATGAAATGTTAATTAAGTATCAGAATTTACATAGTAGAAGCACAGCAATTTGATATCACAACATTTTTAGTAACAATTTTTTATTCTTTTTAACACTTTCCAACATAGTTGAAAAGTGTTCATGACTTTGTTTATTCTGTCTGTCCTTTCATACAATGGTACAATAATTGCCGTAAAAATTGACTTTATCAAAATGAAATTTTAGTATTTTGTTAAGATGGTCTGTGAGACATGGGAATGTAAATTAATCCCAATTAGTATTGGATTTAACCCGGATTGAAAAAGTGAAATACATTGATCCTATGGGTCCTAATTTTACTAACACATTTTTTAAGCTAAGTTAAAATTCTCAAATTGCTTCGAAATCAAATTATCCCATAAATAATATAAAAAAAATTTAGCAAAATATGTTCGGTACTTTTTTTAAATAAAAATTAAAATAATAATTACACCTATGATATATGAAGAAATCATCTGACTTATTGCAAAATAAAATATGGCATCCATTTATTTTTTCCAGATTTGTCAAGATCGTAATTTTAAAGGATGTTTTAAATTTATATTTAGTCTTGCCTCTGTCCTAAAACCACTTTATTTTGCATATTTTCTGTGTATCTAAATTCTGTGCCTACATAATTGCAATATTTTTTAGTTTAAATGATCATCCAACTTTGATTATTTCCACAATGAAGCCTAATTTTAATGGATATGCAAAATGGAAACAAATCAAGTGGTTGTATAAGGATTGCTGAATTTTTTTCATGCCAAATTATTTAGCTCTGGAGCGTGGAATATAAGTCATATGAATGAAATATTCATTGATTTTACATAGAGAAGCAGATAATTTTATAGAGTTGACTTTTTTGATGAGGTTTTAAGTTTCTAAGTAAAGTAAATTATTGTAGTATTGTGATAAATAAAAAAAATATCACCACTGAATATATCACTTTTTAGAGATGTTTAAATAAAATTGCATTTCAGTTGGAAAGTGTTTCATAATCAATACTTCATGCGTGAATGGTCTTTCTTGTTTTAATTTAGAATCAATTGGTGAATTTTTTGAAGAATATTTTGTTGAGGTTCTCTTGTGCTTTCCTTTTTTTAAGCTTGTCATATTTTTTTTACTTTTTAGGAGATATCAGTGTTTTCTTAAACAGTAATATTATATATTTGGGACATTCCTCATCATCAGTTTGTACCAGTAAAATGTATGTAGGAACTCTGTAATTAATTTTGATTTTGCTAAATTTAAATTTTATAATTTTACAGCTGTGAGCAAGTCATAAAACAGGGTTCCACTGTACAGCATATACTGCATCCAATTTGTTGCTCTATGCTTTAGAAACTCAGAGAAAAACTGATTTTCTGCCAATATGGAACAAGTTGACCAGTCATTCTTACACTGTTATTTTATTCATTTGACTTAACGGGTGCATATTTAAAATGTTTTTAGGAACTCTGTAATTAATTTTGATTTTAATAAATTTGCATTTTATAATTTTGCAGCTGTTAGCCAGTCATAAAACAGGGTCCAACCGATATAATTTTGAATATATAAAATAATTCAAAATGTGTTTAGGAACTCTGTAATTAATTTTATGACTGTTGCCCGGAACTCGCCACGGGGAGGAAGCTGCATGAGTTCCACCCTGCCCACCCATCCACCCTAACATTTGTGAGAAAAGGATTTCCGAAAAAAAATGTAGAATATGCATGTAATTTACATGTTTAAAATATTTAATTTCAGTAAATTTGTAAAATTAGATTATGTACAAGTCATAAACCGTTTTAAAAGGAGAGGTTTCGAGTATAAGAAATTTTCCCTTTAATATGGCTTAAAGTTTATTTAAATTAGGCTGCTTTTCAATTTCCAAGCCTTAAATGGATTCTTAGTGAAGGATACCAAGACTGAAATTGGGTTGCTTTACGGATCCCGAGCCAAATGGGCTATTTTTTGATATCCAAGCCTTAAGTGGATTTTTAATTAAGGGTATAAAAAAAGCCTGAAATTAGGTGGTTGCTTTAAATATCCCGAGTCAAATTTCAATTGGGCTGTTTTTCAGTCCCCAAGTCTTAACTGGTTTTTTAGTTAAGGATACCAAGCCTGAAATTGGGTTGCTTTACGCATCCCGAGCCAAATGTCAAATGGGCTGGTTTTTGGTTGCCAAGCTTTAAGTGGATTCTTAATTAAGTGTACAAAGCCTGAAATTAGGTTGCTTTAAATATCCCGAGTCAAATTTCAATTGGGCTGTTTTTCAGTCCCCAAGTCTTAAGTGGTTTCTTAGTTAAGGATACCAAGCCTGGAATTGGGTTGCTTTACGGATCCCGAGCCAAATGTCAAATGGGCTGGTTTTTGGTTGCCAAGCTTTAAGTGGATTCTTAATTAAGGGTACAAAGCCTGAAATTAGGTTGCTTTAAATATCCCGAGTCAAATTTCAATTGGGCTGTTTTTCAGTCCCCAAGTCTTAAGTGGTTTCTTAGTTAAGGATACCAAGCCTGAAATTGGGTTGCTTTACAGATCCCGAGCCAAATGTCAAATGGGCTGGTTTTTGGTTGCCAAGCTTTAAGTGGATTCTTAATTAAGGGTACAAAGCCTGAAATTAGGTTGCTTTAAATATCCCGAGTCAAACTTCAATTGGGCTGTTTTTCAGTCCCCAAGTCTTAAGCGGTTTCTTAGTTAAGGGTACCAAGCCTGAAATTGGGTTGCTTCTGGTTCCCAAGCCTAAAATTGGACACTTTATGAATATTGAGCCAAATTTTAATTAAACTGCTTTTTAGTTCCCAAGTAAGTGGATTCTGTGTTGAAGGTACCAAGCCTGAAATTGGGTTGCATTAATTGACATTTAATAATGATTCATAAATTAATTGAAGAATGCTGTTTTATAATATATATATATTTTTTTTTTTAATTTTCAAGTTATTTTCATTACTCGTTTTGCTATTATATATATATAAAGTTCTATCTTCTCTGTCTGTAACTGCAAAACAGACCAAACTCTACCAGTCAGCGAAGTCATAAAGGGTAGCACAGTTTGGAAATTATTGTAAATATCATGCTGGGTTTATTAATTATTGTCGGATCTAATTATCCATTTCTTTCAATCCTAATCATTTTTAAAGGAGTATTAAATTCTCTTTCAAATTAATTCTAATTAAAAATTGTATGATTATTACTGTGAATATGAAAAATGTTAAAAATAAGCTTACTGTAAAATGTGTAAAAAAAATAATCTGATTTTTTAAATCTATATCTTATATCAATTATCTTTGAAATTCATATTCACCCGAGTCTATCCAATTTTAACTTTTGACGGTATTGAATGGTGATGAAAAAATTCGTATGAGATCAATTTTTTATTACTCTCTTGAAAAAACTTTATTCTAAAACAAATATGATTTCTGTTCAGATTAATGGGCCCGGTTTATCGAATCTTTAGTGTTTTGATGAAATTATTATGAAAAACAAGAATTATGGGATTTTAAATTTATGGAATTGGAATGAGTGCTCTCTTAAAAAAAAAATCTTGGGATACCACTTAATGTAGGTGTTAATACCTCCAGCTTCGTCTGCCTTCTTCTTCCTCCTCCTCCTCCTCAGACTTAAGATCATCATCTTTTTCAAGACTTCGGATTGTGTTAATTAACCGAATGTAGTGACAGAGATTTGCATCTGGGTCACCACACTCAAACCTCCGAAGCTTGGTGCTTGCTAAATTAAGGATGTGCTGTCTCAGATCAAAATTTACCTGTTTCCATGCAGGGGCTGAAGGAGGATCCCTGTCGTCAGGTTCGTCATATGGACATTTTCTTTTCAGACCTCTTGGGTCTGAGAAATGGGTGCTGTTGGTGTCTGAACTCTGTAAGAAAAAGAACATAGCATGAGAAATTATAAACACATTAAATTGCTCTTAAATGCTAAATACCATAAAAATTAAAAATAAAAGTTTATTTTTAATGAAAATTTCAGCAAAATATAAAATGGAATGAGCTAAACTTATCTGCTTTGCAGTATTGTAAAAAAAAAAACAAATATATTTAAAAGTGACTAAAAAGTTTTAACACTATAGGTAATAAAATATGTTTGTAAAAATTAATGCAAAAAGCCCTGTCGAATTCAATTTACTGAGATTTCACAGTATATTGTAGGAAAAGTAAAAAAAAGTTCACAATTTGCAACACAAGTGCAAAATCACATTTAATTTTAAAATCATAATTAATATTTATAAACATAATATGCATAATTCTTTTTAAAATTATTATTGCAGCCCTGTCGAATTCAATTTACTGAACGTAATATGCGTTCTTTTTAAAAAATGTTTCAGCAAAAGTGGTCATAACTAATTTTTTCAATCAGAGGAGGAAAATTCTATTTGTATCTAGGAACCATTAGAGAAACTAAACCTTTAAGTTGTTATATTTTAAATTATTCTTAAATTGTTAAACAATTTCTAAATAACAAAGAGCACCAAAAATTGTGTACGGCTGCATTCGATTTTCTTACTACGGAAATAAAACATAAAAGAAAAGATAATTAAAAAAGAAAACTTACCCCAACAGAATCATTCTGTGTTGTACTTTTCTCCATGATTGATGACTTCAACATTTAGATTCACACTTCAACGTAATGATATACCGCTACGTAACTTCTCAAACCAGATCAGCACTACACACTACTAACAAGGTAATACACACAAACAAGATTAGCACCCAACTAACAATCGAGGACTATGACATCATCTGGGTGGTCATTGGTGTGTCCGTGAGAGCGCCCCAAGGTGGGCGGGGCGTCTCTCTCTCTCGTTTGTACACGTGCTTTCATATATACTAGAAAGTTCGCACATTTCTGCGCATGCGTGGATACATCATGGTTTCGAGTGTAAATAAACACCTTGCGTTGTAGAATGCGCAGTAACGCAAGACATAAAAACAAAAGGGCATTATTACTTTCCCTGCAATACATGGTATTGTATAGGGAAAGTTTTGGAATCATGCCGAAAATCGCAACTCGAGTTTTCGACAGATCTACACGTTTCAATACCTCTAGAATACGAAAAAACCATTTTTATCGTGACGTCTGTCTGCAGATTTTGTATCCACATAACTAAAACACTAATGTGCCGAATTTCACAAAATTTGGTAGGTAAATCACTTGTGGGCGCGTCTGGTGCTGATTAGTTTTGGGTACGATTCGGGATAAAAGAACCCGCCTTTTTTTGCGAAATGGCCCGCAAAAGTTTGTATCCACTCTAACTGAAAAACTAATGGACTGAATTTCACAAAATTCGATAGGTACGTCACTTGTGGGACACCCTGGTGCTGATTAGATTTTGGTATGATTCGGAAAAAAGTAACCTGCCTTTTTTTGCAAAATGGCCTGCAAAAATCGTCAAAATCTAAACTAAGGAACTACGTATGCTCAAATATATCCATTAAATGCTTGTTTAATACTTAATTTTTAACGACGAAAAGAATAAGACCAACCACATTACACTAGGACTAGTCGTTCTCGAGATATTTTAGTTTTTTGTATTTTCTCTACGCCATCTTTGAAAATAAGTCCGGTTACCGAATGGGAAAGAAAATTGAATTAAAAGTGAAATAAATTTAATTAAAATAAAGAGAACGTGGATATAAGTCTCCAGGGAAAGTCATGTGCTGCCCACATCAGATTTTTTTTACTATAACTGGTAATGGCAAACTGATGATGATACCAAATAAAAATTGAAACTAAACCTATTACACGTCAAACTTTACCTTTGTGCTGAAAGTAAGTAATTAACAATAATTGAGTAACAGCATATGTTTACAGATTTCATTTGATAAAGTGCACTTTAAGTGGATGTACCATTTTTACCGTAGTCACTAGTTAGCGTTCTGAAAATCTATAGATTTACTAGAAAATTCTGCAGTATATGGTTGAGAAGGGAAAGCTACATAACGAATTTCTTTTAAAAAACTCCTGTATATATTTTATTGAGGGTGAATATTTTATTTTCTGGTAAAGTAAAAATATTCATCAAAGAGTATAAATTTAGATGCATTCTATTAAAGTTAGAGGTTAAACAGTTGTGAATTTCTAAAGTAGCCATTTCTAATGCAGAAATAATGAAAATTTCCATACTTCTAAGAATACGAGTAATTTGTTTTAGAAGCGTAAGGGCAAAATTCTTCGTGTGACGTTACATGCCCATGTTCCATTGCAAATGTACGCAGCAAAAATATCAACACGTTAACATAAGCTACACTCATACCATTGATATCCTAGATCAGTGTTCTTCAACCTTTGTCATCCCGCGGAACCCTTTTTTGAGATATTTTTTTTATGGAACCCTTCGTTCAGTAGCACACCCAGATTTGAGTTTAGAGGTGATGTGTCATATTACGTATTACATGTTATGAACAAGGTGCGCCACTGCCTTTGTTATAAAAACTTTATATAAGATATAACTTCGCATTAATTCAAACAAGAAGATAAATATTCCATATAAAGTATTTGTATTATACATACATATGTTATATGAAATTGAAAACAAAACAAAAACAACGAATTGTAGTATCGACTCGCGGAACCCCTAAAGCGTTTGAGTGGAACGCTAGGGTTCCGCGAAACACAGGTTGAAGAACACTGTCCTAGATGAATAAAATTCTTTTCATTAGTACCGCGGACAGAATTTTTAAGCCCCTATACAGCAAATATGCCGGTTCTTCTCTTACCTACTATTTTATAAGTTA
Organism: Amaurobius ferox; assembly: GCA_951213105.1. Classification (NCBI taxonomy): domain Eukaryota; kingdom Metazoa; phylum Arthropoda; class Arachnida; order Araneae; family Amaurobiidae; genus Amaurobius; species Amaurobius ferox. The sequence goes on along the minus strand of OX578149.1, from coordinate 73,548,699 downwards.
TTGACCTTTTTTTCATAAACTGCTTATACGGCCGGGACGGGGTACTTGTGTAACGCACCTCCCCCCCCCCCCCCTCTAATTATTCTTAAGTTGTTAAATAATTTCTAAATAACAAAGGGCGCCAAAAATTATGTACGGCTCTATTCGATTTTCTTTCTCTGAAAATCAAACATAATAAAATCTGTTGTAAGCAACACATGACTTTCCTTATATAATGCAATGAATTTACCACTTTTACAGCTAAAAACACCGTTATTCTTATAGTAGATACTTATATTCTTTCCACGATATTGAATTTTCTTCAATTAGTCGTCATTTTCATTGATTTAACGTCATTTTTATCAATTTAGCGAGATTTTTGTTAATTTGGCAACAATTAAAAATGTCGCGAAGTTGGCGACATTCCGCCAAAATCTCGCCAAGCCTTATGGACGGAGAAATAAGTTATTCTTGCAGCAGATGAATGACTATTAGCGTTCAAATGCAAAAGTATTACTCAAAGTATCTTTTTTCATGAATGGAACGAGCTAGATCCACGAGAATGATGTCACCCAATTTATCGCATGGTATTACATATGAAAAGTGAACATGTTTCTCAATAGGAAATATTTTGATTTTTTATTTTATATAACTTTTTGATAATTTTTTTGAAAAATGTGCAATATCTCGAGAACGGTTCATGTTAGCGTTCTAAAATTTATGCCAATCGTTTTCTAATGAAAAATTACTTAAGAAATGTCTATTTGCGTAACTTTATTAGCGGTTTTGATTTTTTCAAAATTTCATTCGAAAATTTAGGGAGGTTCTGAACATTCGATTGCGTATAAAAACAATAGGCTTCCAGTGTTTACGGATTGTGATTTTTGTACCAAATTTCGTTCGAATCGGTCTATTCGTTCGTCAGTTATCGTCTCCACAGACTCACTGACACACACACACACATACTTTCACACACACACACAGACATCATTTCAAAAATGTTTGATTGGTGATCAGGGATGCTTGAAACGTGCTCTCCCGTCGAAAACTCGACTTCGAATTTTCGACCCCGTCACAGTACTTTCCTTATACATTATGTATATAAGGAAAGTAAAATGAAAGTATTAAGAAAAACTTACAACGACAGTATTCTGTGCCGTATTTTCCCCCATAATTGATGCTCTAGTCAACATTCAGGCTCATACTTCAACTGAATGATATGGCTGCGTAAGTTTTCAAACCAAATCAACACTACCAATATTAATCCGATGCGGATTTGTCGTCCAGCATAGAGTGCCAGGGGCGAAGCGCCTTTAATCTCCAATCTCAGCTTCTAGTACTTATCTTCATACTGTGATATTATTTCAGTGACCCATTGTATGGAAAGTCGATTTTTTATTTTTGGCTAGACTTGGCTCCTAATGTAGCAGTTTGTTGCACATTTGAGTTTAATCTGTTTGGGGGGTTGATACAGATCTAGATATTACTTTGCTTTTTGGCGATTTAAGGATGTTTTAGAATATTTTAAGTTTAAATTATCCTGGTTTGAAGGTTTAATTTTTGGGGTCATCAGAAAAGATTTATACCTGTTTTTCAGTTATTCTAAGTTTAGAATTTTACGGGGTCTCTTACGAGATTTGGCGTTTTGATGGTCATAATCATGTAGGTGAATAATAAGAATAATAATTTGTTCGGGACGGATGGAAATTTGTTGTAAAAGTTTATCGGCTGATTTTTAATGTGAGCTCTCACGGCTTTGATTTTGAAATCTTTCCTAATCACCGAGTTTTTTAAGTATCTAGGGGCTTTCCTAATACACCCTAGAATTTTATTTTGTCTTTTTTATAAGCAGTCTATGATAGATTTACAGGCATACCCCCATACAAAGCTGCATACAGCATTCCGGAGCGGATGACCGATTTATATATTAGAAGTTTGTTTTGGTATGAGATTTCTATTTCCTATGAGTGGGTATAAGGCTTGCGGCAGCAAAGACATCTATCAAAGATGCTTGGAGCCTGTTCCCGAATTATAAGAACAGAGGAGGAGCTAGCTTTTGCTCAGTGATTATAATGTCGGTCTACGAAGCATCAGGTCCCTGGTTCGGGACCCGGCGACGCATAATCGCCACAATGATGACTGGACGTTTGAAACACGCAACCTTCCTCTCCAACGATTTCGCCTCTTACCATGAGATGGCAGCACCATACGGAGTCAGAAGCCTTGACACTCCCTTTCTGGTTGACCACGACTGTCCGTCACGCCGAGGCGACACGCCTCCCTTCCGTCGTCGTCGTTGATGAAGCACCTGGCGTTGCCGCCTTTATCTTCTGTGCTGTGTGATTCGTTGTACTGTAGCTTTAACATTACTTGTATACTTGAAAAGTCCGTAGAAGTAGAACGTCCCCTGATAGGCGGGGCATCGTCGCAAGAGCTGGCGCCAAGCACGCGAGTCCATACACAATCAGCACGGAGTGAGACCGTGGGAAAGTCCTAATGCTTGAAACAGGTGGTGAACAAATGATGAGGCATGTGGGAGGAGTCCCGATGCTTGAACTGTTGATGAACAGGTGTTGAGGCACGTAGTGAAGGTCCAAATGCTTGAACAGGTGATGAGGCACGTAGCGAAAGTCCAAATGCTTGAACAGGTAATGAGGGTAGTGACCATAATGAGATAACACAGAAAGCCAGCCAAAAGAAAGCAAAACTTAGATTTGGGGGGTTTGATTTTTTAGGATTTTTGCGACCATATCAACAATTTGGAATGTTTTAGTCATAGCATCCTCCTCACTTTTCAGAATTTGTACAACATCTTTAAGAATGCTACTGATTTTACTTATCTCTACATATTTTTCTACCTCTTTGTAGAGACTCAAAAACTCAAGAAAAGTGTTTCCACTCGCGGTTTGAGGGTTTTTGTCCAGCCCAGGTTGCGCTTGGACTAAGTGCTCGCCAGTAGTTCCTTCTACCGTTTCGGCAGTTGCCGGCACTTCCTGTGCAGGGGGGGATCTCTTAGTGGGAAGGGGGGGGAAGTTATCCTCGCCAAGGGTGGGTGAAGTTTTTACAGTTTTTGTAGTTTGCTGGATTTTTTTCAATTCCTGGTTTTTTTTTCCTAAACCAGGGGTTTTGGGGACAGTGCCTAAAATTTGCCGGGTGGGATCCTGCGCAGTTGGCGCATTTCGCCGGGGTGTCTCTATTTTTTGTACAGTTTCTCGTGGGATGATCTTCGCCGCATTTAAGGCAGCGGAGGGGGGAGGGTACACTGGTCAGAATGATGGTTCCAAAGTTGGCAATTGTAACACATTTTATGGCCTCTTGCCTTAAAAAGTTGAACTTTAATTTGCATAGAAAACAGGGAATTTACTTCATAAATCCTCGCCCATCCCTCCGCCGGCTCAAGTCCGACCAAGAAGATGGGGAGGGGGGTCCTATCTCGTCTATTTCTTAGCTGAGTAATCCTCACAATTTTAAAGCCTAGCGTGGCAAGCTCTTTTTTTACATCCTCAATGCTGGTGTTAGTGGGCAAGCCCTTTATTACTACCTTCCTCGGCCTATCCGTTTTTAGGTTTAAGGAGCTGAAAGGAATCCCCTCACGGGTTAAGTGTGCCTGCACACTCCTGTAGTCCTCAACGGACCCAGGAGTGATCCGGATCACTCTCCCCATGAGAAGACCCTGAACTTTATTATCTAGTGATTTGTTTAAGTCCTCTATTAGGGCTCCCCAATTAATTGTGGAGTCCACGTAGAAGGACGCGACTTTTTCCTTAGGGGAGGGGGGCGCATCAGTCATTTCGACTTCCTCGTCGTTAAGTTTGCTGAATTTATTTTTAGTCTGAATTTCCTGGGAATTTGATTTAGAAGTAGAAGGTTTACTACTATCAGAAGTTTTTAATTTTTTGGATTTAGGCTGGGTGATATACCCCTCAAGTTTGCTAAACATTTCGTGCTTAAATTTCAGATATAACTCATCTTCAGATTTAGTTTTCCTATTTCTACACATATCATATACAAGATCATAAGATTTCCTATTAGTTAAAGTACTAATGTTAGGGTGGCTGGCTAGCAGATTAGCGTCAGAAATGGTACCTGTTATTATAGTCCTGAGCATCTTGGCCCGATCGAAGTCGATCTCGTCCTCCTCCAGATCCATCTCCAGTCTGGCGATGATCCAGTCATAAACCTTGAAATGGCTGTATATTTTCCACTCGGTGGTGTCTTTCTTGATCTGGTCACTCCCACGTCCCAGGGTCTTGATGTACGCTGCCTCGTAAACAGCTGCACTTGGGGTTTCATCGCCCTCCGATGAAGAATCCGACTCTCCTTGAGCCTGGTCCTGGTCCTCCATGACTTCGGCCCAGTCCATCTTGTCTTTAGTCACCCGCTGCTCCACGTGTTTGGCTGACGCTCCTTGCGCCATTTTCACGGCAGCTGGCTCCACAATCTTTATCCCGTCCATATTGTACCGAAGATCTTGAGTAAAATCCACAGAAATGTCCTCCATAAGCTTTCTCCAGCCATGTCTACCTCTCCAATCTCTCAAAATTTCCACGTCGATCTTCACTGGCTCCGCAGAAATCTGCTCGCTCGAATATCCACCATGCTGTATCACTAACTCCTTCCATGCTCGAAATCCTTCTGCTTCCACTGGTGAAATGAAGAGCTCCTCCACCTTTGTGATAGTCCTTTGCACTTCCATCGTAAGTTACTTTTTCACACGCCTCCCGGCGTGTGAAAAAGTAACGGGCGGCGTGTCGTAATAACAAAAGTTTTTTTGTTATTACGACACGCCTCCCGGCATTCCTCATCAGCGGAGGGAGTGTGCGGCAGCAAAGACATCTATCAAAGATGCTTGGAGCCTGTTCCCGAATTATAAGAACAGAGGAGGAGCTAGCTTTTGCTCAGTGATTATAATGTCGGTCTTGTAAGCAAGAGGTCCTGGCTCGGGACAGGCGACGCTCAATCGCCACAGGCTCCTGTGGTCATATGAGCTTTTTCATGATATCCGTTGTGTGCAATTTTGTCCTGCTGTACTTTGTTATCGTTATGCTTATGCGGCTAGGACCCCGTACAATGCAAGATATTTAGAAAGAAGATAGGTCAGACAGCGTAGGAGAAAGCGATTGGTTCCCGCTCCATGACGTCATATCGGGACTAAAGGGAATTTCTTCAGTAGTTTCTATGTGTTTTTGGGTGTTGAAGCGCTTTTTAAATGATTGCAAATTTCAATTAGTATTGAACTTTTAGGAAATGATGCTATATTATAACAGATTTTTGAATAATTTTAGCTTATGTTTTAATGAATTATCATAAACTTGCATGTTTAAGATACAATAATCGCGAGTTCTCTATTTGGAAATGATAGAAAAAAAAATTAATTCGAAAGAAACTTAAATAGAAATCCCTTCTCCGTAATTGGAATTGATTGAACAATAATTATACTTTTTAATAGAGAAAAACAGCATTACCGTGTATTTCTTATTTTCAACGAAGTACAGGGTTTAATACTAAAATAATGTATTTAATATATAAATTTCTGCTGTCACTTTTTGAATTTACAGGGTTCGCATCCTGTTAGAACATAATATCATACCACTAGCTTAATGAAAAGCACGTTATATGGCTATCGATTCATTTTAACTCTTGACTGATATTAATTTTGTAACAATCTGTCATATGAATCACTGGTGAGGCTTGAGTGTTTTTATAAATTACGCCTACTATGAGGACAAAATTTTCTGGCATTCAACTTAATAGCCAAAAAATTTTTGATTAATTAGTAAAATAAATCCCATCCTATATTGCATTACAATAAAAGTTTTATTACTTTCCTTATATACATAGTATAATGTATAAGGAAAGTATTGTGATGGGGTCGAAAATTCGAATTCGAGTTTTCGATAGGAGAACACGTTTCAAACTTCCCTGATTACGAATCAAACATTTTTGAGGTGATGCCTGTGTGTGTGTGTGTGAGTCTGTGGAGACGATATCTCACGAACAAATGGAGCGATTCGAATGAAATTTGGTACAAAAAGTACAATCCATGAGTACTGGAAGCTTATTGTTTTTAAACACAATCGAATGTTCGGAACCTCCTAAATTTTCGAGTGAAATTTTGAAAAAATCATCAAAATATCAAAACCTTTAATAAAGTTAAGCAAAAAGACATTTTTATGTCTTTTTTCCTTAGAAAACGATTAACATAAACTTTAGAACCCTAGCATGAACCGTTCTCGAGGTATTGCACATTTTACAAATAAATTTATCAAAAAATCCCATAAATTAAGAAAAAATATTTATTGTTGAGAAACATGTTCACTTTTCATATGTAATATCATGCGATAAATTGGGTGACATCATTCTCGTGGATCTAGCTCGTTCCATTCGCGAGAAAAGATACTTTGAGTAATACTTCTGTATTTGAACGGCAATCTGCTATAAAAATAACTTATTTCTCCGCCCATAACGCTTAGCGAAATTTTGGCGGAATGTTGCCAAATTAACGAAAATCACGCCAAATGGATAAAAATGACGCTAAATCAATGAAAATGACTAATTGTCGAAATGTCATTATCTTGGAAAGAATAGTCTTATAGTATCCACTATAAGAATAACCAATTTCCTTTTACTGTAAAAGTGCTAAATTCATTGCATTATATAAGGAAAGTCATGTGCTGCCCACATCAGATTTTGTTCAATAAAGTTAGTGACATCATTCTCGTGGTTCTAATTCGTTCCATTCATCAGAAAAGATACTTTGAGTAATACGTTTGTATTTGAACGCCAACAGTCATTTATCTGCTATAAGGATAACATCTCTCTTTTTGAGACTGAAGATCCCAGTAACTATTTAAATCAAAAAGTACGATGTGGAAGCACACAACTTGCCTATATGTAATGCAATTAATTTATCTTTCTTACAGTAAAAAAAATGATGTATAAGATCCACGGCACTGGGTTTTTGATACAGGATTGTACATTTGACATTTTTCCGGATGACAGCTATTTCGGAATAACCAATTAACTCATATTTCACACAACTCTAAATTATTTCCCGGCCACACAATTTGTTACCATAAACCCCTGGGTTGGTCGTGTGGTCTGGGCCTTCAACAACTCTAAATTGACAATTATCAATATTGATGGCATCAGCATTAGGCAATGGACTCTATATATTTTAATATTTTAAGAATTAATCCATTAATTTGGCGTCATTTTGCAATTTTTACGACAATGGCGATATTTCGCCAAATTTATCACTAAGTGTCAAAAACAGACGAAGAGAAGACCATTTCTTACATACAAATGCTTGCTGTTGAATTGTTATACGTCAAAATGCAAAACTATTACTCAAAGTATCATCTCTCGTGAATGGAACGAACTAGATTCCCGAGAATGATATTAACAAATTTATCGCATATTATTACATATGTAAATTAAACAATTTCACAATAATTTATAATTTTAACTTTTATTGGGTTTTTTTTTTTTGATAAATTTATTTGAAACATGTGCAATATCTTTAGAATGATTCCTACTAGAATTTTAAAGTTTATGGCATTCGTTTTCTAATGAAAAATTATATAGGAAATGATCCTTTGTGTAACATTATTAAAAGTTCTAATTTTTAAATGATTCTTTCAAAATTTTATTCGAAAATTTGTGGGTGTTCTAAACATACAATTGTACGCTCCGTCCTTTCAGGAGATATCGCACAGACCCACGGACACACACATACAAACATCACTTCAAAAAGTTCGATCCGACTTCAATTCAGGAATAATTGGAACTTGCTTTTTCGTCGAAAATTCTAATTCGAATTTTCAACTCCGTCACAATACTTCCCAATGCATTATACTATGTATATAGGGAAAGTGTTGACTACATCATCTTTTTTTTCCTACCAGAATTTCATTTTTGAAAATCAAATTAATCATGGAATGGAAAATGCCTTGAATATATTGTAGTTTGATTAAAAGTAATTTTTCCTTTCAGCATTTAATTATCCATTCATTTTGCAACTTTGGAGTTTTAAAAAACTTATTCAAGCTTGCTACTTTGTTTTCCTTTGTATAGCTATAACAGTAGTGTCGTGGGACAGTATTGGAATTTTCCTGTCGCCACTTCACTTCTAGAAAGTATTACCCCCCCCCCCCCCTCTCTCTCCGTGGAAACGGTTGACATTCCATGGCTATGAGTAAGAGACCAGCTGCAGTGGTGAGAAAATGGCAAAGGACGCTATCTTATTTTTAAATAAAATGGACACCTGCAAGAGGGCTAGAGCCCCCCAATTTTTAGCCAACCCTTGGGAAGGGGCCAAAGCCAGTGATTCGATGGAGCCCGGCCGCGTCACTGAATTTATGGGTTTTCGAACCTATAGCGGCCAAGCGTCAGTTATGGAGCCCGGCCAGGGGGCCGTCCGAGATCCCGACGAAGAGAAGAAGAGTTGAGAGAGAACTCAGTTGGTAATTTTCAGAGTTTAGACTGGGTCGTCTAATAACCGACGGATGAGTGCCACCTCGATGCCGTCCTGCCGTACCTAAAAGGGGTAAGTCCTTTTGTCCTCTCCCACTGCAGACTGAGTATCAGAGAATATATATTATTTAATAAGGAAGTTAACTGCCTAACTTGAGGGCTATTATGATATTTAATTTAACTAGAGAGGGGGAAATGATCAGATCGATCATTATCCAATACCTACTTAGCGAATGTAAATATGTTCTATGTAATTAAGATGACATTTTATGGTTTTTTAAATTTTAAGTAACAAGTTTTGAATATAAGTATTTTAAAATAAAAGCTTTATTAACTTTTAATTAGTATTTATTGTGTGTTCTCGTGATGCATTTTCTAATTAATCAGAACCTGGAGATATGCTCGGTAATCGAGCAAGTGGCGTGCAGAAGTACGATTAACGGCCAATGTGTAATTGTAAGATTTCAGCGGAGCCACGCCACATATTATGGCGCCGAGACCAGTCTTGTGCACAGTTATCAAAGTGCCTCGATTAATATTTGACTGGATAATGTAATTATTCAAAATTCAAAATTCAGAGAAAATTTTTTTTTGTGAAATGAATATGCATCATGGGAAGATCTTTGTAATATTGTAAATAATAAGTGAGTTAATATTTAATAATTTGAAAGTAGATATAAAAATTGTACAAGATGCCGGATACAAATAGTACAGAAGCGCCCGAGCAGGGAGGCGAAAATCAAAGTCGTTTACAGGGGTTAACCTTTTTACTTGGGGTATTCGAAGGAAATGCTGAAACAGACTGTAAAATATTTTTCGATCAATTTGATTCGATAGCCAAGCTAGGAAAATGGACCGAACCAGAAAAACTCGTAGTATTAAAGTCGCGTTTAAAGGGAAATGCACTAAAATTCCTAGCGAGTTCGCCGGAATTACGTAAAGAAAATTCGTACGAAGTACTAAAGGAAAGGCTACTAGAATTTTTTTCACAGAGGACTAGCATAACGACCCGCCAAATACAATTTACGCTAACTAAACAATTTGAAGGGGAGAGCGTTAAGGCATTAGCACACAGAATCAAATGTATCACGCTGACTTATCTAGAAAGCGCAGGTGATTTGAGTAGCGAGGAGTCAAAAAAAATTATTGACCAATTAAGACTAGGAAAATTTTTGGACGCACTAAACACGCAAATTAAGAGAGAGGTGCTAAAAGCAAACCCGTTATCCTTCGAAGCGGCGATTGTAATAGCAGAAAATATTGAAAACGCAATAGCAATTTCTCCACCTGAAACAGAAGCTGTAAACAATATTTTCGCGCACCCTGGACCACCGGCTTTACAAACGGAAATCGAAAAACTACGAAAAGAACAGGAAAATGCTAACAGATATTTGTTAGAAACATTAGGCGAACAAATTAACGCACTTAGATTGGAACAAAACACACCTAAAGCTAGAACTTCTAATAATAATATCCCTAATGATATGTTTTGTCTATTTTGCGGACGCACAAACCATCTGATGATAAATTGTAGACTATATAACCGGGAAAATGAAATGCGTAGATCCCAGAGTTCACGCCCACAGCAGTTTAACAACCAGAGCGAAAGGCAATATACGCAAAGAGAAAGGCAGGGGCCAGCTAACAATTTCCCCCGCGGAGAATACGCAAGGCGAAATCCGGGGTTTTCACGTACATTTAGAGGAAACAGATACAATGAGAGAGAAAATACATTCCCCAGAAGAGCTGCTTTAAACTAGAGAGGGGCGGCAATTATCATAAGCTCCCAAAAAACCCGCCCCAGTTAAGTTACGATGGATTTGGTTATGTTGATAACCAGGGAGAAATAAAGAATGTACAAATTCATAAGGATAGGAAGGTGTGTAAATACGAAGTGATTTCTGCTTTAGACGAAAAATTAGGAGAAAAATCTATAAAATTACCTACAATACAAGTTATGTTTAATAAAAGGCCCGTTGCAATGATGGTAGACAGTGGAGCGACGATTAGTATAATCGGAAAAGAAGAATTCCAAAAAATAAGGGAAATATGTCACGTCAAATATTTATCTAGATCAGTCACAATTAAAACGTTGGCAGGAGAAAGACTAAATTATATAAACGTTATACAAACGTCATTTAAAATTGAAAATAAAATCTTTAAACACATATTCTACGTTACTACCGCCAAATTTCCGCATAATTATGCTGGGATAATCGGTTTTGATTTTTTGAAACTTCATAACGCCATCATCGATACTAAACAAAACATAATAAAAATAGATAATATAATAATCCCTTTAGGAGAGCAAGAAAGCGTGCTAAATATAAATTCAGATACAGCAATTAGAACGCGCAAGAAAATTAAAATAGACCCGCAAGAATCTAAACTAGTTGAAATTAATTGCACTTACACAGAAAATAAATTAGAAAATTATAATTTTGAACCAAAAATTTTAAAACAGCCTTTAAACATCAACCCAACGATTTTTCACTTAGAAACAGAAGAGACTAACCCAAATAAATTCATATCAATTAAGAATGAAGGATCACATAAAATTACACTTAATAAAAACACTTTGATAGGGAAATTAAAACACAATATTAAACAGGCTAATGAGGAAATTCACCTTACAGATACTAATAGGAATAAAATAGAATTGGAAGAGAGAATAAATAAAATAAGAGAAATTAGACGGAACGAATTACTGGAAACAGACTTTAACTTAGACCACATGCCAGTCGATCAGAGGAAAGATTTATTGAAATTATTAATGGATTACGGAGACGTATTTTCCAAAAATTTAAACACTTTAGGATGTACTGAAGTAGTAAAACCTAAATTTATTTTATCGCACCAGAATCCGATAGAAATTAGAGCTTATGACGTGCCCTACGCTTTGAGAAAAGAATTAAAAAGACAAATTGATGAAATGTTGCAAGCAAACATAATTAGGCATAGCGACTCTAATTATAGCGCAGGAATGGTTTTAGTGAAAAAACAAAATACAGATAAATTCAGAATTTGCTTGGATATACGACTCTTAAACAGTATCTCACAGAACTTTAATTATCCAGTACCAAAAATTCAAAATATTATGACAAAACTAGCAGGTTTCGAATTTTACGCAAAATTAGATTTCCAGAGCGCATTTTCACAAATTTTATTACCAGAGGAAGAAAGACATAAGATGGCATTCACAAGCCCATATGGAAGATTCGAATACAATAGATTAATATTTGGACATAAAACTAGCGGCGCGTGGTTTCAAAAAGCTATAGATATCGTTCTTAGAGATTTACACGAACATGACATTTACGCATATTTTGATGATGTGGTTTTAGCGGCACACACATATGAAGGATTAAAAGAGAAATTAGAGCTTGTTTTTCAAAGGCTAAGAGATTTTAATTTAACATTGACACCGACCAAATGTGAATTCTCTAGAGAGAAAATGGAATATTTAGGGTTTACAGTGACTAAACAGGGATTAAGTCCAACTGATAATAATACAAAAAAAATTGTTTCTTTTCCCAGACCAAACACTGTTCGAAAACTTAAAAAATTTTTAGGCCTATGTAATTTTTATCGAACATTAATCCCAGACTATGCGCAACTCACCGCTCCACTAGTTGAGCTAACGGCTAAGCGGAATAAATTTTCATGGTCTCCGCAATGCAATGACGCATTTCAAGAACTACAAAATAAATTTTTCCAACATCCTTTAGTGCTACAACCGGATTTAGACAAACCATTCTACCTTAATACAGACGGAAGCTCGACCTCTATTTCTTCAGTTCTATTACAAAAGAATAATGAACGCTTACAACCTGTACTTTACTACAGTAAAAAACTTAAACCACACGAGCAAAGATATCCCGCAGTAAAAACAGAACTCATGGCTATATTCTATGGAGTCAAAAATTTCCACAATTACCTTTACGGGAAAAAATTCTATATTATTTCCGACCACAGACCCCTTAAGTATCACTTAAAAATTTCTAACCCGGCTAATTTAGAAGCCCGCTGGCTATTAAAACTATCTGAATATGATTATGACTTTATACACATAGACGGAAACTCCAACATCTTAGCAGACTACCTCTCCAGAGAAAATTTCGAGAACAACCTCAGTAACATAGAAATTGTAGAAAAAAAAAATAATATGGAAACTGTAAATAGCTTAGAAAATAAATCCCAACTTCCAAATATAAAAGAAATACACACAGAGCAAATTAAAGACGAAATTTTAAATAAACTTAGGAATAATATTAGAGAACAACAGCATAGCAAAACTAGGGATTTCGAACAATATTTTATTGACCCAGAAACGGATTTATTGATGTATGTCTCGCAAGATAAAAATAGCATCCGCGATAGCGCAATAGAACGGGTAGTGGTTCCGAAGACATTACAAAGTAGAATTTTACTACATTTGCATAGCCCTCATCAGGGAGTAGGAAAACTGTACGATTTGGTTAGCAAACGCTATTTTTGGGTTGGAATTTATGGAGACACAAAGAATTATGTAAATTCTTGTGAGGACTGTAGGGGACTCAAAGGAGTTCACCCCCCCTTCCCATTAGGTAGGAATGTAATTCCGCACTATCCCGGAAATTTACTGTCACTTGACATTTTGGGACCTCTAAGAAGAAGTAAATATGGGAACCGGTACATTTTGACTGTGGTATGTCATTTTAGCAGGCACGCGGAACTTTATCCGATAGATAACATTACGGCAGACACCATTGCAACAAAATTAATTACGTATGTAACTACTTACGGCAAAAGTGAATTTGTGTTGACGGACCGCGGGAGCCAATTTACTAGCCAATTATTCAAAGCTATACTTGATAAACTAGATATACATGCAAAATTAACTTCAGCAGCGAATCCGAGAACAAACGGAATCTCAGAAAGAATTAATTCAGCCATAAAACGTGCAATCGAGTGTTACAAACAAGACGATTGGGAAACAGCCGTAGGAATTCATAAAGCATGTTATAATGCAGTAGACCACCCAGCCACAGGTATGTCACCGAACTTCTTGTTCTTTTCACGGGACTTACCATTATTTATGGACATCGTACCAAATAACGCGGAAGAGACTCAAAATTATATACGAAATCAACCTCAAAAGCTGGAAACTATGGCCGTAGCATACAAACAAGCCTACGAAAATTTAATCCGCACACAAGAGATACAGGAGGAAAAATATTTACAAAAAGCAAAATTTAGAAAACTAGAATTAGGCCAAAAAGTTTTTGTCAAAAACATTCCAAACTTCGGAAAAAAACGTTTTAGAGGCCCGTATAGAATAATAGAAAAACTAACAACCCACTTATTTTTATTAAAACTAATTAAAGATCCTAGGGCAAAGCCAATCAAAATAAATATAAATCGGATATATGAAATGCCTGATAGGAGACCGCATTTATTGCATGAAACACAGTTCGTCGCGGAAAGCCAACCGTTTACGGGAAAAGACTCTCAGAGCGTCTTACAAAACATTGCGCCGAACATAAGCGTTGCCACCGGAGAAGCTGATGATCGCTCCTTCGAGGGCATTCTCCCATTTCAACTCGAATTGGAAGAAAGCCTCTCTCCGAGGAGGGAAACGGAAGTCCGCTCCCCCCTCCCGCCAGAACAGATTCAAGAGAGACAGCAAAGCGTCGCAGACAGATCGGTAGAAGGGCCTGGTCAACCGACTATTACTATCACAGAGAATACAACGAACACTGACAAAGTTAGCTCAAATAATATAAATAATCCCCAAGAGGAGGAGAACGTAGAAAATATACATAAACAGAAATCAACCGTTTACGGGAGAGTATTTCGCAACTCGCATTATAATCTGAGGCCACGGAAAATAAAATAACATGAATAGGTCAGTGGAAAATAATTTAAAGTTACACGTAGGTCACGTAAATAGAAGTTAAAATAATACCGATTAAAATTAATCCAGAGAAAAGGTTATCTCAGTAAAGACTTAGAGGAGTAAAACGAAATGTAACAAGAATTCTTTATGATTAACGTGCCATTATAAATAATATTTAAAGAAATAACCGTAAAAGTGAGGCAATTAAATTAAACTTTCACGTAATTTAAAAACTTAGGGAGTTAAGGTAAGATAAACTGAGATGCAGGCGTCTAAAGTTTAAATGACCGGACAGACAGAGCGATCGGCTGTCAGTCGAACAACCTAAGCAAATCTAATTACTAAAATAAGTAATTTAAACTTTAAGTAAGCAAATCTAAGCACCCAAGCGAAACAAGTACATTAAACTGTAATCCTAAAAAAAAAAAAAATAAGAGTAATTTCACTCACGGAACTTCCAGAAAAATTAATATGTGTAATCCAATTTGTATAAATCCGTTGTGCAGCACACAAAGAGAAAGCACACTGCCGCGTTGACTTTGAATTTTTTTCGACTCTACTCGCTCTAGTCACATGACAAGCGGAAGCAAATCACGTACGCGGTTTCAATTAGAGAGAATTACCGTAGGACAGAATCAAAGACAGCGTCTGTTATTGGCCCACGTAAACAGAAAGAAAAGAAAAAAAAACTTTTGTCAGGTCGTACGAAAAGTGACCGCTGCTAGCGTAGGATGTATACGGCGGTACAAGCCTTTACCGGGGATGGCAATTTTAAACCGGACAGCCGGGTGTTACGTAAGGAGGGGAATCAAAAATGATTAGAAATGATTAGAGGATTAATTAGAAATGATTAGAGAAATTAATTAGGAATGAATAAAGAAATGGTTAGAGAATTAAGTAGAAATTAGTAGAAAAATTATTAGGAATGAATAGAGAAATTATTAGAGGATTAATTAGAAATGATTAGAGAAATTAATTAGAAATGAATAGAGAAATGGTTAGAGAATTAAGTAGAAATTAGTAGAAAAATTATTAGGAATGAATAGAGAAATGGTTAGAGGATAGATTGTGGTGATTGATTAAGGTCTAGAATGAAATAAGACATTTAAGAGAGCTCTTGTAAATAAGAATAAATAATTCTTAAGAAAACAAACATTCCTTGTTCAATAAGAATTTCTATAAAGAATATGTATATAAATGATTAATGTAAAATAAAGGTGATTAAGATAAAATAAATGTATTTAATGTAAAATAAGTAGGTTAAGAATGTAGAAAACATTAAAAGTTAAATGTTCTCTGGTACAATGCAGTGGACAGAGTTCAAGGACTCCAAAGCTCCTAAGTCTAGTTGTATATTAAAGTACGAATAGAATGTCTAATCTGAAATTACATCAGCTTTTTTTATATTGATAAAGTACATTGTGGAAAAAAAAACTATGTGCATTTACATACCCTAACTATGATTACTGCAGAAGTTTGCAGACACGGATCCGGTCTTCAAAAAACGAAAGTTGCCATTATAAAGACGTTTGCAGCAACAAAGGCGTAGTTTTACAGCTCACATAAGCCTTTACCAGCACATGTATGCAGCATCATTAACCGAAAACGAAATCATGCCTTCCTTGGACCAAAGGGTACCAAACAATGCAACTTCATTTTCATCGTTTAGTGCAACGTTGTAATGCAACTGCATTTTTATCGTTTAATGCAACGTCTTAGTGCAACTCCATGTTCGCAGTGTTAAGTGCAACGTCATTTACACAGTTTTAGTGCAACTTCTTTTTATAAAGTGATGTCACAGCTGATCCTGCTCAGAGAATATTCCTTCCATATGGAATATCACTAATTTTGTCACAGCCTACAGAACAATATCAATCCTTTAGTGTATAATGTGAACGAACAATTGTTCCCAATTCATGTGTTCTCATGACAAACTTTCATATTTTGTGAACACAAGTAACAGACTGGAAAGTACAATCAGTATGCTACATTAGACAGTGACAATATTTACGCCAACGGACAGTGACAATATTTATACCATACGGACAGGGACAATCTCGCACCTTAATTAGTCCTTGGACATACATGGAGAGACAGAATATTTCCATACCTATAGGGCGTGTCATTATGTATATAATTTAATGTATAATTTATTGTTAAATGTTATTGTTATCTCTGTTTATATATGTATACTGTGCATAATTTGTAACCCTTTATTCTTTTGGTAGTTTAAGCTTTTGAAAAAGAAACTTGGTTTCTTTTCCCTTGTTTGGGGGAAGCCAGTGTCGTGGGACAGTATTGGAATTTTCCTGTCGCCACTTCACTTCTAGAAAGTATTACCCCCCCCCCCCCCTCTCTCTCCGTGGAAACGGTTGACATTCCATGGCTATGAGTAAGAGACCAGCTGCAGTGGTGAGAAAATGGCAAAGGACGCTATCTTATTTTTAAATAAAATGGACACCTGCAAGAGGGCTAGAGCCCCCCAATTTTTAGCCAACCCTTGGGAAGGGGCCAAAGCCAGTGATTCGATGGAGCCCGGCCGCGTCACTGAATTTATGGGTTTTCGAACCTATAGCGGCCAAGCGTCAGTTATGGAGCCCGGCCAGGGGGCCGTCCGAGATCCCGACGAAGAGAAGAAGAGTTGAGAGAGAACTCAGTTGGTAATTTTCAGAGTTTAGACTGGGTCGTCTAATAACCGACGGATGAGTGCCACCTCGATGCCGTCCTGCCGTACCTAAAAGGGGTAAGTCCTTTTGTCCTCTCCCACTGCAGACTGAGTATCAGAGAATATATATTATTTAATAAGGAAGTTAACTGCCTAACTTGAGGGCTATTATGATATTTAATTTAACTAGAGAGGGGGAAATGATCAGATCGATCATTATCCAATACCTACTTAGCGAATGTAAATATGTTCTATGTAATTAAGATGACATTTTATGGTTTTTTAAATTTTAAGTAACAAGTTTTGAATATAAGTATTTTAAAATAAAAGCTTTATTAACTTTTAATTAGTATTTATTGTGTGTTCTCGTGATGCATTTTCTAATTAATCAGAACCTGGAGATATGCTCGGTAATCGAGCAAGTGGCGTGCAGAAGTACGATTAACGGCCAATGTGTAATTGTAAGATTTCAGCGGAGCCACGCCACAAGTAGTGCCGCATAATTCCTCATTGCTCCATCAATATTATAATTATAACTGTTATAAAAACTAATCAATTACTTGAAAATAATTGCAGCTGAATTAATTTTTCCAAGATATTAAAATAGATTATTGCTGTATATTCAATCAAAGCTCTTAGAATAAGGCAATACTGAAAAAGAACAGAATTATTTGACAAAATAAGGCCTACAATTTCCACAGAATCCTCATCTCTCTCTCTCTCTGCTTGTCCCGTTGTGACGTCAAAAATGTCAAGACTCATCCCATCCCTAAAAGCGGCTTTCGGGCGTTTGATGTCTGACCACCCCTGCCCCCAGGGTACTTTAAACGTACCCCATCAACCTCCACGGTCCCCATCAAGGCGGCGCTAAACTCCTCCGCAACCCGTTACAAATCTATCAATGTCAAACTTTGAGATGATGCTATCATGCAGAGATTGGATATTATTATTTTGCCTCTATTCAATGCTTGACCAATTATAAAATTTGGGTTCAACATAGCTCAGATTTTCTATTTGCATAAAAAAGTAAAATCTTCATTCTTTCTGCGGGGGTTTTGAAATTTTTTTTAACTTGATTCAAACGTTTTCTATCGATGAGCAAAGTTGGAAAAACAAATTTTTGCACTTATTTTTGCAATTCGCGTGAATTTAAAAAATACTTCTAATGAATTTAAAAATAATTTTAAAACCGTCCCAATTGCTTATAGTTCAATTCTACGTTTTGCAAAAAATTCCAGGAAAAAATCTCAAAATCCAATGCTATATTTAGCTATTTTCATTCCCCTATTGATTAACATGGGATTCTCAGGTTAGCTTCAGATTGACTTTGTGAATCTTTTGTATAACTTTATCATATTGTGCCCCCCCCCCCCCGAGATTTTGAAAACTCGGCGTTTATGGCACCACATAATGGTGGAAAATGAAACTACCCTAGACGATACTTAGGATTTTTTATAATTATTACTTTATAATTATTAGTTAATATAATTATTACTACTAGTACAGCAATCACAGCATGTTTTAAAGATATGCCAGCGGGTTTTCCAGATTTTTTTTTTTTTATGAAAAATATTCTTATTTTAGTGAAAACTTCAATGAATGCAACTGAAAACTTGTAACAAATTCAGTAGCTTTGTATTTCAACTAATAATTTTTACTTTTTCTCATACTGTGAGGTTGAGAAGGTTTTCCTCCCCACTATTTCATATTCATTGTTAACATTTATGAAAAAAACGCTATAAACATAAAGCGAAACATTTTACTTGAAAAATTTTATTACGAAAAACGATTTACTTGAAAAATTTTTAATGTTTCTTAACTTTTTTTAGAATTTCGGAAATCGGTAGGAGCCTTGTATAAAATACGTAAAATGTAACTGCAATGATTGGAAAGATAAAAAAAAAAACTCTACAAGCATAAAATGAAACTTTTATGATTTACTTGAAAAATTTTTATGTTTTCTAATTTTTTCTAGAATTTCGGAAATCGGCAGGAGCCTTGTATAAAACACGTAAAAATCAACTGATGGAAATATATATATTGGATATGATTGGAAAGATGAGAAATACCACTACAAACATAAAATGAAACATTTATGATTTACGTAAAAAAATTTAATGTTTTCTAACATTTTCCAGAAATTTGGAAGTCTGTAGGATTCTTGTGTAAAACACATAAAAACTATCTGCAATCTGCAATGATTGGAAAGATAAAGAAAACCACTACAAATATAAATATATTTTATTGCAACTGGAAGAATGATACATCTTTTACATAATCACATCAATCTGTACAATATTCAAAGCAAATGAAATCAAAATAACTTAACATTTTAAAAAACAATTCTCATTAAAGTAGTTTTACATTAGATAAAATCAGAAATTCCAAAGCAATAAAATACAAGAAATGGCTTTTATAAAAATTTCATTTTATTTAGAAAGACATTTTGAGGTTTTTAACACATATTTTTAATAAGTATTTATGCAGAAAGAAATAAAAGTCAATAAATATGATAGATATTCTGTACAAACATACAAGGTAATCTAAAAACACTTAAAAACAGCTGTGATTTTACCATTCTTTTCTTCCCAGCTACAAAGAACATTTTCTATGATATGCACAGCATTTCATGGAATTTATCATGCTTCAAATTTACAACAGTAGGGCAGTGTTTTAAGGCCTAAAATAGATATTAACTATCAGAAATTACAATCATATTTAAATTGAAAAGTAAAAACTTCAGAAATGTAGTTAGTGGTAAAGATTATAACCCTGGACATTTTTCACAATTCTGGAATTTTGGGAGTAAGCATTCTTCAATATCGAAATCTCGTATGATTTTATTTAACTCATTTAAAAGAAGTCATATTTTTACTTTCCCTGCAATACATAGTAATGTATAGGGAAAGTATTGGAATCATGCCGAAAATCGCAACTCGAGTTTTCGACTGATCTACACGTTTCGAGACCTCTAGAATACGAAAAAACGATTTGTAGCGTGACGTGTGTCTGTCTGTCTGTGCAATGTATGTATCCACTCTAACTCAAAAACTAATGGACCGAATTTCATAAAATTTAGTATGTAAGTCACTTGGGTGAGACCCTGGTGCTGATTAGTTTTTGGTAGGATTCGTAAAAACAGAACCCATCTTTTTTTGCGAAATGGCCCTTAAAAATTTCATGTATCCACTCTAGCTAAAATACTAATTGACCAAATTTCACAAAATTTGGTAGATGAGTTACTTGTAAGATGGTCTGGTGCTGATTAGATTTTGTTACGATTCGGAGAAGAACAACCTGCCTTTTCTTACGAAATGGCCCGCAAAAATCGGCAAAATCTAAAAAAAAAAAGGACTACGTATGCTGACATGTATCAATTAAATTCTTGTTTTATACGCAATTTTTGACGAGGAAAGAATATAACACACTCCATTAAACTTTAGGACTAACCGTTCTCAAGATATTTGAGATTTCTTGCATTTTTGTTAAGTCGCTATTGGAAAAATGTCCAATTACCAAATAAAAACAAAAATTGAATTAAAAATGCAAATTTAGTGTTATTTGGTGCAATTAAACTCAATCTAATAAATTATTAAAGAAATAAAGAAAATATGAATTTGAGTCTGCAGGGAAAGTTATGAGCTGCTCACATCAGATTTTTACTTTCTCATACTATGTAATATAGTATAAAGAAAATATTGATTTCACGAAAATTTTTGAATTCGAGATTTTGATGACAATATATTTTTTAAGACCCCCTGAACACGTTTTGACTATTTTTGGAGTGATGTCTGTCTGTCTGTAGTCGATTTCTTTTGTGATAGCTGCCGGAAATGTTAATGGGTTTTCACGTAACTTTATATCCGGCTTTGTTATCGAAATATCTGCAACGAGGTAGACTTTTTTTTTTAATTCGAGCAAAAACTTAAAGACATTAGATTTCGAAATTTATTAGAAATTTTATATTTTTTTAACATGACAGCATAATACAAAATGTACCATAATCATGCATAAAAGGGATTATTTATGACTCAATGATCACGAGGCTTGATAGTTTCAATCATTGTTGTGAAAAATAGGTGCGATACAAATTTTGTGTTCGTGACGTCATCAGCCCCACACGGGGGGGGGGGAAGTTACCCCTCCCCCCTGAGAGTACATTGTCGAAAGATTTAGTCAAGTCCTTTAAATTGAAGGGTAACACGCTATAATTGCAATCATTTTGACAAACGATACTGATTTTCAAATTTTTCTATGTAAAATTAAAAAAAGCTTACCCCTCCCTCCTGAGTACATTGTCGAAAGATTTAGTCAAGTCCTTTAAATTGAAGGGTAACACGCTATAATTGCAATCATTTTGACAAACGATACCGATTTTCAAATTTTTCTATGCAAAATTTAAAAAAGTTACCCCTCTCTCCTGAGTACATTGTCGAAAGATTTAGTCAAGTCCTTTAAATTGAAGGGTAACACGCTATAATTGCAATCATTTTGACAAACGATACCGATTTTCAAATTTTTCTATGCAAAATTAAAAAAAGCTTACCCCTCCCTCCTGAGTACATTGTCGAAAGATTTAGTCAAGTCCTTTAAATTGAAGGGTAACACGCTATAATTGCAATCATTTTGACAAACGATACCGATTTTCAAATTTTTCTATGTAAAATTAAAAAAAGCTTAAAAATGGATTCTCGTATGAGACAGTCGAGTTGAGCCAGCATTTCAGTTAATTTTACTCATGCTTTTTGATTTATTTGCCTATGAACATTGCATTCATATAAATTAACCGTTCCACCCGGGCCTCGCGCGTTCGCAATGACTAGTGATCATTGAGTATAACACCTGCACTCTTAATAAAGGCTGTTGATAACTTTTCTGATAACCAAAGCCTTTCAGATTTAAGCATGAAAACACTGCGCATTTTATATTTCTGTTAACATGTTAAATGGGAAAAAATATTGAATCTTATTTACTCGCGCGACAAAATGATTTAGTTGTTTAATTTTACTAACCGCCAACAAAAGGATATGAACATTTGGTTTTATTACTTCTAAGAGACAAAGTGGTGTATGTTCTTTGAAATCCCTTTGTAGCGTCACCCCCAATTCTAATTTTGTATTTTTCCATTGATCTGGAAGCTGAGACGGTTCGAATGCTACCAAAACCGAGGTTGTGGCTTAAATAAAAGTGTTCTATAATTTTGAAAAGTTGTTTTGAGAATCTTTTCGCAGTGACATCCCTAATTCATATTTTTTAAATTGTAGACTTTTCCCCTTAATCTCAATCAAAACTAAGATTGATCAAATGAAACCCAAACCAAGATTCTTAGTGAAAGTGCTCAATAATTCTGGTACGTCACCCAATCCCTCAGTGAATCAATCAGGTCAGTGCATATTATTACAAATACATAAAATGCTTTTTCGGCGTATTGACTGCCCACAAGAAAAAACACTTTTACAATCAACCATTCCTATTACGTGAAAATAGGTTTGTTGTACTTTGACGATTTTTCGGGGCATGGGTACCAGATTTAGCAAAATATCGGCTACTTTTGGTGAGTTTCCAAATCTACTAGAACTTTCACGAAATATCGACTATCTTCGGAGACACGAGCACTTTCTTGAAATTTCTATGAAGAGTATATAAGGGAGTCAAGAACTTGCAAAACTTCTTTGTAAAAAGCAGGCATATGTCAGTTAGATGACTACAATTGTTTGTTTCGAGGACATTATAAGCCCTCGCATTATGAGCCCGGCATTATATAATCCTTCTTCAAGCCAAAAGAATACAGTTGGAACAGTATACACCCTTAACAAAAGCTGAAAGCGAAACTGTGAAATGGCAAGCTCTGAAAAATTCAGAAGAGCAATTATTTCAAGCTTTCCAATTCAAGAATATATATTTTTTTAAATAACTTGAAGATGGATTCAGAAATTAATGCACAAATTTGTTCTTCTTAATCTGTTAAATAAATCTAATGTGAAATTATGAGAAAAAAAAAATTTAAATTGATGCGAAAAGAGATTTTTAAAATTCATTAAAATTTATTTTTATTTACTTTTTAAAATAAAAAATCTGATGTGGGCAACACATGACTTTCCTTATATAATGAAATGAATTTACTACTTTTACTGTTAAAAAAAATGTTATTCTTATAGTAGATACTTATATTCTTTCCAAGATATTGAATTTTCTTCAATTAGTTGTCATTTTGATTGATTTAGCGTCATTTTTATCCATTTGGCGAGATTTTTGCTAATTTGGCAACAATTAAAAAAGTCGCCAAGTTGGCGACATTTCGCCAAATTCGTCGCTAAAATTTCGCCAAGCGCTATGGACGAAAAAATAAGTTATTCTTACAGCAGATAAATAACTATTGGCGTTCAAATACAAAAGTATTACTCAAAGTGTCTTTTTTCATGAATGGAACGAGCTAGATCCACGAGAATGATGTCACCCAATTTATCGCATGGTGTTATACATGAAAAGGGAACATGCTTCTCAATAGGAAATATTTTTTTTTTATTTTATGACTTTTTAATAATTTTTTTGAAAAATGTGCAATATCTCGAGAACGGTTCGTGTTAGCGTTCTAAAATGTATGTCAATCGTTTTCTAATGAAAAATTACATAAGAAATGTCTATTTGCGTAACTTTATTAGCGGTTTTAATTTTTTGGCGAATTTTTCAAAATTTCACTCAAAAATTTAGGGGGGGGTTCTGAACATTCGATTGCGTATAAAAACAATAGGCTTCCAGTGTTTACGGATTGTGATTTTTGTACCAAATTTCGTTCGAATCGGTCCATTCGTTCGTCAGTTATCGTCTCCACAGACTCACTGACATACACACACACACACACATACTTTCACACACACAGGCATCACTTCAAAAATGTTTGATTCGTGATCAGGGATGCTTGAAACGTGCTCTCCCGTCGAACACTCGAATTCGAATTTTCGACCCTGTCACAATACTTTCCTTATACATTATGTATATAAGGAAAGTAAAAATTAAACTACATCGACATTTTTTATTATATTTGGTAAATGTGTGATAAATTTGGCATATGTAAAAAAAAATATGTCAATTTGATCAAAAATTTAAAAAGTTAGATTTCAACGTCCACTGTCCCCTTAAGCATTGAAATGAGATTTAAAAAGTATATTGCCTCCTCACAGTTCGCTCTCAGCTCTTGCCCTTTTCATGTTTGTGCGTATTCATCATGAATTGCAGCGCGTTTATTTGAGGCTATTTCTCTCACGTTGTATAACTGACATGGCTGCATATGAGAAAAACAGAGCGTAGGAATGATTTTTGTTCAACGCAGGCGATTTGGAAATTAAATGGTGTTATTTGTATCTGTCTACTTAAGTAGCGGGTGCTTATTTCAGACCCGGGTAATCCGTTCTAGTTCAGAAATAAATATCATCAAAAGTTATTAAGTGTATTTCACATACTTTGTGTTTGAAAAAAAAAATAATAATAAACCAAAATATTGTTTTTGACATGTGAAAATGGCTCCGAATAATTTTTTCGATCAGAAATATTTTAAATTAATTTTACACGAGGATAACTCGTTAGAATTACGTGTGTACTATATAATATCAGTCAATTTTTGAAAAATTATATACAAGGTAGGATCAAAAAGTTGGGAGACTGTGCTGATATCTCCAACCCTGATTGGAGGAGAGGGGAACTATTTTACCGTGGCGTAGAGGCACATGTGACGCTAGATGTGAAAAGGAAGAAGCAGGTCCGCAGTGTAGGGTTTTCCAAGACAATGCGTGTCAATGAACACGTACGTTGTTCTTCAAACGCCATTTCGATTTTCGACAAACGCGAACGACTACAGTTCATCTACACGCATTGTCTGGAAAAACACTTGCTTCTTCCTTTTCACATCTCGCGTCACATATGTCTCTACGCCACGGCAAAATAGTTCCCCTCTTCTCCAATCAGGATTGGAGATATGAGTACAGACTCCGAACTTTTTGATCCTACCTTGTATACCAATTTCCACGTGACCAGGCTTTTTTTAGGTATTTTGTGAATAAATAGAGACTTGCAATCTGGTACACAGGTCAATTGTTCGATAAAACTCTTATTTTAAATATGTTAATTTGAGGTGTGTGTGTGTGTGTTAAAGGGGGGGGGGTGTTCCATAACAAAGCGTTCAAAATGCTAAACGATAGAAAGACGCATTTCGCCATGAGGTGAAAAAAGAAAATTGGTGCATCGTTCGATTAGAATCCTGTATTTTTAGACTACAAATCTTGATGTGACAGTGTTACAATATGAAATAGCATTTCTTTGTTCCAATATCAAAAAACACGTTCTAAACGTGATTAAATAATAATAATAATAATAATAATAAAAAGCCGGGAATAACTGATCCATGGAATTTTGAAATATATAACTCTTTATATGACTCTTTGGAGTTACAGAAAAAATTGTAAATGATAAAACTGTAAAAAATATATATATATTCAGTTATATTTAAAGCACAAAATATTTCAAAATTAGTTTTCGATGATCCAGTTGTGATATGAAATTTAGTACCTGACAGGAAATTAATCACCTCTAAATTAGACTAAAACTTACCTCTATTTAGCCCTCCTGACCAAAATCTTCCATAAATTTTTTCAATTGTATTAAATCTGTGTCATTGACTGTAGGTTTTGCATTGGCTAAAGACTGTAACATATCTTCCTGCAACATAAATACACACAAGTTAACACTAATACTAAAAAAAAGGGAAAATATTCAAATTCAAACTTATATTTAGCAATATCTCAAAAACCAGCGTATCGTTAAAGTGCTGTTTGATTTTCGGAAATTCACTGCATGTTCCTGTGTAATTGTAATTTTAATCAGAGTTTTGTACCTTTAATCTTGGTATTCGGGATTTTTTTTAAATAAAAAAGATCATCCTAATAATACGAATAAGTAATGAATAAATGAAATATAAAAATCAAATTCAAGAAATTAACATAAAAACTTTCATTTCAATTATTTTAGTTATATACATTAGACTTATAAAGGATTTTTTTTTTCGTTCTAAAAATTGCAAGTTTCACGTCTACAGTTGCTTAAATGATATTGCAGCTTTCTTGTGAGACCAAAATATCATGAATTGGAAAAATTAATCACAAAAATAAACAAGTAATGAATATACACCAAAATGGTTCTAAAACTACTGGTAGTTATTTTATGGCAAACAAATTTGTCCTTCTGATCCACTTTGTTTTTCATTTATTCGTTTTTCATTTTACAATTTGGTTAACTCACTGCAGCAGTTATTACATTTAGTATTTGTAAACTTTACACGATCTCAGGCAGCTATATCTTAGCTTGTTAAATCTTAATTTGTTAAGAGCATATGGTTCCTGACCTGAAGAAGAGGGCTCATAACGCCTTTGTAACAAATGTAGTCACTTAACTTCCTTATGTCTACCTTCTTCAAGGAAGTATAAGCGAGTTGCATAAGACTTTTTCATGCCCCGTTCTCGAAATATTGCCTGTTTTAGTTTAGAAATGTTAAAAATTATAAAAAAAATATATAAATATATTTACGATTCTAGAGTAGATGTTTTATACATACGTTTTACCACATATTGATTGACACCATTGTATTGGATTTATCATAAATTGTTCTGGAGATATTGCATATTTAGTTTACGTACAATGAGCAAAATATCTATAAAAGAAAAAAGACATTGGGATGAAATTTAGTGCATTTATTACTTTTCCTATACATATATAGTATAATGTATAGGGAAAGTATTGTGACTGGGTCGAAATTCGAAGTCGAATTTTCAAAGAACGAGGACGTTTTAAGCATCCCTGAACTCAAATCATATTATCTCTCTCTCTCTCTCTCTCTCTCTCTCTCTCTCTCTCTCTCTCTCTCTCTCTCTCTCTCCCTCCCCTTTCTCTGTATGTGTGTGTGTGTATAAGTGTGTGTGGAAGCGTTTTCTCATGAACGAACAGAGAGTTTCGAAAAAAATATGATGCGATTTTTGGAATCAGTGAACACTGGGACCCTATTGATTTGCGATCGAATGTTCGGATGACTCCCCCCCCCCCTTCCCCCCAATTCTCGAATGAATTTTTGAAAAATAAATTAGGACCTACAATAATGATGAATAAATAATCATTTTATACTTTATACGTTATTTATCGTCAAAAAACGAATAATGCAATTTTTAGAACTGTAACATAAACCATTCTCGAGAAATTACACTTAAAAAAAAAAATTACCGAAAATTAAAAAAGAAAAAGCATTGTTAAATAGGTTGATATTCTATATGCAATATTATGTGACAAGTTTATTAACATCTTTCTCGTGGATTTCGGTCGTTCCATTTATATGAGAGAAGGATTAGAACTTTATGATTAGAACTCAAGCCATCGGTTAATAGTTAATACTATACAGGATGTCCAGTGCTGCCGGTGACCAATGGCTATTTCCTCAACCGTTAGTCACAGAGATATACTTCCAATTATAAAAATGCTTTAAATTTTAAACTATATTATCTAAAAAACAGTTTAAATCAATAAATGCTTTTCTGAAAGAAATACGAAATATAAATTTTTATACGGTCCCCTGGTCCAACCAGTTATATGTAGGAAAATCATCCTCATACAATTTCATGCAAAAAAAAAAAAAAAAATCATCATTTTACGAACGAAATTCATCGATTTATGAAGCATTAAACGTTTCTGGCAACCTTTAAGGGACCGTATAAATATTGAAATTCCGTATTCAAAGTATTAAGTTTCTATTGCATTTGCTGACATAGTGTCGAGAATGAAGCAAAACTTTTTATCGAATAGTAAGTAATTCGTTTAGAAGAGTATTATACTCGTAGTCAGGGCTCGACTAAGATCTTCTGGGGGTCTTTCTGAGATCTTTATTGTAAATGAGGTAACACATTTGTGTGTAACCCCCATTTGTCAGCACAAAAAGTTCTCCAACTTTAAGCAGCTATAAGTCGGAGAATTTTGGTCGTAAAAGGATGATTTTTTTTTTATTTCACATGAAATTGTACGTGGATGATTTTCCTAAATATAACTGGTAGGACCGGGGGACCGTATAAAAATTTATATTTCGTATTTCTTTCAAAAATACATTTATTGATTTAAACTGATTTTAAGATAATAGATTTTAAGATTTAAAATATTTTTGCAATTGGAAGTATATCTCTGTGACTAACGGTTGAGGAAATAGTCGTGGCCACCGATAACACTGGATCCTGTATAAGAAAAATCCTTCATCCTATCTGCTTGTCTATATGTAACGCTTGGCGATCAAGTTAGCAATAATTTGGCGACCTTGGAAATAAACAGGGAATTTTTTTACCAACTTGGCGAGTTTTGAAAATAATTTCAAATTGATGAAAATGTCGCCAAATAGACATACGTATGTGACATTTAATTATTGAAAATGACGCCAAGTCGATGAAAATTCAATATCTTCGAGAATGAAGTTCGCTTCATTTGATAATCCCTGTCGCTTCAAAGAAATTAATATTCTGGATGTAGGAAAAGCCATGTGCTGCTCATATTAGACATTTTTTCAATTTGAATTTAAAAGTCTGGTAGACTTTCAACATGATTAAAATACAAGACTTGTTTGTGATCAATAATTGTTATTGTTTTGATTCAAAACCAAAATTTGTTAATTTGTAAAGAAAATCAGTATACATCCAACAAAATATAAATCCATTACCATGGTAATAGTAGGTTCCAGCAGTTTATCTCCAGGCACATTTACCCAGGTCATTTTCTCAGCACCTCGTGTTCCAGGAGGACAAGGCGTTAAAAGATCATCTTCAATGATTTTCGGATCATACCGAGACGGACCACTTACCTAAAAGGTCAAAACAAGTACAAAACCCTGTACAACTATTAGACAATATGTTAACTACCAACAGCAACAATATATGATTTCTTTTAATAAATTAATTGCTGTTAGCACATATTTCAATGTCAAAATGTTTGAAAGATCATCACTTTAGAAAGGCTTATCCAATATTGATGAAATTTGATTTCTAATTACTGGTCAATTTGTAGATGGTCGTTTTAAAAAAATTCTAAATCGAACAAATTTTACTGAATTTAGCGCTATTTGGAGGAATTCAAAGATATTTATGTGGAATTTGCGCGGGTGAAAAGGGATGAGGCATAAATTGAATCTCCCACTTCTCGACACAGTCATAGATCTTACAAGTATATAACGTCTATGTGCACAGTTGTATGATGGAGAGGGAGTGTCCAACCAGTGGTAAATAGTCCTACACTCCTCTTGTTCTCGGGCACATTTGTAAACAAATCTTCGCTGTCTTCAGTCGGAGGCATAAAAGTCAGTTACACTATTGATTGAATATTTAACATTTTAAACGAATTTTGTCTCCATCCCACTATAAATGTCTTGTGAACTGTGAATACAACTGAGAAAATATAGTTTTACCGTCTTATGTAAAGTCATAACACTTATTTGACAACCTAATAAGCTTAAAATTCAACTAATGTAACTATAACATTATGTTTTCGCATATCTTGTAATTTCCTCCTGATTTTCATTAGGATTAGGTTTTACATGGACTTAGTTGTTTTTACTTATATACAAGCAATTATTTTATTACTTTTATTAGTTTTATTATTATATCTGTGTTATATTGTCATACTCATAAAATAACACACTATTATGAATTACACATATTATTTGATTTAGTGACTGGTAAATATATGTATACTTATTATTATATAATTTGATAGATATTGACGGTATTTTCAATTTATGTTGAGAATTGTTTAGACCGATATCCCATTACCAACTTTGTGCCATGGATAATTTTGAATATAGTGATTACCCTACTAAAATTTATAATTTCAATAAATGTAAGAATAAAAAATGCAAAACCTGCCCATTTGCTTCTAATACTCAAATTACAAACCATGAAAGTCTTCTGCTTTTCTGCAAAATTTTCAATTGCATCTACCGTTTATCTTGTAACATATGCAATCTATCATATATAGGACAAACTAGTAATCCCATTCATCTACGTATGAATGTACACAGAGATCATGTCAAAAAATATATTCTAAACAATAATTTTCTTCCTACTTCCAATAAAATTGAATATAAACACTTTGCCAAACACGGTTTTGAAAATATTACTATACATATTTTAGATATAAAAACAAAATCAGCAGATAGGATTTATTTTGAAAACTACTATATTAAATCACAGTGTACTCTTTTTCCATATGGATTAAATCAAATGTATCTAAATGGTAATGTTGAAAAAAATAATTTTGTAGATAATAAATATTCTATTTTTAATCACCTTTTTTTGAAACCCCATTTACATGATAGTGAATCAATCAAACTCAAAAGATTTAAACGAGGAAAGGGACATTCCTTACTAAATGATCATAAATCTGAGATTATAACTCTACATAATCAATTTAATAGAACTTTTCAATGGAAATTCATAAGATCCTGGGTTTTTGCGGTAAAGAAAAAACATTTAAATAAGGTTTATGCCATTTTTAACACTTTACAACAAAGTTGAAAAGTGTTTATGGCTTTGTTCATTCTGTCTGTCTGTCTGTCCGTTAGCACGATAACTGCCGTAAAAATGGCTTAATCAAAATGGAATTTTAGTATGTTGTTCAGACGGTCTGTAGAACCTATGGGAATATAAATGAATAATATCACCCAATTAGTTTTGGATTGAACCCGGGTCGAAAAAATGCAATACATTGAGCCCTATGGGACCTAATTTTTCAAACATTTTTTAAGCGGATTTAAAATTCACAAATTGCTTCGAAAATTTTAGGTAATATTCAAATTGTTCCATAAAACATATTAAAAAAAATTCAGCGAAATATATTCAGTAGTTTTTTAAATAAAAATTAAAATAATAATTACACCTCTTATATGAAACGATCACGTGACCATGATATGAAACGATCACATGACCCACTTCAAAATGATATATTGCATCCATCTTGTTTCAAAATCGTGATTTTTTTAAGTTCTTTTTAATTCATATTGAGTGTTGTATCCGTCCTAAAACTACTTTATTTTTGCTTAAATTCTGTGCATCTACATACTGAAACAACGCAATGACAATATATTTGAGTTTAAATGCTCATCTAAATTTGATTATTTCTACAACTAAGCCTATTTTTCACCTATGTAAAATGTAAACAGCAAAATATATAGAATGAGTTGTATTAGAATTCCTGTATTTTATTAACACAAAATAATTTAGTCCATGGAGTCTGCATGGCTGATATGAATGAAATATTAATTGATTCCATAAAGAGAAGGACGATTTTTTTCGATGAAGTTTCAAGCATAGAGTTTAATTTTTTGTAGCTCCATGGTCGTAAACAAAATGTTTAAATAAAATAAATTATTATAGTATTGTGATGAATGAAATGAATGGGAGAAAGTTATGAATGAAATCCTGTTTTTATAGAGAGATCCAGGCGTGTTATTTTTTCTATGACATCATTTGAATTAATTTCAGTTGTTTTCGATGAAGTTTTCAAATATAATAAATTATCGTAGTATTATGATAATTCTAAAACTATTACCGAGGAATGTATAACATTTTAGAGATGTTTAAACCAGGCAATTTATATTTCAATGCCGTCATTTGAATGAAGTCCATTTTTTTCGATGAAGGTTTAAGTTTTCAAATATAATAAATTAATGCAGTATTGTGATAAGTTTCAAAATATTACCGAGGAATGTATTGCATTTTAGACTTGTTTAAATAAAATTGCATTGAAGTTGGAAAGTGTTTCATAATCAATGCTTTAAGCATGATTGATCTTTTTTGTTTTAAAATTAAATCTTGCTAATGAACATTTTAATCATATTTTCTTTGATTTGCTTATTACAAGATTAATGTTTTTAAATTTAAAACTAAATCAATTTCATTATAATAATGCAACTACTAATTCTTATTGTGTTATCTCTTTCAAACATCCTATTTATAATTCTCTAAATTTTGGACATCTGTTTAACAAGTTGAAACATTTATTGCCTATTGGAGATTTATGTGTTTCAAAGACTTTCAAATGCAACAAACCTATTGGTAGGTCTATATTTAATTATAATGAAGTTTCACAATCGCTTTCTATTGATCATTATTCTCAGTCAATTGTTGATAGTGAATGTATTTGTAAATTAAACAAATTTGCTAAATTTGTAAATCCAGACTTGGGGCATATAGTTACAGGAGATTTAGACATTGTGTTAAGAACCATTATGTCATTTGGCACTAAATTTAGGATACCTTCTTGTAATAATTCTTTTAAAGTTTTAAAATCAATTAATCTAGATCTTGATAAATATATATATAAATTAGCTTGTAAATACGCTCTGCCATTAGAGGAATTTAATATGTGGAAATTTACTATATTAGAATCAATTAAAAATGCTATTAGAGATATTAAATTGTCTAGATCTTTATATAATATTGATAATATTAGACATTCCATTAATGATTTACAAAGATCCTTTGTTATTACCTATGTTGATAAAGCCTCTAATAATTATGCTATTATCTGTAAAAAATTTTATATTCAATTTCTGTTAGATTATTTAAAAAATAATAGTCTTTTTAAACCTGATTTACATTCCATCAATCGTATTAAATTGAAAATTATCAATATGTATAGTGATTTAAATATTAAATATAAATATCTTAAATTTCCTTATATAGTGCTTATTCCAAAATTTCATAAAAATCCTATTAAATTTAGAACAGTAACTAGTGGCCATAATACTTACTCTACTACTGCGAGTAAATTATTACTAAATTCTTTAAATCTAATAAATAATAGTTTAAGCCAGACTAGCAATAATTACCATATTCTAAATAATAGTAAAGAATTAAAGAATAAATTAACATCTCTTAGAAAAATAATAGGATTTCAAACTTTTGATTTTAAAGATCTTTTTAATAATATTAAGATATCTGATCTATATGATGTAATTTTAGCTCTATATAATGCTTATATTACACATCTTTCAAATCAAATTAAATTTATAAATTTTCCTAAACTTCTTCACTTTGTTATTTTCAATAATTATATTTTTCAAGGAAATAAATTATACTTACAAGTCTCAGTTCCACAGGGTGCCTGCAGTAGCAGTATGTTAGCTAATTTACACCTTTATCATTATGAAAAGTCATTTACTTCAATAGATTATACTTTTTACAGAAATGTTGATGATCTGATTTGCTTAGTACATATAGAATATTATCTCATAGATATAGATTACTATCCAGACAATTTGGAATTAATTCCTAATGAAGCTACTATTAGTAAAAATGCTAATTTTTTGGATTTAAATCTTTTTATTGATCCTTCTAATAGAATTGTTACAAATTTATATGATAAAAAATACTTTTATAATTTTAATATTAATAAAATCTTACCATTTAATTCCTGTAACTCGATTCAATTGTTTAGAAATATTATACTCAATCAGCTTTTTAGAATTTATAGATTATCTGATAAAAAATTTCATGCTATGCATATCAATAATCTCAAAATTACTAGCAATTTATATAAATATCCCTCTTATTTAGTAAATAGTATTGTTAAAAAATTTAAAATAGCTGGATTTTTATAATTATTTTCATAGTATCATATAATTCTATTCATAGTATCTTATATTAGCCAGACATCTCCATTCTCTCTTTTTTTTTTTTTTTTTTACATTCTCTTCCACTTCAGCATTACTATTATTTGTCCCTCCTTTTAGTAGCTCTTTTTGTATACTAATACTTTTTCTTAACTTTTCGCTTAACTGTTTTTCAATTCTTATGAATGGCAACAGTAAATGATTTTTTAACTTTTCTTTACGAATGGCAACACTGGTCTCTTCTATCAGTGTTCCCGGTTTCGACTCGATTGTACATACGCTGTGCTTTTTCCAGGTATTCATTTTTTCTTTTTATTCCTTCTTTATGTATGTCGTCCAAGTAGAAATAGTTTATAGATATAATCTATCTATTTCTTCAGAAACATACATGTTTTGTGTCTGCTTCGTAAAATGCTTGGACTTGACTTGAGAACGAATTTTACGAAGTGAACATTTCCATTTGTTTAGGCTTAGCCCTTTTCCCACGTGTATAGCGATATAGCTTGTTTTATTAAGTTTTTCTTTTTTCGTTTCCATACCTTTGAATTTTGTTGATTTTCTGTAACTTGATAGCTTGTGTTTTGTATTTTTTATCCATTTGATTGATGATTTGCTGTATTATATTTTATTCTGTGGTTTTTTTAAAAAGTTAGGTTTATCGTGTTACATCTTCTTACTTTTCGTTCAACTACTATTATTATATATATATATATATATATATATATAAAGGGTTAATATTAATATGTAATTTTTACATATTAACCCTTTATATATTTTTAGTGTTTTATGCTGCTGTGCGCAATACACTAAAATTCATTTCAATATTTTTCTTTAGAAATCTATCTTTTATATTTACATATATATATATGTGGCATATATATATATATATATATATATATATATATATATATATATATATATATATATATATATATATGCCACATCAAAGTTAAGATTGGATAAAATTCGATGCCAGTGACTATTTATGGTCAGAATTTTACCAGGATTCTTCAAAATATTCAGTTGACTACAGATAGGTCAAGTCAATGCATTTATTCATTCAGCTTACTTCTGTTGATACAAGGGTGGTATGGCTCAGTGGTTAAAGCATGGGGATTGCACTCGGAGGACTCGAGTTCGATTCTCAAAGCTGTCCAAATTACCCCTGTGTCTACGCGGAGTACTTGTACATTACATATGTTGATCCAAAAGTCCTTCCCAGAGGATGGCGTCAGGGAAAGAATGGTTCGGTCCCTGTGAGTGTTCCCCCACTGGGTTTCCAGTCAAAATTGAGTGAGTTAAAAGCGTAATATGATCCGCTTCCTGTAGTGTGCAGGGGCAACGTTGTATGACAGCACAATGGTTCGCGCTTCAGCCGCTGTTAAGTCGAATGATTAAGTATGACCATTAAGATGATTAAGTATGACCATGCCTGACCATTGGGAGAAAAACTTCTGTTGATACTGTCAATATATCTTATGTTGTTCATACTGTTTCAATATATTTACATTCATAACGAATATAACT
Organism: Amaurobius ferox; assembly: GCA_951213105.1. NCBI lineage: Eukaryota > Metazoa > Arthropoda > Arachnida > Araneae > Amaurobiidae > Amaurobius > Amaurobius ferox. Next base: position 73,513,494 of record OX578149.1, on the reverse strand, counting down.
ATCAGTTTTTTGTATTGGTAGTTATTGTCCCGGAATCATAATTGCTCTACGTACAGAATGGTAACACATTTTGAAGTTGAAAACAAATGAGAAAATTAGCTATTTTGCTAAAAAAAAGTTATCCAAAACTGTGCAATGTAGCCAAAATTTAAATAATCAAAAAATTTTAATATGTTTTTTCATTTCTTGTTAACTCACCCAATGATATTCTCCTGACCATTTTATTTTATTTTATTTTTTGCATGTGTTCAACTTTTTGACAAGTTAATGATTTTTTTTTTTTTTAATTTTTACCATTCCTACATTTTTGTAGTGGCCACTTTGATCAATATTGCGAAATTTCGGCATTTTTGAAGATTCCATCAACTTATAATCTATTGAGACTAACTAGATTATTATTAACCAATTAATAAGTGTCTAGTTAGTCTCAATTAACCAATTTGCTGTTCATAAATCAGGTTAAATTTTGTATATTATAAGATATCACAAATATCAAAACTTTATTTAAAATTGAATATGAAATTCATAGGGTTTTTTTAATTAAAAAGCTGTTTTTGAACAATTTTCGGGGTATGAAGGGGGAATATATCAAAGTAAATATTTCCCCAGCGACTTAAGTTACTGGGAAAAGTTTATTTTTTATTACTTAATGACCAGACCTATGAACTTCTATGTCTAAACACTTAGAACTTATTTTCCATAGAAAGGAACAAATTAAGCCTGTCATAGACAGGGGGACAAACACTTTTAAAAAATTAAGTTATAGTATTTTTTAATTAGAATTTTAAAAGGAATTAGAAAAGGCGTCGTAATCAAAAATTGGCTCTGTTATGTCCCGTGACTGATACTATAAATGTGCCAAGTTTCAGGCAATAGAATAAAATAAAATAAAAAAATATCTACTAAGAGTAAAGTTGTGACATTTGGTATATTTTGTAATATACAGAATGTAGTCCGTTTTAAAAAGATCGAAGTACTACTTAATATAACTAGTTTTAAGATAATAGATTTTCTGTAAACATGGAAATTTGGCAGAAATGTCATCTGTCACCTTGTAAAAATAACTAGTGCAAAAACACTAAAAATTATTAAATGTTTAAAAATGCCACATTGAAATGTCAAACATAGAAATACATTTGTAAAACATAAAGAAAAATATAAAAATGGTCAGGTAACCACTTAATTTTAAATTAAATAATTTGATATGAAACGGCCCAACAATAAAGGCAAGATAAGATGTTCGATGTGGTTACAATTCTTTCAAGCAGATAATGTTGTGAGAATTTTTTACAGTGTCCAGAAATTACGCACGTAAACTGATTATTTTAAAGTAAAAATAGAATGTTTTTTCATCACAAGGAAATATGTATGATTTTTATTCAAAATATGATAGTTTAGAAAGCACAAAAATTATATACACTATGCTTAAATGGGCACCATTTAGAATTCAGTACATCAAATTACATATAAATCAACTATTTTATGCGACAGAATCATCACATGCAAGGGCAATTTGAGACGTCAATACAATATGAAATATATGAATTTTAAATCTGTCATAAGATAAGGGAAAAATATAAAAATTAGAATTAGTTTTAAATGTATATAAAAAAAACTACGTACAAGTATTTCATAATTGATATAAAAATATAGGACACTAAAAAGACAAACTTTATAATACTAACCCTAACAAAATGTGTAGCTGTCTGTACTTTTCTTACTGGCTGCATTAAACAATCATGTACCAGAACAGATATATCAGCTCCAGTAAATCTATTTAATAAATTATTAATGTGAACAGTTAAAAATATCCTAATTGTATAAAATATAAAATTAAATAACTAATCTTATTGTATTCCTATTGATATTTTTCAACTACGTAAGTAGTTAAAATGTTAACTAGTACTTGAAAATATCAATGATTCTTGTAATTCTATTCTATTACATATGGCTCTATTATTCTACTATACCGATGCTCTTTGTAATCCTGGTCTAATGAGAATTTTTAAACTTCATATGATTTTTTCTTGTTCTTAATTGATTGAATAGGATAAAATAATACAGTCATTCAGGGTAACTTTGAGCCACAGAGTGTAACTTTGAGCCACCTTCATGGTTTCAATATGTTTGGTTTTAAAAATCTCCACATGGTTCAAAGCATGAAGACTAGATAGATCTATCTAGTCTTCATGATTTCAGCCATGTGGAGATTTTTAAAAGCAAACATATTGAAACCATGAAGGTGGCTCAAAGTTACCCTGAATGACAGCATTGTAAAGAAATAGTTTCATAACTAATTTGAACTGTTCCATTCCGGCATCTGTAGACTTACAAATAATTCTTAAAATGTGTAAAGAACCTTGCTGCCCCAACCGGGAATCGAACCACGGATCTTTGTACTGACTAGCCGACGTTGTACCGTTGAGCTACTGGGACGGAATTACAAGCTCTTATCGTCGAAGTGGAACTCTGCAAATGATTAGTAAGAACTAAAATATATTGTTCTTTAGATTTAGAGATTTAAATGTGAAGTTAATTTCCTTATCACGATAATATAAATTCGTATATATAATCAACTGTTTTTACCCTTTATGGAACAAGATGAATTCTTTAATAGCAATACATAGAATGCTTTAGCTTGACTATTTTTTTTATTCATGTGAAATGACGAGTGTTTGTGCTAGTCATGTGTACTCAAAGTTAAGGCCAGTTTATTTTATCAAATAAAGCAAGGACCCTCACTTCAAAGGGGCTCTCAAAGCCAACTTATATAAAAAAGAGCAAACTAAACATTTGTTCATTTATTTTTGTAAAAAAAAAAGTACTGAACATAAATTACATTAGGTATAAATACATAGAATTCTGAAGTAGAATGGTTTTACTATCAGAGAAGTAAGATAAAAAATTAAACAAAAAAGATCAATCATGCATAAAGCATTGATTATGAAACACTTTCCAACTTCAATGCAACTTCATTTAAACATCTCTAAAATGCGATACATTCCTCGGTAATATTTTAAAAATTATCACAATATTACATTAATTTATTATATTTGAAAACTTAAAAGTTCATCGAAAAAAATGAACTTCATTCAAACGACGTCAATTAAATATAACAGTGGTTCCCAAACTTTCGGGTCCGCGCACCCCCTCAGAGAAAAAATAAATTTCGCGGACCCCTTAAAACCATATTGAAAGGGCGTGTTTCTATTGGATATGTACAACAAGCATAATTTAGTGTGAACAGTGATGCTGCTTTCTTGCAATTAGCTTAGTAATATTTGGTTTAATGTCTGATAATTTCAGTCTTGAATCACTTTCAACTTCAAGTTTATTTCTCAACTTAAGATTTTAAATATGTCAGGTGGGAGAAAGCTGTTTTGCACAAGTAAGTTGTGGGAAAGGGAGTTAAGCACTTAAGAGCCTTTCTTGCGAGTTGAAAATAGTCAGCCATTACTGATAACCAGAAGTCAGCTAATTGTACTTGTGAGAACATTAATTTTAGAGAACAATCCGATGAAAGATCCGCCAAAAAATCTTCTTGTGGTGTAAGAGAGTGGTTGGTGAATTTGAAGCACCTTTGAAGCACCTAATTTTAACCAACGATCCATTTTATCAAATAATTAACAAATATCTGCAGGGTTGAAAGTATGTTAGTGAAGTACGTCACGTGACATAGCTAGTAGCTATGTCACGTGACTTTCCGATGGAGCACTCGCGTAAATCAGCGCGGGAGACTCGGGAGATATTCGCTAAGCCCCCTCTATTCATAGCTGACGTCATTCGGTCTCTAGTAGTATTAATGCTCGAAGTTACAAGTACTTTGACGTCCGAGCTACATCAGAGAATCGTCACCATTAATCATGGCATTGTGCCGAAACGAAACCTAATCCCAAACAATTTAATTCTGTTTGAAGATATAGCCTATCAGTTTGAAATTAATTTCACGAATGTATTTAATTCAAAGTTACTTAGAAAAAAAGTTCATTATTATTTTATTTAAAAAAATAAAATGAAAAAAAGAGTGGAGAAAAATAATGAATTTTATTTTTTTTAAAGCTAACTATTTATTAGTTAAATATTGCGTGTTGTTCGCGGACCCCCTAAAACCTCGTCGCGGACCCCCAGGGGTCCGGGAACCCCAGTTTGGGAACCACTGAAATATAAAATCCATCTTGTGTCAAAATCGTGATTTTTAAAGTTCTTTTTAATTCATATTGAGTGTTGTATCCGTCCTAAAACCGCTTTATTTTTGCTTAAGTTATGTGCATCTACATACTGAAACAACGCAATTACAATATATTTGAGTTTAAATGATCATCCAAATTTGATTATGTCTACAACGAAGCCTATTTTTCACTTATGTGTCAGTTGTTTTCGATGAAGTTTGCAAATATAATAAATTTTTGTAGTATTATGATGATTTTAAAAATATTACCGAGGAATGTTTATCGCATTTTAGAGATGTTTAAACCAGTCAATTTATATTTCAATGCCGTTATTTGAATGAAGTTCATTTTTCTCGATGAAGGTTTAAGTTTTCAAATATAATAAATTAATGTAGTATTGTGATAAGTTTTAAAATATTACTTAGGAATGTATTGCATTTTAGATATGTTTAAATAAAATTGCATTGGAGTTGGAAAGTGTTTCATAATCAATGCTTTAAGCATGATTGATCTTTCTTGTTTTATTTGAGAAGGGAAGTGTCACAAATTATCAATCCTCTGCTATGAGTAGGAGCCTTGAATGCTTAATTTGGCATAGGGTCCCATGATAGCTTAGTCGGGTACTGCTCAGAATAGAAATACTATCAGAAGTACAGCAATATGAAATATAATATAACCCGTGTATCTTATTAACCAAAGTCTTGAAATCATTATTAGCAATGAGGATAGAAGTAATTCAAACAGACTAGCCTACTTTTCAGACTGCCTATTTTCTGAATCATGTGAAATGATGAGCATCTGTGCAAGTCAATGACTGAAATACAAGGAAATATGTACTTAAGAGTAGAAATACTATAAGAAGTATAGCAATATGAAATATAATATTACCCATTTGTCTTCTTAGCCAAAGTCTTGAAATCATTATCAGACAAGCAATTGGGGGTATTGCCAATATCCATTTTGAACATAGCAAACCTAGCTATTTCATCCGGTAGTGGAATGTATATCCTTTTTTCAAACCTTTAATTAAAGAAAAACATGAATTTGGAATTGTATAAAAACACCAATAATCATGATAATAATTCCCCCTGTGTTGATATGTTTATGGTTGGACTTTGTTCTCAATGGCTGATACCACCCGCTAGAGAACTTTCTCTTTGAATGTTCTTGCTCTGTTTGAATTCCTTTTTCCATCCAAGTTCCCAGTTCGTTCGTTCTCAGCTGTTTTAAAGTGCCCCGCACCAAGTTTTTGGAACTGAAGAAGAGCGATAGAACATAGAAACGCCCTTGAAACAATTGTAGTCACCTAAATGACCTATGCCTGCTTTCTTGAAGGAACTATTAAACAGTTACATTATCGCAAGCAGTTTTATTCATTGTAGTCAAGAGGTTTGTCCACTTAATTCTATCGTTTTACCTGTTCATTCATCTATTATTTATAAGGTCGTCAAGTAATAGATGAAAGTAATAGATTTTGGACTTGAAGAAGAGTGACAGAACATAAAAACGACGGCTTCGAAACAATTGCAGTCACCTAATTGACCTATGCCTGCTTTCTTCAAGGAACTATTAAACGGTTACATTCTCGCAAGCAGCTTTATTCATTGTAGTCAAGAGGTTTGTCCACTTAATTCTATCGTTTTACCTGTTCATTCATCTATTACTTATAAGGTCGTCAAGTAATAGATGAAAGTAATAGATTTTGATCGTGAAGAAGAGTGACAAAGCATAAAAACGACGCCCTCGAAACAATTGCAGTCACCTTATTGATCTATGCCTGCTTTCTTCGAGGAACAGTTACATTCTCACAAGCAGTTTTATTCATTATAGTCAAGAGGTCTGTCCACTTAATTTTATCGGTTTACCTGTTCATTCATCTATTAGTTACAAGGTCGTCAAGTAATAGATGAAAGTAATAGATTTTGGATTTGAAGAAGAGTGATAGAATATAAAAACGACGCCCTCGAAACAATTGCAGACACCTAATTGACCTATGCCTGCTTTCTTCAAGGAACTATTAAACAGTTACATTCTCGCAAGCAGTTTTATTCATTGTAGTCAAGAGATTTGTCCACTTAATTCTATCGTTTTACCTGTTCATTCATCTATTACTTATAAGGTCGTCAAGTAATAGATGAAAGTAACAGATTTTGGACTTGAAGAAGAGTGACAGAACATAAAAATGACGCCCTCAAAACAGTTGCAGTCACTTAATTGACCTATGCCTGCTTTCTTCAAGGAACTATTAAACAGTTACATTCTCGCAAGCAATTTTATTCATTGTAGTCAAGAGGTTTGTCCACTTAATTCTATCGTTTTACCTATTCATTCATCTATTACTTATATAAGGTCGTCAAGTAATAGATTTTGGACTTGAAGAAGAGTGATAGAACATAAAAACGACGCCCTCGAAACAATTGCAGTCATCTAATTGACATATGCCTGTTTTCTTCAAGGAACTATTAAACTGTTACATTCTCGCAAGCTGTTTTATTCATTGAAGTCAAGAGGTTTGTCCACTTAATTCTATCGTTTTACATGTTCATTCATCTATTACGTATAAGGTCGTCAAGTAATAGATGAAAGTAATAGATTTTGGACTTGAAGAAGGGTGATAGAACATAAAAACGACGCCCTCGAAGCAATTGCAGTCACCTAATTGACATATGCCTGCTTTCTTCAAGGAACTATTAAACTGTTACATTCTCGCAAGCTGTTTTATTCATTGAAGTCAAGAGGTTTGTCCACTTAATTCTATCGTTTTACCTGTTCATTCATCTATATAAGGTCGTCAAGTAATAGATGAAAGTAATAGATTTTGAACTTGAAGAAGAGTGACAAAACATAAAAACGACGCCCTCAAAACAGTTGCAGTCACGTAATTGACCTATGCCTGCTTTCTTCAAGGAACTATTAAACTGTTACATTCTCGCAAGCTGTTTTATTCATTGAAGTCAAGAGGTTTGTCCACTTAATTCTATCGTTTTACATGTTCATTCATCTATTACGTATAAGGTCGTCAAGTAATAGATGAAAGTAATAGATTTTGGACTTGAGGAAGGGTGATAGAACATAAAAACGACGCCCTCGAAGCAATTGCAGTCACCTAATTGACATATGCCTGCTTTCTTCAAGGAACTATTAAACTGTTACATTCTCGCAAGCTGTTTTATTCATTGAAGTCAAGAGGTTTGTCCACTTAATTCTATCGTTTTACCTGTTCATTCATCTATATAAGGTCGTCAAGTAATAGATGAAAGTAATAGATTTTGAACTTGAAGAAGAGTGACAGAACATAAAAACGACGCCCTCAAAACAGTTGCAGTCACGTAATTGACCTATGCCTGCTTTCTTCAAGGAACTATTAAACTGCTACATTCTCGCAAGTTGTTTCATTGAAGTCAAGAGGTTTGTCCACTTAATTCTATCGTTTTACATGTTCATTCATCTATTACGTATAAGGTCGTCAAGTAATAGATGAAAGTAATAGATTTTGGACTTGAAGAAGAGTGATAGAACATAAAAACGACGCCCTCGAAACAATTGCAGTCATCTAATTGACATATGCCTGCTTTCTTCAAGGAACTATTAAACAGTTACATTCTCGCAAGCAGTTTTATTCATTGTAGTCAAGAGGTTTGTCCACTTCATTCTATCGTTTTACCTGTTCATTCATCTATTACTTATAAGGTCGTCAAGTAATAGATGAAAGTAATAGATTTTGAACTTGAAGAAGAGTGACAGAACATAAAAACGACGCCCTCAAAACAGTTGCAGTCACCTAATTGACCTATGCCAGCTTTCTTCAAGGAACTATTAAACAGTTACATTCTCGCAAGCAGTTTTATTCATTGTAGTCAAGAGGTTTGTCCACTTAATTCTATCGTTTTACCTGTTCATTCATCTATATGAAGTCGTCAAGTAATAGATGAAAGTAATAGATTTTGGACTTGAAGAAGAGTGATAGAACATAAAAACGACGCCCTCGAAACAATTGCAGTCATCTAATTGACATATGCCTGCTTTCTTCAAGGAACTATTGAACAGTTACATTATCACAAGCAGTTTTATTCATTGTAGTCAAGAGGTTTGTCCACTTCATTCTATCGTTTTACCTGTTCATTAATCTATTACGTATAAGGTCGTCAAGTAATAGATGAAAGTAATAGATTTTGGACTTGATGAAGGGTGATAGAACATAAAAATGACGCCCTCGAAACAATTGCAGTCACCTAATTGACATATGCCTGCTTTCTTCAAGGAACTATTAAACTGTTACATTCTCAAAAGCAGTTTTATTCATTATAGTCAAGAGGTCTGTCCACTTTATTCTATCGGTTTACTTGTTGATTCATCTATTAGTTACAAGGTCGTCAAGTAATAGATGAAAGTAATAGATTTTGGATTTGAAGAAGAGTGATAGAACATAAAAACGACGCCCTCGAAACAATTGCAGTCACCTTATTGACCTATGCCTGCTTTCTTCAAGGAACTATTAAACAGTTACATTCTCGCAAGCAGTTTTATTCATTGTAGTCAAGAGGTTTGTCCACTTAATTCTATCGTTTTATCTATTCATTCATCTATTACTTATAAGGTCGTCAAGTAATAGATGAAAGTAATAGAATTTGGACTTGAAGAAGGGTGATAGAACATAAAAACGACGCCCTCGAAGCAATTGCAGTCACCTAATTGACATATGCCTGCTTTCTTCAAGGAACTATTAAACAGTTACATTCTCGCAAGCAGTTTTATTCATTGTAGTCAAGAGGTTTGTCCACTTAATTCTATCGTTTTACCTGTTCATTCATCTATATAAGATCGTCAAGTAATAGATGAAAGTAATAGATTTTGAACTTGAAGAAGAGTGACAGAACATAAAAACGACGCTCTCAAAACAGTTGCAGTCACGTAATTGACCTATGCCTGCTTTCTTCAAGGAACTATTAAACTGTTACTTTCTCGCAAGCTGTTTTATTCATTGAAGTCAAGAGGTTTGTCCACTTAATTCTATCGTTTTACCTGTTCATTCATCTATATAAGGTCGTCAAGTAATAGATGAAAGTAATAGATTTTGAACTTGAAGAAGAGTGACAGAACATAAAAACGACGCCCTCAAAACAGTTGCAGTCACGTAATTGACCTATGCCTGCTTTCTTCAAGGAACTATTAAACTGTTACTTTCTCGCAAGCTGTTTTATTCATTGAAGTCAAGAGGTTTGTCCACTTAATTCTATCGTTTTACCTGTTCATTCATCTATATAAGGTCGTCAAGTAATAGATGAAAGTAATAGATTTTGAACTTGAAGAAGAGTGACAGAACATAAAAACGACGCCCTCAAAACAGTTGCAGTCACGTAATTGACCTATGCCTGCTTTCTTCAAGGAACTATTAAACTGTTACTTTCTCGCAAGCTGTTTTATTCATTGAAGTCAAGAGGTTTGTCCACTTAATTCTATCGTTTTACCTGTTCATTCATCTATATAAGGTCGTCAAGTAATAGATGAAAGTAATAGATTTTGAACTTGAAGAAGAGTGACAGAACATAAAAACGACGCCCTCAAAACAGTTGCAGTCACCTAATTGACCTATGCCAGCTTTCTTCAAGGAACTATTAAACAGTTACATTCTCGCAAGCAGTTTTATTCATTGTAGTCAAGAGGTTTGTCCACTTAATTCTATCGTTTTACCTGTTCATTCATCTATATGAAGTCGTCAAGTAATAGATGAAAGTAATAGATTTTGGACTTGAAGAAGAGTGATAGAACATAAAAACGACGCCCTCGAAACAATTGCAGTCATCTAATTGACATATGCCTGCTTTCTTCAAGGAACTATTGAACAGTTACATTATCACAAGCAGTTTTATTCATTGTAGTCAAGAGGTTTGTCCACTTCATTCTATCGTTTTACCTGTTCATTCATTTATTACGTATAAGGTCGTCAAGTAATAGATGAAAGTAATAGATTTTGGACTTGATGAAGGGTGATAGAACATAAAAATGACGCCCTCGAAACAATTGCAGTCACCTAATTGACATATGCCTGCTTTCTTCAAGGAACTATTAAACTGTTACATTCTCACAAGCAGTTTTATTCATTATAGTCAAGAGGTCTGTCCACTTTATTCTATCGGTTTACTTGTTGATTCATCTATTAGTTACAAGGTCGTCAAGTAATAGATGAAAGTAATAGATTTTGGATTTGAAGAAGAGTGATAGAACATAAAAACGACGCCCTCGAAACAATTGCAGTCACCTAATTGACCTATGCCTGCTTTCTTCAAGGAACTATTAAACTGTTACATTCTCACAAGCTGTTTTATTCATTGAAGTCAAGAGATTTGTCCACTTAATTCTATCGTTTTACCTGTTCATTCATCTATATAAGGTCGTCAAGTAATAGATGAAAGTAATAGATTTTGAACTTGAAGAAGAGTGACAGAACATAAAAACGACGCCCTCAAAACAGTTGCAGTCACGTAATTGACCTATGCCTGCTTTCTTCAAGGAACTATTAAACTGTTACTTTCTCGCAAGCTGTTTTATTCATTGAAGTCAAGAGGTTTGTCCACTTAATTCTATCGTTTTACCTGTTCATTCATCTATATAAGGTCGTCAAGTAATAGATGAAAGTAATAGATTTTGAACGTGAAGAAGAGTGACAGAACATAAAAACGACGCCCTCAAAACAGTTGCAGTCACTTAATTGACCTATGCCTGCTTTCTTCAAGCAACTATTGAACTGTTACTTTCTCGCAAGCTGTTTTATTCATTGAAGTCAAGAGGTTTGTCCACTTAATTCTATCGTTTTACCTGTTCATTCATCTATATAAGGTCGTCAAGTAATAGATGAAAGTAATAGATTTTGAACTTGAAGAAGAGTGACAGAACATAAAAACGACGCCCTCAAAACAATTGCAGTCACGTAATTGACCTATGCCTGCTTTCTTCAAGGAACTATTAAACTGTTACTTTCTCGCAAGCTGTTTTATTCATTGAAGTCAAGAGGTTTGTCCACTTAATTCTATCGTTTTACCTGTTCATTCATCTATATAAGGTCGTCAAGTAATAGATGAAAGTAATAGATTTTGAACTTGAAGAAGAGTGACAGAACATAAAAACGACGCCCTCAAAACAGTTGCAGTCACGTAATTGACCTATGCCTGCTTTCTTGAAGGAACTATTAAACTGTTACTTTCTCGCAAGCTGTTTTATTCATTGAAGTCAAGAGGTTTGTCCACTTAATTCTATCGTTTTACCTGTTCATTCATCTATATAAGGTCGTCAAGTAATAGATGAAAGTAATAGATTTTGAACTTGAAGAAGAGTGACCGAACATAAAAACGACGCCCTCAAAACAGTTGCAGTCACGTAATTGACCTATGCCTGCTTTCTTCAAGGAACTATTAAACTGTTACTTTCTCGCAAGCTGTTTTATTCATTGAAGTCAAGAGGTTTGTCCACTTAATTCTATCGTTTTACCTGTTCATTCATCTATATAAGGTCGTCAAGTAATTGATGAAAGTAATAGATTTTGAACTTGAAGAAGAGTGACAGAACATAAAAACGACGCCCTCAAAACAGTTGCAGTCACTTAATTGACCTATGCCTGCTTTCTTCAAGGAACTATTAAACTGTTACTTTCTCGCAAGCTGTTTTATTCATTGAAGTCAAGAGGTTTGTCCACTTAATTCTATCGTTTTACCTGTTCATTCATCTATATAAGGTCGTCAAGTAATAGATGAAAGTAATAGATTTTGAACTTGAAGAAGAGTGACAGAACATACAAACGACGCCCTCAAAACAGTTGCAGTCACGTAATTGACCTATGCCTGCTTTCTTCAAGGAACTATTAAACTGTTACTTTATCGCAAGCTGTTTTATTAATTGAAGTCAAGAGGTTTGTCCACTTAATTCTATCGTTTTACCTGTTCATTCATCTATATGAAGTCGTCAAGTAATAGATGAAAGTAATAGATTTTGGACTTGAAGAAGAGTGATAGAACATAAAAACGACGCCCTCGAAACAATTGCAGTCATCTAATTGACATATGCCTGCTTTCTTCAAGGAACTATTGAACAGTTACATTATCACAAGCAGTTTTATTCATTGTAGTCAAGAGGTTTGTCCACTTCATTCTATCGTTTTACCTGTTCATTCATCTATTACGTATAAGGTCGTCAAGTAATAGATGAAAGTAATAGATTTTGGACTTGATGAAGGGTGATAGAACATAAAAATGACGCCCTCGAAACAATTGCAGTCACCTAATTGACATATGCCTGCTTTCTTCAAGGAACTATTAAACTGTTACATTCTCAAAAGCAGTTTTATTCATTATAGTCAAGAGGTCTGTCCACTTTATTCTATCGGTTTACTTGTTGATTCATCTATTAGTTACAAGGTCGTCAAGTAATAGATGAAAGTAATAGATTTTGGATTTGAAGAAGAGTGATAGAACATAAAAACGACGCCCTCGAAACAATTGCAGTCACCTTATTGACCTATGCCTGCTTTCTTCAAGGAACTATTAAACAGTTACATTCTCGCAAGCAGTTTTATTCATTGTAGTCAAGAGGTTTGTCCACTTAATTCTATCGTTTTATCTATTCATTCATCTATTACTTATAAGGTCGTCAAGTAATAGATGAAAGTAATAGAATTTGGACTTGAAGAAGGGTGATAGAACATAAAAACGACGCCCTCGAAGCAATTGCAGTCACCTAATTGACATATGCCTGCTTTCTTCAAGGAACTATTAAACAGTTACATTCTCGCAAGCAGTTTTATTCATTGTAGTCAAGAGGTTTGTCCACTTAATTCTATCGTTTTACCTGTTCATTCATCTATATAAGATCGTCAAGTAATAGATGAAAGTAATAGATTTTGAACTTGAAGAAGAGTGACAGAACATAAAAACGACGCTCTCAAAACAGTTGCAGTCACGTAATTGACCTATGCCTGCTTTCTTCAAGGAACTATTAAACTGTTACTTTCTCGCAAGCTGTTTTATTCATTGAAGTCAAGAGGTTTGTCCACTTAATTCTATCGTTTTACCTGTTCATTCATCTATATAAGGTCGTCAAGTAATAGATGAAAGTAATAGATTTTGAACTTGAAGAAGAGTGACAGAACATAAAAACGACGCCCTCAAAACAGTTGCAGTCACGTAATTGACCTATGCCTGCTTTCTTCAAGGAACTATTAAACTGTTACTTTCTCGCAAGCTGTTTTATTCATTGAAGTCAAGAGGTTTGTCCACTTAATTCTATCGTTTTACCTGTTCATTCATCTATATAAGGTCGTCAAGTAATAGATGAAAGTAATAGATTTTGAACTTGAAGAAGAGTGACAGAACATAAAAACGACGCCCTCAAAACAGTTGCAGTCACGTAATTGACCTATGCCTGCTTTCTTCAAGGAACTATTAAACTGTTACTTTCTCGCAAGCTGTTTTATTCATTGAAGTCAAGAGGTTTGTCCACTTAATTCTATCGTTTTACCTGTTCATTCATCTATATAAGGTCGTCAAGTAATAGATGAAAGTAATAGATTTTGAACTTGAAGAAGAGTGACAGAACATAAAAACGACGCCCTCAAAACAGTTGCAGTCACCTAATTGACCTATGCCAGCTTTCTTCAAGGAACTATTAAACAGTTACATTCTCGCAAGCAGTTTTATTCATTGTAGTCAAGAGGTTTGTCCACTTAATTCTATCGTTTTACCTGTTCATTCATCTATATGAAGTCGTCAAGTAATAGATGAAAGTAATAGATTTTGGACTTGAAGAAGAGTGATAGAACATAAAAACGACGCCCTCGAAACAATTGCAGTCATCTAATTGACATATGCCTGCTTTCTTCAAGGAACTATTGAACAGTTACATTATCACAAGCAGTTTTATTCATTGTAGTCAAGAGGTTTGTCCACTTCATTCTATCGTTTTACCTGTTCATTCATTTATTACGTATAAGGTCGTCAAGTAATAGATGAAAGTAATAGATTTTGGACTTGATGAAGGGTGATAGAACATAAAAATGACGCCCTCGAAACAATTGCAGTCACCTAATTGACATATGCCTGCTTTCTTCAAGGAACTATTAAACTGTTACATTCTCACAAGCAGTTTTATTCATTATAGTCAAGAGGTCTGTCCACTTTATTCTATCGGTTTACTTGTTGATTCATCTATTAGTTACAAGGTCGTCAAGTAATAGATGAAAGTAATAGATTTTGGATTTGAAGAAGAGTGATAGAACATAAAAACGACGCCCTCGAAACAATTGCAGTCACCTAATTGACCTATGCCTGCTTTCTTCAAGGAACTATTAAACTGTTACATTCTCACAAGCTGTTTTATTCATTGAAGTCAAGAGATTTGTCCACTTAATTCTATCGTTTTACCTGTTCATTCATCTATATAAGGTCGTCAAGTAATAGATGAAAGTAATAGATTTTGAACTTGAAGAAGAGTGACAGAACATAAAAACGACGCCCTCAAAACAGTTGCAGTCACGTAATTGACCTATGCCTGCTTTCTTCAAGGAACTATTAAACTGTTACTTTCTCGCAAGCTGTTTTATTCATTGAAGTCAAGAGGTTTGTCCACTTAATTCTATCGTTTTACCTGTTCATTCATCTATATAAGGTCGTCAAGTAATAGATGAAAGTAATAGATTTTGAACGTGAAGAAGAGTGACAGAACATAAAAACGACGCCCTCAAAACAGTTGCAGTCACTTAATTGACCTATGCCTGCTTTCTTCAAGCAACTATTGAACTGTTACTTTCTCGCAAGCTGTTTTATTCATTGAAGTCAAGAGGTTTGTCCACTTAATTCTATCGTTTTACCTGTTCATTCATCTATATAAGGTCGTCAAGTAATAGATGAAAGTAATAGATTTTGAACTTGAAGAAGAGTGACAGAACATAAAAACGACGCCCTCAAAACAATTGCAGTCACGTAATTGACCTATGCCTGCTTTCTTCAAGGAACTATTAAACTGTTACTTTCTCGCAAGCTGTTTTATTCATTGAAGTCAAGAGGTTTGTCCACTTAATTCTATCGTTTTACCTGTTCATTCATCTATATAAGGTCGTCAAGTAATAGATGAAAGTAATAGATTTTGAACTTGAAGAAGAGTGACAGAACATAAAAACGACGCCCTCAAAACAGTTGCAGTCACGTAATTGACCTATGCCTGCTTTCTTGAAGGAACTATTAAACTGTTACTTTCTCGCAAGCTGTTTTATTCATTGAAGTCAAGAGGTTTGTCCACTTAATTCTATCGTTTTACCTGTTCATTCATCTATATAAGGTCGTCAAGTAATAGATGAAAGTAATAGATTTTGAACTTGAAGAAGAGTGACCGAACATAAAAACGACGCCCTCAAAACAGTTGCAGTCACGTAATTGACCTATGCCTGCTTTCTTCAAGGAACTATTAAACTGTTACTTTCTCGCAAGCTGTTTTATTCATTGAAGTCAAGAGGTTTGTCCACTTAATTCTATCGTTTTACCTGTTCATTCATCTATATAAGGTCGTCAAGTAATTGATGAAAGTAATAGATTTTGAACTTGAAGAAGAGTGACAGAACATAAAAACGACGCCCTCAAAACAGTTGCAGTCACTTAATTGACCTATGCCTGCTTTCTTCAAGGAACTATTAAACTGTTACTTTCTCGCAAGCTGTTTTATTCATTGAAGTCAAGAGGTTTGTCCACTTAATTCTATCGTTTTACCTGTTCATTCATCTATATAAGGTCGTCAAGTAATAGATGAAAGTAATAGATTTTGAACTTGAAGAAGAGTGACAGAACATACAAACGACGCCCTCAAAACAGTTGCAGTCACGTAATTGACCTATGCCTGCTTTCTTCAAGGAACTATTAAACTGTTACTTTATCGCAAGCTGTTTTATTAATTGAAGTCAAGAGGTTTGTCCACTTAATTCTATCGTTTTACCTGTTCATTCATCTATATGAAGTCGTCAAGTAATAGATGAAAGTAATAGATTTTGGACTTGAAGAAGAGTGATAGAACATAAAAACGACGCCCTCGAAACAATTGCAGTCATCTAATTGACATATGCCTGCTTTCTTCAAGGAACTATTGAACAGTTACATTATCACAAGCAGTTTTATTCATTGTAGTCAAGAGGTTTGTCCACTTCATTCTATCGTTTTACCTGTTCATTCATCTATTACGTATAAGGTCGTCAAGTAATAGATGAAAGTAATAGATTTTGGACTTGATGAAGGGTGATAGAACATAAAAATGACGCCCTCGAAACAATTGCAGTCACCTAATTGACATATGCCTGCTTTCTTCAAGGAACTATTAAACTGTTACATTCTCACAAGCAGTTTTATTCATTATAGTCAAGAGGTCTGTCCACTTTATTCTATCGGTTTACTTGTTGATTCATCTATTAGTTACAAGGTCGTCAAGTAATAGATGAAAGTAATAGATTTTGGATTTGAAGAAGAGTGATAGAACATAAAAACGACGCCCTCGAAACAATTGCAGTCACCTTATTGACCTATGCCTGCTTTCTTCAAGGAACTATTAAACAGTTACATTCTCGCAGGCAGTTTTATTCATTGTAGTCAAGAGGTTTGTCCACTTAATTCTATCGTTTTATCTATTCATTCATCTATTACTTATAAGGTCGTCAAGTAATAGATGAAAGTAATAGAATTTGGACTTGAAGAAGGGTGATAGAACATAAAAACGACGCCCTCGAAGCAATTGCAGTCACCTAATTGACATATGCCTGCTTTCTTCAAGGAACTATTAAACAGTTACATTCTCGCAAGCAGTTTTATTCATTGTAGTCAAGAGGTTTGTCCACTTAATTCTATCGTGTTACCTGTTCATTCATCTATATAAGATCGTCAAGTAATAGATGAAAGTAATAGATTTTGAACTTGAAGAAGAGTGACAGAACATAAAAACGACGCTCTCAAAACAGTTGCAGTCACGTAATTGACCTATGCCTGCTTTCTTCAAGGAACTATTAAACTGTTACTTTCTCGCAAGCTGTTTTATTCATTGAAGTCAAGAGGTTTGTCCACTTAATTCTATCGTTTTACCTGTTCATTCATCTATATAAGGTCGTCAAGTAATAGATGAAAGTAATAGATTTTGAACTTGAAGAAGAGTGACAGAACATAAAAACGACGCCCTCAAAACAGTTGCAGTCACGTAATTGACCTATGCCTGCTTTCTTCAAGGAACTATTAAACTGTTACTTTCTCGCAAGCTGTTTTATTCATTGAAGTCAAGAGGTTTGTCCACTTAATTCTATCGTTTTACCTGTTCATTCATCTATATAAGGTCGTCAAGTAATAGATGAAAGTAATAGATTTTGAACTTGAAGAAGAGTGACAGAACATAAAAACGACGCCCTCAAAACAGTTGCAGTCACTTAATTGACCTATGCCTGCTATCTTCAAGGAACTATTAAACTGTTACTTTCTCGCAAGCTGTTTTATTCATTGAAGTCAAGAGGTTTGTCCACTTAATTCTATCGTTTTACCTGTTCATTCATCTATATAAGGTCGTCAAGTAATAGATGAAAGTAATAGATTTTCGACTTGAAGAAGGGTGATAGAACATAAAAATGACGCCCTCGGAACAATTGCAGTCACCTAATTGACCTATGCCTGCTTTCTTCAAGGAACTATTAAACAGTTACATTCTCACAAACAGTTTTATTCATTGTAGTCAAGAGGTTTGTCCATTTAATTCTATCGTTTAACCTATTCACTCATCTATTATCTATAAGGTGCTCTATATCCTATCGCATTTGAATTTTAAGTGTGTATTTAAACCTCAAAATTAATTTCCCTTCTCTTAAAAACCCTACAGCAGTGGTCAAAATTGTGGAAACCTTTTGGAAAAAGTTTATTTTTGTGGTTTGATGGCTCATAACACAACTTTTTTTGTACCAATACCATAAAATTATATATCAATGGAAAGATAATTTAATCAAGATTGTATTGCAATACCATTTTTTCAATTATCTATATTCTATCAAAAGTTATAGTTAATTAACCAGGAAAAAGAAGCACAACTTACTTAGGTTTATATGAAGTAGCTCTCCTTCATTTGAATATAGCCAATGAGCATAAGTGTTTAGAGAGCCAATCAGGTGTTATCTTGTTTTGGTAATGAATCAACAGGTCACAGGACATTTATCAGTGTGTTATGTGATTGCTATCAAGTTGGTTGGGTTTTTTTGTGTGTTCTTTGATTTAGTGAGTTTGTAAAACGTGATAAAATTAAAGAAATTGAGCAAATAGTTGATTGCTCACCCAGAAAGCGATGTAAAATAGTACTATTAAGTGAACAAGGCTAGAGTTATGAAGAAATTAGAAGAAATATTGGTGGAAACTTAACCAAAGGTGGCATTTCTAAAATTTTGAAGAGGTATAAGGAGACTCAGACACTACAAAACCAGATAAAGTCAGGAAAAGGTGCTCAACAGCAAGTTATGAAAGAAGAATTAAGAAACTGTGCCTAGGTGACATAAGAAAACCATTTCGGTGTATACAAGGTGAAATGGCGCAATGCAATCTGAAGTTCAGTGCAAGGACTATTCGGCGCAGATTGCATGAATTTAGTCTAAATGCTAGAATTCCACGAAAAATGCCATTTTTATCTCTCAAACAAAGGTTGAAAAGATTAAACTGGTCTAAAACCCATGTTAACTGGACAACGGAACAATGGGACAGTGTAATTTTTAGTGATGAGTTCAAAATATTCCTGTTTGGTAGTGATGGCGTAAAATACGTAAGGAGAAGAATCGGAGAAGATTTGCATCCTGGTTGCGTTACACCTACCGTGAAACACCCAGTTAGTGTTATGATCTGGGGTTGTATGACATCAAGAGGTGTGGGCAGAGTATGCGTGATCAATGGGAATATAAATACCCAAAGATACATAAATGGAATACTTGAACCCAAACTGCAGCCTTCTTCCTCACGTGATCTTTTCCAAGATAATGAAGCATTTATATTTTAACAGGATTCAGGCTCCATGTCATGTTGTTCGTGTATGTAAAAAGTGGCTTCAAGATCATATTCAGCTGCTAGAATGGGCTGGGAATAGCCCAGACCTTAACCCCATCAAAAATCTATGGAGCCGAATAAAGAATATTGCATATAATTTTATGGTATTGATACAAAAAAAGTGGTGTTATGAGTCATCAAACCTCAAAAATACACTTTTTTCAATAGGTTTCCACAATTTTAGACAATACTGTATTTCTCTCTTAAAACGCTGGAGTGTTTATCTAATTCAGCCCAACTTTATCAAATATTCTATCCTATACTAAAGTTAATTTTTAAAGGAAACAGAAGAGTGCAGTGTCAATGATTGTTTTAAGATAAATGTTGAATTGGAGAATATTTTGTATTCCATTTCAAATGACAAAGACCAAAATTTGAAAATTGAGAATACTGAAGAATTAGACTGCTCAATTAAGTCATAAGCAAATGTAACAGAAACACAAGAATAATTTATGGATGAACAGCAACAATTAATATAAGAAATCGGAAAAGGACATTTTTTTAGAAAAGATGGGAGAAAAACTATCTTGCTATAAATGTACTATGAAAAAACAAATTATAATTATATTTCAGGGGAACAGAAAAGTTGAGTATCAAAATTTTGAACAGAATTATCTATATCTCATTATTAACACCGAATTTCATGAAGCTACTTTTTTCTCTCTTGTCAAATTCGATGAAATTACGTCAACTTGTTTACTTTAAAAAATTGAAATTTTAAATAACTTTTGACAAATTTAAATATACACATATTACATTTTGAAATAATTTCAGTTATCTCTTTGTTAATAATTTTTTTAATTTAAATTATTTAAACATAAATGAATACATTTCTGAGTTTAATATAAATATAAGCAAAAAAAAATCTGATGTGGGCAACACATGACTTTCCTTATATAATTCAATGAATTTACTATTTTTACAGTAAAAAAAATAGATTATTTTTATAGTAGATATTTTCTTTCCAAGATATTGAATTTTCGTCAATGAGTCGTCATTTTATCCATTTTGCGAGTTTTTCGTTAATTTAGAAACACTTAAAAAAGTCGTCAAATTGGCGACATTCCACCAAATTCGTCGCCAAAATCTCGCCAAGCGTTATGGACGGAGAAATAAGTTATTCTTACAGCAGATAAATGACTATTGGCGTTCAAATACAAAAGTATTACTCAAAGTATCTTTTTCCATGAATGGAACGAGCTAGATCCACGAAAATGATGTCACCAAATTTATCGTATGGTATTACATATGAAAAGTGAACATGTTTCTCAATAGGAAATTTTTTTTAATTTTATATGCTTTTTTGATAATTTTTTTGAAAAATGTGCAATATCTCGAGAACGGTTCATGTTAGCGTTCTAAAATTTATGTCAATCGTTTTCTAATGAAAAATTACATAGGAAATGTTTATTTGCGTAACTTTATTAGAGGTTTTAATTTTTTGACGATTTTTCAAAATTTCACTCGAAAATTTAGGGGGTTCTGAACATTCGATTGCGTATAAAAACAATATGCTTCCAGTGTTTACGGATTGTAATTTCTGTACTAAATTTTATTGGAATCGGTCCATTCGTTCGTCAGTTATCGTCTCCACAGACTCACTGACACACACAAAGACATCACCTCAAAAATGTTTGATTCGTGATTAGGGATGCTTGAAACGTGCTCTCCCGTCGAAAAGTCGAATTCGAATTTTCCACCCCGTCACAATACTTTAACTTATACATTACGTATATAAGGAAAGTAATAAAAAATAAATATTTATTTAAAATTTGTTTTGTTTACTTTTATGTTAAATTTAAAAATGTGTTTGTTTACATTTAAATAATGTAAACTGTAAAATATTTTATTAACAAATTGATAACTAAAATTATTTCAAAATGTATATATTTAAATTTTTGAATTTGCCAATAAAGTAATTTAAAATTTCAATTTTATTGACATTTGCAGCATCATAAAAGTCAAGTGATTTCTATACATTGGTGGATTTTCCTGCTACAGCTCAAGGTTTACAGCTCGTTAATGTACAAAATTTGGACTGGTCATTGTGTAGAATCATTGCTTCCATTGTTTTCATATACAATGAAATCAGTTTTTCTGTTTTATTACAGATATTCTTTAACAAATTTAAAATTTCTTATAGTCTCCAGGTATTGCAGCAAGCCCTTATTTACTATAAACTTAACTCGACAGTAAATAATTTCACAAAACATTCAGTTAAAGTGTAATAATGCAAAGAATTACAAATACAGTAAATTAAAATGCATTATTTCAATCATTTCGATATAAGATTTTGATAAATTGATGGAGAGATTAATACAAAATGGAATAAATAACCAGCAGAAACAACAAGCACACAACTATAATAGAAGGTCCTTTATTTCACTTCTTTAAGACGTACAAAACTTAAAAAGGCCAGAGCGCTTTCGAGCGTAAATACGCTCTTCATCAGTGGCTACATGGAAAAATAGGAATAATCGTTTATATATAGACCAGAAAAGGTGACAAATTTGCATAAATACAATTATCAATAAACTTACGTTTATCTAAGGAGAATCCAAAAATACAAAACATTTTGCACAGATTCAAAAAATCGAGCATAAATCACGAAAAGAACAGTAAAAATTTACAATCTTATTACAGAATTTTCAAATTAAAAAAAAAAAAAAAAATCTTTTTTTTTTAAATGGGGGCAATCAGGTCCAATCCCCGAGAGGATGACGTCAAAGATAACTATGAAGAGACTTGAATTGCATGGAGTCGAGAATGAGTCGCCAAGTATAACTTAAAATCTGAACGGGGTCAAAATTACAAATCGACTCGCGGTAAATATAAATAAAGAGGGACTCAAAAAGGAGAATATTACGAGGGTTATTACAACGCATAAGAAGGAAAGTTCTTTCATAAATGGACCGGAAATTTTCTTTAACAACAAATTGAGCAAGGGCCGTAGAAAGTTTACCACCTTTGACACCCCTAGCATGTTCTGCCAAACGGATACCAATAGTACGTTTTGTACTGCCAATATAAAATTTAAAGTTACCACCGATGGACAACAGGGGAACCACATACACCCCAGCAAAACTTTTAAAGTCATCCTTACCACCCAGCTTATCAGACCGAATCCAGTTAAATAAAGAAGAAACATTAGAGTGAGCAGGCCTGAAACCAAATTCAGAGCAGAACTGAATAAAGGGACGGAAAATCCTAGGATGGTACGGGAAACTAGATTTATGATTCAAACGATCTTTTAAAGAAATAAGTTTAGTATCAATTTGAGAAAATTTACGGCGAACATGGGAAAAAACCTTATGTATAAATTCAAAGGAATAGGCAGCCTCATAGCCAAGATTGAAAATAAAATAAATTTCGTCACTTACAGAAGCAAAAGAAGAACACATGTTAAAAGCATGATTAAAATAAGCGTTAAAAGAAGCTTTTTTAGAGGAAATAGGATGGTAAGAATTAGCAGAAATACAGGAATTAGTAAAAGACGGTTTACGGTAAACAGAAGTGTGAAAACCAACAGCAGAACAGGTAACCAGAACATCAAGAAAGGGCAGGTAACAATTATTTTCGTGCTCATCGGTAAAATTAATCGAATGGTAAAAATCATTAACCTTGGACAAAAGAAGAAGGAGATCATTTAAATCACCATCCCAATTAATAAAAACATCATCAACAAAACGGCACCAAAGAGAGGGGGGAATGGGCAAGAAAGGCAAAATTTCATTCTCGAGCTCCTGCAAAATCGCCTCTGCCAAAATACCAGATAAACGGCTACCCATAGGGGCAACACAAGTTTGTAAATAAATATTATCACAAAAGCCAAAATAATTTGTCTCCGTAATGTCTCCAATAATTTGTCTCCAATGTTCAAAGCAGAAGTGATTGCGTCGATAGTAGGGGTTTTAAAATTATGATTTTGCAATTTTTTAACAATAATTCCAATAGCAATGTCAACTGGAATGCTAGGAAATAAAGAAACAACATCAAAACTGTGAAGGGTACTATTAGGATTAAATTTAGTTTTAAATAAAACATTAATAAAATTTTCAGTGGAACTTATAGAAAACCTATGGTTATTAAAAAAGGGCTTTAAGAAAAAGGCAAGGGATTTTTCTAAAAAATAAGTAGGTCCACTACATTTAGAAACAATAGGACGCATGGGATGATTAGGTTTATGAAGTTTTATTTGACCAAAAATCTTAGGGAGTTCATGAGAAGTACGAAAAATCGCAGATTTAACATTGGGAGGAAGATCATTACATTTTTTAAGTTTTGCGATCCTAGCATTAATAAAGTCTGAAGGAAGTGACTGGCCTTTTTAAGTTTTGTACGTCTTAAAGAAGTGACTGGCATTTTAAAGTTTTGTACGTCTTAAAGAAGTGACCTTCTATTATAGTTGTGTGCTTGTTGTTTCTGCTGGTTGAAAAAATCAGACTTGATGCCAATTTTATTTATGTAATAAATAAATAAATATTTCAAAAATACAAGCAAAAATTCTATACCTTCTACGAATCGCAGCATCTAAACACCAAGGTATATTAGTAGCTCCCAAAACAAGAATTCCCTCGTTGTCGTTACCAAGACCTGAGAAAAGGTAGATAGGTAAAGAGGCTGCAGATTACTTATTCATTACAAAATCATAAAATTCAGTTTACTTGAAAATATTAACTGTTGATAAAATGGAATCATGCTACCAGAACAGGCGCAGCAAAGAGCATCGGTCTTCAACTGTGTTTTTCACCAATGCTTATTTCTGGTTTAGGAGCAGAGCTTTGAAACTCCAAAAGATAGGTTGAAAGATACAGAGTTCAATTGAAATCCTGCTATTAAAAGCCATACGCGATAGAGAGACTTTCGCAGTCATCCTTTTCAGAGAGTCCTGTGGATGTTCAAGAAAGCTTTGCAACTCAGTACTCTATAGATAGTACAGATTCCATTCGTGAATCCATGAAAATGCTCGCGAAATGAGCTTGGCGAGCATCAGCGAGTAGGAAACGAAATCTCCCGACTCGCGAATCCAGTTACGGGGGTGAATTCGTGGCAGACAATGGAGGGCGGAGCCCAGGGGTTCTGCGAGCGTCAGGGAGAGTCGCGATTAGGAGAAGAAGCCTCCCGAATTTCGAATCGAATTACGGAGTTAATGAGCGGCAGATGATGGAGGACGGGCCCCGGGATTCTGCGAACGACAGCGAGCATGGGACACGTAGGCAGTCGTATGCGCCGTTCAGATTGGAAGAGCTAGCGAAGCGAGTTCTAGGGCTGGTGAATGTCAGTTAACAAGAAGGGTACACATTTGCGAGTTCAGCGAGCATCAATGAGTAGGAGGCAAAGCCTCCCAACTCGCGAAGCGAGTTAAGGGGTTGGCGAGCATGGGGCGGAGCCCCTTAGTTTCTTTTAAAATACTAAAACGAATATCTGGCATTGCTTGGGATTTATGATACAAAATCTTATTACAATTACACCAGAACCCACAGTAAATTCTCAAAAACTTGATGCACTCGCGGCTGCGCCACAACCTCTGTTCTTATTCTAAACGCTCTAAACTTAAAAAAGCTTTATTACAGTAGTTGTCAACCTCATATATGCGCCCTGCAAGGTCGTGCGCCCGCAATCCGCGCATGCAATCAATGCACATTTGCACAAATCATAAAATTGAAAAGTTTATAAATAAGACCCTTTTACTGAGGACATCAGAATTCGCAGCCGAGCCTCAATCAATTACATATCAGTAAGATAATCAATCTCGAAAAGGTTGAGCACCACTGCTCTACGGGAAGTGGTGTTTGAATTTCAGTTGATTACTTAAAGAATATACTACATAATTTTTAAATATGTAATATATTCTTTTAATTATATACATATATTGAGAATATAATAATTAAAAATTATGAATAAATTATATATTTTTAAATATACAACATATTCATAATTTCATTAAAACCAATATGCTCTAATAGATCCAAGTCTTGTCTGGCTTATTGCACATACATAAATAAAATTTTAAAGCAATTTTAGAAGTTAATTAAAAAAATTCATATGTTTTCTTTTAGAGCCAAATTATCTGAAATTGTACATTATTTTAATGATTTATGGCATGCTAGAAAATCAAATAATCGCTCAAAAACTTCTGCATTAAAACATAATAATTAAAACACTTTGTAAATACAACATACATACAAAAATCTGGACTACTACACTGTAAAACATTCTGCAACCGTTGCTCATTTTTTAAGATATTTTATTGATTTCAGAAAACTGATAAAAAAAAGCCACAATTATAGGTGTTCATAAAAATTCCAACTTCATTTTCGAAATATCCAGGTAATTATCGTCTGCCGAAGCGTTATTTTTGTATTTTTATTTATGTATGTATGTGTATATATATATATATTTATATATATATATATATATATATAAATTATATATATATATATATATAGCATAGTAAACATATAAAATTAAAATTACTTCCACAGTTATCCAATTTTTCTCCAGAAGTTGGCGCAAAGCAGCACACTCTCCTAAAGTAACATACAAGATTCATATGAAAAAAAAAAGGGGGGGGGGGGAATGACCAAATGCAAGGCATAAAATGGTAGAGGGGGATGACGAACCCTCTTTCCCGTTTAAAAGACTGCTTTTATGCTCGGGCAACACTCACGGTACCAATTTCATGCAGTAGCCATACTTCCGTAAATGTGTCAAGTCAAAAACACTCGAAAAAGTGCAAAGAAAACAAATAGGAATCAACCAGGATCGCACGGGAAAGGAAAAGAATGGAAATGCAGCAAATGCCTCTGTCAGTTAATACAGAGCGCATTATATATATAATGCGATAAGATATTATAAACAAATCCATGGAATTCCTATGGGTGGTGGATGTTCGTCCATTTTGGCTGATATTTACTTACATTGGTTCGAATCAAAGTCACACATTAATAATGAATTAATATATATGAGATACGTTGGTGATGTTATAACAGGTGCAACAGACCCCAATTATCAATTCGATTTTACATTTTACGCTGAAGATTTAAAACTAATCGAAACAATAGAAAGTGATCCGAAGGAAATTAACTTCCTAGATTTCAATATTAGATACAAC
This sequence comes from Amaurobius ferox, assembly GCA_951213105.1. NCBI lineage: Eukaryota > Metazoa > Arthropoda > Arachnida > Araneae > Amaurobiidae > Amaurobius > Amaurobius ferox. Next base: position 73,487,131 of record OX578149.1, on the reverse strand, counting down.
GACCAGGATCACATTATATTCAATATATATGACAAATGAAAAAATTTTGATAAAAAAATCAATTATCTAACGCATTGGAATAGCAATATACATCGTAACATATTCCGTAATGTTATTATACAACATCTAAAAAGACATCTCAACGAATCATCAACAATGAAAAGGAAAGAATAGATAGAGATATATTTGTGATAAGGGAAGCAATGCGACAAAAGTATCCTAAGGCCTTTTTAAGGCATCAACTAAGTGATCATTACAAAAATAAATATTCACAAGTATATAACATCATGGAAGTTTGTAATGACGAAATAGCAACAAAAAGAAATAGAGATTTGGATCACGATTTTATGACAACTACTTTCATGACGAAAGAAGAAACAACAGAATGTTCTAATGATTTGATATGGGAAAGCGAAACATGGTATGGTTTATGACTGTTTATAATAATGATGGGGAAGGATGAATTCTTCTTATATTGTCTTTGGATTCTAACAACGTTCTATAGGAATTAGGTATCATTTCTTCTTTACTCCTTTGAAAAATCAAGGTCTATTCATTCGAGGTACATGCATTGGAGAAGTGCTACGGGAATTGTGGCCATACCGGGAGTGTGCCGCGGCCTAGCAGCATGCTGTAACCGGGGACTTAAGGGGTCACAATCCCCCCTTAGGATTTTTTTAGCATATTGACCGTTAGCCTTCCCATCCATTTTTTATTCTATTTGTATCCTATTTCTATCTTATTATATATATATATATATATATATATATATATATATATATATATATATATATATATACAGGGTTAGCAAGAAATAAGTTTCCCACTTCAGACGGCTCTAGAATGCGTTCTATTGGTCCAAATGAGATAAAATTTGAAATACAGATAATTCAAATGATGCGCTTGACATTTATTAGATCAAAAATTTTAGTACAAAAATCCGTCGATAGGTGGCGCTGTAATACACATAACAACATTTAATAGGCTTTATAAATGTTAAATAATATTAAAAAAGTAGCATTAAAACTGCTCAATATGTCCCCTTTCATGTTCAACAATGTGCTCTAATCGCAGAACCATATTTTTCACAGCTGACCGGAGTGAGTCTGCCGGAATATCAAGAACATGGCGCCGAATGCTGTCCTTCAGATCTAGCCTTTTACGGTAGATATTGTCCTTGAGGAAACCCCACAACCAAAAGCCGCAGGGGGGGTGATATCCGCCGAACGAGGAGGCCATGCTGTTGGAAAATGCCGGCTGATCACCCGTTCAGCTGTGAAATGTTGTGTTAGCAATTGCTTTACACTACGCTCAATGTGAAGAGGTGCGCCATCCTGCATGAAAATGATGTCCTGAAGGCATCCACGCTGTTGAAGTTGTGGGATTACAAAATCCCTCAGCATATCAATCACGGTACCGTAGTCCTGTGACGGAACAAGTTTTGATTCCAGTTGCAGTTACCTCTTCAAAAAAATACGGTCCAAGGATAATTGTAGCCTTAAAGCCACACCATACTGTCATTTTTTCAGGATGCAAGGGTTGTTCCTGGATAACGTGAGGGTTTTCCGCTGCCCAAATTCGACAATTGTGGGTGTTAACTTGCCCATTGAGGCAAAAGTGGGCTTCGTCAGTCCACAGGATGTTCCATGGCCAACTGACGTCAACCACCATTCGAACAAGGAACTGAAGTGCAGAAGTTTTACGAACCTCTGAGTCTCCGTCCTGCAATATGTGCACAGGCTTGATTTTGTAGGGATAAAAATTCAAAATCCGCCGTAAGATTTTTCGTACAGTGGAATACGGCATATCCAATACACGGGAAACAACTGGCACACTCACACTACCATGCGGCGAATGACTGCTGGCTTCAACGACCGTGGTAGTCACATTTTCGACGCTAAAAGACTGGATTGGCTTTCGTCCTCTACCTGGAAGAATGCCAAGTTGCCCAGTTGTTTCAAATTTCTTTATCATCTTGCGTAGGGCACATGGAGACATTGAACCTCTTCGTATCTGCTTCATACGACAGAATTATTTTACAGCTGCAACGGAGTTCTGCTGGTTCTGGTAGAACAATTTCACCAGTAACGCTTTTTCTTGCAACGTTGGCATGATGTGCTGAGAAATAACTAATGCCCGTGCAGAATCCGTCTTCGTTTTATCCAAAGAATAATGCTACTAGGTATGGGCGGTAACGCAAAAAATGTTTCACATTTTCAATATATGCAAATAAATACCATTTGTGTTATAGCGCCATCTGTAGATGAATGTTGATACTAAAATTTTTGATTTAATAAATGTCAAGCGCATCATTTGAATTATCTGTTTTCAAATTTTAACTCATTTGGACCAATAGAACTCATTCTAGAGCCCTCTGAAGTAGGAAACTTATTTCTTGCTAACCCTGTGTGTGTATATATATATATATATATATATATATATATATATATATATATATATATATACACACACTGTGTTTTTAACGTTGAATTGTACATTTGGTGATTTTCCATATGACAAAATGTAAAACTGTTTTAAAGTACCCAATTAACTTACATTTAGCGCAACTCTAAATAAACAATTATCAATATTGATAACATCCTCAGTAAGCGATAGAGTCCATATATTAAAATATTTTAATAATATGTTCATCAATTAGGCGTCATTTTCACTAATTTAGCTTCATTTTTATAATTTTGACGATATTTTTGTCAATCTGGGGCGAAATATCGCCAAGTTAGCTATACTTCGCTAGATTATTCGCCGAGTTCGCTAAATGCATCCCCAAGTGTTACAGACAAACGACGAGAAGAACATTTCTTATATACTAGAAAGTGTGCCCGTCATATAACGGAACGGAAATCAGAATTTGCGAAACATTACTTCCCATTTGGCGTCATTTTTATCAATTTGGCGATATTTATCTTACTTTGGCAATATATAACATAGTCGCCAAGATGGCGACGTCCCGCTGATTTTCTCACCAAGCGTTACGGACGGACGGAGAAATGAGTTATTTTTATAGTCTACTCTTATGTTCTTTCCAAGATATTGAACTTTTATTAATTAGTCGCCATTTCATTGATTTAGTGTCGGTTTCACCAATTTATCGAATTTTTATCAATTGGGTGACATTTTCGTCAATCTGGCAACATTTAAAAAGTCAGCAAGTGGGAGATATTCCTATAAATTCGTCACCAAAATTTCGCCAAACGTTACGAACGAAAAAATAGGTTATTATTATAGCAGATTCTCATATTCTTTCCAAGACATTGAATTTTATTCAATTAGTCGTCGTTTTCATTGATTTAGCGTCATTTTTATCAATTTAGCGGCATTTTCGTTAATTTAGCAACATTTAAAAGTCGCCAAGTTGGCGACATTCTGCAAAATTCGTAGCCAAAATCTCGCCAAGTGTTATGGACAAAGAAATAAGTTATTCTTATAGCAGATAAATGCTTATTGGCGTCCAAATACAAAAGTACTACCTAAATTAACTTTTCTCATGAATAGAACGAGCTACATCCACGAGAATGATGTCCGTCGGAAACTCGAATTCGAATTTTTGACCTCGTTACAATACTTTCCTTGTGCATTATAATGTACATAAGGAAAGTAATAACATCTTTCTTCTTCAGGATGGACTGCATCTGGCGATCCTGAACAAAAAAGCTGGTATTTACCCCTCTGAAACTAGTAAACCAGTTTTTGTATGTATCTTGCATTTACGAAGTGTTTTATTTATCAGGTTAGGAAATTTTTGATTTTTTTTTTCTTTCAAGTTGAGATTGGGCTGCTTTAGAACTCTGTGGTTCTTTTAAAAGCATACAGGCTTAATTCAACAGGAACTTGACATCCAACCAAAATAACCTCTTAAAATTGATACCAAGTAGTTAGACTATTTTGAATACCCATATTTGTTCTATGCATTTAAGCTTAATTGTCCGGGACCTGCAGTTTGGTACTAATATGCTGCAGGCACCATTTTGAAGTCTTCCCTTAAGCTGCTCTTAACAAGTTCACCAAAGGGGTCAAATTTTAAACTGATTAATACTAATTTCATGCTAATAAAATTTTTCTATGATTTTTTTTTCACCTGGTTATAAGAGTAATTTCTCAGATTTATTTATTTCACTGATAGAAATGTAAATTGATAGAAATGTAAATTGATAGTGAAACTGATAGAAATGTAAATGTCATAATGCTATGTAGGAAAGCTATGCGCTTACACCAAAATTTTTGAAACATTTAAGAATGCATGATCTCTGAAGTATATTAATATGAACAAAAAATTAAAATCCATATAAAGAAGTCATAAAATATGTATTAAAAAACTAAAAAATAAACAGTAAAATAAATTTATAGATAAATATCTCGTTCCTCGAGGTTTGTTTCCTACCGCAAAATCCATAGCATACAAAAATATAAAATTCGGTACACTTGTATGAAAAGTTTGGGGAACAGGCTAAAATAAACCGTTTTTCGAGAAATATTGTAGTTAAGGAAATATTTAATATCAAAATCAAAGACAAAATATTTGAACTGCGAGTTCGCGTTCCGGATAGACTGACAATAGCAAGATCACGAGTTTTTACAAGCAGGTACTTTATACAGGGTGCCCCAAAAAAGATTGAAACGCTTTTTAATTCTTTACTGTTGGAGATAAGTGGGCAATGTAAATTGCAAAAATGTTAAAAGTAAGATAGGAAATAAGACTACGTTAATGAACTCCTCCCATTAATTTTCAAAATGTTACACTTTTTAATTTTTATACGACCCCCTCTTAGATAAATTGGGTCAATCAGAAAATTTTTATATTTAATGCAACAAGATCATTATAAAAACCCCGCATATCTGTATCTTTAAAATTGAGCGAGTTATATTTACTTGAAAATTGAACATTGTGATGGGGACCCTATATCAAATTAGAAATGTAAATTTTTGACATATCACGGGAAAGATAAAACTGGATGATAATGCATAGGATACCCAACCGCGTAGTGAGTACCATTGCTTTATATGATCTCTGTCCGTATATTGCTTTATTTAGATGCATTTGTGATAAAAAATGTTGACACATATTAACGTATTTTTGATCTAAACGATTTCCATCGTCAATTTGTTTATGATCCCTATTTTCACTGATGAAACAGCCTTTTACGTGATACGGAAAAATGGCATAAGTCAGATTTTTCCCTTTATCATAATTCAGTTGATTTTAAAGATGCAGATATGCGGGTTTTTTTAATGATCTTGTTGCATTAAAAATAAAAAAATTCTGATTGACCCAATTTGTCTGAGGGCGTCGTATAAAAGTTTAAAAACTGTAACTTTTTGAAAATTAATGGGAGGACTTATTCATTAACGTAGTTTTATTTCCTACCTTACTTTCAACATTTTTGCAATTTGCATTGCTCACTTATCTCCAACAGGTAAAGAATTAAAGCGCGTTTCACTCTTTTTGGGACACCCTGTATAGTTGAATTTTTGCAGGACGGAGCCCTTTTTTTTTAATTTCGATGTAGTTTACGATATATTTTACTTTTTATGCACTTCTGAAGTAAAAAATGTTCTTTCGTATCGGCACATCCATCGATTTTCTCTATCTCGCATGCAAAAATATGAAATTTGGTACATTTATAGAGAAATAATAGGGTAACACCATGAAATAAACCGTTTACCGATTTAAACTTTAGTTTGGCTTGAAATAGCTCCCGAAGCGAGCTATTTTAAGCCAAACTAAAGTTTTTTCAAGCCAACTTCGAGTGCAACCATTTCAAGCCAAACTTCGAGGATTGGCTAAGCGTAGCGAGCAGAAGGCAGAGTCCCCTAGTGATATAAAAATTTATAAGTAAATTTGAAAATGCATTACATACCCTGCATTTGCACAAGGAATTCAGTTTTTATTCTTCTAGCTGACTCAGACTCAGAATCAGAGCGGGAACTGCATAGAGAATCGATTTCGTCTATGAAGATTATACTGGGCTTATGTTCTCTCGCCATTTCAAACAAGCTTTTCACTAATCTAGAACAGTAAATTTACTAATCAATAATACAAAAATGAATTTAAAACTATAAATACACTTAAAATAATAAGTGTAAAAAATCACTATTAGCCATTTCGCTAAACTGTACCTACGTCAATGATAACTTAAATGCATTGTGGACTCTATATTCCGCTAACTACCCAGTGTTGTCTTTACACGTCCGTTATAAATACATTGACAGAAGGGCTCCCATAGCAGCAGAATGCATTTAGAATATCCATTTTGAATAATAGGATTTGATCTGAATAGTGGAAAAATTATAGAACGGAGGATTCCACCTGCATTTTGCGAAACTGTAACCGAAGTTTTAAAGGCCATTTATATTAAAGAACACCGAAACAACATATCTTTTTAGTTTAATCTTATTAAAAAACAAAGAATCAGGCAAGAGTGATTCTACAGGATGGACTGGCCTAAATTAAAGGTTTTGATTCCATGCCCATGGTGAGTGATTACAGAGGAATCCAATCAGGAAACAATTACGCAGAGATCTTACGTTGCAAACGTGAACGTCCATTTCCGGACACTGCTTATGCATTCAGATATTGTGGAACCCCAAATTGTAGAAGTGCAGGCCACTCTATTGCGAATCGTACAAGTGGCAGGACTACGACTACATTCGATCGTTCTCATAATCAGTGTTTCTTTCAGGACTTTTTGGCCGGGGTGGGGGGCGAATAAAATTTTCGAGTGGCAAGTTTACTATTTGCCCTATATAAATTATCTAAATGATGTGTCACATAAATTGAAATTATGTTACCATAAAATGTCTCCAGGGGAGAGGGTGGAATACTCGTATCTGGGAGGGGGGGTACGACCCCCCGAGGTATGCTTGAAAGAAACACTGCTCATAATCTACCTTTGAGTCGTAAAATAATAGACACTTTGGAAATCGTTATAATAATACACACGAGTGTATTCAATCCGATTGAACGCGTACGCTCATATGTAAGACTACATTTTCGTCAAAAGTTCCTGTCATAATGTAAATGTGTCCTACGAATGTTGACGTAACTTCTACAGAAGAGACTATATATATATATATATATTTACAAACATCTGGTGTACCACAAGGTGGCTGTAGTAGTAGTATTCTCGCTAACTTATATCTGTATTATTATGAATGTCATTTTGACTCTAATTCATACATTATATATAGATATATTGACGACTTAATTTGTATTATCGTTGATGATTCCTATCCCATTAATATTGATTTTTACCCATCTAACCTAGAATTAATTCCTAATGAGCCTAGGGTTAGTCAAACTGTAAATTTTTTAGACCAAAATTTAGATACCCTCAATAATCATGTAATCACCGATCTATATGATAAAAAAGATTCGTACAATTTTACTATCATAAAGCTGCTATCATATCAATCTTGTAATTCTATTCAATTGTTTAGAAACATCATTTTAAACTTACTATTTCGAATACATCGACTTTCTGATCCTCGGTTTCACTTTCTCCACATCAATAATCTTAAACGCATTTGTCAAAATTACTAATATCCGGAAGTATTTGTAAATAATATTATTAATAATTTCAAATATACCACGTAATAATTTTACACATGCATTATTTATCTTTGATTGGATAACTCATTTTTGAGAATTCACCCATTCCTATCATCTAACTTACCACTTGGCCTGAGTCTAATACTGTTTACTATATTCGAATGACTATTTTCCACTTGTCCTGAGCCCTATACTGATTACTATTTTGAAAGTCTCCATACATATTATGTATCGTTCAAATGTATTCATCCCGGTGCCCACTCACATTGACGAAGTGAGGTGAAATGCCCAGTCGCTTGTTCAATCTTAACGTGGTAGCAATGCTTGTGAGTTAATATTTCTGTTCGAGGAGGTATTATTTTTCTGATTTGTAATTCAATTGATTTATTTTTCTCCTTGCACTAGCCAGTTCCAATGGTGTCTATAGTTAAATACTATCGCCTTTGTCAGAAACTGGCTATTCTATCGGTTTTAATTCGAATTGTATGGCTGTCCTGATGAGAATGCTATTTCGAACTAACCGCCATTTTTTTTTTTAGTTTCAATTGTTGTTCTCTATGTCTTAATCTTTTATCTCGAGCTAATTATTATTGCCTTTTCTCATTTTTACCGTGTTTTCTTTTTCATTTTTATTTATTTTCATATATACTTTTTAATTGTGATTTTTGTATCCTAATATTCTTCTCATCCCCCTTTCCATTGTAGTGATATGTTACCTTTTATCTTTATCCTTAGCTCTCATTTATAATACTCATATAATATTCTTCTCATCCCCCTTTCCATTGTAGTGATATGTTACCTTTTATCTTTATCCTTAGCTCTCGTTTATAATACTCATAGTTACTCATTTGTAACTCATATGCTAGTTATCATTTGTTACAGATATGCTCATTTGTAACTCATATATAACTCATTTGTAACATATATATAGTTACTCATTTGTAACAGATATGCTAGAGATGGGTTTTTTTTATACATACTGTAGTTTATGCATAGTTTTCGATTAAAATCTTTCAATTTATATATATATATATATATATATATATATATATATATATATATATATATATATATATATATATATATATATATAAGAAAATGAATGACAATGCAATATACATTTAATTTATTGCGCAAATGCAGCTAATAAATAAAATGTTTTCATTAAAAATATAAATTAGTAAATGCAATGTTAGAATGTATGTAGTAACTCATAAAACACTATTCCAAAATTTTCTACAAAATACAAAGAAATAAAAGAAATTAAGACATAGAGAGGAAATAATAAAGCGTAATGCAGGTCATAAAGACAAAGACAATCAACAAATTTCAAAAATGAGGAATGAAAATTGAAAAACTTAAAAATCAATCAAAAAAGCTTGCACATGGAAGAGCTTTAGGCTTAAGATAAGTTCATTTCGAAAAAATTCTCTTCAAGTCCATATATCCCTTCGAAATGAACACAAAAATGCTTGTTTCTGAAACACAAGATAGATTTTATCTATAAACTTGTGTTATATGGACGACAAGCATATAGATTGGAACAATCTATATATATACAATAATAACAATACAAACAATATATATATATATATATTAGTGGCGGCCCGTGTATAGGCACTGTGGCACTGCGGGAACGACAGTGCTCTCTCTCCCTCGCAGCCTCGCTTGCAGCTTCCTATGTGCGCATGCGCTCAACAGTCAAACACCGCTCTCTCTCCCTCGCAGCCTCACGTGCAGCTTCCTATGTGCGCATGCGCACATGCGCATCCAATATATTAAAATACAATATATTAAAATAAATTATTATTACTTTATATATTGTATTACAATACAATACGCATGCGCATGCGCAATGGGAGGAATGAGAGGACAATACAATGCGCATGCGCACATAGGAAGCTGCACGTGAGGCTGCGAGGGAGAGAGTGAGAGAGCGGTGTTTGACTGTTGAGCGCATGCGCACATAGGAAGCTGCAAGCGAGGCTGCGAGGGAGAGAGAGTACTGTCGTTCCCGCAGTACCACAGTGCCTATACACGAGCCGCCACTGATATATATATGATATTTGATATGTAATAAAATTTAAAAACATACTTTTCACTTTCACCCAGCCATTTTGAAACTAAACTGGACGAAGATACCGAAAAAAATGTAGAGTTATTTGCCTCAGTTGCTACTGCCTTCGCGAGAAAGGACTTTCCAGTGCCTGGCGGCTACAAAATAGAAAAATCATGCTTTAATAAGAAGTGTAATTCGTAAAAGTTACTGTGAAATGGAAATGTATGTAATAAGTATAATTTACCCCAAATAGCAAAATTCCTTTCCAAGGCTTCCTTTCCCCCGTAAACAGATGAGGGAATTTGATAGGCAGAATAACAGCTTCTTTAAGAGACGCTTTTGCCCCTTCTAAACCAGCTACATCCTCCCACTTGATGTTGGGTTTTTCAATCACGATTGAACCTGAAACACAAGCAAATAGGCTTTGTGATTGTTATACCCTATAAGTATTTCAAAAATGTCACATGCCTTATAAAGATGTTGAGATCCATGCATGTCAGAGAAATGTATATTGTGTATCCATGTATATCATACAAATTCTCATTGTGTATCGATATCGAATAAAAGTCATCCATTCTGCGGACCCATGTACATATTGATGATGCAAGATGCAATTGATTAGCAAATATACGCGGATTTAAAACATGTGAACAGGCCAAAAATATTTTTATCGCATTTTTGAAAAAAATCCATAAAAATATCTAATTTAATTCCTCCTTTAAAATTAAAAAATATAAAAATTTCTGGTTCTTGTTATACACAATTTTCTTCGCAGGAAAATCTGCAGAACAAACCACTCTAGTCCCATTTGTAAACTAATTTTTAAAAAATATGATGCTTGGTCAACACACGCCAAAATGGGGACTCAAAGTACTGTTATGAAATGCATAACATATGTTTATTAATTATTCCTTTCTAAATTTAACATTCGGTAAATTTTATTTTTTTTTTAATTCTAAAACTTGTTCTTAAATATTTTAGTCCAAATTGATAAAGCGCCAATTGTGTATTGGCTTCTTGAAGTTTTCCCCTCCTGTTTCGGTAACCCTTGGCGTAATGTTACAATCCCGCCCTTTCTACATTTACCGCGGATTCGCATTTCATATTGAAATGTATTGGAACCATTTTCTGTTCCGTCATGAGCACGCGCAATTATACTAAGACGCTTTGGCAAGAACATTGTGATTAATTCAGTTGGCGATGTAGCTTAATAGCAGTAGGTCACGTTTTGTTCGCAGGGCTTGAAATGGAACGTTTTATTCTTAAGATAATATAAGCAGAATGGATTTAATGAAAGAGTGAGTTATTCAAGTCGCTGGTAAGATGATATTAATTTAGGAAATTTTAAGTTGTCGGTATTTGTGATAACTTTTACTTTCGATTGTTATTACGTTCAATGAATATTATCGAGTATATGGAAAGCTCATGCTCCCTCTTGAGCATTATTGTAATCAGTCTGATGTCATGAAACTTTGTTGTAAATTATGTGGAATAAGAAGAGTCTCATTTAATAAAGAATAATTTAATTGCTTGAATTTCGTCTTTCATCACTCCTGCTAACACGCCACTCATCCGTCGTCATCTCTATGCGATTGTTCCTTTTCTACCATTCACGTTCCAACTAATTGGAATTGACCGGATTCCCGAAGTGTTTGCCGTCATCAGTGATGCCTTTTCGCTTTTCCCAATGCGCTAAGTCTTCACACATCTATTCCCGGTATCGACCGCCTGCATCACTTGCACTTCCTTCCCACTTTACCATTGTCAATTATATGCTATTGGAAGAGCATATAATGTATTGATGCCCTGACCTGTGGTATCAGTACAGTACCCTAAAAGTATTTACTGTAACACCCCGTTGCAACAAACATTAAAATGCATTTGGAAGTATATGAATTTAAAAAACCTTTTGCAAAAATAAAACAGATGTCTTAAAAAATTGAAAGTATCAATAATTACAGCAATCTTGTATCCCATGACCGTAACTGATAGAACACAGTCACAAATATACTAACGTTCATCTATAATATTTATTTTTCTATCAAAATCTTTATTATTTATGTCGGATGGGTTAAATGAACATCATTTGCTGTAGAAACGCATCCGATTTTTTTACACATTAAAAATATTTTAATTTTCCGTTGTCAACAATATGATATAATATTTTTCAAATAACATAAAGGTATACAAAATGAACTGGCCTACCAATTTCAAGGGCAGAAACAGCATCCTTCTTCTAAATCGACAAGAAACGCGATTTCACTCACTCAAGTCAGATCGGCAGCTTATTATAAAAATACCATTAACGGCATTATAAAACTTATTGTCAACTTGTAAAAATTCTCTCATTTCATGTGATAAATGTCATTATATGTGATTCTGTCATTTCATGTTTCGTGTGCAAATTGTGTTCGATTCAATGCTTTGCCCTAAATTCACAAACCCAATTTGGCTTTTCATCCTATTATTTCTAATACTGGTACTCCCTCTTACTCTGATGTTCGATATCGTGCTAATAAATCTCACCTTCGTCTGCTAACAACACTCAGTTGCCGTTCTAACTTGAATCAGTGTGGTCGCACTTCTTGTCGATCCTGAAAAAAAAGGCAGTGTTTTGCCTTTGAAACAGATAGACCAGTTTATTTTTGTATCTACGATGTATTTGATTCAACATGTTGAGTTTTAATTTATCGTGTTATTTTAACAGTAGTTTTTGAGATAGTATTTAAGCATTACCTTCGAGTTGATTGGAAAGATAATTCTTCTCCGAAGCTTCTTCGGGGCTGTCATTATCAGTTTCATCACGCTTATTATCATTTTCTTTTTTGCTACACAAAACAAATGAAATAAAATAAGAAATAACAAAAGATATTAAACAGATAAATATCAATTATATTTACTTCAAAATATATTATCATCAAATAAAAGTTGATCTTGGTTATAACGCCGACGGTTATACCAACCGCGAGCTTTACCATGTCTCCTTAACTTTTTAACAACCCAGAAAATTTGAATTCGTTTTTGGAAATTGATACTGTTTTGCGGTAGTTTGCAGAAAAATGCGACTATCACACTAAGACTACATCAATTAGCTGCCTAAAAAAGTGGAATTATAACAAAAGATTGCATGGAAGCAATTATTGAGCTTTATTATACAACTGGAAGGACTACTTATCGTCCATCAGTAATATTGTTCGTCTACGGTCCTTTAAAGAATCGTCTGCGTTTGTAGCATGTACATGACAAGTATGGAGGTAAAAGTAATAGGAGGAGTTAAAATTTCATATTAAGAAAACGCCAATATTGTTTGAGACAATAATTCAGGTGGCGCTGGGGTAAGAAAAGTAATCCTACATTGTATGTATGTCTATGGCGAAAGGCCTAATATATTTATTTAAACTGTCAATTTTGTAGAATTAAATTATAAGCGCAACGCAAATTAGAACTGAAACAATAAAGAATATTCCTATGTATTCAAAATTACTTTACCTTTCAATTTATTTTTAATCTCTATATTCTGTACTCTATCCTACAACTATAAAAAAAAATACTGATTAATTATACTCTTATTTAGGGAGCATTTAATTTAAAAAATTATCAAAAATAAACATAAATACTCCGCCTTTCTGTAGTGTCAACTAACAACAGCGACTACATTACTAACACTAGCGGCACCTAGATATAAATCCCAAAGCATTATGACATTTTCAAGCGTTTCATCTATAGGAGTTTTATCTTCTTTTTAACTCCATAACGTAATGACCAAGTCTTGGTATTTTTCTCATTTAGAATAATGCTATCAATGTTTTTGAATGAATTTCGAATAATATGCGTTCTAATCCTGTAAATTCCAAAATATTCCAAAGCTCTGGATTGTTATAATTTCACTGTGATAATATTTGTTCTTGAGTTGCTTCTGTCACGCGTAAAGGCACACATTTATCACCAGATATATTAGTCGTAATAAAATAAGCCATTATTGACTTCTACTGAATGTTGATGCTGGGATAGGATTGACAGATGGAGTAGGGATCGAGACCCATTCAAAAGCAATGCAAAGCAAACAATGTGATTTTATTTTATTCTTCGGTATTAAAATAATGATATGTATTTTTTGATAAATATTGATAATGATAAGCATTACTGAATGTAGATGCATTGGTAGCATTACTGAATGTAGATGTTTGGATAGGATTGATAGATGCTGACGTTTGGATCGAGGCCTATTCAAAATCAATGCAAAGCAAGCAATGCGATTTCATTTCATTCTTTGACATTAAAATAATGATATATCTTTATTGATAAATATGGATAATGATAAGCATTACTGAATGTAGAAGCTGGGATAGGATTGACAGATACTCGAGTGGGGATCAAGACCCATTCAAAAGCAATGCAAAGCAAAGCAAGCAACATGATTTCATTCCATTCTTTAGCATTAAAATAATGATATATCTTCATTGATATATATTGATAATGATAAACATTACAGCGTGTTGATATCAACGAAAATACTTATGTCATGTTTTATTCATTTTGAAATTATATACTTTTCTTAATGATTAGTTAGAGGTCTGCTGAGCTTGACCCGAATTAACCAAGGTCCATGCTAAGACAATTATAAATAAATATTAACCTTAAATATATCATTGTTATGTATTGCTAATTGTATTATATATGTATTGTTATTTTTCATCATTTTAAGAAAAAAGCTTAATGTAGAAATATTTTTACAAAATTCTAAGTCTTTGATGGTATGCATACGTTCCCGTATATTTAATTTCTCAAACTCTCTAGGCAGACGCAACTAATGAACTGAAAACTAATCCCAAGTTAGGACTGAAATTTTCTAAAATAAGCATTTCCCCTACAGATATCTTCTTCCATCCAGACCGTCCGACCTATCCGAACGTGTAAGGTATCTGTTTGTCGGCCAAGAAGTGCCACACAATTTAGACCGGAACCCAGTGGAGCCGGCATCCACAGAGACCGTACCCTCCTTCCCCTACCACCAAAAGAAGGACTTACGGACCCACATATTTAAAGTGCACGTAGTCCGTGTGAACACGGGGACAGTTTGGGTGGAGACGGGAATCGAACTCGGGTCGTCTGAGTGCAATTCCCGCATGCTAACTACTCGGCAGTCCCACCCCTTCGCCTCCAAACTTGTCCAAATTAACGTCCTATAGTTTGGAATCCCATGAATCCATAGTCAGTATTATAACCAATCAGAAATGTGTTAGTTTCATGTAAGTCGAGTTTAAATTCGACTTACATAAATAAGAATAAATAGAATAAATTACATAAATAGAATAAATATATTTTTACAAATAATCATTCTTTATCAAAACTATAAACATATTTTGTTGTATCTGAATATAAATTTATCATTTATATCTATTATAATAGCTCTTTATTATACCTGTATATAGAAACTTACCTTTTTGTACCACCATTGGAGTCTTTAACAGGTTTTTTAGGTTTAGAAGACTTATCCCTGAGATATTTTTTTATTTTCTCTGCTCGTTCTAAATATTCAGCGCATTGTGCTCTAATGCTATCTTTAGTTTTATCAGTTTGAGCTTCATCTAAATTTGAAAGATGGAAATGCATGCATGAGAACAATATTTGTAATTAACATTAAATAAATTAATAAGTGAAAAGTACACTTCACTCTGGCAGCAGAGAGATTCCATTTTGAAATAAAGTCAATAAGTTATGATGCACTCTATGCAATGAAGTTGTAAATAAATTCCTGCCTTAGACATATATAATAAATCACAAAGTTGCGTAAAAAAAGGTACAGAATTTTATAAAATAGATTAAAATTTTCAAGGGAATTAAATTTTAAGAAATACAAAATTTAAATTTTTATACGGCCCCCGTACAAAAACATTTCCAATGAGTAAAATGTGTTCCATACACTAATAAGGTGATGTACAAAATTTCAGCATTATAATAACAAGAAAGATCAATCATGTATAAAGCACTGATTATGAAACACTTTCCAACTTCAATGCAATTTTATTTAAACATATCTAAAATGCGAAACATTCCTCGGAAATATTTTTAAAATTATCCCAATACTACATTAATTTATTATATTTGAAAACTTAAAACTTCATCGATCTACGGTTCTTTCTACTGGTCAGCCAACGCTCTACCGTTAAACTACTGGGACGGAAATGAAAGTTCTTATTGTCGAAGTGGGCGCTGCATTCTTCAACCTGTTATGTCAGATAAACGTGCAACTGACAATTTAACTGATCGCCTCCTGCTATTTTTACCTCACAAGGAAACATTCCCAATCTAAACTCATAGAATTCGACGAAAATTGACAGGTGTTAGAAGAAGTTATAGAAAATCCACACATTCTGAAAATCAGCTGCTGAAGTATTAGGAGAGGAGTAGAATAATGTTGAAAATTGGGTCTGGGGTTGCCAAAACCGTTCATTTAGCATCAATTGGCGACTTTGCATTCTTGTAAATTGATGAACACATGTAATGTGTTTATAGTATCAAAACGCATTTTATGCTGTATTTAGAGGCGTTAATACTTGAAAAATAGCTTCTTAAAAAAATACCACTTGAAAAACAGAAAATGTAGATTACATGTATTAGTACTATAGTATATAGTTTATAAGAGATATAATTGATGATAAATGATTGAGGTCGAATGAAAGGGTTAATTTCTTTATAAATTGAAAGTGTTACAAGTATGAGGCTCATTGAAGAAATGCTTAAAACAGAAACATACTTTACACCAGCTGCACCGAGCGAATATTTTGGATGCACAGTTTTGTTTCCCGCAGTCAAGTACGTTGTGTGCAGTGAATATGAACTCAACTGGATTTTCGAAATACCCAGGATGGTTTTCTGTGTATGCGCATGCATGCCATGAATATTTCCACATGTTAACGTAGTGTGGTGAAGAGAACTGGTTGTGTGCAATGGATTGCACTTTAAAGATATTGTCTCGATGAAACAAATCGATTATTATTTGTGCAGTCATAGCTAAATCTGAAAATTTTCGAACGAAATTTTTCCAGACCCGAAAACCGCACCTATCAAGGGATTGTATTAGATGAGTGGTTTTAGGTGGCATGACAAGCACATGAACGATTTTATTCGGTGGCGTAACACTATCAATCAAATCGTTGTTTTTAAAGGGTGACCAAGAATTCACTAAAAGGACGGTTTCATCTGGTGTGTTTTCAAAATACACTTCCGATAAATATTCGGCAGGTCTTTTGATCCCATTTTTCCCAATTTTGAAGCGACGGTATAAATATTGTCAGCTTGAAACATTTTCTGTCTCACTTGGGTTCCAAATTGTCTTTTAGGTTCAGAATACACAATAAATATAGGCGATAGCAGCATTCCATGTTTGCTGATTGTTGGCATTACAGTATATGAATGGGTAGTAGCATGGATAGATTGTGCAGCACTTTCAATCTGTTTTGATCCCAACAAATCAAGCATTCTCCCCGAATAAATAAATTTCTTTATTAAATCCCGATTCATCAATATTAAACATGTGGTTATCGTTCAACTGCGAATCTTTAAAAAAATACGTACATCATTTAAAAATGCTTGTGAAGCATTTGCAATATGATCCTCTTCATAAATCTGCTTTTAAGAGACAATTTTAGTAATTTTTCTGCTAATAATTCTATATTTCTTTTTAAAATTCAGGAGCCATTTACCGGAAGCTTTGAATGGTACTTTTAGGAAGAGAGCTTGATGACTGAGCCCAGCTTTTCAAATTCGAATCATGCACCTTTACACGTACTTTTACCTGCGCCTTATGTCCTGAAACTTTTTTAAAATACATTTTTTGATTTCGAATTGTTTGTGTCTCTTATCAACGAATTTGTTGATTTGATTTTCCCACAATTACATTTGGGACAGACATTTTACAAATCTATATCTGCTTTGAACAAATTGTGTGCGATGTTTCATTTTTTCAGTATTCAACAACTACTGGTTTAGTTTCAAATAGAATACGTTGGACTTCCTCCTTTTCTACCTCCTCACCCACAAACATTTCATTATTTTCATCTATAATGTCAAAATCAGAATCCTCAAAATCACTTTCGGCAACCGATGACTCGAAATCCAGAGTGTCTTCCACTTCATCACTAACAAACATTTCGCAAATAGGTTCAGGTTCTTGCAAAATTTCCATTATTTTATTTTTTACATTTATTTCGGCTTCTGTAAAATCAGTCAGCTCCACTTCTGGAACAGAGAGTTCATAGTACAGCATCCACACCATGTTGAACACATTAATATGTGGTGACATTTTCTATTTGAAAGACACTGCTGGTTTAAACAAGAAAGATCAATCATGCTTAAAGCATTGATTACGAAACACTTTCCAACTTCAACGCAATTTTATTTAAACATCTCTAAAATGCAATACATTCCTCGGTAATATTTTAAAACTTATCACAATACTACATTAATTTATTATATTTGAAAACTTCATTGAAAACAACTGAAATTCATTTAAATGACTTCATAGAAAAAATAACACGCCTGGCTCTCTCTATAAAAGCAGCATTTTATTCATAACATTTTCCTATTCATTTCATTCATCACAATACTATAATAATTTATTTTATTTAAAAATTAAGACCATGGAGCTACAAGTAATTAAACTCTATACTTAAAACTTCATCGAAAAAAATCGTCCTTCTCTCTGTAAAATCAATGAATATTTCATTCATATCAGCTATGCAGACTCCATGAGCTAAATAATTTTGCGTTAAAGAAATACAGCAATTATTATACAACTCAATCTACATATTTTGCTGTTTACATTTTACATAAGTGAAAAATAGGATTCGTTGTGGAAACAATCAAATTTGGATGATCATTTAAACTCAAATATATTGTAATTGCGTTGTTTCAGTATGTAGATGCACAGAATTTAAGCAAAAATAAAGCGGTTTTAGGACGGATACAACACTCAATATGAATTAAAAAGAACTTTAAAAATCACGATTTTCAGACAAGATGGATGCCATATTTCATTTTGAAGTGGGTCACGTGATCTTTTCATATCATGGTCACGTGATCGCGTCGTATAAGAAGTGTAATTATTATTTTAATTTTTATTTAAAAAACTACTGAATATATTTCGCTGAATTTTTTTTTATATATTTTATGGAACAATTTGAATATTACCTAAAAATTTCGAAGCAATTTGTGAATTTTAAATCCGCTTAAAAATGGTTTAAAAAATTAGGTCCTATAGGGCTCAATGTATTTCATTTTTTCAACCCGAGTTCAATCCAAAACTAATTGGGTAATATTATTCATTTATATTCCCGTAGGTCCTACAGACCGTCTGAACAACATACTAAAATTTCATTTTGATTAAGTCATTTTTACGGCAGTTATCGTGCTAACGGACAGACAGACAGACAGACAGACAGAATGAACAAAGTCATAAACACTTTTCAACTTTGTTGTAAAGTGTTAATAAGTCATTTTTACGGCAGTTATCGTGTTAACGGACAGACAGACAGACAGAATGAACAAAGTCATAAACACTTTTCAACTTTGTTGTAAAGTGTTAAAATAACTTTACAACAGATTTTAAGTCATACAGTGAAAATATGAACAGTGCATTTCAGAATTTGGCGTTTCTCTATGTATACTCGCCAAGTAGGGTTGCATTTGGAATTAAAGATGTTGATTTTTATTAATTTTTTACAGCTTTTCCGTTGCAATTCAGCAGCTAATTTCTTCACTGTTGATATTTTGAGCCATCTACTAACACCTGTCAAATTTTCGTCGAATTCTATGAGTTTAGCTTGGGAACGTTTTCTTGTCAGAGTAGCCAGCTCCCTGCTGCTATTTTTATTCTTCAGGTTAACTTCTTGTCTGGTCGTTGAACTCCCGATTTGGCGCTCAATATATCAAAGTCCACAAAATCCATGCTAGTAGTACTAGGATCTCTTTCAGATCTCCGGAATCTTTGAATCAACCTATCGGATTGATTTATCCGAGCGCAATTGTAAAGAACTTTGCTGCCTCAACCGAGAATCGAACCACGGATCTTCGTTCGGTAGAACGTTGGCCCGCGAATGTTTTACCGTTGAGCTACTGGAATGAAATTTCAAGCTCTTATTTTCGAGTGGGCTCTGCAGGGTTTTTTAATTTTTTTCATTCTTTATCAAAATATATTCAAAAATTCGGAACACGTTTAAACTGTTACTCTGAAGGCAAGTATGTTTACACAATATTACTGCATGTTTACATACTGTATGTTTACATGCAGTATACATAATATTTACAGACTATTACATAATATTACTGAATAATCATAGCACAGTAATAATAAATATTATTCACATCAAGATAAAATAAACTGTAAAGTATATAACCAAAATGAATATTAAGCATAGATAAATGAAAACTGAAAATATGCAATGCGGTTTTGGTAGAAAAGCGTTTCAATAAGAAAAAAAAAAGCAAAACACGATCTTACATTTAACAGCATGAAGAAAATATTCTACACCATGTTCATATAATTTGCATGCTTCATCATAATTTTTCTTTTTATCTTCTTCAGTAGCTCTTGTCACCAAATCTATAGCTTTCTAATAATAAAATTAAAATACATTAAATTACGGATAAATCCTTAAAACTGTATTCATAATTTCACTGGATTCAGATTTCAGAGGAAGAAGATAATATCAGCAACTCATGATTCCTTAGTGTAATTACTAGAATTCGTATTACTGAAAAAGGTTTTAAACCAGAACGAGGTGGAACCGTCTGAGAACTTAGATTAGAAAGGTGTAAATAAATTTGAGACTTATAATTGCATATACTTGAAGAAAGTATTTCCAACTTTTACAAGTTCTTGAATAGGCAATTTGACAGAGAACATTAGAAAAAATAAATAAAAATTCTGATGTGGTCAGCACATGACCTTCGCTACAGACTCATATTCATTTTGCTTCATATATTCCATAATGAATAAAGTTTTACAGTAGAAAATACCACATAAAGTAAATACTTATTGAAATTACATCTCATTTGCAGTTTTGAAACCTGTTCTTTTCCTTTTTTCCTCAGCTGCATTTTAGAGCGTCGTCAACTTGAAAAATTATAAAAACTGAAATACCTCAAGAACGGTTTATCCTATAATAATGGGGTTGATCCAAGAATTGCGTATGAAACAAGAATTTGATCGATACATTTAAGGGCATTTAGTCTTCTATTTCAGATTTTGTTGAATTTTGCGGTCAATTTCGTTTGAAGAAGGTATTCAATTTTTTATAGCAACACACACACACACGCACGTCACGCTTAAAATAGGGAATTCATGTTCTAGGGAGTCCAAACTGTGTAAATTCGTCAAAAACTCGAATTTAGATTTTTGATCCCACTCCAATACTATCCTTCTGCATTACTATGTATTGTAGAGAAAGTGAAAATCACGTATTAAAGAAATATCAAGATAAAAAATATGATTTTCAAATTAGTTCCATGAAAAGAAGACAATGGCCAAAGTGTTAGAATCGAAATGGTCGAAAAAATTACGGAATAAATGTTTAAAATAAAACTGAGAATTGTTTCTTAATTACAAAAATGGAAAAAGATGAAATAGCTTACAATTGATGAAAAATGAATGATATTTTATATAAAACAGCAATAAATTACGGCACATAATTTATATGCTTGGATATGTTTTAAAGACTTAACTAGATTTAAACAAAAAAAAGTAAAAACAATTGGCAATTTCCAATTCTAAAGAACTAAAACCTGAAAAAAATTAACTGTAGTATAGTTCAACTGGACTTTATTATATCAGAATCTATTTTTAAATAGCTTGTGATTTTTTTTTCAAATTTTGTAAGAAAAAATTTGAAATATCTAAATCATTGTTCCAATTTGTAAAGAACCTTGCCCCAATCGGGAATCGAACCCTGGTTCTTCGAACTGGCAAGCCGACGCTCTACCATTGAACTATGGGACGAAATCGCAAACTTGTATCGTCGAAGTGGATGGACTCTCCAAATTGTTCAGCATGTTGCCCTTCATTTAACAGAGCTCGAAAAATAATATTTCTACTAATAACAAGTTTGACAATCTACCCCCTCAGGTGTAACTTGCCCGAGCTGAAGATGTCACGAACACAAAAATTAAATCACGGCTATTTTTCACAACAGTGATTGAAACTGTTAAATATCGTGATCATTGAACCATAAATAACCCCTTTTTATGCATAATTATAATACAAATTTTCCTTATACTGCCATGTTAAGGTAATATAAAAATTCAATTAAATTTACAAGTTTTCGCTCAAATTTCAAAAAATTCTATCTAACTCTAGATTTTTCATTAAAAAAGCCGAACGAAAAGCTTCGTGAAAATTCATTAATAATTGTGGTATTCATTAATAAATGTGTGTGTACACAAGAAATCGACTAAAGAGAGACAACCAAACAACCAAAACGTGTTCAGGAGGTCTTAAAACATTGGCATCAAAATTTTGAAATTTAAAATTTGCGTCGAAACAACACTTTCACAATATTCTAAAGTATGAGAACGTAAAAATGGTCGAACCGCTGCGAATAATCAAATAAGAATTAAAAATTATCAAATATGCGTTTAAAATAAATAGTTCAATTTTTTTATTGAATGTAATATTTCCAGGACGTCCTGTAAAACGAAATACCTAAAAAGTTTCAAAATAAAAATACATTGGCAAAATTTTAAACAAAATTGTAATGTACAATAACAAAATGTTAAGTATAGAAAAATAAATAGAGATCAGAAATTTCAGATAAATTCAGGGTAAAAAAATCTGATGTGGACAACACATGACTTTCCTTATATAATACAATGAATTTACTACTTTTACAGTTAAAAAAATGTTATTCTTATAGTAGATACTATGTTCTTTCCAAGATATTGAAATTTCTTCAATTAGTCGTCATTTTCATTGATGTAGCGTCGTTTTTATCCATTTGGCGAGATTTTCGTTAATTTGGCAACATTACAAAAAGTCGTCAAGTTCGTCATCAAAATTTCGCCAAGCGTTATGGACGGAGAAATAAGTTATTCTTACAGCAGAAAAATGATTATTGACGCTCAAATACAAAAGAAGTATTACTCAAAGTATCTTTTCTCGTGAATGGAACGAGTTAGATCCACGAGAATAATGTCACCCAATTTATCGCATGATATTACATATGAAAAGTGAACATGCTTCTTAAGACTTAATATTTTTTTTTAATTTACTTGCTTTTTTGATAAATTTATTTGAAAAATATGCAATATCTCGAGAACGGTTAATGCTAGCGTCCTACAGTTTGTGTCAATCGTTTTCTAAGGAAAAATGACATAAGAAATGTCTATTTGCGTAACTTTATTAAAGGTATTAATTTTTGGATGATTTTTTCAAAGTTTCACTCGAAAATTTAGGAGGGTTCTGAACATTTGATTGTGTTTAAAACAATAGGCTTCCAGTATTCATGGATTGTGATTTTTGT
This sequence comes from Amaurobius ferox, assembly GCA_951213105.1. Taxonomy (NCBI): domain Eukaryota; kingdom Metazoa; phylum Arthropoda; class Arachnida; order Araneae; family Amaurobiidae; genus Amaurobius; species Amaurobius ferox. Next base: position 73,463,988 of record OX578149.1, on the reverse strand, counting down.
ACCAAATTTCATTCGAAACGCTCCATGCGTTCGTGAGATATCGTCTCCACAGACTCACTGACACACACACACACACACACGCACACACACACAGACATCACCTCAAAACTGTTCGATTCGTGATCAGGAATGCTTGAAACGTGCTCCCCCGTCGAAAACTCGTATTCGAATTTTCGACCCCGTTACAATGCTTTCCTCACCCTTGGGTTGGTCGTGTGGTCTGGGTCTTCAACAATACTTTCCTTATACATTATGTATATAAGGAAAGTAATATGGAAATATCAACTATAAAATCGGCTTAAAAAGTTGAATAAGCCTCGCCGTGAGACTACAGAGGCTGAGTCCCTGGACAGTGACAGAATTCGTTTTTGGCAGTGTTTTAAAAGCAATCTAGGAATCGCCGAAACAAAATGTAGATAAATATTGAAAAAAAAGAGAGAGAAAGAGAGAGAGAGAGAGAGAGATAAATAAAATAGATATGGAAAAGTATAGAATTCGTCAAAACAATGTAATGTTGGTTTATTAAGCATACGAGATATTTATATACATAAACGATTGTACCAATTGATAGAATAGAAATAAACAAATACTGGTGACAGCGTTAATAAAATGAAAGGTTTGGTATATAAACACATTTTAATGCTCACCTTAAGAGTTGCCATTTCTGAAGTGCGACAAAATTGTTTAAATATGCATTATTTTATCAACTTACAATTAACATAAGTTTTGTTGCATTGAGAAGTGTAAACCAACCATTGCAGTTTCCTGACACGAAAAGAAATTGTAATTTTTCAAAACCTGGGCGGGTATCAGTAGGTATTGCACTCACGATGAGATAAGATATTCCATTTACTTATCTGTGATCACAGCGATATCTCCGAAATTATTTACTGAAAACACGTAATGAGGTTCTGTCGCTTGAATTGCTTAATTTTTCGTTTCATGCTTTAGCGCATGTCGGATTATAGACAGTTTATTACTTTCCTTATATACCTAATGTATAAGGAAAGTATTGCGACGGGGTCGAAAATTCGAATTCGAGTTTTCGACGGGAGAGCACTTTACAAGCATCCCTGATCACGAATCAAACATTTTTGAAGTGATGTCTGTCTGTGTGTGTGTGTGAAAGTATGTGTGTGTGTGTGTCAGTGAGTCTGTGGAGACGATAACTGACGAACGAATGGACCGATTCGAACGAAATTTTGTACAAAAATCACAATCTGTAAACACTGGAAGCCTATTGTTTTTATACGCAATCGAATGTTCAGAACCCTCCTAAATTTTCGAGTGAAAGTTTGAAAAAATCGTCAAAAAATCAAAACCGTTAATAAAGTTACGCAAATAGACATTTCTTACGTAATTTTTCATTAGAAAACGATTGGCATAAATTTTAGCACGCTAACATGAACCGTTCTCGAGATATTGCACATTTTTCAAAAAAATTATCAAAAAGTCATATAAAATAAAAAAATAATATTTCCTATTGAAAAACATGTTCACTTTTCATATGTAATACCATGCGATAAATTGGGTAACATCATTCTCGTGGAACTAGCTTTTTCCATTCAGGAAAAAAGATACTTTGAGTAATACTTTTGTATTTGAACGCCAATAGTCATTTACTTGCTGTAAGAATAACTTAGTTCTCCGTCCATAACGCTTGGCGAGATTTTGGCAAGGAATTTGGCGGAATATCGCCAACTTGGTGACATTTTTAATTGTTGCTAAATTAACAAAAATCTTGCCAAATGGATAAAAATGACGCTAAATCAATGACAACTTCTTGATGATGACGACATGGAAAATGACAACTCATTGACGAAAATTCAATATCTTGGAAAGAATATAAATAACTACTATAAAAATAATCTATTTTTTTTTTAATGTAAATGTAGTAAATTCATTGCATTATATAAGGAAAGTCATGTGCTGCCCACATCAGATTTTTTTATACGTAATCTGCGAAGATCAAATGCCCGTCGTTTAGTTTTGCTTTCTATGCAATGGTGAATTTTCCGATTTTTCCCACAAGTAAGATCAATCACGCATACACCATTGATTATGAAACACTTTCCAACTTCAATGCAATTTTTTTCAAGCATCTCTAAAATGCGATACATTCAGCGGGGATATTTCTTAAATTATCACAGTAGTACAATGATTTATTTTACTTAAAAACTTGAAACCATGGAGGTAAAAGTACTTTCTAACTACATACTTAAAACTTTATCGAAAAAGGCAATGCTATAAAATCGTTTGCTTCTCTATGTAAAATCAATGAATATTTCATTCATATCACCTATATTCCAGACTCCAGAGCTAAATAATTTAGCAATTCTTATACAACTCATCTTACAGTTTGATTTGTTTACATTCTGCATATGTTAAAATTAGACTCATTGTAGAAATAATCAAAGTTTGATGATCATTTAAACAAAAAAATATTATAATTGCTTTGGAGCCGAATATAGATGTACAGAAAATACGCAAAAATAAACCGGTTTTAGGACGGTTGCAACATTAAAAAATCTGATGTGAGCAGCATATGACTTTCCTTATATAATGCAATGAATTTACTATTTTGCAGTAAAAAAAATCTGATGTGGGCAACACATGACTTTTCTTATATAATGCAATGAATTTACTACTTTTACAATTAAAAAAATGTTTTTCTTATAGTAGATACTTATATTCTTTCCAAGATATTGAATTTTCTTCAATTAGTCGTTATTTTCATTGATTTAGCGTCATTTTTATCAATTTGTCGAGATTTTTGTTAATTTGGCAACAATTAAAAATGTCGCCAAGTTGGCGACATTCCGCCAAATTCGTCACCAAAATCTCGCCAAGCGTTATGGACGAAGAAATAAGTTGTTCTTACAGCAGATAAATTGGCGTTCAAATGCAAAAGTATTACTCAAAGTATCTCTTTTCATGAATGGAACGAGCTAGATCCATGAGAATGATGTCACCCAATATATCGCATGGTATTACATATGAAAAGTGAACATGTTTCTGAATAGGAAATATTTTTTTTTTCTTTTTTTCATTTTAAATGACTTTTTAATAATTTTTTTGAAAAATGTGCAATATCTTGAGAACGGTTCATGTTAGCGTTCAAAAATTTATGTCAATCGTTTTCTAATGAAAAATTACACAAGAAATGTCTATTTGCGCAACTTGATTAGTGGTTTTGATTTTTTGACGATTTTTTCAAAATTTTATTCGAAAATTTAGGGGGGTTCTGAACATTCGATTACGTATAAAAACAATAGGCTTCCAATGTTTACGGATTGTGAATTTTGTACTAAATTTGGTTCGAATCGGTCCATTCGTTCGTCAGTTATCGTCTCCACAGACTCACTGACACACACACACATACTTTCACACACACAGACATCACTTCAAAAATGTTTGATTCGTGATCAGGGATGCTTGAAACGTGCTCTCCCGTCGAAAACTCGATTTCGAATTTTCGACCCCGTCACAATACTTTCCTTATACATCTATATAATAAAAGGCAATGTCTGTGTGTGTGTCTGTCTTATACACTATACGTTTCGCGACCGCGCGTCGGAGAGCTACGAAATTTTGCAATCGGAGACCCTGGGGGGTGAGAAGGGGACACGTGAAAACCGATTTTTAAAATTTTAATTATTTTTTTTGTTATTTAATGTTTTATACGATTTCGACCGTTTTTTGACCTTTTTTCTCCACGATCCGGACATCGTAGAAAAAAACAAATCACACCATCGGAAAGAGCAGAGAATTTCGAGTAAAAATATATCAATTTCAAATCTCAGGGACAAATTCTAATATTTTTTTATGATTTTAAAGCAAAAGTCACTTTTGACAAAGTAAAAATCAATAAAAATATTTGAGTGGAGTTTCAAAAAACATCATCCAGACAAAGAGAAAAATACCAATTTTTTCATCAGAGTGGCGAGGATGGTGTAAAAAATATTAGGATTTCCTTTTTAACGCTTTCCAACATAGTTGAAAAATGTTTATGACTTTGTCCATTTTGTCTGTCTGTCCGTTCGCACAACTGCCGTAAAAATCCCTTTATCAAAATGAAATTTTAGTATGTTGTTGGGAGGGTCTGTGGGACCCTTCGAGAAGCAATCAAGCAATCATTTTTAATTATGATTCTAGCTCTTTAGTGGGACCTATGGGAATGTAAAAGAATAATATCACTCAATTAGTTTTGGATTGAACCCGGGTTAAAAAAGAGAAATACATTGATCCCTATGGGACCTAATTTTTCAAACATTTTTTAAGCAGCGTTAAAATTCACAAATTGCTTAAAAAATTTTAGGAAATATTCAAATTATCCCATAAAATATGTAAAAAAAATGTCAGCAAAATATGTTCGGTGGTTTTTTAAATAAAAATTAAAATAATAATTACAGCCATACTATATAAAGAGATCACATGACCCACTTCAAAATAAAATATGGTATCCAACCTTTTCCCCAGTGTAAAAATCGTGATTTTAAAAGTTGTTTGAACTTTATATTTAGTGTTACATCCGCCCTAAAACAGCTTTATTTTTGCGTATTTTCTATGCATTTATATTCTGCGCCCTCACAATTACAATATTTTTTAGTTTAAATGATCATTAAACTTTGATTATTTCTACAACGAAGCCTAATTTTAATGGATGCAGAATGTAAACAAGTGATTGTAAGATGAGTTGTTTGCTGAATTTTTTTCACGCAAAATTATGTAACTCTGGAGTCTGGAATTGTATATGAATGAAATATTAATTGTGTTTACAAAGAGAGCCAAATGATTTACATTTAGATGACATCATTTGAATAAAGTTAATTGTTTTCGATGACATTTTAAGTTTTCAAGTAAAATAAATTATTGTAGTTCTGTGATAATTATAAAATCACACACAACTAGAGTTGTGAAAAAAACGGGAATTTGGGGAATAAACCGAGAATTTTGGAAAGTTTTATGGGAAGAAACTATTTATGTTTCTTATATGGTCTGGCACATTAGCAGTTTAAATTTTAATGGTGGATCGCCATTTAGATTAATCTATACTAAATCCTTGTATTTGTTTTTAGGTTAAGTCTATTAAAATACAATTGAGAATTTAAAATTACAAACATTTTGTTGAAAATTTGTTTATTATAGTAGTTACAAAATTATTAAACTGTTATTCGGACAAATATAGATTTCTTATTATCGTTTAATATTAACTGTGTGAATATGAATGAATTAATCACTTCATAATAAGTAATTCGTCATTCAGAGTATTTTTAATTTTTAAAATATTTACAAATTAAATTACCATTTAGTTGTGGAATTATCTTTCATATTTATATAAGAAAATCACATAATTTAAATATTTTCCTTAGATCTAACAAATCCCTCTCCATTTTCCATGCTTCAGCTAGTTACAATTCAGAATGCTAAAAATAAATATTAGTTTTGTGTCATATACATTTATTTTACAATGCAACATGCAATAACAAAATTCCCACTTTTTGAAAATTTTCAAAATTTCTTTCCCAAAAAACCCTGTTTATTCCTGGGAATAAACAGATTTTTTCTTCCGCCTTTGCAACTTTACACACAACACATTAACCTTTCCCCATTCAAAATATACAAAAAGAGTGATGTTTCATCTCAGTCTATAACAAGCAACTAAGTTATTCGCTATTATTTTTTCATCTAGATCAAAAAGAAATTGAGAGCATCTCGCCATTGTGCAAAATTTTCTATCACAAAATCAATTGCATTTCTATATAAAATCTACCGTAGAACTCCTATAATACCTCATAACTAAATGTGCCGTCTCTGAAAATTTGGATACTTCCATAAGAAATCCATCTCTAACCCGCTTTCCCCCTCTCTTTCATCACAAAACTTTTTTCTATGCTCATACTTTTACGATGAGAATTTTTATTTAATAAAGTATGGATTTTTATTTTTATTTAATAGCTAATAATTTATTTTTATTTAATAATTGTAACTTGTACAGTTATTTGTATAATTAATATGTAAAATAAACTTTGTGCAAAGGACAAGGGAAAGTAGAGCAGCGTTAATAAGCACAAATAACAAAATAATGCAGTATACAGCTGTTTCGAGAGTACATTGGATCCTCTTCATCAGTGGAAAAGAACCAGTAAACCCAAAGTCTAAAAGAGGAATGGGAAATTAGGATATTTTCCATAAGAAATCTACTATTGCCCATTCCTCTTTTTCACACTTTTTCATGCTGCTTTTCAGCTCCTCCTTTACAAGGTTTCTTTTTTCATTTTTTTCTGAATGTATTTTTGGTGATTTTCGTCGAGGATTCAAATGTATGAATTCCCACTTAGTTTGGATCTAATTTAATACACTAACATTGATAAATGAAAGTAAATACTTTCTGCTAAATATATTAATCGAATATTACCATGTGAGAAAGAACTCGATATTTACGAAGAAACTGGCCGACATCTGAACACCATATTCAAGTCTATAATATTTTTCTGGGAAAGAATAGATGAGAAATCATTTCTATGTTATGTTGTACGATTTAACTAAAGTCAGGGATTTTAACAAAGCATTTGATGGAATGTGAAATTGGCTTAGAGCACCGACTACTCAAGTTGGCAGTGCTACATGTGGTACATGTTTTACCATTCAAAAATTAGTGTAGACCATATTTTAAAAACCTTTCCAAACAGTGCTGCTGTAGGCAGAGGAGCGAAATTAGAAAATTAGACATTCATGAGCATACCAAATGCAATAATACCTCTGTAACACATGGTTGTGGATGGATGATCTAATTCCAAACAACATTTTTCTTAGTGCTTCTCTCGTATTACATGACATTTGCATTCATATTATTAACATTATGAAAATTGATTCATGTTGCTGAAATTGTGTTCAAACCAAGTTCAAAAATAAGTTATAAAAGTTCACTTGTCCTTTTTAAAATTTTGTGAACAATTTTCTAGAGGCGTGCTTTGGCACACCCCCCTGACCCCAACCTCCCACTAAATACACCCATGTCTATTTGTAGATAATATACATTTGGCATTTGAAAATTCTGTTAAAATCCCTTACTGGCAGTGTCACCAATGCTTTGTAAATAATTAGTTGTAAATATGTCTTCCAACTATGTGTATTTATGTTTATAAAATTATTTAATTGTGGTCAAAATAAGTCCCAGTAACAAAGTTCAAACCCCATTTAGCTACCACCATTAGCTACAATGCCTCAAAACTTTTCTCTCCTTTGATCAAGTGAGAGAGAAGTTATTGAAGTTATGTCACGCCCTCGAGGGTGTGACCCCACCTATCTCCTATTTGAAGGGCTAAAGTGATTGACTTGACTTCTGCTTTTCTTTAACCAACCACCAACACTGGTGTAGTACGTAATTACAGTGCCTAGAAAGATGCCATTACAGTGCCTTACTTCTAGGCATTGTAATGTAATGCTTGAACACTCTGTCAGTGGAAATGGCTCTGTGTAAAGACAAATTGGCAATGTTGTTCCATGTATTCTGCCTCATAGTTGATCAATAAATATTATTCAAATCTGTTCTAACCAAATTTACGTCTGATTGGTTGGGTTTACGTTAATTGATTGGAAATCACGGATTAGTAAGTCTGATCTGATAAATGAAGAGATATTAGTTTGTATTTAGTCCATTTTGACCGGATAATGAAACAAGTGCAGATGCTGGATTCATTATGGGAAGATTTTAGTCAGTTACCTGGTAAAAACGTAGAGATGATTATGAGGGAACCAGAAGAAAAGGCAGAAAAATAAGATTATGTTAAAATATTACTACTCAAAAGGTATAAATTAAGTCCAGAGAAATTAAGACAACTGTTTTATTCTCATTTAAAAACAGGAGACAAATCTTTAGGGAGAATTTATCCTGAAGTAGAGACATGTTTTAGTGGATGGATTGCAGGTTTGGAAATGAATACATTTGAACAGCTAAAGGATCTGATTATAGCAAATAAAATAAAATAAAGAGCTCGAGATGAAATTAGAGAACATTACTTTGATCAGTCGGCAAAATTGAATGCACTTATTTTATTGGCTGAGAAAATAGACGAAACATAGATATCAGAAATACATTCAAAAAGCAGACTGAATTTGGATCATTTAAAGGAAGTAAAAATAGACATTGGGTTACATGAGAAACTTTTATTATGAATGAACAAGATACAAATAAGAAATATGTCGATCAAAGTAAACCTGCAGGACAAGATATGTGTTATAACTGTTATGGAGATCATTTTGCTTGAGATTGTATAAATCCTAAAAGATTAAAATTTTGCACTTCATGTGAGAAAAAAGGACATGGTACAAAAAAATGTCCAAAGAAATCTCATCCATTAGTGGATACAACTACAAGCAAAGTTATTTGTGTTAATGAAAACAATATAAATGCCCTTGTAGACACTGTTGCTGATGTTTCAATGATAAAACACAACTTTGCTAAGAAAATCAATATTAGTTTCAGCAATGGTGAATTAGCATTAATCCACAGCATTGGAGGATTACAAGAACCAGTTGGAAGAGTTACCACAAGTGTAGAAATCATTAAAAATGGATGTACAGTTTTACATGGTGTCAGATAGTACATTTGAGGGTTCTAATATTTTGATTGGGAGCAATGTAATTGATTAGCATGATTTACTAATGGTTAGTAAAGAAGGAATGTCCAAATTGGTACATGTAGACGAGTTTGATTTTTTGGTTGATTTTCAAGTAGATGAAGTATCTCAATGTGTAGTTATTAAAATGTGTGAACAGTTTCCATTATGCCTTATACAATTTAGTAAGTAAATTTGACTACCAAGGATGAACATCAAAATAGTTTAATTTCTTGTAACAGTTTCGATGATAAGCAACATGTGTATTTTGGTCAGAGATGGAAGATCACAAGTACCGATTGTTAACTCCAGTAATGAAAATTTATGATAAAGGGTGAAGTCATTGTATGTTGTATGCAATCATCTGATTTCATACAAGACAGTAATAATATTCATCTTGATACTGAAAACTTAGATTCAAAAATTTTTAAGGCTAAAGTTCCAAATAGAGAACCTATTGAATGTGATGAAATAAATGTTAATCCTATTATCACTCGTGCTCAGCATCAACAATTATGTGACTTACTAAATGAATTTCGATTATGTATTGCTCTGAAACCAAATGAAATAGGATGTATTAATACAGTAACTATGAATCTATCTGAAATGCCAGGAAATAAACCCGTCAATTTGGGATATTTCCCTCGAGAACTGTAGCCAACATCTGATGATTATGCCATACGAACTGAGTTATGTGAAATGGCCAGAGAAAATATTGCCTATGCACGAGATAAAATGAAATCAAACTATGATGCTCAACAGTGTTATGCATACAAATATTCAGTAGGGGATGTTGTTGTATAACGATAACTTGAACAGACCAAGTTTAGTAAAGCCCCAAGTAAAGTATAGAGGACTGCTTGTTATTGTTCAGGTACCAGACTCAATTCTGGTCCACTGATGTGGGCGTGGGTTCGAACTGTTGACGACAAAGATAAAAATGATGATGATAGCAGACAACAAAATGTGAGTTATGGATGTCCAAAAAGGAAAAGAAAATTGTCTGTCCAGCTTAAAGACTATGTACTTTAGAATTATAAACTGTGTTTAATTGTGAAAGGGGACATTCCTTTATAGCATGGCCGAATGTAACAGTATAATAATCAAAATTGGTATCACGTCTACATTTAACAAATAAAATTAAGAACAAAATGTCTTTGAAACGAAAAGTCATTTATTAAAACATCTTAAAATACATACAAAACATTTTTAAAACCGCCACAGCGCTTTTGGACATTAATACACCCTTCATCAGTCGCTACATGAATAGTAAAACATCCTCCTTATTTTATCTGTTGACAAGATTAAGCAATTTATTCTTACAAATAAAACTGATTATGTTAATTCAATGCAGAAATGTATTGAGAAGATGGACTGCAAGATGGACCAGGTCAAAAAATTCCCGATTACGATAATTAATATTAGGATCGCAAAACTTAAAAAATGCACTAATCTTCCTCCCAATGTCAAATCTGCCTTTTTTTGTATTTCACATTAACTCCCTAAAATTTTTAGTCAAATAAAACTTCACAAATTAAATCATCCTATGCATTCTATTGTTTCCAAATGTACAGGACTTACTTATTTTTTAAAGAAATCCCTTACCCATTTCTTGAAAAAGTATTTTAATAATCATAGTTTTTCCATTAGCTCTACTGAAAATTTCATTAATTTACTATTTAAAACTAAATTTAATAGTATTTTTGTTGTCGTTACCCTTTTCCTTAGTATCCTCGTTGACATTGCTATTGATATTATTACCAAAAAACTCCAGAATCACAAATTTAAAAACCCCACTATCGACGCAATTACTTCTGCTTTGAATATTATTGCATAGACAGATTACTTTGCTTTCCTTAAAGCTATTTACTTGCAAGCTTCTGACGCCCCTATGGGTAGTCCTTTATCTGGTATTTTGGCCGAGGTTGTTTTGCAGGAGCTTGAGAATGAGGTTTTGCCTTTTTTAACGATTAAACCTATTCTTTGGTGCCGTTATGTGGATGATGTTTTTATTATTTGAGATCGTGATTTAAATGATCTCCTTCACCTTTTGAATAAAGTTAATGATTTTTACCCTTCGATTAATTTCACTGTTGAGCATGAATCCAATTGTTCTTTGCCTTTCCTTGATGTTCTGGTCACCCGTTCAGATTTTGGTTTTCATACTTCCGTTTTCCGTAAATCTACTTTTACTAACTCCTGTATCCCCGCTAATTCTTTTTATCCTGTATTCTCTAAAAAAGCCTCTTTTAATCCTGCATGTAATGTTTGTTTTTCTATCCCTGCTTTGACTGATGAAATTAATTTTATTTTTAATCTTGGCCATGAGGCTGCTTATTCTTTTGAATTTATTTATAAGATTTTCGCCCATGTTCGCCTTAAATTTACTCAGTTTGATACTAAACTTTTTGCTATTAAAGATCGTTTAGCCCGTAAATCTGGTGTTCCTTACCATCCTAAGATGTTCCGTCCTTTTATTCATTTCTGCCATGAATTTGGTTTCAAACCTGCTCACTCTAATATTACCACTTTATTTAATCGTATTCGTTCTGATAAACTTGGGAATATTGATTAATGACTTTAAAAGCTTTACTGGGGTGTGTGTAGTTCCCCTGTTATCTCCTGATGGTGACTATAAATTTTACGTTGATAGTACAAAACATACGTTGGCATCAGTGTAGCGGAACACGCTCGCAATGTCAAATATGGTAAACTTTCTACGGCTCTTGCTCAATATGTAGTTAATGATAAATTTCTGCCCATTTTTGAAAAAACCTTCCTTTTAGTTCATTGTAACAATCCACGTAGTATTCTCCTTTATGAATCCCTTTTTATTTATATTTACCATAAGTCGATTTGTAATTTTGATTCCGTTCAAATTTTAAGTTATGCTTGATGACTCATTCTCGACTCTACGCAATTCAAATATCTTAATAGTTATTTATGACGTCATTCTCACGAAAATTACGCTCTAAGGTTCTTCCGAAAATTTTTTGCTTTTTCTGTAACTAAATAATGTATTGATAGTACTTTTCTTGTAATATTTTTAAAATTTGAAAGCATTTAAAGTAATTTTTGTATTTTCCGTGTATATTTCTTGGATTATTTTGTATTAATCAATAGTAAGTTAATTTACCATTTTATATTTTTATGCAAATTTGCTGTATAACTGGTCTCTATATATGAACATTCCATGTTTTACCATTCATGTAGCCACTGATGAAGGGCGTATTAACGTCCGAAATTGCTCAGGTGGTTTTAAAAATGTTTTGTACGCCTTTTAAGATGTTTTAATAAATGACTTTTCATTTTAAAGATATTTTGTCCTTAATTTTATTTGTAACAGTATAAATTAAACTCAATGGTCAAGTTAACATGTTTATATTATAAATCTGTAAAAAATGTTGGTAATCGGAATTGTACAAGCCATGGGGCGATTGTGTTGCTAACAGTGGCTGATGTTCGGTGATACGATATAAAAGATAAGTGCCATAAGATGGCATTACGATGTTTTACATTATATTTGTAAGTTATTTTTATTAATTTTAGGTTAACACGTGTTTCGTTTCAAATATGCATTCTGAAATAAAATAGGATCATTTTATGACACGCTGGCAGAACTTTACAATAAAATAAAGTACGAGCTGAATTGCATCATCATTAAATTTTGTTCAAAACTAACTTATCCATTGGCATGCCAATTCACCAGAAAATCTAAGCTAATTTTGTCTGCCAGCTTTGTCATACAAATACTTTATATTTTTTAAAAACTATGATGTTTATACATAAATTATTATACAACTGACATGATTAAAAATGATTTTGAAAAAAGATAAATCCGTCTTTAATGAAGGTAATTAATGATGTTTCAGATGAAATAGGTGATATAGAATTGTAATGGCTTTGTAAATAGGTGTTTTGCTTATTGGAATATATCCTATTCAATTGCACATTATATGCCATTTAATCATGTATTTTATTATTAATTTTACTTAAAGAATTTCATTTTATTTGAATATAGCACAGATACCATCACCTTTTGATCATTTGGAACATAACTTTTTCAATTTTTATATGTGTGTAACAGGTTAAATGATTCCATCAACCACCATTATGTAATAGCTCAAATATCCAAATGACAAGTAATCCATTATTTCAAAAACATTAATTTAACAACCCATAATCCATAGGAAAAAAGAAAACTTAAGCAACTTAATTAAGCATAAATCAATAAACAATGAGTACTGCATGGAGGATACATTGGATCCCTTCATCAGTACAAGATAAATCAACCAAAGGCAAAATGGGCAGTACATTTGTAGGCATAGTAAGCACTTAAGTTAACAGCTTCAAATTAGCACTTAAATAATTTAGTAAAATACTATAAGATTGAATACAAAATGAGAAAAAAAAAAAACTTAAGTAATGATTATAAAAATGAAGAAAAACACTAGAAATATAAATATATTTTATTGTAATAGAGTGAATGAAACATCTATTACTTAATTCACATCAAGCTTTATAATATTCAAAACAAGTAAAATTAAAAATAACTTTACATTTGACAAATAACTCTCATTAAAATAACTTGACATTAAATGACATCAGAAGTTATATGTGCCAAAGCATGAAAATACAATTAGTTTTCTCTTTTATTAAAAAAAAAAAAAATGCACTTTATTGAGAGAGACGTTTCTTTAAAGCTTTTAAACATAAAATGTTCTTTTTTAAAATGAGTATTTCTACAGAAAGAAACAGGAGTCAATAAAAATGATAGATATTTTGTATCTACATGCAGGAAAGTCAAAAAGCACTTAGAAACTGCAGTGATAATTCCTCTTTCCTTTCTTTCTAGCTACAAATAACATTCTCTGTGATAATGTACAATTTATCTAAGTGCAGAACATTTTATGGACGTCATCATGCTTCAAATTTACAATAGTAGAGCACAGTTTAAAGGCCTGAAACAGATATTAAATATCAGAAATTACAAACATATTTAAATGAAAAGTAAAAATTCAGAAATTTAGACAGTGGCCACAAATGGATACTGTCTATTTCCTTTCAATTATATTGGTGGATACTAGTTACTAGAGATGTGCGAATAACATTTTCACAAATTTGAATATTAACCAAATCTCAAATATTCAAATAGTTATTTCAAATACTTAATAATATTTACATTGTATTATATATTATTGATTATTAGTATATAAATAAAGTAAAATAAAAAAGTGTAATAAAATCACATAAATTTAAAAATGAAAACTAAATTTTAATTATTTTACAGTAGATTTTTTTTATTTGAAGTACTCGTAACTATGATAATTGAACAATTGGAAATGCTTCTAACCACCAGATTTTTATTTAAGAAAACAAGCATTTGAACACATTTATTATCCAATCTGCTACATTTTTGTCGCAAATTAAAAAAGAGTGCTGAAGAGTCGCTCTTAAAAAACTGTTGATATTGGCATAATCAAATACTTTAAAGATAACTCTTTTGTGTGAGAATACAGACTGCTTTTTTTTTTTCTAGTAGTCAAAAATGTTATTCTTTTAGTGGAAGTAAATTTTCTTCTAGATACTTTGAAATTTCTTCCTAAGGATTTTTATTTCAAATCGTGCAGATATTTGAGGTATCATAGCATATTTCTTCATGGCACAATTAAAACATCCCATTAATAGTTTCAATCAATATTTCCATTAATAGTTTCAGTCATTGTGGTGAAAAATAGCCATGATACAATTTTTATGTTCGTCACATTATTAACCTCCTGGGGGGGGGGGGGGGGGGAGTTACATACCCCGAGGGGGTACATTGTCAAACATGGTATCAATTATTTAAATATGTTTTCAAGCCGAAATTTATTTTAGAATGACGGGTAACATGCTATAATTGTTATTATTTGAATAAACAATACAGATTTTTAAAAAATTTTTTTGCAAAATTTGCAAAAGGAAAAAAACAAGCTACTTAAAAAACAGGTTCTGGTATGAGAAAGTCGAGTTGAGCTACATTTCAATTAATTGTTTATTTTTTTGTGTGATATTAAATTTCCGATTTTAGAGGTATTTCATCACTGTTAACACTTTAAAGTCAATTATAGTGGCTCAACTGAACTAGAGATTTTTACCGTCTTTCTTAATATAAAAATATATGTATACTTTGAACTTATGCATCTTTCAGTTTTACTTTAAAATTCAATGCTCCTTTTTTTTTTTTTTTTTATATCTATATATAAACATCATTACCATTCAATAACATGTAAAAAAATAATTAAATAATTTATCGTGTTTTTTTTTAGAGATGGGGGGCGGGGGATTTTGCATAACAAATCATTCTATTATAGAATCACATTTGATTTAATTTACCAGTACAGTGGTATGTCCATTAATGGACACTACTAATTAGCAGGCATATTTACAATATCCAGTCCCCATAATATAGGATATTCCAGGGTATCCACACTGCGTAGTAGAGACTCCGAATAGTGGACAGACCTCTACTCAAAAAATTCATAAAATTTTGTCCTGGTATGTGGACTGATTTACAAGGAACTTTGCTCTTCCTTATCTCCAAAGGGTCCATGCAGTTCATCCTTTGTGACCGTACAATGGTTTACTTCTAGCCCCTAGTGGGATTCACCCCCCCTTCCACACACAATTAGATGTATAGGCAAACTGCATCTTCCTAGAATACCCATTTCTCAAAATCAAAGAGAAAAGAAATCTACATATTCACTGATGCCACTAAAAACAGGAAATTGGAAAGCACTGTGAAGTTAATAATGTATCATTTTCAATTTAGTGTTAAGTGATTTGAGTTGAGTTGGAGAGATCAATTGAGTTCAATGCGAGTTAATTTGTATTGGTTCAAATGACATCAAAAAGAAAATGATTGAAAGATAAAATGGATGCTTTGGAGATGCTGAAAGGAAAAAACTGAGTATGTGTAGCCTTGCCAAAAGTTTCCACATTGGAAAAACACAGATAAATGAACTCTTGAAGGACAAAGATGTAATTCGAAAAATGTAGATCATGAATTCTAACAAGTTCTAAGAACTAGAAATTATGTAAAACAGAAACAAGCAAAATCGACAAAGTAGTGATGATATGGTTTCGCTTCTGCTCGTGAAAAGAAAAATTTCCATAACCGGTGCTTTGTTTCAAGAAAAAGCCAGAGGTCGGTGAAGGTTTGGGATTGGAAAACTTTAAGGCATAAAAAAATAGCTAGAAAAATTTAAGACATGTCACAACATTTCCTTTAAAACGATTTGTGGCAAGAAAAAGTCAGACGACACAAATGACCTTACAGATTGGGTTGAAGAAATGTAATTCACATGCCAAGAATAGAATGATAAAACTATATTCAATATCTACAGTTCAAACTGCTACTAAAGAATAAAATTAAAATAACTTCGTAAAAAGTAGCATATAGTATAAAAATTAATAGTATCGATCAGTTTCCAAGACAAAAAAGACCCTTCTTCACCAGGACATACTAGCGGTGCAACCTTCACTCGTTAGAGGAATATCAGTAACTGATGCACGAGCAGCAAGCATGGTAGAAGCAGGGATCTACAAAACTGGCTGATATTATTAATTTTTATATTATATGCTGCATATTATGAAGTTAATTTAATTTTACATTCAATACCGATGAGATTGGTCTGTTTTATTGTATACTTTCAAACAAAACCTTATACTTTAAGAAAGAGAAAAAAATAGAGGCAGTAAAATTTCCAAAGAGAACTTCTTTTTACTTTTTTACTATGCTGCAATATGCCGGGGGAATATGAAACTTCATTTGCTATTGAAAAAGCAAAAAACCCAAGATGTATTAAAGACATTGATGTACAAAAACTTAAGTGTTTCTTGGTATGCCAATAAGAAAGCATGGATGACCACTGAGATAATGAATGATTGGTTAGCGGACCTAGATAAAAGAATGAAAAAGCATGGTTGACCACTGAGATAATGAATGATTGGTTAGTGGACTTGGATAAAAGAATGAAAAACCAGAGGAGAAAGATAAATTTCTGTTCCTAGACAATGCCCCCTTCTTATCCTGATCATTTAAAACCGAAAAATGTAAATCTAGTTTTATTGCCTCCTAACACCAACCAGTTCTATATTGCAGCTGCTCGATCAAGGAATAATATGCAGCTTTAAATTTAGTTAATGAAAGCTTCTACCTGGACATACTTTTTTTCAGATTTCCTCCTTTAAATCTAATGAAGAATTAAGTAAATCTCTATCCCTTTTGGATGTAGTTTGCTGAATCACACCAGTTTTTAAAAAGACAAAAACATGGGTCCGCATTGAAGTGTTTTAAAAAAGGGAGATTAAAGTTGAATCTGACAGTGCAACTGAAGAGCTTACTGATCTAGTAATACATTTGGGTTCAAAGATCAGAGCTGAAGAATACAGAAAGATCAGCATAAATTTATGCATTGAAGAAAAGGACTTGAATATTTTCAAGTTAATCCCTCGAGACACTAAATAAATTAATTTTTCTGAGGTTGATGATAATGAAATACCTATGGAAGAAGGTGATGTCTGCTAAATTAAGGACTTTTCAGAAGCACTGAGTGAACAATTACAAAAGTTTCCTCTAAGCAATGTGAAGTGAATTAAGATTTTGTAAAACTAAATGCTTTGAAAATTCACATTGAGAAACAGGTTTGCAGTGTAAAAACAAATAGCAAACTCTATTAACAGAGTACTATACTTGTTAGTAATGTTAATTTTGCTGTGAACATTTTATTCAAGTAAAATAGATTATTTAAAAGGTAACAAGTAAAACATTTTTTCTTCTCTTATTATGTATATTTTGTATTTTAAATTAAAAATTTGTCCTAATTTCTCATGAAATGCCATGTTATAAGTAAAAATAAATAACAATAAAATAATAAAATAAAAAAAACCATGAATTGTCCTCCCTAATAGCGAATACCTCAACACCAACAACAGACAGAACTTCCGGTCAAATGATTGTCCGATATTCGAGGATACCCCTGTATTTACTTCTATATATATTTACCTTATTATTATGCCATTTAATTAAGTTTTATACATTTTCAGAAAGAAAAAGCAATGTAAACATCAAGCAATGTCGATTGACATGGAAAAAAAATGCTTGCAAGGCAAACTTTGAAAAATAAATGAATACCGACATGTACTTCGATCTATACTCTTTAATATGAACAAAGTAGCTGCTCTATGCTGCTTAGCAAAGATGGAACTCAAAAAGGATCTAAGGAAATTTAATGTCAAAAGCTGTAGAATATGGCTTGAGTGCCGTCAAATAAAGGAATGTATGGTACTCGAATGAAACTTACGCAAGGACCAAAATGTTAAATTAAACTAAAACTTACCTCTATTTAGCCCTCCTGACCAAAATCTTCCATAAATTTCTTCAAATTTATTAAATCTGTATCATTAACTGTAGGCTTTGCATTAGCTAGAGACTGTAACATATCTTTCTGCAAAAATAAAATATTACCATTTAATTCTTGTAACTCTATTCAATTGTTTAGAAATATTATTCTTGATCAACTTATCAGAATTTTTAGATTATCTAATAAAAAATATTTACCCGTGTAGGGGCGGGTTGTAGAATAACCCTACCACCCCCCTGTGTTTCATAGAAGGTAAAAATGGGGCCCCACCCAGTGTCTGGGGAGATAGCCAGGTACCCTGCCCCTGGGGATTATATCAGGGGACTGGTCCTCCAGGTTGGGGGTTGGGCGTGGGGCTAACAACTCCACCCCGGAAAAAATTCTTGTTACGAAACCTTTAAGAAAGAAAACCGAACTGATCTTTGGAAATGACAGCAGAAAGGAAGAGGAAAGCGGTCAATAGAAAGGAATGGTCAAAAATCTTAAAGGAGGTCAAGGCCCTACAAGGGCTGTAGTACTATGATGATGATGATGAATAAAAAATATTATAATCTACATATTAATAACCTTAAAAATACAAGTAAATTATATAAATATCCAGTATTTCTAGTTAATGGTATAGTGAAAAAATTTTAATTAGCTAAACATTCTTAAATTCATCTTCCTTATTATCAATTTTTAGCTAAATCTAAATTATTATCTTTCTCTTATTTTTACATATTATAATTCACTTCTTCTCATACTTTTAACTCTTTTCCTTTACTTTATACTAGTTCTATTTTTAGGGGAATTTCTTACTTTTTCTTCTTATTGGCCAGACTGATTTTTATATCTTATGACTGGCAACCGCCATGATTTGCAATTTTCGCATCAGCACTTTATGCTTGTAATCAGATGGATATTTTTCTCTGGTAATTATTTGATTTCTTTATAATTTTCAACCTTTTTATGCTTTTTGGCTGAGTATATGGAGTTCATAGTTATTAACTATCTCTGTATTCAGAAACAAGCATTATTCTTAGTTAATTTGGATAGATATTCAGCCTTAATGACAAATATATTCTTAATTGACCTCCATCTTAAACTTAGTGCTATTCCACTTTATTGGCATGATTGCCTTGTCTAATTTTTATAGAATTCTCATTATTGTCATCTGTTGTTTATTCATTGATTGCTAGCTACTAGGCATTGTTTCATTTTTACACTCTCCTTAATTATTGCGGTTTTTTTTTTAACGGATTAGAAAATCATAGTGCTTACTGCCCGAATTTTTCTTTTCAGTAGTATTT
The DNA here is from genome assembly GCA_951213105.1 of Amaurobius ferox. Classification (NCBI taxonomy): domain Eukaryota; kingdom Metazoa; phylum Arthropoda; class Arachnida; order Araneae; family Amaurobiidae; genus Amaurobius; species Amaurobius ferox. The sequence goes on along the minus strand of OX578149.1, from coordinate 73,444,674 downwards.
TCTCATTAGTAAATATATCAATCTAATATTGTTTGCTACTTACACATATATTTAATCTTTGGTCTTATCTAGGTGTTACAATATATCTCTATTATTTTTTTGAATTATCAAACTATTTTATTATTGAAATCATTTTATTTATAAACTGCATTTGCACAATAATTAGATGTATTTTTCATTCTGTTATTATTATTAAGTTTTCTAATCTTTCGTATTAGCTAAGTATTATTCCATAATATATATATAATAACAGAAGTTCCTTAACAGAGGGCTGTTAACACAAAATAAGGTAAAAGTGTCAAGTTAATTAATTCATAAATATACAGATTATTCTTTAAACCAGAAAAACTTTCCTAAAACCAACTGTTAGCAAACTTTTTTTATCAATGTACATTCATCATTACCTTTTGCACCACAGATTATTTAATTCTCAATTAGTTCATTATTGATATTCATATACCTATTCTTAAAAAAAAAAAAAAAAAAAACTTTTAATGAATGAATAATGAGCACATGAAATATAAAAATCAATTAAAAATTTAAAATAAAAATTGTTATTTATAAAAATTAGATTTTTAAATGGATTTATTCATTTTTTAAAGTGCAAGTGTCATGTCCAGAGGCAAAGTGAAAGGGGAATTTGGGGAGACAGTGTCTATCCAAACAACCTACCACTAAGTAACTTTTGTTTTAATTATACATTATTCGAAGTAAATGCATAAAATATTTCAAATGATGTATATCAAAGCTGCTTGGTGGAAAGGTTGTTTGGATAGACACTTTTTCCTCAACCTGGTCATGTTCAATTTTTTTTAATCCTACAATGATAATGCTGAGTAAAATTTACTTCTTTTCCCATTGAATTCTAATAGAAAGAAAGTAACATTACTCTTTTAGGTTTAAATGTGTACAAACTTTAGCATACTGAGTGACAGTGTCACATATTCAATATAGGATTAGGAAATTATTGGAAAACTTTCATAACTGATTGCAAATTTAGCCATTCGAAACATTTCAATCATTTATAGATCAGGAACCTCCTGAACTGCTTGTGCCGAAATGACGGAGAGCTTCCTTTGTGAACTAACTGTTCCCAAAAGACGGCATATTTTTTGCACTAAACATAATTCTTGAAAAAACTACACTAAAAATCCCTATTCATCACAGTATTTTATTATTATTTCAAGATTAAAAGAAAAACTTATTTTCCACTTGATGAATGCATTTAATATAAATTTTCTGATTTCGAAAAATGAAAAGCTAAATGAATTGAAATTTATTACTTACTTTGATTAAAATTAGTTATCAGTTATGCAGAGAAAATATCATGATTGTACTCAAAATTTCATATTTATATAACAAATATAGATTATGTATAATTATATATATATATATATAGGAAAATAGTGTTGCTATTTTTGCTAATTAATACACCTTCTGTGTATGGTTTATATCAAAGCATGGATCCACACACAAACCAACACTGCGATTTTTGCATTAATATAACCTTACAATTCCACTACTGCATATCCCTTAAAAATAATAATAAAATAACATAAATAAATAATAATAATGTCTTACATTCCAAAAACTCAGCAACATAATCATTAAGCTAAATGAAAACAAGAGCCTTTACTAGATTATAGCATAGACAGAATCTATGATAAGTGTTCTGTTTGTTGATATTATAAAACAATACTGCATGGATTCAGATGCTTTGATGATTCATTTTGACCCCCCATAAACTAAGGATAGCAATCAGAAAAATATGTTAGGACTGTTAAAATAACTATCTAGCACCATCTAGTATTCAAATAAATTTAAATTAAAGATGTTTCAGTTGAAAACATGGATTTGTGCCTTTCGTACACTTTCGGGTAAAAATCTTGTCGATGTAAATACATGAGTATCATCCTTTCACATAATTTTGCATTCGAATTTTGGGGGAAACATTGTTTCAAGAAAGTAAAAATGGCTACCATTTCGATAGCATAGATTTCTTCACTGTGAATTTATATTAGCACTCCCAAAAGTATAAAGAAAATTTAGTCTCTCATTTCAGGAGGAAGGGAGGATGCTACCTTTTAGAACTATCACAGAGTAAAGTAATGTTTTTATTTTTGAGAAGTTTGAAAAAATAAGTAGGTTAAAGGAATTGTTTCAAGGAGCTGTGATGAGCACATTTGGTTTATTTGGTGACATTTAGTTCCTATCTAGTTTTCAGTGGGAAAATTATCCATAATGACAAACACGTAGGAGCGAGCTGATAAAGAACTTTCCTTTTCATCTAAAAATTTGCCTCCTCATCCATCACTATCAATCTTAATACATAATAAATTTTGAAAGGACGCTAGCAGATGAAAGAAAAAATTTCGTTATGCCACTTTTTAATGTATTACTGATTTAACCTGGTAGTATTCAGCCTGGTAGTTTTTTGAAAAAGCTTTTTAACTTTCAACAACTTTCTTGCAGTAGCTGTTAACTGTATATGTGCATATTTAAGCTTGTGCAACAATTAAAACCGTTAAGTTATAGAATCATAAAAAAAAGCATCTATACATAATGCTTAAGTAGTTTAAAAAATTATTTCGAACTATACAAATTAAATAAAGATTCTGATAAAATCAAATGCATTAAAATTGACAGATTGCAAAGGGCGATTTGCTAAGAATGGATAACAAAAGAATCACAAAGAAATTTTTATATCCACACCAATCAGAAAAAGACCTAGAGGACAATCGAATTTGAAATAGATCGATTATGTGGACAAGGATTTTGAGGTGTTAAAGATAAAATCTTGAAGAAGCATTACTCTAAAGCTCATACACCTAGATTTTTATTTCGGGAAAGCGGGATATATCAAAAGAAGGTCTTAAAATGTCCCTGTGTGTGGAAGTGACTCCATGCGAAACATTTTCCTTCAACCTGCTTGATATTTGGATGATCTGCGGGGGGCCTTGCAGTTGAAGGTTTAATGAACGTTTGGCACAGATTTATTTTCCTTTGACGTCTTTTCTTCTTTCAGAATCCTTTGGAGTCTTTTTTTGTTGGGGTAAAAAAATACTCCTTTAGGTAAAAATATTTTCGCTTCTGTATTTAGCTGCGAAAATATGTAAAGCAAGTATTCTTAAGTAATTCTAGTAGAGTGAAACTTTGCACACTTATGGTATGTAGTAACAAATTATATATAAGTGTTAGATATTTATAATCATTAGAAACAAAGATATTTTAGCCCAATAAGCAAATAATTTGTTAACAAAAAAGTCCTTTTGGTAACTTATACTTTACTATAGTATAAATGCATATGTAAGTCTTCAATTTTTCCTCTGAGCACATTGCATGCATAATATTCTAATGTTTTTTCCACAGTAGCATGACCCTTAATATTTCTGCTATTGTTAAAAATAGTAGTGAACATGACTATATTAATATCAGATTATATCCCAATTTGGATACTGATGTTTCAGTTGACGAAAGCTTAAATGTTATCCATCTTACACGAGAAAGCTTTGGTGTCAGTCTTATTAGACTATAAGTCAAGTTACCTTATCAATTAAAAGTTATAGTTTATATAATCTACCATATTAAAGCAATAATATGAAAATACAGTTTAAAAAAATAATTAGTTTATTAAGTGTTACGGCACAGACACAGGTCAACTTTACTGCAAGACACTATATTACAGAAATGATTTCAAGCTGCATACCTGCTATGTCTGTATCTCAAAAACTACAGTGGTTAAGCGAAGTTAAAATGGCACGTTAGAAAGGTTTATGGTAGTCTAGAATGTTTTCTAAAGTTGTATAGTTGTATCTTCAAAAGCAAGAAAATTTTGAATTTCAGAAAAATAGCAAATTTGCAGTTTTCTTCTTTTTATTCAGACAGCATATCTATATGAAAAATTCATCTGAGTTTGACGAAATTTCCAGAGATGTTCACAAATAGTGTGTGAGATAGGTTCCCTAAAAATTTGAATTTCCAACTCAAAGCCTTCCCTTATTTTAAGCTAAAAATCTTAAAAAACTCATATATTTTTTACATAAAAATATATCATTTCGCATGTGGTGAATCTTGTAGATAAATTTATTTAACGTCAAGAGATTTTCTCCATGACTCAGTTTTATGTATGCTATTTGAGACAACATGTTTACCGCTATTGTAATTATTTATTTTCTTCGTCCAATACGCTGAATCCTTTGTTCAAACAAAAAACTTAACAGTGAAGAGTTTAGGGACAAACTCCTCACTGTTAAGTTGTTTTTGTTCCTACTGAGGAACCAGTGGGAGCAAAAACATAGGGGAAAAATCCCTCCTGTTTTTTCGTCTTCCTCTGAACCCGTGGATGAAATTCGAAGACACACAGGGTGTCATTGAATGATGAATTAGTGTCGGGAAGTGTGAAAGTCATTACGGGCCAATTTGGGGTAGAACCAGTTGGAAGTATTTTCTAAGGAAGGACAAGGCCCACAATGGGCTTTCGAGTCATCGAATGATGAGTTTAAAGAATTTTTTATAAGTGTTGCAAACTTATTGCTAATGGTCATTATATAGATCATTATACATTTTGCTGAGAAGACCAATTGTATGCATTTAACTTTTGAGGACTTAAAATTTCAATTTGTTATTTGTGTTGTTATTACTACATGTTATTTAATTCTTTACTACATACCAAATATTTCTTATATACCGTTTTACTTTTTTAATTTTTCAATATCATTTTTAAACTATTTGCATGCATTTGCACACTTTTTGCTTCAGAACAGTTTAAAAATTTCCATGAAGTAGATCTAACATTATATAATTTTTTAAATATTCTAATGGTGGTTGGTCTCATTCTAAAATTGGCATGATTCATTTCAAAACAAGGATGCAATATAGTTCTTTACAAAATTTAAAATTTAGGGATTTTTTTTTTTTAATATTCAAGTCCAAAGATTAAATTGGTGACATTAAGTAGAAAAAACATATTTTTCAATTATTCTTACACAAAATTATTGCAACACCCTCCAAAATGCTTTAAAATGACACAAATATCACGTTGTAACTAAATTAGATGATGTGATATATTTTACAATTTTCAGGGTCATATTTTTCCGGAACTAAGAAGTATTTGCGGGTAATATTTGACATTTATGTTTAGCTAAATAAACCATACTACCACTTAAAGATTAAAAAATAAGATTAGTGTATAGTGCTAAAATATAGAGTCTTTCACATGACATAACATATAAATAAAACATAATTTTGCTAAGAAATATTTCAGTGTTTAACAGCTTAAAAGTAAATATTTTTTTACTGAACATGATAGTTATGCTTTTTTAGTTTTCAAGTTTTTATCTTGTTACTTACATTATTACTTATTTAGAGTATATAGTAATATTATTGTATAGAACATTAAATATAGAATTTTTATACTATAAATTATGTTTTTCCATCATTATTATACATTGTATATTTTTCTTATATAGTGTATATTATGTTATTCATTATTATTATATATTGTATAGGTTTGTAGTATTCAATGTAAAAAATCTTAAAAAGTCTAAATAAATCCATATCCATGACCAGTAATTAGTAAATCTCATATCTAGGTCTAATGGTCATGAGATGTGTTAATTGTGAATTGCTTATTTCAATTTGCAATTTGAAGAAACCTGATTTCAACATGATTGTAAAATTGTTGATTGATTATTTCAACATGACATAAAATAGAGAAATTTTTACCATAGTAATAATAGGTTCCAGTAGTTTATCTCCAGGCACATCTATCCATGACATTTCTATGGCACCATGTGTTCCAGGAGAGCAAGGTGTTAAAAGTTCATCATCCATGATGTTCGGATCAGACCGAGAAGGCCCACTTACCTAAAGGATTAAAATAAATACATAAAACTGTATTGCACAATAAGATGACAATATGACAATATCCAAAAGAAATAATACAAGATTATTTTAATGTATTAATATTAATTCTTGTCAGCACATGCATGTATTTGTATATCTATGTATGGACACATCAAATAACCTTTGCAAGTGCTTTATATAGAAAGGCAATTTTGCCAATAACAGAAAACATTAAACTGCTATATTAAATTTTTCATAGATTTTTAACATCAAATATCTGGATTGTGTGTATTCTTCAGTCAATTTTCTCAAGTTGTCAATAAAGCAGATGCATTGATTCATGTAAATACATACTAATAATGTTAATACATACTAAGAACTAGTTTAGAATCTGTTACATAAGTTAGGATCGGTTCATTGTATTGAGTATACTGTCCATTGTTTTCCATACAGGGATGATGACCCATTTTGATGTTGAAAAAATGAAATAAGTGACTATTTTTCTGGACAGACAATTGAATTCAGACCAATGTCAGACAGTTGAAATTTTCTGCACACATATCAACATATTTTAAAGGTTCAATGAAATCTTAAATTTTTTTTTAGTAAATGTTTATTAGGCACTTGGATCAACAACCTTTTTATTCTTAATAAAATAAACCAATTTCTCAACATATCATAAAATGTTACAAAATATTACAATTTCATATCTAAAACTGAATTTAAAATTCACACAATTTATTCATTTATTTTCGTGAAAAAGCTATTTTTGAGCAAAAACATGTGTATGAAAGAGAAAAACATCAAACCTGACTTTATTTTCCATTTTTTGTTATCTACTCCAGCAGCACGATTAGAGCATGTTTAGCATGTGCCACATGCCTAAAAATCTAAGAGCGACATTTTTTCCTCATTTTTTAATACAGTGGCTGCTGTTTTTAAGAATCAGTCATCTTTAAGAATCGAAGCAGCAAAAGCAAACACAAACTCTGATGTGCTAAAATTTCTACTTTAAGGAGTCAATTTGCCACTTTTAAGAATCAGTTTTCAAGCTAAAAATTTTTCATGTAGCAACTTCTTAGTCTTTTGTTAAGAAATCCAATTGACAAGAAAAGGTGTTTTGTGTTAAGTGCTAAGATAAGATTTGTAGTGCTTTGGTTAGACATTTCATATTTTGCTAGCAGAAATACCATGTTGCAAAAAAAAAAAAAAAAAAAAAAAAAAAAAAAAAAAAAAAAAAAATATATCCCTAGGGTTTTTTTTCTCGAAAACTATGATTATCTTCTTTTGTGCAGAAAAAAAAAAAAAAAGCTGCATCTGCATTAGAAATCATGCAGCCAACATTATGTAAAAATCAAAGGCAACAGATGAAAACTATGATTCTCTTCTTTTGTGCAGCAAAAAAAAAGCTACATCTGCATTAGAAATCATGCAGCCAACATTATGTAAAAATCAAAGGCAACAGATGTCAAGGAAGCACTTCTACAGTGGTTTTCAAAGGTCAGACTAAAAGAACACAGGGATGGGACAGCCCAGTGTTAGTGTGCGGGGATTGCACTCAGATGACTGCTCTGTCCAAACTTTTTGCTTGTTCATGCAGAGTATGCGCATGTTAAATATGTAGATCCATAAGTTTTTCCAAGAGGTTGGTGGAAGGGGAAGGAGGGTACAGTTCCTGTGGATGCTGCCTTCATCGGGTTCTGGTCTAAATTGGGTGGTACTTCCCGGTCGTCCAAACAGATACCGTACATATTTGAGTAGGTCTGACAGTCTGAGTCAAAGAAAAAGACTGAAGAATGCTCCTATCAATATTTTTAAGTTGCAAGGTTTAGTTTGTAAAGAAATATCTTAATGCAAAAGTAGATTTACAAATTTTTTAATAGTTTATTACTGTTTATTACTACAGAAGTACAGCATTAAAACAAAATCCATATTTAGGTATCAAAATGAGTGAAACGGCGGCCACTAAACTTAGAACTTATTTTATGAAAAATTCATTGCTTTAAAAGCATAAAACTATAATGAAAAGTGGTTCAAACACATTTATTTACTGTAGCTACTTTTAAAAGGGAAAGGGGTCTTTTTTCTACCTTCAATCAATGCCGGATATATAAGAAGGCAAAAGCCCCCCCCCCCCCCCCCCCCCCCCCCCCCAAGCTTATAGATCCTCTTTTATAGAAAAATATAATAAATAAAAAATTACTCAATTTAGAATAAAAGAAAAAAATTAAAAATTGTACAAACTTCACTACCAAAGGCAGATGCTAAGTCATCAGATTTAAATGCCTGGTCAGTACATGAGCATATGCATGCTTCTGCAAAATTGTTTGGACTGACAATGTTATAAATTTTGTGTTGAGATAAGGACAGTGAAGGGTTGCCAAAGAAAGGAATAAGCAGAACAGTTTTTGTTTTGCTCTCACAATAACCCATGAAAGACTTAGCGCTCTGTGCCTACTTGATGTAGAAAAAGATTGATTTAGAATGCTCTAAAAACAATACAGTTTGAGAAATTCATCAAATATTTTTCAGATGTAAAGTGTAGAAAGGAAGAATTTCTATAGCTACAGGACTGTTTCAGTATATGTATAACTTGTAAGTTCAAATTATATGCAATAAACTGAGCGTTATATGTAAATTTGGTAACTTATCATTTTTGCTGTGTATTTTAATTTCTGATTTCAAGGGGCACACCAAACCTGAAGTACCCTAGCCCCCAAGATTTAAATCTGCCTCTGCCTTTAATGTGTGTAGTCATTTTTCAAAGCATAAATATTCCCACTTATGCATGCAGAAAGCAGTTGACATTGAATTCGTTAATGTTCATGACATTTTTTATTTGTATGTTAAATTTAAGGAGGACATGCATTTTTGTAATGGTTTTCTCCTAAGTAAGATGACAGAAAATTCCCTAATTGTTATTATTTTGTAAGAAATCAGTACATACAATTTTTTTTTATGATGGATTCCATTCTACCTTTAAAAATTTAAAGGATTCCATTCTACCTTTAAAAATTTAAAGGATTCCATTCTACCTTTAAAAAATTTAAAGCAATCTTCTTAAATGTGAATACCTCATTGAACATTTAATTATAAAGCCATTTTATGACTAAAATTTTCAGAGAAAAGGGAAGTTATTAAAAGTGATAAAGATTATGTGGAAAAAGACTTATTTTTACATAAAACACATTCAATCAGAAACTGGGAATGAACACAGGCCTTCTAAATTATACATAGATAACCTTCAAACTACACCACTTTGGCCATATAAGAAATTTCATTGAATTGCCTTACAAGCTTTTCTTGAGACCACTCACTATTTATAACTTGCAATCAATGATGGGAAATATCTGAAAAAATTTAGAAGATTTAACAGTAAGCCCATTTTTGAACATTTATTGAATGAAACATAAAGCAAAATGTTTTTCTTCTAAGGTAAGCATTTTTAATTTTTTATACTATAGTATAAAAAAAATGTTAATTTCCCCTTAAATGTTTACATTTTGGTGAAAAAGCATAGTTTTAAAGTTTCCTAAATACATTTCTAACACTCTTGGAAATATGCCTGTTTGTGTCTGATGAAGTGTGGACATGATTACTCAAGAACATACAGCTATGAAATTTGATGTGTAAAAATATATTATGTAGAGAACTAAAACAAGTTGATACTTTTTATAATTCATATCATCAGAACTTGATTTATTCAAAATTTTGTCTTTCACAGCATTATCTCTTATGGAAAAACAATAATAATTACTTGTAATATTCAATCTCTGAAAATCGGATTCTGGAATGCCAATGGAGTGCATTCCAAGCTCGATGAGATGCTTGACTATGTTTTAAATAATAATTTTGATATTTTTATGGTCAATAAAATCCACCTGGCCTCGCCTTCCAGTCCAGCCATCTGCAATTATTCTGGTTACTTCACCTATAGACCCACCGGACCTGGAAGGCATACTTATGGCAGTACTGCACTCTATATCAAAAACTATATTCCCCATCATCGACTTAGTGTCCCGGTCTTCACGAAGCTTGAAGCCACACTTATTAAAGTTACTATTCCAAGTTTAGTCCCAATTGCATTTGCTTCACTGTATATCTTTTCAGCAAATATTAGAACATTCCCGGCCAACGAACTTGAAGCACTTTTAGGACTCTGCAGTAACATGGTCATTGCTTGTGATCTAAATTCATGCCATAGAACCTGGGACATAGCTTCGAATCGCAATGGCGTTACTCTAAAATGATTGGCTCAGTGCACCAACTTCAGGATCATAGCTCCACCCACCCCCACTCACTTTACTGCAGGAGGGATCTCCAGTATTATTGATTTGGTGATCTTTCGGAATATTTCTTACAATTATACGATCAATGCAGAATCAAACCTGACATCTGATCACCTTCCTATGGTTTTAGCCCTCAATTTCTTAAATATCTCTTTCGATCACCCGGTGGAGCTATATACAAATTGAGATGACTTCAGATACATCCTTCAAAATTTAAGAGCACCCCCTCCCCAAAATTACCAGCACGGACGATATTGAAAAATGTGTCCAGGAAATGAACTATGTACTGTTCGGGGCAGTAGCTGCTGCCTTGAAACCAAATCGTTCTCGACCTAATAATCACACTCTTCCTGGTGATATTAGGGACAAAATTAAGCAGCATAACCGGTTACGGAAAAATTGGTAGCGCATTAGATACCCTGTTTACGAAGCACAATTCCGTAAACTCCATAACCAGATCAAGGCCTTGATTAAAACTCACACCCAGCAATGCTGCCGAACACACCTTGAGGAACTTACACCATCTAATCACAGTCTCTGGCGAACAGCAAAGAACCATCAAGACAACAATTCTGCCCATTAACGGTTTAAATGGACTACTCGCCCAGACTGTGGAGGAAAAAGCTAATGCTTTTGCAGACAGCTTCGAACTCCAATTCTCGCCCCATATTGACCACAATTTCAGCCATACTTATGACAACACTGAAAATGATTTACAACAGACAATTCACAGCACTCTACTATCACAAGCACCAAACAACTTAGAGAGAATCTCATTAGCTGAAATTCTTCAAATCAGCTGAGCAGGCATCAACCATCCCAAGACAATTTTCTGGACCACTACACCAAATCAAACAGATTAAAAACTTCACACCCACTGGAGTCCCCGGCCGTCCAACTAGTTACTCTAAGTCCTCTGGACGAGTCGGACGGTCTGGGTCTGGGTCTTCAACACCCACTGGAGTCCGGGGCGCGGTAGCCCATTGGTTAGCGCGCTGGAGTTGCACTCGATTCCAGCCACTGCCAAAACTGCCGCCGTGTTCATGCGGAGTACGATCACGTTAAACATGTGGGTCCGAAAGTCCTTCCGAGAGGTTGGTGGTAGGGGAAGGAGGGTACGGTCCCTGTGGATGCCTCCCCCACTGGGTTCCAGTCTAAATTGGGTGGCACTTCCCGACCGTCCAAATAGTTACCTTACACCTTTCTGGTAGGTCGGACGGTCTGGGTTTCAACAACAACAACAACAACACCCACTGGAGTCCGGCCGACTAATCGGTTGCTCATGTCCTTGCTGACGAGCCGGTCGGTCTGGGTCTTCAACACCCACTGGAGTGGAGCGACATTGCCAACCACCTGCAATTTATTATTACACCTAGTGGTCTGACATCATATATTCAATGTGGGGATGAGTGTCTCTGACACAGGGACCCCAAAAGCAAGTGTCTTGGTCATGGTCTTGGTCAATAATAATTTCACAAAATAATGACAGTAGTATAGTTGAAATAGAAAGAAAAAAAGTGGAAATCCACAGTAAAGTGGCATGCCTGTATAGTTGAAGAAAAATGTTTTGAATGGAGGAAGTCCCAAATATTTTAAACTTAAAAGATGCAATATAGAATAGCAATACATAATAAATAATTTGAGTTTACTGCATTTTGTACTGTGAGATATTGTGTCTAATAAGTTTTAAAAGTTTTTCACATCAAAAACTAATTTTTTGTTTCTTAGAAAAAAAAAAAAAGGTTTTGATTTTCAAGCTAAAATTTCATTGGCTTGGTTGCTATAACAATAAAGTGAAAAAAAAAAAAAAAAAAAAAAAAAAAGTTTGATACTTTTCTCTTCATACTAAAATTTTTGCTCAAAAACAGATTTTTCAGAAAAAATTTCTAATTTCAAACTCAATTTTAGATATGAAGCTGTAAGCCTGTTTTATAAAGAACAACATTACTGCTGATCATCAAAATTTGCTTGAAATGGCATCTGTTATTTTGTGAAAATGGTTATGAATAAAAAAAAACTACAAATGATAAATATTTTAAGAAATCATATTAAACTGTCAAATGATATAGGTTCGTAAAAAAAAAAAAAAAATTGTTCATGCAACTACTTAATTTTAAATTTTGCAATTTGATATGAAATGATTCGATAATAAAGACAGGATGTGTAAAGTGGTTATAAGTCTTGATGAAAGCCAAGAAATCAGGATATATATATATCACACATCTGCCTTACCATACATGCTAGCATTACAAAAATAAAAAATCCAGCAGATAGTGTTGGGAATTTTGCGATGCTCAACAAGCACATATATGAACAGTTTAGTATAACAAAGGCAAAGAAAAATGCATGTTTTTATTTAACATATAAAATTAGATTGCATAAAAAAACTGTATGTCATGTAAAAAAATTGGATACCATTTTGAAATTCACTACATAATACAATGGGGCCAACGGCCGTACCGTGCTGAAAACACCGGTTCTCGTTAGATCACCGAAGTCAGGCAGCATCGGGCACGGTTAGTACTTGGGTGGGTGACCACCTGGGAACACCGCGTGCTGTTGGCACATTTCGGGCGCAGTAGCCCGGTGGTTTGCGCGCTGGATTTACATGCTGCCACAACTGCCATCGTGTGCATGCGGAGTACGATCACGTTAAACATGTGGGTCCATAAGTCCTTCCGAGAGGTTGGTGGTAGGGGAAGGAGGGTACGGTCCCTGTGGATGCCTCCCTCACTGGGTTCCGGTTTAAATTGGGTGGCACTTCCCGGCCGTCCAAACAGTTACCTTACACCTTTCTGGTAAGTCGGACAGTCTGGGTCTCAACAGCAACAACTACATAATACAGTGGTGCTCAAAATAATTGCATCACCCCAAAAAGTTCAGTAATTTCAAAATAAATATTTAATAAATTTTTGTAACAAACTATTTTTAGTGCATTGACCTTATACAAAAATTTCCAGTGTTACTGCCCTCTAGTGATTATTATGGGACAGTAGACATTACTCCATGTCATCTCGAAAATTAAATTCTTTTTTTCTAATCATGAAAAACTTACTATATATATAATAAAATAAAAATGTCACATATTTCTCTTTATTTCAGAATATTTCACACATAGACATTCCTAAATAAATATTGTCTGTGTATTACTGCATGCCCTCATCTTCCCTGTATTCATCAATATTAAACATTTTAAATATCACTTGTGATGCTGTCCTTTCTCTTCATCAAAGCCATGGAAATATGTGAGTGATGCAATTTGTTTTAGTACCACTGTAGTATTAGCATTTGTTTTAAATGAATATAAAAGTTTAAATAAAAGTTACTAGTATGAAAATACAGCACACTTAAATAATTATAACTACTATAATACGTACCCTAACAAAATGTGTGGCTGTCTGCACCTTTCTTACTGGTTGCATCAAGGAATCACGTACCAAAACAGATATATCAGCCCCAGAAAATCTATTACAAATAAAATAATTTAAGCAATGAAAACTTTTGAAAATAATCCTCTAATTGCATAAAATATAAAAATATAAAATATAAAAGTTACTTAAACTAAAAATAGGAAAATGTGGAGTAATAAAACTACATAAATAGGAATATCTCATCATTTTAAATGCAAATCCATATCATAAATAATTAAGAGTGTGTATATATTCATTCCATATGCATATTCATATTTTGGGATGGATATATTTCGAAATTCATACTTTTTATTTGCTTTTACTAAGGATAACTCATGGATTTGGAAAAAGAGAACTGGATGGGTAAAGTATCATTCTAGAAAATGCAACCTGAAGAAGTAGACGGAATATTTCCCCATGAACAGACATTATGTTAAATATTTACAATTTAGTTATTAAAAACTTTTTATCATAGTTTTTTACAGTATTATGTAACAAATCATAAAATAATCTAGAAAGCATTCAAATTTTCGTTTTTTTTTATTCATAATTATAAGGTCATTTTAGCTATTTGTATTTAACTTATTACACAAATGATCAACTTTAGTTTTGTATGTAAATTTTGATAGCTGTGGACTTACTGTATGTATTAACAGTCTGTAATTCTTTGTTAGCAGACAAATGTAAAAATGCCTTGAAGAAAGGAGTTAAATGATGTGGATGTACAAAAAAAATGGAATTTCTGCATTAGAGGTTCAAAATATTACTAAAATTATACAAATGTCGAATGTTGTAGTTATTAACATGATTAAAAGAAGAATACACGGTTTTGTAAAGAAAAGAACAGAGCCAAAAGGAAGATGCCCAAACAAAATCGAAGATATATAATGCACATGGCAGTTCTCCAAAAAATGTCAGTAGGAAAAATTGCAAGTAATTTGAATATACATGTTTCCCACCCCACTGTTACACATGCATAGATAGGCTATATTCAAATGGATGCAGGACAATGTCCCCTGAAAAACTATTATATATTCCAATGAAAAATGTTTCAATCTTAATAGACCCGATAGTTTACATTGCTAATGACATAATTTATAGTGAGAAAATGACATGAGATTGAGCCACTGTTTCAAAAGGATTCCGTGATGTTCTCATGTGCCATTTTTATGAGTGTTAAGACAGATTCAGTACTACAATCTATTACAATGGACTCACAGTAATAGTAGATCTACAACGATAATAGATCTACAACTTTTGGTATGTGGACGGTCATTAGGAGAGGTATTTCAACAAAATTGTGCATTAAGTCACACTTCCAAATCTATGAAATGTTGGTTTAAAAAGAAAACATATCCAAGTATTGACTTGGCCACATAATTTCCTAGACTTAAACATTATATAGAATGTGTGAGAAATTCTTGTTAGAAACTTTTATGCAAATAGGAAAAAACTAGCCGAATACCCGTTGAAAATCAACAGTTTCATAATAAGCAATCCCCCAAATAATGTAAATTTTTGAATAATTTGAGTTTCACATTTAATCAGCAAATCGAATATTTTGGTGTGCAGAATCCCTTAAAGAAAAAAATATTGCAAAACTTAAATTGCAGACTTCCTCCTTTCGGACTATCAACCCATACACAAAATTAAAGTCTCTATCTCATCCCGAAGCATGCTATTTTATCATTTCTCCATTCAAACGTCTTTCTGTGGAGCACAGCCATAACTGGATATTTAGGAAAAAATGTATTCACCTTGGGTTTTATATCAGATGATTAGCCCATATACCAAATATCAAGTCTCTATCACATTTAAAAGGAAGAGTGTATAACTAATTTGAAAAATTGAACATTTTGGTGTGCAGCACCCCCTAAAGTAGAGAATATTGGAAAACTGAAATTGTACACTTTCTTTCTTCCAAATTATCTACCCGTACACTGAATTTGAAATCTCTATCTCATCTCGAAGCATGTTTTTAATCATTTCATATTTCAAATGCTTTTCTTTGGAGCACCCCCTTAATCGAACATTTCTGAGAAACTCTATTCGTCTTGAGTGTTTTTATTAAATGATTAGTCCATATACCAAATTTCAAGCCTCTATCAAAATTTAAAGGAGGAATTTCGCATTTATTCAGAAAATTAAACAGTTGGGTTTGTGGCACCCCCCTAAACTAGAAAACATTGGAAAACTGAAATTGCACATACTCTTCCTTTCGGACTATCTACAAGTACACCAAATTTGAAGTCCCTATCCCATCCCAAAGCATAGTTTTTTCTCATTTCACATTTCGAAAGTTTTTCTCTGGAGCATCCTCTTGAATGAATATTTTTGAAAAACTCTTTTGTCTTGGGTGTTTTCATCAAATGATTCACCCATATACCAAATATCAAGCCTCTATCACGTTTTAAAAGGCGTGTTTCTCCTTTATTTCGAAAATCGAACATTTTTGTGTGCGGCACACCCATAATATTGGAAAACTGAAAAAACATATTCTTCCTTCCACATTATCTACCCGTACACCAAGTTTGAAATCTTTATCTCATTCTAAAGCATGTTTTTTTTTATTAATTCACCTTTTGAATGTTTTCCTCTGGAGCACCCCCTTAAAAGAACATTTTTGAAAAACTATATTCGTCTTGGGTGTTTTCATTAAATGATTAGTCCATATACCAAATTTCAAGCCTCTATCAAATTTTAAAGGAGCCATTTCTCATTTATTCGGAAAATCGAACATTTTGGTGTACGGCACTCCCTTAAGTAGAAAATATTGAAAATCTGAAATTGCACACTTTCTTCCTTTCGAAAGGTTTACCCATACATCAAATTTGAAATCCCTATCTTATCGTAAAGCATGCTTTCCTATCATTTCACTTTTTGAACGTTTTGGTGTGGAGCACCCCTCTAGAGAACATTTTTGAAAAATTCGATTTTTCCAGGTGTTTTATTGAACGACCAACCTGTGTACCAAATTGCAAGTCTCTATCTATTCGACATATGGACACTTGGCAATTAGTATATATAGATTTTTTTTCCCTTATAGAACTTCAGTGTCTATTCTGCATGGGATGAACAAACACCCTGAGTGTTTGTAAAATTTGGTGGAAAGTATGCTACAACAAATGGTACAATGCCTGGTTAAGATAGGTGATTCAACAAGTTATTAATGTTTAAATAACTGAACTTATTGAAAAAAAAAAATTAAGGTATCCTTATAATTATACACATGAAGGAAATATGAGATTTTTGTATTCCATTTTGTGGCAAATAAAATGTGTAAATATTTATTATTTCATGTCATAACTAAGTTTTTTGCATATAATTAACATATAATATTCTTACATAAATGCTTTCTACATAATTTTCAAAAATATATACTGTCCTTATAATTATGAGAACCAGTGCAGCAGTCCATGCTATAAAAAGTAACATTATACAGAAACCTGTCTTTACTAACTTTTTATTTGAAAAAACAAAAACAAAATTATGTTTCTTAGCAACAGAGGTAAATTGTTTTTATACTATAGAAAATGTATAAATAAAGTAGTCAAATGATAAGGCAGATGGTTTGTATTTAATTTCTTCCAATCTGAATAATAAAGGAATTAGACTGTTGTAATTTCATCTAAGTAATACACTAGATTTCGTAATTCTCACTGTACAACTTTTATTCACAAACGTTGCTTTGCAATATACATGGGCCAGAGTCAGCATAGAACTGAATTTTTGCTTGAGTAAAAAAAAAAAGAATTAGTACAAGATGCAGTTGAAGTGAATCTTGGCTGACTACCAAGATTCAAATATGCATTTTTCACAAGAAGAAAAAATTATAAAGTCATGGTATTTTTAAGATAGTGTTTTAATGGCTGTTGCAATTAAATAATATAAGATTGCAATAAATATTGATATTTTCAAATACTTATGTCATCTGTTCTATTATGGCTATAGATATCCAAACTTCAGATATTTTTTTATTGTTTAATTGATTGTTGTAGCATGATAAAATCCATAAAAATCTTAGCAGCTAAGATAACCATATTCAGTTATTTGGTTTCATTTGACTGTGTTGGGTTGCTTTAGAATTTAGGTAATTTGGAGGTTTGAAAATTTACTTTTATTTCTTTTTCCCTGGCTCAATATTCTTAATTTGGTAATATTTAAATGATATTTATTGGCTTTTTCATGTATTCTTTAATTAGAATATTTTTAATCTTCTAAATTAATTTTCTTTATAATATTCTTAGTTAAAAATGTTCCATTCCTTAAATTAATATTACTTTTGATTTGTAAATTTTAAAAATTATTTATTTATTTGATTCCCCTTAAAATTCCCTTTAATTTGATGTCCCATTTTCCCATTTTGGTTAGAAATTCCGTTTGTTCTTCAGTTTCAAGTTATTTCCATGTCTCACTGCAATTCAAAAATTTCAGTTGCGGCCATTTTCGGAATTCTGTTTTGCGGGCTTTTTACTGCGATTAAATGCGCCATCTAAGCGTTTTCGCGCCTCTTTGGAATTCGTGATTTATTTTAACTGGTTCGCGTTTTTACGGATCGTCTGCTCTTGGAATTATGAGTATTATTTTGGCAATTCGAATTTCGGTAAGCGAATTTTAATTGCTGCCGTTTATCTAAACTCTGCCTTTTTTAACGCACGTATAAATACGCGCGCAGAATTTTTCAGTTTCAGTTTTTTGTTGAAATCCTTCGTCGGTGTTAGCGCGTTGTTGATTTTCGAATGGAACTTATGTTCCACGCGAGCTTTTCAATGGAACGTTAAGTTCCTCACGTTATTCTTTTCTTTAACATTGTAGTTTTAATTTAAATGATAGTTTTTCAAGTTTTTATCGCGAAATTCACGAAGTAGTTCTCCGGAAAAGTGTGTATTAAAATTCATTATGCGAGTTATGTGAACGGAGCGTCTGACGAGGACGGCTGACTTTAAGAAGATCCTAGTTATCCAGAAGTAGTGGTTAGGCTTCTGCTGATGAATTCACTCCTGATCCCAAGAAAACCAGTGTAGTTTTATACCTGTCAACTTCCCTATTAGAACTTTTTGTCTCCAACCAGTGCAGCTCTAATAATTGGAACTTTCCCCCCTTGTCTGATGACCCAGCTGGTGAATATTGCTGTTATATTTAAACTCCTAATTTCTTTAATTCTGAATATGATTTCTCAATATTTTTTGAAATGCATTTAATTAAATTTTATTCTGTAAATTTAAAATTCTAAAACTTTATTCTGAGAGCAAATTTCTAAACCTTCATAAATTTTTAAGAGCCTGGGTAAAATTCTAAAATTCTTGAAATTTAATATTTTTGTTAATGATTTTCTGATGGAATTTAAAGTAGATTGTTTTGAGTAAAGTTTTTATGTTAATTCCTTAATTTTAACTAAGTTGATAAAATTCTAAAATTCTAATGTTAATTCTTCCTGAGTTGCCTGCCTGTGAGCAGTGTTTTTGTATTTGTTAATTTGAATTAATTTGAAGTTACAATTTAATAAACTAATTTTCTTTAAACTAAATATTATGTCTTCCTTTATCTCTTTTAAACACAGCAGGTTTTATTCTCTCTTTCAAACACAACAGTAGTTTTGGTGCCGTGTACCAGTCTAGAAATTGCTCTCATGTTTAATAATATTTATTAGTAGTATTAAGCTTTCAATTGTATTACAATTATGGATGATATTGGAGAAAATAACTGTGTGTATGTTTCTGTGTTTGGGTCAAATGAAACTGGAGATGGCTCTAAAGATAAACCCTTTGAAACATTATTGTATGCTATGTTCTTTGTTGGTAAAGAGCCATTTCCTTCATTTCTTACAAATTCAAACGATGGTAAAGATTGGGATTTAATTCCCAGAAGTCAGGTTGCTAGTACCAAGAAAACTTGGTTATCCTTATTGGAAAGAAATTTACCTTCTAAAGTAAACATTGAGGCAACCTCTGATGATGTAAATTCTATTTGTAACAAAAATATTGATTCAAATGTTAATAGTAAACAATATGACTTAATTGAACAGGGATTAAAAATGGATTCTTCTAAATGTAATGTAATGAGTAATTTTAAAACAGTCTCTTCAATAGGAGACTTTTTAGATTCAATCCCAGTGTTTTCAGGAGAGGAATCTGGCCTCCCATTAGAGGATTACATAGATAGGATTAAAATGTTAGCCGACCATGCAAATTGGTCAGAGTCAGACAAGGTCTTAGTTTTAAAGTTAAAACTGTCAGGCATAGCTGCACAATTTATTAGAGATAATCCTAAGTTAAAAGAAGAGAAATCTTTCTCTCAAATTCTTAAAGCTTTACGCGACAGATTTTCCTCAATAGAATGTTTACACAGTAACTTGAGAGCATTTTTGCAAAGTTATCAGAGACCTAATGAATCTGTGCGTCAGTTTGCTGCTAGAGTTGAGGCTTCCTCATACAAAACTGTTTTACCTGCCTTACTGAATGACAGAGTGGCAAACCAGCAAAGACTTGATGTCTTGTGCTCGGTTTTCATTGAGGGTCTGAAGCCTCATTTCAAACGGCTAATCCTACCTCAAAACCACAAGAGTTTTGACTCTGCAAAAAGGCATGCTGTGGCAGAGGAAGAGGTGTGGAGCAAGCAACATGGGGATGACCCCCAATATGTAATGAGTCTTGGAGAGTCTGAAAATAAGCAGCTCCATGATGAGCTTAAGAGAAATAAAATGGAGGTAGAGAACCTCACTAAAAGGCTTGCTGAGTTGCAAACTCAGATTAACACCAAACCACAGCTGCCTCAAACTAGAGTGACAAAGGATAGCCGAAGGTGTTTTTCATGTGGTCTATTAGGTCACATAAGTGTGGATTGTAGGAAATTTCCTCAATCACACAGGTTCAACAGAAATTCTAGGTCTCTGCCTACTCGAATGTATCAACAACCTTTTTCTTTTCCACAACCTACACAAAACTATCCATATAATTTTCCACAACAAATGCAAGGATTTCAACAACCTACTCAATTTTTTTACCATCAGCCAAATCAAAACTTTCAGCCTGACATAAATGAAACTAAACCTAAAATGAGTTACAACACTTTTTATACACCTAGGAGTGATAAAAATGACAGTGAAAAACAGAATTTAAACTAAGTAAGGGTGAAGGGAGTTTTCACTCCAACTTACCTTCTGAAGCCCTTGGGGTGTTACCAGTGGTGCAAAATTCAAATTTGATTTCATTACAGAATTTGTCTCTACCAGTGATTTCTGGTATGATAAATAATGTTGATATTCCTATACTTATTGATTCTGGTGCTTCTGTTAATGTGTTGTTTACAAATGTATTATCTCATTTAAATATACCTGACAGTCAACTAACTAAATGTAATATAAATTTAAAAGGCATCTCTAATGATATTATAAAAGTTTCCATGAAATTAAATATTAATTTAAATTTAAATAACAAAATATTTAATGTTGATTTTTATATTATGGACTGTGATTCTTGTAATTATTCAGCAATACTTAGTGTGAAATTTTTAAAGGGTTATAAGATGTCAATAGATTTTACTAATAATGTTTTATACAATAATATTGTAACTGTGCCTTTTGCAATTAAGGATGAATCTGTACCATTTTCATTATCTGATGCAACTCAATCCTTTAATAATTATGAAACTAATAGAGAAAATATTTTGAATTCTGAGATATATAAGGATAATTTGTGCTATGCACTTAGGAAATACACAATTCCTCCTCTATCGGAGGCTTTCATACAAGTAAAATTATAAGAGATTGTTAAATTTAATTCACCTACTGTGATGATTGAGCCTTTAAACAACAGTAAAATTCTGATTGCTAGATCAGTAAATAATGTATCTAGATCTAATATATATAATGTAAAAGTATTGAATTTGTCAACTGATGAGTTGCACATAAATAAGCATTCAAATTTAGCAAAAATTGTTCCTATCACAGTAGTATCTTCCTTTTCAGTTAACAATATTACTGAGTCAAGTGCAGAGAGTGGTGATAATTTTGATGTTTGGGGAGGAAATTTTGATCTTTCACACTTAGGCTATAATGAAAAAAGACAAATAGAGAGTTTAATTAATGATTATAAGCATATTTTTGCTAATTCTATTCCAGATTTAAAGGGGTGTGATACAGTTTTTCATAACATTAACTTAAAAGATGATATTCCTGTTAAACAGAAACCTTATAGAGTTCCTTATCATGTAAGAGATGAATTAGATAGACAAATTAATGAGCTTCTTGAAAATGATATTATACAAGAAAGTGATTCACCATTCTCCGCACCTGTACTGTTTGTTAAAAAGGCAGATGGAACATTAAGATTAGTAACAGATTTTAGAAAATTAAATGATAAAACTATTGATGATATTTTTCCACTGCCAAATATCACTGAATTGATTGATAGTTTAAATGGTGCGAAATATTTTTCTACATTAGACTTAACGTCTGGATTTTATCAAATGAAATTGCACCCAGACGACACACACAAATGTGGCTTTTCTACACCTTTTGGCCACTGTGAATGGAAAAGAGTCCCTTTCGGTTTGAAAAATGCCCCCAGCTCCTTTCAACGACTTATGTCCATCGTCCTAGCTAAGCTTTCCCCTTTACAAATTTCTATTTACATAGATGATATTGTTATTGCATCTAGAACCTTTGAGGAACACTTAATGAAATTAAAGGTAGTATTTGATAGATTATCTCAACATAAATTATGTTTAAAGCCAAGTAAATGCAATTTTTTTAAATCTTCAATAAATTATTTAGGTTTTCAAGTTTCTGAAGGTATTGTCCAACCTGACCCCTCAAATTTAAAAACTGTTAAAAATTTTCAAAAACCCACCTCTAAAAAACAAATTCGCCAATTTTTAGGATTAACTGGTTTCTACAGAAAATTTATTGAAAATTACTCCTTAAAAGCTCTTCCCTTAACTAATTTAACTAAGCAAAATATTAAATTCTCTTGGACCCCTGAAGCAGAAAATTCTTATCAAACCTTAAAATCCGAATTACTTAAAGAACCCATTTTACATCTCCCTGATTTTTCAAAACCATTTTCGGTATGTACCGATGCATCAAATTTTGCTCTTGGAGCAGTTCTCTGTCAAGAAGGAAATGATGGATTTTTGCACCCTATTGCTTATGCTAGTAAAAAACTAAAAGATGCAGAAATAAACTATAGCACAGTCGAGAAAGAGACTTTAGGAGTTGTCTGGGCAGCATCCTATTTTAAGCAATACCTTTTGGGAAAACATTTTACTGTTTATTGTGATCAGGCCTCCCTTTCAAATGTTTTGAAATTAAAAGACCCCACTTCTAGGATAGTGCGATGGATAATGTCCATGACCCAGTTTAATTACAAAATTATTCATAAACCTGGTCGCCTAAATTTAACAGCTGATTATCTATCTAGATGTGTAAATAATGTAAAAGTAAACACTATAGACCTGGATGTTGATACTAACCTTCTTTTAAGAGTACATAATTCTCAAAATTCTGATCCCAATTGTATAAGAATTGGCTCATGCTTAGATAAAAATATTGACCCATTTCCTAAAAATTTAATGTTTTTCTTAAAAGATGATGTATTATATTATACTAATAGAAAACCTAAATTAAAATATCAAAGAAAAGAGCGTATTATTGTTCCACAAAATTTGATCTCTGATATTCTAAATTATTGTCATGATTCGATCACTGCAGGACATGGTGGTTTTAGAAGGACTTTGAGGAAAATTCAGCAACACTTTTATTGGCCTAGGATGTATGTTCAAATTTTAAATTATGTTAAGAGTTGTCCTGATTGTTTACAGAAAAGAGGATTTAAACAAAAACAAAAAGCTCCTTTACAGAGGTTTTCAAATTCTACTTACCCTATGGAAAGAATAGCTATGGATTGTATTGGCCCCATGCCTCTAACTTACTCTGGCAATAAGTACATACTAGTGATTACTGACTATTTTACTCGTTGGCCAGAAGCTTATGCTATCCCCAATATTAAATCTGAAACTATTTTAAATTGTTTAGAAAACTTCTTTTCTCTTCATGGTGTGCCAAAACACATTATCACTGACAAAGGTTCTAATTTCATTTCGAATGCTGCCATGAAGTTGTATGAAAAATTAGGTACTAAAAAACATTCCACTACTAGCTATCACCCACAATCGGATGGAGTCTGCGAGCGTTTAAACAGTAAAATAATTAACACACTTAGTCATTTAGTGTCTGAAACACAAGAGGATTGGGATCGACATTTATCTTTTGCCTTGCTGGCCCACCGAACTTCAATCCATTCCTCGACTGGTGAGTCTCCAGCTAATCTTCTCTATGGTAGAGAATTAATTTTGCCACATCATCTTTTTAATTTAAATGAACAGAATTTTACCACTGTTAGTGATTATAGTCAGGATTTGGCAATTCGTATGAAAAAATCTTTTGAAATAGTAAAGAAGAACTTACTTAGAGCAGCTAAAACACAAGAGACATACAGAAATAAGTCTGCTGTTATAAAAGATATAAAAGTTGGAGATTTAGTATATTTATACATTCCTGTTTTTCCAAGGGGACATTGTAAGAAACTCTCCAAACTTAATAAAGGTCCTTTTAAAGTTATACAAAAAACATCTAATGTAAACTTTAAAATTCAACATGTAAATGACACACGAAATATTCAGTTGGTGCACATTGACAGATTAACAAAAATTCCAGAAAGAGATTCTGTGTTCTTTTCTTGTGCACAATCTGATAATTCAGCAAGTAATACATCTCATGAGAATGATATAATTCCAACACAAAGATATAATTTACGACAAAGGAAAAACTAGAATGACATTTTTTTTTTAATTGTTGCGCAACATAATTTTTTTTAAGTGTATAATTTTTGTATGTGTGTATTTTGTTATTGATGCATTGCAGAATGCTGCAAACTGGATTTAATTGATGTTGATTTTAAGATAAAATTTGTTATTGTTGTTATTGATATTGCAGATTACTGCAGGATTTAGATAATGATTGAGGAAAGATTAATTTGGATTATATGAATTGATTATATTTATAGATAGAGATATATTGTTACTTATTTATTGTTATTGAGAGTGCAGATTTATGCAAATATTTGATTACGTGGTCCATGACGTAAGTTCTGATCACATATGTTGATATATTTTTGTTATATATTTGTTGTCGTTAAAAGTATTAGAGTACTACAAAGATAAAAGTGGCAGTGTATATTAGATAACTGCAGAATGCAGATGATATTGTTTAGTTTTGAATGGACATGAATAGATACTTGTGTCTTTGAAATTTTAGTATATTATTGTTACTTATTGATAATAATTGTTATTGTGTCAATTTTCATTTGACACTTCAATTGAAATTTTATACAACTTATGTACATTGTTTTATATTTTTTTAGATCACTCTAATTACACATTTTTTTTTTTCTTTCCAGCTGGTATTTATATTTTGCAGTGGAAGTGAGAGTTGTTTCTCATTGGTTATTTAGGGTACCCTATCAAAATTCAATGTTTCAATTCTTTGAAAACTATTTGGCTGGTCCAATGTTTTCGTAAAATTTTTTTTTTTATTTATAGCTAATGAGAATCAATGTCAAATCCTCTACCTTTACTTTTGTCTACACGAATTTAGTGATCTGATGTACAAAAATTTATTCATTGTTATATAATTCTCTTTTAGTTTATAGTTTGTTAACAAATTGCTTATCCCGAAATAGAACTTGATTTCGGATAAATATTGCTATGCTTAAATTGGTAACTTCTGATAGATATTTTATTTTATTATAAAAAATTTTTCATTTTTCAAATGAAAAATTTTTGGGGGATAGGTGGAAGGAATGTGTTGGGTTGCTTTAGAATTTAGGTAATTTGGAGGTTTGAAAATTTACTTTTATTTCTTTTTCCCTGGCTCAATATTCTTAATTTGGTAATATTTAAATGATATTTATTGGCTTTTTCATGTATTCTTTAATTAGAATATTTTTAATCTTCTAAATTAATTTTCTTTATAATATTCTTAGTTAAAAATGTTCCATTCCTTAAATTAATATTACTTTTGATTTGTAAATTTTAAAAATTATTTATTTATTTGATTCCCCTTAAAATTCCCTTTAATTTGATGTCCCATTTTCCCATTTTGGTTAGAAATTCCATTTGTTCTTCAGTTTCAAGTTATTTCCATGTCTCACTGCAATTCAAAAATTTCAGTTGCGGCCATTTTCGGAATTCTGTTTTGCGGGCTTTTTACTGCGATTAAATGCGCCACCTAAGCGTTTTCGCGCCTCTTTGGAATTCGTGATTTATTTTAATTGGTTCGCGTTTTTACGGATCGTCTGCTCTCGGAATTATGAGTATTATTTTGGCAATTCGAATTTCGGTAAGCGAATTTTAATTGCTGCCGTTTATCTAAACTATGCCCTTTTTAACGCACGTATAAATACGCGCGCAGAATTTTTCAGTTTCAGTTTTTTGTTGAAATCCTTCGTCGGTGTTAGCGCGTTGTTGATTTTCGAATGGAACTTATGTTCCACGCGAGCTTTTCAATGGAACGTTAAGTTCCTCGCGTTATTCTTTTCTTTAACATTGTAGTTTTAATTTAAATGATAGTTTTTCAAGTTTTTATCGCGAAATTCACGAAGTAGTTCTCCGGAAAAGTGTGTATTAAAATTCATTATGCGAGTTATGTGAACGGAGCGTCTGACGAGGACGGCTGACTTTAAGAAGATCCTAGTTATCCAGAAGTAGTGGTTAGGCCTCTGCTGATGAATTCACTCCTGATCCCAAGAAAACCAGTGTAGTTTTATACCTGTCAACTTCCCTATTAGAACTTTTTGTCTCCAACCAGTGCAGCTCTAATAATTGGAACTTTCCCCCCCTGTCTGATGACCCAGCTGGTGAATATTGCTGTTATATTTAAACTCCTAATTTCTTTAATTCTGAATATGATTTCTCAATATTTTTTTAAATGCATTTAATTAAATTTTATTCTGTAAATTTAAAATTCTAAAACTTTATTCTGAGAGCAAATTTCTAAACCTTCATAAATTTTTAAGAGCCTGGGTAAAATTCTAAAATTCTTGAAATTTAATATTTTTGTTAATGATTTTCTGATGGAATTTAAAGTAGATTGTTTTGAGTAAAGTTTTTATGTTAATTCCTTAATTTTAACTAAGTTGATAAAATTATAATGTTAATTCTTCCTGAGTTGCCTGCCTGTGAGCAGTGTTTTTGTATTTGTTAATTTGAATTAATTTGAAGTTACAATTTAATAAACTAATTTTCTTTAAACTAAATATTATGTCTTCCTTTATCTCTTTTAAACACAGCAGGTTTTATTCTCTCTTTCAAACACAACTGTGAAATTAATTTCCTACATATATAGAAATTTCTTATAATAATAAATCTTCTTTTTTTATCATTTAAGGGAAATTCCTTAATGACCATATTTAGAATCCTTTTAGACTGCACATAATTTAAAAAATGTGAAATGTTGAGTGCCTGTGCTTGTACACATAATAAACATGGTAAGAAATTTACTTAAGAAATAACAATAGTGGTAGCCACTAGTATCTCGAGGTTTTCTGAGGCCCCAAGTGAGCTTTAATAAAAAGGCCTCATTTGAACAATGAATGAAGTAAAATGTCACATATCCGAAAATTAGTAATCCAAAAAAATCGATTATCCGACATTTTAATTATGTTGTGTTTACAAGTTTAAAAAAATATATGGATTCACAAAAGACTAACATATACTCTAAGTCTTTTCACTTTAGGTTCTGGAATAGAATTTTGAGCCCCTGGGTCAACAATATTTTTGAGGCCTTTGTATGATATAAAATATTCCTGGGTCCGAAACTATCTTGTCCCAATAGATAATCAAGTCCTGGTTATATAACAAAATACACAATGGAAATTATAATATTATGATCTTAATATGCTCAACTACAATTCGATAAACAGGTTGTAGACAAAATGTTGTAAAGAACACTATAAAATGATACAAAAATGTCTAATGATAAAATGCAAAATTATATAAAATACCAAGAAAATGTTGGATTAAGTATAATATATAATGCCCTAATGAGTCTTTAAAAAAATGCAAGATAAGTCCAATAAAAATAATGTACAAAATTTTGAGGCCCTATGCAAACATGAGGCCCCAAGAAGTCACTCGGGCTGCTTCGTGCTAGGGATGCCCCTGATGGTAGCAATAGGAAATATAATATTACCCATCTGTTTTCTTAGCTAAAGTCTTGAAATCATCTTCAGACAAGCAATTTGGGGTATTCCCAATACTCAATTTGAAGATAGCTAACCTAGCCATTTCATCAGGTAATGGAATGTATATTCGTTTTTCAAACCTTTAAAGAAAAAGAATGAATTTTTAATTATAACAAAACATCAATAATATCACAGATCTATGCTCCTTGAGCTTTTGTGATTTATAATAGTTTGATACGAATCAAATTGAGTAAATATTCATTTTTAATTATTGGTTGAATTGCCTAAGTGAATTCAACTAAGTTTGGAGTGAAATCAACTTAAGTAGTGAAATCAACTATGTTTGTTTGTTTACAAAGTAAAAATCTTTAGCTACATAAAAGATGTACTAAACAAGGTATTTCAAAATTAAATATTCAAATTACAGTAGAACATCATTTATACATTTTTGAAAATGAACCAAATATATAATCATATAACTGATAAATGTATAAATGAAATAAATCTAAAAAAATCCATCTTAATAAAATAATATCGTTAAACAGCATATCAGAAGTATTATAGTAGCAAATATATTCCTAAAAATTATTTAAAATTTTTAAAGTAAAATCTATCCTTGCCTTGATAAACTATTGAGGATGGAGTGGTTCCAGGCAAATTCAAATTTTTCTTGAGTTTAATTTTGGTTCAATGACAATTATTGTCAACTTCTTTTAAAATTTATATTTTACTTATAAAAGATTCTTTAATTTTTACGAAGACATTATTTTAACAGAACAAACAAACTTTGAAAGAACAAACACGTAGACAATTAAAGTACACTTGAACATTTCGCACTTTATGTCTACTGAATTAGATTCTTCTATTGCTAATAATTTCGACAATACTGTTTTTTATTAGGCAATAAGGAATTTAATTCACCCCCGCCCCCCATTTGAAACTATCAGCTCAGAGATATGAAATTTTTTTTATGCAACAAAACACAGAATCCCAAGGATTTTAAAAAGCTTGAAATACTTAAAAGAACCTGCTCATCATAAAAAACATGCCTACTTGATTCTCAATTTACCACCAGTATTGATATATATGAGTGACAAGTCTGCCAGGTTATCAAGTAATCAAATTCTGGCTGAGGAAATATAATATGTGAACAGTAAAAGTATTCATCCATCTCAAGCAAAGTAAACAACAAAATATGAGGACAAAAATATCATCCAGAACAAATTGTGCTACGCAACAATAAACAAGTAAATATAAAAACTTCTTTTAGGGGTAAAAGCTTTTACTCATAATTAGCTATGACCATGAGCTGCTTCAATGGAGGCAAATAATAAGAAATATCCATTAATTAAAAACTTGGCAGTGTTTAACTTTCATGTGCTAAAACTTTTTATACAGAAACAAAGGATATATTGGACTATTTTTTACTTCCATGCAATACATGGTAATGTATAGGGAAAGTATTGGAATCATGCCAAAAATCACAACTCGAGTTTTCGACGGATCTACACATTTTGGAACCTCTAGAGCACAAAAAAAACCCTATTTTTAGCATGACATCTGTGTGTGTGTGTCTGCCTAAGCAATGTATGTATCCACTCTAACTCAAAAACTAATTGATCAAATTTCATAAAATTTGGTGGGTAAGTAACTTGTGGGTGATCCTGGTGTTGATTAGATTTTGGTACGATTCAGGATAAAAGAACCAGCTTTTTTGTTGCGAAATGGCCTGCATGTTATTTAGTGAAATTAAACTCAATTTAATGAATTATTAATGAAATAAAAATAAAATAGATTTGAGTCTGCAGGGAAAGTCATGTGTTGCCCACATCAGATTTTTACTTTCCCTACAATATATGTAATGTATAGAGAAAGTATTGGAATTGTGAAAATTGCAACTAGAGTTTTTGACAGATCTACACGTTTTGGAACCTCTAGAACATGAAAAAACTATTCTTAGGGTGACGTCTGTGTGTGCAATGCATGTATCCACTCTAACTGAAAAACTAATGTACCAAATAAAATTTGGTAGGTGAGTCACTTGTGGTTGAACCTGGTGCTAATTAGATTTTGATATGATTTGGGATAAAAGAACCTGCCTTTTTTTACAAAATGGCCCACAAAAATTGTCTGTATCCACTCTAACTCAAAAATGAATTTACTAAATTTCACAAAAATTGGTAGATAAGTCATTTGTTGGTTACTCTGGTGCTGATTAGATATTGGTACTATTCAGAAAAATAGAATCCGTGTTTTTTGCTAAATGGTCCACAAAAATCATATGTATCCACTCTGATAAACTAATTGACCAAATTACACAAAATTTGGTATATAAGTCACTTCTGGGATACTGTGGTGCTGGTTAGACTTTGGTACAATTTGGAGAAAAAAGAATCTACCTTTTCTTGTAAAATGGCCTGCAAATATAAATTTCCGATTTAAGATAAAATACTACATGTGCTCAAATGTATCAATTAAATATTTGTTTTATACATAATTTTTGATAATAAAAGGAATAAGATTAATCCCATTACTCTAAGATGGACCATTCTCGAGATATTTAGATGTTAACTTTTGAGGAACTGTTTACCATAGTTAAAAAACTATTTAATAAAATTTCTTAAAACTTAGTAGTGGCATTGATGGTTATGCTGATTCTAATTAGATTTTGATATGATTCGCAAAATTATAACTGACTCTTTTTTGCGAAATGGCCCGCATCAGGTCCACCTAGAATTTTGAGGACCTGAAGAATTTTAAGTGAATTAAGTTGCCAAATGAAACAAGATGCAATAAAAAGGCAAATTGGATAAAATATCAGAAAAGTATCCATGTTATTTTCTGCAATTAAACGCAATATAATGCATAATGAAAAAATGAATTTAAATCTGCAACGAAAGTCATGTGATGTCCGCATCAATTTTTACTTTCCGTGCAGTACATGGTAATTTCGAAAGTATTGGAATAGTGCCAAAAATCACAACTCAAATTTTTGACGGAACTACTCGTCTCGGGATATCTAGAATAGGAAAAAACTATTTTTAACATGATGTATGTGTGTGTGTGTGTGTCTGTCTGTGCATGTATGTATCCACTCTAACTCAAAAACTAATAGACCAAATATCATAAAATTAGGTAGGTAATCCTGGTGTAATCCTGGTGCAAATTAGATTTTAGAAGATTTTAGAATCCATGTGTAATCCTGGTGCAAATTAGATTTTAGAAGATTTTAGAATAAAAGAACTTGCATTCTTTTGAGAAATTGCTTGCAAAAATTGTCTGCATTTACTCTACAGTTGACCAAATTTCACAAAATTTGGTGGATAAGTCACTTGTCGGATACCCTGGTACTGATTGAATTTTGGTATGATTCGGAAAAAAAAGAACCTGTCATTTTTTGCAAAATGGTTTGCAAAACTCTAAAACAAAAGACGACGTATGATCAAATGTATCAATTAAATGCTTGTTTTATACTTAATTTTTGATGATGAAAAGAACAAGACCAACCCCATTCCTCTAGAGCTAGCCGTTCATGAGATATTTTAGTTTTTTCACATTTTTACTACCCCAGTTTTGAGAATAAGTCCAGTTACCAAATGAAAATGAAAGCTAAATTAAAAGTGTGATTTCAATTAATTATGCATGTTATTTAATGCAATTAAACTCAATTTAATGAATTACTAATGAAACAAAGAGGATTTGAATTTGAGTCTGCAGGGAAAGTCATGTGCTGCCCACATCAGATTTTTAACTATCATAACAATGGGATTTTTTGCAGGCCATTTCGCAAATGAATGGTGGTTCAATTTTATAAGGATCTGTCAAATTTTAATAGATCAAAATATTCTACTAGGTTAAGCTGTGTACCAAATATCAGCTGTCTAGGATGTAGAAAAGTAAGTTAAAAATACCAAGGGAGTTGAAACAGACACCCACATATTGCTCATACACAACATGTTAAAGGAAATCTTTTAACAAATTCCAAGAAAGGAAGGAGTTGTTGCGAGAGGCAAGCAACCATGGTGGATCAAATACAGTCCCTTTCTACCTCAACCTAAAAATAAGTAATTGAGCGGGAACGGGAGATCTCCACTTTAGAGCCGTCTCAATAGTATTTATTTAACTTGTAATTTACTAACATTTTTATCACAGGGTATCAAAGAGGAAAAAATTGTATAAACAAAAATCTCAGTCAGTGGTTTAAGCATACCTGCTAATCACTGACTGGGAATAAAAATCCAGTAGATAGTGTGGTGAGCATTTTTTTAAGGCACTCTACAAGCCAGTACCTGATTTGTTCAACGTCACTTAGGGAAAAATAGAGATTTTTTTTACATCACACAAAAACCGATAACTTACTATAACATTGAATACGCCTATTGCATCAGAAAATTATTTTTACATAGTATCATCAGTGGCATAAAAAAAAGAGAAATTTTAGAGAGGGGGGGGGGGGGTCTCACCGGCTTTGGAGCTAGCTCTTATTTCCCTGATACCTCCTTGCAAATGTCACTGCATACTGTATATTTCAATTTCATAAATAAAATACTATAATGAAATTATTGCTGGCACTTAAAGAATTTAAAACATTTTAATGATAATATACAGAAAAAAAAATATAAGCAAAATTTCAACTTAGTTTAGAATTTGTAAAAAGTAGTATAAAAAGTTTTAAAAAGTTTAATAATCTTAATGTTTTTATGATACTAATGTAAGCTGTCAAACACTGAAACATTTAATATGGAAACAAAAAATGCTCTGTTCTCTAATTGTAATTTAGTATAATAGATATTAAAAGCATTATAATCTTTAACAGAATGATAATTTGAAAGATGCTTAGTTCTTTAATTGTAATAATTAGAAGTATAATTAGAAGAAGTTGGATAGAAAAATGCTTTTGGGTCTTTATTGCTTAGAAAATAAGAGAATAAAATTTTCATTGCACAATCACCCATTTTGAGTATATTTTAAAGAAAAAAAATCCTTTTCATTCATTTTTATGTAAACTGTAAAGATATGAAAGCTATGTTTACTTAATTTGAGATTCTATCAAAAATAAGATGGACGGAAAAGGATTTTTTACTATTACATGGGAATTTAATCTATATATGCAAAATTACACTAAAAAATAATCAAAATTTCACAAAAATATTAATTAACAATGATACATACTACATAGGAAATAAATACTGTGCATTATTTTATTCATATAATTTAAAACTAAACATGAATGAAAAAGGATATTTTAACATTGCACGGGTATGCAATTTTATTTAAAAAAGATAATTAATATTTTACGAACATATTTAACACATAATGGAACATACTACACAGAAATGAATGTTCTGCATTTTTTAATTTTTGAAACTAAACATAGATGGAAAAGGATGTTTCAGTATTACATGGGAATGTAATCAATAAGTGAAAAATCGCACTTATTTGAAATAATACCTATCAATAAAGTGAAAATGATGCTACTTAATGCTGGTACTAAGTTCATGCATAGATGAAAGAAAATGGAGGCAGCAAATTTGATTGAAATTCATTTTTAATAAGAGAATTTTTATTAAAAAATCATCAACTTTAGGGAATTCAAAGAAAAATGACAAAAACCAGGAGATTCTTATTAAAAATTGAGAAACCAGGCGAAATCATCAAACCAGGAGTTTCCCAGAAAAACCAATAGAGTTGGCAGCTATGTTTATGTATAAATAAAATAATATAACATCGATTTTAGAGCACTATCACTGGACTTTGTAGAAAAAACATATAAATAACAAATG
The DNA here is from genome assembly GCA_951213105.1 of Amaurobius ferox. Taxonomy (NCBI): domain Eukaryota; kingdom Metazoa; phylum Arthropoda; class Arachnida; order Araneae; family Amaurobiidae; genus Amaurobius; species Amaurobius ferox. The sequence goes on along the minus strand of OX578149.1, from coordinate 73,411,108 downwards.
TATAAATGGCTGCCCACTGTATTTATTTGTAAAATAAGTAATTTACTATTTTACACTATTTTATTTTGTTTTCTTTACTTTTACATGTAAATGAAAAGCAAATTCAAAAATTTAAAATTATTCAAATTTAGATTTCAACTTTTATTGCAGATGACTGTTTGAATAACTGTAAAGTATAAAAAAACATTTCAAAATTCAAACATTTTAAAGTGATTTAAACAATTTAATCATGAATTTTTTAAAATTTATATTAGTTAAAAGAAAAAAATATTATATTCAGTGATATCAATCTAAGTCAGAATTACATTCATTTAAGATAAAAATCTAACCGTGCAATTTGAAAGAAGTGTAGCTCAAAACCATACTGTTATAGTAGTTAAGTTGACATGGAAGTATATATTTTGAGCTGTTTGTAGCAATAAGATAAGATCTAGCATCACTAATAATGCAAAAGATTATAAATGCAATAAATTAAAATGTACTATTATCTTAAGGAGAAGCCAGAAAAATCTATCGCTCCCCCCCCTTATATTATCTAAAAGTACAGTGTCTCAAAAATATTTAATTTAAATTTCACAAAGAAACAGATAGAAATGGTTGAGATATAACAATCACAAGTATAAGCCCTCATGACTGCACTCTCAAAACTTTGTTTTTCTTTAAAATAAATTTTTGAAAGTCAGTTATCATGATATCACAGCCAATTTTCAACATATTTATTTGAAATTTGGCCCCTTTCTTTCAGACAGTAACACACAGTTAGTTACATATCCATTTTTCACTTGAGGATTTACTTAGAATTTTATCATAAAATATAAGCAAATTTTTAGCAAAGACTCATTGATTTTTGCTTTCATAGCTGCATTTTTCTTATGTTGAATATAAAAACATTGCTATCATAGTCCTAAACCTTAAGATTTGCTTTAATTTCTTTTATTTCATTGAAATCCATTGAAAGTATCCTGCAAACTGTGGAGAAAACGCATCTGACAAGGATCTCTGCGAGTTGTTGAATTTAATGATTTATCACCAAATATTTCATAATTTACATTTCTTGTATGTATTTTTTAAAAAAATTAAAAATTGTTTATCCCTTTTTCCGTATTCTAAACTCAAAAGACCTTTTATTTCTGGGCATCCCAGGTAATATGTACACCCTTACCTTGATTCCAGATTTTGCTGTATCAGTAAAAAGTTAATGTAAAATAATGTAATTAAAAATATAAGACCAAGTAAAATCTGCTTAAAACATGGCACAAAATTAAGTTAATACTTCAAAAACACAAAAATTATATACCTTCTACGAATAGCAGCATCTAAAATCCAAGGTATATTAGTAGCTCCCAACACAAGAATTCCATCATTATCGGTACCCACACCTGTGCAAAAATAGATAAAGTGGCTACATATTACTTACCCACTCTATAAAAATCAATTTTTTATAAAATATTAATTACTTAATATTTATAAAATGGAATCATGCTATCAGTGCAACAAAAAGCACTGGTATGCAAAAAATATGCTCTCCAATACTAGTTCAACTTTGAACACTTTATTTACAGAGCTTATAAAATATTATTGAAGTGAATAATGCCTATAGTAGGGGTATCCGTCAGAAATCAGAACATTGCGAAAAATGTAAACAACATGGACTTATATGCTTTTGTCAGAGCGAGTTTTTGCTTCACTATGTTTACTTTTCCTCAAAATATCTGCTAAACTACAAAAGATAAAAAAAATTCCAACTGAAGTGATGAAAATTTTCAGAAGGAAATCCAGTTTATTAGATCAATAATTTAATGTTACAAAGTTCTTATAGTTGTCGAACAATTGTCTCATCGTAAGTTAAAGAAGATTGTAAATTTTTAATTTTTAAAGTTTATAATGTTTATATTTCAAAAACCAAAAGCGTTAACTATAAACAATTAGAGAGTAATTTGTAATCCTTTGAAAATCTTACAAGGATATATAATTGCCATTTGGATCAGCTTCTTATTATTTTGAAACATTCAATATCTAATATTTGAATAGTTTCAAAAAGGTCAAAAGAGGAAAATGCATAGTATATTAGTGAAGACAGTTTAATTATTATTAATTGTCATAACAGTTGATCAAGGATAGCATGCTCACCCACCACCACTTGGGTTCCACTGATGACTAAAAACAATGAATAAACTTATTGAACTTTGTTGGAGTTTTATCTTACACAATGCCACAAAATCATTTTGGATCCATCAGACTGAAGTTACTGCTGATATTTTAAATCAAGATCTGGCCAACAAAGCTCATTTTTCTTTAAAGTATTAACTTTTACAAAGTACTTCTGAAAAATAAAGGACACACACATATATATATATATATAATAATAGAGAAAGATGTCTGTCTATGCCGTCTGTAACTATACAGACATGAAATTTGGTATACATGTACCTCAGGACAAAACGCCTTTGCGAGATTCAAATTAGTCTTTTCGAGAAGTTCAAATTAGTCTTTTAGTTATTAAGTCAAAGAAGTAAATTTAGTCAATCAAAATTTTGCAAAAAAATTTTATTTGGACGAACTCAAACTACAACTCAATTCTTCAATTTCATTAACTCCTATAGTATACACATTAATATCTCTATTATCAGTAAACATATTATTGCTTATTACAAACTAAAACAAAAACACAATCTTAATTTTCCTTACCTGATACTTATACCAAAATTCCATAAATCACCAATTACTTTTAGAAATGTTATTATAGGATTTAATTCATATACCAATGCTGTGAACAAACTACTATTTATACTAAATTAAATTTATGATAATTTTATTACACAATGAACATATTTAATCAAAAATAGTTTAGAACTGATTAACAACTTAAAACAACAACCTTATAGACATGATATTAAAACTTCTGATTTTAAAGACCTCTTTAATAACATTGACATTCATGATTTATTTAAAGTCATACTAAATTTATATGAACAATTTACTTAATTAAAAAACATCTCTATTCCAAAATTCAAAACATTGTTAAAATTCATTTTGTTCAACCAGTATCTCTCTCAGGGTAATTGCATATACAAATTAAATAAGGGAATTCCACAGGGAGGAATCTTATCCACAATACTGGCCAACCTTTATCTACATTTTTACGAAATTCAGTACCCTTTCAACAATCATATCATGAACAGATTCATTCATGAATCTGTACATGAAACATATTATTAAAATTACTAATGATGCCATAATATTAAACTTTCAGCTTTATTCTCCTAATCTACAACTAATTGAAAATGTATATACATCACAATCACACTGGATCATGTAGACGTTAGATCATACCTAGACGTTAGTTTAAAAATTCAAAATGAAGACACATTAAAAATTAAAATATACGACAAAACTGAATCATACAACTTCAAAGTAAAGAAACTTCAATATTATTCATCCAATCTATCAAAATCAGTATATAAAAATGTTATTAAGAATCAGTTATTAAGAATAAAAATGTTAAGTATACCATGTTACTACAAAGAACATCCTATTAAATTCCATAAACACCACTATCCGAAATACATACCCGCTAAACCTTATTTTTTCATTTATTAAAACACTATCTAAATTTACATTCAAAACCTTGCTCCAATTACAGCAACATATTGACAGGTCAATCTCAACCATTTTTGAACAAATTATCATCTCCATGTTTCACTTCCAACAATTGCCCATTTTTGAACAAATTATCATCTCCATGTTTCACTTCCAACAATTGCACCCTTAGTCTATCAACTTAACTGTAACAAAGCTTAGTCAGTATCAATAATTTTCCAATATAAGCAGTAAATGAGGTAACTCAATTTATGTTATTTTATTCTTATTCTTTTTCATCTTAAACATAACATTCTATTTTCATATAAATACAAAGCATTACACTGGTATATTTGATTATTTTTATATTTATATCTAATCCATTTTCTACTTTCTTCTACATCAGGCCATGTGCATTATTTCTGTAATACAATTTACAGTAATGCACACAGAAATGTTGAATCAGCATTAACGAACCAGGAATGGCCCTTGATAATGTAAATGGTTTCGGTAATGCTTTTCACTTTTTTCAATGTATTCATTTTCAAAAAAAAATTTTGGGAGCCAGAAAGGCCTAGCTGAGAAAAAAAAAAATTCTGTTTTGCAACTTTTCATCTTATACACTATTCATGCATTTACACCATGTATGCTTATGCAGGGAACAAGGGGATTAGTACCTTAAGTACCTGCATTACATATATGATTTATAACACTAAAAAATATAATCTAAGGGAGTAGTAAAGGAAATATATTCACCAATCTTTACCACATGCAATTCTTTTTTTAATTCCTTAACTTATATATGGAACAGGGAAAAATGGGTTATTTTATACCAATTTCGTACCTGTTTTATTATAATGTACTATTTATCATATTCACAAGCTTGTAGTATAGTCATTTTTGATATCAAATATTCACTTCAGACCATCTTATTTTCATTTTTGCTACACAGAACAATTTCAATAAATGATCAATCTCTGGTATATATAATACAAGTGAATTAAAATTCTTCAATTAAATATATATATATATATATATATATATATATATATATATATATATATATATATATATATATATATATATATATATGTATGTATATATTATATATATACACCAAAATTCAATAATAGCAAAGGACAGGACTACTATCTACTACTTCAGAATTACACCAGAAAACAGAATGAATTGTTCCATGGAACTATCTATGGGAAAAAAATAATAATAATAAACCAGCAAAGTCTGCACGCTTCATGTACTATGCTCATACAAGTATTCCATGGCCAGGCATGGGAAACAGGAACCAGCACACATCAACTCATGCAGACCCTCCCATTCACTCCTAATATCCCCAGACACATGCGAGCCATACACTCCTCCCATTCATTATTACTTTTTCTTATACGACTCTCATGAAAAAACATACATACTATACCAACCCCTAACATAACACAAAAAAGTTATGCTCCCCTAGACCCTCTAACAAACCAATTTATCAAGTTTAATAACAGGTCTTGGACAAATGGTCCACCGTTAATTTCGAGCCCACAAAAACACTTAAGTTTAATAACAGGGCTCAAAATTAATGGTGGTCCGGTGGTCCGAGACCACAAAAACACTCAACGGACCAGCAGAATATAAATTATATTGGTCCGTCGGACTAGTAACCTTTTATTCTCATTTTCCTCTCGTAAATTAAATTTTACCCCTCGGCACTTATGTACACAAAGACGATATTCAACAGTCTGGGGAAAGTAAACAATACTGCTTCCGTGTTTGTAATTTTGTCGCCCCCCTTTCTTCCCTCTCTCCCGCGCCCGCCCGCAAGACATCTGGTTATTCTGACCCCCTACCAGGTTTTGGGAAATCGGTATAATCTAGCCCGTCCTCGAGAACGGCTGTTAACATTTTTTACCCATCCTCCTAAGAATTTTTTTTTCACATTGTATTCTTTAACATGTGTGCTCAAATACATCGCACAACAATAATAAATTAGAAGCAACTGCCTCACGATGAAGTGCGGTAACTGCATATTCATACATCACCCCCACAGCGCTTAACCGCCGCTATCAAACTCACCGACGGAGTCTGATAAAGGACCCCGTTGGAATTCCGATCTATGGGTGGGTGCAGAGAGGTAACTGATGTAAGGAATCTCCTCTCTTTCCAATGTTTGGTAATTTGAAGGAATGGAAAATAAATAATCATATAAATCCTCTTGTCCCTAAGCAGTTTAAACCTCATTGCCAATATTTGGACTGAATAGATGTTTCATACCTTAACTTCAATTGCCAGACAACTGAAACAAATGCCATGAATGAATTCTAAACGCATTAGTTTTAAAGTTGAAACTAAAGTGGGGAAGAAAAGAAAATACTTCTGGCTGAAAATAGAAGAATTCATTCCAAAAATTCAAACTTGTTACGTACTCCCGCCTATTACAGCAAATGGAAATTTTATAAAGAATTAAAAGGGGATAGAGCTCTGTACGGGTTTGGGCTTGAGTTTTCTACTATTTCGGGCTGGGTTGAGTTTTTTTTTTTTTTTTTTTAAACGTCCGTTACGACTGGACCGAACATATTTATTCTGAATTTTTTTCAATGGATTTAAATTGAATACATGAACTTATTCCGTTTATTTCAGTTATCTAAAGGTAAATGTTTAAGAAAATAAGCTCAATTTTCCGTACAAAATTTTCACAAATTTGTGTTTAACATATTTGAATACAAATCATTTCGGGCCCGTCGAGATGCAGTTATCTTCAGGCCGAGTTCATTCTACATTTATAAATTTCTTCGGTCTTGGCCCTGGTTTAAGCATTGGTATTGTCGGTCAGGAGAAAATACGAAATTTCGGCACATGTAGACCTCGGAAAAGGAGAACAGAACAAGCCACTTCGATCGTGAGCGCGCTATCTATCGCATTTTCGTTCAGTCATCGGATTAACTGGGTGGAGGGATGAGGGGAGAGAAAATAACTAGTGCCTGTAGTTACAATGCAGACCTAATGGTTCTCCTAGAAAGAAGGCGTTGATAATGCACACTAGCTAAGTTTATGGGGGGGGGGAGGGGGGGATTTACAGACAATTTTCATTTATGGCACGGGAAAGGGCGGTTTTCGCCATAATTTTACGATGATAACTTGTTATTTATTTTATTTTTTTCCGGAATATCATCATTTTCCCGGAATCTCATCATATTTTTTCCGGAATCATCTTTAATTGAACTAGGTATGATATTTATGAATTTATGGAAATCCACATGTCATAATAACATTCCACATGTAATTTATTTTATTTTATAATTTATTGTAGTCCCGTGTACGGACCAGTAACAAAGGTTTCGGACCACTGAAGTCATGAAGTCACTGGTCCTTTGGACTAGTGACTTCATTTTTCTAATTTCTACCCCTGAATAACTTAACTTTTTATCTCAAGTTTTCAATTTCTGGTCGTACCATGGAAGAAAAAGTACTAACTCTCTCTAACTTTATAGGTCATACCATGAAGAAACAGTACTAACTCTCTCTAACTTTATAGGTCATACCATGAAGAAAAAGTACTAACTCTCTCTAACTTTATATATAGGTCATACAATTCAACTCCAATCAATCTATATATAAAATATTCCCATTAATTACATTGTTTGAAATGTGAATTTGAAGATAAAGCAGGAAGCAAGTCTCTTTAACTCCTGATTTAAATATTCATATTCTGAGTTTTTAAATTGGGATGACATCTTAATATTAACTTTCCTATTCCGCTGAATTATGAAGGTGGTCTCATGTCTAACTCAATGAGCTGAATACAGTTCTCCTATTATTTCTTCGGATATTAAAAGTCTTATGATCATGTAATTGAATTACGTTGTGACAATTGCAACAACACCTTTGGTCTGAAATTTTAAACACACACACACAAAAAAAAAAAAAAAAAAAAAAAAAACACTTTGAGAGGCTATTTTTCTAGATCCAAGGTTTAATTGAAAATATATTTTATATTTGAATTTAGCATAGTTAAATTAGTATACATGAGTTTTTTCGGCCCTCGGAATTGTTTTAGGTGATCTAGCATACTGTCTGATACTGCACTTTTAGAGAGGTGATTAACCTTAATAATTAACAAAAATATGATCGTTTAGTCAATCTAATGTGCAATATTTAGAGGATGGAGACAGATGGGAAAAGATAGCAGTAGTCTTTTGGCAATGCAGGAAGATACAAACTGAATTGGGCAATCACACTATTTATACAAAAATAATTAAAAAATTAACCTTAATAAGCAATCAAAATATGAAAATATGATAGATTAGTCAATCTAATGTGCAATATTTAGAGAATGGAGATGAATTGGAAAAATATATTTATGGATTCTCTGGATTACATGAGAATACACACTGAATTGCACAATCGTACTATATATGCGAAAGTAATTAAAAAATTAACCAAAATGTGAAAATACACTAGTTTTGTCAATCTAATGTACAATAGTTAGAGGACAGAGACGGATAGAAAAAGATATTTAGGGACTCTCAGGATTACACAAGAATACACAATGAATTGCACTGCACAATCATGCTATTTATATGAAAATAATTTTTAAATTAATCATAATAGTTAACCATAATATTAAAATAAGCTAATTTAGTCAATCAAAAGTGCAATGACTCCGGGATGGAGATGGGTAGGAAAGGATACTTGCAAACTATCTGTAATGCACAAGAATGCAAACTGATTTGCTTTACCACACTCTTTATGTGAAAAATAATTCCATTACCACAGAGCAATAATCCGATAGGCTGTAGCTTCAAAATAAAGGATTCTAGTTTAGAATATAGTATTTTGTAAGAAAAATATCAGAAATATCTAGAAATGGTAGAAATATAAGATAGAAAATAAAAGCCAAAAACTTGCAGAAATTACTGATTTGCAAAATAAGTAACAAAGCAGAAATCCACGAATCCAAAATATAGGTAAATAAAAAAATGGAAATCTACAGTTCCACATACAAGTGACATGCTTGTAATATAATATAATAGACAAAATAGTTTAAAACCATATAAATAGTAGATAAAGTTTTATATATAGAAATTTAATTTTAAAATTTATAAATAAAGTTTGAAGGTATTTTACATACCCTGCATTTGCACAAGGAATTCTGTTTTTATTCTTCTAGCTGACTCAGACTCATTATCGGAACGGGAACTGCATAGAGAATCAATCTCGTCTATAAAGATTATACTAGGCTTCTGCTGTCTTGCCATTTCAAACAAATTTTTCACTAATCTATAGCATTAAATTTACTAATCAATGACACAATATGAGGAATAATTTAAAACTATATATACATTTAAAATTATAATTATATTATCAGAAAATCATTAAAAGTTTACTAAACTAGAAGAAAATGTAAATTACAATCTCATAGAAACATTCTTGAGGAGTTCTTAAATTTACGCATTACTACATAGAAAAGTGCAATACAATACCAAAAATATAATTAAAATGTTAACAAGCAAACCATATTAATTTTGTTCACACCTAAAATCAACATAATTGGGTTCTTATTCATATAAAATTAATTACATTAACAATTACAATTATTATTGAATTTATAGAATTTTAGAATTTATTAAATTAAAAAGAATATTATAATATTATAATTAAAAAGAATATTAGTCAATATGAGGTTTGAATAATTTTAATGACAAAATACATTTAAATGTTAAAAATATTTTTCAAGTGTTGTAATATATTAATTATATCCTTTTCTGATGCTATAAATAAAAAAAATGTCAGTTTTAATTTTAAACTGCTTTATGCTTGTCAATAAGCAGAAGAGAAAAAAAAAGAAAAAACTTAATTTAAACAACCATACAAAATTCCAAAAAGCTCCATAAAATCACCACATAGACTTTTGCTAGGGCTGTACCTCAAAATTTTATCTGATAAATTGGTAGTTACTCTACGTAACTTATGTAGATTGCATTTGCTAGCGAAGCAACTGTGAGCCCGCGTAGAAGGCAGGTATGTGATCGGAAGCTACTGCAACGCTACATGTAGGATAACATGTTGTTAGAAAACTTATAATGTAAACAAGCAATGGGTACATCGGTTGATGTACAGTCAAAATCCCAAAAGTTACTTTGTTCTGATTGGCTAATCACTTTAGGATCGCTTGTCAATAAGTTTTAACCCTATATTCAGTATTCCTGCAAATTGAGACGTCAGCATCCGGAATATGCTAATTTCTACTTTATCCAATTAGAGATTGACATAGAACCGGAACCATTAACCGGAAACATTAACTTCTACTTCTATGACACAGCACTATTTAAACTGGTGGATGTGTCAGTAGAGGGTGTAATGGAATCTTCAGATTCTGCAAGTGATGTGGATTATGTAATAGCTGGTGGGAAGAATCAAATTGGAAAAAAGAAACTATTGCTTGACAAAATTAGATGGAAAAAATAAAATATAAGTTACAGAAGATCATTATACAATAAAATTATCTAAAACAAATCAATAAAGAATCAAAAGTTTCTACATCACAATGATACAACTTATGTAATTAGCAGAGATGATATTGTATTTAAATCACCTGAACCCAAAACTATTGGAGGCTTAGAATGCCAATATTTACTACTTACATTTGGCATTAGTTTTGCAAATTAATGTGGAATAATTTGAAGTTACAGAAAGATCATCATACAATAAAATTATCTAAAACAAATCAATTAAAAGTCAAAAGTTTCTACATCACAATGATACAACTTATGTGATTAGCAGAGATGATATTGTATTTAAATCACCTGAACCCAAAACTATTGGAGGCTTAGAATGCCAATATTTACTACTTACATTTGGCATCAGTTTTGCAAATTAATGTGGAATAATACAAATATTTTCCTTTATTACTATTATTAATTGTGATTTGAGTAATCACATTTTGTTTAATTTACATTGTTTATATTTTATCATTATTCTCTATAATGATTTCATAAAAGTTTGATTAGAGTGGTTATATTTTCTGCAAAATTCAATTAATATTCGGGTTTCTTCAATAACATTCTTTTTTGCATTTTAATCATTTTATATTATATGTAGTTAACAATATTACACATGTGGCCCTAAGTAACACTGTCATTGTACCTAGGGCCATTTACAATTTTTTTTTTTTTTTAATTTAAGATCTTTTAGAAGAAAAAAAAAATCAACAGTTAAATTAATTTCAGTGCAAAGGGAATAAAAAACCTAATCAGCAAAAACTGTTATGATTTCAATCACACATGTCAAGTAGTGGAGGGTTTAAGACTTTATAGAGACATCTGTGAAAGTGATGTGCTAATGTGTAGATATGACAATATGGTCTGGATATTAAAATCAGAGCACTGCCCCCCCCCCCCCTCTGGACATTCAAGGTTACAAAGGTGGACATCAAGCTTGTTGATGTTACATGGCTTATCCTTAAGTTTGCCACACTTACATCACCCCCCCCCCTTCCAGGACGTTGATGGTAGGGGAAGGATAGCATAGAACTTGTCCCCCCCTTACACACACACATTATCCCAGGCCGCACAAACAGTTACCTTACACTTTTAAGTAGTTTAGACAGTCTGGGTATGAATTTTTTTTTTTTTATTGTAAAGAGTATAGTAAATATAGTAATGGTATAACTTTACTTTTAAGATTAAAAGTTTGTTTAATCCTAAATCATACAATTTAACACTAGAATGATGGAAGCGGTCATTTTGACAACACAACTCAATGTAGTTATGCAGTCAAAATGACCGCTTCCGTCGTTCTAGTGTTAATCAATTTTAGAGAGTAAAATATGTACAATTAAATCTTACTTTGGGATTTTTCAAAACAGATATAAGAAATATAAACATTAAAAAAATAATATATGATTCTGTTTTAGATAACTGACTGAAATGTCTGAAAATGAAAGCACATTACTTCAAATTCTAGAAAAATTTGGAAATAATACTGAATTGGCAATACTGAAAATAATACTGGATAGATAAATGATTCAACAAGTATTTAACATTAAGATGAAAATATTTATCATTTAATAAAATTAATAACTTACTTTTCACTTTCACCAAGCCATTTTGAGACCAAATTTGATGAAGATACTGAAAAAAATGTAGAGTTATTTGCCTCAGTTGCTACTGCTTTTGCAAGAAAGGACTTTCCAGTGCCTGGAGGCTACAAAAAAAAAAAAAAAAAAAAAAAAAAAAATGATAATAATAAATAAATAAATATATTTAATAAATGTAATTCATAAAAAAATATTATAAAGTTAAAATGTGTGTAATAAGCATAACTTACACCAAATAGCAAAATTCCTTTCCATGGCTTTCTTTTCCCCGTGAACAGATGGGGAAACTTGATAGGTAGAATGACAGCTTCTTTCAGAGCTTCTTTTGCTCCTTCTAAACCAGCAACATCAGACCAACTGATGTTAGGTTTTTCAATCACAATTGCACCTGCAAAACAAGCAAAAAGACTTATTTGATTTCACAAGTATTTTAAAAAAAAATCATATCCTATTAAAAATCCATGTACATCAGATAAAACTTTATTGTCTATCCACGTATATCAGACAAAATTTATCAATATGGTTGCCAAAAGATAATTAGAACATCAAACACATATTAGAAAAAGAAAAAAAATCATGAATAACACTGTTACTCATTATAGATCAATGTGAAATAAAACGTTCTTTACATATTTCGAATGGGAAAATGCTGATGTGCTGTGTGTGATGATTGTACAAGCTATCTATGGAAAAGTTTTGATATTTTGAATCTAATATTTATTTTTTTTTTTTACACTTTTTTAAGAATTGTTTTATAATACAGCTCAAAGGGTATATGAAATCAGAAGATACAATATATTGTTCTGCATTAAAGTTCAATTATAACAATGATTTTCCCAACAATATGATGTCACTTCTGTTACATAATTCTACTTTTGTTTCATCACATTTCTTTTCAGATTTATGCTACCCCACGCCCTAAGATGTTTCACATCAAAAATCTTATATGGGATGCATATGACTTTCTTTACATACTATAATAATTTATTAGATTATTAGCCTAATAATCATATGCAGGGTCTGCAGAACAATATTGTTGAATCAATAGCACATAAATTAAAATTTGGAGTTTTTCTGGAAAACTAATGCTGTGTTTATATGAATCTAATAACTGAACTCATTTATATGCACAATGCAACAATGATATAGAAAAATGATATTAACTTTATATTATGTAGATTGATATTTGGCACTTTTGGCTACTTCATTGTTATTGCCATTTAGCACTGCATCAAAGTACTATATCACATAACATGCAATGCTAGTTGTACATGAATGGCATCAAGCAATTTGTAGCATAATCAATAAGTAAAAACACTTTGTGTGTACAAAGGATAATGAAAATACAACATAATTCACAAATTAAGAAACAATGCAGCATACAGTTGTTTTGCGGACAGTCTTCTTTGGTGCTAGACAGGGCAACAAACTCAAGTCTAAAAAACAAAATGGGCATAAATGCAAGAAACATAGGGGGTACATATATACAAATGGTGGATTCAGAGTCTATGAGAGAACTAATCAGAATGTAGAATGAATACCCAGCCAATCTGGAACACAGAATTAACACACGATTGGAGTACTCCAAAACACAACACAAAACATTCCAACAAGATTAAACCATTATATCTATATAAAATGTGGATTCGATTAAAAATTAATTGGCACATTCTATGTAGTTTTTTATTTGAGTTTGTTGGTCTGTCTAGCATTGAAGGGTATCTAATGCTTCCTTGAGACAGCTGTATGCTGCATTGTTCATTAATATTGTACTTAATTACAGTTTAATTTTTTTTCCTTATTATAGTGTACTATTTGATATAAAAAAGCAACTTATTTAATCACCTTACATAATAAGTGCAAATGTCTGTGTGTATGTGCAGTCTGTAGTGGGAAATCTAAGTATCGTACGACCATGAAATTTGATACACAGGCACCCCAGGACCCAAATAGGTTCACCTTGATATTCTTTTTAATTTTTTAGTTATTTTATGTTTTAGCCAGATTTACAATGATTTTAGTTGATTCACACAAATCGATTCCTTTGCAAAGTAAAATATTATCACAGAGTTTCTATTTTGACTGACACCATAGGAAAGATTGAAATATTTTATTTCATTCTTTTAAAAACATATACTTTTGTGAATTTTAAGTCTCCCCGATTTTTATATTACAATATATTAAAATTGATGCACCAACCAACATTTATTTTTTTAGCAGCTGCTTAAAATATCACAGAATATAACAGGAAATTACTTCTTCATAAACCTATCTATTAATTAATTATAATTTTTTAAGCCAATGATGTCTTCCATTTTTGTAGTCTTTATAACAGATTGACAATGATTTGCAGACTCTTCCATTTTTGATAATTAAAGCCATCGATATTACAGTGTGTTCCCGAGGTTTACCTTTGAGAATTTAAAAGATGTTGTTCTAATATTTTTAATTTGGTATTATATTTTAACATATAATTTCCTTTTTCAAAGCAATTTCCAAATTAGTCACCTGATCCAGCATCGTAAACATTAAAAAAAAAAAAGTATTTATAAATTAAAAGTACATAGCACTTCCCATGTTTCATACAATCTTCTTAAAAAAAAAATTCAAGCACTATTCAAGGACTATTTAAAGATTTAAGGTATAGCAATAATAACAATGCTACAATGGTTCTAGAACCCCCCCCCCCCCCCCCCACAAACAAAACTCCATTACAACTGCTAGTATCATTGAACTTATTTCAAACAAATTTTCTTCAAACTTTTCTTTGATGCAAATTATTTGCTTGAAATGAAAGTAATACCGTTATGTTTTTTTAGTCTTTATAGTCTTTAGTGCTAATTGATTAGCAGATTCTATCAATGCATGGATATCTATTTTCAAACATGGCAACAAAATTTTCAGGCCCCTATGCAGTAAATATGCCCCCTATCACCCCCTTATTTACAAGTTATTGACCTTATTTGTAAACTATTTATGCGACTCAGGTTCCCAAGCCTCCTGAGTCCGTATGCAAAACATCTTTTTGTCCGTACATATCGGTGGCCCTACTTGCGACAGGTTCACTCTCGGTTTGTTGACGTACATAGCCTTTCTTTTCCGTTTTTTTGCTTTTTTAGCAATTTTTCATTGCACAATTGCATAACTATGGTGGCAGACAATTTTCTGAAAGATTGTTTCTGGAAATGTTTCCTGCTACAAATGTGCAGAGAATATTAAATGATGCTTACTACAATTCACTAGCACGGGTATAACTAACAATGCTCAAATGCATCGTCTCCTTAGAAGTGCGATAGATAGAAAAGTTTGATTAAGATGTGGATTTTATATTCTCTTTTATACGTGATTACAATCCAAAATTTTGTATTTTATACAATTTTTTTATATTTCCTATAAAGCAATTGTTTCACTCTATGTAGATTGTTGGTTGTCTATCCACAACGATATAAAATTTTTATGACGTCATGGATCAGCAGAGTATTTTTGCAGAGGGTAATGCATGAATTGATTCAACTCAAGCAAACAGTGAGTAAAATAAAAATGATATTTATTACTCATTAAAACATATGATAATCAAAAGAATAAGTGCATGCATCTTTAATGCTTTGTGGACGGTTGACGCATCTGTGCGTCGACTACGAACTTGAGTTCAAGGATGGTAGTTACACATTTGCGTAGGAGAAATCTTTACCCTAAAGGACGGCAGTCACTGATGTGCTTTTTCATATGGAACGTTTTTATTTGAATTTATTTGCGTACTAGATGACGTTAAATGTCCATGCGAACAACTCCAATGTATTTTGCAGATACTTGATCTTGGCATAAGGGGGGACCCAATGAATCATTTCTCCATCTGGAGCGGTGAAACATGATTTTGTAATATAAACAAATAGAACACTTCTCGTAGCCTCTGCTATTTTATAATTGAGTTTCGGTTCTTGTTTTGATTTTAGCCTAATGATTTCGTTGGTGAATTATAGGAACATAAGAGAATATTTTTTTTAAGTTTGGGTGTTTGAGGAATGTGCGGCAATGAAATTATTAGATTATTTTGGATAAAAGAATGGCTGGGCCAAGACGTTTTCTTTCTGTGGAAAAATATACTCGTATGATAAATGAACTGGACAGTAATGAAAGCGATGTAGATAGTAAAGATTCGTGGAACTGTGGTATTTCTGATGATGAATATGAAAATGCAAGTGATTCTTCAGATTCTGAGTGTACTATTATTACAACGCTGCCAGCTTCTGTAGCTATTTCTGCGAATGATGTTTGGACAAAAGATTTGAAAGATCTGAATTTTTTTGAGTTTTTGAGCATACCTGGAATTAATCACAATATTATGCCGCCTAATTTAGATAAGGAAATTATTTTTTTAGCATATTTTTCGATGATGAACTAGTCGAATTCATAGCAAAAGCAACAAACAAGTATTTTGTATTGAAATTTGTATAAAAAATATACATTAAATAGAAAATAAGTACTTCTTTTATTCCTAAAAAAAGTAGGTTGCTGTGTTGAACAGGTGATTTTTAGTGAAATTTTTCAAGAGTTAGGCTTAGAGCAAAGAATTACCTGTCCTTTGAGAACAATTCGGAAGCGGAGCATTCCATCTTTTGGGCCATGGTACATCAGACACAAACATCGTTCTAATTACCGAGCGTAGCCATAACATTTTGACTATGTACAAGATAGCATAACACCAGCTATAAATTTAAATAATATCAAGAGCTTCTATGACAAGCTCTACTTCCGGCCACTCAAACGGCTACTGAAAACCTTTGGATCAGTCGAGTGGTCTGGGTCTTCAACAAGCTCTACTATCTAAGACAAAGTCAGAAGTCACATTCTGCACAAACGATAAAGCTCAAACTCAGTCTGAAGTCACACCTGCTATTCCAGGCACCAGGGCATTTATACTCATTATCTGTTATGATGCTTCCGGAATATGCTAATTTCCAGTGATACGGAAAATTAGCATATTCCAGTCAGCTACGATACAATCTGAAGGAACTCAAACATAAATCAACTCGGACACTTAACAAACAATCCGAAATTCAAACAGTTAACCATGAAAAATCAATACTTTTTACTGTATTGTTATTGCAATACGTCGTTTGTTTACGTTATGGTGTCTAACATAGATTAACGTAAATTATTTATTATTCAACGATCATTCTTTTACTCTGATTTTCAGAACAGCATATAAAAAATTAATTAATTAACATGTGTATTATAATTGCTTTCATATTTTAATATTTACAAAAATGGCCAGTTATACATTATGGCTGAAATAAGTTTTATACAGCAATTATGAGTTTGTTATACTTTATAATAGTAATCTAATCAATATCAGTATCGGCATCGGATCATTTCAGTTCTTTGGTAATCTGATAGTATCGGTTATTCAGTATCGGCTCTTTTTTGGTTTCATGACATCCCTACCTACAATACAGGCACTATTTAACAAAACACATGTTAAAAATGTTAGACAGTGGCACTACGATTAGCATTATCAGGAAAGAAGCATTTAAAAAAAATAAAATAAATATACTACGTTAAGTATTTATCAAGATCGGTTACGATTAAAATGCTAGCAGAGGAAAAACTAAATAAGTAAATGTCATACAAACATCATTCAAAATTCAAAAGAAAACTTTAAACACATTCTATGTTACAATAGCAAGATTTCCAAACAACTATGCAGGAATTTTAGGTAATAATATCATAATCTCATTAGGCAAACAAGAAAGCATTCTAAACATAGTTTTAGATAGCGCAATTAGAACGTGCAAGAAAATTAACATAAATCTACAAAAATCTAAACAAGGTGAAATTAATTGCACTTACACAGAAAATAAATTGGAAAATTATGATTTTGAACCGAAAATTTAAAAACACCCCGTAAACACTGACTCAAGCATTTTCCATTTTGAAACAGAAGATGCTAACATAAATAAGTTCCTATCTATTAAAAATGAAGGTTCACATAAAATCACACTTAATAAAAACACATTACTAGGAAAATTAATACACAATAATAAGCAGGATAATGAAGAAATTCATTTTATGGATACCAGTAGTGATAAGTGAGAATTTGAGGAAAGAACAAATAAGATAAGAATTACTAGAAACAGACTTTAACTTAGATCATATGCCTGTCGAGTAGAGGAAAGATTTACTAAAATTAATGAATTAAGGAGACGTTTTCTCCAAAAATGTAAGCATGTTAAAATGTACCGATGTGGAAAAACAAAAATTTATCCTATTGTACCAAAACCTGATAGAAACTAGACCTTATGAAGTACCTCATATGCTTAGGAGTGAAGTAAAAAGGCAGATAAACAAAATGTTAAAAGCAAACATAATTGGACGTAGTGACTCTAATTATAGAGCAAGAATGGTTCCAGTGAAGAACAAAATACAAATAAATTTTGGATATGCTTAGATATAAGACTTTTAAATAGTATTTCACAAAATTTCCAATTACCCAGTGCAACTTGAGTTGGGCCTATACCCTATCTTCCCCCATGGGCGATCCTATCTAGTCCAAACTCTACAGCAGTAATAGTGACAATGTTTAATTTTTCTATGTTCTAGTGTTTAGGATGTAATGTTGCATAATAGAATTTTTACCATTTCTTGTAAAATATGTTAGTTAATTTGTGGTGCAATAAAATGAAAGTAATTTTTCAATGGTTCAATTTGTGTTGCATTATTATACTATAGATTAATCAACACTCATATATAAACAGTCATTTAGGTGATGCTGTGCCATTCAGGTGACATGATTTTCCTTCATGAAAGAAAATATATTAAATTACTAGCAGTATACTCATTTTCTGTACAGAATATATATTATAAAGAAATTTAAAATTCACAATTATGTGTAAATACCTATAGTATTCTAAATGACATTGCTATTCAAAACATACTATTAAAATATTTAAATTAATGCTCCTAAAAAGAAGTTTAAGAATCTCTGCTCTCGCTCTACAAAATTATCTTCAGAGGCAGATCTGAAGAATAAAACATCCTGATCCTGTTTCTAAACAAATTTACAGAAAATTTGAAATTGAATTAATATATGCCAAACTAAAACGCTAAAACTGTATTAGAAGATATACACTACTTATATTCTCGTGGATAAAAAGATATACCTGTGTATTAGTAGAAGATTACCTGTACTACAATATATGAGTTTCAAAACTCTTTGCCAAAATAAATCAGATAGTGTAATAATTTGAAAATATAAACAATCCCTGTAATCTTCAAACCTGAAGGCCATAATTCATATAATTGAGTCAAAAATGCAATTTTGATAAAATTTATTTTATATATATTTCTTTATTAATTAATCGGAAAAGATTTATTAAAAATTATCTGCGCATAAAAACATTGGGTTTAAATGAGTCGTTAAGCAACAGGATATAATTTTCTTCAAATAAATTGGTAGAAAAAATATCGTCTACATACTATATGGAAGGTTTAATTGTGTGTGTGTTTTTATTAATATCTTAACAACCCCTGGTCCTAGAAGCTCAAAGCATACACTAAATATTAAGTAAGGCTATTTTAAGGCTACCCACACAATTTCAGATGCAGCTATTCTTTCGTGATGATGAGACAAACACACATACAGGGTTCACAACAAATTTTTACTATGTTCCTGGGGGGGAAGGCACCATTTTCTACGGAACAAAAAGGGACTATTTTCAATTGAAAAAAAGACCAAAGTGGGACCATCCGAAATAAAAAAAAAATTATATCTTATACTGCTACCCAAGAAAGGGTAAAAAATATTGAAGGCATGTATTTACCAAGAACTGATAAATAAGATATTTTGCTGTGAATAAATTTATCACTGAAAAAGGCTATTTGTATATAAAATGTTTTTACAGTCCTGAACAGTTGTGTTCATTAACAATTACAATTATTGAATTTATATAATTTTAGAATTTATTAAATTTGCAAAGGAGAATATTAAATTGCTTTTTAATATTTTCTTATTCGTCAATGAAGTGTGAATGAGCTGATAGTGATAAGATACATTCAAATGTTAGTAATATTTTTCAATTGTTTGTTGTCATATATTAATAATAAAGATCTCTTTTTCTGAACACGCACATATATATTGCTAATAAACAGAAGAGAAAAATAAAAACTCGATTTAAACAAACAAATAAAATTCCAAAATTCTCTATAAAATCACAATATAATATTTTGAAAATCTGGTGCCCACACAGTGTCCATATTGTTAGATGTGAGTCTATGGTCGTGCAGATCGCATGCTCCTGCAGTCCAGTGCAATAGGTTTATGTTAGTCGTAAATTGCACGATCATACTGAATGTGTTAAAATAATTAAAAAATCAATATGAATAACAAACCAAAATATGAAAATAAACAAGTTTTGTCAATTTAATGTGCAATAATCACAGGATATAGACGGATGGGAAAAGATACTAGTCAACATTCGGAAATGTACACGACACCACCTGCATTATGCAATTCCCATATTTACGAGAAAGTAATTAGAAAATTGAACTTAACTAAAATGTGAAAATAAACTAGTTTAGTCAATCTAATGATTAATATTTAGAAGATGGACATGGATGGAAAAGGATAATTATGGACTCCCAGGACTACGAGAATTAACTGTATTTCACAATCATACTAAATATATTAATAATTAAAAAGTCAATATGAATAATAAACTAGAAAATGAAAATAAGCAAGTTTCATCAATTTAATGTGCAATAATTACAGGACGGAGATAATGGAAAAAGAAAGAAAGATGAAAAGGAAAGAATAGATGTTTTCCATAATTTTACAGGCATTTTCGTAGTTGTAATCTTGTTCAGAAATTCGTAAAAATTACAGAAAATCCATACAGTTGGCATCTCTGGCAAAATACAGTTGGCATCTCTGTATTACCGTAAAATTCCACTAATACACCCTCTCAAATACATTACAAGAAATGTAGGGAGGGGGGGGGGGGGGGGGGGGGGGGGGGAGAGGCAATTATTGGGAATTTTTTGCTAAAAGAAACATGTAGAATTCTACTCCCTCAAATATGATAAAAAAATGCAGAGTAGAGGTTTACTTGGAATTTTCAGCCAAAAGAAGCAATTTGTATTTTCATCAATAAGTTTATTTAATTCGATGAAGAATTCTTTTAATATTTTTCAATGTTTGGGGGGGGGGGGCAGTATTTTTCTGAATTTCAAATTGAAACAGAAAAGGGAAAGGGGTCGCTTTCACGAGGTGGGTAGACTTGTGGAATTCTATGCTAATTTTGCAAAATATTGCTGGAAATATAAGCAATCGGAGTAAGGATACTGTTTTGATATCGAATAGCAATATTAGAAAAAAAAAATTGGCAATTTTTGGGGGAAATGATTAAGACAACTAGACTTTATAAAAATATATACAGAAATATTACACTTACACATAAAACATCGAAACATGCATCCAAGTCAATTGCAAATGTAAACATCATACTTCATCCATGTATCTAGAACTTCGCATTAGGACTAGCATTTGATAAACAAAAACATGCAAAAAACCCCTCGTTTGCAATTCTACAAGTTTGGGCAAATGCCTGCATCACAGAAAAGTAAAC
The DNA here is from genome assembly GCA_951213105.1 of Amaurobius ferox. Classification (NCBI taxonomy): domain Eukaryota; kingdom Metazoa; phylum Arthropoda; class Arachnida; order Araneae; family Amaurobiidae; genus Amaurobius; species Amaurobius ferox. The sequence goes on along the minus strand of OX578149.1, from coordinate 73,389,805 downwards.
ATGTGCTCCTTCACGATAGTCATTCATCAGCACATATCAATGGTGCCAAAAATTTCCAAGAACTTCGGCTGTTATGGAAAGAAAAGGAGAAAAGGGACCATTTCCGAAGCTTGCACATACAGACAGGAAGACAAATTTTCAATTTTATTTATACTGATTAGAATCCTAAGAAACTATGAAAAGATCCACCTTGAATGCAGTTATCTATTTTTCAAAAATGAGGTAAATAAAATCTGTTTATAGAAAAGCGATGATAAAGTTATTTCTAAACATTTACATTTAAAGTGGAATTTCATTAAAAAATTATATTTTTACAAAATAATTACCCAATGTTTACAAATTAAAAATTATATGTTTACATTGCTTGCTTAAATTGGTGAGTAAAAAAATGTAGTTTCTTGATATTTTAAACAATTTTTACATAAATAAACATGCCATAAATTCAGCCATATAGCCATAAAATTCAGGCATATAACAATGAAATATAGAAAGCATATGTAAGGGAATAATTTAAAGAAAATAGGACAACTGTGACCTATGAGAGTTATATGACCGGTAACTAGAAAATTTCACTAAGCGAGTAATTATTTTAACAAATTTCTACTGATGGCAAATAATTTGCCACACAGATAAAACAAATCTAATGGTATAGAAAATGAGAATAATAAATTACATTCGAGCATTTTCTGCATGTTGAAAACAAGCTAAAATCTAGTGTGCATAAAATATGCAATAAAACATTACCTTCTAGTTGATTTAAAAGCTTTTTTTTATCAGGATCTTCATCACTATCACTGCTATTATCATTTTCTTTCTTTCTACATAAAGAAAATAAAAGAAAACTCGAATCAAAAACAACAAAACAATATGTCAGAATAAATATTAATTATATCTGGTTCAAAATATATTATCAAATAATATGTTTGAATTTGCTTAACATAGAACAGGAAATACAATTAATGGAGAAGAAAGAAAATACTGTCCTAAAAACTATTATGAAAACAGTGGCCATCATTTTTAATAAAATAGTTTATAGTAAACCTTTCCTTTTAATGTACCAATTCTAATACAGTAGGTGATCTTTTATCCGGTGTCTCAATATCCAGGCGCTCCCAAAACCGGAATTCGACAAAATAATGATAAATTCTGTGCCAACAACCAATTATTTGCCAAAAATTGAGCCAAATAGCGGCTTTTTGTTTAAAATCTTACCAAATGATTTTTTGCCTTAATTACCAATATCAATATTATAAAATGATGCATTGAAACCTATATTTTTCTCACTTCAACTGTTTGTGATCCTGACATAAACAAAGGTCTCACTAAATCCCTACTCATCAAACCGGAAATACTGCTAAAAATAGGCGAGTAGGAAAACAAGAAGTATCATGGAGGTAAAAGCGAACTCTAACATCATGGTGGATATATTTGTCCCATGTCAGATAACATACTTTCGACAAGTGAAAGAACATTTCATTTGTAAAATAAAATAAAGAGCTTCTATTTTTAGCAAAACCACATTTTTTTTTTAGAATGGGTGTGTTCGGTTGATGCCTCGATCACTTTGTAGTGGTAAAGTGACGTTATGATGTTTTTCACTATGAAGTAACTGGGGCGCAAACAAACACGGCTTGAAATTTTATATTCATTCCTTTTAAGTTAATCATAAAATTTAAATTAGCGGTCAATGTTCTTAGATCTACGGAAATAACTATGGAATCTAAAGAAATTTGCATATATTTTCAAATTTTTTCTGGTTTACTAGTAAGTTTACAATACCTGGTTATAAAAGTTTTCAGTTTCACATATTTTTGAAATTCATAACGTAAAATTTAACTTTTGGCATTCCCTGGAGATTTCATGCTGATTATGAATAAACTGTAGCTACGTTAAAACAGCTTGTTTTGATTTTTTTCAAGGTGGTCTGCTATGATTATACCAAAGGGGTGGCACTAAAACAAGTGTTTCCGATTAACAACATATTCCCATTTTAATTGAACAACAGCCCACTTTAATTGAAATGTTCCAAAAAAAAAAAAAGAAAGACTTCTAATAACTAGCCTAAATAATCAACTTTTTTCAGACATTTTTTAATTTTCTTAATCACTAAATTTGATTCTATAATTACATGTGATTTGCATTTTAGTTAACCAAGTATATTTTTTCATATAAATTATAAAAAAGCTTTATATGTGTTTGTCTTATTTATGTTTTTAAAATGGCTTATAATTTTCTATAACAACATTTTAGACCATTCAAATAAATTTTAGAAAAAATGTTCTGAATTACGGAAAAACCCTTTATCCAGAATACCTGAAGTCCCAAGCAGTCCGGGTAATATATCCTGTACTGTAGTTTGTTCAATTCAGAGATCCTCAATGTAATACAATACTACTCTAACCATGAAATTTCCAAAATATGGTGCAAGATGTGAATCATATTCAAATCTGCTTCAATCATTGCAATGTTACTCATTTACTTGATTATACAATAAGATTATGATATGTAATCCTCAATTCTATTCTTCTTAGCTTACTATATTCTAAAATGAGAATGATATGACTTATCCATGTATATGACCATTATGAAAAACTTATTATGAAACTAGTATTATCTCAAAAACAAAAAGGTTATACACAAGTAAGATAAAACTAGGAATCAAATACAGTAACTATTGAATCCATATTTGAAGGGGGAAAATCCATGCACAATTCACTTTCCTTTTAAGTTCAAATTTTGGCTGCTAAAATTTCCTTTAAAACTGATTAAAATATTCCCAGTCTTTTCAAATTCAATTTGATTTTTACTTAAAATATCTGGCTATATGAGTTTCCAATTACATTAAATAAAAAAAATATTAGTTTCACAAAAAATTATTTCAAGATTCCTGTATCATAACAAAATATTAATTTCTGCTTAGTGTGCAACAAAAACATTAACTTCAGCTTAATGTGCAACAAAAACAACAATTTCAGCTTAGTGTACAACAAAGACACTAACTTCAACTTAGTGTGCAGCAGAAATAGTAACTACAGATTAGTGTGCAGCAAAAGAATAAATTTCAAATTAGTACTAAAACACTAGCACTAATTTCAGAAGTGTGATAAAGGTTGGGAATCCCTGAGTGAAATTGCACTGATAAAAATAACATTGGGTATAATGACAAGGGTGTTTAGAAATAACACAGGGTAACTTTTAGACCCTTCACAAAAATATGCATCTCAAAAACATGTCATTTACAAAATTCCACATCTATAAAGTAAATCAGTCGCAAAATTATTTCAAAATCTACCCTCCACAAATATTGTAAATATATATTGCATAAAAATATCATTTTTTGAAAATACATGTAACAAATTTGTTCAACCATATAAAACTCAAGAGGGGAAACCTTACCACAACTGGCAAGTAAGAACATACATCAAAATTTCCCCAATAGCACAAAGTAAGAAAATTGTTTTAAAAAATTAATTATAACATTCTATAGTGTATTTTAATGTGAGACTTTTTATTAACTTGAGGAAATTGACTACAGTCAATTTTAAACATATCAGTTATTATGAAATATATATTTTTTCATTAATACTTTAAACTATTTGGAAAGTAAAACACAAAAACCCACCGATAACGGGCTTTTCCAAAAATAAGGACACTCCCACTGTAGATGCTAGCATCTATGGACCAGTTTCATACATATTATGAACTTTGCCTTTGCAGCTTCATGTGGCCTGAGTAACAAATTTTAAGGTGGCCATGTAGAAGGACTAAAATTTTCAGTTCTCATAAAAGCTTGTAAAAATTGTGGTTTATAGCAAGTTTTTTGCTGCTATTGCAAATATCAGCTATCCTATGCTGACGTCTGCATTATAAGCACAAAACAGGTCCATGAATGCTGGTATCTGCAATGAAAGTGTCTTTTATATTTGAAAAAAACTTTGAAAATTTGTGGTGTATTTTTATGCTATCAGTGTAGTTATTCCTGGAATGATAAGAGCAAAATCTGCCCAATGGTTTTTTGCTGTAATGAAGTATAACTAATGTTTAAAATATCTCTTTATGGTAGGTTTTCAAACTATGGAATGTAAACTATTGAATTTACATAAAATTTTTATTTTATTTATTTTGGTGTTTTGTTTTCTAAGTAAAATTATTAGCTAATTACTTTGGGAGGAGAGAACGCCAATTGAATAAAACATATGTGAACAACAAATAAGTTACAATATTAGCCATTTTAACACTGTAATTGAAATTTATTCAAACCAAACCTATAAATTTTAACAAAAGAAAAAATGTGATATGCATAAAATTAGGGTTTTATTTTAAAAGCAAATATATTGGTATTTTTGGATTTCAAAGCTTTAATACTCTGCCCATGAGAAAAATTGGAGAAAATTTAAGGAATAATAAGGTTTTGTGCAACTTAATTTAAATGTTTTAACTACCTAATCTTACATTTAAAAAAAAAAATGTTTGTGTCTGTATGTCACACATAGCAAAAAATTAAAGATATGGACAACTGCAAAATTCAGTATAGGGGTAGCTAAACTACTGGGATGCTTTGGCAATTTTTTTTTCTTATAATTTGGAATTAGTTAAAAAGTTATAAATGGTTAGGAAGTTGAATTTCAGGTAAAATTTTACCATTTAAAAATCAAATTTATCAAGCCGATGATTAAATCAATAATGTGATATTGCTTTTAGCAGCTGTATCAGCCGGCAAGTGTGAAAATTTCTCAGACTTTTGGAGGGACTGTATTTTATACTCTAACATACTAACTTCTTGAATTCTAGAGATATCATTTAGATTTTTTTTTTATGCATTTCATTATTTTATCATTATAAGTAATGATCCCAAAATTTCAAAGATCCAATAAAAACTTAGATAGCAATTTTTTATTTTTTATTTTTCTTCTCTTGGTAAATGAACTTCTTTCTTTTGTGATCACAAGTATTTTCAAAATTATTGATAACATAATGTTGTTTTTAAAAAAGTTCAGTATCACCTATTTGAATGCGCCCCACATATTTATTTAGAGCATATTAAAGAAACTTATTTAAGGCATATTAAGTTCATATTGTACAATTGAAATTTTTGCACATGGAAATCTAGTAAAACAGACGTCCATTACTTGGCTATTTCCATTAACTATTATTTATTAACTTAAATAATATATTTCATAATTATTATTCAATAACTTAAATAATCTTACAAATTAAAAGATGTCTGTATGTCATGCATAGCATAAAATCCAAGATAAGAACCAGGCAAAAAATTTAATACAGGAGCAGCTTAACTCCCAGGACAATGTACCTCATCAAAATATTTAATTCATATAGTACAATAACTTAAATAGAAGTTATAATTGTTTATTATTTCAAGAATTTACATTTATTACACTGTTTTCAATATAAATGTGTGTGATGGTATTATGATTGAGACATGAGCTTTTTCCATCACTTTAAATTAAAATTACAAATGACAAAAAGCAAAAAAAATTATACTTCTGAATTGTAAGAGTCAATCTGACTCACAGTTTTACAAGCCAAGAGTTCTGTATATATTTCCAATCATTGTCAGCTCAGTCACTTTTATTTTTTTAAATGAATCTTAAAAGATATGTGTTTTATGATAACATGTACCTTGATACACTTAATATTACCATAACTTGTGGGTCTATATTTCAACACTTTAAATAAACATAAACGTACACAGTGTTATATCTGTACTTTTCTACCTTTGACTTTTTAAGACAAGAAAGATCAATCATGCTTAAAGCATTGATTATGAAACACTTTCCAACTTCAATGTAATTTTATTTAAACATGTCTAAAATGCAATACATTCCTCGGTAATATTTTAAAACTTATCACAATACTACATTAATTTATTATATTTGAAACCTTAAACCTTCATAAAAAAAATTAACTTCATTCAAATGACGGCATTAAAGTATAAATTGCCTGGTTTAAACATCTCTAAAATGTGATACATTCCTCGGTAATAATTTAAGAATTGTCATAATACTACGATAATTTATTATATTTGAAAACTTCATCGAAAACAACTGAAATCCATTCAAATGACGTCACAGAAAAAATAACACGCCTGGCTCTCTCTATAAAAGCAACATTTCAGTCATAAATAATTCCATATCCCCCATTCATGTCATTCATCACAATACTATAATAATTTATTTTATTTAACAATTTAGACCATTGAGCTACAAGTACTGTCCTACCGCTACGAGAAAGTCTCCAGACAGCAGACGTTTTGGTGGCGGTCGCTATGGAAACAGGTTATTCCACTGCATTTTAGGTGTGACGGAAAGCGCTTTTTTCGATTTGGCGCAGATAGAACCGACGAAAGTCGCATTTCGCTTTGTACTAGGGTCAATGTTAAACGCTCGCATTCCGTGATTTTTAAAGCTGTGAAGTAACTTGTACTGTGTTGCACACTTTGTGGATTTTGTCTAATTGAAAAATAACTACATTTCAAAGTGGAAAGACTTTGCATTCGCAAGCATGTGCAATAGTCCACAATGCTACGGCATTTTTTGAAGAGGAAAAACCGCAAATTCTCTAAAAATACCAATTTCAAATGCAATGAAGAGAACTGCGGAAGTGACAGAGGTTTCAACGTCATCAGTTAAAAAGATAAAACGTGAGGGTAAATCGCTTAATGACACTGAGATAAGTATTTTATCTATTTGAACAATTTACAATTATTGCTTAAAGAAGCTATTTTAAAAGTAACACAAAATGAATGGAAAAAACACTGTGAACAAACGCATTGAAAAAATAGAGAATATTTATTGGAAGAAAGATGGACTAATAGAAGATATTGTGAAGAAATTAGTGATAAATCTGTCGGATAGCGATTCAGACTCTTCTTCAAATAATAAAAACATTTCAAGTGATTCGGACATAGTAGATAATAGTTATTCCAATGAATGTGATTGAATATTTTATAATTGATTGAAAAATATGAAAAGAATGAATATTTTAAAGTCATAATTTTGCTTATTTATCATTTATTTTTTCCTTTTTGTTGGCTAATAATTGTGTAACTTGCTGATTGAAAACTGTAATAATTTTCATTTAATTTGAAATTTAGTTTTAAACAAAATGATATAAATTCTAGTTTTAAATTGTAAGCTTTTCTCTCCCAAAATCGCTGGAACCTAAGAGAATATATCTAAAACAACTTTGTTCTAATAGATTGACGGCTTCCCGTAGCCGCTGTCGCCTATAATAACAAATTATTTTCTGAGTTTAAATGACGAGAAATTTTTAAGTTAACTTATAATTTAATGTCATTTAATACGAAAATTTTGTTTAACTGTCGGATAAAAAACATCTACTATTTTCTTTTAGTACATCATGATAAAGGAAACGGATTCTTCGCTTAACGAAGTGCGCTTGATTTGCCAAATGTTGCAGTCGATTTTAAACCTTTCTCCCTCCTTTCTTCGACTCGTCTACTTGCGGCAACCCTGTTCAGAGACTTTCTCGTGGCGGTAAGACAGTAAGTAAACTCAATGCGTAAAACTTCATCGAAAAATATCGTCCTTCTCTTTCCAAAATCAATGAATATTTCATTCATATCAGCTAAGCAGACTCCATGGACTAAATGATTTTGTGTTAAAGAATTACAGCGATTCTAATACAACTCATTCTACATATTTTGCTGTTTACATTTTACATAGGTGAAAAATAGGCTTAATAGTAGAAATAATGAAATTTGGAAGAGCATTTAAACTGAAATATATTGTCATTGCGTTGTTTCAGTATGTAGATGCACAGAATTTAGGCAAAAATAAAGTAGTTTTAGGACGGATACAACACTTAATATGAATTAAAAAGAACTTTAAAAATCACGATTTTGACACAAGATGGATGCCATATATCATTTTGAAGTGGGTCATGTGATCGTTTCATATCATGGACACGTGATCGCTTCATATAAGAGGTGTTATTATTATTTTAATTTTTATTTAAAAAACAACTGAATATATTTCGCTGAATTTTTTTTATATATTTTATGGAACAATTTGAATATTGCCTAAAATTTTCGAAGTAATTTGTGAATTTTAAATCCGCTTAAAAAATGCTTGAAAAATTAGGTCCCATAGGGCTCAATGTATTCCATTTTTTCAACTCGGGTTCAATCCAAAACTAATTGGGTGATATTATTCATTTATATTCCCATAGGTCCTATAGACCGTCTGAACAACATACTAAAATTTCATTTTGATTAAGTCATTTTTACGGCAGTTATCGTGCTAATGGACAGACAGACAGACAGACAGACAGACAGAATGAACAAAGTCATAAACACTTTTCAACTTTGTTGTAAAGTGTTAAAAATAAAAACTGAATTTTCACAATGTGATCAGCATTTTTAACACTTTCCAACAGTTTTACAGTGTTTATGACTTTGTTCATTCTGTCTGCTTGTCTGTCCACTCCACAATAACTGCCATAAAAATGACTTTGTCAATATGGAATTTTAGTATGTTGTTGATATGGTCTGTGGGTCATATGGGAATGTAAAAGAATAATATCACCCAATTAGTTTTGGATTTAACCTGGGTTGAAAAAATGAAATACAGGGCTATTCATAAGTCCCTTAGGCGGTTTCAAAATGCTATAGTATAAACACTAAGACGAATACAGCAAAAACAAACCTTGCACTAAATACAGAAACAATTCAAGTTTTTTATAATAGCAGTTAGCAGTAGATGGCAGCACACATCCGACTGAAAGCAGTAAGTGAATCAAAATGATGTTCATGGGCGAACAAAAGCTTTTTGAGTGTTAGAATTTGCAAAATCGGAATCAGTGATGTTGGTGCAGCGGGCATTTCGTATGAAATATCGAACACAGGGACCCACTGACAAGACAATTCATGTGTGGTACAACAAGTTCAAAGAAACAGGATGCTTGTGTGATAAGCAACGAAGTGGTCGGTTGGGTTCATCTGCAAAAACTGTATGTGATGTACGGGAAACGTTCTTGAGAAGCCAAACGAAATCAACCGTTCATGCAAGACGCGAATTGGGGATTTCGCAACCAACAATGTGGCGAGTTGTACGCAAAACTCTGCATATGAAGCCATACCGATTGCAAATGGTGCACGTGCTGACTTCGGCGAATTGCATTTGTCGGAACTTTTGCATCGATGTCCAAGCCAATGATTCACTGCTGCAGAAAATGACTTTTAATGACGAATCCACCTTTCATTTGTCCGGCAAGGTAAACCGCCACAACTTATGCGTTTGGGACTCCGAAAAGTCTCATGCAGTAGTGGAACACTGTCGTGATTCCTCGAAAGTTAATGTGTTCTGTGCTATCTCCTTCTCACGTGTGTATGGGCCATTTTTTTTTATGGAGCAGACTGTTACAGGTGTAGTGTACCTGGATATGCTACAATTGTGGTTAATGCCGCAATAACAGGAACATGAGGATGATGATTTCATTTTTCAACAAGATGGAGCTCCACCCCATTTTCTGCGGGATGTGTATGCGTACCTTAACACACAATTACCTCGTCGTTGGATTGGGCAAGCTTCCCAAGATGACATACCTCTTTTGCCATGGCCCCCACGCTCACTGGATTTAACACCGTGTGACTTTTTCTTGTAAGGCTATGTAAAAGACCTTCTTTTCTTACCCCCTTTGCCGTGTGATTTAGCAGAATTGCATGAAAGGATCACACGTGCTGTCAATACCGTTGATAGTACCATGTTGAATAGAGTCTGGCAGGAACTGGACTATCGCATTGATGTATGCCGTGTGACCCAGGGTTCACACATAGAACACCTGTAAGGACTGTAAATAAAACTTGAAATGTTTCTGTATTTAGTGCAAGGTTCGTTTTTGCTGTATTCGTCTTAGTGTTTTTACTATAGCGTTTTGAAACCCCGAAGGGACTTATGAATAGCCCTGTATAATGAACCTTATATAGAACCTAAGTTTTCAAACATTTAAGTAGAGTTAAAATTCACAACTTGTTTTAAAAATTTTAGGAAATATTCAAATTATCACGTAAAATGTGTAAAAAAAATTTCATCAAAATATGTTAAGTAGTTTTTTAAATAAAAATTGAAATAATAATTACACCCACATTATATGAAGAGATTACGTTACTCATTGCAAAATAAAATATGTCTTCCATTTTTCTTTTGCTTAGAGAAAATCATGATTTTAAGAAACACATATTTATATTTAGTGATATATCTGTCCTAAAACTGCTTTATTACTGCATATTATCTGTGCATCTAAATTCTGTGCCTAAGCAATTACAATATTTTTTATTTTAAATGATTACTAAACTTTGATTATTTCTACATCAAAGTCTAATTTTACTGTATGCAAAATGTAAACAAATCAAGCGATTGTAAGATGAGTTGTATAAGAATTGCTGAATTTTTTTATGCAAAATTATTTAGCTCTGGAGTCTGAAATATAAGTGATATAAATGAAATATTTATTGATTTTACATAGAGAAGCAGACTATTTTATAGCATTGCCTTTTTCGATGAAGTTTTTAGTTTCCAAGTAAAATAGATTATTGTAGCACAGTGATAATTTTAAAAATATCACCGTTGAATGTATCGCATTTTAGAGATGTTTAAATAAAATTGCATTTCAGTTGGAAAGTGTTTCATAATCAATGTTTTATATATGATTAATCTTTCTTGTTTCTAATATAACTAGTTGAAACTAATCTTCAGCCATATAAACTGGAAAAACACTGTATAAGCAGAATTTAAAGATGGAATCTTTTTTACAGATAATTAATGTTTATCAATATGATAAAAAAAAATATTGTTGGTTTTAATGAAAAATAAATTTATCATTTATACATATTCTAATTAATAGCTATTTGTACAAATAGTTAAAACTTACGTTTTTGTACCCCCATCCGAGTCTTTAACAGGTTTTTTAGATTTAGAAGACTTGTCCCTGAGATATTTCTTTAATTTCTCTGCTCTTTCTAAGTACTGAGCGCATTTTGCTCTAATGCTTTCTTTAGCTCTATCACTTTGAGCTTCATCTAAATTTGTAATATAAAAATGCATGCATTAGAATATAGTTATAAATAACATTAAATAAAATAATAAATGAAGCAAGTAACACTTTTTCTGACAAAGGAAAGGAATTCAATTTTAAAATACAGTCAAACATGTATTAAATGAAGTTGCAGTAACTTATCTTGAAATTCTGTTAATTAGGAATTTTTTTAAATACATAGAATTAAACATTGATTAGATTTTATAATTTTGTTGTTATATTAATATTGCAATAAACTAATTTTCAATAGAAGACATTATCTTATTAAATTGATTAATTTATAGTGGTCACTTAATTATATTATATATTAATTTTATACATGCCTAAATACCAAAATATCTGTAATTTGTATAGAGAGAAAGTCTAATACTTTAGTATGAGCTATCACTTTATATAATTTTAAATATATTCTATTGCAACCTTTTCAAATACAATGTGTCACCTTATTGGTTTTTTATCAATGACTAGCAAAATGCAAACAATTGTATTGAAAATAACTTTTCTAAGACATGTTTGAAATATTTTAACAGGAATGTATTTGTGCAAGACTGGTTATATTCAAAATATTTAGGAACGTGACAGCATTCTGCACCATTAATGAAAATTAAACATACTTTAATACTAGTAATGTGTGAGCGGTATCAAGTGTACTTCAAGCCACAAGATGGGCTATTTCTGCTCTCTGTATCTCAGCCGCAATCAAAGCTAAAGGAATAATTTTTTCTTAGCTGTCATGAGACAAGTCTAGAAACGAAAATAAAAAAATATATATTCAAATTAGTAGAATACATGTAAAGAAAAATACTGCTGAAAACTGTCTTTTTGAAAGCAACGTTTCTCATTGTTCTTGTTGCTATCACATTTTCTGTTGATAGACTTACAGGTCAGGTCAAATCAGTTAAACAATTTTGATGATATTTTTTATCTTTTCCCCTATGATCTAGGGGTGTGCCTTTTAAAAATAAATTTGAATTTTTGTTATTTTCTGTATGAATTACACAAGGAATTAGGTAGGAATTTTATACGTCATTTGGCGACAGAAAATATGTAACCGAATAATGAAATTCAACAACTTTTATATTTATTAGGCATGCAATGCATTAGAACATTTTTTGAAAGGCTTGAAATCATGGAATTAGAGAGATTGTTTACCTTTATGGAGTCCATTTAACTCCATTCTTGAAATAAAGGTCTATTTTATTTTCAGCATTTTTATTTGCATACGATACATTATAAATAAAGTTGGCATTGTAATCTGAATGACAAATTAAAAGATGAAAATATCTACCTTCAGCAGTTTAGGCTGTAAATTTATCCCTTAACCAGTCTCGCTCAGCTGATGATATAGATGCCGAGTGGAAATATATATAAACATGCATTTAAAAAATACCAAGGATGAGATGGAATAGCTTAATGGTTAAGACATAGAAATTGCTCTGGAATGGCCAGAGTTTGATTCCCAGAACTGCCCAAACTATCCCCATGTCTACATGGACTACAGACACATTAAATCTGTGTATTCAAAAGTCCAAAGTGAAAATCACTTCACTGAGGGGGGGGGGGGGGGGTCAGGAGGTAAATGAATACTAGCTCCAATTCTTGGAACATTTACAACAATATAGTATATTGCCTATTACAATGTATACCAAGCAGGAATCTGATCGCTTCCTTTGGAAGTTCAAGGTAAAAGCAACTTGGAAGAGTTGGGTATTGGGTACTGAGGTGAAATTTTCAATGAATATGTAGTAATTTATAGATGGGGGGAGGGGGTGCAAGTTCCAGTGGAACATTATGTAAAATTGTTAAAAAATGGAGTTTTAAATTTGAGCTTTTTTAATATATTTGGCTATTGAAGCACTGCTTCCTTTGCTTCATACCACTGCACACCATTGGATTTCGGCAATCAAATAACAATAGCTAAATGATTCTATTATCCATGTTCAAAATAAGGAACACCTTTTGTATATGCACATTTTCTTAATTAATTCACTATATTTTCTATACATTGTGCCATGTATATTCTTTTAATCAATTTACATTTATTTTGGTGTTGTACTTATCTTATTTCTTTTTCTCAGATTTAAATTTTTAACATGCAAAAATGCATAAAGTTTACATTGTCAAATCAATATACTTAATCATTGTTTTAATTGCATATTAATTTTTATTGCATTGCATGTAACTGCTTGAATATGAGAAAGTTCCAAATAAATGAACTTCATTTTTCTAACAATAATAATAAAAATCAATAATATTACATAAATCAAACAATGTCAAAAAGGATGTTGAAAATTGTCTTTTTAATTATGGCTGAATATCATTTTTGCAAAATTTTCCTTTTGGTTGGTTCACTTTTTGAAAAAATGGTTGTCATTTTCAGTTGCCAATCACAAATATTATCACAAAACAGATTTTGTTTAGCAATTGTTGCTATACAATTTTATTTCACTAAATCAAACTCTGACATGCACAGAATATTTTGCATCTCATTTTAATACTTATTGTACTTATCTTGTTTTATTTTCTTAGTTTCTGAACAAAATAAACAATCATAAATGGGAGAAAAATGTGCAAATACAAATACTTCAATAGAAAGAGGCAAAATATCTTACACTTAATAGCATGAAGAAAATACTCTACACCATGTTCATACAACCTAAATGCTTCATCATAATTTTTCTTTTTATCTTCTTCAGTTGCTCTTGTTACCAAATCTATAGCTTTCTGAAAAATAAAAAAATAAAATTTAAATAGTACATTAAAATACAGATAAATCCTTAAAACTACATTCAATGTTTATAATCAGACAGCATTCATACTACAGAATAAAGTACACTTGGTTAATTTTTCTCTTACAAGGTTCTGGTCTCTTACAGCTTAAAATAAGTCAAAATTATGGGTTTTAAATGGCTTGAAATTCTCTTATTGTCATACTAAAAGCAGAAGAATATATATGTTCACCTTTTTAGGTCAGCAGAGAAGAGGCAAAGAGTGTCATAAAGAAAATTTTGAGTAATAGTTTTATTAATTTTCTAAAATTTAAGGAGTAATTTTCAAATTAATGGGTAATAAAGCATTTCCCTATATTTTTCAAAACACTACAATACTTATTTTCAAAAATAATATTAAAACATGTGTCAACAGGCATTTTCCTACTTAAGAGACTGACTGATCTGTGTTTTTTATTCCGAAGAACAGCACCTAGTATAGTCAGTATTTTTTATCAGTTGCGTTTTTTGATTTCATTTTTTTTTCCTTTTTGTCGCCATGTCTTTTATGGCACTTGACATTTTTAAAATAAGTCTTTAGTTCCTAAAGAGGTTTCTTTAGTCCAATTTTATACAAATTTAAAAAAAAAAAATAATAACCTGAGAAACATACATGAAAAATAGCCAAATTTGCAAAAAATTGAAAGACATTATTAATAAAGATAAACACATTTTGAATATAATACAAAACTGAAATCCAGAAAATTTCACTTGTGCATTACACGTTCCAATGACGTAGAACTGAAATCCAACAAACTGCCAATGAAGTTATCACTGGATATCTAGAATGCTTTGCACATCCTGCAGGAAGTTTTACTCATCAAAGTTGTCTACTACTGCTGATTATTGGAGGTCAATCACCACTCTGGCTATTCCTCGACCATTATTAAACCTTAAGTGGGGGTAAAAAGTCTAATTACAGATGAGCCCAATTCTTCACTCTGAATATGCAATAATCTTAGCATTTGCTTTTTGTGCTATATAGACCCAGTTTTTATTCAATTAATAATATTTATTTCAGACTATTTAGGTCCCAGGGTATGAAATTTCCACTTGCCAACAGCAAATAGATATTTCCATCTGGAGAATGCAAAATGTAGCATATTATATGGTGTGTTTTTTTTTCAATGCTTTATCCTGTTCTAAAAAATGCTACATCATTTGTGGCAATCAAAATGTTCAATGACTCGTCCACTCACTGTTTTAAAACACCTTTATCTGATGCAATTCGTTTATCTGTTCAACATAATGTAATAGCAGCACAGGACATTCTATTGTTAATGGTTTTAACTACATCATGAAGCTTCACTGCCTTTGCACTTAACATTGCCACTAATATAAAAAAACAACATTTTGCTGTGGTCACGTGAAGTATGCATGTGCAATATCTTAATTGCTCATATGTTATGTATATATTTATGTTATTATTTTTTTTACATATAATAATTACATAATTGCTAATAAATTTTTCTGTGATTTGTTTTACAAGAAAAAATGATAAAAGGTTATTTAATGTTATTTGAGTACAGATGTTGTATTATCCCTTTTCATTTTTGGCGATTTTTATTAAGATTCGAGCAACCTCTTTCTACGTCATTCTGCCAAAGAATATACATATATACGTCATAATAGTGCATATTCCACATTGTAATAGTGTGTATTCCACGTTACAATAGCACTTAATTTTTACTTGAAATGGTTCAAGTGTGTTCTTCATAGTGTTAATCACTGTTGCTGAAGTTAATCAGGTTGTACTTTTTATTGTTTTGATTATTTCATTTTTTTTTGCATTTACTGGTAAAATGCCTTTTACTTTCATTGTTCTTAAAAAGTACCAGACAATTTAAGTAAATTGGAATTTAGTTTTTTTTTTTGTGGTAGGCCGACTTGGGCGCAATGAGAGTGGGTAATAAGATTTTCATTTTTCAATTGTGCAGTTAATTTTATATTTTTATACATTGTGAGGGATGTAAAATGGGAAGAATTCAAAATTTCAGTTTAATGGGTTTACATTGCATTTAAAAAATAAAGTTGCTTTCTTTCGTATTTTTGTGATTTTAATATTTTTAAAATTTTATGATTTTCATATTACGTCCACATAGCACAGGTAAGTCTGTGCTCTATGTGTAACGGAACACCTATTGCACAAGCAGTTAATGCTACATACGACCACTGACAGCTAGCAGGGTCGGATTCTGAAATGTTTTTTAGGGGACGAGCGAAGCTAGCATAAGTCTGTATAGTGGAGCTAGGTCCATGTTTGAAATGCTATGAATCAACTTTTGACAAGTGGTTGTTGCCACATTGCAACCTTCGATAGAGAACGATCATTCCTATATAAAATTGCTAATCTTCTTTTATTTAATCAAAATTACTATTGTATTTAATCAAGATTAATTTTATACTTTTATGCATTTCTGATCGTTTCAGTTGAGGCAAGCATGCCATCAGACAGCCTCGGTAACATTTTTTGTCGCCAAAAGGGCCGACATCATGGCATCTGTTTCAATATTTCATTTATAGGTAGTGAGTGAAAAACCCCCCAAAAATTAGCAAGTGAACTCCAAGATGAATTTTCTTACCCTGTTTAGGTCCTGCAAGATGTTAATTAGTTTAGTTATACTTATAAGCTGCACAGCATGTGAAATTTAAGCTCATGAATTTAATTGAATTCTAGAAATCTGAGTGAAGCACAGGCTTTTCATAAAGCATTGGTAGCATGTAAACTCATGCAAAAATAGAAATTGGTAATTCTTTTGCATATTAACTGACATATTTTTCCACATTTTGAACTCTCAGTACAGATTTTTTCCAGGGTCACATTTGTGGACTTCAAATTGCAACATAAATCTTTTATTAAACAGAATATATCACACCTAATCTTGATCATTATATTTTCACATATATATTTTTGTTCACAAACATCTTACATTTATCATAAAAAATGTATTGACATGAATTTTTCAACATTGCTTTCACAACTAAATAAAGTAATCAGCTTCCTTCCCGCAGATGTAATCAGCAGGCAGCATCAACTGCATTATTTATTTATTTTGTCCACTGCAATAGTTAACATGCGATGAATTGTTATAAAAATATGAGAACAAGCAAAGGATACAGATTGAGTACCCGTTTTAACAGAATAAACAATTTTGCTTAGTTTTGATTAAAAATTGAATACTGTGTTTCCAACAATTTGCTGTAATTAAACTGAAATCAAATATAGATCTTGCAACAGGTGTATAAAGATATCAATCAAAATTATACAAATCCAAATGTACTAAATAGGTTAAGAATACTTAAAAGAAAATAGATAAAAGAAAACAGTTAAAATTCGTCTGGATGTCAGTAGGAGATCACATTGATTTGTAAGTATATTTTCGATATATTTGTATTATTCGTAAACAGATATGAATAGCGCAACAGAAATAAACAAACGGTGAAGAAGACATCAAAAAAATGAAAAGTGTGGAAATTAAACATATTTTAAAACTTACTTGAAGAGTTGTCATTTCTCAGGTGTGACAAGATCGTTTAAATTAATTTCACTAACATATAATTACTGAAATATTACGTATAATCACAACATTATCGCCCAAAATACTTGCAGGGAAACCAGTAAGTTGCTCATGTACATACGATTGATAGGTTGCGTTGTTGATGTACAACATAAGTCATGTAAAATGAATATAAAAAGTGCCTTCAAATAAAACAATTACAGGTTAATTTTTAGAATTATGCAAACTTGTTTATATTTTAAATGCTAGTAATAAAAAAGTATATTACAAAATTTTTTGTGTACATTGTATATGTCCATTTCTTTTATCAAAGTGTTATAATAAATATATATGTATAGATATACAGCTATATATATATACATATATATATATATATTATAATAATTAAAATAAAAGTATTTAAAACAGAAGTGAATTTTTATATCTTTACAGCAGGAGTAATATTACTCAACTCATTTCAAGTTAAAGGTCATTCATTTTGGTGCTGTCATCTAGTGAAGTAAATAGAAACTATACAGAAACAGAAACTTTTGCAAATTTATTCAGGCAACCGTCTGAGCAAATTTTTAGAAACAGAAACTAATTGAATTTTCTATTTAATGCCATGAAGATAGTTTATCAATGCTACGATGATATTATGTGTTTGAACAGCTGTAGAGGTGAGCTGGAACCGCATGTTAAAATTTTTCAAGGTTTTCTTTCCGGTTGTTCAATTACGCGAAATTCTTAAAATCAATTATAAAAAACTAATAGAATGCCAAAAATCTAATTAAACACAAAAGAACTTGCAGAATAAAAATGAATTACACTCAATTTTTAGCTTGTAACAGACCATGAACTGTGAATAAGTGATACCGATAGGTAAAGTTTAGTAGCACACTGGTGGTTGTGACAATTTTGGCAGCTCACCACTGATCAACTGGACCAGGATAATACAAAACTGTTTGAAATTCGTAAGATGATATCAATATTTATTCAAACTAGAAAACAGATAAAATTTAGCTCTTTAACGTCAGCATTCGTACATAATAACGGATTAGGTGGGAAAATTGTTGAATAAGATTTGTGTGTAAAGGAAGTATGATTTTGAAAACTTCATCGTGACTCTATTTCGCAATTTCGCATTCATCAGGCTTTTTTGACAGAACTGTTTAAAAAATATATAAGAAATATATATTTTTTTCAATATTTTGAACTTTAAAAAAAAAAAAAAAAAAAAAACCATAAATATCTGTTCGAACGAGCGTTTTATTCATTTTTTTTTTTTTACTTTCACTCGAAATATCTTCGAAACTATTAAAGATAGATATTAGTAATTAGAGACAAAAATATGCATTAGGAAATTTAGTATCAAAATCTATTTTTATTTTTAGGAAAAGCTCTATAGTCTTTGAGTAATCCTATTTTCAAATTGAAGATCGAAAATTTTCCATTTTTCAAGTTTATTTTGCTTATATCTCAGCTAAAAATGGACTTCAAGGAGCTACAAAACTAGATTTTGTAGCTCCTTGAAGTCTCTACAAATGTATATAATTGGATTTTGGATTAGGTACTTAGCTTTCGTAATATAGTGATTTTAATTTCGATATTTTTGTATTTTAACCTGAGATTTCCAATAGGTGAGAAAGCGGTAATATTCAAAATGTTACGATTGTTTCAGCTCAATCTGTTTACTTACGCCTTAAACGTGAAAAATTGGTGCATAAGTACGAGACATTTTATTTTGTTTAAAAAACATTAGAAAGTTAAATGAACTTGGGAATTTTAAAGGTGTTTAATGATTGATAAGTTTTGAACTGAATAGATGGAAATATACGCATTCAAGTACGTATTTATGTGCCCCCAGGTAAGTTTATAGATTGACTTGAATCTAAGATTTCGTCAGATATATTGTATCAGTTTAATTGATATACCGTCAAGCACGTTAGTAAAATAATTTGCCATCTTGACATGCAGTCTATTCTCGGAGTATCCAGGTGAAATCAGGCAAAAACTAAAAGTACTAAATAGCTATAAACAGTTAGCGAGTAATTCATAGCGCTTTCAAAACCTGTAAAAGAAGCAAATGAGTCTGAGAAAAATCGAATAAACTTATTGAATTTTTGGAGTTTTATTTTACTAAATGTTATTCATTCAAAACCATTTCGGCTCCATCGAGCCAAAACTACTTCCGATTTGTTTCCAAACATATATCAAACGGATACATTTATTGGTGTGACAAAAATAAAAGTAATTATATTTGGATGAAATCTCTTATAGAGACAGTTATATCATTTATCTTGCACTATTAATTGTTTCAGAGTACAGTTCCTTAAAAAAATCTTAAACGTCCTAAAAATGATTTCACTATATCGATAACTTCGTTATAAATAACTAACATTTTTTTCCAAAGAATATACATAAGAGGGTCCCCCAAAACTCTTCATCATTGTAATAACTAATCATCATTTCTGGTTAAAAGCTGATGATATATAAACTGTCTAGAATCTTTACACTAGATGGCAGCACTACAATAAAAGAATTCAATAACTTAGAGAATATCAGTAACGCACCATATGAGTTGGAACTGCAGGAGGCGGAATAAATATGGAAGAGAGATCAATGAATATATAAACAACAATAACATTAGACACATTTTTCCACAAACGCACACCCACTTAAACCAAAACTCTCACGACACTACTATCGACTTTGCACTCACTAATAATATCCCATACCCACACTCTATTGAAACAATTAACTACCTAAGCTCAGATCATCTACCAGTTAAACTTACCCTCTTTTTTACACAAAACATCCCCATTACACCATCACTTAAATCCGTCAAATGGGATAAATTCACCCACTACCTAGCCAACACTCAATTAATTTTCGCTCGATACAGCAACACCTACGACATCGACACAAACGTAAACACACTAACAAATCATATTAAAGAAGCCCTAGCAGCTGCCACTACATACACCCCCCCTCCCACATACCATAAACTTCCCCTCTCAATCAAAAAAATTATTAAAGAGAGAAACAAAATCAGAAAAGCATGGCAATTAAACAGACATCCGAGTACCAAAAACCAATTGAATATTCTAAACCGTCTTGTGAAACGTAAAATCCAAACTCATAAACAAAACTCATGGAAAGAGTACATAAACTCACTCGCACCTCAGGATAACTCAATATGGAATTTTCTAAAAATAATTAAAAAATCAAACAAAGGAACCACTCATATGATTACAGACAAAGGAACTACCCACATAAATTCTGAAATCTCAAATACCCTGGCAGACAATTACCAATCCCAATTTACTATTAATAAAGAATTAACATGCCAGGACACCGAACTTGAAGTCAAAAACACAGTCCAAAACTTCATAAACACGCCCCCTACACACATAACCAATCCTACCTCCCCATCTGAAATTCTCACAGAAATTAAGAACTTGAAAGCGAGAAAGTCTCCTGGTATTGACGAAATAAACAACAAAGCATTAAAATCTCTCCCCATCAACATTATATACTTCTTAACTCTACTTACCAATGCTATTCTACACTACAACTATTTCCCTAAGAAATGGAAAACCGGCATAATTGTTCCAATCCTGAAACCCGGAGAAAATACAACCATCCCACAAAGCTATAGGCCCATCACACTTCTCACATCTATTAGCAAACTTGTTGAGCGCATCATACACACGCGTCTTAAAAACCACATAAACCAGCATAACATAATTATACCCGAACAGTTTGGCTTTCGCCCACAACATGCCACAACACACCAGTTGTTAAGAGTCACTGAGTTCATCTCCGAAGGAATGAATATCGGACTTACAACTGGAGCCATACTCCTTGACGTAGCGAAGGCCTTCGATCGCATCTGGTACGATGCTTTAATATACAAATTAATTAAGCTGAACTTCCCAGAAGCTCTTATACACCTTATATACTCATACCTTCGCTGCAGATCTTTCACAGTCCGCTTCAACAACACTTACTCAACACATCGTCCTGTGAGTGCCGGAGTCCCACAGGGCTCCCAATTGGCCCCGACACTCTTCAACCTATACATTAATGACATACCCAGTTCCCCACACACACATATCGCTCTCTATGCGGACGACACAGCAATTTACACTAGATCCTCAAACTTTAATTTCGTGCGCTCTCGATTACAAAAACATATAAACATACTTTCCTCCTGGTTTCAGAAGTGGAAAATAAAAATCAACCCAAAAAAAACCAACTGCATCCTTTTTTCCAAGAAAAAGAAAAAACTCCCCCCCCCCCCCCCATTAATATTAATAACACTCCCATTCCGTACACGAATAATTGCAAATATCTTGGCATAACTTTTGACAAAAAACTAAATTTTAAACAACACATTGAAACCACCATCAAAAAATTCCACATAGCCAGAGCCAAGCTATATCACATCCTACACTCACCCCATGTCAACTACTCAAACAAAATACTGTTATATAAAACTGTGCTTAGGCCTGTGTTGCTGTATGGATCCGCCGTCTGGGGTTTCACGCCCAAAACAAACCTAAATAAACTCCAAATCATTCAAAACAAAACACTAAGAAGCATTAGAAAAGCTCCCAGATTCTTAAGAAATGACGTCATTCATCGGGACTTTGGAGTAAATCCCATTAAAAAAGAAATCAAAAAACTTGCAATTAACTTTTATAACAATATCCCCCTTATTCCAAATCGTGAACTTCAAAATCTAAAAAGTTATGACCCACACCAGTGGAATTTTAAAAGAAGACCTAGGATAACAACAATACTAGAATAAACACTGCATATCAACATCTACTAAAAATCAATATAATAGCCTTAATGAAATTGCCATCCCTGAAGCCCATCCAACTTACTGAATATTAAGAGATTGATTCAAGATTAACAGTATTGAAAATGAACCAATAGAAAAGAGACAGGTTTTAAACCAATAGACAACAACCTTCCCACCCTATTTTCATACTGCCTTCGGGTGCACAACAAGTATAGTGTATCATGCTCAGATTCTCCGAGAGATACAGCCCACTGAGGCTAAGTGCTCTATTTAGCGACAAACGCAACGGATGATGAGAATATCAGTAAATTATAATTTTTTTCCGGTAGATAGCAGCTATACAATCGAAATTAAATTAGAGTCTCTTTATAACAATTTATAAAGGAGAATACAAAAAGAAAGTTTTGTGACGGGGTCGAAAATTCGAATTCGAGTTTTTAACAGATGAGCCCGTTTTAAGTGTCTCAGAACACGAATCGAACGTTTTTGAAGTGATGTCTGGTCTAAGTGTGGTGTATATGTAGTGTGTCTGTGTGTGTATGTGTGCAGTGGCCGATCTTTGTATTGTTGCACCCTCAACATTGTCTTTTACCTTTCCCTTCCACCTAGCCTTCATGTGTTAGTGAAAAAATAATATATACACCGAAAGAATAATATATAGGTTTCATGTATTCTTATATGAGGTATGTGAGGAAAACAAAAAATATTAATTTGCTATTCAGTTCCGAGTTATACAATTGCTTCAGCATTTTGTTAACGATACCTGTGACCATAGCTGAAGGAGAAAGAAGCTTTTCAAAGCTAGAATTAATAATAAAAAAAAAGCACCTACGAACGAGAATGATGGACCAAGATAGATTAAATAGTTTTACCTTGTTATCCATCAAACACGAAATTTGGAAAAATTTAGATTTTAAATGCCTTATACATACTTTTTCTGAATTGAAAGCCAGAAAAGAAACATTAATTTTATTTAAATTATATTCTTAAAAAAAAAAAAAAATTCCATGACCAAATATCATTATTACGTGCAGGGGCGGCAAATAGGGGGCGCGAGGGGGCGCGGTCGCGCCCCCAAATTTTTCCTCGTCGTCTATCAGCTTCTCCCATTTTTTATCGACTGTCCACTGGTCAGTTTTCTCTCGCCATGGAGCTTCAAAAGTGCCAACCTTCACAGTGAAGTTCCCACTTCCGGCTGGAAGGAATCCTTTTCAACTTGAAAAGATTTGGGTGATGTTATCCTTTTCACTTGAAAATTTCAAGTGTCCGATTAAATTTATGTGTTGTTAGCGCATGTTCATCCATTCCTTTCGCTGGAAATGCATTTCAGCAGTTCAGTGCAATATATTCTTCCATAGAAACATCATATAAAAGACATGCTATTTTCGAAAAAATTCGCTCATCAACAAATGCTTTTTCTGGAGGCTCTTCAACTCTGCAATCACTAAGTGAAACGAGGTGGTCTTCCAGAGTTAAAGCCATAAAAGCACTACTTGATAATTTTGAAGTGGTGATTTTAACACTGGAAGAATTATCTGAAAACGATTCTCTCAATGGTGGAAGAGCCGAAGCCCTTTTAACATGCATGACATCGTTCGAATTTTTGTTCACTTTGTTTGTATTGAACAGTGTTTTTGATCAATGCAATACTCTCTCAAAGCATCTTCAGTCATCTGATCTAAATTTTCAGGCTGTGCAAGCTTTGGCTAAAGCTACTATTGAAACTGTTAGTTCTTTTCGCACTGATGCATATTTCAATCAAGTGTGGAGTTTTGTTACAGAACTTCGTGAAAAAAATTCTTATTCTGGACCAAAACTGAAAAGGTGTAAAAAAA
Source organism: Amaurobius ferox (assembly GCA_951213105.1). Taxonomy (NCBI): domain Eukaryota; kingdom Metazoa; phylum Arthropoda; class Arachnida; order Araneae; family Amaurobiidae; genus Amaurobius; species Amaurobius ferox. The sequence goes on along the minus strand of OX578149.1, from coordinate 73,365,816 downwards.
TTCCAAGCGAATTCGGAGGCGGTGAAAAAAATCCCCATGATGATGTTAAATCATATCACAGAATCAATATTCAATATGAAATTATAGATTCAGTATCTAATGAAATTGAGACAAGATTTAATGAGAACAATATATCTGTTTTGTTTGCCCTTAGTTCAGTATTATCCGGATCAGATGTCGAAAAAGAAAAAGAAAATGTTTCAACCATATGCAAAGTATATGACTTCCAGAAAGAGGAATTGCGACTGTTTTATTCAATGGTGAAAAATGAAAACATAGTCCATCCCAATTTTAAAAGTCGCCTGGATTATTTTAAAGAACGGAATTTTAAAAAATGTGTTTCCTGTCATAACATTATTAGTTAAATTGTTTTTGACTGTGCCAATCAGCTCAGCCAGTTGTGAAAGGTCTTTTTAGTGTCTTAGGAGGCTGAAAAATTATTTTCGCAGTACAATGGGACAAGAAAGACGTTCATCTTTAGCTGTTTTAGCTATAGAACAAGATATACGACTGGATTATGATGATATTGTAACAAAATTTTTTCTTCTTTCAGACTCTAAGAACCGGCGTTTAAAACTTCAATAAAATGTAAATAAATATACATATTTGTATTTAGGAAAATTATGTTAACAACAATTATGTTAACACAATTATGTACAAAAATTATGTTAACAATTATTTTTCTCAACATCAATTCAATTTTGTGATCCCTCTCCCCCCCCCCCCCCTGTTAACAAGCATTTTATTTATTGCATATTGGGGATTTTCATACATACAAATCTCGCACCCCCAAATTGAATGCTGAAATGCCGCCCCAGATTACGTGCACATATTTTATATTCATAACAATAAATTATAATTTTGAATTTTTTGTTTTCTTATTTGTATGAACCACAAAAATATTTTCGTCCCGGGTCCCGTATTAACCTTGATTACGCAACTTCATTAAGAAAACTCCATTCTTTTAAAATGCATAGAGGGTTTTATTATTCATTTTATGCACATTATTTATTGTTTAATATAAAAGGTGAAATACGTAATTGGTGTTTTAATGGCAAAGGAGATTTTACGATTTCTCTTAGTTTCTCCATTCCGCTTTCGATTATAGTTTAACTATAATGATACCGATACATGAACAGTTGGAATTGGATTCAACCTTAAACCTGTAAAGGTAAGCTATGAAATGGCCATGACCGGTAAGAAAATAGATTGAAAATTTGTTTGAAATTGTAAAAGAGGAGTCAACAACAAGTAAGAGCGCTTAATACAATTAGTACTTCCAGCAGACATATGCAAAACAGACATATGCAAATTAGGTAACAGCAATTGTTTCGAGGGGGTTTTGATTCCTCTTCATCAGGTCCAAGCATCAGTGTCTTTGTTTAACAAACGCCAAGCAAGAACTGTAAGGTGGCAGGCCAAAAAACAGTAGAATACATATATTTGAAACACCCAAAGAGCCAGACATTAGAACGAAACCTCAGTCATAAAAATATCAACATCGAGCTACCTTAGCCCACACAAGCGCCAATAGAAAGAAATGCAACAAAAAGTCATGGATTTATATGATATTAAAATAAAACCGGGGGAGAAAAAGGAAATTAAAATTTTTGAATTATCAATAACAATAAGAGAATGGGGAGAAATTCGAGAAAAGAAGAAATAAACCCATCCATATAAAAAGATAAAGGTAGCAAAATTGCGAAAATAGTAGCTAAAAGGAGTGAAATACGATGAAAGCATCAAAGATATAAAAATTGGAATAACCATATTCTAAATCCACGAAAATGTATAGCAAATAACAAAATGAAGGAAACAAGCTGTTTCGGGGTCAAATGAGTTAGCTATACTTTCATCAAAGCACAGAACTTTAGGAAGCAGTTAATTAAGCGATAACTAAACAAGCAACAATAATTAAAGAAATAATAAAAATTAAGGTAAAACAATCAGTGTTACATTAGATAGAATAATCAAATAGCATACACCGGTTAGGTAACCGGTAACTGAAGCTATATGAAATAAATTTATCAACTAACTTCAAAAGATATGCGATTCAGTCACATTAAAGGTCGCAATGGAAGTTATATGAAATGTGAAGATTATATCAAAAATAATGGAAGTAACGAATTTCGGAAGCTATATTCAAACAACATGCAAACAAACTACGTTAAACGTTTCCAAACATAAAACTGGAACTTAGAAAATATGAACAAAATAAGAAAGTTACGGTTTCGGAAACTATATCAGCTAACAATTGTCAGTTAAGCTGTTTTTAATTTTTTAGAAAAGGAAGGGTTCAAAAAGATCGTACCAATTTTTAATTGTAAGATTTTTGAAATAATCCTATAATCAAAAATAGTAAGTGTTTTAACAAAATCGTTACGTCCCGCTTAAAATTTATAAACTGAAGTCTGAAAGTTCGACATTCTCAGAAATCTATAAAGTTAAGCTCTCCCGAATCCGGCCTGCGGGTCGTACAGTCCTCCAGTTCCCAGTGATAAAAAAATAACATATATATTAATCTATCAATTCTATTTTACTTACTTTTGTTTCACGAATCTTATTATTTTATATTCGTCCAGCGGGCTGCAAATGACCCGCGAGACGGAATTACCTCACCTCTATTTTTACAACCTGATAATCTTGTGATATATTCTTTCAATACAGAATTTCATTAGCGTTCATCACATTTCTTCATATTAAATGTTCGGCATCTGTGTATCAATAGCAAATATCGCCAGAAGGCTACAATTTCACTCATAAAGAAAAAGGAAAAAAAAATCGTAGTCCTGTTCCTCAGTGCATAGTCCAAACACCTTGCGAGAAAAAAAATACCCGTGCAGAGAACTCCTAAATCAAGATTCCCTTTAAAAAGCCTACCCAAAGAGCAGGTGTTGGACGGTGCTTTAAGAAAAGACCCTCGAGTACAACAACAGTGATCGGTTGTGGGGGGGGGGGGGGGGGGTCTTAAATGCCCTGCACGCGCAGGACTTGCTGTTGCACGCGAATGCACGGTTGTCCAGATGGGCAGGTACACAAGCAAGCGTCGCAAGGTGATTCCTTGCGCCAGATGTCTGCGTCTAGCTTTCGTGGTCAGTGACCTCATGGCCCTTTCGGTTTCGAGTGACCTTGAAGTGGACAGTGGTCTGCCTGGGGGAAAGTGACAATGTCTGGCGGTTTGGATTTGAAGGACCTCAGGTGAAAGTCAGTCTGAGTAATGACATTGAAAGTGAAAAGGTCTTGTTCAGAAGCATGGGAGGACTGGTCATAGAACCCTCCAGTCCCGGTGCAATCATCAGACCGCGCTGACTGGGGGCCGATTGAGGCCAATTTCCGCTTGATAAGTTCCATGAATTTATCGATTGTAGTATATAAGAGAAAAACTTTTCAAATTTACCGGATAGTTCAAAAGTACTCGCCCACTCCGTTCAGGGAACTTTAGTGTAAAGTGACCAGATTTTTACATTACCGTGTTTTTGTGTGGAAATAATAATGTTTTCTTAATAATTTTTAAACTTGAGATTTTTACAGAAAAGTGGGTTGTAAGAGACCAAATACATTTCGAACATTTGAGCGATGTCTGTCTGTACGTACTTTTGATGTGTGGGCAAAATAATTCAAGAACAAAATCTTTGCCGTTATGAAATTTGTGTATACCCATTATGCAAATAACTTTTTTTTTTTATTTCCAATGGCAGAGAACAAGATAAACATAATTATACAAACAGTGCGAACTTGATACATATAACGTGAAAAGTCAATAACTCATAACAAGGCCAGAGCCGTGTAACCTGTTAGCCGTCACATGACGTTGCCCCGGCGCACCAGTGGAGGCCGGAAACATATCGCGCCCAACGACACAACATCCATGCCTGCAAGTGGGATTCGAAGCCACAACCCGGCAGCCGAACGATCACTAGGAAACGCTTGCCTTTGGCCGTTCGACCAACGCGTCGGCTTATGTAAATAACTAGAACTAAGGATTTTTTGTAATTTGTATCATAAGTGTACGATGTATCAGAAATTAATGATTTCCATTGCATCATTTTTTATGAGGAACTTAAAATTCAATTTACATTATAATATTTTCTCTCTCTCTCTGTATATATATATATATATATATATATATATATATATATATATATATATATATATATATATATATATATATATATAATATATATATATATATAATTAATATATATATATATATATGGTTAGTTAGAGTTAAATACTCAGACCTGAGGAGGAATTTAACTCTGACTAATCATCGAATTTGGGTTGGTGCTGTTCTCTTCTCTTATCGGCAATATGGCCGTGAATTTGCTTCTATGGTGATGTTAATATTACTTGATTTTTTATTTTTATTATTATTACATATTTCTAATATATATATATATATATATATATATCAGCTACTGAAATTAAACTTTGAAATATACACTGAAAAATTCTGACTACGAATAAATAAAATAAATAAAATGAATCGTTATTTGTGAAAAGGGCATCAGTCAAGCTCGCTGATATTCCGAATAGCCTGCGATTTTCTTAGGCAGAATTTTTTTTTTTCCAGTCATTGGCTTAATTTACTTATTTTTTAGTGTTTCTGATTGATCGATTCCATTTTACTAGGTAACCATTAAAATATTTTAGCCAAAAGTTAAAAGAATTTTGAAATGTTTTGACAATTCTTAAAAACAGAGTATAAAAATTTAGAAAATGAGAATATTTTAGTTCTCAGAGAACTGTGAGAGTAAAACATGGAGACTGTGAACTATCTAAGGAAAAAATGAGACCATCTTGCTTTAGCCATCCCACATTACATCGTACTTTTCAGTGAATAACACTGTACAGTCAATAGAACATTTCGATAATTCGAAATATTCTATGACCCGAACAGTGACCATCTTACCACTGAGGCAACAGATTTTAATGGGCACCAAATTTGATAATTAAATTTTATTATTTACATATTTTAATAGTTAAATTTTAGATAAATTATTCAAATTTCATGGTTAAATTTCAGAACTATAAATTATAAAGGAAAAAAACATTGATGTAGACAGCACACGACTTTATCGATACAATGACTTTTCACAGCGAAATAGTAGTGTACAAGATACATGGTACAATGATTTTTGGATTTAATTAATATCACGTAAATTGAAATTTAATTTGCTTGCGTGTGTGTACGTGTGTGTAGCCATGATAACTCAAGAACAAATGCATCCACTTCTGTCGCATTGCATGTTTAGATACGTTATGTTATAAATTAGAGCTAGATTGAAATTTTAGAAATTATCATAATCAGAACTCTAATTATTCGAATTTTAAGATTTTCATGGCATTATTCACTGTAGAAAACAATAATAATTCCCAAAACAATGATGATAGTATATGGCATAAGGAGGAAATTTATATTTGGAACTATTGTATGGATGTTTGTGATATCAAAATGATTTATATTAACACAGATAAGCCAAATGTATCCATCTGTTGCTAACTAAACTCGTGCCAACGTAGAAAAAGAAACATTTAAATAATATTTACGAAATATTTTAAAGGAATAGCATGGGTACAATATATGAAATCTTCTTTCTTTTTTGCACTCTGATAATGAGTAGAATTGGACACAATGAAGTATGAATGTAGGAGAATGTCAAGTAGACTCCCATTTCATATATTTTTTCATATCCCACAATAGAATTACCTGCACTTTTTTAATATCTCACAATAGAATGAAGGAACAACAAAGTAATTGATATCAAACTTTTCTAATTTATTTGACTAAAAAAAAGTATGTAAAAATTAAAAAATATGTAGTTTTAAAATTTTAAATGCTCATACTGTATGCTTAAGGAAGTAAAAATCAGAACAGTTCCGATGAAATCGGAAAAAATATGGCAACCCTTCATTTCGGATTTGAATTTCGAAATAATTAAGTTGGCTCAAAAGCGATGGTGACCGCACTGGATCGCGATCAATCAAATATCCCCTCTTGGTATAAATCTTCAACTGTAATGAACTTTAATATGACAGATGTCAATAAAATTTCCGAAGTTAAGAGCTTGAAAATAAAGAGCAGGTGGCCCGGAATGAGCTCTCGTGCCGAAGTGGAACGTGGCAGATATTTTCGCAGGTGATGATGTAATGTTAGGTAAAGAATACGATTTTTCGTCTGCCGAAAAAGGCTAGTTATTAGAAGTTTCTAATTACCTTTTATTCCAGATTAAAGTATGGTTAAGCATTATCAAATAGATTCCTTTTTATCTGTTTTATTTAGAGCAAGGTTAACGTACTTCCTCTTGCGTAATGTGAATACTAATGATAGTTTCTGAAATTTTGAGGAAATTCTTTTTTCATGGAGTCCGCAAAACATATTTTCCCGAATTTTGGAGTTTTCGAAATCTTTATACAATACCATGGGCTTATGCATAATTTTTTTCCATGGGTGCTAAAATGGATTGCATTGAAAATTTAGAATAACTATCAGCCTTGAAATATGTATTGCTATAAAGTAAATTTGAATAGATGGTATGAGCATTACATTTTAAGAAATAGTGTACATAGCACTTTTAGAAATTAGTATGTACCACCTTTAAAAAGTATTCCCTTTTTCATAACAGACTTCTAATCTTCCTGGAAACAGAGCAACTAAACTAACAAATTGGACATTCATAAACATACCAAATGCAATAATCCTAAGTTTTCCTTTTAGGTATAAGCTTAAATTGTTTTTATTCATATACACGTGGAAGAAAACACATAGTTGTGGTTGAATGTTCTAATTCCAAAAAGCATTTTCTTATTTTTTTTCTCTTATATTTGGCTTTTAATTAAATTAACAATTTTCAAGCGGAGTGCTTTTTAACCCCGTGATCCCTTCCACCCCCAAATACGCCCATGTACAAATCAGTATCTCTGTATGTATGTGCTTGTCATGCTTGACGATAGATTTGGCGATTTTAGTCAGAAATTTTGTGAAAAATCGTCGACTTGTCTTTTGGTAATTGTTATAAAGATAACGATAATTCAGTATCTACGAAAATCACATTTAATTTATTTTATAATCCATGTCGCTCTGTGGGAATTTTTAATTTAGATTAATTTAGATCTTGATTGTAAATATGGCGAGTTTCACTGTTCGTGTGGGTGCTGTTCGAGATCTGCAACGGCGGCGCAATCCTATTTGTAATATGTCAATAAAATTATTTTACTAAATTTATTCCTCATCACACAGTTTGTGATTATTTCAAGAATGAGTTAAGTGTCATCTGACGTAATTCAGAAGCTTATAAATTTGAATTTTCTCCCCTGAAATTTCCTGCAATATATAAATTAACATTTTGATTTATTATTACAATCTAGAGAATAACATTTTGCTAAAATCTAAATATTATTTAGTTTCTGTGTTGCTAATTTCGGGTAAATATCACTTTCCTCGTCTCCTCTTATACCCTTTCATGCCTCACAGATTTGATGGATAAAAGACTAAACTCATAATGAAACAGAATAATTTTAAACTGTTTTAAAATCAATTTTTAACAGCATAAATATGATCAACTGGAATGTGGCTCCACTCGACTTTCTCAAACCAGAATTTATTTATTTTTCAAATTTTACAAGAAAAAATTTGATAAATCGATGTAGTTTGTCTAGACGATTACAACTATAGTGTGTTGCCCTTCATTTTAAAGGGCTTGAAAAAATATTTCGATCGATAGCATACTTGACAATATACCCCACCCCCTTAGGGTAATTTGTTCCCTAAGGGGCTAATGACGTCACGAACAAAAAAAATTGTATGACGACTATTTTTCATAACAATGATTATAACTATTAAGTTTCGTGATCATTGAACCATAAATAAGCTCTTTTATGCATGATTATGTCAAATTTTGCCCTATACTACCATATTAAAAACATGAAATTTCAAATAAATTTCTCAGTTTTCATTTGAATTTAAAAAAAATTCTATCAAGTTCCAGATTTTTTTGATAACAAAGCGGATACGAAGTTTCGTGAAAATCCATTAATATTTGTGGCTGTTATCGTGTGTGCAAAAAAAATGAAAACATACATACAGACGGACAACACTCCAAAAATAGTCAAAATGTGTTCAGGAGGTCTTAAAACATATGTTGGCATCAAAATCTCGAATTTGAAAATTTTCGTGAAAACAATACTTTCTCTATAATATATTACATGGCGTCAGAAAGTAAAAATCTGATGTGAACTAAACAGATCCTTTCCTAAATACTGCCTTAATGGGTACTAACTTTTTTCCTGGGTAAATAACCATATACAGTTTCGTTAAAATAAAATGATTTTTATACTCGCTTGCAATTAATTTATTCACACTAAAAATTCTATATTTATTCTATGTATATACCATTTTATGCGGCAATCGTTCGTATTACAAGAGTTTAATAAAGTAGATTAAAAAAAAAACTGTTCATAAATTTGTTCTTTAACTTTAAAAGACGAAAAATATTTTAAAATGTGCAAAAATATTAATTGGAAAATAACTACAGCGCGAAAAGTTCCTTGCAAAGAATTTGTAAAATAAAAATATTTTTATAGTAGCATATGATTTGTTTATTTGCACTAAAAGTTCTTATTTATGTTTATATACATTGAATGTATCATTCATAACAAAGGGGTTTCTTTAAAATGAGACTGAAACTAAGTTTTTAAAAAACGTGACCTACAAATTTTGTAAACTATTTTTAAATGTATGAAAAGTACCAAAAGGAATTATTTCATTGGAGAAACTGCAACACAAAAAATCCGTTGTAAGCGATTTTTTTTTATAAATTAACTAATTTGAAAGTAACAATATTTTGTTCAATAACACAAAAAGTTCTTTATTTATACTAATACCAATTGAATTCGTCAATCGTTCGCGATAAAGGGATTTGTTGTATTGAAAATAAGTTCTTAAAGTGGCCTACAAATTTAAAGGAATAGAAAATATTTTTAAATTTGTAAAAAAATACCAAAATAAAGAATTTTATTAAAAATAACTGCAAAGCCAAAAGTTCGGTTTTTTTTTTTAAATAAATTTCTTGAAAATTGCCCTAATCGACACATTATTTTTTTTTCTTTTTACGAGTATTAACTGAATTTGGTAATTGTTCAAAATAAAGGAATTCGTTATATCGAAATTTAAAGAAATTTTTGATGAACGTGTTTTTTAAAAGACAAAACGTAATCTCAAATGCTTAAAAAAAATGCCCCAAAAATTCTTTAAGATGAATTGTATCGCGAAAAACTCGTAGCAAACGAGTTCTTCAAAATGAAATTATTTTTCTACTCACACGTAATTAGTTCATCCACATCAAAGTTCTTTGTTTGTATAAATCTATCCATTCAATGCAGCAATTGTTAGTATTATAAGGGATCGTTATAACGAGATTTAAAAACATTTTTATAAACTTTTTCATTAGATGTAAAAAGACAAAAACAATTTTAAAATACATGATATGTACCAAAACAAAAATTTTATTAGAAAATAATTGTATCGCAAAAAGTTCGTAGTAAACGAGAAAATGAAATTATTTTTCTACTCGCACATAATCAGTTCATCCACCTCAAAATTCTTTGTTTGTATAAATCTATCCATTCAATGCATCAATTGTTCGTATTATAGGGGATCGTTATAACAAGATTTAAAAACATTTTTATAAACTTTTTCATTAAATGTAAAAAGACAAAAATAATTTTAAAATACATAAAAAGTACCAAAAACAATAATTTTATTGGAAAATAATTGTATCGCGAAAAGTTCGTAGCAAACCAGTTTTTAAAAATGAAATTATTTTTCTACTCACACATAATCAGGTCTATCACACAAAAAGTTCTCTATATTTATTCATTGAATGGTGCAATTGTTTATATTATAGGGTTTCGTTAAAACGATATTTAAAGAAAACTTTTTAGATAAATGTGTTTTTTAAATTTAAAATGTCAAAAAGAGTTTTGAATTGCTTAAAATGTGCTAAAAGAAAGAATTTAATTGAAAAACAACTGTAACTTTCGAAAAGTTCGTAATAAACGAGTTTATTACAGTGGCGTCGCCAAGAGGTGATTCGGGGATTATAATTCCTAGTAACCCATAAGAACCCATTGAAGTTCCTAGCAATTATATTTGGAGATATCGGATACAAGATATTTTGTTACATCATCCTCTCCCGAATCTTTTTCTGGCAACGCTACAGATTTATTAAAAAACTTATTTATAAATTTATAATTACCGACATCTGCCTCAAAAGTTTGTAAACCTAAGTAAATAACATCCACACCAAAAGTTTTTTTTCTACGCACATTTAATGAATGCGGCAATCGTTTGAAATAAAGGGGTTCAGAAGAACAATAAAATTGTTTCTGATAAAAGTGTTCCTCGCACCAAAAAGAATTTTAAATAATTTTATCGCAAACAGTTCGTAACAACCAGTTTTTAAGATGAAATTATTTGCAAACACATAATTTGTTCTACCACATCAAAAGTTATTTATTTATATGTATATCCGATGAATGAGGTCCTCGAATTGCACAGGCTCGTTAAAAAAAAGTTCTAAAGAAGCTTTTTGTTCTTTAACAATAACAAGTAAAAGAATTTTAAAATGCTTAAAAAAATGTGGTAAAAAAGTATTTTAAAATGATTCGAAACATTCTGTATATGTTTATCCATTGAATGCAAAGAAAGTTCTTGAAAAGCGTAATATTCAATCGAGATTCTAAAATATACATCATAAAGTATCAAAGGAAAGAATATTATTTGAAATAATATAAATTTACTACAACGTTCGATGTAATCGAAATGAAATTATTTTTATACTATAGCTCATAATCAGTTCATCCACACCATGACCTGAGGCCACCATGTCCAGAGGCCACCATGTCCAGAGGCCAACGGCCGTACCGTGCTGATAACACCGGTTCTCGTTAGATCACCGAAGTCAAGCAGCATCGGGCGCGGTTAGTACTTGGATGGGTGACAACCTGGGAATGCACGCTGCCACAACTGCCGCCGTGTTCATGTGGAGTACGATCACGTTAAACATGTGAGTCCGTAAGTCCTTCCGAAAGGTTGGTGGTAGGAGAAAGAGGGTACGGTTCCTGTGGATGCCTCCCCCACTGGGTTCCGGTCTAAATTGGGTGGCACTGCCCGGCCGTCCAAACAGTTATCATACACCTTATATAGATCGGACGGTCTGGGTCTCAACAACAACACCACCATGACCAGAGCGCCAACTGCCCTACCGTGCTCCGGTTCTCGTTAGATCACTGAAGTCAAGCAGCATCGGGCGCGGTTAGTACTTGGGTGGGTGACCACCTAGGAACACCGCGTGCTGTTGGCACATTTCGGGTGCGGTAGCCCGGTGGTTTGCGCGCTGAATTTGCACGCTGCCAGAACTGCCGCCGTGTTCATGCGGAGTACGTTACGTTACGGAGTACGTTACGTACGATCACGTTAAACATGTGGGTCCGTAAGTCTTTCCGAGAGGTTGGTGGTAGGGGAAGGAAAGTACGGTCCCTGTGGATGCCTCCCCCACTGGGTTCCGGTCTAAATTGGGTGGCACTTCCCGGCCGTCCAAACGGTTACCTTACACCTTTCTGGTAGGGCGGACGGTCTGGGTCTCAACAACAACAACACCATGACCAGAGTAATATGTAACTGAGCGTGTTAATAGCCCTAAATTTAGTTTCACTCCATGCTTTAATCTATATAAATAAAATTGAAAATCTGTCTGTCTTTTTGTTTGTCCCATCATTACAGGAGAACAGCTGAACCGAATTTGATGAAATTTTGTGGGTAGCCCTGAAATAACCCTCCACTTAAAATTTGGGCCATGTTTCGAGTTTCTACGATCAGAGGGTTGGTTCTCTCGAGATGTTAATGAAAATCAAAACTTTCGTTTGTCTCATCATCGCGGGAGAACGGCTAAACCGAATTTAATGAAATTTTGTGGCTAGCCTTGAAATAGCCCCACTTAAATGTAGTCTAAGTTTCGCGTTTCTAAGAATAGGGGTTGTTGAGTTATTAATGCAAAATTAATTTTTTTTTTCTAGGAGTTCTACTCTCTAACTCTCTGGTTCCTTCAAACGAAAAAGCTTGAAAATCGTTAGTTTGAAACGTGAAAGTTAATTAAAACTCTATTTTTGAGTTTTGTGGGAGATTTTTGAGCTAATTAGTCACTTTCTGAAAATCGCAGGTTTGAAACATACATTTAAATGGAAACTCTATCACCATGTTTTTATTTTTTACAGGCTTACTCAACAATGAAATGTATTAAGAAATTAAAATGGTTATGTAATTATCAGCATTTTAGGAGGAAGATTTTTTCTTATATCATGATATATATTTTTTATAATTATTTTTTTGATTTGAATAATAAATAAATGGATGTAAAATTCATCCATTATATCTTATAAATGAACGATTTGATATTTCTTTTAATGATATTAATTGCGGACTGCTTACATCGCTTTCATTTATTTTGGAAGAGTTTTCAAACTTATATTTTGTCTTTAGCCAATAAACTCATATGTTATGTTTAGCCAATAAACTCATTTAGCCGATTGTTGAAACAGAATAAGAGTAGAACGGGTATATCTTCTAATACAATTTTAGTGTTTTCATTATTTACAAACGGGAACAGGATGTTTTATTCTACAGATCTGCAAATTCAGAGCTACGAATTTGGAGGGATATCGCGCTAACTTGGCAACTTTTCTTAAACGTTGCCAAATTGAAGGATATGTCGCTAAATTGATAAAGACGATGCTAAATTAATTAAATTAATTTTGTTTTGTTAAAAGAGAGTACTGAAATGATGTTTCGGTAGCATTTGTCTGTCAGTCCAACCGTCATGCTTAGCAACACATTTAGCGAATTTTTAAAATGTCGCCAAATTGATAATATGTTTGTAAATCCATAAAAATATCTTAAAATTGATAAAATTGCGCTAAATAAATGAAATTGTGTTTTGTTAGGGGATAGTATTGTGATGATGTTACGTCAATTTATCGCCAAGTGGGACTGTCAGTTCTACAATCCCACTTGGCGATAAATTTGGTGATTTTTAAAATGTCGCTAAATTGACAAAAATGTCGCCAAATTGATTAAATGATGTTGAATTTATCAACAGAACACCGAATCGATGAAAATTCAATGTTTTGCATAATTAAGTACGATTTTCTAGATAATCTCTGTCGTTTTGTGAAAATTAAAAAATATATTTTCTAAATTTGTTTACAAACTGGACGAGGATGCTTTATTCTTCACATCTGCGTGTGAAGATAATTTTGTACATCAAGCCCAGAGATTGTTATACATTTTTTTAGAAGAATCAAATTAAATATTTTGATAAAATATTTTGAATAACAAAGTCATTTAAATTACTATAGGAATTTACACATAATTGTGAATGTTAAGTTTCTTTATATTATATTTTACGTACAAGGAACGGATATACTGCTAATAATCTATATAAATAAAATTGAAAATCCGTCTGTGTGTTTATTTGTGGATATATTTGCGTGTTTATTTGTCTCATCACCGCACGGAAGAACGACTGCACTGAATTGGATGAAATTTTCAGGATAGACTTGGAATAGCCCTACTTAAAATTTAATACCTGTTTCGAATTTTTAAAACCAGTTAATAAAAAATTCACTATTAAACCTTCCATTGAGATAGAATTATGCAAACGATATTTGTTCCGCAAAATTATTTGAAAAATAAAATGATATAATGTTGCTAAGCAACGGAATTAAACGCAGTGAGTTTATATTTGAAAAATATATATCATGTTGGTAGGAAACGGAATTAAACCCAATGAGTTATTACAACAGTAAATATTTTTCGATTTAAATAATAAAGAAATAGTCATATATATATATATATATATATATATATATATATATATATATATATATATAATTGAAGATTTTTATGATTACTTGTAATATATATATACCCGAGAAATATCACATATATATATATATATATATATATATATATATATATATATATATATATATATATATATATATATTATATATATACATTTTTATTGGAATTACATTTTTGATTGGATCATTACGGCCTTTGGGTTTAACGAGTTTAGATTATTGATATTTTCAAATTCTTACACAATTTGTTTTATTTAGGCGAAACATTTATAAATCCATAATACGGGTATATCTTCTAATATATGGGTATAACCTTCTAATTTACGAAAATATAAATGATTACGTCTGTCAGTCCCTGAAACGCTTGGTGATAGATTTGACTGGCTTTTTTTTTTTAATGTTGCAAAATTGATGAAAATATTGTCGAATCGCCAAATTGATAAAAATGTCTCAAAATTGATAAAAAAAATATCACAATTGATAAAAATGATGCCAAATTAATGAAATTAATTTTGTTTTGAAAGGGGATAGTATTGTAATGATGTTTCGGTAGTTTTTGACTATCAGTCCATCCTACTTGACAACAAATTTGGCGACCTTTTAAAATGTGGCCAAATTGCTCAAATATCGCCAAATTAACGAAAATATCCACAAATCAATAAAACTGTTATCAACTTGATAAAAATGATACCAAATCAATGGAATCAATTGCATTTTGAAAGATGATAGCATTGTAATGATGTTTCGGTAGCGTTTGTGTGTCTTAGTCCAACTGTCCCGCTTTCTGACAAATTTGACGACTTTTTAAAATGCAGTCAAATTAATGAAAATGCGGTCGAATTGATAAAATGATACAAAATTAATTAAAATGACTCCTAATTTATGAAAATTTAATATTTCATAAAATTAAGTTCAATATCCTTAATAATCCCCGTCGCTTTGTGGGAATTGAATAATAGCTTTTGTACATATGTTTACAAACGGGACCAGGATGGGTTTTTTTCTTCAGATCTGCCTGTGAAGATAATTTTGTATAGCGAGAACAGCGATTATTATTGATCTTTTTAGGAGAATGAAATTAAATATTTTAATAAAATGTTTAGAATAACAATGTCATTTAAAGTATTATAGGAATATGCGTATAATTGAGGTTTTAATTCCTTTATATTATATATTCCGTGCGAAGAACGGGTATACTGCCAGTTAATAATAAAATCTGTTTTAAGTATTGGGGAATTTTCCCAAAAACCTTTACGACAACACAATCCAGGTCCTTTTAAGTAAGTGGTTTGAGCGGCGATTTGTTTTAAACGAAATTCTTTCTTTTAGTGCTATTTCAAGAGATGTTACCTTACGTTTTATCTTTTTAAACGGAAATTTGTTTATCTTCCAAACTTTTTTAATCTCGTTTGAACGAACTCATATAATAAGGATTGCAGCAACCTCACTGTATTTAATGAATATTTTCCACAAAAAACTTTTGATGTTGATGAATTGATTACGTTGTTGTCTAAATTTTAATTTAACGAACGCATTTCTTAAGAACTTTTCAAAGTGCAATAATTAAGTAAAATTCTTGTTTTTTGGTACTTTTTTAAGCATTTAAAAAGATTTTTGTTTTCAAAACATTCTTTCAATCTGGTTTTAGCAAATATCTTTAATGTTTGTATTCACTGGATTTATATTTTATTCCAGAACTTTGATGTGGACGAACTAGTATTAAAACTTTATCTCTGTATTTATATACTGGTATCAAAATTTCATTTTATCAAACTCGTTTGCAACGAACTTTTCGAATTTTCTTCGTAAAATCATTTTCTTTTTTTCTCCCCCCTCCAAGAACCATGTTTCTTAAAAAATTTCTTTAAATGTCGTTTTTATCTTCTTTAAATCTTGTTTTACGAATCTCTGTAATACGACTGCCGTATTCAATGAATATGTTATATCAAAAAATAACTTTTGGTGTATATAAACAAATTATGTATGAGTTTGCAAATAATTTTATTTTAACGAACTCGCTTATTATAAGCTTTTCAAAATTCAAATATTTTTCAAGAAAAATAATTAAATTGTCTTTAAAATTAAGGAACACGGTTTATCAAACGATTTTAAACTAGTTTCAACACACATCTTCAATACGAACGAATGTCGCTTTAAATTAATTATACCTCCCCCTCCCCCGAGGGGTACATTCCAAACTTGGTATCAATCGAAAAATTTTAAGCTCTTTAATATGAAGGATAACACCCTATAATTGTGACCATTTGAAGTAACGGTACAGATTTTTCACATTTTTAACACTTTACAACAAAGTTGAAAAGTGTTTATGACTTTGTTCATTCTGTCTGTCTGTCTGTCTGTCTGTCTGTCTGTCCGTTAGCACGATAACTGCCGTAAAAATGACTTAATCAAAATGAAATTTTAGTATGTTGTTCAGACAGTCTGTAGGACCTATGGGAATATAAACGAATAATATCACACAATTAGTTTTGGATTGAACTGTGATAAGGCTTTCACACCTCTGTGTTAAAATTGTATATTAAAGTATTGTTTTATTTCTGTGTGATTGAAAGTGTCAATTTCGAAATGTAAATGTCTTTTCTACATGTTTTCAATTACATTGACTTTTAAGGGAAGTGAACTCTAAAATCGCAAAAGTGTTTATGTTCCAGAAAAATAGTAATAGTTTTGTATTTTCGCTTCTCAGTCGCTAGTTGGGAACTTGCAGGTTTTGCGCACGCGCGCGTTTGAAAAAGGATTTTTGGAAGCAGTGTGGAAGGAGTCGTGGAAAAATGTAGACGTGTGTGTTTGATTCGCGTATGATCGCGAATTTTAAGAAAAGGTGGATTAATTTTGAAAGTGGAAGGATGTGATTAAAATATGTAACATAGTTCGACAAGTTGTGCGTAGAGTCGTTTGGCTCAGTTCAGAGATGAGTCACTCGTGTTTTTAAATGAATCAGCCTGGTAGTAATGGAATAATGAATCTTGTGAAAAGAGAAAATGGTTCTTTCACTGGTCGGCTTGAATCGCTAATAGGGCTAGAGGGAAAGCTCATTTTACAGCGATTTGTATTTGCCTGACTCCTCCTTGTGTCCTAAGGTACGAATCAACCAATCTACGTAACCAACCAAGATGTCGAATTCCGCCAGCATGATGTTGTGTAGTCAAGTTTCCCGACCATTATGGATTTTGTTCTGCGCAAGAATCTCGATGAGTTTATGCCGAGAGTCCATCCTGATATCCTTTCCCATGGTACAGAATTGTAAATGTTATATTTAAAAGAGACGAGGTAAAGTTTTATATATATTTAGTCTTCCACCTAACGAATAGAGTGTTAATTGTCAAATCCTCGTGAGTATCAAGTCATTGATGATGTTATATGAAAATGTCGTATATGTTCAAAGTATACAAATGTGATATATAAATGTCAAGTATAATATGAGGAATATTGTGTTTATTTTATGTATCAGAAAATATGTGTATTCTCTTGGTTCCTCTTCCTCCAGGGGTGTTCTTAATGGTCACCCTACCGAGTGTAACTCTGAGTTATTGCGAGAAATGCTTGTACTCCACTGTTTTCGATCAACTGCCTTGTTATTTCATGTTTAATAAATGTGTTTGATTTCAAAACTTTGTCTTCTCTGTCGAGTATACCAAAACGTTCGCGACAGAATTGGTGCCGTTACTTTTCTCGGTGAGTGGGGAAGAGCTGAGAGAATTAAAATTTTTAAAAATTTTCTTAAGAATTGAAATTTTGAAGGTTAAAAATTACCGTTGTGCTAAAATGAGTGTTTTCTTAAGTAAACAGAGTTCCATGTTCTGTTTTCGGTATTCTCAAAAACGAGTGTTCTTGGAATTTGATATGTGCCATTTGATAAAAAAAAATTGATTTGTTTGCATATTTATGTCATTTGATTTGATAAAAACTGGTTTTATTGTAAATACTGTTTAAGAACATTGCAATTGCATATTGTGTTAAACTATACGAGTATATTTGATTGTTATGCAAAATGGCTCCAATTACTAGAAACAAAAAAGTAAATGTCGGTAAGATGAGTAAAAATTCAAGTAAAAAATTAAATTCCTCCTTGAATTTGTCGCTTGATATTGCTACTGAGTCGGATACTGTTAATTCTAGAAGTAAAGTTAAAAATGTTAGCCACAAAGCTAAATCTAATGAGGAAAATATATCAGATAAATCGCCGGTATGTCTGAATTCTTCTTCTGGCACTTTGCCAAATCAAAACAGTGCTTCATCGGTAAATGATAACATGTTAAAATCATTCCATATTTTCACACCTAAGTTCGCACATCATATTCCAAAATTCTCGGGAAATTCAGAGCTTTCGTTGTCACAGTTTTTGGAAAAGTTAAATTTAGTAGCCACTCATGCAAACTGGAGTGAGTGTGACAAATTAGTTTGTTTGAGATTGAATTTAGAGGGGGAAGCAAATAGATTGATTGAAGAGAATCCAAAGCACAGAAATTGTAAAAATTTGCAGGAAATTATTCACATTTTGAAAGATCATTTTGAAGTGACCGAAAATGTTACTAAAAACATAATTTCACTCGTGAACTTTACACAGAGACCAAATGAGTCGGTTAAACAGTTTTCGATGAGAATCGAAGCTGCTTCATTTAAGGTTGTTCCGGAAGATGTAGATTCCGAAAGTGAGAATAAAATCAGGCAAACACTTTTAAAAACTTCATTTATTAATGGTTTATATCCGGAACTAAAAAGATTGGTGTTGTCACAAAACCCTAGAGATTTTTATTCGGCTAGAAAACTTGCAATTCTTGAGGAATCTATTTTAAATGAAAATAATGCTATGTACTTGACTAATCCGGTACTTACAAGAAAAGGTGTTCTCACACCAGAAAAATATGTTCTCACACCAGATCAAAGTGAAAGTATGTCAGATCTAAAAAGAAAAGTGTTAGAACAGGAAAGGGACATTGAATTTCTTAGGGGTAAAATAGAAAAATTTAAGTTTAATTCAGATAAAGTTAACGAAAAGCGTTCACCGCGTCCAAAGTGTGACAAATGTGGTAAATTAGGTCACGTTCAAGAACAGTGTTGGAAAAAGGTTTTTCAAAAAAGAGATGTGTACGGTATAAAATGTAGGAAAATTTATACCAGTCCTGGAACTAGGTATCACCAGGGTGAAAGACACAGAGGGCAAATGTCTGCAAATGAGTGGAAGTATAAAAAGCAAGGAACGCAAAATTATAAAAATAAGGAGTCATATAAATCTTTGCAAAATTCCAAAAATCATTCTTCTGGGAATCAGAGTAGATATCCCATGCACAATTATAATAATAGAAAAACTTTTGATAGGCAAACATCACATTTTGAGGAAAATAATATTTGTCATAATATTACAAATTCTTTGTCATCTTCTTCTATTATAAAAGGAAAATTAGTGAGCAGTGAAGTGTCAATATTGATTGATACGGGTAGTTCAATTAATTTAGTGTATGAGGAAGCTTTAAATACTGTACCCATTGCACATATGTTGCTAACATACAAACCAACAATTTTGCGTAGCTTTAGTTCACAAGATACTAAAGTTGAATGTTTAGCCACTATTTCACTAAATTTGGGAAAAGAAAGATTCCCTACCGAATTTTTTGTGTTAAAATCACCAGCTCCTATTTCATA
Source organism: Amaurobius ferox (assembly GCA_951213105.1). Taxonomy (NCBI): domain Eukaryota; kingdom Metazoa; phylum Arthropoda; class Arachnida; order Araneae; family Amaurobiidae; genus Amaurobius; species Amaurobius ferox. The sequence continues at coordinate 73,346,232 of OX578149.1, read as the reverse complement.
TAATGTAATCCTTGGTAACAAGTTTTTACATAAACATAATGCTATTATAGATTATAATCACTTCTGTTTTAAGTTTTCAAACTCTTCCATTCCTTTTGTTGGTTATCAATGTACGAATAATTTACTTTCGATTTCAAATCATGAACCGGCAAATGAGTCGGAAATTGCAGACTCAAACCTAAGTAGTGTCGCAAAGCGTATTGCTGTGCCTGACTCGCAGATGAGTAGTGGAAAAAATGTTCGTGTGGTAGAGGACTGTAAACCGAAAGAGTTCCATACGAATGCATGTGCCAAATGCAAAGCAGATCTGGCACCGGTAGTGAATGAGTCTCAGGTCATTCGGGAAGAGTATGTGAGCAGAAATTTTTCGGAAAATAATGTAGTGCCACATTTGGGTAGTGAAGAGGTACATATTAACGATTTGGAAAATGGAAGCAAATCTTTTAGAGATTTGGTAGTAAATGCACAGAATGTTACTTTGCATATGGGGGAAAAGCAAAATCATGTTAGAGGTGGTACTGAAGTTAACTTTGTCATTCAACACAAAAACAATCCATGTAATCAGCAATTGGTCCACGTTAATAGATTAACTCCTTTACCTCCTAGACGTAGTGAATTGATTTCTAGCACATATAATGATAACATTGATAATTCTTCAACTCAAGAAACAAGACAATTTAAAAGTAGATATTTTCTAAACCATCAAAATAGGGTTAAAACTCAAAATGTTCCTAATTCACACAAGTATGACTTGCGCCCAAGAGGCCAATTTATTCATTAAAGTTACTTGTCAATTAAGGCAATATGTCAAGAGAGCAATTGGCTCAAAAGTAAAGTAAAATGTTTAGATTGTGAAATTCTCACATTTTCAGAAAAAAAGACTGATATTGTTGTGAGATGGACAATTATGTTTCATAATATTATATTTTCAATTGTTTCACAAAATGTTTTGCAAAACTGTATGCTATGTTAAAATGGATCCGATATTTCTGAACTTCTGTGTAATTTGCTTTATGTGTCAGTCAGCTGAATGTTCTGTACTGCAAGTTCTGTGCCAGTGCAGCTTTCTGAATGTGAGTGCCATGTTAATCAGGTTGAAGTAGTGTTTTAAAATTCTAAATACTTAAATAATAATTTTTTTTGCTTTACTTTAATGATAAGCAGTAATGTTTTAAAGTAATTTTAAGATAATTAAGTACTTGATGGATTAGAGTTTTGGTAAGGATTTTTAAGGATAACTGATAATTTTTATCTCTGTTTTATTTTATGAATGTGTGAATGATTTTTTTTTTAATTTAAAGGTCTAGTAAATTTTAGAAAAATTTTTTTTGTCATTTGGTGTTTGTTGACTTATTGGTTGGGGGTACCGCCACCTCTAGGTTTGCAACTTTCTAATGGACTTGTTTCTTGCCTGGGTGCCTGATCAACATTCTTGGTTTGAAAATTTGTCTCATTTTCTAAATTAGTAATTTTTTTTAAATGTCTTTTAAAGTAATTTATTGGCAAGGTTGGATAATAGTTAATAAATTGATTTCTGTGAAAAGTAAATTTATAGAATTTTAATTGTAAAATTTTTGAAGAAAGAAAACTTTTTGTTTAGTTAAACTTTTTGTGAGTTGAGTAAATTAAATTTTCATGTCTCTGTGGTACTCACCAGAAAATGTATTAGTGTTTAAATTTTAAAAGGGGGCAATTTCATCATTTGTGTCTTGTTAATTTAGTGTTGTCTTGTAAAGGTCTATGCTTGTATTGAGACTTATTTTTTTTTGACTCACGAGTCAAACTTTAGGCCACTCTTGGATTTTGGTTATTATGCTGGTCATGATCTTGTTTGTTTTTGTTTTTTTTCTTTGATGTACATGTACATCGCTCAAAATTTACACTAAATTCCTCTCAATGGAACATATGTCATTGGGAACTTAATGCAGGTATTTTCCTAGTATTGTGTGGAAAAAATTCCCCGCTTTGCAGGAAATTTTTCTCCCGGGCCCCGAAGGAGTGTGATAAGGCTTTCACACCTCTGTGTTAAAATTGTATATTAAAGTATTGTTTTATTTCTGTGTGATTGAAAGTGTCAATTTCGAAATGTAAATGTCTTTTCTACATGTTTTCAATTACATTGACTTTTAAGGGAAGTGAACTCTAAAATCGCAAAAGTGTTTATGTTCCAGAAAAATAGTAATAGTTTTGTATTTTCGCTTCTCAGTCGCTAGTTGGGAACTTGCAGGTTTTGCGCACGCGCGCGTTTGAAAAAGGATTTTTGGAAGCAGTGTGGAAGGAGTCGTGGAAAAATGTAGACGTGTGTGTTTGATTCGCGTATGATCGCGAATTTTAAGAAAAGGTGGATTAATTTTGAAAGTGGAAGGATGTGATTAAAATATGTAACATAGTTCGACAAGTTGTGCGTAGAGTCGTTTGGCTCAGTTCAGAGATGAGTCACTCGTGTTTTTAAATGAATCAGCCTGGTAGTAATGGAATAATGAGTCTTGTGAAAAGAGAAAATGGTTCTTTCACTGGTCGGCTTGAATCGCTAATAGGGCTAGAGGGAAAGCTCATTTTACAGCGATTTGTATTTGCCTGACTCCTCCTTGTGTCCTAAGGTACGAATCAACCAATCTACGTAACCAACCAAGATGTCGAATTCCGCCAGCATGATGTTGTGTAGTCAAGTTTCCCGACCATTATGGATTTTGTTCTGCGCAAGAATCTCGATGAGTTTATGCCGAGAGTCCATCCTGATATCCTTTCCCATGGTACAGAATTGTAAATGTTATATTTAAAAGAGACGAGGTAAAGTTTTATATATATTTAGTCTTCCACCTAACGAATAGAGTGTTAATTGTCAAATCCTCGTGAGTATCAAGTCATTGATGATGTTATATGAAAATGTCGTATATGTTCAAAGTATACAAATGTGATATATAAATGTCAAGTATAATATGAGGAATATTGTGTTTATTTTATGTATCAGAAAATATGTGTATTCTCTTGGTTCCTCTTCCTCCAGGGGTGTTCTTAATGGTCACCCTACCGAGTGTAACTCTGAGTTATTGCGAGAAATGCTTGTACTCCACTGTTTTCGATCAACTGCCTTGTTATTTCATGTTTAATAAATGTGTTTGATTTCAAAACTTTGTCTTCTCTGTCGAGTATACCAAAACGTTCGCGACAGAACCTGGGTTGAAAAAATGAAATACATTGAGCCCTATGGGACCTAATTTTTCAAACATTTTTTAAGCGGATTTAAAATTCACAAATTGCTTCGAAAGTTTTAGGTAATATTCAAATTGTTCCATAAAATATATAAAAAGAATTTCAGCGAAATATATTCAGTAGTTTTTTAAATAAAAATTAAAATAATAATTACACCTCTTATATGAAACGATCACGTGACCATGATATGAAACGATCACATGACCCATTTCAAAATGATATATGGCATCCATCTTGTTTCGAAATCGTGATTTTTTAAGTTCTTTTTAATTCATATTGAGTGTTGTATCCGTCCTAAAACTACTTTATTTTTGCTTAAATTCTATGCATCTACATACTGAAACAACGCAAATACAATAAATTTGAGTTTAAATGCTCATCCAAATTTGATTATTTCTACAACGAAGCCTATTTTTCACCTATGTAAAATGTAAACAGCAAAATATGTAGAATGAGTGGTATTAGAATTGCTGTATTTCTTTAACACAAAATAATTTAGCCCATGGAGTCTGCATGGCTGATATGAATGAAATATTCAATCTTTTACAAAGAGAAGAACGATTTTTTTCGATGAAGTTTTAAGCATAGAGTTTAATTAATTGTAGCTCCATGGTCTTAATTTTTAAATAAAATAAATTATTATAGTATTGTGATGAATGAAATAAATGGGAGAAAGTTATGAATGAAATGCCGTTTTTATAGAGAGATCCAGGCGTGTTATTTTTTCTATGACGTCATTTGAATGAATTTCAGTTGTTTTCGAGGAAGTTTTCAAATGTAATAAATTATCGTAGTATTATGATAGTTTTAAAATATTACCGTGGAATGTATCGTATTTTAGAGATATTTAAACCAGGCAATTTATATTTCAATGCCGTCATTTGAATGAAGTGCATTTTTTTCAATGAAGGTTTAAGTTTTCAAACATAATAAATTAATGCATTATTGTGATAAGTTTTAAAATATTACCGAGGAATGTATTGCATTTTAGACTTTTTTAAATAAAATTGCATTGAAGTTGGAAAGTGTTTCATAATCAGTGCTTTAAGCATGATTGATCTTTCTTGTTCTTGTATAATTTGCAAGAATAAATAAGAATCACGCTGCTTAAAAATGGATTTTGGTATGAGAAAGTCAAATGGAGCCTGTTAATTTTTCATACAAATCATTGTTTGACTCTCATCTCGTGACCTCACTTTATTTCGAACGAAAGATGCATTTAATGGATATAGACGTCAGTAATAGACTTTTGGTGTGGACGAACTGTTTATTTGTCAACATAAAAATATTTTCATTTTAACAAACTCGTTTACAACGAACGTTGCAGTTGTTTTTCAATTACATTCTTTTTGCACTGTTTCAATCACTTTAAAATACTTTTTGGTTGTTTTAAAATTTAAAGAACACATTTATCAAAATTATTTTTTTAATCTTCTTTTAATAAATTACTAAAATACGAATGATTGGATAGGATTTTAATACTATATTTATCTCTATATATCAATTGCATTTTCATTGGATTTACATCAAAATTAAAAACCGATTATGAATCGATTGGATAATCGATTAATTTCAAGTCAAAAAATAACTTCAATAAAATTTACTCATTTGCAACCATTTTACGATACAACTCTTTTTCTATAAAATTCCTGTTTTTAGTAATTTATTAAACATTTCCAAATACTTTTCGTCTTTTTGAAGTTAAAGAATGCGTTTATTAAAAACCTCACTTAAATTTCTTTTAAACGAATCCTTTTATTTCGAACGACTCCCGTATTCAGTGGCTATGCATAAATAACAAAACTTTTATGTAGATGAACTGATTGAGAATATAAAAACATTTCCCTTTTAATCTCTGTTACAAATAAATATGTACATAAATTAATATTACTGCAAATAATATTGTTACAAATAATTAAAACATTTTATTAAAAGAAGGGGCAATAATATTGTTCCAAGTAATTATAATATAAAAAATCTGATGTGAGCAACACACGACTTTCCTTATATAATGCAATGAATTTACTACTTTTGCAGTAAAAAAAATAGTTTTTCTTTTATAGTAGATACTTATATTCTTTCCAAGATATTGATTTTTCGACAAATAGTCGTCATTTTTATTGATTTAGTGTCATTTATATCCATTTGGCGAGATTTTTGTTAATTTGGCTACATTTAAAAAAGTCACCAAGTTGGCGACATTCCGCCAAATTCGTCGCCAAAATCTCATCAAACGTTATGGACAGAGAAATAAGTTATTCTTATAGAAGATACATGACTATTGGCGTTCAAATGCAAAAGTATTACTCAAAGTATCTTTTCTCATAAATGGAACGAGCTAGATCCACGAGAATGATGTCCCCAAATTTATCGCATGGTATTGTATATGAAAAGTGAATATGTTTCTCAACAGTTAATATTTTTTTTAATTTATGGGATTTTTTGATAAAGTTATTTGAAAAATGTGCAATATCTCGAGAACGGTTCATGGTAGCGTTCTGAAGTTTATGTCAATCGTTTTCTAGGGAAAAAATACATAAGAAATGTCTGTCTGCGTAACTTTATTGAAGGTTTTGAATTTTTGATTATTTTTTCAAAATTTCACTCAAAAATTTAGGGGTTTCTGAACATACGATTACGTTTAAAAACAATAGGCTTCCAGTATTTACGGATTGTGATTTTTGTACCAAATTTCATTCAAATCGCTCCATTTGTTCATAAGATATCGTCTCCACAGACTCACTGACCCCCCCCCCCCCCCCCCCCACACACACACACATACATCACCTCAAAAATGCTTGATTCGTGATCAGGGATGCTTGAAATGTGCTCTCCCGTCGAAAACTCGAATTCGAATTTTCGACCCTGTCACAATACTTTCCTTATACATTATGTATATAAGGAAAGTAAAAAATTCTCTATTCAATATTTCCGCACACTTTCAGTAGTAAATATAACAGAACAATTTTTTTTGCTTCTCCTCCTCCAATCAACCGTGGATTAAATTACAAGTTCAGCAGTAGATCTATTAGTACATGTTCGCTTAACCGTATATAGATATTTGCATTCAATGAGTAAATGCTCGAACATGAATCTAAACTGTTTTGAAAGGATAAAAATATATGAGCGATTCAAATTAAACCTCAGTTTCTCGATCTTATGGTGCTCCATCTGCAACTCTATAGCGACCTTTTGTGCAATCAGTGATCGAATACCCCCAGCATGTGGCGAGAAATAAAGCCACAGTCACCCTGCAATATTTATTAAAATTGTACCGTTTTACTCTAGGGATGGGGAGGGGGGGGGGGGGATTAGTCCTGCATCTTCCAAGTACAAAAGAAATCCGGCGCGTGCAGCATCCTCTCGTGACCTCACTTCGGGCACGCGCTTGTTTTCGAAGGGGGGGCCCTTTCGATATTTTGGGGCCCCTAGCATCCGGTGCTGTGTACTCTTCGGCCCCCTTCGGTTCCGCGCGTGCACTATGGGCCCGAGAAGCGAGACCATCTGCCGAGGTTTCTTTAGGAGGGGCAGGTGAAGAAGGGGATTGACCAGGTGCTTCTTTTGGTTGGGTTCTTCTTCTGCGGCAAATGTTTGAGTCTGCTGAAAAAGAGAAATATGGTAAAGAGCCCTTATTTTTTTATTATTGGGGTTTATTTTTGCGGAATGATGCTGTTGCGTCATTTTCAGAATCAACAGTTGTCGCCAACAATGGGGGGGGGGGGATAATAGTTACTCTGGTGGCACGCGTTACCTAAGAAAAAAGTCTTGAGCTATATTAAATGGAAGAAAAAAAATTTAATTTGGGTTGCACGTGACTTTCACAACAGTCTCATTGTTTTTATTGTATCTTTACTTATTTATAATCGACGAAATGAGAGAAACTGGGGAACTCAAATTCTTTTCAAATGAAAAGCAAAATTAAAAAAGTAGAAATGCAAAATGCGTATTTTGTATTTTACTACTCGTTGCGTTTTCAAAAGTATTTTCTGTTTTCTTTTTTTCTTCAATTCGCAAAGTATTTTTAAGTAATCTGCAAAATAAAAACTTATTTAAGCATAACCTATAAAGGTGAATAAAGATGTTCAACGGTATCAAAAAAGGAAAGAGTCTTCTTCGTCAGAATAAACGAGATTTACGTCTTGCAACTGACGAACTCTTGCATTTAATTGTACTGGTGTTTGTTCTAAGGTAAGAGTGCGTCTGTTGCAAGAAAGGCTTGACTGCATCCCGCGCTTCGTGCTTGCGTATCAGGCTTTAACATTCTCGTAGAAAAAAAAAATATTTCATCGTACAAAAGTTTTTGGATTGAACTGAAAATTTCCGACAGATGTCACTGATGCAAGTTTTAAGGTGATTCTATTAGAATTTACTTTTGCACTGTTTTTTGCGCTAAATTATAAATATTTTGAAAAGGTTTCATTCTACCTTTTTAAATTACTATTAAGAGTACATTTGCAAGATCGCGTGCTGTTGTGTTCCTTTCTGGTAGACGGATTCAAGTTTTCCTTTCATCTCAGATTTCTGCCGTTCATCAGAAAAAAAAAACTTGAAATTTGTAAATATAAATATTTCCATTAACGTGTCAGTAAATAAAGAGTATTTTTGGCTAGTGTTATCATTTTTTTTTCTTTTACATCCTTTTTACATCATTATACAAATATACGTGGTCGTATTTTACATTATCAGTACATTGAGCGTATGATGCATGTATGGATCTACTTACAATATTATAAAAACTTACATTTATTTTGGTGGTGAATGATTGCATCTGTTATTCAAAGATTGATAATCAAACGTTGAACGCAATACATCCGTTAGAATATCTCAAATATAAATACTATATATTTTTTTAAAATAAAGGTAACGAAAAACTTATTCTGTATCCGTTCTAACAAATGGCCTAGTTTTGATGAGGTCCTCAAATAATACTTGCATAAGTTAAAATATCAAATATATACACATCAAAAAGATATTTCAAAGTACTAATGTTGCTAAAAAAATATATGCGAGTACAGCATAATAAAACTTAGGTTCTTAGTGCATTTTGCACGCTAAATCTGTTTATTTAAGTAAATATAGGTGGCACTAGTAAAAGCAACTCCCAAATCAACAATATTAGTCAATACTTTGTAAAACATGATTATGTATAAAATAGAAACTATTGAGAGGGTTTTATTTCTCGAATAAGATACAATCTTCCACTTGCTAACATTAAGATACAATGAGTTTATACTATATCCTTTAATCAAATTACACTTACATGTTATAAAACCACGTAAACTATTTATATATAAAGTATAATCAATAAGTCCCCAATTCCTAAGTTTTAGCAAAAGAATGATTGATTAATTCAAAGACCGTAGCAAAAGCAGTGTATATCGCATCAAGTTGCTCATAGTCGGCAATAGATTTAACGATTTCATGCCTGACTTCAATCAAGTTAGTTACAGTACTACGTTTAGAAGCAAAATCATGTTGTTATATGCATTTCCAATCCCCCAGAGTCTTGCATTTCGAATTTCTCATATATAATAAATTAAACAATAATCCAAAAAGTAAAAGGTATTTAATAATTATTCTATAATTTTTAACCTGTATCTGTCTGTTCACTGCCATACAGGCATTCTAAGTAGATTCTTCCACAACACGGGGGTTCTTTTTCCCCTTTTGAGTTATAAAATAGTTAACCATATATTAGATTATAAATATGACCTACTTAATAGTTTACTTAATTTTGGATAATCGATGTTTTTGTAGATAACGTATTCGAAGGGGTGACGTTTTAAAGTATTATATGTAGTATTTTACAATAAAAAAGAATTTCCCGACATACAGTAATACTAGAAATCTTCACTTCGTATTTGATTGGTTTTGGTATACGAGAGGAGAAGAAATTATAAAATCTGTACATAGATGGCGCTTCGTATTCCAACTTTTACGAAACGGAGATGAAAAGTTTACAAAGAGAAATCCTCATCATCATGAGTTATTCCTCCTTGAATATCTATCTATCTCTTCGGTAGGAAAACGAAGACGAGCAAAGAGCTATGCAAAATGGATTTTTATTTTATTCGGTTTTAACAATCATAAATATATTAGATAACTAAAAAGGGTAATCAATTATTCTCCATAAATTTATCAAATAATGTTTTAAACTACCATTTTTGAATTAATGTTAATTTTGATAAAATATTAAATGTTTATACAGTTTAAATCTAGATGTACTTACGTCTTCACCCGATCCGCGATATCCTCTAACCTTTTCTTCACAGAATAACTGAAATGAATTAATTCCGTCTTCATATTTCATATTGTTCTTTCAATTTTTATATTTAAAATTTTTATTTTAAATTTTTATATCAATTAAAATAATTTGGTTGTAGTAAAATAAGAGTTATACAACATGCCTAACTAAAAAAAAAAATAAATGGTAATTTTATGAACCTTTTTTACCCCATAAATATATTTAAAAATAAATAAAAGTATTGTGAAAGCTAAAAATAAGATAAACGTTTAAATATATTCTATTTCTTTGTCAATGTCTATATATTTTATTCAAAAACCAAAGAAAAGAGTGATATATGGAACTTCGTGGTATTATAAGGGGGTTTCTTTTATTCTGCGTGTATGCAGCGGTATTTTAGCAATACAATTATATTCATTTTACATTAATTCACTCAAACTGTAAATTAATAACTGCAAATTAAATATCAAAATGTTCGTTCGCAAAGCGACAAATAACAAAAGTCTATGAGTTTCAACCTGCTTTTCAGACGAAACGAGCTTCTTTAAAACAGCAGAAGCAGTCACTCCGGTTATAGGGTAATGCCAGTCTCATACTTTTCGATATGATGAAGTCAAATCAGAGGAACTCGGTGCCGTACTGGGAAAATTTCCACTGGGTGGCGAAATTTATTATTATATTCAATGGAAGACAGCTTCTTAGTCACAATTTTATAAGAACATAATTTTATAGACGTGCATGTGTTAGGATCGTTTGATTCCCAATTCTTCGAAGCATGTTCTGTTTTTTTTTTCTTTCTCGATTTTCACCTTTCGCGGGGAGAGAGAGAGAGGTGCGATTTTATTCCACATGTTATTTCTATGGCGAAATCAAAATGGTTGATTGTTACAGCGTATCATAAAAACTTATATGCCTTTCTGCCTAGGGGCCCAAACAAGGGGGTTAAGACGGGCCTGGGGCGAGGATATGATTAAAGAGCACAAACTCTTTTTAAGGCGTGGGTATGTTAAATACGACATAAAGGTCGAATTGTGTAAAGGTTTCTGGGCCGCACCTCTCATAAGGAAAATGATACAGTTTTCATTCAGTAGAATAAAGTTCAGTAAGATTCAGTAGAATGACACAGTAATGACTCAGTAGAATAAACATTAATTCATTGGGAATTATGATACAAACATTAATTCATTGCGAAGAACATAAATGAATGAGTCGATTGAAAATTTTCGACTGTTCAATCAATATCCTGAGAAAGTTATAAGCATTTAAAATTCTTGAAAAATATTATAAATATAATTTGAGTACATATTTTCCACTTTTAACATGCATTTGTGTCTACAGATCATCAAAATGTCTTTAAATCTGGTTAATATTTCCCCAATTGTGTTTTTACTGTCATACTATTAGAGTAAATATTGTTTTCCTTAAAATTTTTGGATTTGAAAATTTGACGGATATTGAAGGTTTAAGATTTCCTAAACACGTTTCGAACACTTTTGGAAAGATGTGTGTGAGACAGACTGGTAAAATCAATAACTTAAGAACAAATATCCGTACTGCTGTGAAATTGTATGTATGGATACGTTATGCAAAAAGAAAACTGGAAAGCGTTTGTAGTAATTCTCATGATTAAAACTCGAATTATTTGAAATTTAATATATTCACAGCATTATTTCATTCCTATGGAAAAAATTATAATTTTAGTAATAATGATGATAGTGTAGTCAATGTAGGAAAATAATTGTTTAAGTCATGATATAGATGTAGAAAGATATAAATAACAACACAAGTCAGTCAAATGCACACAATTCTTCGAAGTAGCGGGACTGTTGCCAACATGAAAAAATAACTTTTCTAAGAATTTTTGTAAAACATTATCAAAGAATCCCTTGTGAACGAAAACTAATGAAACATACCATTTATTTAGGATTCTGATCAATAGCGTCGCCATTAGTTTTTTTTTTGAGGTGGGGGGGGAGGTAACCAAATATTTTGTTTTCCCTTTCCCCAAATGTCATTTCTCCGAATGTCAGTGGGTTTCAATAGGTTCCTCGGGAAGTGGGAGGGTTATGACACCCAAACGCCCCCCCCCCCCCCTATTTGACGACAGCACTGGTTCTGATGCTGATTATGGTACAAATAAACATAAAATAATTGGAACAAGACTGCATGAGAAAGCCGAGTGGAGACTCACGCTCCAGATATTTAAGTTTCATGCAGAAAGGCAGAGACTGATTTATCAGATGATGTCACATTCATCCACTGCTTGGAGGCTGATTGCATTCATTACAAGTCAGAATGGAAAGACTTGCGTTGGCAGGTGTGGTTTGTGAGCTGCATATCCCTGTAACACTGTACCCAGCTCTATAAAATCCTGGGCAGATTGTTTTTTACCAAGATTAGATTTGCGTGACCCATGCTGGGATTTGAGGTCAACTGCCTGCCTGTTTATCGCTGCACTGTTGCCGACAACAGAACGTCACGACTTGGGAGTACTCACAGTTTAAGGGGGGAGGGGGGGCTAAGGTAGTAGTACCCCTCTGCTGATGCAGTTTTTCATGAGAGACGAAATGTCCAATTTGCATCTCATAAAATTAACTCGCAGATTTTAAATGTCATGAGATCCTGCGACATGAGATTTAAAAAAAAAAAAAGATAATTTGTAGGAATTCACTTAGGACCGGATCTAAACATTTTATGTTCTGAGGGGGAAAACCGTAAATGGTGATTTAATTATAAAATATATATTATAAATTGTACAATTTTGTGTAGAAATGAGCATTTATAGCTCTCGTAGTAATATTTTCTTTTTCAACCTCCATTTATAAATTTGAGAAATTTTGCATTCGCCATATAGAAAGTCGAGCACTTTACATCTTTGCTATTATTTAAGCCTTCAAAGACAGGAAAACTAACACTCTTAAAAAATATACTTGTAACTTTTTTCAATACATTTTATTTTGTTTAGTAGGGAATTTTGATTAGGCTGTACATTATATTCCTGTTCATGTAAATGTTGTTTATTTCAGCATTCCTGAATAGGACAACCATTCGTCAACAACCATATTATATGAAATAAATGCGTTCTATAGCAGCTTTATTGTCGATTTCTACTAATTAGAAAATGTTCTACAATTTTGCAATCGGTCTTTTTCGTTTATCAGGCTTTGTTGTCGAATCCGTGTCTTAACTTCTTAAATTCTCAAACCGGGGCGCAGCAATTAATTTTATTCGATCGGGCATGTTCATTTTCTGTTATATGCAGACCTACCATGAACAGTCATATTATGGAACTTTTCTTACAAAGTTATTGGGGTGTTTAACGATTTTCCTAGGAACATTGTATAACTTGCAATCCCTATAGGGGTGCATTTCTTGAATCTATTATAAACTTGCTTCTGTACAGAAATAGATTTGATACTATATCGTTAATAAATATGGAATAAAGTGGTGAAATAGAAGTTGGTCAGTATGCTGACCAAGTGAATTCTATCATCTTGAAAGTTGCCTCTCATTCAATTCTATCACCAAGAAAGATGCCTGCCTGAGCATCTATTGAGAAATTTATCAGCGCTTTTTAAAGCAGTATGGTTATGTGTTGTTGTTGTTGTTGAGACCCAGACCGTCCGACCTACCAGAAAGGTGTAAGGTAACTGTATGGACGGCCGGGAAGTGCCACCCAATTTAGACCGGAACCCAGTGGGGGAGACATCCACAGGGACCGTACCCTCCTTCCCCTACCACCAACCTCTCGGAAGGACTTACGGACCCACATGTTTAACGTGATCGTACTCCGCATGAACACGGCGGCATTTGTGGTAGCGTGCAAATCTAGCGCGCAAACCACGGGGATACCGCACCCGAGATGGCCAACAGCACGCGGTGTTCCGAGGTGGTCACCCACCAAGTACTAACCGCGCCCGATGCTGCTTGACTTCGGTGATCTAACGAGAACCGGTGTTTTCAGCACGGTACGGCCGTTGGCCCCAGTATGGTTATGTGTAAAGAACCTTACTGCCCCAACCGGGAATCGAATCACAGATCTTCGCACTAGCCAGCCGACGCTCTACCGTTGAGTTACTGGTACAGAATTGCAAGCTATTATTGCCTAAGTATTCTCCACCCTCTAATGTCAAATTGACATGCAACTGACTGGCCATCTTACTGCTTACCTCCTGCTATTTTTTGCCTCTGGTTAGCCTGCTGCTGCTATTTTTATCCCCCAGGTTAACTTTCTGCGTGGTCCTCCCGATCCGATTTGAAATCGGCGCTCAATATATCGAGTTCACTGAATCCGTGCTAATCGTACTAGGGCCACTTTCTGATCCCCAACAAATTTGCACTAATCTATAGAGTTGATGTGTTTGGGCTTCATTTTAAAGAATCTTACTGCCTCAACCGAGAATCGAACCACGAATCTTTGCACTGGCTAGCCGACGCTCTACAGTTGAGCTATTGGAATGGAATTGTAAGCTCTTATCCTTGAAGTGGACTCTGTACATGTTTTATATAGAGTATTGAAGTGGACAACAAAGCGAACAAGTCTGACGAAGTTCTGAGACGATCGTTAATTCAATCCATCTGAGATGGTGTATAACCCTGCTCCGGAAGTATCCATCACTTTCCGGATAGTGATTGCATGAACTTGATAGCAATATGTTCAAATGCATTTGGTTTTTCAGATGTTGCCCCATGCTAGTTAAGGGGCATAAAGTCTCCCCCGAAAACATACCCCACTTCATTACTTTGCCTCCACCTGCTCTAGAGAATCGTGACCATGTAAGATATGCTTTCGTGCTGTTGTCTTCCAATTCTCACCCTCCACTGGCAAGGTGCACTTTAAATCGTGATTCTTCAGACCACATGTTTTTTTTTTTTCTATCATTTATAGTCCACTTTTGGTGCTATCGCATGCCCACTGGGGACGTTTTCCTTCTTGCCCTCAGCAGACGGCAGTGGTGCAGTATTGATGCAACCCAGATAGAGGAGTTCTCAGTGGACCATCACGCAGATTCTCTTTCAACAACTGTAATTCGATTGCGAAGTATTCCACAATCCTGAATAGTGCCAGTGTTTTTATTTATTTATTTTTAGAATGGAGGGCGAAGTGAAAAATAAAATTGAAGAGGGTTTGAGGGATGTTCAAAGGGGGGAGAATATTTCAAAAGGAGTTTTCTGTATTTTTTCATTTTGTATACACATTACTATAGAATTTTACAATGTTTAACGAATTTAAGAAATTAAAAAATATAAATTTAAATAATTTTAACATTTTGATTGTTTAAATGTGCTATTTTATAACTAAATTAGTTAAGATGGCCTGCATATAAGTTATATTGAATGGCATTTATGCGTCGTTTTATTTGCATTTTATACATCTTTTATATAGTACATAATTATTGTTCGTACATTACATTGTTATTTTTTATATATTACACAGTTATTGTTGACATTGCTTATATATGACATGGCTTATTCATTTGAAATTATATATTGTTATTAGCAACCAATTACGTCCGCCAGCTATTTCTTCGAAATTCGGTAAACCGAATGGAATACCCAGCTGACGGAAATAAGTTATTATGGAATTAACCGCTGTAAAACCTGGTAGAACAAATGCACGGTCTTCTGAAATCAAATACAAATTTATTTCGAAATTAAACGTAAAATCTGTCTGGAAGAAAACCTATCTGGATGCGAAGCAATCGGTTATATATATGCCAAAAAAGTCACTTCTTCGCCAAGAACACCCATTTAGAATTTCGAACTCTTTACGCGTGTTTCACCATTCCATCTTTCTCAAACCTCGCTTCATCCGACAGAGCATAGGGAACTCAGGTAATGTACATTTGATCGAGTTAAGTAAAATCTCGAAATACCCCCTAACAAGATCTCTTTTTCGTCAAGTATAAAAATTGAGAAGAAGTGATACGAAACAGAAATAAAGCAAATCTTTCTACCAACACTGATCAAAATTTACCCTTCGATCTGAATTCTGACCCATTACAATGTAGTATCATCAATAAGGAAAGAAAACCGTCTCAGTTCAGTGCGACGAGGGGCTAGCCGGAGATATGAATAGTTCGATTCCCGCGCTGAGACGAGCGCTTTACAGCTCAGCGTTAAGATCTTATGAGTTAAACACATCTCTTTTTACTGATAATTGATAAAACAGAAATATTACATCTGGTGATATTAAAGACAGCCTTCTTAGACTTCACCCCACCCCTCTCTGCGATCTCCAGAAATCTTTATTGTCCACACCGGCCCTGACCTGAAAAATATCAGGACTCAGGACTCCTGAATGGGATGAAATGACTCATAAATACAAGCAAATGTCAGTTAATCTGGTACGTGACTAAGAGAGCAACTGCTTGCTTTGCTACAACACACCGCTAGGGCATGAATGGATCTTTTCTTATTCTTGATACTAATGCTTTTTCATATTTTACGAGTTCTACAAATATAAACTTCTAAGATCCTTTTGTTGTTTTTTTGTCAAGGAATAAAAACGTAGCTGTCTTTATTCCAGTCCATTGTGATGTTGAATAATCTTCACCCACGCTGACTGCGCCATTTTTGTTTGCAACGCTCCTGTTAAAGGAATGGTGTCATAAACTGTCACCTCAGTACCATTGAACTTTGCAAAGTAGTGTGTGGATCTGAAAAAAAAAAAATCATGCATGCCTGTTAGTGAATATAAAATCAACAGAAAAGATGGTGACTGAAGTGAACTTAAACAAGTGATGAGAGGATAATGAGTCATTTTCATGCTCCTGTTTAAATAGAACGGATATACTTTATCTAAAGCCAGAGTTCAAAATCTGACAACCAATGAGAATATCTATTAGTCTTACTTTCTCAACTTGTATCATACTTTGGATATTTTTCTTTATGAATGAAATGAGGTTAGGTTTAACTCCATTAAGAAGGTAGCTGCATAGTCGTATAAACCGCTAGAGGGGGCGTTCTCAAGAAATCGCACTTCCATTGTAGATACTGCGAATCCTCCGTGACTTCAAAACATTTTTCGGACTTCGCCTCTCTTAAGACATGGAACATGCAATATGCCCAGTTTGTTATGAATAAAGGTCCAGGAAAGATTCCTTATCTTGGTGATTATGGATATGCTATGACCTAATAATTTCACTTCAGAGAAATATGGAAGCATATAATTATAAAATATTAAATATCCTGGAGACGTCCAGATTGTTGAAATGAATATTCTGCTTCGCCTCTCTGTGATGATACCATTTTTTTTTACTACAAAAGCTATTTACGCATTTTTAGAACAAATTTAAAGCAATATACTTGGGTCTGAAGTTGTCCGAGTTATAGCGCTTCCCGTTAATGATATGGATAGATTCCGTCCTTAGCAAATCTACCCGACTTATGAGAGTGTTCAATATATAGATATGCTCAAGTATTAACACCCACGAACAGATTTCGTATATTCCTGTGATCTTTAGAACGGAAAAGTCGGTTAATGAAATCACTGAAAAAAAAAAAATCTATTTTTCAAATCTTTTTTAAAAAACGAAATCTATTAAACACGATGTCGATTCCAAAATCCAAGAAGATTGAGCACAGACTATGGGGTCGCACGTCCTGGAGACAAAAATCATACATGTGATGTCTAGAATTTAATACATGAATGTCACATATTGTCTGTAAAACTTATTACTCTTCTTGAGACATGGGGCATTCAATGGATTCAGTTATTTCTGAATACACGTTCATGAAACATTTTTAGATCAGAGAACTGTAGATGAAATATAACCACAATTTCACTCTCAAGAAAGATCTGGTAACATCACCATAGGATTTGCACATCCTGGAGATTTTCAATTCGTTTGAATATACATCCTGAAAATAGCTATATCGTGTCTAGACTAAAACATATACATTACACCTATTTTCAGTAGAAAATACCTTCTTATCCATCTTAAGACACGTCCAGTTCGTTCTATGAATGGACATCCAGGAGTCATTTTTTGTTCGAAAGTCTGTGGAGGAACTATTACCTAACAATTTCACGCATCAGGAAGATATAGTAACTCTAGTAAAGCTGTAATAAGATTTTAGATGTCCGGTTTGTGTGAATGAATGTCCCTTAAAAGACATCTACAGTCATGACTAGACTGTGATATATGAATTACACTTATTGATGGTAGAAAATACCCTGCCGTTCCTCTTAAGACATGGAACATGCAATATGCCCAGTTTGTTATGAATAAAGGTCCAGGAAAGATTCCTTATCTTGGTGATTATGGATATGCTATGACCTAATAATTTCACTTCAGAGAAATATAGAAGCATATAATTATAAAATCTTAAATATCCTGGAGACGTCCAGATTGTTGAAATGAATATTCTGCTTCGCCTCTCTGTGATGATACCATTTTTTTTTTTTACTACAAAAGCTATTTAAGCATTTTTAGAACGAATTTAAAGCAATATACTTGGGTCTGAAGTAACAATATTTGTTTCTTTCATGTTCTATCTGATAGCTCTTTGTCTGGGATATCATTCTACATCTTGACTTCTAAGATAAGAGAGATATTATTCTACTCCTCTTTCGGTTTTCCATAGTCCATCCATTGTGTTTGGTCTGCGTTTAGAAAGTTCTTTCAAAAAGCACAATAATCCATGAGTGATACATCAGGGGACTTTGAAGGAATGTGAGCAAAAGGTACAGCTTTAATACTTGTATCTCTGTCGTTTTTTTTTTCAAGAAATTTAGCAGTAAGTTTTGATGTTGAAGACCCAGACCGTCCGACTCGTCCGAAGACTTGAGCAGCTGTTTGGAGCGGCCGGAATACGTTTTTATGTGTAACTGGTAACTTTATCCTGATGAAGTTCTACTCTATTAAGACTCTGTGGATAAAGGAATGGTATTTCTTCTTCAAATAAAGGAGCTAAAACATTATCTTGGTAATATATATGTTAAATTGATTTTGACATTTTTTTAAAATTTCCTTAGCTTTAATTTACCGTTGTACGAAAAGCCAGCAATAATCATGAATCCTTTATTGAAACTTTCTTTTGATTCTTGGAACCAGGATTTTAGGTCTTTTTTTTACCTTTTTTTTTCGATAGTAAATCGATCTTTTTTGTTACAATCATTTAAATAGATCAATGCTTCATTAATTGACACAATATATTTCCATCTTACAAGCTAAATAATTTTTCTAGAGATTTCTACGGAATGTTCTGAACCCAGCCAGATGTCTAGGCAAAAGGAGCTGAACATTATACTTTTCAGCATTTTAAGACTTAAATCTTTATTTATATTCTTGTTTACAGTCGCTACAGAGATAGTTAAAGACACGACAATTGTTGAAATCGATGAATTTTTTTTTTTTATACAAAATATTTTATTTTTGAAACAGTCATAATGTACATACCTTCTTTGGGTATTCATTCGTTGTTCATTTCCCAGTTAAACTCATTGCTTAACGCTTTTTCTCTTTATTATTAATAATATTGCTTATTTTGCATTTTGAAATGCAAATTTTATGGTTTTCACTGCGTTTTTTAATTACAGAATAAGAGTATTTCTCATTGGAAAGAGAAATAACGTAGCCTTCAATCCAAAGTTTGTTTACATGTGCCATTTTAAAAATCTGATGTGGGCAGCACATGACTTTCCTTGCAGACTCATATTCACGTTCTCTTTATTTCTTCAATAATTCATTAAATTGAGTTTAATTGCACAAAATAACAAACATAATTATTTTAAATTACTCTGAATTTGCACTTTTAATTCAATTTTCGTTGTCATTTGGTAACTGGACTTATTTTCAAAGGTGGCATAGCGAAAATACTAAAAAACTAAAATATCACGAGGACGACAATTCGTAGAGTAATGGGGTTGGTATTATTCTTTTCGTCGTCAAAAAGTACGTATAAAAAGTATTTAATTGATAAACACATATTTAAGCATACGTAGTCTTTTATTTTCAGATTTAAAGATTTTTGAGAACCATTTCACAAAAAAGGCAGGTTCCTTTTTCTCGAATAGTACCAAAATCTAATCAGCATCAGATTAATCTACAAGCGATTGATCTACCAAATTTTGTTAAATTTGGTCTATTAGTTTTCCAGCTAGAGTGGATACAGCAATTTTTGCAGGCCATTTCACAGAAAAAGGCAGTTTCTTTTATCCCGAATTGTACCAAAATCTAATCAGCACCAGAGTCACCCATAAGGGACTAATCTACTAAATTTTATGAAATTCGGTCAAAGTGTTTCAGTTAAGGTGGATACAATATCTGCACAGACAGACACACACAGAGACGTCATTCTAAAAATTTTTTTTTTTTTTTCGTGTTCCAGAGGTCCCAAAACATGAAGATCTGTCGAAAACTCGAGTTGCGATTTTAAGCACGATTCCAATACTTTACCTATACATTCCCATGTATTGCAGGGAAAGTAAAAATAGACAAAATTTAATTACAGCAAACGATAATTTAACTTTTACAAAATGAGATGTTGCCAGACATTTTTTGACTTAATTTAATTTTTGTTATGTTTTGCAATAATAGCATTCTAAAAATGAGTAAACAGTCTAAAAATTGTATGCACTTTTACAGGAGGGGTGGGCTAGACGAGCCATTTTTGCCTGGAAGCCCAGGCAAGGGTTAAGGCGGTCCTGAATGCATTTATTACGATCCTGGATGCATTTATTACGATCCTGAATGCATTACTTACTGAAGATATATCTGTAACCATGATGTTATACTAAATGGATGGGGAGTCAACGATCGGAATTGGGTTGGGGGGGGGGGGGTCAAAAGTCATAGATAATGGGTTCGTTTATTCGCATTATATTCTCCAGGCTAGGTCACTGTCTGGAACAAATACACTTGTTACTTCTCATCCAATATATAAGATGTATCATATCAAAGGGTTTCTTTGCTTCAGGGAGTGGTTGTCTGTAGGTCTAGGCGTTACCACAAACATCCGCATTTTCTATTTATGCTTTATATCCACTTGTTTTCTTCCTGCAGGTTTCCGGTGACGTAGCTTAACCTGCGTGCTGCGAGTAAATGGTGTCGAGGAACAGGTGGGAAACGCACCCATTTTGAAGGGAAGGGGGCCAAGAACCACGAGTGCCCCCCTTGGGCGTGTGCAGTGGGCTTTCCTGTTGAGCAAGCGCAGCTGATTAATCTACTTGATTTACTTTGGGCTAGTACCGGACTCTACCAATGCTAGCCACAAGTAGCATTGAATCTACCAAACACAGGGATAGATATTTGTCTATGGTGTTATAGAATGCAATCCCCTATAATGCACGTTTAAAATAATAGTCTAAAAACTAAAATGTCTGGGGTTGATAAAACTAAAATTATTGTTCTGAAGTTTAGCAGCTTACTGACAACCATCATGAAATTTTACTAGTCAGTTCTTCTTCATTATTATCCACTTTTAACCCAAATTGATAAAATATCATTTAAATACAATATAAGTTGTAAAATTTATATATGGAAGACACTTCTATTGCAGATACCAGCATCCAAGGGCTAGTTTTATAAATGAAAAATACTTCGATTGCAGATACCAGCATCCAGGGGCTGGTTTCGAGCTTATTATGAACTCGTCAGCATGGAATAGCCGATATCTGCAATGGCAGTAAGAAATTTTCTGTAAACTACGATATTTTTGAGTTTCTATGGAAACTAGCAATTTCACTCTTTCCACGTGGTAGACATAAAATTCGGTTACAATTTAGTCCAGGTCACACGGAGCTGCAAAGGAAAATTTCATAAAAGGTCATTTGTGCCGGTTACGTGGAAGGATTGAAACTGTAAGTTTCCATAGAAGCTCGCAAAAATTGTGGCTTATAGTAAGCCTCTTTTGCTGGCATTGCCGATATCGGCAATTCCATGCTGACGAGAGTATAATAAGTGCAAAACCGGTCCCTGGATGCTGGTGTCTTCAATGGTAGTATCTTCCTTATAGGCGGTTTTTGTGTTTTCTCTTATAAAATGTATATAGTCTAAATAGAATTGAAATAATAAAGGCCATTGAAGCAATAAAGGAATAACTTAATATTTTTCAATGCTATATTTCATAAATAATAATACTAAAAACCTATCTGAATAAAATATATTTAAAGCAATAAATTACCACTTTTTACCCTAGAGTTCTATTTTTCAAAAGATTTAATCCGATTATATGGATCCTAAGAGCTTACGTGCTTTTGATATCACTAAAATCATTGAAGAATTTAGTCAACATATAAGTTAGTTAAAATGTCTACCAGTGGACAAACATTTACTCTTCAAATATAAATGTTATTAGCCAGCTGGCTGTGGTGTTTGTTACATAATTTACGCTATAAGTGTTCATATACGTTCTTTTCTGATATCCTCCACCAAATATAATGAATTAAATATTTTAAGAAAAATTGGTTATAAATATTGGTACTTTTAAGTTTTTATTTTGTCACAACAATTATGTGCATTGAACAAAACGGGGCAGAAATATCTCATTTTAAATGACAGTTTTAAATTATATTATTGATTAATATACCATTATTTACCACCATCATCGATATATCTGAGGTCAAATGTCCGTAAACAAACTCATTTGCTAGAATTTTTTTTTCTGTTGTTGTTGTTGTTGCCAAGTATGGTAAGTGGTTCCTATGTACAAAATTCTCATAAACATTAAATTGACATTGAATTAATGTCCCATAAAATTAGTGACTATTGATGAATTCTTGGGCATCAAAATACAAAACTATTATAGACAGTAACTTCTCTCGTGAATGGAACGAATTAGGTTCACCCGAATAATGCTGCGTAATATTGCTTATTAAAAAATAAAAACATTGAAATATTCTTACTACTTTTTAAATTATTACTTTTAAATTTTACTACTACTACTTTTTAATTTTATGTAATGATTTTAAACATCTGTTTGACAAACGTGCAAAATCTCTAAAATGTGTCATGCTAGCGTTTTAAAGTTGATGCCATTCGTTTCCTAATAAAAAATTACATATGAAGTGAATATTTTTAAAACTTCTAATTTTTGATTAGAGTTTGTACCATTCGTTTCTTAGTTTAAAATTATTGTTTATGTATCATTATCGAACGTGATGATTTTTTAAAGATTGGTTTCGAAAATTCATTCAAAAATTGGAGTGTCCACAGAGTTACGGAAACACACACACACGCACGCAGACATCCTCTCAAAAACGTTCTATTCGGGTTCAGGGATGCTTGAAACGTGCTCTTTCGCCAAAAACAGTACGCTAATCCCCTCTGCTGACAAAGGGCACTCTTTATTTCAATTTTTAGGAGCTTTAAAATCCCGAGAAATTTTCAAACAATGCGAACTTTGACAGGCTGAAACTTATTTACGCATTTTATACGTTTCTATGCTAATCAGTATAGCGTTGCACTTAAATCTGTGTAGAAATAATTTATGGGGAACAATTTTTCATTTTAAAAATAGATAAAATAAATATTTAGGATATTAGAAGAAATGTGCGCTAAAAATAAAATTGTATTTGAACAATCAGTAAGCCTTTTTTAGAGAAATTATGTCAATTATTTTGTCAATTACTATGTCAATTAAGTGTTGAAATATCATTATAATTAATGTGAATTTCTTATTAATGTTAAATATTAAATAAACAAGAATGAACAATGCACTAAAAACTCAAATATTTTGTAATTCAAGCAATTTTGTATTAGTTGCTATATAGATTACATTTTACTTGAAAAAATATCATAATTTAAATAGTTTTCGGTAGTATAGCAATTCATTTATATTAAGTATCAACAGTAGTTAATTAATAATTTGTATCAACAATAATTGATTGATAATAGGTATCAACAGCAATTAGTTGATAATAGGTATCATCTGAAATAAATTAACAGTATAGGTATAAACAGCAATTAAATGATAATAGGTATCAACAGCAATTAATTAATAATCGGTATCAACAGCAGTGAAGTGATAATAAATAACAAAAGCATTTTTTTGATAATATATATCAACAGAAATAGAGTGATAATAGGTATCAACTGCACTTAATAGGTAATAGGTATCAGCAACAATTAATTAATAATTGGTATCAACAGCAATGAAGTAATAATAGGTATCAACAGCAATGAAGTGATAATACGTATCAACAGCAATTAAATAATAATAGTAACAATAGCAATTAATTGATAATAGGTATCAGCAACAATTAATTAATAATAGGTATCAACAGCAATGAAGTGATAATAGGAATCAACAGCAATGAAATGATAATACCTACCAACAGCAATTAAGTGATAATAGGTATCAACAACAATTAAGTGATAATAATAGGTATCCAGCAGCAATTATGGGATAATAGGTATCAGCCCAATTAAGTGATAATAGGTATCAACAGCAATTAAGTGATAATAGGTATCAGCATAGCAATTAGGTGATAATAGGTATTAACAACAATTGAGTGATAATAGGTATCCACAACAATTAAGTGAGAATCAGTATCGCTGTACTAACAAAGTTTCATTTTTCAATTTATACTGTTCAATAGTTTTAGTGTGACTTTTTATATTAATATTTATAGTTTATACTTTTCAACAGTTTTAGTGTGACATTTTATATTAATATTTATAGTTTATACTTTTCAACAGTTTTAGTGTGACATTTTATATTAATATTTATAGTTTATATTTTTCATGAGTTTTAGTGTAACTTTTTGTATATTAATATTTTTAGTTTTTCTAGGGTTTGCTAAACCTAATCCATTCCCTTTTAAATAAATATCTGCCCCGAATTGTAAAAGCTTCAAATAACTGATGCAAAATTTCGTGAATACAACCCACATATGTTTCTTTTACAACACAAAAACAAAGCATATTTTCGAATAGCCCAATGCTGATACTTCTAATTTTTAGAACATTAAGAATATCAGATTTTGTAAAAATTCTCTGGATTTCCCCCGAAAATAAACCATGTTTTTCCGGTCTTCCCAATCTTCTTGAATGTCTTAGAACAACCTGCTACGTTTACACCTTCGAGTAGCTCTTTGGTTTACACATGCCCCACCTTCCTCCCTTTCCACCAAAATTACCGATTTCCACATGATTTTTCCGATCGGAAAAGGGGGAAACGGGCATGTTCAGTCGACGACCTGTCGAAGGAAGAAGGGGGCCGACGAGCTTCCTCGCACCCCACAAAAGACCGGAACACTCCCAGGGGATATCCGACTGGTTGTGGTCCTGGCGGAAGACCCCAAGAATCCTGTCCCTCATGACATTTTTACCGATAAAAAGGTTAAATTGTGAAAAAATACCTGCCTCAGGTACGATTTGTCCCTTTTGACATTTGAGTTTATAAACCGGCGGAATCTCTTGCGAAAATATTCGTTTAGACTTTTGGCAACCTGTCTGGAGGAAATAGAATGTGCGGTGGTTTTAGCATTATGGCTTTTCTTTTTTTTTTATAAAATGCACTTTCCCCATTCACCCCCCTTTCCCCATTTACTGTGTTCGATTTATTCCATTGCACGAAATTGTGATTAGCCCATTAATTGCCGAAACTCAAAATCACTCAAGTCAAAAGAATTAACTGCACATTTGCATAAGCAATGACGAAGCGTCATAAAATAATTTAGATAGGCATAAAACCAGAGACCAGTATTATCAAATGAAACGCTTTTTATTTTGCTTTCTTCTTTTTAGCAAATTTTATAAAATAAATGTTAGTGTGAATCTTTAAATTTTTTTTTTCTTCGTTTGAACTCAAGTCATCCCCCTAAAACATGTAGTTCCTACCGCGGGTCACACGAGTAAGGTTCAAAATCCGAAAAATTAAAGCATAACTTAAAGGACAACGATGTTTTCAATTTGAGCTTCCTAGCTGATTGGGTTCTATATTTATTCCCTTAAAACATGTATTTTCTTTTTGCGGGCCCAGAGCGGACTAGACTAATAAGGTTCAAAACCCAAAGAATTAAAATATACCATAAAAGAAAACGATGCGACTAATTTGAGCCTCCTAGCTGATTGGGTTCCAGATTTATTTCCATAAAACATGTATCTTCTTATTGCAGGTCTAGAACGAGCTAGACTAATAAGGTTCAAGACCCAAAGAATTAAAATATACCGTAAAAGAAAACGATGCGACTAATTTGACCTTCCCAGTTGATTGGGTTCTATATTTATTCCCATAAAACATGTATCTTCTTATTGCGGGTCCAGAACGGGCTAGACTAATAAGGTTCAAAACCCAAAGAATTAAAATATACCACAAAAGAAAACTATGTGAGTAATTTAAGCTTCCTAGCTGATTGGGTTCCAGATTCATTCCCAGAAAACAGGTATCTTCCTATTGCGAGCCCAGAATTAAAATATACCATAGAAGAAAACGATGCGACTAACTTGAGCTTCCTAGCTGATTGGGTTCCAGATTTATTTCCATAAAACATGTATCTTCTTATTGCAGGTCTAGAACGAGCTAGACTAATAAGGTTCAAGACCCAAAGAATTAAAATATACCGTAAAAGAAAACGATGTGACTAATTTCAGCTTCTCAGCTGATTGCGCTCTATATTTATTCCCATAAAACATGTATCTTCTTATTGCGGGCCCAGAACGGGCTAGACTAATAAGATTCAAAACCTAAAGAATTAAAATATACCATAAAAGAAAACGGTGTGACTAATTTGAGCTTCCTAGCTGATAGGGTTCTAGATTTATTGCCATAAAACATGTATCTTCTTATTGCGGGCCCAGAACGGGCTAGACTAATAAGATTCAAAACCTAAAGAATTAAAATATACCATAAAAGAAAACGATGTGACTAATTTGAGCTTCCTAGCTGATAGGGTTCTAGATTTATTTCCATAAAACATGTATGTTCTTATTGCGGGCCCAGAACGGGCTGGATCGGTTAAGTTCAAAATCAAAATGTACCATAAAATACAACGACAGGTTAAATTTAAAAGTTTAAATGAATATTGTAACCTGGTTAGTTAGGATTTAACAATGTTTAAAAGATTTAAAATCCAAAAGATTTAACAGATTTAAAATTCAAAACATTTTAAAAGATTTAAGATGCTGCAAATGTGTGTAGGATTTAAAAGTTTTTTTTTTTTTTCAGCTCTAGTTTTAATGGGGTATCCCGTAACGAGAGAGGCACTTTGAGATATGTATTTCCTGATCACTCTCTGTTCTGAACCTTACAAGAACAGAACAAGAAAGATCAATCATGCATAAAGCATTGATTATGAAACAATTTCCAACTGAAATGCAATTTTATTTAAACGTCTCTAAAATGTGATACATTCAGCACTTATATATTTTAAATTATCACAGTACTACAGTAATTTATTATATTTGAAAACTTAAGACTTTATAGAAAAGAATGAACTTTATTCAAATGACGTCATGGAAATATAAATCGTCTGGCTCTCTATGTAAAATCAATGAATATTTCATCTATATTACTTTTATTCCAGACTCCAGAGCTAAATAATTTGGAGTGAAAAATTCAACAATTCTTGTACAACTCATCTTACAATCATTTGTTTACATTCTGCATCCATTAGAATTAGGTTTAGTTGTAGAAATAATCAAAGTTTGATGATCATTTAAACTAAAAAATATTGTAATTGCGTTGGCACAGTATACAGATGCACAGAAAATACTAAAAAATAAAGCGGTTTTAGGACGGATGTAACACTAAATATAAATTTAAAAGAACTGTAAGAATCACGATTTTTACTCTGAGAAAAAATGATGGATGCCATATTTTATTTTGAAGTGGGTTACGTGACCTCTTCATATAATATGGGTGTAATTATTATTTTAATTTTTATTTAAAAAACTACCGAACATATTTTGTTGAATTTTTTTTTATATATATTTTATGCGATAATTTGAATATTTCCTAAAATTTTCGAAGCAATTTGTGAATTTTAACTTTATTTAAAAAACTTTGCTTAAAAAATGCTTGAAAAATTAGGTCCCGTAGGGTTCGATGTATTTCACTTTTTCAACCCGGGTTCAATCCAAAATTAATTGGGGGATATTATTCATTTACATTCCCATATGTCCCACAGACCGTCTCAACAACATACTAAAATTTCATTTTGATAAAGTCATTTTTACGGCAGTTATCGTGCTAACGCACAGACAGACAGACAGACCAGATGAGCAAAGTCATGAACACTTTTCAACTATGTTGGAAAGTGTTAAAAAAGGAAATAGGCGTCAAGCGGAGCAAAAATATTTCAACATCTCCATTTATTTACTTAGAAGACATTTTATATACATTTATTCCTAGTAATTAAAGTAAAAGTTAGTCATAAATTATTTGGATAGACATTGTCTACCTAGTTTCTCTTGACGCTTCGTCAATGCATATAAGACTATTGTACTACATATGACGGGGAAAAAATCAGCAAGAAATTTTAATAACATATATTACTCACCACGCTGCCTTTTGGCAACTGTCGTAAAATGATTTTATCCTATTAGATATACAGGATGTCCCAAAAAGTTTGAAACACGCTTTAATTCTCTACAGTTGGAGATAAGTGGGTAATGTAAATTGCAAAAATGTTGAAAGTAAGGTAGGAAATAAGACTACGTTAATGAAATAGTCCTCCCATTAATTTTCAAAGAGTTACACTTTTTAAATTTTTATTCGACCCTTTAGACAAATTTGGTGAATCAGAAGAATTTTATCTTTAATGCAACAAGATCATAAAAAAACCCCGTATGTATCTTTAAAACCAACTGAATTATGATAAAGGAAAAAATCTGACTTATGCTACTTTTCTGTACCATGTAAAAGACTGTTTCATCAGAGAAAATAGGAATCATAAACAAATTTACAATTAAAATCTTATTTATAACTATTCAACGAAATTATAATTTAGCGTATATATACAGAGTGTCTCAAAAAGATTGAAACGCGCTTTAATTCTCTACAGTTGGAGATAAGTGGGTAATGTAAATTGCAAAAATGTTGAAAGTAAGGTAGGAAATAAGACTACGTTAATGAAATAGTCCTCCCATTAATTTTCAAAAAGTTACGTTTTTTAAATTTTTATACTATCCCCTTAGACAAATTGGGTCAATCAGAAAATTTTTATTTTTAATGCAACAAGATCATTAAAAAGAACCGCATATCTGTATTTCTAAAATTGAGCGAGTAATATTTAATTGAAAATTGAACATTGTGAATGGGGAACCTATATCAAATTAGAAATGTAAATTTGTGACATATCACAAAAAAGATAAAACGGGATGATATAATACATAGGATACCCAACCGCGTAGTGAGTACCACTGCTTTATATGATCTCTGTCTGTGCAATGCTTTATTTAGATGCAGTTGTGATGAAAAAATTTGACACCTATTAACGTATTTTTGATCTAAACAATTTCCATCGTCAATTCGTCAATTTGTTTATGATCCCTATTTTCACTGATGAAACAGCCTTTCACATGGTACGGAAAAGTAGCATAAGTCAGATTCTTTCCTTTATCATAATTCAGTTGATTTTAAAGTTACAGATATGCGGGTTTTTTTAATGATCTTGTTGCATTAAAAATAAAAATTTTCTGATTGACCCAATTTGTCTAAGGGGTCGTATTAAAAATTTAAAAAGTGTAACGTTTTGAAAATGAATGGAAGGACTATTTTATTAACGTTGTCTTATTTCCTACCTTACTTTCAACATTTTTGCAATTTACGTTGCCCACTTATCTACAACAGGTAAAGAATTAAAGCGCGTTTCAATCATTTTGGGACACCCTGCATATCATGATTAATGAAGTATTTCATATCGAACACGATATAAGTATTTATGATTGTAAAGTTTTTTTTGTAATTTTGCTGCAGTCCTGTTACTTACATATTTGAATATTCATGTGTAATTTTCATCTTTTATATTTATTAATATTAATGAGTTCTATTTTATCCACTATAGTAACAGCAAATGCTCAATGCAGTCGAATTCCGAAAATTGTAAGAACTTTTGTTCAAAATAAATTGCTTTTGAAAGAACTTTAAGTGTATTCTTTAAAAGTGGAAACAACGTACAGTGAGATATATAGCTTAGATTCATTTCAGAGCAGGTTGTTGTTGAGAAATGTCCTTTTCAATTTTTCAGTCATAACAAAGTTTAAACTATGATTATGCGTGTATACTACTACAGATTGTTTTCCAATAATAAATGTTAAGAAAGAAAGACATACGTATTGATTCTTTTATTAGATTTCAGTTGCTGAATTTAATATGCTTATTTGTGAATAAAAGAAAGTAATCTAAGTGAAGGGAGAGTAAGGAGTGCAAATGCACACTCCTTAAAACTTTAAAATATCAAAAATTACTTCCGTTATATGATATACAAATTTCGTCTTTAAATTGAAATTGAAATAACATCCAATGGGTAATTTTCGTTGTTTTATGTTTTATTTTATTTTATTTTTGTTTATTGATTTTACCACATGCATAGCATTATCTGTAGGGAAAGTATTGTGATTGAATCGAAAATTCTAATTCAAGTTTTTAAAAGAAAAATACGTTTCAAACATTCCTAAACTCGAAAGGAACGTTTTTGAGTTGATGTCTGTGTGTGTGTGTGTAAGCGGTATCTCACGAATGAATGGAGCGTTTCAAAGAAAAAATTGGTACGAATTATAGCCAGTGAATACTGTAACTCTATTGATTTTAAACGCAATCGAATGTTCAAAAGCCCTCCCCCTCCCCCCCAATTTTCGAATGAATTTTTGAAATAATTATAAAAGAACTAAAACCTTCACTAATGATAAAAATGTTATCAACTTATATGTAAATTTATTTGGCAAATGAATGATACAAATTTCAGAAAGCTAGTACGAACTGTTCTCGAAATATTAAACTATTTTTGAATAAATTTGTGAAAAATTATTAAAAAATGAAAACATTTCAGTTAAATAAATAATTATTTCAAGCGTAATTGTTCATTAGAAAATGATTGCTGCAAGCTTCAGTATACTATAACATCAACCTTTCTCGAGATATTGACCGTTTTTCGAATAAATTTATCAAAAAAATTACATAAAATTAAGAAGTAGTGAGTATCATCCAATATGTGCACGTTCCATAAGCAATATCGTGTAAAAATTCTGTTAACATCATTCCCGTGGATCTAGCTCGTTCCATTCACTAGAAAAGATAAATTTATAATAGTTTTATACTTTGACGTCAACTAGTCATTCATTTCACGGGATATTGCTGAAATGTCAATTGCATTTTGATGAGGATTCTGTAGGTGATTATTCTCTGATGTTAATTCAATCCCGAAAACATTTTGCTGTAGATCTTGTATATACATCATTGTATATACACAATTGTATACACCGTGTGTACACCATTTCTTCGATATTAAAGAAGTAAAGTGATGTAGGTAAATTCAAATGCTGCCAACATCGGATTTTTGGTGTTTTTAGCGAGAGCACAACGTTCATAAAAATATCGTTTCAACTATCCGTTGAAAATTCTGTTTACTTTTAGGTATAAACACCTTACATCAGTTTCAATGGAACAGAAACGAATAAATTCAATTTACACTTTCGTTATATGTTTTGAATATGGTAGAATTCATTAGAAAAGCGAGATATTATGTCGAAATGAAAGTAGAAGTATTTAAAACACATTAATGTCAGGATAATGGTTTACTTACATAGTGCTATAGAATAGATACACAATGCTATAGAACCTGCTTTGATAGATACTATTGGCAAATTAATCAGATGGTGATAGGAATAATATATTAATTAATTAATTGATTGCAATGAATAGTTAATTATTATGAATCAATGATATTTGATAAATATAATATAAAAAAATATGTCTGATAACATACAGTGAACCCCGTTTATAACGCCCCACTGTGGATTCGGATATAACGAGGGTTTAAGTAATGTCTATCTCTATTTTTCCCCATCGCTTCGAATCCAATTAATCTCCATAAAAAGGAAAATTATATACAAAAATATTCATATATACGTACAACTTAAATTGAAAGACTTTATTGTTTCCAGAGTACCGTAATAATTGAAACACATATAAGTACACAACTGTTTGTACACTACTGTACATACTGCACATATAGTACACTACTGTACATACTGTACATATAGTGCACTACTGTACATATAGTAATGCATGCAAGGACGTAGGCAGAGGGGGGAATCTTAGGGACAAACCCCCTCACCCTGAAATCAATCCCAATCAATATTTCCCAATTAAACTACAACACGTAATAATTATATATATATTTTTTATTCAGCTACTGGGTAGCAAAAGCGCATATAATTAATTTTCATTGCTGAAAATTTTAATTTTCAGACAACTAAAAAAATGGTCCCACCCCCCACCACCACCGAAATTAAATCCAGGCTACGCCCGTGAATGCATGTGCTATGGTTGCAGTCTTTCTGTGAGACCTATTATGTTAATGTATTTTATTCCAGGAATTCGTACTAAAGATTTAATGGTGGGTTATTAGCGGCATTTCAAAGCATCAACGCAATGTGTTTAATTAACTTCAAAATTGTTTCTTTTGTGCACCACACTTTCAACAACAACAGCAACAAAAAATAATTAAAATCTGTAGGATACTGACCTTTGTATTCTTGAAACGTCTTTATTTAACAGCTTACTAAATACTGAACGTAAGAACATTCATTTTGAACATAATAAAACAAATATTTTAACATTGAAAGTTGAGTATTGAAATAACACTTCTATTGTTTATACTGCGGCTGATCCTTATAATAACGAGAGTGGTTTGAAGTCGGCGAAAACTCACGTTATAGCTGGGGTCACTGTATTATAATTCTCCACCTTGTAGCCATGAAAAGAGTCTATAGGTGCGCAAGCAAGAATTTAAAAGCCTGGTATACAGCATGGGCTCCTACGTTTTCAAAGAAAAATACTGCTATACAGAATTTAGTAATGAAAATTTTCATTATTTCTGTACTGAAATGTTTTTTTAGAGATTTATAATCGTTTAGCTCCTAATTTTAGCAAGATTGTGTATATCTAAATTTATCTTTTTTCATAGATATTTTTAATTTATTAAAAAATAAGTTATTCACTTTCAATAAAATATATATATACAAAAGTGTTTTCTTTTTTTTTAAAGAAAATTCGTTATGTACTTTTTTGTTCTCCCTCCCATACATACTACGGAATTCTCTAGCAAATGTATACATCAACAAAACATTAGCTAGCGAGTATACAATAAAAATGAGTAGTAGCGTACATTCACTTAAAATCACTTAAAGTACACTTTAGCAAATGGTATTTTTAAACATATATTCATACTCAAATTTGTTAAATAAATTATTTTTAGCACATTGATGTTTAATGGGTCTAGTTTTAATTTTTATTTGCCATCATCAGCAGTTTACTATTACATGCTATGGTAAAAATAATACCCTTACGTTTCTGCGCACTCTACTACGCAGGCTGTTTATTTACGCTCGTGCGCATGCTCTATTCTCAGCACCTTGTAGAATCCCATTCCTAACCGCATACGTTCTCTAATTCAGGCTAAAGGCGATTCAATAAAGTATTGAACCTGGGTTTCTAATTCACTAGAGTCGGTGTGTTTACCATTTCAAATAATAATGTTCTTTTAAACAAAGTCATTTTAATTAAAAAATAAATGGAAAAATAATGGGTCAATTATTTAAAATAAAATATTTACTTGTATCGGAATAACAAAAATCTGTTTTTTTAGCTTTCGTACATAAGTCATCCTATTAAGATATTTCTTAATTTTTCTGTAAAATACATATTCAATTTTCAAGATGATAGCAGGCCAATCAAGCTGTTCATATCCATGCTACCATTCTCCCGTATAAAATGTCTTCTGAGACTTTCATTGTTTTTTAATGAAGATACAATACAACTTGATACACAAGTCCTGTGCATTAGCGGTCGATTGCACGATGTCTTCTACAATGTAAAACATTTGCAAGCATGTTACTGAAAGTTTCAGGTGAATCAGTTGTCCTTAATGAAAGTAAGGTTCCTGTTAGTTATAATAATATACATAAACAAGGAAGATCAATCATGCATAAAAAATTGATTAGGAAACACTTTCCAACTGACATGCAATTTTATTTAAACATCTTTAAAATGCGATACGTTCAGTGGTGATATTTTTAAAATTATCACACTACTATAGTAATTTATTACATTTGAAAACTAAAAACTTCATCGAAAAAAATTAACTTTATTCAAATGGCGTCTTCGAAATATAAATCGTCAGGCTCTCTGAGTAAAAGCAATGAATGTTCATCCATATTACTTTTATTCCAGACTCCAGAGATAAATAATTTTGCGTGAAAAAAAAATTCAGCAGTTCTTATGCAACTCATCTTACAATCACTTGTTTACATTCTGCATCCATTAAAATTAGGCTTCGTTGTAGAAATAATCAAAATTTGAGGATCATTTAAATTAAAAAATATTGTAACTGATTGGGCATAGAATACAGATGCACAGAAAATACGCAAACATAAAGCGGTTTCAGGATGGGTGCAACACTAAATATAAATTAAAAGAACTTTAAAAATCACGATTTTTATACTGGGAAAAAAAGATGAATGCCATATTTTATTATGAAGTGGGTTACGTGATCTCTTCATATAATATGAGTGCAATTATTATTTTAATTTTTTTTTAAAAAACTACCGAACATATTTTGCTGAAACTTTTTTTGTATATTTTATGGGATAATTTGAATATTTCCTAAAATTTTCGAAGCAATTTGTGAATTTTAACTTTGCTTAAAAAATGTTTGAAAAATTGGGTCCATAGGGTTCAATGTATTTCACTTTTTCAACCTGGGTTCAATCCATAACTAATAGGGTGATATTATTAATTTACATTCCTGTATGTATCACAGACTATCTCAACAATATACTAAATTTTCATTTTGATAAAGTCATTTTTATGGCAGTTATCGTGCGAACGGACAGACAAGCATACGGAATGAACAAAGTCATAAACGCTTTTCAACTATGTTAAAGTATTAATAACAAGAAAGATCAATCATGCTTAAAGCATTGATTATGAAACACTTTCCAACTTCAATGCAATTTTATTTAAACATGTCTAAAATGCAATACAGTCCTCGATAATATTTTAAAACTTATCACAATACTACATTAATTTATTATATTTGAAACCTTAAACCTTCATCGAAAAAAATTAACTTCATTCAAATGACGGCATTAAAGTATAAATTGCCTGGTTTAAATATCTCTAAAATGTGATACATTCCTCGGTAATAATTTTAGAATTATCATAATACTACGATAATTTATTATATTTGAAAACTTCATCGAAAACAATTGAAATTCATTCAAATGACGTCATAAAAAAATAACATGCCTGGCTCTCTCTATAAAAGCAACATTTCATTCATAAATAATTCCCCCATTCATGTCATTCATCACAATACTATAATAATTTATTTTATTTAAAAATTAAGACCATTGAGCTACAAGTAAGTGATCTCTATGCGTAAAACTTCATCGAAAAATATCGTCCTTCTCTTTCTGAAATCAATAACTATTTCATTCATATCAGCTAAGCAGACTCCATGGACTAAATTATTTTGTGTTAAAGAATTACAGCGATTCTAATACAACTCATTCTATATATTTTGCTGTTTACATTTTACATAGGTGAAAAATAGGCTTAATAGTAGAAATAATCAAATTTGGATGAGCATTTAAACTGAAATATATTGTCATTGCGTTGTTTTAGTATGTAGATGCACAGAATTTAGGCAAAAATAAAGTAGTTTTAAGACGGATACAACACTCAATATGAATTAAAAAGAACTTTAAAAATCACGATTTTGACACAAGATGGATGCCATATATCATTTTGAAGTGGGTCATGTGATCGTTTCATATCATGGACACGTGATCGCTTCATATAAGAGGTGTTATTTTTATTTTAATTTTTATTTAAAAAACTACTGAATATATTTCGCTGAATGTTTTTTTATATATTTTATGGAACAATTTGAATATTGCCTAAAATTTTCGAAGCAATTTGTGAATTTTAAATCCGCTTAAAAATGCTTGAAAAATTAGGTCCCATAGGGCTCAATGTATTCCATTTTTTCAACCCGGGTTCAATCCAAAACTAATTGTGTGATATTATTCATTTATATTCCCATAGGTCCTATAGATCGTCTGAACAACATACTAAAATTTCATTTTGATTAAGTCATTTTTACGGCAGTTATCGTGCTAACGGACAGACAGACAGACAGACAGACAGACAGAATGAACAAAGTCATAAACACTTTTCAACTTTGCTGTAAAGTGTTAAAAATACAAAAATAACGCTTCGGCAGACGATAATTAGCTGAGTATTTCAGAAATGAAGCTGGAATTTTCATGAACGCCTGTAGTTGCGGCTTTTCTGATAGTTTGTCGAAATTATCAACAAAGTAGCTGGAGAAAATGAGCGAAGGTTGCAAAATGTTTTACAGTGTATAGATTAACAAGAAGGATCAATCATGCATAAGCTTTGATTATGAAACACATTCCAACTGAAATGCAATTTCATTTAAAATTTTTCAAAAATGTGATACATTCAGTGGCGATATCTTTTACATTATCACAGTACTACAGTAATTTATTATACTTAAATATTTAAAACTGTATCGAAATATAAATCATCTGATTCTCTATGCAAAACCAATGAATATTTCAGTCATATAACTTGTATTCCAGACTCCAGAGCTAAATAATTTTGTGTGCAAAAAATTCAGCAATTCTTATGTAACTCACCTTACAATCGCTTGAGATATTTGCATTCCGCATAAGTTAAAATTAGGCTTCGTTGAAGAAATAATAAAAGTTTAGGGATCATTTAAAATCACAACTATTGTAATTGCGTAGGCACGGAATTTAGATACGCAGATAATACACAGATACGCAGATAATATATGTGTGTGTGTGTGTGTATGTATTCGAAGTATTGGAATCGTGCCGAAGATCGGAACTCGAATTATCGAAGGATCAACACGTTTTGGGATTTCTAGAACACGAAAAAACTATTTTTAGGAAGACGTCTGTGAGTCTAACGGTGTATTTGTGTGTTTTTCTGTGTGTCTGTGAGGATATTGCATCCACTCTAACTGAAACATTAATGGGCAGAATTTCATAAAATTTGGTAGGTAAGTTTTTTGTAGGAAACCCTGATGTTTATTAGATTATAGTACGATTCGTAATAAAAGAATCTGCCTTCTTTGCGAAATGGCCGGCAGAAATTGTCTTTATCCACTCTAGAGAAAAACTAATGGACCAAATTTAACAAAATTTAGTGTATAATATTTCAATAACCTACAAGTCCAAAACTAAAGTAAACCAAGTCTACAAGTTTATATACCAAATTTAACAAAATTTGGTATATAAATCACATATAGGCTATTCTAGTACGATTCGGGAAAAAGGAACGGGCTGTTTTTGTGAAATGGCCCGCAAAAATCGTTAAATATAAAAATAAAAGACTACGTGTGCTGAATTATATCAATTAAATTCCTATTTATTACGTGATTTTTGACACCAAAAAGAATAAGACTAACCCCATTACTCTAGGACTAGCCGTTCTTGAGATATTTTTTTTTTTTTTTGCGTTTTCGCCACGCCACCTTTGACAATAAGTCCATCTATCAAATGAGAACCAAATTTAAGTTTAACGTGCAAATTCAATGTCATTTAAAATACTTATGGCTGTTATTTTGTGCAGATAAACTGAAATTATTATTGAAGAAATAAAGAGAACGTGAATATGAGTCTGTAGGGAAAGACATGTGCTGCCCACATCAGAATTTTTAACAACATTGCAACAATGATTTGTAGAAGTGAACGGGGATTATTTGCAGGTCATTTCGAAAAAAATGTAGGATCTATATTTAAAGATCCACCAAATTTTTGTAGAATAAAATGTTCTACAAATTTAAGCTGTGTACCAAATTTTAACTCTGTAGGACGTAGGAAAGTGCATTAAAAATGCCATCAAATAAGTATATCATGAAGAGTTATATAAAATTTAAAATAAAATGAAAAATTGTTATCTACCAAATTTATTTTAAAATGTGAAGTCTCTTTCATCTATATAAATAAAAATGAAAATCTGTCTGTCTGTCTGTCTGTCTGTCTGTCACACCATCACGGGAGAACGGCTGAACCGAATTTGATGAAATTTTGTGGGTAGCCCAGAAATAGCCCCACTTAAAATTATATCCGTGCTTTGAGTTTCTGCGACCAGTGGTTCTCGAGATATTAGTAAAAAACAAAATTTTCGTTTGTCTCATCATCACGGAAAAACGGCTGAACCGAATTTAATGAAATTTGGTGGATAGCCTTGAAATATCCCCCCATAAATTTTGTCCAAGTTTCGAGTTTCTAAGACCTGGGGTTGTCGAGATATTAATGAAAAACGGAACTTTTTCCTAGGAGTTCTACTCCCTAACTCCGTGGTTTATCCAAACGAAAAGCTTGAAAATCGCTTGAAAGTGAATTAAAATTTAATCTCTGAGTTTGATGGGAGATTTTTTGCGTCAATTAGTCACTTTCTGAAAAAATGAATTGTTTGAAACATGATTTAAAGGGGAAATCTATCTCCATGGTTCATGGTTTATTTAAAACAAGCTTTTTCGGAACAATGAGAAGTATAGAGAAATCAAAATCGTTATTTAATTTCGCAGTTTATGTTATAAGAAATGACATATTTAACATGTTATAAGATTCTATCTTATATCATGTTACTCAGAAACGCAATTAAATTAAATCTGTCTGTTAATTTTAATAATTATTTTTTCGATTTGAATAATAAATAAATGGATATAAAATATGTTTTAGAAAAGAACGATTTGATTTTTCTTATAGCATTTTTGACTGGACAATATCAATTACGGTCTTCAGGTTTAAAAATTATTATTATTTATATTTTCGGGGATTATTGATTCAAGGATTATTGATATTTTCAAGTTATTATGCAATTATTTATTATGACAAAAATTGTTTAAACTTATATATTGTATGTTGTACGAATCTTCTACAAATACACGTGTATATCTTTTAATCTACGAGAATATAAGTAGTACAGGTATATTGACATATGTTTTGATATATATTGGCATATATTGGAATCAATTACGACCTTCTGGTATAAAGAGTACGGATATTATTGATGTTTTCAATTTATTACGCCATCTCCTTTATTTTGGCAAATATTTTTGAGACGCATATTGTAATACGGGTAATCTTCTACTAACACATTGGCATATTTTCTGATCTGCGACAATATAATTAGTACGGGGTTGCATATATTCATTCAATTCCTATTTTTTCTTCTGTAAATTTGCTTACAAAAGGGGGCAGGATGTTTTATTCTTCAGATCTGATCGTGAAGATAATTTTGCATAGTGAGAACATATATTCTTAAACTTCTCTTTAGGAGCAATTAATTTAATATTTTAACAGAATTTGTACATGATTGCGAACTATAAGTTCTTTAAATTATACACTCCGTACGAATAACGGGTGTGCTGTTAGTGGTTAATAAATTTTAACATTTTAGGAGGATATATCATGTTGCTCGGCATCGCAATTAAAATAAATGTGTTTGTTAATGTTTTTATTATTTTTTTTCGATTTAAATAATAAATAAATGGATAAATGGATATAAAAGTATATCTTATGAATGGACGGTTTGATTTTTCTTTTAATTATATTAATTGCTGACTGCGTACATCAATTTCATTTATTTTGGCAAAGAGTTTTCAAGCTTATATCGTATTTAGCTACTAAACTCATATATTGTGTTTAGCCAATAAATTCATATAGCCGATTGTTGAAACAGAAAAAGAGTAGAGCGGGTATATCTTCTAATACAATTGTAGTGTTTTCATTTAGTATATTGAAACGGGATAAGAATGTTTCATTCAGATCTGCAAATTCAAAGCTACGAATTTGGAGGGATATCGCTAATTTGACAACTTTTCTTAAACTTTGCCAAATGGACGGAAATGTCGCCAAATTGATATAAACGACACACAAAAGCTGCCATAAACCTTCGGGTTGGTCGTGTGGCTTGGGTCTTCTACATATCAATGAAATTTTTTTTGTTTTGTTAGAAGAGAGTACTGAAATGATGTTTGGTTAGCATTTATCTGTCAGACCAACCATCCTACTTAGTAATACATTTAGCGAATTTTTAAAATGTCACCAAATTAATAAAAATGTTTTCAAATCTATAAAAATATCTTGAAATTGATAAAATTGCGCTACATAAATGATATTAATTGTTTTTTGTTAGGGGATAGTATTGTGATGATATTTCGTCAATTTGTCGCAAAGTGGAACTGTCAGTTCTACAGTCCCACTTGGCGATAAATTTGGCGATTTTTTAAAATGGCGCTAATT
Organism: Amaurobius ferox; assembly: GCA_951213105.1. Taxonomy (NCBI): domain Eukaryota; kingdom Metazoa; phylum Arthropoda; class Arachnida; order Araneae; family Amaurobiidae; genus Amaurobius; species Amaurobius ferox. Next base: position 73,306,296 of record OX578149.1, on the reverse strand, counting down.
TGACGAAACTGTCGCCAAATGTTCCATAGAAATATAACTATTTAGACGATATTTTTTCTACCAATTTATTTGAAGCAAATGATATCATGTCGCTTAGCAACGGATTTAAATCCAATATGTTTATGCGGCAGACGATTTTTATTAAATCCTTTCCGATTTGAATAATGAAGATATGTATATAAAATAAATTTCATTGCCATTTCATTTTGGACTGGATAATATTAATTATACTCTTCAGGTTTAAACATTATTATTATTGATATTTTCCGGAATTATTGATTCAGGGATTATTGATATTTTTAAGTTATTACGCCATTGTTCTATTGCGGCAAAAATTGCTGACACACGCATATTGTACGTTGTACGAGTAATCTTCTAGGAATGCACGGGTATATCTTCTAACCTACGAGAATATAAGTAGTACAGGTATATTGGCATATATATTGGAATCAAGTACAGTCTTCTGGTATGAAGATTACGGGGATTAATTATATATTCAATTTATTACGTCGTCTGTTGTATTTTACCAAAAAACATTTGAGACTCATATTGCAAAACGGGTAATCTTCTACTAATAATCGGACATTATAAGTAGTACGTGTATATCTCCCCATATAATTTTAGCACTTTAATTTTGACATATATTGGAATAAATGACTGTCTTCAGATTTAAAGATTACGGGTTTATTGGAATTTTCAATTTATACATGTAATCTACTAATACAGGTTATATTGTCTAATATTCGCGTATATAATTAGTACGGGTCCCATACAATTTTAACGCTTTTATTTTGCATATATTGATTCAATTCCATATATTTTTTTTATATTTGCTTACATAAAGGGTCCAAGATGTTTCATTCTTCAGATATGTCCATGAAGATAATTTTATATAGCAAGAACAGAGATTCTTAAACTTCTTTTTAGGAGCATTATATTAAATATTTTAACAGAATATTTTGATTAAACATGTCATTTAGTATACTATAAGAATTTGGGCATGATTATGAATTTCAAGTTTCTTTATATTATATACTCCGTACGAAGAACGGGTATGCTGCTAGTATACAATATAGTTGAACGCTTGGAAAGATATTTATTATATAATATATCTCTTTTTTCTTTCTGGAGGATATCCTAAAAGTCAGAATTTATTGAATTTGTTTCTCTACCTTTATTAAATAATTTTTTATTAAAAAACTACCTAACATATTTTATTGAAATTTTTTTTATATATTTTAGGGGACAATGTGAATATTTCCTAAAAATTTGTGAATTTTAAATTTGCTTAAAAAATGTTTGAAAAATTAGGTCCTATAGGGTTCAATGTATTTCATTTTTTCAACCCGGGTTCAATAAAAAACTAATTGGGTGATATTATTTATTTATATTCCCATAGGTCCTACAGACCGTCTGAAAAACATACTAAAATTTCATTTTGATAAAGTCATTTTTACGGCAGTTATCGTGCTAACGGACAGACAGACAGACAGACAGACAGACAGAATGAACAAAGTCATAAACACTTTTCAACTATGTTGTAAAGTGTTAAAAAAGCAATACACATAAAATGTACATTAGACAAGACAGAAAAAGAGGGACACAAATTTTTGTTAAAACAATTCTAAAAAAGTGTTTTTAGGACGGATACAACACTCAATATGAATTAAAAAGAACATTAAAAATCACGATTTTGAGACAAGATGGATGCCATATATCATTTTGAAGTGGGTCACGTGATATTTTCATATCATGGTCACGTGATCGCTTCATATAAGAACCTTCATTCAATAAGAGGTGTTATTATTATTTTAATTACTGAATATATTTCGCTGAATTTTTTATATATATTTTATGGAACAATTTAAATATTACCTAAAATTTTCGAAGCAATTTGTGAATTTTAAATCCGCTTAAAAAATGTTTGAAAAATTAGGTCCCATAGGGCTCAATGTATATCATTTTTTCAACCCGGGTTCAATCCAAAACTAATTGGGTTATATTATTCATTTATATTCCCATAGGTCCTACAGACCGTCTGAACAACATACTAAAATTTCATTTTGATTAAGTCATTTTTACGGCAGTTATCGTGCTAACGGACAGACAGACAGACAGACAAACAGACAGACAGACAGATAGAATGAACAAAGTCATAAACACTTTTCAACTTTGTTGTAAAGTGTTAAAAAGTTCTCTCCAGTGCAGAAGAACAAGATGTGCTCCGGAGTCTTCTCTTCCACAGAGCAAATAAGGCACTTATTGAAGTTAGATAGGTGAAAGCTATTCAAGTAGGCCTTGGTGACGATGTGATTTATCCACCAACAAAAGTGGTAACCATTCTAAGGATTTTTCTGAAGTAATTGAGATCATTTATATCGCTTTGGAAACGAAAAAGATGACGATTAATATCAGTTTTATTCCAAGAATCACACCAGATCACACTAACCTCTCTTTTGATCTTACTGAAATAGTTTTTTACTGAAGATTGATATTATAAAAATCGTAAATTTTGAATAATTCATGTTCTACATAATCATGCACATTACATAAAAAAAGTTGATATATTGAGTGAAATAAATATCCATGTACTTCATTATAATACTTGAAGTATAGGTTTGTTTTTAATGTAACTGTTTATAGCAAAAATTTCTTAAGGATTCAGCCAATGGAACAAATTGTAAGGATCATAGCGCTGTAAATTTCAGAGTAAAAACTGCTGGCAATTCTGACGTCAGGAATTTTTGCTGTAAATTTTACATCACTAATGTAAAATTCTACAATTCACATTTTGCTAAAATTTTTACAACGTTTTATACTGCAAATATTACAAAGTACTATAATTTTTACGACAACTTTTGCTGTATTTTTCGGAATGCACAGGAACACAGTATATTTTACGGTATTCCTGTAAAATTCTATAACACTTTTTGCTTTATTAACACTTTACAACATAGTTGAAAAGTGTTTATGACTTTGTTCATTCATTCTGTCTGTCTGTCTTTCTGTCTATCCGTTAGCACGATAACTGCCGTAAAAATGACTTTATCAAAATGAAATTTTAGTATGTTGTTCAGACGGTCTGTGGGACCTATGGGAATACGAATGAATAATATCACCCTATTAGTTTTGGATTGAACCCGGTTGAAGAAATGCAATACATTGAACTCTATGGGACCTAATTTTTCAAACATTTTTAAAGCGAATTTAAAATTCACGAATTACTTCGAAAGTTTTAAAAAATATTCAAATTATCCTATAAAATATATAAAAAAAATTCAGCAAAATATATTCAGTAGTTTTTTAAATAAAAATTAAAATAATGATTTCGTTCTTTATATGAAGAGATCACGTGACCCACTTTAAAATAAAAAATGCATCCATCTTGTGTCAAAATCGTCATTTTTAAAGTTCTTTTTAATTCATATTTAGTGTTGTATCCGTTCTAAAACCGCTTTATTTTTGCTTAAATTCTGTGCATCTACATACTGAAACAACGTAATTACAATATATTTGAGTTTAAATGATCATCAAACTTTGATTATTTTTACAACGAAGCCTAATTTTCACTTATGGAGAATGTAAATATCAAAAGATGTAGAATGAGTTGTATAAGAATTGCTGCATTTCTTTATCGCAAAATTATTAAGCTCATAGAGTCTGCAATATAGCTAATATGAATGAACATTCATTGATTTTACACAGACAATCAGACGATTTTACAGAGAGAAGGACGATTTTTTTCGATGAAGTTTTAAGCATAGAGTTAAATTACTTGTACCTCCATGGTTTTAAATTTTTAAATAAAATAAATTATTATAGTATTGGGATGAATGAAAGGGATGGAAAAATGTTTATGAATGAAATGCTGCTTTTATATAGATGCGATTTATATTTCGATGACGTCAGTTGAATAAAGTTCATTTGTTTTCGATGAAGTTTTCAAATATAATAAATTATTGTAGTATTATGATAATTTTAATAATATTACAGAGGAATGTGTCGCATTTTATAGATCTTTAAATCAAGCAATTTATATTTCAATGCCGTCATTTGAATGAAGTTCATTTTTTTATGAATTTTTCAGTTTTCAAATATAATACATTAATGTAGTATTGTGATAATTTTAAAAATATTACCAAGGAATGTATCGCATTTTGGAGATGTTCATATAAAATTGCATTGAATTTGGAAAGTGTTTCATAATCAATGCTATGTGCATGATTGATCTTTCTTGTTTATTTTTAATGTTTAAAATTTTATTTCTCTTCGAACTTTTTTTTATATGGTAAAATGTCAATGAATGATAAAACCTGCATTCTTCACAACAGTCACATAATTTTTTTTACAAAGTTTTCTTTATTTAAATACTACAATATTTTTTCTGATAACGCTTTATAATTTATAATCAAAATAAGAATAAAGCATGCTTATTAAAAATACAGGTAAAACATTGAGAACTAAATACTAATATTAGTCTCTTTATTTTTTTATTTTTTTTTCTTGCATTTTTTATCTGGCATGATTTTTATAGAAAATCTAAAACCTATCTTTAAAATCATACAAAATACACTTTCAACACCAAGTTCATTTGTCTTCGATGAAGTTGTCAAATATAATAAATTATTGTAGTATTATGATAATTTTAAAAATATTACCGAGGAATGTATCGCATTTTAGAGATGTTTAAACCAGGCAATTTATATTTCAATGCCGTCATTTGAATGAAGTTCATTTTTTTCGATGAAGTTTAAAGTTTTCAAATATAATAAATTAATGTAGTATTGTGATAATTTTAAAAATATTACCAAGGAATGTATCGCATTTTGGAGATGTTCATATAAAATTGCATTGAATTTGGAAAGTGTTTCATAATCAATGTTATATGCATGATTGATCTTTCTTGTTTATTTTTAATGTTTAAAATTTTATTTCTCTTCGAACTTTTTTTTATATGGTAAAATGTCAATGAATGATAAAACCTGCATTCTTCACAACAGTCACATAATTTTTTTTACAAAGTTTTCTTTATTTAAATACTACAATATTTTTTCTGATAACGTTTTATAATTTATAATCAAAATAAGAATAAAGCATGCTTATTAAAAATACAGGTAAAACATTGAGAACTAAATACTAATATTAGTCACTTTATTTTTTTTATTTTTTTTTTCTTGCATTTTTTATCTGGCATGATTTTTATAGAAAATCTAAAACCTATCTTTAAAATCATACAAAATACACTTTCAACACCAAGTTCATTTGTCTTCGATGAAGTTGTCAAATATAATAAATTATTGTAGTATTATGATAATTTTAAAAATATTACCGAGGAATGTATCGCATTTTAGAGATGTTTAAACCAGGCAATTTATATTTCAATGCCGTCATTTGAATGAAGTTCAGTTTTTTCGATGAAGTTTAAAGTTTTCAAATATAATAAATTAATGTAGTATTGTGATAATTTTAAAAATATTACCAAGGAATGTATCGCATTTTAGAGATGTTTATATAAAATTGCATTGAAGTTGGAGAGAGTTTCATAATCAATATTTTATGCATGATTGATCTTTCTTGTTTTTTACAGCGTTTAAACAATAAATTTTACAAATACTGTAATTTTAATGAAAATGTTTGCTGTATGTACATTCTACAACATTTTTGTAAACTTCTACAACACTTTTCGCTTTATTTTTTACAGCGTTTAAACAGTAAATTTTACAAAAATTGTAATTTTAATGAAAATGTTTGCTGTACATTCTGCAGAACTCTCGTGAACTTCTGCTACACATTTCGCTGTCCTTTTTTTTTATTTTTACAGAATTTTATGCTGTAATTTTAAATACTAGTATACTAGCATATATAACAGACTAACATATATAGCATATTAAATATTCTTCTCATTTTTATATAAAATATTTTTGATAGTGAAGGAAGTTAACCGATGTCTATGGGTCTGAACCCCTTTTATACCCCTGCGTTGCTCTGACGATAACGTACCACTTGCCAATGGTTAAAATAAAAGATATCTGCTCTTTCAGATCTCTAATTCGATTAGAACTATCAAATGTCCAAATTCAGTCGGTTTCGTCATTGTTGCGCTTCGATTCTCTCACTTGAGTTACCGGCCCTGAGGTGATGGTGAGAGTGAGCAGATGCCAGGAAGGAACGGTGTCGGATGCTCCCCTAATTACACCGGCACCACACCGGAAAAACAAAAAAGTATTCTAAAATCGGTTCCGTTCGAAATTACCTGCTCATTTAGCGCGTGCGATACGCATTCGGTCTTCAGCGCACTGATTCTCGCTCCTCCCCCCCCCCCCCCACCACCACTCTCCACCCACTTTTATTAGCGGTTACGTGGGGGGAAGTGATTTAGAATGTAAATGATGGCAACAGATGATCAGACAAAAGAAGAGAGTTGGTTGGGTTGAGGATATTCATTGTGTTGTACGAACGGCCAACAACAAACATAAAATACTTTTGTAAGATACACACATAATTTGTAATTTTAACTCTAGCAGAAAGCCTAGCTTTGAAGAGACTCGCGCATATGAAGTATGCACACTGTGAAAGATTTTAAATTAAGATTTAACAAATTTAATAAATAATTATGGAATTTAACAAAAATTAAGTGGAAATTTAACAAATAATTATGAAATTAGAAGTATAAAAAATTAATTTCAATATTTGAGAATCTTAATACAAAAGAGCATATAAGTTATTAGAATTTGAATATTAAATTAAACAAATTAGAATACAGGAAAACTATAACATCAGCATTTAAATCGCAAAAATGTATTTAATATACAAGAGCACGTTTAAATCACAATGCATGCAAGCGCACCCGCTTTGATTAGCTGTTTAAAAATTGTTGTTTACTTGTTATTTGTAGAAAGCGTACTGAGCATGCGCGGTTTAAAAATGGCCGTCTCGTCCTGTTGCAGTTCGTTTTAATAATTGAAATCGTGATTCTGCAAATCTGCGTGCAATTTCACCTATGTATGCAAAATTTTTATCTTCTTACCTAATGTACTTTTCGAGTAAAAGGGATAACAAAATTCTGGAAATGTTGACTTCGATTCGTTAGGAATAGAGAATGGAATTTGTTGCTCTCATCCATAATTTATTTATTACTTTCCTTATTATACAATAATGTATAAGGAACGTATTGTGAAGGGCGCGAAAATGCAAATTCGAGTTTTCGTTGGGAGAGCACGTTTCAAGCATCCCTGATCACATGTCTGTGTGTGTGTGTGTGTGTGTGGGTGAGAGAGAGAGTGAGAAAGTATGTGTATGTGTGTGCGTGTGTGTGTGTGTGTGAGAGAGAGAAAGTATGTGTATGTGTGTGTGTGTGTGTGTGAAAGTATGCGTATGTGTGTGTGTGTGAGTGAGTGTGTGTGTGTGTGTGTGTGTGCCAGTGAGTCTGTGGAGACGATAACTGATGAACGAATGGACCGATTCAAACGAAATTTGGTACAAAATTACAATCCAGGAACACTGGAAACCTATTGTTTTTATACGCAATCGAATGTTCAGAACCTCCCTAAATTTTCGAATGAAATTTTGAAAAAATCATCAAAAAATAAAAACCTCTACTAAAGTTACGCAAATGGACATATCTAATGTAATTTTTCCTTAGAAAACGATTGACATAAATTTTAGAACGGTATCATGAACCGTTCTCGAGATATTGCAGTTTTTTTTAAATAAATTTATCAAAAAATCCCATAAATTTAAAAATATATATATATTAATTGTTGAGAAACATGTTCACTTTTCATATGTAATATCATGCGATAAATTGGGTGACATCATTCTCGTGAATCTAGCTCGTTCTATTCATGAAAAAAGATACTTTGAGTAATATTTTTTTAATTGAACGCCAATAGTCATTTATCTGCTATAAGAATCAATTATTTTTTCGTCCATAACGCTTGGCGAGATTTTAGCGACGAGTTTGGCGGAATGTTGCCAACTTGTCGACTTTTTTAAATGTTACCAAATTAAAGAAAATCTCGTCAAATGGATAAAAATGACGCTAAATCAATGAAAATAACGACTAATTGACGAAAATTGAATATCTTGGAAAAAATATAAGTATCTACTATAAGAATAACCTATTTTGTTTTCACTGCAAAAGCAGTAAATACATTGCATTATATAAGGAAAGTCATGTGCTGCCCACATCAGATATTTTATTTATTATGCCGAGCTCAGGAGCCGACCCAATGGGTTTGCGGCTATATAAACTTAAATCGGCTGATATACTGAAGTGTGGGACAAGCTGTAGAATGGGATATTTATATTTATATTAACAATTAAAGATCAAATTATACTTTGTTGTTTCATATCCATGGTGGGGGCTTCGATGCGCACAGGCATCCAAACTTTTGTAAAAGATCTCTCCTATAGGAAGTCCAATTACTATTTTACATAATGTAAGGCCAACAAAGCACAAATATGACACTTCATATTCATTTACATTATGTATACAAGTACTTGACGTGTCATGGTGATGAAGCCATTGACCTCTTTGTTTGTTGAAGATGAAAGTTTTGTGGATGATAAGTGAGCAGATTCTGGAAGTCCGATGTATTGGGGGAAGATAAGGAGTGGAGAAATATCTTCACAGACTTGGTTGAAGCGTGGAAGCAGGACGTGACGTTTCTAGAGATTCAGAGATGAAACAGAGATGAGAGTAAGATTTAGATGAGATCAGTAGTTAGAGAGTAAGAGATTCAGAGTAATATAGTGAGAGATATAAGTTAAGAGTAAGAGAGATATGAGTAACAGTAACAGGCTATCACAGTAAGAAGGAAGGCGCCCATTGAAATGTTTATGAAGTTACGCGCACGCAGTGATGATGTGTCAGCGCTCAGACCAGAGTCCGTAGTGTGCCGTCATAAAATGGAGGCAAAGATTGCCGAAGAGGCAATGTGCAACAGCAAGTTGGGCGAGTGCCTATATGAAAGGCAATAGGTTGTGTGTCAATGTCTAAAGACGAAATTAGAGGTATATACCTATCAAATATTGTGAAAGGTCATAACCAATTATATAATAATAAGTTACCTGGTCTCACATACTCAATCTCCGCCTGAAATATATGTGCTAATTATTGTTGTAATTATTTAAATAATGAATAGAATGTTCTTAATAAATAATGTTATTACTTTCCTTATATATACATAATGTATAAGGAAAGTATTGTGACGGTGTCGAAAATTCAAATTCGAGTTTTCGACGGAAGAGCACGTTTCAAGCATCCTTGATCACGAATCGAACATTTTTGAAGTGATGTCTGTGTGTGTGTGTGTGTGTCAGTGAGTCTGTGGAGACAAATGGAGCGATTCGAATGAAATTTGGTACAAAAATCACAATCCGTGAATACTGGAAGTCTATTGTTTTAAAACACAATGTTCAGAAGCTCTCTACATTTTCGAGTGAAATTTTGAAAAAATCATCTGAAAACCAAAACCTCTACTAAAGTTACGCAAATAGACATTTCTTATGTAATTTTTCCTTAGAAAACGATTGACATAAACTTTAAAACGCTAGCATGAACCGTTCTCGAGATATTGCACATTTTTCAAATAAATTTATCAAAAAATCCCATAAATTAAAAAAAAATATTAACTGTTAAGACACATGTTCAGTTTTCATATATAATATTATGCGATAAATTGGGTGACATCATTCTCGTGGATCTAACTAGTTCCATTAAAGATAAAATATACTTTGAGTAATACTTTTGTATTTGAAAGTCAATAGTCATTTATCAGCTGTAAGAATAACTTATTTATCCGTCTATAACGCTTGGCGAGATTTTGGTGACGAATTTAGCGGAATGTCGTCAAGTTGGCGATATTTTTAAATGTTGCCAAGTTAACGAAAATCTCGCCAAATGGATAAAAATGACGCTAAATCAATGAAAATGAGGACTAATTGAAGAAAATTCAATATCTTGGAAAGAATATAAGTATCTACTATAAGACTAACATTTTTTTTAAACTGTAAAAGCAGTAAATTCATTGCATTATATAAGGAAAGTCATGTGCTGCCCACATCAGATTTTTAACACTTTACAACAAAGTTGAAAAGTGTTTATGACTTTGTTTAAAAGTTAAAATGGGTGCAGTTAATTGTGAGTAGTATTATGCTAATAGATTTTATTCCAGGAACTCGCACTAAAGATCATATGGTGGGTTTTAATGCGGCACAATGCAATGTTTTACGAATGACGATGTACGACCATATTCTAAGCTTAATTAACTATGTTTCTTAAAGGTTTTGTTTGTGCACCACTATTGCATTGAAATGAAATAAAACTCTGCTGCAAAAATAATTGTAAAGTAAAACCGTCGCCATAAAAATTTATTAGTTATATGCTGTACATATACAAGTTTCTATATGAGTTTAGAAGACAATAAATTATGAATAAAAACAAGTGTTTCGATGTCTTTCCCTGCACAACAGCTGCGCATAAAAAAGTAGAAAATGGATTTTTATCAAACACGGAAACAGGACTATGCAAATGACTCAACGTGATGAAGGGGGATTTTGATGGACGAAAATGTTTTACGAGATGTAACTGCGTGTCTAGTTTCAGCTCTATAAGGGCACTGGAAGACGAGAGCGAGCCCATCAGAGATAATGTACTTAAATGGCGTAAAGACGCAACGTAATGATATCAACATATAATTTTTTATAGTGTTCTGCGAGATGAAACTGTGTGCTAACTTTTAGCTCTCTACGTGCACTGGGAGCCGAGAACGAATTGTATTAAAAAATTGCAAAACGAGGAAACATGAAATTAATAAAAATTGGTGTAAGTGAAAATCAACCCCCACCTTCAAGATGAAAAGACAGACAAACCACAAAAGCAAGACGTCGTTTATCCATAAATAATTGCATCACGTGACCCAAGAAAGCAATCGTTGCCAAACGAGGATTAGAAAAAATTAAATTAAATAAATCTAAACAGAAGGAAAAATAACAGCAGGATTCAAAACCCTTTCTCAGTGAATGAGACTATGAACTTAAATGTTCTATGACAAAATAAATTTTGAAATATACAATTCTGAAGTAACTGGGACACCTCATTAATTAACTTAAAATATGGGCTTACGTTGCTTAATTTTCGCACATGTTTTTTTTTGTTAATTGATGATATTATCCGAAGATAAAAAAGCTTCCTTCATCAGGAAAAATGACACAAAATTGTTAATCGAACAAAAGCAAGGTGTGATCATTAACTATGCAACTGCAATTTTTTTCCTAGTCTGATGCAGTAGATAATTTGATTTCCGAAATCGGTTATTTCCTTAGTATGCAACTGATCTGGTTTTTTAGTTTCCATATAGTGAACTAATTTTTCGAAATTGATTATTTCTTTTATTTGTAACTTTCCTTTCCAAATGAAGCCAGCTCATTTATTTTTCGAAATAAATTGCTTCCTTCATGTTTCTTTAGATATGCTGCTTAATTTCGTTGTCTTGTATTTTACATATTCACAGTTCCTTTTTACTGCGTTTAGAACAATTCTTTTTTTTTTTAAATTTTCTACTGTTAATACCATTCTGTTTCACATCCAATTAGCTTTATTGAACTTTCATTACTTTCGGAGGGGTCACACGTCTCTTTCTCAGTCAGGTGCGAACAGTTTTTGCCGTAGACACTTTGCTGCAGTTTCATATTTATCCTGACAAAGGCAGTACGAAACCGAATGGTATCTTTACATGTTTTGTGCTGTTTTAGTAAAGGAGTGTTTTATCTGCCGTTTCATTCTTTAAAAAATCTGATGTGGGCAGCACATGACTTTCCTTATATAATGCAATGAATTTACTACTTTTACAGCAAAAAAAAAAAAAAAAAATAGGTTACTCTTATAGTAGATGCTTATATTCTTTCCAAAATATCAAATTTTCGTCAATTAGTCGTCATTCTCATTGATTTAGTGTCATTTTTATCCATTTGGCAAGATTTTTGTTAATTGACAACATTTCAAAAAGTCACCAAGTGGGCGACATTCCTCCACATTCGACGCCGAAATCTCGCCAAGCGTTATGGACGCATAAATATGTTATTCTTATAGCAGATAAATAACTATTGGCGTTCAAATACAAAAGTATTACTCAAAGTATCTTTTCTCATGAATGGAACGGGCTAGATCCACGAGAATGATGTCACCAAATTTATCGCATGATATTACATATGAAAAGTGAACATGTTTCTCCACAATTAATATATATTTTTTTAATTTTGGGGAATTTTTTGATAAATTTGATTTAAAAATGTGCAATATCTCGAGAACGATTCATGCTAGCGTTCTAAAATTTATGTCAATCGTTTTCTAAGGAAAAATTACATAAGAAATGTCTATTTGTGTAACTTTGTTAAAGGTTTTGATTTTTTGATGATTTTTTAAAATTTCACTCGAAAATTTAGGGGGATTCTGAACATTCTGTTACATTTAAAAACAATAGGCTTCCAGTATTCACGGATTGTAATTTTTGTACCAAATTTCATTCGAATCGCTCTATTTGTTCGTGAGATATCGTCTCCGCAGACTCACTGACACACACACACACACATACACACACACACATACTTTCACACACACACAGACAACATCTCAAAAATGGCTCATTCGTGATCAGGGATGCTTGAAACGTGCTCTCCCGTCGAAAACTCGAATTCGAATTTTCGACCCCGTCACAATTTCCTTATACATTATGTATATAAGGAAAGTAAAAGTCTGATGTGGACAGCACATGACTTTCCATATACAATGGAATACATTTACTTCTTTCAAATGTTGCATAGAATCTACGACGCAAAAAAATGTTGTATATATGCAACATTTTTCACAGATTTTATAGAATCTACGATACAATGTTTTCAATGCTAAGTTGTACATTTGGCGATTTTTCGACTGACAATCTGTAAAACAATCTCAAAGTACCCAATTAACTTGCATTTCACTGAACTCTAAATTGACAATTATCAATAGTGATAGCATCCGCTGTAAGCAATAGAGTAGTCTATATAGTAAAATATTATAATAATTAATTCATCAATTTGGATTCATTTTTGTTAACTTAGTATTATTTTTGCAATTTTAACGACATTTACGTGAAGCTGGGGCAAAATATCGCCGAGTTGGCGATATTTTACTAAATGAGTCACCAAGTTTCGCTCAATGTATCGCTAAGTATTACAAACCAATGGAGAGAAGAGCATTTCTTATACAAAAATGACTGTTGGTGAATTGTTAGGCGTCAAAATACAAGACTATTACACAAAGTATCTTCTTTAGTGAACGGAACGGGCAAGATCCACGCGAATTATGATAACAAATTGATCGCATTAAATTATATATTAAAAGTTAACATATTTCCCAAAATTTAACACGTTTTTCAATTTTATGCGATTTTTTTGATAAATTTATTTGAAAAAGTGTCATACCATGAGCACTGTTTCTGCTAGCCTTCTAAAATATATGTCAATAGTTTTCTAATAAAAAATTACATAAGAAATTATTATTTACTTGACATTATTGAAAATTCAGATTTTTTGATGATTTTTTTCAAAATTTCATTCGAAAATTTGGGGATCTTCTAAACATTCGATTGCGTTTAAAATCAAATTCCAGTATTCACTGATTGTAATTTTTGTGCCAAATTTTGTTCTAAACACTCCATTCGTTTGTGAGATATTGTACACACACACAGAGAGAGAGAGAGAGAGAGAGACAGAGATAGACAGAGAAAAGGGGGGGGGGGGTGCATCATCTCAAAAGCAATCGATTCAAGTTCAGAGATGGTTGAAACACCCTCTTCCGTTGAAAATTCGAATTCGAATTTTGACCCCGTCACAATACTTTCCTTATACTACTATGTATATAAAGAAAGTAATAAATGTTTAAAGAGTTGATCTCCACTCAATTGTCTGATTCATTCATATTCCATTATATCACAATCGATATCAGAATGAAAAAAGTAAATAACTTTTCTAGATTTTGTGCCCAAGTTTTTTTAGTGATCGCGGTGGACGCATTTAGGTGATCTGTGTTAAAATAAATTATAATAATGCCGTCAGCATACATAGCGTAGTATAGATTTCCAGTTTCCTTTATATATTATTATTTAATATTTTCAATAGAGCATGGGCACGAGCGTAAATACACCTGCGCAGTAGAATGCGCAGAAACGTAAGGGCAAAAGGTCATTATTTTTTATCATAGCGTGTAATTGTAAACGGACAATGATGGCTAATAAAAATTGAAACTAAACCCATTAAACATCGAAGTTTGCCTTTGAGATGAAAATAAGTTATTTAGAATACTTGAATAACAACATATATTTGAAGATTTCATTTGATAAAGCGCACTTTAAGTGATTTTAAGTGAAAGTACACTACTACTCATTTTTACCGTAGTTACTAGCTAGCGTTCTGAAGATGTGTACATTTACTAGCAAATTCTGAGATGTATATGCGAGCGAGAAGATAAAAATATATAACGATTTTTCTTTTAAAAAAGCTCTTGTATATATTTAATTATAGTGAATATTTTATTTTCCAGTTAATTAAAAATATCCCTCAAAGAAGATAAATTTAGATATTATATCCTACTAAAATGAGAGATTAAACGATTATAAGTGTCGATAGTAACCTTTTTTAATATAGAAATAATGAAAATTTCCGCACTGCTAAGCAAACGAGTATTACTTTCCTTATATACATAATGTATAAGGAAAATATTGTGACGGGGTCGAAAATTCGAATTCGAGTTATCGACGGGAGAGCACGTTTCAAGCATCCCTGATCACGAATCAAGCATTTTTGAGGTGATGTCTGTCTGTGTGTGTGTGTGTCGATATCTCACGAACGAACGAAGCGATTCGAATGAAATTTGGTACAAAAATCACAATCCATAAAAACTGAAAACCTATTGTTTTTAAACGCAATCGAATGTTCAGAACCCCCCTAAATTTTCGAGTGAAATTTTGAAAAAATCATCAAAAAAATCAAAACCTTTAATAAAGTTACGCAAATAGACATTTCTCATGTCATTTTCCCTTAGAAAACGATTGACATAAACTTTAGAACGCTAGCATGAACCGTTCTCGAGATTTCGCACATTTTTCAAATAAATTTATCAAAAAATCCCATAAATTAAAAAATATATATTAACTGTTGAGAAACATGTTCACTTTTCATATGCAATATCGTGCGATAAATTGGGTGACATCATTCTCGTAGATCTAGCTCGTTCCATTCATGAAAAAAGATACTTTGAGTAATACTTTTGTATTTGAACGCCAATAGTCATTTATCTGCTATAAGAATAACTTATTTCCCCGTCCATAACGCTTGACGAGATTTTGGCGACGAATTTGGCTGAATGTCGCCAACTTAACGACTTTTTAAATGTTGCCAAATGAACAAAAATCTCGCCAAATGGATAAAAATGACGCTAAATTATTGAAAATGACGACTAATTGAAGAAAATTCAATATCTTGGAAAGAATATAAGTATCTACTATAAGAATAACCTATTTTTACTTTCCTTATATACATAATGTATAAGGAAAGTATTGTGACGGGGTCAAAAATTCGAATTCGAGTTTTCGACGGGAGAGCACGTTTCAAGCATCCCTAATCACGAATCAAACATTTTTGAAGTGATGTCTGTGCGTGTGTGTGAGTGTGTGTGTGTGAAAGTATGTGTGTGTGCGTGTGTGTGTGTCAGTTAGTCTTTGGAGACGATGACTGACGAACGAATGGACCGATTCGAACCAAATTTGGTACAAAAATCACAATCCGTGAACACTGGAAGTCTATTGTTTTTATATGCAATCGAATGTTCAGAACCCCCCCTAAATTTCCGAATGAAATTTTGAAAAAATCGTCAAAAAATCAAAAACACTAATAAAGTTAGGAAAATAGACATTTTTTATGTAATTTTTCATTAGAAAACGATTGACATAAATTTTAGAACGCTAACATGAACCGTTCTCGAGATATTGTACATTTTTCAAAAAAAATTATCAAAAAGTCATATAAAATAAAAAATAAAAAATTCCCTCTTGAGAAACATGTTCACTTTTCATATGTAATACCATGCGATAAATTGGGTGACATCATTCTCGTGGATCTAGCTCGTTCCATTCATGAAAAAATATACTTTGAGTAATACTTTTGTGTTTGAACGCCAATAGTCATTTATCTGCTGTAAGAATAACTTATTTCTTAGTGCATAACGCTTGGCGAGATTTTGGCGACGAATTTGGCGGAATGTCGCCAACTTGGCGACTTTTCGAAATGTAGCCAAATTAACGAAAACGTCGCCAAATGGATAAAAATGACGCTAAATCAATGAAAATGACGACTAATTGTCGAAAATTCAATATCTTGGAAAGAATATTAGTATCTACTATAAGAAAATCCTATTTTTTTACTGTAAAAGTAGTAAATTCATTACATTATATAAGGAAAGACATGTGCTGCTTTCATCAGATTTTTTATTTTGTAAACGTAAGACTAAAATAGTCCATGTGATGTCACGTGTCCATGCTCTATTCAAAATATAGCGAGTCACACGGTTCGTAGGATAAGTACGTTTTGCCAGTATAGGGGAGGGGGGAGGGGGAGGAGTTGTAAAGTAATTGTGTTGCTAAAGGGTCGACTAATAATTATATTTTGTTAGGGAGTCGTATAGTAATTAATAAACATTGATCGGGAAAGTTAAATGGTCTGCATGTGTTTAAAGTATTATGAAAGTATTTGACAGGAACTTTAATATATTTTCGAGTCACAAAATGTAGCAATTACTCTCTAAAATATCAAGAGCACTGTTATCACTTGTTCAAATACATTCTGTGCAGCTAAATATAAAGTTATTTTTTTTTCTAAATAATAAAGGAATGCTTCAAGGAAGGATTCCATCAAGACGGAACTAAAGTCTTCTCCACGTATTTCCTATCCACACCCGGCTGCGTATCCTTTTCCGAAATTCTTAGTAGTAACAGATTGCGATTAAATATGCTCAACCTCATATCGTTGTATGATTATTCAGTCTATAGAGGTATTTCTAGTGCGTTCATTAAGTAACATGGCTTTTTAACACTAGAGCGACGGGTAGCGGTCAATTTGACCGCCATAGAAAAAATCTGATGTGGGCACCACATGACTTTTCTTATATAATGTAATGAATTTACTACTTTTACAGTAAAAAAATAGGTTTTTCTTATAGGATACTAATATTCTTTCCAAGATATTGAATTTTCGACAATTAGTCGTCATTTTTATCATTTGGCGAGATTTTCGTTAATTTGGCAACATTTCAAAAAGTCGCCAAGTTGGCGACTTTCCACCAAATTCGTCGCCAAAATCTCGCCAAGCGTTATGGACGAAGAAATAAGTTATTCTTACAGCAGATAAATGACTATTGGCGTTCAAATACAAAAGTATTACTTAAAGTATTTTTTTCATGAATGGAACGATCTAGATCCACGAGAATGATGTCACCCAATTTATCACATGGTATTACATATGGAAAGTGAACATGTTTCTCAATAGGAAATATTTTTTTTTATTTTATATGACTTTTTGATAATGTTTTTGGAAAATGTACAATATCTCGAGAACGGTTCATGTTAACGTTCTAAAATTTATGTCAATCGTTTTCTAATGAAATATTACGTAAGAAATGTCTATTTGCGTAACTTTATTAGCGATTTTGATTTTTTGACGATTTTTTCAAAATTTCAGTCGAAAATTTAGGGGGGTTCTAAACATTCGATTGCGTATAAAACAATAGGCTTCCAGTGTTTAAGGATTGTGATTTTTGTACCAAATTTTGTTCGAATCGGTCCATTCGTTTGTCAGTTATCGTCTCCACAGCCTCACTGACTCACACACACACACACACACACACACACACACACACACACACACACACACACACACACACTTTCACACACACACACACAGACATCACTTCAAAAATGTTTGATTCGTGATCAGGGATGCTTGAAACGTGCTCTCCCGTCGAAAACTCGAATTCGAATTTTCAACTCCCTCACAATACTTTCCTTATACATTATGTATATAAGGAAACTAAAAATACAACATACCTTTAATTCAAAACCAAAACATCATAGTTACAGTATTTAGGATGTTTCTTCGACGCATTTTTTTTGCAATAAGCGTTCTTGCTGCACCGTTCTTGGCATTTTCTACAGGTGGGCTTATCGCATTATGCATCATGCGATAAGCGGTCAAAATGACCGCGTCTGTCGTTCTAGTGTTAAACCTGCGTATCCTTTTCTGAAATTCTTTACGATTAAATGTTGTTAGCCTCATATCGTTGTATCATTATTTACTCTATAGAAGTATTTTAAGTGCGTACATTAAGCAACATAACTTTTTAACTCCGAAATTATTAGTAGTTGCAGATTACAATTAAATGTTTCCGGACTCAAATGGTTGTATCATTATTCCGTCAATAGAGGTACTTTAAGTGTATTCATAAGTAACATAGTTTTTAAATTTGAATCTTTCAAACTTTATGAATATACAAGCGTTTATTTATTTATAGCAATTTATTCTTTAATTGCAGATATGTTGATTTGTTTTATGGTGTTCGATCTTATTGTCATAGCAGAAGCTGCTAATTACCCAAATTTTAGAATATTCAAAATATTTTTTTGAATAATTTTGTATGTTAATTATTAAATATATTCATAAATATATGTCACAAGTGATTATATATCACGAAAATGCTTGTGTGTCCCATAAGTATGTATATATTTTATATGTGTTCATATATCATCATCTATGCAAGCCGCATGTTGTCATTTCCAGTAGCGTCGCCAGAAAAAAATTTGAGGAAAGTTTTAGTCACAAAATATCTTTTTTGCCCATATCTACGAACATCAAAGGATGCTGAAGAGATTGGGGGGGTTATACCACCGCTCCCCCCCCCCCTTGACGACGCCACTGCATTTTCGACTATTCAATATTTCGACTATCCAATTTTTGACTCATCATTTTCGTCATCATCTGTTATCTATAGCAATAGATCCCGCGAAATGGATGTTTCAAGGCGAATGTATGTTCTTGAAGCGGATGTGGCATTTCCAGAACCGGAAGAGGAAATATTTAGTGAGTCCTTAAAAATTCCTCTGAACTTTTATGCTGAATCCATATTAGTCGTTACCTAAACTCTATCTATATATCCAATCCTGAGAAATAGATGTTTCAAGGACAAGTTTTGAACCGGAAGTGAAAATGAACCATGAATTAAAAATTTTTAGTAAATCCCCTAACCTAACCCAGAATTTGATGCTGAATTTATTCCACATCAGCCATTATCTAAACTCTATCTCTAAGCAATTCTGAGAAATAGGTGTTTCAAGCAAAATTAAAAAAAATTAAACAGGAAATGAAAAAAGAATAAGAAGTGGAAATACTTAATGAATGATGCTGAATCTAAGTCAAGCATTATCCGAGCTCTACCTACAACAGATGCTGAGAAATAGATGTTTCAAAGAACATTTTTTTGTAAGAATAATAGTATATAGCAACATTTTTGATACCCATAATAATATTAATCTGAAAAGACACATGACCTGAATATGGAGATTTTAGAATCGAAAGAGCTGGTGTATGAGGGAGCATAGGAGAGATTCAACTGTAAAGAACCTTGCGTAACTGTAAAGAACCTGTAAAGAATTTGTAAAGAACCTTGCTGCCCCCATCCAGGAATAGAACCTTGGATCTTCGAACTGTCCAGCTGACGCTCTACCGTTGAGTTATACTGGGACGAAATTGTAAGCTCTTATTGCCGAAGAAGACTCTGCATTCTCCACTCTCTAATGTCAGATTGGTGTACAACTGACAATCTAATTGACTACCTCCTGCGATATTCACCTCAGGTTAGCGTCCTGTTGATATTTTTATCCTCCAGGTTAGGTTCTTGCATGGTCGTTGACCTCTCGATTTGAAATCGGAGCTCAATCCACTGAATCTGTACTAGTTGTAATAGTGCAACTGTCAGACCTCCGACATCTTTCTAAATTTACTTTTCTAAATTTTATTTTAAATTTCTTAAATTTTTGTTTTTGTTTACCATGTGCTTATTTTTTTTCTTTTTCCATATATTTTCTTTTTTTATATATTTTCTAAATTTCACTTTTAAAATTTTATTATTTTCTTTAATTTTAATCTATTTGTCATTATGTTAATATACCTCACTCTAAGTTTTATTTTTCAATGAACTTTTTATCTATATTCACAATAACCCTTTTCCCATTTTTAAAAAAGGACGTGCTTGTCAAGTTCAAATATAATATAAAACTGTCTGTTTAACCACAATATTTTTCATCAATTGTTATCTTTTTAGATCTAAATAAAGGTTCGTTTGGCGGGATGGTAGACCTTGGGTGCCTCCTAAGTGCAGGTGGTATCCCTTGCTGGCCGTGCAGCTAGCTACTCTAAACCCACTATGTGAGTCGCACGATCTGGGGTCTTCAAACCTCGGACATCTTTGCACTAACCTACAGGATTGGTTTGTTCAGACGCCATTGTAAAGAACCTTGCTGTCCCAACCGGGAATCGAACCTTGGATATCCGAACTGGCCAACCGACTCTCTACCGTTGAACTATTGGAATGAAATTGTAAGTTCTTATTGTCGAAGTGGACTCTTCAACTTGATTTTCCACATTCAACTTGATTCAACTTGATTCTCCATATTCAATTTGATTCAACTTGATTCTCCATATTCAACTTGATTCGACTTTATTCTCCGTTCAACTTGATTCAACTTGATTCTCCACATTCAATTTTAATTTCCTACTCATATGATTGGCTTAAAATCTGATAAGGAATATTAATGTAATAGAGAATTGAATGATTGTCTCTTACTTCATATTTCTCAGCACGTTTCGAGAATCCTTCTACAGTTGCAGTTAAAATGCGCGGATAAGGTAATACCCATTTTTCGCAGTAATTTCTTATTCACTGTTAGAACTAACTCTTTCAGCTTCTGCATTATCTAGGTTTTTTTCTTCCGCCAGGACAGGAAGAAAGGTGAGTTGAACGATTGCAAAGGAAACTAGCATAGAATTTATCTCAATCATGCCTTCCAGGTTCGAAGCTAAAAATTTCGCCTCGGCTGATGCAGGTTTGAAATTTGCTGAAGTGGTAAGAAAAAAATGAACTTTTATTTATTAAAATATATGCAATGTGTTTCTCCACTCGGCTTAAAATCTGATAAAGAATCTTAATGTAAGCGAAAATTAAATGGTGTCTCTCACTCCATGTTTCTCACTCCATGTTTCTCACTCCATGTTTCTTTGCGGTCTATCGTATCGACAGCTCATACATTCATATTCTATAGTTCTATTTGCATTCCAATCATTATTAACATGAAAAAATTATGTATTTTTACTTTCCTTATATACAATAATGTATAAGGAAAATATTGTGACGGGGGTAGAAAATTCGAATTCGAGTATTCGACGGGCGAACAAGTTTCAAGCATCCCTGATCACAAATCGAACATTTTTGAAGTGATGCCTGTGTCTGTGTGTGTGTGTGTGTCTGTATGTGTGTGTCAGTGAGTCTGTGGAGACGATAACTGACGAACAAAAGGAAATTCAAAGGAAATTTGGTACAAAGATTACGATCCGTAAACACTGGAAGCCTATCGTTTTTATAAGCAATCGAATGTTCAGAACCTCCTAAATTTTCGAGTGAAATTTTGAAAAAATCGTCAAAAAATCAAAACCTCTAATAAAGTTACGCAAATAGACATTTCTTATGAATTTTTCATTAGAAAACGATTAATATAAATTTTAGAACGCTAACCATGAACCGTTCTCGCTTCTCGAGATATTGCACATTTTTCAAAAAATTATCAAAAAGTCATATAAAATAAAAAAAGATATTTCCTATTGAGAAACATGTTCACTTTTCATATGTAATACCATGCGATAAATTGGGTGACATCATTCTCGTGGATCTAGCTCGCTCCATTCAGGAAAAAAGATACTTTGAGTAATACTTTTGTATTTGAACGCCAATAGTAATTTATCTGCTGTAAGAATAACTAATTTCTCCATCCAAAACGCCTGGCGAGATTTTGGCGACGTATTTGGTGGAATTTCGCCAACTTGGCGACTTTTTTAAATGTTGCTAAATTAACGATAAACTCGCCAAATGGATAAAAATGACGCTAAATCAATGAAAATGATGACTCATTGACGAAAATTCAATATCTTGGAAAGAATATAAATATTTACTATAAAAATAATTCATTTTTTTTTACTGTAAAAGTATTAAGTTCATTGCATTATATAAGGAAAGTCATGTGCTGCCCACATCAGATTTTTTTAATATTAGTACACACGTAATTCGTATAAATACTTTTAAAGCGTATGTATTTAAGTTGGCAACAGCTTAGTGACAACGGTGGATGCATTTGGCTTATCTGCGTTGATAAAAACTATTTTGATATCATTAACATCCATAGAGTAATTCCTATTGTCTCTCCCATACTGTATACTACCATCATTATTCTTCGAATAGTCATTATTTTCCAGTGAAAATATTGCAATCAGAATCTTACATTTGAATAATTCGAACTCGACTCATGAAAAATTCTTTTTTTACATAGTATCTATGCTTAAAACTTCACAATGGTTATGAGCATTAGTTCTCGAAATACCGTATCGACAGCTCTCTCTCTCTCTCTCTCTCTTTCTCACACACACGGACATATTTCCAAAAATATTCGAAATGGATTCTAAATACTCGAGACAGATCACTCGTTATCAAGAAATTTAATCAGAGGTTGCAAATTGCTATTTATTCGCTCATCCGGGCAATCGCTTTCAGCGAGAATGCGAAAGATCAGCAGTGCTGAGATTTTATCATAGGCTAATGCTTAGGGTAAGCGAGCATTACGGCGTTGAGCAAAAGACGTCTGCATCTTGAGACATTTAATACACTATTATGGACGTTTGAAACAGTTAGAAAATGCGTAATATGTATTAATACATATTATTCGAGTCGTGCTAAAATCTAATCAGCACCATGGTCACTTACAAGTGACTGAACTGTCAAATTTTTTGAATTTGGTCAATTACGTTTTGATCTAGAGTAGATACATGCATTGCACAAACAGAAAGACACACGGATACAGATGGCTCGCTAACAGTTTTTTTACTTTCCCTGCAATACATGGTAATGTATAGGGAAAGTATTGGAATTATGTCGGAAATCGCAACTCGAGTTTTCGACGGATCTACACGTTTCGAGACCTCTAGAATACGAAAAACTATTTTTAGCGTGACGTCTGTGTGTGTGTCTGTCTGTGTGTCTGTCTGTCTATGTGTCTGTCTGTGTGTCTGTCTGTGTGTCTGCCTGTGTGTCTGTTCAATGTATGTATCCACTCTAACTCAAAAACTAATGGACTGAATTTCATAAAATTAGTAGGAAAGACCCTTGGGTGTGACCCTGGTGCTGATTAGTTTTTGGTACGATTCGCTAAAAATAATACGCCTTTTTTTTTTTAAGCGAAATGGCCCGCAAAAATCTCATTCACTCTAGCTGAATTAAAAATCGACCAAATTTCACAAAATTTGGTAGATAAATCACATGTGGGATATTCTGGTGCTGATTAGATTTTGGTGCAATTCGGAAAAGAAAAACCTGCTTTTTTTTACGAAATGGTCCGCAAAAATCATCAATATCTAAAAAAAGACTACTTATGTTCAAATGTATCAATTAAATGCTTGTTTTATACGTAATTTTTGACGAGGAAAAGAATAAGAACAACTCTATTATTCTAGGACTAACCGCTCTCGAGATATTGAGATATTTGAGATTTTTCGCATTTTTTTAAGCCGCCTTTGGGAAAATGTCCAATTACCAAATAAAAGCAGAAATTGTATTAAAAATGCAAATTTGGTGTCATTTTGTGCAATTAAACTCAATTTAATGAGTTCTTAAAGAAATAAAGAAAAAATGAATTTGAGTCCGCAGGGAAAGTCATGTGCTGCCCACATCAGATTTTTTTTTTTGTTATTTTTTTTTTCGGGTTCTAGAGTACTTGAAATGTGTAGATCCGTTGAAAACTCGAGTTGCGATTTTGACACGATTCCAATACTTTCACTATACATTACCATGCATTGTAAGAAAGTAAGAATGCTATTTAAGAATTTTATTTTGAAAATTATTAAAAGAACATGTGAACGACAGATCATCAAAAGAATATTTTTATTTCATTCTCATACAAGTTTTGATAACAAGAGGACCTAGCACCATGGAATAGGAATGTATATGAATGTGGAATATAAAGGTAAGTCGAGTGAAGCTTCGTACTTCAGACATTCAAAAATGATTCTGATAAAATTATCTTCTCTCTTTTCAGATTACCGGGGCTATATGTCTTGGGTTAGTCGGCTACTTTGTTGCTCATGCTTTTAAGAACATACATGTAGTCACCATGGATTCTGACATTTTCTTCTTTCTCCTGGTCGCCTTTGCATTCCTGGTGTCCACATTTTTGCTCCTGATATCTTACCCATCTGACGCTGAAAAACTGCAAAAAACATTCTTTGTAAGTACAGACGTGTTGTTATTTTTAATTTTTTGTTTATTATATTACTAGCAGATCCGTTATTTAAAATATGTGCAAATTTTAAACTCATTCTCATTGCGTTTAAAAAAAAATTCCATTAAATAATTAAATTTAACCCCTTTATTAAAATTAACTGGGGCGCTGTTCAACTCGAGTTTCTCATACCAAACTATTGAGCAATACTTTAAAAATAAAGGCAACCAAAAAATTGGCCATAATTAAAAGTCTTTCATTAAAATTTTCTTTAACGAAGTACTAAAATTACAGTATGTCGTCAATTTTAGTACGTCGTTAAAGAAAATTTTAATAAAGTACTTTTAATTATGGCTAAATTTTTGGTTGTCTTTATTTTTAAAGTATTGGATAATTTTGACGTGTTTCCATACAATGTTATTTTTAAGCAGCTTGTGATTTTTTCAACTTAAAGCATATTTTTATAGCTCCGTAGTATTATTTAGAAAAAAAATTATTGAAGTGGCGAGTTGTCGGAAGTTGGGTGGACTTTGCAAATTGTTTCTTAATTAGTTTTGTATCGTATGCACTCCTGTTTGATTTTTACTTTCCCTGCAATACTTGGTAATGTATAGGGAAAGTATTGGAATCATGCCGAAAATCACAACTCGAGTTTTCGACGGATCTACACGTTTCGAGACCTCTAGAATACGAAAAAACTGTTTTTAGCGTGACGTCTGTGTGTGTGTCTGTTTGTCCGTCTGTCTGAACAGATTTTGTATCCACTCTAACTAAAAAACTAATTGACCGAATTTCATAAAATTTGGTAGGTAAGTCCCTTGTGGGCGAATCTTGTGTTGATTAGTTTTGGGTACGATTCGGAATAAATGAACCCGCCTTTTTTTGCGAAATGGCCCGCAAAAGCTTGTATCCACTCTAGCTAAAAATTTAATGGACCGAATTTCACAAAATTTGGTAGATAAGTTGCTTGTGGGTCATCCTGGTGCTGATTAGATTTTGGTACGATTCGGAAAAAAATAACCTGCCTTTTTTTGCAAAATGGCCCGCAAAAATCTTCAAAATTTAAAATAAGAAACTACGTACGCTCAAATATATCCATTAAAAGCTTGTTTTATACGTAATTTTTAACGAAGAAAAGAATAAGACCAACCTCATTACACTTGGACTAGCCGTTCTCGAGATATTTTAGTTTTTTCGTATTTCTCTACGCCACCTTTGAAAATAAGTGCAGTTACCAAATGAGAACGAAAATTGAATTAAAAGTGAATTAAATTTAATTAAAATGAAGAGAACGTGGATATAAGTCTGCAGGGAAAGTCATGTGCTGCCCACATCAGATTTTTACTTTCCCTGCAATACTTGGTAATGCATAGGGGAAGTATTGGAATCATACCGAAAATCACAACTCGAGTTTTCGACGAATCTACACGTTTCGAGACCTCTAGAACACGAAAAAACTATTTTTAGCGT
This sequence comes from Amaurobius ferox, assembly GCA_951213105.1. Taxonomy (NCBI): domain Eukaryota; kingdom Metazoa; phylum Arthropoda; class Arachnida; order Araneae; family Amaurobiidae; genus Amaurobius; species Amaurobius ferox. The sequence goes on along the minus strand of OX578149.1, from coordinate 73,280,200 downwards.
GACGTCTGTGTGTGTGTCTGTTTGTCTGTGCAGATTCTGTATCCACTCTAACTAAAAAACTAATTGAGCGAATTTCATAAAATTTAGTAGGTAAGTCCCTTGTGGGCGAATCTGGTGCTGATTAGTTTTGGGTACGATTCGGTATAAAAGAACCCGCCTTTTGTTGCGAAAAGAACCGCAAAAATTGTATCCACTCTAGCTGAAAAACTAATAGACCGAATTTCACAAAATTCTGTAGATAAGTCATTTGTGGGTTACCCTGGTACTGATTAGAAAAAAAACTGGCACTGATTCGGAATGAAAACGTGAAAACTGATTTTTAAAATTTTAATTTTTTATTTTTTATTTATTTAATGTTTTATGCGATTTCGACCGTTTTTTGCCCTTTTTACCCCACGATCCGGACATCGTAGAAAAGCACAAATCACAACCACCGGAAAGAACAGACAATTGCGAGTAAAAATATATCAATTTTAACTCTCAATTTCGATTTCTAATATTTTTAAAGATTTTAAAACAAAAGTCACTTTCGGCTCAAAAAAACGATTTTTGGTTTTTAAATTCTCGCATAGTGAAAAGTACTCATAATTTCGACTAATAATTTACATTTTTAGAAAGCTGAAATATCTGGCATTCTTACAAGTTCAATCTGGTCCAGAAATAATGAAAATTGCACTCAGGATCGCAATTTTAAAGACGTCATGATTTTAAATTTCTCGGCATTCGGCTCAGTTCTTCAACAGCATTTCCCCCCCATCCGCAGTAGTTTCTTCCCCGTCTCCATGGAGACCGCGCTTTCGGTTTTAAATGAATTAAAAGCCTAGCATAAGTGTTGTATACATCGGGCGAAATTATTATATTTATATGATATTTTAAATGGATATTTTAAATGGATATTTTTAAATGGATATTTTAAATAATTTAAATGATTGAATTACGGTGGTTTGAATTGTGGTGATGTATTTGAAATTATTATATTTATGGATTGGTGGAACGATATGGATGATTTTTTGATTTTAAATGGATATTTTAATTTATGGATATTTTAAATGGATATTTTAATTTATAGATATTTTAAATGGATATTTTAATTTTATGGATATTTTAAATGATGGAACGATGGAACGAGGATGGTGGAATTAAGAGCTTACTATATGGTCATTATAAAATTTAAATTAGCGCTCGGGAAGTTAGCTCGCGAGAATTGCACTCAGTAGGCCTGGGTTCGATTCCCGCCACTGACGCGGAGTACGATCACGTTAAACATATGGGTCGATAAGTCCTTCCGAGTGGTTGGTGGTAGGGGAAGGAGAGTATGGTCCCTGTGGATGCCTCCCCCACTGGGTTGCGGTTCAAATTGGGTGAATAAAAAGGAAGTTATGGAGATTGTCGCGGAGGGCGCGGTAGCCCAGTGGTTAGCGTGCGGAAATTTCACTCGGTAGGCCCGGGTTCGATTCCCGCTACTGACAAAACTGCTGCCGTGTTCACGCGGAGTGCGATCACGTTAAACATTTGCGAGAGGTTGGTGGTAGGGAAAGGAGGGCACGGTCCCTGTGGATGCCTCCCCCACTGGGTTCCGGTCTAAATTGGGATGTTTTAATTATGGATATTTTGAATGGATATTTGAATTTATAGATATTTTAAATGGACATTTGAATTTCATGGATATTTTAAATGATGGAACGATTGAACGAGGATGATGGAATTAAGAGCTTAGCTTATGGTCATTATAAAATTTAAATTAGCGCGCGGGAAGTTAGCACGCGAGAATTGCACTCGGTAGGCCCGAGTTCGATTCCCGCCATTGACGCGGAGTACGATCACGTTAAACATATGGGTCCGTAAGTCCTTCCGAGATTTGGTGGTAGGGGAAGCAGGGTACGGTCCCTGTGGATGCCTCCCCCACTGGGTTCCGGTCTAAATTGGGTGAATAAAAAGAAAGTTATGGAGATTGTCGCGGAGGGTGCGGTTGCCCAGTGGTTTGCGTGCGGGAATTTCACTCGGTAGACGCGGGTTCGATTCCCGCCACTGCCAAAACTGCTGCCGTGTTCACGCGGAATACGATCACGTTAAACATGTGGGTCCGTAAGTCCTTCCGAGAGGTTGGTGGTAGGGGGAGGAGGGTACGGTCCCTGTGGATGCCTCCCCCACTGGGTTCCAGTCTAAATTGGCCGAATGAAAAGAAAGTTATGGAGATTGTCGCGGAGGGCGAGGTAACCCAGTGGTTAGCGCGCGGGGATTTCACTCGGTAGGCCCGGGTTCGATTACCGCCACTGCCAAAACTGCAGCCGTGTTCACGCGATGTACGATCACGTTAAACATGTGGGACCGTAAATCCTTCCGAGAGGTTGGTGGTATGGGGAAGGAGGGTACGGTCCAGGGAGGGTCAGAGATCAAAAGACCAGAATGCCGCCGTTGACAGCATTCTAGAAGGTGGACGTTATCGCCGTTCGTGACGTCACTGGGTTAGAAGGAGAAGTGCCAGTTTCTCCAACTAGCATTCATTTCTATGGGAAAACATAGACTGTGTCAGTCGTTGTTTTAATATAATTTATAATTCTATCGTAAAAGTGAAGTTTAAGTGTAAATTTGTGTATTATGGATGTATATATATTAGTATTTTCACGTATATAAAGTATAATTTTGGTAAGCACAAAAATGCCTGGTTGATGCTCGGTTGCTTTGTGTTCAAATTATTATAAGAAGTCAATGGGATCTATCAGTTTTCATAGATTTCCAAAAGATCCTACACTCCAAAAATTATGGATCGTGAAGTGAAAAAGAGAGTATAAAATACACATTGCTAACGCAACTGTCTGTTCGAGTCACTTTTCTGGTGAAGATTTTGAAGAAGATTTTCGGGCTGAATTTTGAATTTGATGCCGGTTAAACGATTAAAATAAGAAGCCAACGGCACAAAAATCTCACATACCATTAATACCGCAGTTAAAAATAATGTTTTTAATATAGCAGTATAAAAAATACTTATGATTGACATGTTTCATTGATATGTAAAATAGGTGGTCCTCTAAGTAATCCAAAAAACAAGATTAATAAAATAAAAACGACGTCATATGCAGTATCTAAAATATATAAAAATAATTTATATTTCTGATACTAGCAATTATGGAGTTTTCTTTCTTTTTTTGGAGGGGGGGGGGAGATATTAGCATTTTGTAAGCTAATTTACACAGTTTAGTTTATTGCATAATGTATGTAAAGTTAATTTTAAATACCTTAAGCATTTTACTTTGTTATTAATATACATAATCATAAAACGCAATTCTTTAGTAATCATAATATTGACATTATATTCACATCATCTGAAGCTATGGGACATTTCGTTTTGATATGTAAAAAGCTTAGAATACAAAACTAAAATCATCAAAGTTGAAATATAATGCATAAAAAATTTATTTACAATAAAACTAAAAGCCAGCGGCACATTTTCCAGAAGAAATAAAAAAGTGGGAGGTGATTTCTTAGAAATGCATGGCGCATATATATCAAAAGAGAAATGCGTTATTAAGAACTTGCAGTCAAAGTTAGCAAGCATTTCACCTTCTATATCTCTAAAAGCCATAACTTTGTTTTCACGAACCAGAACATTCATTCGAATTAAACACTTAAATAAAACTTTCATGCAACAATTAGTAGAGAGAAAAAAGCAAAGAAAAGCCTCTAAATGGTGTTAAAGCAGTATCATGTCATAAAAATGGTATGTATTGATTTATTATTTATGATCCGTGTGAACATTGCTTTAAAATTTTAGAACTGTATATATAGTTTATATTTAAAACTGTATAAAGTTTAATAACATCAATTTTGCATTCTTAACATATCTTTGTAAAAACTGACTTGCACTGAAATGCATCGTCTCTTTGTTGGGAAAATAAAATAAATCTACTGCCATTGACCATCCATTCGACTGTCAACTCCCCCCTTTTCTCAAGATCCGATCTACGCTTTTTAATATAATATATAGTTATGTAACTACTAGATTGGTGATATTTCATAGTCATCAATATATGTTATATGTATGTGGGATATTTTACGCAATTAGATATTTTTGAAATGCATATTTATATTACATGTAGAAAGAATTATCAATATTTAAGATAATGGATACTATATTTTTAATAATCCGATGATTAGATATTTATTCATATCTATATTAAAACACTTGAAATATAATTTTTATATTTACTACACTTTTCACGATATATTTCAGCTTTTATTATAAATAACATATGTATTATAATATTTTAATGATAGCCCTATGCATTTATGAGAAGAATCATTTAATTTCATTCTTCTAAAATTTTATTACGAATGATCTTATCTCCTTTTCGAATGATAAGCGCGAACTTTCTAAATTTTATACACGTATCTCTATGTCCCCTCTTCTTGACTTGTAATCTCAGTGACGTCACGCTTCAGGTTTCTCTCCCGGTCGAAAAGCAACCCCCCTTCTCTGACCTACCTTATGTTTAAAGTACCTTGGGTACGGTCCCTGTGGATGCCTCCCCCACTGGGTTCCGGTCTAAATTGGGTGGCACTTTCTGGCCGTCCAAACAGTTACCTTACACCTTTCGTCGCGCTAACGAGTTTGCCATGGTCAGAATTTTCAAGGGTAGCGAACAGGCTGGTCGCCAAAGGTGGCGAGTCTAAAATAAAAAACTACTATGCTCAAATATATCCATTAAATGCTTGTTTTATACATAATTTTAACGAAGAAAAGAATAAGACCAACCCCATTGCACTAGGACTAGCCGTTCTCGAGATATTTTGCTTTTTCGTATTTTTTCTACGTATGAGACACAATGATTCTACAAATGAGAACGAAAAGTGAATTAAATTTAATTAAAATAAAGATAACGTAAATATAAATTTGCTGGGAAAGTCATGTGCTGCCCACATCAGATTTTTCAGTTTGTATTTGTATGCTATGATGCTATGTATCACCCAAAACATTTTTTCAGTTATATTGAACATTTATTGAGGAATCAGTGTTTTTGTTCATTTAAAGATAATTTTGGACACCAACGTATATTTTAAAATAGTGCCTCAATGTGTTTGTAACTTTCTCTCAACTTATGGAATTAACCATTTATACCTATATAACATTTCTTCTTCCACAGGAAATATTGCACAGCTTATTTGCCTTCATGTTCTACTTTGCCGCGGGTATAAGAATACTTATAAACATTTCACATGCCAGTAAATTGGAAGACCATTATAACAGCTTCATAGCTGCAGGAGTGAGTATTTGAATCTTCATGTATTCATTTAGTTCTGAATATCAAATTTCTAGAATATTCATTATTTTTTTTACTTATTTTTAATGTTTGCTTTCCCATAATATTCAATAGATAAAGTATTGTTTTCTCGAAAATTTTCGAATGCGAGATTTTAACGAAATAGAACGTTTTACAACACGAAATTATCTCGGACTTTTATGAGACATGTGGCTATTTGTTTAAAAATATATATTTATAATGCTATGTCATCTCAAATTTATAAGGATTCGTGTTTGAATCCATAACAATTACAAAAAAATTATATCGTGCACAAGAAAAGTACGTACTCATCGCAATTAAATTTCATGTGTTGATTATATAAAAAAATTAGATCTAGATATAATTTCTTTGTAATTGCTACAGATTAAAACACGAATTTTTCTAAATTTAAGATGACATAGCATTATTTATATGATAAATAAAAATCCCTACACACACACACACACATATGTGGTGTGTGTGTGTATAGACGGAGTATATAGATATTATCTATCCCGTCTACAGAAACAAGCTTTTTTTGTTCATTTTGAATAGATACTTGGATCTGAAGACGAATCTATTCAAAATGAATTCCTTTTACTTTCCCAACAATATATGGCAATGTATAGGGAAAGTATTGGAATCATGCCGAAATCACAACTCGAGTTTTCGACGGATCTACACGTTTCGAGACCTCTAGAAAACGAAAAAACTATTTTTAGCGTGACGTCTGTGTGTGTGTCTGTCTGTCCGTCTGTCTGAACAGATTTTGTATCCACTCTAACTAAAAAACTAATTGACCGAATTTCATAAAATTTGGTAGGTAAGTCCCTTGTGGGCGAATCTTGTGTTGATTAGTTTTGGGTACGATTCGGAATAAATGAACCCACCTTTTTTGTAAAATTGTATCCACTCTAGCTGAAAAACTAATAAACCGAATTTCACAAAATTCTGTAAATAAGTCGCCTGTGGGATATCCTGGTGCTGATTAGATTTTGGTATGATTCGGAAAAAAATAACCTGCTTTTTTTTGCGAAATGGCCCGCAAAAATTGTCAAAATCTAAAATAAAAATCTACGGATGCTTAAATATATCCATTAAATGCTTGTTTTATAATGTTTAACAAAGAAAAGAATAAGACCAACCTCATTATACTAGGACTAGCCGTTCTCAAGATATTTTTGTTTTTTCGCATTTTTCTACTCCACCTTTGAAAATAAGTCCAGTTATCGAATGAGAACGGAAATTGAAATTAAAAGTGAATTAAATTTAATTAAAAAAAAATAACGTGGATATAAGTCTGCAGGAAAAGTCATGTGCTGCCCACATCAGATTTTTTAAACCTAGTGCTGTTCCACGTGTTTTGCTTTAATGCTTAGTTATTTTCTGTTTTTCAATATTCGAAATATCACCATTGCTATAAGTTGATTGTATTTAGCTTCATGACTGGATATATGCATTTTATTCTCCTCTTGATTGATGAATTATTTTCTGCATTTTCTTACGTAGTTATATTATATTTTAAGTTATTGTTATATGAGTTACAACTTATCTCCAATTTATCATTGGAATTTTATATATAATATTTTTATTATATATATATATATATATATATATATATATATATATATAATATCCAAATGGAAGAAGAAATTATGTTGCTGAAATTGTAATAATGTAAAAAGTATTTCATAAAATTGCGCTGTATAGCTGCTAACTTCAAGAAACACAAGTGTGTGTTGGTTGTGTTTGCTGGTAGTGCGTGGTATATAAAGTTAATATAGATTAATTTCCTGTCTAGTACATTTTTTCTATTGATTTCATGTGGCTTCATGCTTGTCTTATGTCCGATTATATGACGACATTTCGGGGCATTTGCTAATTCATATGCTGGCGTCCGAGAGTGTGCCATGGCCTAGTAGTAGCTAGCTACTAATCGTGGCTAAGAAGAATTAACAATCGATCTTCCGCCAACTCTTTTGGCAATATCTCTCTTCTTTCTTTGCAATTTTGTCATATATATATATATATATATATATATATATATATATATATATATATATATATATATATATATATATATAAAAATATAAAATTGTAAATCCAATGTTAGAATGTAAGTAGTAACTCATAATACACTATTCCAAAATTTTCTACATAATACAAAGGAATAAAAGAAATTCAAACATAAAGAGGAAATTATAAAGCGTAATGCAGGTCATAAAGACAAAGACAATCAACAAATTTCAAAGGTGAGGAATGAAAATAGGAATACAAAAAATCAAGCAAAAAAGCTTGCACGTGGAAGAGCGATTAGTTCATTTCGAAAAAATTCTTGTCAAGTCCATATATCCCTTCGAAAACATTTAAATAATTTAATAATAATTTACTAGCAGTAGTAGAGTATGAATTATGGCTACTAGTTACAGTTCTAAATTTAATAGGATTTTCATGAAATTTAGGTATAAGCACAATATATGGAAATTTCAAAAATTTATTATTAATATCTAAATCATTATACATATTGATAATTTTCAATTTGATACTATTAACAGAGTGTGAATCAATTTTAAACAGACTATTATTTTTTAAATAATCTAGCAGATATTGAATATAGAATTTTTTACAAATAATAGCATAATTATTAGAGGCTTTATCAACATAAGTAATAACAAAAAATCTTTGTAAATCATTAACAGAGTGTTTTATATTATTCATATTATATATTGATCTAGATAAATTAATACTACAAATGGCATTTTTAATAGATCTTAAAATCGTAAATTTCCACATATTAAATGCCTCTAAAGGCTGAGCATATTTAGAAGCTAATCCATAAATAAATTTATCAAGGTCCAGATTGATTGACTTTAAGACATGTTTAGAATTATTACATGAAGGTAACCTGAATTTAGTACCAAATGACATTATAGTTCTTAAAGATTTATCTTTTACAATGGGTAAGTCTCCAGTAACTATATGCCCCAAGTGTGGATTTATAAAATTAGCATAATTATCAACACTACAAATACATTCACCATCTACATTTGTTGAGGAATCTATGTCGACTGAGAGAGATTTTGAAATTGCATTGTAATTAAAAATGGTTCTTCCAATAGGCTTGTTATATTTAAAAGTTTTAGTAACATTCAAATCCTTTACAGGCAATAAATGATGAAAATTATTAAATGAATTCTTAAAGTTTATAGAATTATAAATAGGATGCTTAAAAGATATTACACAATAAGAATTAGAACAGTTATTATTATGAAATTGATTAAGTTTTATTTTTAAATATTTTGATCTAGTAATGAGCAAATCATAGAAAATATGATTAAAATGTTCATTAGTAAGATTTAACTTTAAGAAAATAGCATATAAACTGTGTTTAATTGTTTTTTCTTAACTGCAAATACCCATGATTTAATAAATTTTCATTGAAATGTGTTGTTGAATTGTTGGTGCATACTTTTAATCTCCGCTTTAAAATCATGCTGGGAGGAGCTTCCTTTACCGCGTTTAAATCTTTTGAGTTTAGTCAATTTACTATTATGTAAAAGAGGATTAAGAAAAAGGTGATTAAAAATAGAATATTTATTATCTACAAAATTATTTTTAACAATATTACCATATATATATATATATATATATATATAAAATATATATATATGTAAAAGGATTCCCATTCTAAAGTATAAGTAGGGAATACCACCTGCATCAAAATACATTCAAAGTACATTCAAACTGTATTCAAAATATATCAAGTGCTTATTTAATACATATAGATAGTAATAGTCATTATTAAACCAGTAAAATAATTAAAAAATTTATAAATTATGAATCAAATAGACAATCGAATATTTTAATCGATTATTATATTTAGACAATACCAGCTACAGACATATTGCATCTATCTCCTGGCACAGAATGCGCTGTTAGAAGATGAATGTGTTACAATATGCGTAATTTTAAAAAAACAATAACCATAAGTAGCAGTAAGTTAACACAAAGTATGAGGTAGTGAATATAATCCCTATAGTGATATTACCAAGATGCTTTTAACAACGCTGAGATACCCTAAACTTTCTAACTATACTATTAACCAAAAATAGTGGATAAAAGTACGCAGTTTTTTAATATACTTATATTTAGTTAAACTTACTAGTTATATATGCTTTATATTATATTCAAACTCTTTGATCATTTATATATATATATATATATATATATATATATATATATATATATATATATATAACAAGATTCTATTTATTTCAGATTTATATAACAATGAAACTAATTGAAGCTTCTGTTTTAGGTCCTTGCTCTTATAAATTCTGGATTTTACATTGTGAGCATCTTCTTGTCATTTCGAAATTTCAAAGCGGGTTAAAAACAACTGCAGAGATAGAATATACTCTTCCATGTGCAAGATTTTACTCTTATTTTTAGAGACTATATGAAAAGTGGAAATTACATTGTTCTAAAAAATAGTTTTGATATATATAATAATAAAATAAGATGTCTACCTGTATGTATGTTTGTGTCGCGCGTAACAGAAAATTTAGGCAGCCCATAGTCACGAAATTCGGTACAGGGGTATCTGAGGTCAGGTGATGATGCACCTCGACGAGGTATTTTTTAAATCCAATTTTTGAGTTATTTAATGTTGAGATACAATTTTCAGCAATTTTAATACAAATCGGTTCCTTAGCGATTGAAAATGTCATTGCAGAGCTTCAATCTCAACACCATCAGGATGATCCATGAACGTTTTTATTCAACGGATTTTTAAAAGAATCCGTAACATAATATCCCGATTTTCAAAATTTTACAAGGAATCGGTAAAAATTGCACTTCGAACTCGTAATTCATTCTGAAATTCCGCCTCAGCGGAACTTACTACAATCGGATCTTATAAATTAGACAGCATCAAAATGCATTATTTAACTCTCTTTGAAAACAAAAATTATAATTATAACTTCATTTAATGATTTTTGGTAATTAAATAAAGAAATATACGGTACTGACGATTTGCATTATATCATAGAACAAGTTAAGCACTTCAATCGAAATCGAAAAATTTGTTGTTGTAGAGAGCTCGCATCTTTAGAAGCGTCCAATTTGGGCTGGTTTTGAGCGTATCAACATAGCTACTGCAGTCGCGTTATTGCAGTCTCATAATTGCAATCGCTTAGCTACTGCAGTCGCTTAGCTGCAGCAGTCGCGTTATTGCAGTCGCTTAACTACTGCAGTCGCGTTATTGCAGTCGCTTAGCTATTGCAGTCGCTTAGCTATTGCAATCGCGTTATTTTAGTAACTTAGCTATTGCAGTCGTTTAGCTATTGCAGTCGTGTTAAGCCTGGGCTCAACCTATTTGAAAATGAATGGCGACTTTAAGATAGAACTAAATTTGCGATATTATAAATTTGCGATACTAAATTTGAGATAAGTTGTGCATATTTTGCGATAAGCCGGTCCATGGATACTGCTATCCGCAATCGGAACTCGAAATATACGAATCTCCCTTTTATGAAAGTTTTGTGAATATAATAGATTTCTGTTTGAACCCATTTTTTTTTAAACTGAGATTCTTAATTTTCAAAAACCAATGAAGATTAATATTACAATGATCTGAGCTTATTTCTTCTCTTGGAACGCCTGACGATAAATTTGATAAACCTGGGTAACGAATTTGACGACTTTTTGAGATGTCGCCAAATTGATGAAAACGACGCTAAATTAATATGAAAATGACGCCAAATTTATAAGATTTTAAAGCAAAACATAAGTAGTATATTGATTTTGAATTTTAGGAATGTAATGGAATTCAAACAAATTAATGACGGATGGTATATTATGTTTTAATAGAGTCTATCTGTCTGTTCATTTATCCCATTTATAGAAAATAAATTTGGCGACCTGGAGAGTTTTGCAAAATGTCACAATATTACCAAAAAAAAAAAAAAGACCAAATAAACGAAAAGCTTGCCAAATTGTCAAAAATATCATTAACTCCAAAAATCTACACTATTAATTTATTATTGATTTAATTTCTTTGATAATTCCTGTCGCTTTGAAGAAATTATCATTCTAATTTTCTTTATTCAAAATATAGTGAGTTTCACTATTCATGAAACAACTACTTTTTGCTGGGGAACCGTAAATTAATTTCATTATGTTAGGGAATGGTATATATAGTAGGTATGCTTCGATAGGGAGTCGCTTGTATAAGAAACTGCAATATTGGTTGGAAGAGATGCATGGCTTACATGTGTCTGCATTGAGATCGCAAGTGATGCAAGCGAGCGAATAAGGGGGGATATCTTTTGGAAATTTACAGATAGAGGATGGATAGTAATCTTTTGCAACTTTGCCCTGTCTCATGACGTACTTTCCTTTCTAATATCTAATAATTCCATTCAATTATTATGCGATTTCGAATGGTTTCATAATTTATAAATTATCCAAACCGCAACAAAGCCGAGCACCTCTGCTAGTACCTGTTATCATATCTACTACTAAGTTAGCACCTGATCGACAGGTAACCAGCAGGGAGCCAATTGCTCTGGACCCCCAAACCCAAGAGATCGCACATTTCGTGACTAGCGCAACCCCCATTTAACCTAACACATGACCCTACCATACCGTAATCTTCTGAGAAGCTATATAGTTCCCATAACCCTCCGTCAGACTGCTAACACAGTTTGACCCCAACAGTCACTTATTAGCCAGGGAGAGCTGCACTTTCCCCAGGGACCACGTTACTGAAGTGGGGACCCAAATGACTTATCTTGCGTAATGAAAAAAGTTGGCTCCCAAAAATTAAAGTTTTAAACATAACTTTGAACAAAGTACAGATAAGAAATGTAATTATACGAATAAATAGGATGGGAATCTTGAATCTCGAAGTTTTTTTTCCCCTCAGCAGTTTTTTTTTTTCTTTTGTTTTTTAGATTAACATATTATTGGTGGCTTGTGGTAGAATAACCTCCTGACAGCGCAAAGTAATATATGTTATTAAGATACTTTTTGCAATATCAGAGGACTTTGCCTCTCTGTATATTCTCACCAACCCCCGTTTCTTAGTAATCTATTTATAAAAATGTAATAAGCAATACATTTATCATATTATGTATTTCACACGCGTTGTTGTAACTTGTATGATAAATTACTCCATCAAAGGCATTTATAATTTAAAACCCTCTATTGACTTTGTTGCTTTCTCCACAACTAGAAGCATAAGACTGGATAAAGATGTAAAAGATTACACCCCATCGGGCGCGGTAGCCCATTGGTTAGCGCGCTGGAGTTGCCCTCGGTAGGTCCGGGTTCGATTCCAGCCACTGCCAAAACTGCCTCCGTGTTCATGCGGAGTAAGATCACGTTAAACATGTGGGTCCGAAAGTCCTTCCGAGAGGTTGGTGGTAGGGGAAGGAGGGTACGGTTCCTGTGGATGCCTCCCCCACTGGATTCCGGTCTAAATTGGGTGGCACTTCCCGACCGTCCAAACAGTTACCTTACACCTTTCTGGTAGGTCGGACGGTCTGGGTTTCAACAACAACCCCATCGGCCAGCCACAAGGTTGCAACAGATTTCCTCACATCTGTTCGATTGCAACACTTGTGCCCGTAATATCCACAGACACATGCGAGTCCCACATCTCTCTCGTTCAATATTACTATTACTTGATAGGAAGACCCGCTGGCATTCTGCCCTATAAGTAATAAACAAAAAACACGCAAGAAAGTTTCCTACTTTTGTTGAAGAAAGCTTAAAATATTTTGAATGTTAAACATGTTAACGAAATGAGCATAACACCCCGAGTTGAGTCGTATATCTCAAATAAAAATTTATAAAATGATAAGAAATAAATAGCTTCACGGCCTCACATTCAGTATCTGATGTCATACACTTATGTAAAGCCCCATGGTCGCACGCATATTTTCGCTATGAAAGAAGTATAGTCATTGCTTTATGTAGAGAACGGGTCGCCCACATCATGGACTCACTTTCAGTATCTGATGTCATACGTTCGTAAAGAGTTCCAAAGTTATGCTCTTTATATAAATTTAAATCTGTTCACTGAATATAAATTTAAATTTGCTAACACCACTCAAAGGAAAAATAAGAAGAAAAGATAAAAACGAACCGCGTTCAAGCAAAAATTTAATTAGCTAAGAAGAACGCTCCGGTTTTTAATATGAACACTAAATTTAAGCTGCTGTGAAAGTAGAAAGCCAATGGATGATCAAAAAAGTTCAGTGTTCACGTGGAGGGTTATGAAAATGCCTATGGTCTGGTTTAGTATCTAAATTGAAATGTTTACCCGTGATTGAAACACGTTTGGCAACATTTTGTAGCAACGTTACCCAGAGATAGATAGATAAGCAGACAGATGTATAAAAGTGTTTATATTGTTAATATATACGACTTCATATCGAATCATACATACTATATCGCTCTCCTAGACCCCATACAAAGCGTAGCTGTCCCATGAATGGCAAAACTAACTATATATTCAATAGAGAATATTAAATTAGTTATTTTCTCAAAGCGACAGGGATGATCAAAGATGTGAAATTTAATTAATAGTGGGGATCTTATGAGTTATTGAATTTTCCACAATTCGGCCACACTTTCGTCGATTTGGCAAGATTTTTTAAAAGCTACCAAATTTGTAGTCAAGTGGGGTAGACAGACAAATACTATTGAAACATGAGTAATATATCAACCATATATTAAATAGTTTGAGCTCCAATCTATTCCTAAAATTTAAAATCAAAATCCTACATTATGTTTTGATTTTAAATGTTATCAATTTGGAGTCATTTTCGATGTGCCGATATTTTCATCAGTTTAGCAATATGTTTAGAAAGTCGCCAAATTCGTCGCCAAGGTCTATAATTTGTCAACAAGCGTTCCGGACAGACAAAGAGACAGATAGACCTGGATCTTTATAGTATTACTACTTAATACAGGAGGAAATCCAACAGAGTCCCAAAACTGAAATGTCCCAGGAGAAAGAAAATAAAGTTTAATTGAAACACTAAGAACAATAAACTTGTATACCTTTTTCCAGAGAAAATATCTTTTAAACGTTAGATTAATACTTGAACTTTTCGCCTGAAGCTGCAATAAGATTAGGTTTTAATTTACTTACGCATTAATTAGTTGAGTATTCCCCTATGTCAGTTGAACCCTGTTAGTTTCAGGGGGGTCTATCAGCCCGGGAGAAAATAAAAAACTTGTCAGCTTGACGTCGCGAGAGTAGAATTTCGTCATCAGTGACGCCACGAACCAGGAGAGTCGTTGCCAAAACACAGCAAGTTTTCCCATAATAACAATTAAAAATTGTTTGTTAAATTTGAAATGGCAATATCCAGACGTAAACAACCTGAGTAGGGAGTTTTAATTTGCTGTACACATCTTCCTCAGTGACGTCCAAAGAGATTTTCGATCTCTTCAGAGAGCCCGAGCACAAAATGCCCGCGTTTGCTATTTTCGTAACATCATATGTGCAAAGCCAGAATAAACAAGAAAGATCAATCATGCTTAAAGTTATGAAACTGATTATGAAACACTTTCCAACTTCAATGCAATTTTATTTAAACAAGTCTAAAATGCAATACATTCCTCGGTAATATTTTGAAACTTATCACAATACTGCATTAATTTATTATATTTGAAAACTTAAACCTTCATCGAAAAAAATGAACTTCATTCAAATGGCGGCATTGAAATATAAATTGAATGGTTTAAACATCTCTAAAATGTTATACATTCCTCGGTAATAGTTTTAGAATGATCATAATACTACGATAATTTATTATATTTGAAAACTTCATCGAAAACAACTGAAATTAATTCAAATGACGTCATAGAAAAAATAACACGCCTGGATCTCTCTATAAAAACAGGATTTCATTCATAACTTTCTCCCATTCATTTCATTCATCACAATACTATAATAATTTATTTTATTTAAACATTTTGTTTAAGACCATGGAGCTACAAAAAATTAAACTCTATGCTTGAAACTTCATCGAAAAAAATCGTCCTTCTCTTTATGAAATCAATTAATATTTCATTCATATCAGCCATGCAGACTCCATGGACTAAATTATTTTGTGTTAAAAAAATACAGGAATTCTAATACAACTCATTCTATATATTTTGCTGTTTACATTTTACATAGGTGAAAAATAGGCTTAGTTGTAGAAATAATCAAATTTAGATGAGCATTTAAACTCAAATATATTGTCATTGCGTTGTTTCAGTATGTAGATGCACAGAATTTAAGCAAAAATAAAGTAAATTTAGGACGGATACAACACTCAATATGAATTAAAAAGAACTTAAAAAAATCACGATTTTGAAACAAGATGGATGCCATATATCATTTTGAAGTGGGTCATGTGATCGTTTCATATCATGGTCACGTGATCGTTTCATATAAGAGGTGTAATTATTATTTTAATTTTTATTTAAAAAACTACTGAATATATTTCGCTGAATTTTTTTTTTTATATTTTATGGAACAATTTGAATATTACCTAAAATTTTCGAAGGAATTTGTGAATTTTAAATCCGCTTAAAAAATGTTTGAAAAATTAGGTCCCATAGGGCTCAATGTATTTCATTTTTTCGACCCGGGCTCAATCCAAAACTAATCGGGTGATATTATTCATTTATATTCCCATAGGTTCTACAGACCGTCTGAACAACATACTAAAATTTCATTTTGATTAAGTCATTTTTACGGCAGTTATCGTGCTAACGGACAGACAGACAGAATGAACAAAGTCATAAACACTTTTCAACTTTGTTGTAAAGTGTTAAAAAATGAAGTCAATCACGCCCGGCGTAGGATTGCCCTGGCCCCTGGTTAGTTTATCCCCTGTACTAGGCTCTTTTGAATCTTCAATAACTTTTCTCTCTTAGTAGGTTGTTCCTCTTTAGGATTTGCCATATTTATATTACCTATGAAAGCAATGCAATGCCATCATAATATCATTTTCACATTTTTGGGACTAGTTGGTTTTTCTCTTGCACTCTTCATATGTTAGAGAAAAAGTATGGTAATTTGTTGGAATACGATATATAATAATAAATAATTCACTCAAACTACTGTCTGAAATAATAATAATAATAATAATAATAATAATAATAATAATAATAATAATAAAAACCCCAATATAACAGCATAAATATGTTAATAACAGCATAAATATGATTGATTAAGAGATTTAACTACTTTAACGGCAAAAATAGAATCCTCTTCAGAATACACTAGACAAAGCAGCTACTACTGCAAAGGTAGGGCACTTTCAGTAATGCTCCTGCTTTTGCTATAGTGGTTGCTTTGCTTTCTTCTATTTATCTATCTATTTATCTTTCGTCGGTTCTTCTTGAAGTAAATAACGTCTATGGTCAGATACTTCTCCTACATATGTTTAGAAAATTTGAGAGATGAAAATGTTCCGTAATATAAAACTGTGCATCAAAATGCAGCGTTCTACATGCTTTTTTTTTTTTTTTTTTGGGGGGGGGGGGGGGGTATAGAACAAGCTCATCAAGGATGATGAAATAAAGAGAGGTAATGTGAAATTAATAAGAATTTGTGTAGATAAAAAAAACCCGAGAAAGATCAATTATGCATAAAGCATTGATTATGAAACACTTTCCAACTGAAATGCAATTTTATTTAAACATCTCTAAAATGCGATACATTCAGCACTATATTTTAAATTATCACAGTACTACAATAAATTATTGTATTTGGAAATTTAAAACTTCACCGAAAAAAATGAACTTTATTTAAATGAAGTCATCGGAATATAAATCGTCTGGCTGGCTCTCTATGTAAAAGCAATGAATATTTCATTCATATCACTTTTATTCCAGACTCCAGAGCTAAATAGTTTTGGGTTAAAAAAATTCAACATTTCTTATACCACTGATCTTACAATCACTTGTTTACATTCTGCATCCATTAAAATTAGGTTTCATTGTAGAAATAATCAAAGTTTGATGATCATTTAAACTCAAAAATATTGTAATTGCGTTGGCATAGAATGTAGATGCACAGAAAATATGCAAAATAAAACGGATTTAGGACGAATGCAACACTAAATATAAATTTAAAAGAAATTTAAAAATCACGATTTTTACACTACGAAAAGAATATGGATGCCATATTTTATTTTGAAGTGGATCACATGATCTCTTTATATATTATAGGAGCAATTATTATTTTTATTTTTATTTAAAAAACTACCGAACATATTTTGCTGAAATTTATTTTATATATTTTATGGGATAATTTGAATGTTAATAATTAAATATTTCCTAAATGATTTGAATATTTCCTAAAATTTTCGGCCAAAAGTAAAATAAAATGAAAATTTAGACTTGATACGGCAAAATTGGTGCCAATACGAAATTTATTTCAATGTTTAAAATTTTTCCTGGTCATTTTTTTACTTGCTAAAATATTGATTTGGAATGAAATCATCTAATTAAAATTTTACACAAACCTCACATTCATATTTATTGAAAATAAACACTATTTCAATACCTAAAGAAAATGAAAAAAAAATGACCTCCGAATGAAAAAAAAAATGGCGTTGCCAAATAAACTATTAATATATGTTGGCTTGACGTTTTACAATAAAATGTTGCTGATGTACTTTAAATAATACCTTTTTTGCTCAGATGGATATTTAGACTTTTAAGTCCAAAAGTGCCAGTATGAAGTAATAGAAGGTCACTCATAGACAATGCTTTAAAAGTTATAGATAAATGTTAATACTTAAATGAAATATATCCATATTTTAGCTTTATGATAGTTTGGAATTCAATATTTATATTAATTTTTAGATGTCATAAAGTATTCTATTGCGTAATTTAATTCTAAGCACAAGTTGACACAGATCCTGATTTAGATCAGTGGTCTTCGACCTTTTTTAAACCATGGGCCACATTTAAGTCGGTTTGAGACTCGCGGACCATATATGCCATAGGTTCTCAACCTTTTTTTACTCACTGCCCACTTTGAGAATATTTTTTTCCTAATGCCCCCCCCCCCCCTTCCCCAATTTTTTTTACTTGCGAATCTGAAACAGCTATTGCCACGATTATATTTAAACGTGTAATATTATATACTATAGTCGTAAGATAGGATATGGCCCTATCCTATTTCTGAGTTTAAAGAAGACTGTTTCAATGAGAACAATAAAAAAAAACGCATACTTAATTATATTGAAAAGTATTTTTATTAACATTCAAAAGACATTGAATTTATAACTTATCTAATGAGAAGGTTGAATTTGATGCCCTTTAAAGAGTTTGTTAATATCAGGCTCGATTTTACTTAAAAACAACAGTAAGTCGCAGCGTTCAGTAACATGGAGCCGATTTCTCTTTTTAGTTACCAACGTTGCTACAGCACTAAATCCACGTTCAGCTAAATAGGAAGATGGGGATGCTATCAGAAATCGTTGAACAATCGACCATAATCCTGGGTACAGTTGCAAAATCGGCTTCTGCAGCCAAAATTCTTGGTAGCCATTCTTGAATTTAATTTTTAATTCTTCATTTGTCGTCAGTTCTATTAGTTCTAACTGGGATGATCCTGCTGTGTTGACATTTGAAAAAGGATCCAAAACCCAGTCTGGTATGTCCATGTTTAAAATGTCCTGGAATCGTTCCTTGCCATCATTGTGGAGGTTTTCCAAGTGTTGACAGTAAACAAGCAAGTCGTCGTGCTTGAATGATACTGCTGATAAAATTGGGAAGTTATTGAATTCGCGTCTGCCGATATTTCTTTTGTATAATAGCAGTTTGGACACGAAAGCAGCAACGCTATTTTTGGTCTTAATCAAGTTTAAGTCGTCGCCTTGAAGTTGGAGATTGACATCATTAAACAATTTATACAGGTCTGTCAAGTACGCAATATCGTTCTTTGATGAGATAAGGTTGTCGCGCAATTCCATGTCTTTGTTTCCTAGGAACTCTATCACAGACCCAAACAGATTGTTAAATCGAGTCAAACAAGTACCTTTTGACAGCCAGCGCACCTCTGTGTGAAGCAGCAATCGGTTGAAATCTTCATCATTGGCAATGCAAAGCCGACTAAATAATCTGTCATTCAACGAGTTACTTCTGATTTTATTAACTGCTCTAATAACATATTGCAGTGATGTATGGAGGCGTTCATTCAAATTTTTCGCAACCAAATGCTGGCGATGAATTACGCAATGCACAGCAAGCACGTCAGGAACTTTATTTTTTAAGCACGCTATGAAGCCTTTGTGACGCCCTGTCATAGCCGGTGCGCCATCCGTAGCAACTGACAAAATATTATTAAAAGGAATTTCCTTTTCGTCACAAAACTTTTCCAGTGTATTAAATATGGTTTCTCCTTTTGTATCTGTTTCCAAATTCGTAGCAAACAATAGTTCTTGACATATTTTCTCATTTTTGATAAACCTCACGTATGACAATAACAATGCTTCATTAGTTGGTAAAGTGGACTCATCTAGCTAAATTGAAAATTGACAAGTCTGCAGATGATTGCACAATGATTCCTCAATGTTTTCAGCCATCTCATCAATTCGTCTTTGCACAGAACTATATTGCTCAAAGGAATTTTTCGGATAATATCTGTAGCTGGTTTGTGGAGCACAGTGGTTATTACTTCACTTACTGCTGGTAAAATTAAATCTTCTCCAATAGTATGTGGTTTGCATGTTTTAGCAATCAACAATGAGATATTGTACGAAGTTCGAAGTCCGTCATCGTCTTACTTAGAAGCTGATGAAAAAAGTTTTGATACAGTTGGCTGAATTTCGTACTTCTTTTTCATGTCTTGAAAATAGGTCACATCTTTGTCTTTCTTATCCGGGTGTATTTTATTAAAATGATCTTGAAGCCTAGAAGGCTTCATTTGAAAATGTTTTTTGACAAATAAGGCACATTGGCGATGATGGATTTGTGGGATTTTCGATAAATCCGTTCTTAATATAATCCACACTATACTGCCGCCTCTTCTCTTTTGCTTCCGACATGGTTTTTACTTTACAGATACCTGAGTAGTATTAGTGTGCTTTTAAAACCCTGTCATCAATTGCGTGCGATAATTCCAATGAAAATAAAATGAACAATCACTGCCTTTATATAGGTTGGAGACATATAATACGCATCGACAGGAATAAGATAAACATGCAGTGACTCGTTTATAACACCCGGCGCAGAAGTAAAGCGCGGGGGCAAGGGTGATGCGGGAGCAGAGTGCGGGTTAGAACAAGCACAGATAATACTGTCAATTCTTGCAGGATTGCAAAAATCCCGTTATTTAACAAAAACTTGTTATAACTGAATTGCTACAAGCATATTTTTTGCTATTTTTTATTAACAGGCTATTGTTAACTTTATCTGTATTTATATATGAGATATTTCACGTGAAATTGGAAGATTTGAAAATTTTTAATTCAAATCTAAAATTAAAAATTTTTATATCACCCAATTTAATGTAGATCTGAATGTAATGGAATCTTTAAGTTCAATTTTCATCCACTTCCCGAACTACCGAAATATGTGAATTTTCGCACACGTGATAAAAATGATTAAAATACATACAATTACAAAAATTAACCAATATTAAAGATTACTTTAGTTAGTACGTGATTAGCGTGTTTTTTTTTTTTTTTTGTCTTTTTTAGACTATATTTTTTAAATCTGCCCACCGCCCCTCCGTACCATCTCAACGCCCCCTAATTTTCTCTGGGTCTTCTACTGCCCCACTGAAAGTCTCAAACGCCCACAAGGGGGCGTTATCGCCCAAGTTGAGAACCTATGATATATGTAAAGAAAGAAAAGAAAACTCGACCTAACGTATCCTCGACGCAGCTTATTTAAATATTTATGCTTAATTACGTAGTTAAGTTTTTACTCATTGAGTTCTACGTATTATAATTCTTTGCTTACTTTAACTAGCTAAGTCTTGCTATTCGGTGCTGCATCCTTGAGCTACATTTTGCTATATTACTATTGCTGACTAATTAAGCGAAAACATTTTTCATATAATAAACATCATAACAATATTATTGGTATATATTAATGGACTACATAACTATTTCATTTTATATTTTTAGCAATCTCATCTTCTGTGGATGATAGAATAATGCCATATATTTCGGGCGTTACAAATGACTGTCCAAATGACTGCTGTTTAAAAAACTGACCAATTACCCTTCGGTCATAAATAAAATAAAATGAAAATTTAGACTTGACAGGCCGAATTAGCGCCAATACGAAATCTACTCAGAAAAGTTATTTCAATTTTTGAAATTTTACCTGGTTACTTTTTTTATTTGCTGAAATATTGATTCGGAATGAAATCTTCTTCTTCTTCTCTGGCGCGACAGCTCCGGGTGGGCCCTGGCCTTCCTTAGAATTCCATTCCATGCCGTCCTGTTCTTGGCCAAGGTTTTCCAATTAATCACCTTTAAAGTTTTCAGATCTTTTTCACGCCACCTAAGATTCGGGCTCCCTCTTTTTCGGGTACCAATAGGTCTAGCCAAGAAAATCTTTTTTGTGGCTCGACTGTCATCCAATCATTCGGAATGAAATCATCTAATTAAAATTTTACATACTCCTCACTTACATATTTATTGAAAATAAACGCTATTTCATTGCCTAAAGAGAACTCCGAATGAAAAAAAAAATGGCATGGCGAAATAAACTATTAATACATGTTGGCTAAGACTGAGTGGCCATTTGTAATAAAAAATAAATAAATACATGTTGGCTGGACATTTTACTATAAAATATTGCCGATATTTTCTATACAGTGTTTTTTCTCAATTGACCATAATTATCAGGATTTTTAATTTCTTTAATTTCTAATATTGGTAATTATATGGACCCCAAAATCTTTTAAACTCATTTAAATTATTATATGTTTTTCTGCTCAGACGGGTATTTGGACGGATAAGTCCGAAAGTGTCGGTAAGAAGTAATAAAAGCTATTTCAAAAAGTATATGAAATGTTGATAAAGTAAAGGACATGGATCCCTGAATAAAAGCGACCCCAAGCATTTGCCTGCTTTATGTGTGGTTAAAAACGACCCTGGTTATATAGCCCGTTAAATAATAGAGGAAAATAAAAATTATAAAAAAATAAACAGAACAGATAAAATTGTATATCAAACTCTAATTCCATGATTTAAAACTAAAAATTATGATCACAATTAAATTGAAATGAGATCTTATGACATGCGAAACTTTAAGCCTCATTTCGAGATTAATTTATCGTTTGTTTATTCTGGATGAAATGAATAAACCCCGTTCCCATTTTGACATTATCGGAAAGATCAAAGAATGTTTTTCCCATTTTGACATCATCGGAAAGATCAAAGAATGTTCTTCTTATTTTGACATCATTGGAAAGATTAAAAAATTTTCTTCCCATTTTGACATCATCGGAAAGATCAAAGAATGTTCTTTCCATTTTGGCATCATCCAAAAGATCAAAGAATGTTCTTCCTAACCACCTTTCTAACAATAATATTTAATTTTTTAATAAAGCGGGTGTGGGCTCGATTACGCGTTTCGAAAAATTGAATGAATGAATTCAATTAATCCCAAGCAACTTTTTCTAGCGTAAAATATTTTTGTTCTCCCGACAAACGCAAGCGAGCACCTAGCAACATATACACAACACTGAAGACCTGCAAAAGTTGGGATAGATTTTGTTGCCCATAAAGTTCAGTTTGGGACTTTGGGACATGTTTTGCGGTATCTTCAAGCTCGGAGTAGTAGTCGGGCTATAGTGCAATAAAGCCTGATGAGGTTTGAAATTTCAGTAGGTACAGACTTCTATCAAAGCCATTGTGGAGATAAATGGGAAAACAATTTCTTTGATCACCAATTAATTGAAAATAAATATCAACTGGTTTCGAGGACTTAAAACAATCCCCTTCTTCGGGATAAAAAAAATAGAGCAGCCGCCTCTGTCAAATGCAGAGGTTTCTGTGATGAAGTTTTAATTGCATTTAACTTAGATGTCTAATCTATCCTTTTATCTTTAAGAAGGAGGCTATTTTTGCTTCCGAGATCAGTTGATGCTAATTATCAACTAATTTCTAAATACAACGAAGTTTTATTTATTAATTTATTTTATGCCGAATGAGTGTAATTTTTACTTTCCCTACAATAAATAGTATTGTGTAGGGAAAGTATTGGAATCGTGTCAAAAATCGCAACTCGAGCTTCCAATGGAATCTACACGTTTCGAGAAATCTAGAACCCGAAAAAACAATTTTAGCGTTGTGTGTGTGTGTGTGTGTGTGACTGAGAGAGAGAGGGGGGGGGGGGGGAATGTGTGTGTCTGAGTATCTGTCTATGTGTCTGTCTGTGTAATGTATGTATACGCTCTTACTGAAAAACTAATTGATCAAATTGCACAAAATTTGGTATATAAGTCATTTGAGGGTTACCCTGGTGCTGATTGGATTTTGGTATAACTTGAAAAAGAAATCTGCCTTCTTTTAGGAAATGGCCAGCAAATATCTAGCTGATAAACTAATCGACCAAATTACGCAAAATTTAGTCACTTGTGGGATACCCTGGTGTTGATTAGATTTTGATGCTATTTGGGTAAAAAGAACCTGCCGTTTTTCTCGAAATGAGCTGCAAAAATCATCAAAATCTAAAATAAAAGGCTATGCATGCTTAAATGTATCCATTAAATGCTTGTTTCATACGTACATTTTTATGATGAAAAGAATAAGACTAACCTTATAACTCCAGGACTAACCTTTGAGATATTTTAATTTTTCGCATTTTCGCCACATCGCCATTTAAAGACATGTCCAGTCGCCAAATGAAAACGAAAATTGAATTAAAACTGCTAATTTGGTGTCTTTTCAATTTATTATCCATGTTATTTCGTGCAATTAAACTCAATTTAATGAATTGTGAAAGCAAGAGGAAATGAATTTATGTCTGTAGGAAAAGTCATCACCCACATCAGAGAGAACCCACATCAGAGAGAACTCAAAACCAATGCTAAACATTTCAATAAGAGGCATTGTGCTATGCTACTACAAAAAATTAATCTAGCTGAACATGCTCTTGACGTCAAGAATGGTAAACTTTCTACGGCTCTCGCCTAATGTGTTGTTAATGATAACTTTCAATCCTTTTTTTAAAAACTTTCCTTTTAATTAGTTGTACTCGTTCTCGATTCTATGCATGTCAAACCCCTTCATAATTATCTGTGACGTTTCATTTGATGTAATATATGCTTTGCTAGAATTTTGGGCATATTCCATTTTCTACTTTTTTGTATCTGTTTTTAATACTTGTCTAATCTTGAAATTTCCTGTTTATAATACTTTAATGCATTTTTGTAATCGTTTAATCTCAAATATCCTGTTTATAATACAATTTAATTATCATTATTCCGTAGATGTTTTATGCAAATTTTGGCTGCCGATTTGGTCTGTATAAAAGCGCGTTTGCACGGTACTTTTTATATAACCACTGATGAAGGATATGGTGATACCCGAAAGCGCTCTGGCCTTTTTAAATATTTGTACGTCATAAAGGACGGTTTTTATTAAATGGCCTTTTAATCTACGATCTGTTGTCTTTGATTTAATGCATTAATCTATCACTTTTAAAATTACCCCGTGTTAGAGTCCTCTCTCCCGTTTTCAACCCCACCGCTATCCATCTAGTAGTCATGGATTCAATTTTCTGTGAGATAGTTTCCGTTGTAATCGTTGCGCAGAAACAAAAGCGAACGCACGTTGCTGTTCAAACACTGTTTTACAGCCCCTAAATTGCAGGTAGGCCACCGTTTTGCGAGGAAATGGGGTTTGACAGTGGGGAGAAACAGTTTGTAACACCCCTGTGCTGCATATGTTTTGCACCTGAAATCAGCGTAGCATGACACAGTGTTCGCAATTCTTCATTGTTTGAGATAAATGTGTGCTTTAATGAATGCGCATTGAAACAACGCAATTCATGCGCCACAGACAACGTTAATAATTAGTATCTCAAAGTTCGTAATAAGATTTCTAGGCCCTTCCCTCCCTACCTCCACCTCTTTCTCGCAATCCCCTCCTTCCCTCTCTTACTGATATTCTAATAGGCAAATAGATGGAATACTCAATGGCAGAATCATGTGATCAGGATTACTTTGGATATATCAATGCTAAGTTTTTTTTTGTTTTGTTTTTTTACCTTAATTGCTATAAACTCCTTTAGTTAAATGCCTGATATATCTTTGAAACTCGACTGTATGGGATCTGTGGCCAATTGTCTACATAAGGAAATTCCTTCTCTTGCAATTCCTTACTAATTCCCTAGACTGACGGGCTCGGGAGGAGAGGGGCGAATAAATAAAACTGAAATGCAACGCATCTTCGAACCGCTTGCACATCAGAGACAACGGTCTGACGAGGCATGGGACAGTCTAGTGGTTAGCTCGCGAGGATTGCACTCGAACGACCTGAGTTCGATTTCTGGCTCTGCTCAAACTGTTCTCGTATTTATGTGAAGTACGGTAGCTTTAAATATGTGGGTTTGTAAGTCCTTTCGAGAGGTTGGTGGTAGAAAAAGGAGGGTAGGGTCCCTGTGGATAGCGTCCCCACTGGGTTCCAGTCCAAATTGGATAGCACTTCCCGACCTTCCAAACAAATGCCTTACACTTTCGGGTGAGTCGGACGATCTGGGTTGAAGAAGAACTGTCCGACGAAAGATACAATTGGTCAGACTTTCCCTCCACAATGAAGTACATAACTAGGGCCGTAGCCAGTGACGAAATTGAAGAGGGGCTGGAAGGAAATTCAAGGGGGGCTCAACAGTCTTGAAGAAAGGACTCACCAAAAACACAATTAACCATTGGCATTTATAAACCATAATAGTTACAATTACATATTTCAATTCATATAAATTATTAATAAATAATTGCATATTTATATTTGCAAACTAGGAGCTAATTACTAATATCCATATATAGCTACTATGCATCAATATTAATATATAATAATTACAATTGACTTTAATGTAAGCATTAACTAGTAATAAAACTGTTAGTAGAAACATTCTAAAGCTGTTTGTAGAAACATTCTGAAAGTTAATACAAGTTAATGCTTAATATTAACTCCTACCTACTTATCAGTTGATTTTTGACTCTATAATGTATAACGGTGAACCCCACAATAATACAAATGTATCCTAAATACTATCGTCATAATTTTTAAATATTTTTAAATTAAATATGTAAATAATTTGATCATTAGTATAATCACAAATTCAGCTAAATTAAGAAATCTTTTAAACGAGGTAATTTATAAAAACAAATCTCAATGAAATTTTTTATGCAAAATTGGAATTCCGTTTTCACTCCGAAAAGTAGTAAACAACTGTTTTAAAAAGAAATCCAAAAGAAACTCTAGTACGTCGTCATTGTAACTTTTGGCATACGAAATGATAAAGATTTTGCGGGAAAGTGGAGTTTAAAAAAAAAATAGGTTGATTTTTTGAAATAAGAAACAGTCCTCGTCTTAAAAGTAGAAGGAGAAGACTAGGAGATTCTCTCCTAGTCTGTTTAGTTTTCTTAGCATAGAGTAGTCCTTTTCTCAAAATCAAGAAGTAGCATATTCTAATCCTGATCTGAGCAAACACTCACAAGATACCGAATTTCGTCTTAGCTCTTTAATTTTCGTCTTCTTAAAATTCCCCCGAATTGGCAAGTAGAGATATTTTTCAGTTACAGAGATGTTTCAATATTTTGATATAAAATAAGAAGATTTATTATTTGAGTAAATCTGAGAGAAATCTGCACCTGATTTTAGGAGTCTGATAATGGAATAGGATCTTGTTGCTCAAAGTAACAAGATATCCTTAAAAATTTCACCTTCGGTAGGAATTTAGCCTATATGTCGTATAATTTTCCCTAACTTCCTATGATGTTAAGTACTAATGATAATTTGATTTCTATTTTGCATGTGTGTATAAATAAATAGTGTAATTTAGCTAACAAATTTGCTTAACGCTTTTTATTTTAATTTTGAGTTCCATGCCCTGCAACGTCGGTATAAATAAAAATATAAATAATAATATTCTCTAAATGTATCAAAAGAATTCATTGCGTTATGTATAAGGAGAATCATGTATTTTCCCTAGTAGATCTCTTTAGTTGCGTAACTCTGAATCAGGTGTATAATATCTTCTTAATTTAAAGCCAAAGTTTGCACTTTGACTTCTACTATAGTTCACCAATTTTTCATTTGCAAAGAAAATAGAATTGAGTTACTTCTTTTACTCAAAGGCTTAAACTAGTATTTAAGCCTTTGACAGGCCGGGTGTCGTAGTATAGCGAAGCGCCTTTAATCTCCAGTTTCGTTCTCTGAGTTTATCTTCATTTATGACATTATTGACTGGAGGAACAGACATGCGTTAGACAATTTACAGACATTGGTCTGGAAAGACAAACATGCGTTAGACAATTATTCAATCCGGATGTCATGGTGTTGTTGTTGTTGTTGTTGTTGAAACCCAGACCGTCCGACCTACCAGAAAGGTGTAAGGTAACTGTTTGGACGGTCGGGAAGTGCCACCCAATTTAGACCGGAACCCAGTGGGGGAGGCATCCACAGGGACCGTACCCTCCTTCCCCTACCACCAACCTCTCGGAAGGACTTTCGGACCCACATGTTTAACGTGATCGTACTCCGCATGAACACGGCGGCAGTTTTGGCAGTGGCTGGAATCGAACCCGGGCCTACCGAGTGCAATTCCAGCGCGCTAACCAATGGGCTACCGCGCCCGGATGTCATGGTGTAGCGAAGCACCTTTAATCTTCAGTATCGTTCTCTGGGTTTATCTTCATTTATGACATTATTGACTGGAAGGTCTGGAAAGACAGACATGCGTTAGACAATTATTCAATCCGGGTGTGATGGTGTAGCGAAGCACCTTTAATCTTCAGTATCGTTCTCTGGGTTTATCTTCATTTATGACATTATTGACTGGAGGGTCTAGAAAGACAGACATGCGTTCAAAAATTATTCAATCCGGGTGTCATGGTGTAGCGAAGCACCTTTAATCTTCAGTATCGTTCTCTGGGTTTATCTTCATTTATGACATTATTGACTTGGAGGGTCTGGAAAAACAGAAATGCGTTAGACAATTATTTTATCCGGGTGTCTTAGTGTAGCGAAGTACCTTTAATCTCAAGGATCGTGCTCTGGGTTTAGCTTTATTTATGACATTATTTCAGTGTCTAATATGGGAGTTTCAAAACATTTATTTTACACTTTTATTTAGTCTAATACTCCTAACGTGGTATTTTGATACAAATTTGGATTGGGTAGTTTAAGGGTTTTTACAGATCTGAATTTATATAAGCAATTTATTAGTTTAGGGAAAATATTATTTTATTCCGTGTCCTGATTATGTATTAATTTAATGATTAAATGAAACGGGGTCTATTGGGATTTTCAGTTATTTCAAGTTTAGAACTACGTGAGGTTTCTTACGAGATTTAGTCTTTCTATGATCATATTCATGCAAGTTAAAAACTAGTTCATTGGGAACTGTAGGAATTTTACTAAAAAAGAGTTTACAGCGTCTGTTTTTATTTGAAAGCTCTCATGATCTTTATTTTAAAATCTTTACTTTTGAACGAATACCTTAAATATCTAGGGATTTTCTGAATCGTCTAAAGAATATCCCTGGCAGAACATAGGCGTAAACCCCCAGGTCGCCCCTGCCAGTGGAAATTAATCTGTCTAAAGAATACTGTTTTTTGTTTTTTTCCCAGGGAATTATTTGAGTTACAAGCATATCCCAATACAGGTGACTTATATAGCATCGTACAAAACTAAGACTACTAAATACATTTAAGAGCCTTATATAGCGAATGACCGATTTGTAAAGTAATACTTTATTTTGATAGCTCAGACAAATATTATATGGATATAAAAGGATACTATGTATCTGTTCGTGCCCAGTTTGAAACACTGTTATCCTACTGAAGATACTAACAAATCATATATTATTCCCCACATGATTTGATTCTCTGTTTCCACCTGGTGCAACTCTACCGGCAAACGTCTGAAATCCAGTACTGCATTGAATCATCTGTCTGCTCTTTCCCTCATCTAATTACACGCACAGGTAGAACGTGCGTGTTAGCATTGGGTTTTCAGGCAGTGTACATTAGTGAGCAAAACATATGTTCTTGATCCCCCAAACTGCCTGTATTTAGTCACTGAGGCGTTCAAGAGTTTTTGCATAGCAAATTTAAAGAGAATGTACTGTGATGGGGTCAAACCTAGGATTTAGGGCACACTGCAGGTTCTGTGTCTATGAACTTGGCTTTTGCAATTTTATGTAGCCCTAACTACACTGTATTAGAATTTTAAGCCTGCGAGATGGTAGAACTGAATTTGTCAATTACCATAGAAGTTCGCAAAATTGTGACTTATGGCAAGTTTATTGCTATAAATCACAATTTAACAGTATTAAGCTCTTCATATATCTTTATTATACTATTTGTTTTTCTAGTCGCCATCTAAAAACCAATTTGCAAAATTGGGGAGCATGATGACAAAATGTGGAACATTCTCTAGATCTCAATACAACAGCTACAACAGGAAGCTACTGCAATAACTGACTTAACTAATTAATCTACAAGATACAAAACTGTAAATTACAAGAACTTACCACATGAAGATAACCTTTATATTATAAACGAAATTTTTAATGCGCTCTTTTATAAAACTAAAGCAACGTCTGTAAACGTAAATTTTAAATTTCTTTGAAAGGCATCATGAAACAAAATAAGTAACGTATTGGAGAGCTCGCTGTTTAATGGCTTAGTGGCCAAACGACCAGCAATTGTCAACAACAACAGCACAAATAAACAACGGTATCAACCTTTTCCAAGTAGACCTTCTTATATTTCCCTAAAATTCTTTCTTTTCGGGAAAATGTATCTTTTAGGGGAAAATTTCCTGCAAATCAAACGACCTCTTGTCACCACTTATCACTGATTGTAACATGTTTGAAGGAATAGATACATTACCTTCAAATATAGAAGCGACGATGATTGGTTACGTGCCCTGATCTGTTTATGAGTTAATCCTGCTTTAAATATTATACTGACTAATGTTGTTTTGTTTTACTATTGACGCCGTTCTTTTTATTCGTTCATTTTACTCTAATTAAAAAAGATCTCTTTTACTTCAATTAGCTTTGCAAGAGTTATATTCTATCATTTTATGATATGCCCACTTCTCCCTGCAGCCTGTAATGTTTGTCGTTGCATTTTTATGTATATCTATGTATATTGTCTTTGCATATCTATGTATATTGTCTTTGCATATCTATGTATATTGTCTTTGCATATCTATGTATATTGTCTTTGCATATCTATGTATATTGTCTGTATCTGTCTGTGTGTATTGCTATTTCTGTGCTTTTCCCGACCGTCCCGTGTAACTACTCTACACCCTTCGAGTGCGTTGGATAGCCTAAGTAATAACAACAATAGTGATAAAAACTGTTTTGAAGACTAACGCAGCATTCTTCTTCAGATAAAAATATAGAAATTTAGATTAAGATAACGTCATACGTATGCTTCATTGCATATTTATTCCCTACACATGCTGATAAAGGCTAAGAAACAAAATGCAGACCTATGCCTTCTTATATTTCCCTAAAATTCCTTTTTGGTGGAAAATGTATTATTCTGTGGGAAATTTCCATAGATCAAACAGCCACTTATTTATCATCATCGATTGTAACATGTTTGAAGAAAAACATATATTACCTGGGACCAGGGGCGGCAAATAGGGGGCGCGGTCGCGCCCCCAAATTTTTCCTCGTCGTCTATCGGCTTCTTCCTTTTTTATCGACTGTCCAGTGGTCAGTTTTCTCACGCTATGGAGTTTCAAAAGCGCCAACTTTCACAGTGAAGTTTCCATTTCCGGCTGGAACGAATCCTTTTCAACTTTAAAAGATTGGGGTGATGTTATCCTTTTCACTTGAAAATTTTAAGTGTCCGATTAAATTTATGTGTAGTTAGCTCATGCTCATTCATTCCTTCCGCTAGAAATGCATTTCAGCAGCTCAATGCATTATATTCTTTCATAGAAACATCCTATAAAATACATGCTATTTTCGAAAAGATTCGCTCATCACCAAATACTTTTTCTGGAGGCTCTTCAACTCTACAGACACTAAATGATACGAAGAGTTAAAACCGTAAAAGCACTACTTGATAATTTTGAAGTGGTGATTTTAATACTGGAAGAATTATCTGAAAACGATTCTCTCAATGGTGGAAGAGCCAAAGCCCTTTTAACATGCATGACATCGTTCGAATTTTTGTTCACTTTGTTTGTATTGAACAGTGTTTTTGATCAATGCAATACTCTCTCAAAGCATCTTCAGTCATCTGATCTTAATTTTCAGGCTGTGCAAGCTTTGGCTATAAAGCTGTATTGAAACTGTTAGTTCTTTTTGTACTGATGCAAATTTCAATCAAGTGTGGAGTTTTGTGACAGAACTTTGCGAAAAAAAATTCTTATTCTGGACCAAAACTGAAAAGGCTTAAAAAAATTCCAAGCGAATTCGAAGGCAGTAAAAAAAAAAAAACATGATGATGTTAAATCATATCACAGAATCAATATTCAATATGAAATTATAGATTCAGTATCTAATGAAATTGAGACAAGATTTAATGAGAACAATATATCTGTTTTGTTTGCCTTTTAGTTCAGTATTATTAGGATCAGATGTCGAAAAAGAAAGAGAAAATGTTTCAACCATATGCAAAGTATATGACTTCCAGGAAGAGGAATTGCTGTGTGAATTGCGACTGTTTTATTCAATAGTGAAAAATGAAAACATAGACCATCCCAATTTCAAAAGTCACCTGGATTATTTTAAAGAGCGGAATTTTAAAAAATGTGTTTCCTGTCATAACATTATTAGATAAATTGTTTTTGACTATACCAATCAGCTTAATCAGTTATGAAAGATCTATTCAGTGTCTCTCTTAGGAGGCTGAAAAATTACTTTCGGAGTACAATGGGACAAGAAAGACTGTCATCTTTAGCTCTTTTAGCTATAGAACAGGAAATAGTACTGGATAATGATGATATTGTAATAAAATTTTCTCTTCTTCCAGACTCTAAGAATCGGCGTTTAAAACTTAATAAAAGGTAAATAAATATAGATATTTGTATTTAGAAAAATCATGTTAACAACAATTATGTTAACACAATTGTGTACAAAAATTATGTTAACAACAATTATTTTTCTCAACATCAATTCAATTTTGGGATCCCTCTCCTCCCCCGCCCCCGTTAACAAACATTTTATTCATTCCATATTGTAGATTTTCATACATACAAATCTCGCACCCCCCAAATGGAATGCTGAAATGCCGCCCCTGCCTGGGACACATGCACATAAAACATGCAGTTTTCATGAGCTTCATTCATAAATTATTCTGATAAAAATATTTCTTGAAATTGTTATTAAAATGTTTAGTTTATTTTTTCAAGTCAGAAATAGCTCACTAATGCCACTTTGTGTTAATAAATGTAGAATATGACTTTGTGCAACAGTAATAATACATAGTTAGATCACAACGTAAAATGCTAAGCAGACGATGCAGAAAGCAGACGATTGTTTTAAAATCGCTTTGATTTCTTTCTTCAGGGCGAACAAGCCTAGAGCTAAACATCAAATAATAACTTAATTTTGACGACATACATAATGAAGTTTAAATTAGCATTTTCTACTTATATTATACTACCATCATCCTCATATTTCTCCATAAAGATCATACTATGAAAATATTAAACTTTAGATAATCATAATTCTAATCATGAAAATTACTAAACATTCTATCTCATTCTATATATTTTATGAAAAGTATAAACATTAATTCTAGCGCGACACTTGCATGTGTTCTTGATCGTGTGTACACTCCACTCCCATACAGATGGACATCTTTTTAAACATGATCTAAACTTTACTCAGATTTGAAAACGTTTTTTTTCTCCAAAATGTAGAGCTCTAAATTTGTCGGGAAACTATTTTATCAATGCAATTGTTAGATAAAAAAAGAATCTAAAGAACAGTACTCGACTTTCATTAATTCATATTTCATATTGTTTCATTCCCCTTTCATCATCAATCTCAGAATGTAGAAAGGAAATTGAATTTATGACCATTTGCTCGACATAACTCTTAAATATTCTTTACAAATTTTATTTTTAAGTTGGCAACAAGCCACTCGTGACGATGAATTTGATACGTGCATATACATTATTTGTAATAAAGAATACTACTTTAATATTTTTGTACTTTTTACTTCAAACTTAGAAAGAAAGTTAATGGTCTCTGTAACTCAATGAATCTATTATCATTAATATAAACATTTAAGCATTTAAAACATTGAGAATGTTAATAAAAGTATTCTAAAGCTTATATAATTCAAAACTAAATAAAATCTGTTTAATTTAAATTACTTTAATTAAAGCGAAAGGTATACAAATTTAAATAATATATATAAATATATTTATGAAAAAAATATTATTACACATTTCGAGATAAATATGTAAAAGAAAATAAAACACACCTACTATGAAACATCCTACTTAAATGTTAAAGCGTGAAATAGGAAATGCTTACCAAGATGATATGATGACCATATATGTTGCTTCACATTATTTTTACTTTCCTTATATACATAATGTATAAGGAAAGTATTGTGACGGGGTCGAAAATTCGAATTCGAGTTTTCGATGGGAGAGCACGTTTCAAGCATCCCTGATCACGAATCAAACATTTTAAAGTGATATCTGTGTATGTGTGTGTGAAAGTATGTGTGTGTGTGTGTGTGTGTGAAAGTATGTGTATGTGTGTGTGTGAAAGTATGTGTGTGTGTATGTGTGTGTGTGTATGTGTGTGTGTGTGTGTGTGTGTGTGTCAGTGAGCCTGTGGAGACGATAACTGACGAACGAATGGACCGATTCGAACGAAATTTGGTACAAAAATCACAATCTGTAAACATTGGAAGCCTATTGTTTTTATACGCAATCGAATGTTCAGAACCTCCCTAAATTTTCGAGTGAAATTTTGAAAAAATCGTTAAAAAATCAAAACCGCTAAAAAGTTACGAAAATAGACATTTCTTATGTAATTTTTCATTAGAAAACGATTGACATAAATTTTAGAACGCTAAAATGAACCGTTCTTGAGATGTTGCACCTTTTTCAAAAAAATTATCAAAAAGTTATATAAAATAAAAAAAATATATTTCCTATTGAGAAACATGTTCACTTTTCATATGTAATACCATACGATAAATTTGGTGACATCATTCTCGTGGATCCAGCTCGTTCCATTCATGAAAAAAAATACTTTGAGTAATACTTTTGTATTTGAACGGCAATAGTCATTTATCTGCTGTAAGAATAACTTATTTCTCTGTCCATAACGCTTGGCGAGATTTTGGCGATGAATTTGACGGAATGTCGCCAACTTGGCGACATTTTTAATTGTTGCCAAATTAACAAAAATCTCGTGAAATTGATAAAAATGACGCTAAATCAAAGAAAATGACGACTAATTGTCGAAAATTCAATACCTTGGAAAGAATATAAGTATCTACTATAAGAATAGCATTTTTTATAACTGTAAAAGTAGTAAATTCATTGCATTATATAAGCAAAGTCATGTGTTGCCTACATCAGATATTTTTTTTTTTAATTTCATCGCATATTATAAAAATCTGATATAGGCAGCACCAAAATTTCGGTACATCTATATAAATAAAATTGAAAGTCAATTTTTTAGTCTCATCATAACAGGAGAACGGCTGCACCGAAAGTCATGAAATTTTGATGGGCAACCTTGGTACGGTCCCACTTAACATATAGGCGTCCGTCTATTCTGCCTGTCTGTCGTCATCACCTACTGACTGTTTCTTCTCTATGAGAGTGACCCAATATAAATAAAATTGAAAGTCAATTTTTTAGTCTCATCATAACAGGAGAACGGCTGCACCGAAAGTCATGAAATTTTGATGGGCAACCTTGGTACGGTCCCACTTAACATATAGGCGTCCGTCTATTCTGCCTGTCTGTATTCATCGTTAAATGAGACTCCAAATAAATGGGATACAATCGTTGTCTGAGTATCCAAACAAACGTGGTC
Organism: Amaurobius ferox; assembly: GCA_951213105.1. NCBI lineage: Eukaryota > Metazoa > Arthropoda > Arachnida > Araneae > Amaurobiidae > Amaurobius > Amaurobius ferox. The sequence continues at coordinate 73,244,663 of OX578149.1, read as the reverse complement.
TGATCTTTTTTTTTTTTTTTTTTTTTTTTTTTTAGTCTCTCTACAATAAATGCAATTTAAATTCCGATAAAAAGTTAATAGGTGTTTGTGAATCCATCTTTGAAATTATGGAAGCTTTATAAATTAACGAAATAAAACAATCAATCTTTTAATCTGCAGATAATATTAAATTAAGAATGACAATTTTGTCTCTTTCTTTTGAGTCTTTTATCGTCTGCTATATATTAGTATTATATATATATTAGCATGTATTTTTTTGGTTTGAAGTATTTGGTTTTTATTGAGTGGCAATATTAAATGATTTGTTATTATCAGCAGCTTCTTTTAGAATATTCTATGCATGAAAAAGTGAGTTCTTTTTTATAGTTTTAGAAATTGTTTTTTGTTTTTATAGTTTTACATTTTATTGTAATGATAATTATATACGTTGTTTAATATTTACATTAATATATACGTTATTTCATATTTTAATAGAGTTGCAAATATTTCGTTTGCTTAAATTAACAGAAGGGTGATATTTCGTTTAGAATATTCTGTGTACGGTTACTTACGGAACTAGAAGTTGCTTATAAGCCGTGCATTTATCTGTCTCTTTATTATCTCAATAAAGAAGAACTCGCTTTCCTTTTGCGAGGATTATTATAAAATTAAAAAAATATCCGAATGTTAAAAGTTTATCACAAATTGGGAATTAATTTTTTTACATTACATTTAGTACGTACGAAGAACAAGTATATAACTAATAATGTAATAATTTATTTTAAGTGGTATGTCCATTTTCCACAGTGTTTTTAATGTTAAACGGTATATTAAAATTTGACGCTTTTTTTTTCTTTTTTGTGACATATATCATGCGAAACAATTTCTTTACATTTCTGCTTCCTTAAACTCATAAGAAATAGCCATTCTTTTATTAGTGGTATTTGGAGGAGATTACAAAGTAAAAGCAATTCATGTTAAACGTATTTCGACTTGTTTTTTTCACTTATTATCTTATGCCTTGGAATCACGCTCCCATTGCAAATAACAGCATCCATGGTCCGTGTTAATGCTTATTATACTCTAGCCAAAAACTGCAATTGCAATAAGATGTATTGCTGCTTGAAACCATTATGCTAACCTCTATCAGGAACGCCAAATCCAGGTCTATCCTGTAGCCAGCTACGAATTTCACCAAAATTGAGCTCAAGCTACAGGAAACTGCAGCGGCCAAGTTCATACTAACAAAATAGACTTTTAGAGGGCGTTTCTAAAGTTATGATTGCGCTTTCATCACCGATAACAGCATCTACAGATCGTCTTTGCACTTATTATACGCTGGGCAAAATGGATCTTGGAATAAACTAACGCTAGAACACACTATCAATATACCGATTTTTCATACGGAATATATAACGTAAAGGAGCATAAAATTCGCTATTATGTTCAAATTCCATTGGTATTCTAAATGACATTGTTATTCAATATATTCTATTAAAATATTTAATTTAATTCTCCTAAAAAGAAGCATAAAGATCTCTGTTCTAGCTATACAAAATTATCTTCATTAGGAGATCTGAAGAATGAAACACCCTATTCTCGTTTGTAAACAAATTTACAAAATATGGAATTGGAATGCCAAAATAAAAGCTCTAAAATGATATTACAAGATATAACCGTACTGCTTTTATTTTGTTTCAACAATTGATTAAATACAATACAGAAGTTTGAATCTGTATGTAGGAAAAGTCATGTGCTGCTCACATTAGATTTTTACTTTCCCTGCAATACATAGCAATGTATAAGGAAAGTATTGAAATCATGCCGAAAATCGCAACTCGAGTTTTTAACGAATGTACACGTTTTGTGACCTCTAGAATACGAAAAGTCTGTTTTTAGTGTGGCGTCTGTGTGTATGTCTGTCTATGTCTCTGTGTGTGTGTGTCTGACTGTACAATATATGTATCCACTCTAACTGAAAAACTAATTGACCGAATAAAAAAAAAATGTAGTACGTAAGTCCTTGTGGGTGACCCTGGTGCTGATTAGATTTTGATACGATTCGGGATAAAAGAACTTGCCATTTTTTACAAAATGGCCTGCAAAATTTGTCTGTATCTACTCCTGCTGAAATACTAATTTACCAAATTTCACAAAATTTAGTAGATAAGTCACTAGGTTTCTCTGGTGCTGATTAGATTTTGGCATGATTCAGAAAAAGAACCTGCCTTTTTTTTTTTTTTTTTTTTGCAAAATAACTCTCAAAAATCGCCAAAATCTAAATTAAAAGACTACGTATGTTCAAATATATATTAATTAAATGCTTGTTTCATACGTAATTTTTGACGAAGAAAATAATAAGATCAATCCCATTACTCTAGGACTTGCCGTTCTCGAAATATTTTATTTTATTTTTTTGCATTTTCGCTACGTCACCTTTGAAAATAAGTCCAGCTACTAAATGAAAACAAAAATTGAATTAAAAGTGCAAATTCAGTGTAGTTTAAAATAATTATGGGTGTTATTTTGTGCAATTAAACTCGATTTAATGAACTATTGAAGAAATAAAGAGAACGTGTATAATGAGTCTGCAGAAAAAATCATGTACTGCCTGCCCACATCAAACTTTTTCTTTTTAAATAATGGGGGAAAATATCGTCTGCATATCGTCTATCTCTGTGGTAGGTTCATTTTTTTTATTAATATCTCGAATTTTATTAGTATCTGGTCCTAGAAATTCGAAACATGGATTAAATTATAAGTGCGGCTAATTATAAGTGCGGTTAATTATAAGTGCGGCTAATTATAAGTGCGACTAATTATAAGTGCTAAATTATAAGTGCTGTAGCCGTTCTCTCGTGATGATAAGACAAACACACATACATAACCACAGACATATTTTTAATTTTATTTATATAGCTTTGTGTAACACAGTACTTCTTTCTGTGTTGCCCAAATATATAAGATTGTCAATTTCAACTATTTGATCCTGTTTAGAATTCTTATACACCTAAACTCCGTATTACAGTGAAAGTAAAGATCCCGTGATTCAACCTGTACCTATCTTCTAACCTGCCTCAAAATCTAACATTCCAGTCCATGCAGGGCCTCAATACAATATGCACCTACCTATAGTTAAAAAAAGGAGTTGATACGCTCTAGACTTGACCTCGACCCGAAATTGAAAGGGAGCGAGGGAATTTTTTCTCAACAAAGGCCTGAGATGGCTATGGCTCTACCGCCATAGAGGAATGTATTCCCAGGGATCTAAAAATGAGAGGAAGAAGAATGGAAGGAATTCATTGGAGGGCCCTGGTAACTCATTCATTGTCACCGCTTAGGTCATCAGGTCAGGGGACCTGTACCTCGGTCTCCGGTCAAGGCAAACTTTTCAGGGGTTTAAAACTTTCTTATTTGCAGGTAGTCCTTTCGAAATACTCTTGAATGGAGATCCAGTTATATTCTTTGGGCTTCCCTCTTTTTGAGTTTTTGTTGACCGAGATGAATCAAGGTATACTGAAAATAGTAGATGCAATCGTCGATCTAGCAAATATCGTATAAAAGTGAATAAGAAACACAAATGAAAATTTCTGAAGTGTGAGGCTCCATTCGACTGCCTCATGCATGCTTATTCATTTGGCTTTCTTGTATTACAATCATTATTGGAATGAAAAGAGAAGATTTCTTTAAAAATATTTATTGATTAAATTATTCTATTAAAACATAATTTTTTTTTTTAATATTTCGTAAAACTCGTTAAAAGTTTTAGTTTTATGTTGGCTCAATGAAACTGATAGCTTGTTTTTGTTTATATGAACTATTTTGATAGCATTAACATCCATAGCATCGTTCATATTATCAATTTCTCCCATATATTGTATATTATACCATCTTTGTTTCAGGAATTATAATTATTTTCCATAGAAAATTATCCTATGAAAATCTTAAAATTAATCATACACACAAGGGCTCAAAATATATAAATCTTTTTGAGTTTTAATAGATGGTCCCATTCCAATACTTTCCCACCAAGTACTGTAGGGAAGGTAAAATATATTTATTTTTCTAAACACTGTGTACTTGCTTAAAAAAACCATACATAAAAATAATAACTTACTTAAAAAAATAATAAAATGATAAAATTAATTAATAAAATGAAATTACTATTTATTATTTATCTGCATAAAATTAAAAAGGCAGGATAAAATATCGATGGATGATTGTTAGACCAAATGCTAAATTTAAGAACAAACAAACAAAACTAATAATAAAATAATATATTTTTACATTTTAATTAATTAAATGCTCAAGTAATTTCAGAAAAATATGGGCAGAAATCACATGCCGCTCTTTTATGGATAACGTGAGTTATTCAATAACAGAACCACATTTCGAAAACTCATAAGAGATTATTTCTCCTAACCAAATTTAAAATAGTTTTAAATTGAGAATTAGAAATGAGTTTAAAATATATTTAATATCAAACTGGGGATTCAGTGATAACTTTTTTAAAGAATAAGGCAAAATAATGTAATGTAACGCAAAAGAAAAATGTTTAATAATGTAATGTAATGTTAAGTGAAAAATATTTAATAATGTATTGTAATGTTAAAAGAATAATGCAATGTAATGTACAATTTTTAAAAAGTGTAATATGTAACGTTTAATCACATTCAAATATAATTGCGATTCAAAAACAATATCTGTACTCAAAATTATGCATTTTAAACTTTGTTAAATAGTTTCCATATATATAAGAGTGTGCCCATATTATATTTAGAAATTAATTTTTCAGAAAATAGTAAATAATACTACATACCTATACATTTTTAAATTCATTTAAAATGTCATAAATGATTAGTTGAAAAATAACTATTTTCATTTTAAATTTAAAGTTTATAGGATCAAAAAGAGTAAAAATCTTGAATTTCTTTTTAAATGACCCCAATAAATACATTAATGAGAAGAGAGTATGCTAATTAATAAATAAAGACACAAAAAATATTTATTTTACAAAAAATTGAAAAAAATGAATAAATAAATAATAGCTTCATTTTACTATTACTATTTATATAGTAAATGCATATTTAAATAGTTGTGATATAAATAGTAGTTCTAATTATAGTAAGAAAATATTATAGAATTGATAATATGAAATGACTCAAATTCGTCACTTTCATTTCTTTACTTGAATTTAGTTTTACTGTAGTTTTATTTTCACGTATTTGCTGAAAAAATGTACGTAATACAAATTACCTTTTTGTATTATTTATATGTAATAAAACTTCTCTAAAATGTTTTATATATCTATAACTACATGCTATTTAGACAAGTCTTTGTGATCTCGTCTGTCTTATGTCATTCTTTGTCCTTCTTCTGGCATCATTGGTCCTGTTTGTGGTTCGACCGAAACAGGAGGTTATGAGCAACAACAACAACATTTAGACAAGTAATGATTAAATAACAAAAAGTCAAGTATTCTAAGATAGTGGAAATTAAATGCAATAAATGATTATGAGTTGCCAATTTTTTATGTTATTTTTATACGATCAATATTGTCTTATATTTACTCTAATGCATTTTCTACATTATAAAATTTGCCCCAAGTAAATGAAAATTTGCTGTTATTATATTAATTTAGTATCACTAACCATTATATTTACAAATTATAATACAAAGTAATAAAAAGCTTCAATCATCTATTTGCACACAAAAAGTTATATAAACAAATGCAGAAGAGCACTCAGTAATAGCATGGGCATTCTTTTTACTTTCCCTGCAATACATGGTAGTGTATAGGGAAAGTATTGGAATCATGCCGAAAATCGCAACTCGATTTTTCGACGGATCTACACGTTTCGAGACCTCTAGAATACGAAAAAACTATTTTTAGCGTGACGTCTGTGTGTGTGTCTGTGTGTATGTCTGTGTGTCTATGTGTCTGTCTGTCTGTGCAGATTTTGTATCCACTCTAACTAAAAAACTAATCGACCGAATTTCATAAAATTTGGTAGATAAGTCATTTGTGAGTCACCCTGGTACAGATTAGATTTTGGTATGAATCGGAAAAAAATACCCTGCCTTTTTTTGCGAAGAAAAGAATAAGACCAACCCCATTACACTAGATCTAGCCGTTCTGGAGATATTTTAGTTTATTCGTATTTTCTCTACGCCACCTTTGAAAATAAGTCCAGTTACCAAATGAGAACGAAAATTGAATTAAAAGTGAATTAAATTTAATTAAAATAAAAAGAACGTGGATTTAAGTCTTCAGGGAAAGTCATGTGCTGCCCATATCAGATTTTTTAATATATATGAGCGAATTTTTAATTTATATTTGCAGTTGCAGGATATGTTTATTTACTGTTAAAAAAGAGAAAATATATATTTTCATGATAATTTTTTCATTTAAATAACATTACTTTTCTCAGTTATCAGCTTTGTTTTTTTTGTTTATAACCTAACATTTTTTTTAATATTAGCTTCTTAAATATAACAATAGATATCAAACCCTTCATTGTTGCACTGCTATTTGTTAGCAATAACTCTAAATATTATTATAGTATTTATTATACTTAGTTTTTTAGTTAAAATTTTATTATTAGTTTTGCATGCTTTTCTTTAATTTGTAGATAAGTGGCATAAAAATCTGCAGAGCCTTGAACTGCTTTATTCCAACATTGAAAACATTTATTTACTTTTCACAGTTGTAAGTATATTTATGACCTAAAGTTTCTCTGATTGATTTAGACCTTAATTATTCGCTACTATTTGTCAGCAATAATTAGAACGAATCTAATACCGCTTACTATTAGTAGCATTTCAACAAAAGTCACTCAAAATAAGCAAATAAATGAATGACTAGGTGAAAAATACATATAGAACAAAAATCAAATATAAATTTATAATTCGTCATACTTTACTTTTGGATCATTTTGCTCTAATTTGTACGAATACCATAAAAGACCTACCTGCACAGCCCATCGTTTATAATTAAAAAAATGTATATATTTTCTTGGTAGTTTGTTACAACTTACAACATTGAAAGGAAAACTTACTCATCTTTTATGATCTAAAGTATTTATGAGTATTTATGATCTAAAGTATTTATGAGTATTCATGATCTAAAGTATTTTTTTATGTTAACTTAGTATTTTTTTATGTTAGCAAAACTGTCAACATCCCTCCTTGAATTATTGCACTGATCCGTTCGAAATAAGTCTACTACCACTTAATAGAAATAATATTTCAACAGAAGCCCTTCAAAAACATAAATGAAATAGAAAGTGAAAACTACATATGAATTATATAATTTGTTACATTTTTACTTTCCCTGCAATACATGGTAATGTATGGGGAAAGTATTGGAATCATGTCGAATATCTCAACTCGAGTTTTCGACGGATCTACACGTTTCAAAACCTCTAGAATACGAAAAAACCATTTTCAGCGTGACGTCTGTGTGTGTGTCTGTGTGTCTGCGTATCTATCTGTCTGTCTGTGCAGATTTTGTATTAAATCTAACTAAAAAACTAATTGACCGAATTTCATAAACTTTGGTAGGTAGGTCACTTGTGGGCGAATCTGGTGCTGATTAGTTTTGGGTAAGATTTAGGATAAAAGAACACGCCTTTTTTTTTTGCGAAATGGCCCGCAAAAGACTGTTATCCACTCTAGCTGAATAGCTAATGGAACCGAATTTCACAAAATTCGGTAGATAAGTCACTTGCAGGTTACTCTGGTGCTGATTAGATTTTCGTGCGCTTCGGAAAAAAATAACTTGCCTTTTTTTGCGAAATGACCAGCAAAAATCGTCAAAATCTAAAGTAAAATTTTCGTATTCTTAAATATATCCATTAAATGCTTGTTTTATACGTAATTTTTAATGAAGAAAATAATAAGATCAACCCCATTGCACGAGGACTAGCCGTTCTAGATATATATTTTAGTTTATTCGTATTCTCTCCACGCCACCTTTGAAAATAAGTCCAGTTACCAAACGAGAACGAAAATTGAATTAAAAGTGAATTAAATTCAATTAAAATAAAGTGAACGTGGATATAAGTCTGCAGGGAAAGTCAGGTGCTGCCCACATCAGATTTTTACTTTCCCTGCAATATATATGGTAATGTATAGAAAAGGTATTGGAATCATGCCGAAAATCGCAACTCGAGTTTTCGACGGATCTATAAGTTTCCAGACCTCTAGAATACGAAAAAACTATTTTCAGCGTGACGTCTGTGAGTGTGTCTGTGTATCTGTGTACCTGTCTGTCTGTCTGTCTGTGTGTCCGTCTCTCTGCCTGTCTGTCTGTCTGTGCAGATTTTGTATCTAACTAAAAAACTAATTGACCGAATTTCATAAAATTTGGTAGGTAAATCACTTGGTAAATCTGGTGCTGATTAGTTTTGGGTACGATTCGGGATAAAAGAATCTGCCTTTTTTTTGCGAAATGTCTCGCAAAAGACTGTATCCACTCTAGCTGAAAAACTAGTGGACCAAATTTCACAAAATTCGATAAATAAGTCTTTTGTGGGTTATCCTGGTGCTGATTAGATTTTGGTATGATTCGGAAAAAAAATAACCTTCTTTTATTTGGTCAGCAAAATGGCCAGCAAGAATCGATAAAATCTAAAATAAAAACTACGTATGCTCAAATATATTCATTAAATGCTTGTTTTATACGTAATGTTTAACGATAAAAAGAATAAGACCAACCCCATCGTACTAGAACTAGCCGTTCTCGAGACATTTTAGTTTTTTCGTATTTTCTCCACGCCACCAGTTACCAAATGAGAACGAATAAGTCCAGTTCCATGAATGAATAAGTCCAGTTACCAAATGAGAACGAAAATTGAATTAAAAGTAAATTAAACTTAATTAAAATAAAGGTAACGTGGATTTAAGTCTGCAGTGAAAGTCATGTGCTGCCTACATCAGATTTTTACTTCTTTCTCTGTAATATATGGTAATGTATAAGGAAAGTATTGTAATCATGCCGAAAATCGCAACTCAAGCTTTCGACGGATCTACGCATTTCGAGACCTCTAGAATACGAAAAAACTATTTTTAGCGTAACGTCTGTGTGTGTGTCTGTCTGTCTGTCTGTGCAGATTTTGTATTTACTCTAACTAAAAAACTAATTGACCGAATTTCATAAAATTTGGTAGATAAGTCACTTGTGGGCGAATCTGCTGCTGATTAGTTATGAATACGATTCGGGATAAAAGAACACGCCTTTTTTTTTGCTAAATGGCGTTTTTGGGATAGGACATAAGAATTTACTCGTTTTCGGGAATAATTCGAGATCCAGTGTACCTAGAAACATGATATTTGGCATATCGCTATCTGTTGTGGTTTCATTTTTATATATACATATATATTTCTTAATTCTGAATCTTACGAACTTAGCCCATCCTGGGTCCGACATGGGAATATATTTGTATTTGGGGAATAACCTGAGGACTTAATCAGCTAGATAGTCAACATTTGGTATGTCGTTGTCCTTCAAATATTTAAGTTACATACATTTTAATAAATACTTTTTTATACATTTAAGTCATATACAAATATTAAAAGGACGTACGTTATAAAACTACGTTTTTTGCTTCTACTTGTTTAATGTTAGCTTCATAAACAAAAAAATCTGATGTGGGCAGCACATGACTTCCCCTGCAGACTTATATTCACGTTCTCCTTATTTTAATTAAATTTAATTAACTTTTATTTCAATTTTCGTTCTCATTTGATAACTGGACTTATTTTCAAAGGTGGGGTGGAAAAATACGAAAAAAACTAATATATCTCGAGAGCGGCTAGTCCTAGTGTAATGAGGTTGGTCTTATTCTTTTCGTCGTTAAAAATTACGTATTAAACAAGCATTTAATAGAGATATTTGAGTATACGTAGTTTTTTATTTTAGATTCTAGCGATTTTTGCGGGCCATTTTGCAAAACAAGGCTGATTATTTTTTTCCGAATCATACCAAAATCTAATCAGCACCAGGATGTCCCATAAGTGACTTATCTACTGAATTTTGTGAAATTCGGTCCATTAGTTTTTCAGCTAGAGTGGATACAAGCTTTTGCAGGCCATTTCGCAAAAAAAAAAAGCGGGTTCTTTTATCCCGAAATGTACACAAAACTAATTAGCACCAGATTTGCTCACAAGTGACTTACCTACCAAATTTTATGAAATTCGGTCCATTAGTTTTTGAGTTAGAGTGGACACAAAATCTGCACAGACACACACACAGACGTCACGCTAAAAATAGATTTTTCGTATTCTTGAGGTCTCGAAACTTGTAGATCCGTCGAAAACTCGAGTTGCGATTTTCGGCATGATTCCAATACTTTCCCTATACCTTACCATGTATTGCTGGGAAAGTAAATATCTGATGTGGGCAGCACATGACTTTCCCTGCATATTTATATTCACGTTCTCTTTATTTTAATTAAATTTATTTCACATTTAATTCAATTTTCGTTCTCATTCGGCAACCGGATTTATTTTCATAGGTGGCGTAGAGAAAATAGGAAAAACTACAATATCTCGAGAACGGCTAGTCCTAGTGTAATGGGGTTGATCTTATTCTTTTTGTCGTTAAAAATTACGTATTAAACGAGCATTTAATAGATATATTTGAGTATACCTAGTTCTGTAGTTTAGATTTTGACGATTTTCGCGAGTCATTTTGCTAAAAAAGGCGGGTTCTTTTATCCCGAATCGTACCCAAAACTAATCAGCACCAGATTCGCCCACAAGTGACTTACCTACCTCATTTTATGAAATTCGGTCAATTACTTTAGTTAGAGTGGATACAAAATCTGCACAGACAGACACACAGACGTCACGCTAAAAATGGTTTTTTCGTATTCTAGAGGTCTCGAAACGTGTAGATCCGTCGAAAACTCGAGATGCGATTTTCGACATGATTCCAATACTTTCCCTATACATTACCATGTATTGAAGGGAAAGTAAAAATCCGATGTGAGCAGCACATGACTTTCCCTGCAGACTTATATACTCATTCTCTTTATTTTAATTAAATTTAATTCACTTTTTATTCAATTTTCGTTCTCATTTGATAACTAGACATATTTTCAAAAGTGGCGTAGAAAAAATACGAAAAACCAAAAATATATCGAGAACGGCTTGTCCTAGTGTAATTGGGTTGATCTTATCCTTTTCTTCGTTAAAAATTACGTATTAAACAAGCATTTAATGGATATATTTGATTATACTTAGTTTTTATTTTAGATTTTGGCAATTTTTGTGGGCCATTTTGCAATAAAAGGCATGTTATTTTTTTCTGAATCCTACTAAAATCTAATCAGCACCAGGGTGACCCACAAGTGACTTATCTACCAAATTTTGTGAAATTCGGTCCATTAATTTTTTAGCTAGAGTGCATACAAGCTTTTGCGGGCCATTTCGCAAAAAAGACGGGTTCTTTTATCCCAAATCGTATCCCAAACTAATCAGCACCACACTCACCCACAAGTGACTTACCTACCAAATTTTATGAAATTCAGTCTATTAGTTTTTTAGTTTGAGTGGATACAAAATCTGCACAGACAGACACACAGACAGATAGACACACCGACACACTGACACACACACAGACGTCACGCTAAAAATGGTTTTTTCGTATTCTAGAGGACTTGAAACGTGTAGATCCGTCGAAAACTCGAGTTGCGATTTTCGACATGATTCCAATACTTTCCCTATACATTACCATGTATTGCAGGGAAAGTAAAAAATCTGATGTGGGCAGCACATGACTTTCCCCGCAGACTTATATCCACGTTCTCTTTATTTTAATTAAATTTATTTCACTTTTAATTCAATTTTCTTTCTCATTCGGCAACCGGACTTATTTTCATAGGTGGCGTAGAGAAAATACGAAAAACTAAAATATCTCGAGAACGGCTAGTCCTAGTGTAATGGGGTTGGTCTTATTATTTTCGTGGTTAAAAATTACGTATTAAACGAGTATATAATGGATATATTTGAGCATACCTAGTTCTTAAGTTTAGATTTTGACGATTTTTGCGGGCCTTTTTGCAAAAAAAGGCAGGTAATTTTTTTCAGAATCGTACCAAAATCTAATTAGCACCAGGGTAACCCACAAGTGTTATATACCGAATTTTGTAAAATTCGATCCATTAGTTTTTCAGGTAAAGTGGATACAAACTTTTGCGGGCCATATCGCAAAAAAAAAGGCGGGTTCTTTTATTCCGAATCGTACCTAAAACTAATCAGCACCAGACTCACCCACAAGTGACTTACCTACCAAATTTTGTGAAATTCGGTCCATTAGTTTTTTAATTTGAATGGATACAAAATCTGCACAGACAGACAGATAGATACGCAGACACACAGACACATACACAGACGTCACGCTAAAAATGGTTTTCTCGTATTCTAGAGGTCTCGAAACGTGTAAATCCGTCGAAAACTCGAGTTGCGATTTTCGGCATGATTTCAATACTTTCCCTATACATTACCATGTATTGCAAGGAAAGTGAAAAAGGACATCAAACTCTTTATTATTGAATTCTCAAATGCTAACCATAACTAAAACATATCTAAAAATCTTAATATGAAATATGAGTTACGTTGTGATAGAAATCGCATAAAATAGACAAATAATTGAGTAAATAGGTGAAAAACAAATGCATGGCAACAGCCAAACATAAATAAATAATATTTTTAAACAAACTATTTTTCTTCGCTAAAGTTTGGAATCTCCATGACGTCTAGTTGCATTAAAGCGTTGACTTTACACAATCATATTCAAACCAGAATACCAAAGAACCACAATCAGGTCTCCACAAAACCCTGGAGTTCTGCGAATACGTATCTAGAGCATAGACGCCGACTAGGGGGGGGGGGGGGGGGGGGCAGAGGAGCACGAGCCCCCAGTTGAATTTTTCCAGAGGGGACTTAGCCCCCTCTGGTAAATTTCAAGATTTTTAACTTCATATTTTACTAAACACCAGAAAATAAAATTTTTTAAACATAGAAATAATTGAAAGAAAATCCTATCAACGTAAATGTCACATTTCAGTTCAATCTTGTTCACATCTTCCTTACCATAGCTTCCTAAACTATCTCGCACACAAACCAAGCTCATCTTTACTCCCAGGAAACATGTTTACACTAATGATAAAAACACCTGGTTACCAGAACTTTTTCGACTGACCACCTAATTCAAAGAGAAATGGAATATTTACAGCCATGTTATTGTCATTTCCAAAAATAGCTGTTTCCCTCCAGTAATAACTATAAATGATTACCACGAAGTAGAGATGAGATGACTTATTTTGTCTACCTAAAGAGATCTTATCTGTAATTACTCATTGATTCTATATACCAGTGCTGTCTTTATAGGTGGCATCCATTCCGTTTGAAGCTGCAAACCCCGTGGGTGGTATCCATTCCGTTTGAAGTTGCAAACCCGCAGGTAGCTTTATACCTGGTGAGCACCTAATGTTTGGCGCAGCACCGTAGTCAGGCAAGGTACCAGAGGGAGCTAAGCCCCCCTCACACACACTAGGTATACTCCACACTAGATATGTTTAAAGTACCTTGGGTATACTCAGCTCACCCCCCTAATAAAAATATTAAAGTTTTAATTGTGATAAGAAATGTCAACCAACATGTCATCCAAATTTTACATAAAAATATTATTTATCAGATTTTTTTTATAAAATGCTTTGTTTGAAGGATTTTTTAATTTAGCTGAATGTGTGGTTATAGTGATGATCAATTTCTTTGCATATTTAATTTAAAAATATTTAAATATAGACAATAGGATTTGGATACTTTTGTATTATTGCTGGGTTCATTGTTTCAATTTATTGTGTCAAAATCAACTGATAGGTAGTTAAGAGTTGATATTAAGCGTTAATGTGTATTAACTTTCAGATTTTTTTAATTAATTAACAGCTTTGCTACTAGTTAATTCTTATATTAAAATCCATTGTAACAATTATATATTATAATATTGATGCATAGTAACTATATGGATTTTCCTAATCAATTCTTAGCTTACAAATATAAATAGGCCTAAAAAGAATTAAAATATTTATCGTACAATAAATAAAACTGCTGATATCTTTCTTTTGACCCAGCCCGTTCTATCTACCTGAAGGTGTAAGATATCTGTTTAGACCGCCGAGACAATGCCATCTAATTTAGACTGGAACCCAATGGGGACGACATCCACAGGGACCGATCCTCCTTTCTTTGCTACCAACCTCTCGGAAGGACTTTCAAACCCACAAATTTAACGTGCTCGTACACGGGAACAGTTTAGGCAAAGCCGGAAATCGAGCTCGGGTCCTCCGAGTACAATCCCCGTGACTTAACCACTAGGTTATCTCACTCCAAAATTGCTGCTTGTAAGACAATAACTTACAAAACTTCCTTCGAACAAGCCATCGAAACAACTGTAGTCAGTTAGATGACTACAGTTGTTTCGATGGCATTATAATCCCCTTTTTTCAGGCCAAAATAACAGTATGCGCTCTTAACAAACACTACTGCCGTTCGTTGGGCAGTTCGTTCTTGGCGATTGTTAAGGGTGCATACTCTTGGCCTGAAGAAGGGGCTTAAAATGACCTCGAACCAATTGTAGTCACCGAACTGACATATGCTCTCTTTCTTCAAGACGGCCTTGTAAGTTGTTATATCTTTATCGACTTTGTGAATCTTTTATATAACTTTATAGGATTGTGCCCCCCCCCCCCCCTGAGATTTTTAAAACTCGGCGCCTATGATCTAGAGTTCCGCGAAAACGCGTATTTGGAGTTCCCCCTTTTTCGTAGCTGAGTAAAAAAAATAAAATTCTTATGGTTTTAACGTGTCAATTATATTAAAACAAAATCATTACAAAATAAAATTTGTACACAATGTCCGTAGCTAATAAAACCAGACAAATGTAAAGTAAAAATGTTTGTCACTTTTAATTTAACGGTAATTAGTAAATGAAAATAGACAATAAATATTCTTGTAAAATTTCATTCAAATGTACGAGGCAATCATTATTTACTATCCCTACTGCTTTACGCTCTGTTTTGTAATTTCCCCCATCAAATCTAATATGTGTCATCCATGGGTTCACCGAGATCTTACGAAATAATTCACGAGTTCCTCCAAAGAGAAAAAGTTCGGAAACACTGCTGAATACGATTATTTTTTATAAATATTCAACCAGATGGAGTGCTTTTATTAAATCCGTTCGTATGTGTTTTCCCCGATCGAATTGCACGATTAAATGGGCGTTTAGATACCACTAGAAACTTCCCCCTCCGAACATATGGTCCATTTCCTGAAAATGTATGTAACAAAGCTTTGTCATTTCGTTGTTTATGTCAAAACCTGTAATTAAGAATCCTGTTTCAGGCTGGGAAAGCGTGAGATTATGCCATGTTTTTATGTAGAAAATAGTTTGAAAATAATTTTAGGAAGAGCACAAATCTATTGCATTTCAGATTGAGGGAATTTTTTTTATCAAAAGGTGGTAATGATATGTTTTGATAGCGTGATTCAGTGTTTTAATTACTATGATATTTCCATAAAATATACAACCATATAGAAAAGAAGATTATAATAGTCAATACGTATTTCTTTTGCAACGAATTTTGGCAATTTCTCGCCTGTTCATATTTGTTAAAAGTAGTTTATCTCTATGCAGCTATCTAAATTAATTGAGTTTCGTGAAAAATTATTAATCAACAAATGAAGGAAAAAGTAATGATGAGAATGTATTGAGATACACTAAATATCGTTACTCAATCAATGTTTTGTGAAACATTATTTGTGATTTGTTTTTTCATTTTGTGAAATGTTATATGTTTTGTGAAACATTTGTGAAACATCATAATGAACATCTGTGTGCTAATTTTTTTTATCAACAATAATTATAATGTTGGTTATGTGTTTAAAAAGAGATATTAAGAACAATATGAGCAATCAAATCGCAATTCAATGTTACACAGTAAAATTATTTATGTATCAAACTTAATATACTTTGTAGTGAAGGGTTAACATCTAATGCTCAGGATGTGTACATAGTACAAGTAGTATTTGCAAAAATATTTTAATAAAAAGATAATTCAGTTTTACAATAGTATTATTGAATGATACAGTAGAAAAGCAAAAAATAACTTTGAAAACATTTTAATTAACAAATGGGAAAATATACCATTATTATAATCGCAAACAACTTTATAAAGTTTTCGTGAAGACGTTGCAAGTTATAAATAATATACAATTATGTCTTTAAAATGAATTAAATATGTCATGTAAATATATTTTAATCAACAAATTTAAAACACCTACTTAGAAGTACTATGTAATACTTTTTATGGAATCTATTAAGGATATTTATTTAATTCGAAAATAAAAATAAAATAATATATTTAAAGCAGCAATATAACTATTTCCTATCAAGGTAGTTCAACTACAACTATTTCTATAGTATTTTATAAAAACACTTTAATCAGAAAATATATTATTTATTTAGAACTTAAATATAATTATTACTATAACTTAATTAACATGTTGTTAAAACAATTAAATCAAAAGATGTAAAACAGTATGTTTAAATATTCAATGAAATTTTCTTTGTGAAATTACTTTATTGATGAAAACATATCGATCAACACTTGAAAATATATTTTGAGCTTCAATACAGCTTTCTGTTATTAATAATGAAATTGTAAAGATATTTTTATCGCTAAATGAAAGACTTTAATAAAACATTTTGATCAACTGATTTTTAATTGTACCAAGACGATATAATCCAGAAAATCTACTCAGCGTTTGCAAATATTTATTAACCAATATAAAAAAGAACTTATTAAGAATTGTTATATCTATATAAATAAAATTGAAAATCTGTCTGTCTGTCTGTTTGGCCCGTCATCACAGGAGAACGGCTGAACCGAATTTGATGAAATTTTGTGGGTAGCCTGGAAGTAGTCCTACTTAAAATTTAGTCTATGCCTGGAGTTTCTACGATCAGTGGTTCTCGAGATATTAGTAAAAAACGAAATTTTGGTTGGACTAATCATCACGGGAGAATAGCTGAACCGAATTTGATGCAATTTAGTGGATAGCCTTGAAATAGTCCCCCATAAATTTATCCCAGGTTTTGAGTATCTAAGACCAGGGATTGTTGAGATATTAATGAAAAACGAACCTTTTTCCTAGGATTTCTACTGTCAAACTCCGTGGTTTATCCAAATGAAAAGCTTAAGATGGTTAATCTTCTACAAAAACACGGGTATATCTTCAGATCTACGAGAATATAAGTAGTACAAGTATATTGGCATATGTTTTGACATATATTGGCATATATTGGAATCAATTATGGCCTTCTTGTTTAAAGATTGCGGGGATTATTGACATTTTCAATTTATTACGTCATCTTTTTTTATTTTGACAAAGATTTTTGAGACTCATATTGTAATACGGGTAATCTTCAACTAACACACTGGCTTATATTTTCTAATCTGCGACAATATAAGTAGTACGGGGTTGCATATATTGATTCAATTCCTTTTTACTTTCCTTATATACATAATGTATAAGGAAAGTATTGTGACGGGATCGAAAATTCGAATTCGAGTTTTCGACGGGAGAGCACGTTTCAAACATCCCTGATCACGAATCAAACAAGTGATGTCTGTGTTTTTTTTTTTTTTTTTTTTGTGTGTGTGTGTGTGTGTGTGTGGAGACGAAAACTGACGAACGAATGAACCGATTTGAACAATTTGGTACAAAAATCACAATCCGTAAACACTGGAAACCTATTGTTTTTATACGCAATCGAATGTTCATAACCCCCCCTAAATTTTCGAGTGAAATTTTGAAAAAATCGTAAAAAATCAAAACCGCTAATAAAATTACGCAAATAGACATTTCGTATGTAATTTTTCATTAGAAAACGATTGGCATAAATTTTAGAACGCTAACAGGAACCGTTCTCGAGATATTGCACATTTTTCAAAAAATTATCAAAAAGTTATATAAAATAAAAAAAAATATTTCCTATTGAGAAACATGTTCACTTCTCATATGTAATACCATGCGATAAATTTGGTGACATCATTCTCGTGGATCTAGCTCGTTTCATTCATGAAAAAATATACTTTGAGTAATACTTTTGTATTTGAACGCCAATAGTCATTTCTCTGCTGTAAAAATAACTTATTTCTACATCCATACCGCTTGGCGAGATTTTGGCAAAAAATTTGGCGAAATGCCGCCAACTTGGCGACATTTTTAATTGTTGCCAAATTAACAAAAATCTCGCCAATTTGATAAAAATGACACTAAATCAGTGAAAATGACGACTAATTGAAGAAAATTTAATATCTTGGAAAGAATATAAGTATCTACTATAAGAATAACATTTTTTTATCTGTAAAAGTAGTAAATTCATTGCATTATATAAGGAAAGTCATGTGTTGCCCACACCAGTTTTTTTTTTTTTTTTTTTTTTTTTTGTAAATTTGCTTACAAAAGGGACCAGGCTGTTTCATTCTTCAGATCTGGCCGTAAAGATAATTTTGCATAGTAAAAACAGATATTCTTAAACTTCTCTTTAGGAACAATAAATTTAATATTTTAATAGAATTTGTATATGACTGCGAATTATAAGTTTCTTTATATTATATACTCCGTACAAAGAACGGGTATGCTGCTAGTCTCTCAGTTTTAGAACAGTCACTTGTGGACATAATACCTTTACCACTACAGCTAGCAAGTACTTGCTCAACTGTTTAAATAGAATTAATGAATCTCTTAAATTTAGGAATTCAAGATATTTCATTTTGAACAATAGTTTTGATTTAGTAAATCACCTTAGCAAGCTTCCACAAATTCTTGGTTTCCATACCTTTGATTTTAAAGACCTATTTAATAATATTGTAATGTGATTTATATAAAGTTATTATCTCTCTTTATCATGACTATATATCTTCCAATAATGTTGCATTTAATGTCAAAAACTTTCCTATGCTCTTGAACTTTGTGTTATACAACAATTATATTATCCAAGGTGATAACATTTATTTACAAACATCTGGTGTACCACAAGGTGGCTGTAGTAGTAGTATACTCGCTAACTTATATCTTTATTATTATGAATGTCATTTTAACTCTAATTCATATATTATATATAGATATGTTGACGACTTAATTTGTATTATCATTGATGATTTCTATCTAATTAATATTGATTTTTACCCATCTAACCTAGAATTAATTCCTAATGAACCTAGCGTTAGTCAAACTGTAAATTTTTTAGACCTAAATTTAGATACCCTCAATAATCATGTAATCACCAATCTATATGATAAAAAAGATTCTTACAACTTCACTATCATAAAGCTGCTATCATATCAATCTTGCAATTCTATTCAATTGTTTAGAAACATCATTTTAAACCAGCTATTTCGAATACATCGACTTTCTGATCCTCGGTTTCACTTTCTCCACATCAATAATCTTAAACGCATTTGTCAAAATTACCAATATCCGGAAGTATTTGTAAATAATATTATTAATAATTTCAAATATACCACGTAATAATTTTACACATGCATTATTTATCTTTGATTGGATAACTCATTTTTGAGAATTCACCCATTCTTATCAGCAACTTACCACTTGGCCTGAGTCTAATATTGTTTACTATTTTCGAATGACTACTTTCCACTTGTCCTGAGTCCTATACTGATTACTATTTATGAAAGTCTCCATATATTATGTATACATGTATCCATATATTATGTACACATGTATTCATTCCGATGCCCACTCGCATTGACGAAGTGAGGTGAAATGCTCAGTCGCTTGTTCAACTTACACGTGGTAACAATGCTTGTGAGTTCATATTTCTGTTCAAGGAGGTATTATCTTTCTGATTTGTAATTCAATTGATTTATTTTTCTCCTTCCACTAGCCAGTTGACAGTTCCAATGGTGTCTATAGTTAAATACTATCGCCATTGTCAGAAACTGGCTATTCTATCGGTTTTAATTCGAATTGTATGGCTGTCCTGATGAGAATGCAATTTCGAACTAACCGCCATTTTTTGTGTAGTTTCAATTGATTGTTCTCTATGTCTTAATCTTTTATCTTGAGCTAATTATTATTGCCTTTTCTCATTTTTGCCATGTTTTATTTTTATTTTTATTTATATTTATATACTTTTAATTGTGAATTTTGTATCCTAATATTCTTCTCATCCCCTTTTCCATTGTAGTGATATGTTACCTTCTATCTTTATCCTTAGTCTTGGTCTATAGTTACTCATTTGTAACAGATGTGCTCAAGATGGGTTTTTTTGTACATACAGTAGTTTATGCATAATTTTCGATTAAAATCTTTCAATTTTTATTTATATATATATATATATATATATATATATATATATATATATATATATATATATATATATATATATATATATATATATTATATATATATATATATATATTCCCATATAATTTTAGTGCTTTCATTCTGGCATATATTGGAATCAATTACGGGTTTATTGATATTTTCAATTTATACATGTAATCTGCTAATACAGGTTATATCTTCTAATATTCGAGTATATAAGTACTACGGGTCCCATACAATTTTAGCACTGTTATTTTGAATATACTGATTCAATTTCATATTTTTTGTATATTTGTTTTCGAAAGGGGTCAGGATGTTTTATTCTTCAGATCTGCCCGTGAAGATAATTTTGCATGATGAGAACAGATATTTATAAACTTCTCTTTAGGAGCAATAAATTTAATATTTTAACATAATTTGCATATGATTCTGAATTATAAGTGTCTTTATATTATATACTCCGTACGAAGAACGGGTATGCTGCTAGTAAACTAGATATGTACCAGTTCTTCGTACTGAATATATAATGTAAAGAAATTTAATTCATAATTTGCTGTGAACTTTCAATGTTTGGAATCTGTTTACAATATACAATATATAAAAATATACAATATATAAAATAATATACAATGCAATATATAAAATCTATATCTATATATATAAAATTGAGCATCTGTCTGTCTGTCTGTTTGTCCCGCCATCACGGGAGAACGGCTGAACCGAATTTGATGAAATTTTGTGGGTAGCCTGGAAATAGTCCCACTTAAAATTTAGCCCATGTTTGGAGTTTCTATGATCAGTGGTTCTCGAGATATTAGTAAAAAAATTTTCATTTGTCTCATCATCACGGGAGAACGACTGAACCGAATTTGATAAAATTTTGTGGATAGCCTTGAAATAGCCCCCCATAAATTTAGCCTAAGATTCGAGTATCTAAAACTAGGGGTTGTCGAGATATTAATGAAAAACGAAACTTTTTTCTAGGAGTTCTACTCTCTAACTCCGTGGTTTATCCAAACGAAAAGCTTGAAAATCGTTTGAAAGTGAATTAAAATTTAATCACTGAGTTTGATGGGAGATTTTTTTGCGCTAATTAGTCACTTTCTGAAAACATGAATTGTTTGAAACATGATTTAAATGGGAAATCTATATCCATGGTTTATTTTAAACAAGCTTATACTGAACAATGAAAAGTATAAAGAAATCAAAATGGTTATTTAATTTCGCAGTTTATGAGGAAGATTCTATCTTATATCATGTTGCTCAGAAACGCAATTAAATTAAATCTGGCTGTTAATTTTAATTATTATTTTTTCGATTTGAATAATAAATAAATGGATATAAAAATATATTTCAGAAAAGAACGATTTGATTTTACTTATAGCATTTTTGACTGGATAATATCAATTAGGGTCTTCAGGTTTAAACATTATTATTATTGATATTTTCGGGGATTATTGATTCAGGGATCATTGATATTTTCAAGTTATTATGCAATTGTTTTATTATGACAAACATTGTTTAAACTCATATATTGTACCTTGTACGAGTAATATTCTACAAATACAAGGGTATATCTTTTAATCTACGAGAATATAAGTAGTACAGGTATATTAGCATATATTGGAATCAATTACGACCTTCTGGTATAACGAGTGCAGGGATTATTGATATTTTCAATTTATTACGTCATCTCATTTACTTTCGCAAATATTTTTAACACTTATATTGTAATACGGGTAATCTTCTACTAACACACTGGCATATTCTCTAATCTGCGACAATATAAGTAGTACGGGGTTGCATATATTGATTTAATTCCTTTTTTTTTTTCGTAAATTTGCTTACAAAAGGGGCCAGGATGTTTTATTCTTCAGATCTGCCCGTGAAGATAATTTTGCATATAGTGAGAACATATATTCTTAAACTTCTCTTTAGGAGTTATAAATTTAATATTTTAACAGAATTTGCACATGATTGCGAATTATAAGTTTCTTTACATTATATACTCCGTACGAAGAACGGGTATGCTGCTAGTTTATATTAATAAAATTGAAAATCTGTCTGTCTTTCTGTCTGTCTGTTTGTCCCATCATCACGGGAGAACGGCTGAACCGAATTTGATGAAACGTGGATAGCCTGGAAATAGCCTCACTTAAAATTTAGTCCATATTTTGAGTTTCTACTACCAGTGGTTCTCAAGATATTAGTAAAAAACGAAACTTTCGTTTGTCTCATCGTCACGAGAGAACGACTAAACCGCATTTAATGAAATTTTATGGGTAGTCTTTAAATAGCTCCCCATAAATTTGGTCCAAGTTTCGGGTTTCTGAGACCAGTGGTTATAGAGATATCAATGAAAAACGGAACTTTTCCCTAGGAATTCTACTCTCTAACTCCGTGGTTTATCCAAATGGAGAGGATGAAAATCGTTTGTTTAAAACGTCAACGTGAATTAAAACTTTATTTTTAAGTTTGATGGAGGATTTTTGCACAAATTAGTCACTATCTGAAAGCATGAATTGTTTGAAAGATAAATTTAAATGGAAAATCTATCTCCATGATTTATTTTTCACAAGCATTTACTCAACAATGAAAAGTATAAAGAAATCAAGATGGTTATTTAATGCACTTTATGAGGAAGATTCTATCTTATATCATGTTGCTCAGAAACGCAATTAAATTAAATCTGTATGTTAATTTTAATTATTATTTTTCTATTTAAATAATAAATAAATGGATATAAAAATATATTTTAGAAAAGAACGGTTTAATTTTTCTTTTAATTATATTAAATGCAGACTGCGTACATCACTTTTATTTATTTTGACAAAGAGTTTTTAAGCGTTTATATTGTGTTTAGCTAATAAACTCATATATTGTGTTTATCAATAAATTCATTTATACGATTGTTGAAACAGAAAAAGAGTAGAAAGGGTATATCTTCTAATACAATTTCAGTGTTTGCATTTAGTATATATACAAACGGGATCAGGATATTTTATTCTTCCGATCTGCAAATTCAGAGCTACGAATTTGGCGGAATATGATCGCTAACTTGGCAACTTTTCTTAAACTTTGCCAAATTGACTGAAATGTCGCCAAATTGATAAAAACGACGCAAATCAATGAAATTAAATTCGTCTTTTTTTAGAAGAGAGTACTGAAATGATGTTTCGGTAGCATTTGTCGGTCAGTCCATCCATCCTACTTAGTAAGACATTTAGCGAATTTTTAAAATATCACCAAATTGATAAAAATGTTTGTAAATCCATAAAATAAAAATATCATGAAATTGATAAATGATTAATTAAAATTGTCATAATACTACAATAATTTATTATATTTGAAAACTTCATCGAAAACAAATGAAATTTATTCAAATGACGTCATCGAAATATAACAAGCCTGGCTCTCTCTATAAAAGCAGCACTTCATTAATAAACAATTTTCCATTCATTTCATTCATCACAATACTATAATAATTTATTTTATTTAAAAACATAAGACCATGGAGATACAAGTAATTAAACTCTACGATTAAAACTTCATCGAAAAAATCGTCCTTCTTTCTGTAAAATCAATTAGTATTTCATGAATATCAGCTATATTGCAGACTCCATGAGCTAAATAATTTTGCGTTATAGAAATGCAGCAATTCTTGTACAACTCATTCAACATCTTTTGGTATTTATATTTTCCATAAGTGAAAAATAGGCTTCGTTGTAGAAATAATCAAAGTTGGATGATCCTTTAAAGTCAAATATATAATAATTGTGTTATTTCACTATTTAGATGCACAGAATTTAAGCAAAAAGTAAAGCGGTTTTAGGACGGATACAACACTAAATATGAACGTGTCGACAAATTGATAAAAACTATGAAAATCAATGAAATTAAATTCGTTTTTTTAGAAGAGAGTACTGAAATGATGTTTCGATAGCATTTGTCTGTCAGTCCATCCATCCTACTTAGTAACACATTTAGCGAATTTTTAAAATATCACCAAATTGATAAAAATGTTTGTAAATCCATAAATATCATAAAATTGATAAAATTGCACTTAATAAATGAAATTACTTGTGTTTTGTTAGGGGATAGTATTGTGATGATGTTTCGTCAATTTGTCGCAAAAGGGGACAATCAGTACTACAGTCCCACTTGGCGATAAATTTGGCGATTTTTTAAATAATCGCTAAATTGACGAAAATGTTGCCAAACCTTCCATGGAGATCGCATTATTCAGATGATATGATTTCCATCAATTTATTTGAAGCAAATGATATCAAGTCGTTTAGCAACAGATGTAAATCCAATGTGTTATGCGGCATACGATTTTTATTAAATCTTTTCCGATTCGAAAAGTAAAGATATGTATGTAAAATAAATTTCATTGACATTGCATTTTTGACTGGATAATATCAATTACGGTCTTCAGGTTACACATTATTATTATTGATATTTTCGGGAATTATTGATTCAGGGATTATTGATATTTTCAAGTTATTATGCCATTGTTTTATTATGGCAATAATTGTTTAAACTCATATATTGTACGTTGTACGAGTAATCTTCTACAAATGCACGGTTACATCTTCTAATTTACGAGATTATCAGTAGTACAGGTAAATTGGCATATATTTTGATATATACTGGCATACATTAGAATCAATTACGACCTTCTGGTATAAAGACTACGAGGATTATTGATATTTTCAATTTATTACATTATCTGTATTATTTTGGCAAAAAAATTTTTGAGACTCATATTGTAATACGGGTAATTTTTTACTAACATACAGGCATATCTTCTTATCTGCGTCAATATAAGTAGTACGGGGATATATATATATATATATATATATATATATATATATATATATATATATATATATATATATATATATATATATATATATTCCCATATAATTTTAGTGCTTTCATTTTGGCATATATTGGAATCAATTACAGGTTAATTGACATTTTCAATTTATACATGTAATCTACTAATACAGGTTATATCTTCTAATATTCGAGTATATAAGTAATACGGGTCCCATACAAAATTAGCACTTTTATTTTGTATATATTCATTCAATTTCATATTTTTCTGTATATTTGCTTTTAAAAGGGGACAGGATGTTTTATCCTTCAGATCTGCCCGTGAAGATGATTTTGCATAGTGAGAACAGATATTCTTGAACTTCTCTTTAAGAGCAATGAATTTAATATTTTAACATAATTTGCACATGATTTTGAATTATAAGTTTCTTTATATTATATATTCCGTACGAAGAACGGATATGATGCTAGTTATCTCTATAAAACCATTAAATGATGTGAGTAAAAATTTTAATAAACAAATAAAAAATTTATTTAGATCTGCAATATGATTATCTTCAAAAATTATATTAGGCCGTTTTGAAATCCCTACAAATAAGAATACCTATTTAGAACTAAAATATAGTTATATGTATGAAGTTTATTTAGGATCTGTAAAAATATTTTAATTATAAATATATATTTTTTTAAGTCACTGTATTTATTATATCTGTATCATTAGTTTAGCAATTTTGAATATATTTTAACCCACAAATGAAGAGAAAATATATTAAAGTGATTATTTTTTTATTTAAAAATAATTTCGGTTTTAAGAAAACATTTCTATTAACAATTGAAAGATATTTATTTAAAACTGCAATGTAATTCCCTCTATTAATTGTAATAAAATCAAATAAAATTTATTTCAAACATTTTAATTAACAATATAAAGTAATTTATACAAAGCTAGCTATAATGCAATAATTTAAAAACCAATGAAAGTTTAGTGGAAATCATTTAATCAGTAAGTGAGAAAGAAAAATAATTGACATTTCAATCCAACATTCTTTATCCAATAAATTAATAATCTATAAAAAATATTTGCATAAATTAATAAAAAAATATATTTTGCATTGCTCTGCTAACAACCTCTAGAAAATTAATTAAATATTTACGAAAATAATTTAATCAACAATTGAAAAATAATTTATTTTGAGAAACTATACGCTAAAAAAATATGGGCAAAAACACCCAAAAGACTGGGGTTACTGCCACTAGAATGCCACTTTTAAGGGTGAACGTCAGTAAATCTTCTGCCCTATCCCGGCTTTGTTAACTTTCGCAGAACACATTTTACGCCGAAATTCTGCTCAAACAGTTGTGAAATATTTTCTGAAAAATAAAATGCAATGCTTAGATTATATTAAAACTAAATTTCACACTCAATAAAATATAGAATATATTTTTTTATTTTAAACCAAAATAATTTTGGTGCTGCCACCTGTTGCCGTAATTTAATTCATACCGACTATTTTTATTTTTTAATGTACATTTTTAAATGTCTATTCCTTCTAATACGGTATTAAATACAACAACAGATCATATATAATAATGCTACAATCACATAAAGGTTATTTCTCATTCTATAAATTTGATAAGGGGATCTGAATGTACATTACTGAAGACTGCAGCCTTGTCTTCAAGTTCCTTTGTCTTCATGTCCAAGTCCAATTACCTTTTCGTGATTGTGGCATTATTATATATGATCTGTTGTATTTAATACCGTATTAGAAGGAATAGATATTTTAAAATGTTCATTAAAAAATAAAAATAGTCGGTATGAATTACATTACGGCAACAGATGGCAGCATCAAAAATATTTTGGATTATTATAAAAAATATATTCTATATTTTATTGAGTATTAAATTTAGTTTTAATATAATCTAAGCATTGCATTTTATTTTTCAAAAAATATTTTGCAACTGTTTGAGCAGAATTTCGGCGGAGAAAGTGTTCTGCGAAAGTTAACAAAGCGCGGATTTACTGACGCTCACCCTTAAACAGGTAAATTTCCAGTTACTCACCTAAAAAAGTAACTATATTTATATGAATGTGTTATTTATTCATTTGTATGAGAATTGAACTGAATAATGAATATATTTTATTTTATACTATAGAGACCGGTTTAAATAAGTAAAGAGATAACATGAGATGTTCATTTTAAGCACCTTTTTACCTACTTAAATGGGTCCCTCTTAAATGACCCTTTTAAGCAGGTAAGTAAATGCTTAGCAGATAAACAGATATATAAAATGACCTGTTTAAATTGGTCTTTTCAACGTAAAATAAAATACACCCTTTATTCTGTCCAATTCTCATATGAAAGAGTAAAATAACACATTCGTATAGATAGAGTTACCTTTCTAAATGTGTAACAGGGAATATTTACATCTTTAAAAGGCCATTCTAGTGGCAATAAACCTAGTTTATTGTGTGTTTTTACTGATATTTTCTTTAGCGGGTATACATAGTGGGTATATATATTAAAATGTTTCCGCCAATCCTTTATTTACACTGGACAACCATTTATCCAGTGTAAATAAAGGATTGGCGGAAACATTTTAATAAACAAATAAAATATTCATTAAGAATTAATATAGAGTAACCCCCTATCTCTTCAATATCAATTTATATTATCTGAAAAAATGATGTAAATACATCAGATAATGGAAAATATATTAATTTAGAGTTATAATAAAATAATTAATATTATCAATTACGATTTCAAGCATTTTATTTAACAATTTAGAAAAATCTGAGATGGACAGAATATGACTTTTATTACATAATAGAATAAATTTACTTCTTTCGCAGCATAAAAAAAAATTATGTACAAGATGGCGGCTCTTTTTAAAGTTAAATTGAATATTTAGTATTTTTTAAGGGATAACAAGATGGAAAACTATATCAAAGTACGCTATTGACTTATATTGCGCGCAAATCTAAATTGACAATTATCAATATTAATAGCATCCGCAATAACCATAGTCTATATATACATTACAAGATTTCAATACTTAATTCTTCAATTTGGCGTTATTTGTGTTATTTCACATTCTAGCTGATGTTAATCGCAAACTTGAGAATTTTTTTTTTAATTTTATACGTTATTTAATTTATGTTCAAATAGTACTGATATGGTTGCTATGTCTGAAAAAATTTTAAAAATCTGATGTGGGCAACACATGACTTTCCTTATATAATGTAATGAATTTACTACTTTTACAGTAAAAAATAGGATTTTCTTGTAGTAGATACTAATATTCTTTCCAAGATATTGAATTTTCGACAATTAGTCGTCATTTTCATTGATTTAGCGTCATTTTTATCCATTCGGCGAGATTTTCGTTAATTTGGCAACATTTCAAAAAAGTCGCCAAGTTGGCGACATTCCGCCAAATTCGTCGCCAAAATCTCGCCAAGCGTTATGCACTAAGAAATAAGTTTTTCTTAAAGCAGATAAATGACTATTGGCGTTCAAATACAAAAGTATTATTCAAAGTATCTTTTTTCAAGAATGGAACGAGCTAGATCCACGAGAAGGATTACACTCAATTTATCGCATGGTATTACATATGAAAAGTAAACATGTTTCTCAATAGGAAATATTTTTCTTATTATTTTATATGACTTTTTGATAATTTTTTTAAAAAATGTACAATATCTCGAGAACGGTTCACGTTAGCGTTCCAAAATTTATGTCAATCGTTTTCTAATGAAAAATTACATAAGAAATGTCTATTTGCGTAACTTTATTAGTGGTTTAAAATTTTTGACGATTTTTTCAAAATTTCATTCGAAAATTTAGGGGTGTTCTGAACATTCGATTGCGTATAAAAACAATAGGCTTCCAGTGTTTACGGATTGTGATTTTTGTACCAAATTTGGTTCGAATCGGTCCATTCGTTCGTCAGTTATCGTCTCCACAGACTCACTGACACACACACACACATACACACATACTTTCACACACACACACACACACACACACACACACACACACACACACAGACATCACTTCAAAAAAGTTTGATTCGTGATCAGGGATGCTTGAAACGTGCTCTCCCGTCGAAAACTCGAATTCGAATTTTCGACCCCGTCACAATACTTTCCTTATACATTATGTATATAAGGAAAGTAATAAAAATGCAACATTTTAATTTTTATTTTATTTATATTGGATACGTTTCTTCAAGTTTTCCTTAATGCACTTAATATTTTTATTAGTATAATTTAGTGAATTTAATTTCCCCTTAAAAAGCAAGTTTATCTATGGTGAATGTTTGTTAGGCAAAGCTTTAAATAAAATAATCATCTAATTGATACAACTAAATATTAACTTCCTTATTTCCTAATTTCTAAAGGGAATTATAATTGTTTAACTTTACACATTAGTCTAATCAATTTATCTTTACGCATCAATCTAATTAATTTAACTTTACATATCAATCTAATCATTTAGCTTTACACCTCAAACTAAGCAATTTAGCTTTACACATCAATCTAAGCTATTTAGCTTTACACATAAATCATTACACATCAAACTATAAAATGAATTACCAATAATTCTGCAAAGCAGAAATTCCATTGAAATATATTAAACAAAATATGAACGACAAGGGACAAAACATTTTATAAATACACAAATACGCAGACTGACAGACATATGCTTAGATATCGCACTAAAAGCATTTAAATTTTGTTCAAAAGGGCGTAAATATTTATGCCCATCAAAAATTTGAATTCTAATGCTAAGACATATTACACTTTTCTATAGTTTACTGCAGCGAAAGAAAAAGCTTCTAGTCATAAACTACACTTTTGATATTAATATTATAATTCTTAAAACCATAATACTTTATAACACCATAATTACAATTTCAAAATACAGAATTTTGTCATATAAATAAATATTTAACAAATTTATTCTATATATTAATTAAAAACAATGTTTTTAATTGTATAAATGTAACGGTACTCTTTATAAATATTCAATGATATATGAAATATCTCTGAACGTCCTTAACGAGATGGTTTTAATTCGCCGTGAGTATGGCATTTATTGTCCCCTGGAGACAACCAATGCTATTAAAACACGTCAGACCATGTATGTTACTCAGGGACGTAGCCAGGTATGTGCCTTCCTCCCAAAAAAAGGTACATTCAGCACCACTGAAAAAAATATTAAATTTTTAGTAGTGATGTGAAATTTCATATAAAATGTCATTCACATTTTGCATAAAACATTTCTTTGAGATTATTTTTATAGATTACTTCGCTTTAAAGATTTTTTTAATTTAGCTGAATATGTGATTATACTAATAATCCATTGACTTACATATTTAATTTAAAAATATTTAAAAATTATGACATTAGTATTTAGGATACTTTCATATTATCGTGGTGTTTCACTGTTATACATTATAGTGTCAAAATCAACTTATAAGTAGATAAAAGTTAATATTAGGCATTAACTAGTATTGATTGCAGAATGTTTCTACAAATTATTATCTGCCTTATTACTAGTTAATGCTTACATTAAAATCAAATGCAATTATTATATAATACTATGGATGTATAGTAGCTATACTGATATTAATAATCAGCTCTTAGCTTGCAAATAAAAATATGCATTTATTGATTATTACTTTCCTTATATACAATAATGTATAAAGAAAATTTTGTGACGGAGTCGAAAATTCGAATTCGAGTCTTCGACGGGAGAGCACGTTTCAAGCATCCCTGACCACGGGTCGAACAATTTTGAAGTAGTGTCTCTGTGTGTTTGTGTGTGTGTGTGAAATGTGTGTGTGTGTGTGTGTCAGTGAGACTGTGGAGACGATAACTGACGAACGAATGGACCGATTCGAATGACATTCGGTACAAACATTACAATCCGTAAACACTGGAAGCCTATTGTTTTTATACGCGACGGAATGTCCAGAACCCCCCTAAATTTACGAATGAAATTTTGAAAAAATCGTCCAAAAATCAAAACCTCTAATAAATTTATGCAAATAGACATTTCTTATGTAATTTTTCATTAGAAAACGATTGACATAAATTTTAGAACGCTAACATGAACCGTTCTCGAGATATTGCACATTTTGAAAAAATCATCAAAAAATCATATAAAAAAATCTGATGTGAGCAACACATGACTTTCCTTATATAATGTAATGAATTTACTACTTTTACAGTAAAAAATAGGATTTTCTTGTAGTAGATACTAATATTCTTTCCAAGATATTGAATTTTCGACAATTAGTCGTCATTTTCATTGATTTAGCGTCATTTTTATCCATTCGGCGAGATTTTCGTTAATTTGGCAACATTTCAAAAAAGTCGCCAAGTTGGCGACATTCCGCCAAATTCGTCGCCAAAATCTCGCCAAGCGTTATGCACTAAGAAATAAGTTTTTCTTAAAGCAGATAAATGACTATTGGCGTTCAAATACAAAAGTATTATTCAAAGTATCTTTTTTCAAGAATGGAACGAGCTAGATCCACGAGAAGGATTACACTCAATTTATCGCATGGTATTACATATGAAAAGTAAACATGTTTCTCAATAGGAAATATTTTTCTTATTATTTTATATGACTTTTTGATAATTTTTTTAAAAAATGTACAATATCTCGAGAACGGTTCACGTTAGCGTTGTAAAATTTATGTCAATCGTTTTCTAATGAAAAATTACATAAGAAATGTCTATTTGCGTAACTTTATTAGTGGTTTTAAATTTTTGACGATTTTTTCAAAATTTCATTCGAAAATTTAGGGGTTTTCTGAACATTCGATTGCGTATAAAAACAATAGGCTTCCAGTGTTTACGGATTGTGATTTTTGTACCAAATTTGGTTCGAATCGGTCCATTCGTTCGTCAGTTATCGTCTCCACAGACTCACTAACACACACACACATACACACATACTTTCACACACACACACACACACACACACACACACACACACACACACACACACACACAGACATCACTTCAAAAATGTTTTATTCGTGATCAGGGATGCTTGAAACGTGCTCTCCCGTCGAAAACTCGAATTCGAATTTTCGACCCCGTCACAATACTTTCCTTATACATTATTACTTTCCTTATATACATAATGTATAAGGAAAGTATTGTGACGGGGTCGAAAATTCGAATTCGAGTTTTCGACGGGAGAGCACGTTTCAAGCATCCCTGATCACGAATCAAACATTTTTGTGGTGATGTCTGTGTGTGTATGTGTGTGTGTGTGTGTGTGTGTGTGTGTGTGTGTGTGTGTGTGTGAAAGTATGTGTGTGTGTGTGTGTGTGTGTGTGTCAGTGAATCTGTGGAGACGATAACTGACGAACGAATGGACCGATTCGAACCAAATTTGGTACAAAAATCACAATCCGTAAACACTGGAAGCCTATTGCTTTTATACGTAATCGAATGTTCAGAACCCCCCTAAATTTTCGAATGAAATTTTGAAAAAATCGTCAAAAAATCAAAACCGCCAATAAAGTTACGCAAATAGACATTTCTTATGCAATTTTTCATTAGAAAACGATTGGCATAAATTTTAGAACGCTAACATGAACCGTTCTCGAGATATTGCACATTTTTCAAAAAAATTATGAAAAAGTCACATAAAAAAAAAAATTCCTATTGAGAAACATGTTCACTTTTCATATGTAATACCATGCGATAAATTGGGTGACATCATTCTCGTGGATCTAGCTCGTTCCATTCATGAAAAAAGATACTTTGAGTAATACTTTTGCATTTGAACGCCAATTTATCTGCTGTAAGAATAACTTACTGCTTTGTCCATAATGCTTGGCGAGATTTTGGCGACGAAATTGGCGGAATGTCGCCAACTTGGCGATTTTTTGAAATGTTGCCAAATTAACGAAAATCTCGCCAAATGGATAAAAATGACGCTAAATCAATGAAAGTGACGACTAATTGTGGAAAATTCAATATCTAATAATTATATAATATATAAATATATAATAATAGTTATATAATATATGTCGAAAATTCAATATCTAATAAGTTATATATATATATATATATATATATATATATATATATAACTTATATCTTCGTCCATAACGCTTGGCGAGATTTTGGCGACGAAATTGTCGGAATGTCGCCAACTTGGCGACTTTTTGAAATGTTGCCAAATTAACGAAAATCTCGCCAAATGGATAAAAATGACGATAAATCAATGAAAATGACGACTAATTGTCGAAAATTCAATATCTTGGAAAGGATATTAGTATCTACTAGAAGAAAAGCCTATTTATTTTACTGTAAAAGTAGTAAATTCATTTCATTATATAAGGAAAGTCATGTGTTGCCCACATCAGATTTTGTATATAAGGAAAGTAAAAATGCGCTTGATATATAATTCCCTGTTCTGTGATCATTGTAATTGGACTTGTTCCGTTACGTTTCACTGACAGAAATAAATAAATAAATAAGTAAATTAAGATGATTTTCTTCAATTTTGCCGATATTTTTATTAATTCGGAATCATTAGAAATGTCACTAAAGTTGGCGGTATTAGCCCAAATTAGTTTCCACGACGCCGAATTTATTGGCAAGCGTTACAGATAGTCGGAAAGAAGGCCTTTACTTAAAAAGTAAATAATTATTTGCGAATTGTTAGGCATCAGAATACAAAACTATTGCGTAAAGTATATCTCGTGAATGGAACGATTTAGATACACAAGAATGATGTTAACAAATTTGTCGCATAATATTGCATTAGAAAAGTGAACATATTAATTAAGACATTAACTATCACGATAGTTAAGAAATCTAACATAGGCAGCACAAAACTTTACAGCTCAAATTCATTTTCTTTCTTTATTTCATGATGCATTAAATTGAGTTTAGTTGCAGAAAATAACATGGATACTTTTCAATTATTATATTCAATTTGCATTGTTAATGAGTCTTCGTTTTATTTGGCAGCTTTATACATTTAAAAACGTCTTTAACTCCTCGAAATTCCAAAATTAAAATATCTCTAAGATTCATCTTAGAGTCAGGGATTCAGTCTTATTAGCTTTGCTGTCAAAAATTACATGAAAAACAAGTATATAATTAATATAGTTCAGCAATTTTAGTCATTTATTTCCAATTTTCACGATCTTTGCGGGCCATTTTGCAAAACAAGGCAGGTAGGTTCTTTTTTCCCTAAATCATCCCAAAATCTAATCCGCACCAGGACCACTCACAAGTGACTTACCAGAATTTATGAAATTTGGTCAATTAGTTTTTGAGTTAGAGTGGATACAGAAATTGCTCAGACAGATACACACACGCCACGCTAAATATAGTGTTTTCGTGTTCTAGAGTGTTCGAAAAGTGTAGATCCGTCGAAAACTGGAGTCTAATACCTTTCCCATACATTACCATGTATTGTAGGGAAAGTAAAAACGAATATCGTTTAAAAGCTTGGCAGATTATAACGGGGTCTAACTAACATCAAAGTATTTTATAAACATTAAATAGTGTTACAATTAAAGTGTCAAAGTAATAGAGTAAAAGTGAATGTTAGTAACTGCTGAACAAGTAACCTATAATAAACAACTTTGATTTGTGTATACAATAGCTTTGAGCTTTGAAAATTAACGTGCTTCGAATTTTATCAGAAATATAAGCTCATCATTTCGATAAAGTTGTGATCTGCTCAATCTTTCTGAAGTGAATATATACAAAACTGATCCCTAAATATATATAAGAAAATCTGATGTGGGCAACACATGACTTTCCTTATATAATGTAATGAATTTACTACTTTTACAGTAAAAAAATAGGTTTTTCTTATAGTAGATACTAATATTCTTTCCAAGATATTGAATTTTCGACAATTAGTCGTCATTTTCATTGATTTAGCATCATTTTTATCCATTTGGCGAGATTTTCATTAATTTGGCAACATTTCGAAAAAGTCGCCAAGTTGGCGACATTCCGCCAAATTCGTCGCCAAAATCTCGCCAAGCGTTATGCACTAAGAAAAAAGTTATTCTTACAGCAGATAAATGATTATTGGCGTTCAAATACAAAAGTATTATTCCAAGTATATTTTTTCATGAATGGAACGAGCTAGATCCACGAGAATGATGTCACTCAATTTATCGCATGGTATTACATATGAAAAGTGAACATGTTTCTCAATAGGAATTTTTTTTTTTTTTTATGTGACTTTTTCATAATTTTTTTGAAAAATGTACAATATCTCGAGAACGGTTCATGTTAGCGTTCTAAAATCTATGCCAATCGTTTTCTAATGAAAAATTACATAAGAAATGTCTATTTGCGTAACTTTATTAGCGGTTTTGATTTTTTGACGATTTTTTCAAAATTTCATTCGAAAATTTAGGGGGTTCTGAACATTCGATTACGTATAAAAGCAATAGGCTTCCAGTGTTTACGGATTGTGATTTTTGTACCAAATTTGGTTCGAATCGGTCCATTCGTTCGTCAGTTATCGTCTCCACAGACTCACTGACACACACACATACACACATACTTTCACACACACACACACACACACACACACACACACACACACACACATACACACACACAGACATCACTTCAAAAATGTTTGATTCGTGATCAGGGATGCTTGAAAGGTGCTCTCCCGTCGAAAACTCGAATTCGAATTTTCGACCCCGTCACAATACTTTCCTTATACATTATGTATATAAGGAAAGTAATAATGAAAATTATTCAGTACAAAAACACATATTCTCCATATTTTACAATAATGCATATTTAATGAATTAGCATGCTGTTAAATTGGAAAGGATCAAGGATTAATTGATGTTTCAATAGACACATGCCTTTTAAATTTTCATATCATAATTTGTACATTTAGAAATATACTGTAGACAATGCACAACACCATACTAATTAAAATAATTTCAGGGTCTGAGTATCGGTTGTTAAATTGTAAACGATGTTTAAAAAATGTTTCAAAATGTAGAATGTAAATAATTTTAAGGTAAACACCAAAGAATTTTTTTAAACATAATAAATGGGATATATGTTACATTGGTTAATAACAAATCGTGAACTGCGTAGAATGATAATAATTGAAAGCAAACAAGTTCATAGATTACTGGTTGATATAAATTTGGCAGTTTATCCAACTTCAAAGTATTTCATATATGTTTGATAAATGGTTATATATTATTGTTTTTTTTATTAGAATGTATCGAGTATCAATAAAAATCTCATTTATAACTATTCAACGAAATTAGAACTTAGCTTATATATATATATATATATATATATATATATATATATTACAAAAGAAAGATCTAGGAAATGTACAAGGAATATTATGAACCACAAGGAACAACAGAAACAAATAAAGGAGTGCAAACGGGGTATCAGTAATGTCTAGGGGGATTGTGACCCCTATACCTGGTTAAAGCGTGCTTTTATTCCCGGGAAACACTCCCAGAAACAACCAATCGCCCGAAGCAGCTCCAATCCGTGCGCACAGGAAAAACAGAATCCTAAGGGAATATCAAATCCATATAATCAAAAGAGCAAACTATATAAGAATCATAGGATTTCCCTAATGAAAAAGGGGATCCAGAGTCCATACACATATAAGAATTAAAAGCACAAAGTTAAAGTGAAGGAAAAGATTCCAAATAGTCAATTGGCAACAAGTCTTGGAAATCAGCATAAATTACATCATCATTACGCAGTTTTTTACAAAATGCTAAGTAATAAGTTTTTAGAAAGCCTATAGGAAAACCGTTCTTTAATGCTTCCTTTATCAAATGTCTTTCACATATATTGCGCTGTTCATTGGTAGAATTTAATTTACCATATCTTACAAAATGATTAACAATCAAATTTCTCATTACGCCAATACTCATATTACTACTCCAAGGAGTGATGTAATTAATATTACAGTTGAAACTTTTACGTTTATCATACATTCTGTAACATAGATGATCTTGAGGATTTCTATATATTGAGATATCCAAAAATACCACTTCACCATTATTTTCTACAGTTTCAATAAGTTCAAGGTTACTGGGGTAAAAAGTAAAGTCAAAATGAAAATCTTTATCAAGATGGCCGATCAAGATGTCATCCACGAAACGGAAATACATAATCTCATTGAGAATATGCGTACCGTTTTCATAACTGTATAAATATAAATCCGCCAGTAGCGACGAACAGCCACCACCCATAGGTATTCCTTTGATTTGTTTAAAGAAATCAGTGCCATTGAACAAAATGTTCTCAAACAAGACCAATTTTATCAAAAATTTAAACTTATCATAGTCGTAGGATAAAAGTTGATTATTTCTATTATATGTATCCTTTAAAATATCATAAAGATCCTTTAACTGGATGCAGTTGAATAAATCTTTAAAATCGAAACTCTTAAAGTATAACTTGTCCGGAGTTTGTTTCAAACGTGTTATTACGTCATATCCATTATTGATCATTACAGAATCACATGATTTTATCTTCTTCATTACTGGTATTAATATATTAGCTAATATTGAATTTGCCTTTGTCAAATATGAACCACAACCAACCGTGACCGGTCTGAATTTCACTGGCTGTTTATGTAACTTAGGTATAAGTACCAAATAAGGGAATCGAACAAATTTAATCTCATGACCTATGCGCTTGTATAATGCTATAATTCTGTTCTTATTTACTTCAATGTTACTCGTTATTTTCTTGTAAGTATTAACATCTTCATAACATTTTCTTAAAAGAGCTATGTAATATGGTTTGCAAGTAAATGCATAATTATTTGTAACCTTGTCCATGTACGTAATAACAATCAGGGATGATCAGGGATGCTTGAAAGGTGCTCTCCCGTCGAAAACTCGAATTCGAATTTTCGACCCCGTCACAATACTTTCCTTATACATTATGTATATAAGGAAAGTAATAATGAAAATTATTCAGTACAAAAACACATATTCTCCATATTTTACAATAATGCATATTTAATGAATTAGCATGCTGTTAAATTGGAAAGGATCAAGGATTAATTGATGTTTCAATAGACACATGCCTTTTAAATTTTCATATCATAATTTGTACATTTAGAAATATACTGTAGACAATGCACAACACCATACTAATTAAAATAATTTCAGGGTCTGAGTATCGGTTGTTAAATTGTAAACGATGTTTAAAAAATGTTTCAAAATGTAGAATGTAAATAATTTTAAGGTAAACACCAAAGAATTTTTTTAAACATAATAAATGGGATATATGTTACATTGGTTAATAACAAATCGTGAACTGCGTAGAATGATAATAATTGAAAGCAAACAAGTTCATAGATTACTGGTTGATATAAATTTGGCAGTTTATCCAACTTCAAAGTATTTCATATATGTTTGATAAATGGTTATATATTATTGTTTTTTTTATTAGAATGTATCGAGTATCAATAAAAATCTCATTTATAACTATTCAACGAAATTAGAACTTAGCTTATATATATATATATATATATATATATATATATATATATATATATATATATATATATATATATATATATATATATTAACATTACAAAATGCCTTACAAATAAAAGTATCAAACAGAGAATCATCAATCAAGTGGAAGA
Organism: Amaurobius ferox; assembly: GCA_951213105.1. NCBI lineage: Eukaryota > Metazoa > Arthropoda > Arachnida > Araneae > Amaurobiidae > Amaurobius > Amaurobius ferox. The sequence continues at coordinate 73,205,742 of OX578149.1, read as the reverse complement.
TAAAAATGCAAACCTCTAATCATCAAGCTGAAGACAAACAAAAAACATCAATGGAAAGGAATCGATAACATAATATCAAATAAAATCCGAGCATGAAAGCTTCACACGTGGACAAGCCTTAGGTCTAATAATGAATTGTTCATTTCGATAAAACTTTTTATCAAGTCCAAATATTTTATAAAAATGAACACAAAATGCATGTTTCTGATATCAGTGATAGATTATATCTATAAACTTTGATAACTTGGACAACATGCATAAAGATTGAAAAATAATAGGAAACAAGTATACCTGAAAAAACACTGCATACGTCATTTCGAATACATCGACTTTCTGATCCAAAGTTTCACTATTTCCACATCAATAATCTTAAACGCATATGCCAAAATTACCACTACCCGAAAGCATTTGTAAATAATATTATTAATAATTTCAAATACACCACGTAGTATTTTACAATTGCATTATTTATCCTTAATTGGATAACTCATTTTTGTGAATTTCACCCATTCTTATCACCTAACTTTCCACTATGTCTGAGTCTGATACTCTTTACTATTTTTGAAAGACTACTTTCCACTTGTCCTGAGTCCTATACTGATTACTATTTTTGAAAGTCTTCATTCAAATCATTTTTCGTTCACATTGAATAGTATATTCATTCCGGTATCCACTCATTGTAACGAAGAGATGTAAAATGCTCTGTCGTATGTTCCTCTGTTAGCATATCGACTCCCACGAGGTGACTGTATCTGTAAGTTTATATTTCTGTTTTTCTTTACAACAAAGTTGAAAAGTGTTTATGACTTTGTTCATTCTGTCTGTCTGTCTGTCCGTTAACACGATAACTGCCGTAAAAATGACTTAATCAAAATGAAATTTTAGTATGTTGTTCAGACTGTCTGTACGACCAATGGGAATATAAATGAATAATATCACCCAATTAGTTTTGGATTGAACCCGGGTTGAAAAACTGAAATACATTGAACCCTATGGGACCTAATTTTTCAAACATTTTTTAAGCGGTTTTAAAATTCACAAATTGCTTCGAAAATTTTAGGTAATATTTAAATTATTCCATAAAATATATAAAAAAAATTTCAACAAAATATGTTCAGTATTTTTTTAAATAAAAATTAAAATATTAATTACACCTTTTATATGAAGCCGATCACGTGACCATTATATGAAGAAATCACGTGACCCACTTCGAAATAAAATATGGCATCCGTCTTGTCTCAAAATCGTGATTTTTAAAGTCCTTTTTAATTCATATTTAGTGTTGTATTCGTCCTAAAACCGCTTTATTTTGCTTAAATTCTGTGCATCTACATACTAAAACAACGCAATTACAATATATTTGAGTTTAAATGATCATCTAAATTTGATTATTTCTACAACGAAGCCTATTTTTCAGTTATGTAAAATGTAGACAGCAAAATATGTAGAATGAGTTGTATAAGAATTGCTGTATTTCTTTAACACAAAATTATTTAGCTCATGGAGTCTGCATAGCTGATATGAATGAAATATTCATTGATTTTACAGAGAGAAGGACGATTTTTTTCGATGAAATTTTTAAGCATAGAGTTTTATTACTTGTAACTCCATGGTCTTAAGTTTTTAAATAAAATAAATTATTATAGTTTTGGGATGAATGAAATGAATGGGAAAATGTTTATGAATGAAATGCTGCTTTTATAGAGAGAGCCAGGCGTGTTATATTTCGATGGCGTCATTTGAATGAATTCGCCATCTTCCAGTTCAAATTCAATTATATCATAAACTGGAACTCATGTATGCACAAAAATGTTTTCAGAAATATTAATGCGCAGTCAGAGAATAAACAGTAAAAAGGAAGATCGATATTTATGCGATTTTCATTTCCTACAAAACACCATCTCATAAGGATTTCCTAAGTGTTTTTTATGTAACATTATCTACAAATTTTATAAAATAACTGTAACCGATTGTTACAGATTATATTTAAATAAAACTGATGGCAATATACATACTGGATTGTCACAGGTAAAGCGTAGTGATATCTGATATAGGACCTCTTGAATAGGGTCTAATGTGTAATACAGTATGGAAGATGCACTTCAACATGTATGATACGGTATACAAGATGTACTTCTACATGTATGATACTATTAATTGTCATTGAGGTAAATGGTTTTAGAGATAGACTTTGTTATTATTGTTATATACAGTATCATTATTTAAAGTCTTCTTAAAGTAGAAGCTATGTAATTTTGCTCTTTTATACTAGTGGGCATATTTCAAACATTTACTGTTAGTGATTTTTAATATGGTTGGATTTCGACAATTCTCTCTTATATTTGTTTGTGTATAATGTCTGGTTTTCATCTTAAAACTTGATACTTTCGTATTCTATTTTGCAATGTACCGGCTCTCCGGGAGTGTTGTCGCGACATAAAGCTTGCTTAACCGGGGTTAGGGGGTCACCCCCCCCCCCCCTGCCATCTTTTGGTACAATGCATCCATCCATTCCTCTTTTCATTTTGGAAATATATATATATATATATATATATATATATATATATATATATATATGAATAAATATATGCATGAAACCCTCACATTCTTGTATGTTTAGAATTATGGCACTGTGAAAATGTGAATCATTAAAACGAAAAAAAAAAAAACTCTACAGTTGTATACTAGGGAGATACACAGATAAACACAAAAAAATATATATGTACTATGTTACCGTATGTTATATACAGTAGTTGCCGGTTATGATATACTATAGACAAAATAGTAGTTGCCTATCTCAACCTAGAAGTACATCTATATAGATTTAGTATATTGATGTACACCTATCCTCTACATAAATTTAACTTACCTAGGAAATGTGTCTTTGGATTAATTAATAAAACAAATTACGTTTTTTAAACAGATCATGTGAAATTTTGTATTATAAGTCTTTTATAATTGAATTTGTTTAACAAAAAACAAGAAATCTGAGCTCATTTTTTGTATTAATAACGAAATTTAAAAGTTCGTATCTAGATTGATGCAAGCAATTGAAATTAACGTAAACAAATAAAGAAAAATCTGATGTGAGCAGCACATGACTTTCCCTGCAGACTTATATCAACGTTCTCTTTATTTTAATTAAATTTATTTCACTTTTAATTCAATTTTCGTTTCGGTAACCGGACTTATTTTCATAGGTGGCGTAGAGAAAAAACGAAAAACTAAAATATCTCGAGAACGGCTAGTCCTAGTGTAATGGGGTTGATCTTATTCTTTTCGTCGTTAAAAATTACGTATTAAACGAGCATTTAATGGATTTATTTGAGTATACCAAGTTCTTTAGTTCAGATTTTGACGATTTTTGCGGACCATTTTGCAAAAAAAAGGCAGGTCGTATCGTACCAAAATCTAATCAGCACCAGGGTAACCCACAAGTGACTCATATACCAAATTTTGTGAAATTCAGTCCATTAGTTTTTTAGTTACAGTGGATACAAGCTTTTGCGGGCCATTTCGCAAAAAAAGGCGGGTTCTTTTATCCCGAATCGTACCCAAAACTAATCAGCACCAGATTCGTCCACAAGTGACTTACCTACCAAATTTTATGAAATTCGGTCAATTACTTTTTTAGTTAGAGTGGATAAAAAATCTTCACAGACAGACAGACACACAGACAGACACACAGACAGACAGACAGACAGACACACAGACACACACACAGACGTCACGCTAAAAATAGTTTTTTCGTATTCTAGAGGTCTCGAAACGTGTAGATCCGTCGAAAACTCGAGTTGTGATTTTCGGTATGATTCCAATACTTTCCCTATACATTACCATGTATTGCAGGGAAAGTAAAAATCTGATGTGGGCAGCACATGACTTTCTCTGCAGACTTATATCCATGTTCTCTTTATTTTAATTAAATTTATTTCACTTTTAATTCAATTTTCGTTCTCATTCGGTAACCGGACTTATTTTCAAAGGTGGCGTAGAGAAAATACGAAAAACTAAAATATCTCGAGAACGGCTAGTCCTAATGTAATGGGGTTGATCTTATTCTTTTCTTCGCTAAACATTACGTATTAAACAAGCATTTAATGGATATATTTGAGCATATGTAGTTTTTTATTTTAGATTTTGGCGATTTTTGTGGGCCATTTTGCAAAAAAAAAGCGAATTTTTTTTCGAATCGTACCAAAATCTAATCAGCACCAGGGTGGCCTATACGTGACTCATGTACCGAATTTTGTGAAATTCGGTCCATTAGTTTTTCAGCTACAGTGGATACAAGCTTTTGCGGGCCATTTCACAAAAAAGCGGGTTCTTTTATTCCGAATCGTACCCAAAACTAATCAGCACCAGCCCCGCCCACAAGTGACGTACCTACCAAATTTTGTGAAATTCGGTCGATTAGTTTTTTAGTTAGAGCGGATACAAAATCTGCACAGACAGACACACAGACACACAGACACACAGACACACAGACAGACACACAGACACACACACAGACGTCACGCTAAAAATGGTTTTTTCGTATTCTAGAGGTCTCGAAACGTGTAGATCCGTCGAAAACTCGAGTTGCGATTTTCGACATGATTCCAATACTTTCCCTATACATTACCATGTATTGCAGGGAAAGTAAAAATCTGATGTGGGCAGCACATGACTTCCCCTGCACATTTATATTCACGTTCTCTTTATTTTAATTACATTTAATTCACTTTTAATTCAATTTTCGTTCTCATTTGATAACTGGACTTATTTTCAAAGGTGGCGTAGAGAAAATACGAAAAAACTAATATATCTCAAGAACGGCTAGTCCTAGTGTAATGGGGTTGGTCTTATTCTTTTCTTCGTTAAAAATTACGTATTAAACAAGCATTTCATGGATATATTTGAGCATACGTAGTTTTTTATTTTAGATTTTGGCGATTTTTGCGGGCCATTTTGCAAAAAAAGGCAGGTTATTTTTTTCTGAATCATACCAAAATCTAATCAGCACCAGGGTGACCTATACGTGACTCATCTACCGAATTTTGTGAAATTCGGTCCATTAGTTTTTCAGCTACAGTGGATACAAGCTTTTGCGGGCCATTTCACAGAAAAGGCGGGTTCTTTTATTCCGAATCGTACCCAAAACTAATCAGCACCAGCCCCGGCCACAAGTGACTTACCTACAAAATTTTGTGAAATTCGGTCCATTAGTTTTTTAGTTAGAGTGGATACAAAATCTGCACAGACAGACACACAGACACACAGACACACAGACAGACACACAGACACACACACAGACGTCACGCTAAAAATGGTTTTTTCGTATTCTAGAGGTCTCGAAACGTGTAGATCCGTCGAAAACTCGAGTTGCGATTTTCGGCATGATTCCAATACTTTCCCTATACATTACCATGTATTGCAGGGAAAGTAAAAATGGCTAAAAATGCATGTTATAAAATGATCCGGAACCCATGAATTGAGTAAAAGATTAGAACAAATTAAAATTTGATTGATGTTTCAAATTAAAATCGATCTATAGTGTCTATAATTTGCTTGATGCTACATATTTACCACACAACACAAATGCAGAGCATGACGTCACATGAAAACCAGCGATATATAACTTTGGAATTATTAGCATCGTCAATTCTGTTATTTGTTTCTATTACGCATTTGATATAAAGATATTTCGTAAATTGGTTAACAATATGTCTGGATGTTGCATTAGTATATGCATTAAGCATATATTTGCAGTGTTTTATATGGATCGAAAATGTGATTTTCAATAATCTCAGATTTTACATATTATTTCAACGATGAGTAATATTTGATCCCATTTTTTAGTAAAAACTATTCTTTGGTTTCCCTTTTATTACATATATGTTTACAGTACATTGCATATTTTTGCAGTACATTACATATTTTTACAGCATATTGTATATTTTTACAGTACATGGTAAAAAAAAATGCACCCGACTATCCTATGGAAAACAGAAATCTAGCTGTCCTGTAGAAATGTTCTTGTCAATTAAAGAATTAAAACAAGAAAAATTTCTGCAACCAATGTTTGAAACTCTCGGATTGGGCTTGATAGCATAATTTTGGCACTCTTCTGATCTTTTATCAGGACAACTTTAATTGACATCTGTAGTTTAAATTCGATTTATTACAATAATGTAATGCATACTCCAGTTATACCCAAAAATTTAACTTGGCTACTATGGATCTGAAAGCCAAAGAGTGAACCATTTGTTTGCAGGTGGGCCTTGCAGATCGAGGACGTTCCATATATGTAGAAAGTCCATGTTTCCGACTCTAGGAAATCTCTCGTTAAGAATTTTCTTGACTCGAAATCTTTGTGTTTTTTAAAAGAAAGCAACTTACTTTTCCGGACATTTCCTTCTCAGTAAATAATTCCTAAGGAAATATTTTGCATTGGATGATAATTTTGACGTAACCCGCAGGCGGCTGCAGGTTCATAATCCTTGCTCTGCATTGTTAACAAGAAAGATCAATCATGCTTAAAGCATTGATTATGAAACACTTTCCAACTTCAATGCAATTTTACTTAAGCAAGTCTAAAATGCAATACATTCCTCGGTAATATTTTAAACTTATCACAATACTACTTAATTTATTATATTTGAAAACTCAAACCTTCATCGAAAAAAAGGAACTTCATTCAAATGATGGCATTGAAATATAAATTGCCTGGTTTAAACATCTCTAAAATGCGATACATTCCTAGGCAATATTTTTAAAACTATCATAATACTACGATAATTTATTATATTTGAAAACTTCATCGAAAACAACTGAAATTCATTCAAATGACGTCATAGAAAAAATAACACGCCTGGATCTCGCTATAAAAACAGCATTTCATTCATAACATTTTCCCATTCATTTCATTCATCACAATACTATAATAATTTATGTTATTTAAAAATTAAGACCATGGAGCTACAAGTAATTAAACTCTATGCTTAAAATTTCATCGTCCTTCTCTTTGCAAAATCAATGAATATTTCATTCATATCAGCTATGCAGACTCCATGGGCTAAATTATTTTGTGTTAAAGAAATACAGCAATTCTAATACAACTCATTCTACTTATTTTGCTGTTTACATTTTACATAAGTGAAAAATAGGCTTCGTTGTAGAAATAATCAAATTAGGATGATCATTTAAACTCAAATATATTGTAATTGCGTTGTTTCAGTATGTAGATGCACAGAATTTAATCAAAAATAAAGTGGTTTTAGTACGGATGCAACACCCAATATAAATTAAAAAGAACTTAAAAAATCACAATTTTGAGACAAGATGGATGCCATATATCATTTTGAAGTGGGTCATGCGATCTTTTCATATCATGGTCACGTGATCGCTTCATATAAGAGGTGTAATTATTATTTTAATTTTTATTTAAAAAACTACTGAATATATTTTGCTGAATTTTTTTTAATATATTTTATGGAACAATTTAAATATTACCTAAAATTTTCGAAGCAATTTGTGAATTTTAAATCTGCTTAAAAAATGTTGGAAAAATTAGGTCCCATAGGGCTCAATGTATTTCATTTTTTCAACCCGGGTTCAATTCAAAACTAATTGGGTGATATTTTTCATTTATATTCCCATAGGTCCTACAGACCGTCTGAACAACATACTGAAATTTCATTTTGATGAAGTCATTTTTACGGCAGTTATCGTGCTAACAGACAGACAGACAGACAGACAGACAGAATGAACAAAGTCATAAACACTTTTCAACTTTGTTGTAAAGTGTTAAAAATGGGGAAAAAGCAAAATTCAGAAACCAACAAATAGGGTAAATTTCACATAAATTTGCTTATTCATGTTCACAAATTAGAAGCTCTTGGTAGAAAAAAATATAACATTAAGATTTTAGTAACTCGACCTTTGATCACGTTTCCAGTCAAGGTTTATAATTTCGAGGTTTGTTCCTTTGCTACCTGTCACGAAAAACTACGAGCGATTAATTTATTAGTGAAATAAAAAGGAAGTTGAACGCGCCACACGACCTTGGTTTGTAGTAGATCTTTGTCTGCAGTCACTTACATGGGCTGCATATAGAAGGCGACAGCAAGCTTTTGGGCATATGCAGGAAGTTTCTACACAGTTTGTTGCGTTTAGTGTTAATAGATTTAATAATTGTTGCTCTCTCTTTCATTTATGTAGAATTATGGGCATAAGTGAGGCATCTTTAAATCCGAATGAATTGAGTGTTATTCAAGTGCGGTCCAAAGTATCTCAATATGCCTGACTGCCCTTATCAATAAATTGTACCCTGACTGCCCATATATTTCAATCGTCTTTTCATCTTATTTAAAGGATTCCGGACGTTTAAGGAATTCCAACATTTCATTTCATTTTATTTATGGGCGTTTTGTGTGGGCTTTTTACCCGAAATGTGTGTCCATATTAAGATCACTTTACATATGAAACATTCTTGAAAAATTTGAATGTTTTGTTTTTTGATTAAATTTTAGATATGTTTTATTTTTGACACAATGTTTGACTTAACCGATGAATCAATTGCTCAATTTGCATAATTTTTTTCACTTTTGTGCCTAGAAAATTTTTTATGTTAATTTGTCTTCATGACTCAATTTAAAAAAAAAAATGAAAAATTTTAATAATTTTGAAAGTAAAAAATATTCATTTTTTAAATGATATTTGTCTTGAAAAAAGTATTTTCAAAATTTTACTCAAAATTAAAAAATCATTAAGATTATTTATTGAAAATAGAACAGAGGACTTCTGTACAAAATTTCATATATATGCCTTTCAAAAGATTTTTTATAGATCCTTTAAAATTTGATAGATCCTTCAACATTCATTCAGAGATAAATGAATTTAAAATTTTGGTACTCATCTTGCAACTTGCAATAACACTTATATCAACTGGATTAACACTTATACCGTGGAAACGTGCAGTTTGAGAAATTTGATACTAAAATCTCTATAGTATTTTTTAAATAAGAAAATAAAAATGTGTTTTTTATTTTAATATTTTTTTTTCCTCTCAGACCCTATCAAATTAATAAATTATGTAACTGTTATTGTAGATTTTATTTTCGGTAGTGAAACATGCACTTTAAAAATGTAAAACTTAAACAACAATTTATTCAAATTTAGGAAACGAAATATGTATAAATACATTTACAATCATTTGAAATTTCTCTGAACAGATATAAATATATATATAACCTATCTATATATGCAGGTACATATATACCTGTACATATAAGCTTTCCCCTTCCTTCCAGAAGAAAAAGGGTAAATGTCCCACTCAAATTTTCATTTCCAGAAAAATCAGTAAAATATAATGTCGTTCAAGACAGATATTATTTTAAGTTGGAATTTAGTAGCCTTTGCTTCCTTTAAGACTGCATTATACGTTTATATCTAACACTCTAAGTAACTTCAGTTTTTGTGTGTAAAATTACTAATATGAGGAGAAGTGAGCATGAGGGCGCTCTGAAAAAAATGATATGCCTATAAGGTGAGATCTTATGAGATTATGCCTATAAGGTGAGAAATCTTAAAAGATTACGCCTAAAAGGTGGGAGATCTTATGAGATTAGACTGTCTTATCTTAATCGGGTTTTGGACTGATGCCTCTGGTGTTTACAGCAAATTCCAAGATCAAGATGATGTTGGTTGGTTGGTGTCGTGTCCATAAGAGGTCAGATTGAACCATGTGCAGATATTACTGCCTTAGCGAGATTCACAATCTTCTCATTATAAATCAAGATGATGTATATCCATTATTGGAATACTCTAGATCTCCTTGATCGCTTTGGTGGACATTTTTATAACGTAAACTGGGTATTAATAGCAACAGACTCGGAATAGGATACCAAACATTTCAATTCATGGAAGCTATAAGATTAAAATGATACAAAAATTATTAGACTAGATATTCCACGACTGTCTTTTATTCTGGGGCTTGGTCGAAAGTAACAGTTGATCGCTCTAGTTAACCTTTGGGTGGGACAGCTTCAATCCCAAACAAAGAACCTCCCAAAAAGACAGGTATTTGACATACCCTATCCCAAACAGTTCGACCCCCCTTTGCAGACATGGACGTCAATGCCTGCAAAGGGGTATCGAAGTGTTTGGGATAGGGTATGTCAAATACCTGTCTTTTTAAGAGGTTCTTCGTTTGGGATGGACACTGTCCCACCCGTAAGCAAAATGTTAAATAAGCTGTGAACAAACAGGAAAACATCCGGCCATGACATTCAAGCTTTCAGAACAGTTTATTTAGTAGCCGGACAGTTCAAACAATTAATGATGTCTCGTCATTCAAATGAATTTAGTAAATATTTTTATTACTTTAAAAGTAGGATCTGTAAAAATAAAAATAATTTTCTTTTTAATTATTTAAATTTTGATGAAAATGTGCAATTTTTTTATTTGTGGAATTGATTTTCATTTTAAAAAGAACGTCACGTAATTTAAATATTTTTCTTGGATCTAGCAAATCTCTCAAAATATTTCATGCTTCATTGTTTGCATTTCCCCATGCTAAAACTAGAGATTAGCTTTGTTTGTGAATCATACATTTTTCTTTTACAATTCAGAACGCAATAACTGAAAATTACTTTTTAAGTGAACTTTTAAAATTCCTTTCTTTAAAAAAACCCTGTTTTTTCCAAGAATAAACCAGTTTTTTCCCAATCTTTGCAACTCTACCTGTATGTGTAACAGATGCGAAATCAAATTTGCAATCAAACTTGCACTCAAACTTGTTCCGTGAACCTTTTGCACCCATGCATTATGCATTTTCATGCACTAATTACGAACAGAACCTTTCGAAAATGCATTAAGCATTCATACTTGAATTAGAACAATTTCAGATTCAGACAATTGTTTTTAACCATTTCTGAAACTCTTTTGTAAATAATTAAATAGTTTTCTTGCATGATTCCACTGAAACACTTTATTTCACCCTAAATTGCAATTTAGAGTTTTTTTACATATTCCGTCTATAGATAAAATTTAACACGTGAATTAAAAGTCCTTCAATTATCGTGTTCAACCCTCACAGACATATACTCAGACAGACATCTTACAAAATGTGTTCAACCCTCACAGACGTATACACAGACAGACATCTTACAAAATGTGTTCAACAGGCTATACCGTGATTTTCCCCCAAAAAGTCTCAAATCAGAAATTTTCGGGAAAACCTTTCTCTATACAACGGTATAGAACAATGTTGTCATAATGAAAAGTTAATACGATCATTAATTTAATATTGGTTTTGGATATGTTAGAAGATCCTGTATGCAAAATTAAAGTTCTTGATCTACATAATATGCACTGAACTGACTGATTCAATGAGGGGGTGATATATCAACTTATCAAGCACTTACACCTAGTTAGAATCTTGGTTTTGGTCTTATTCTCAACTTCCAGCTCAACGAAAAAAATCTGTTGTGGGCAGCACATGACTTTCCTTATATACTGCAATGAATTTACTACTTTTACAGTAAAAAAAATAGATTATTCTTATAGTAGATACTTATATTCTTTCCAAGGTATTGAATTTTCTTCAATTAGTCGTCATTTTCATTGATTTAGCGTCATTTTTATCCATTTGGCGAGATTTTCGTGAATTTGGAAACATTTAAAAATGTCACCAAGTTGGCAACATTCCGCCAAATTCGTCGCCAAAATCTCGCCAAACGTTATGGACGGAGAAATAAACTATTCTTGCAGCGGATAACTGACTATAGGCGTTCAAATACAAAAGTATTACTCAAAGTATCTTTTCTCGATGAATGGAACGAATTAGATCCACGAGAATGATGTCACCAAATTTACTGCATGATATTACATATGAAAAGTGAACATGTTTCTTAAGAGTTAATGTATATTTTCTTTAATTTATGGAATTTTTTGATAAATTTATTTAAAAAATGTGCAATATATTCAGAATGGTTCATGCTAGCGTTCTAAAGTTTATGTCAATCGTTTTCTAAGAAAAAATTACATAAAAAATGTCTATTTGCGTAACTTTATTAAAGGTTTTGATTTTTTGATGATTTTTTAAGAATTCCACTCGAAAATTTTGGAGGGTTCTGAACATTCGATTGTGTTTTAAAACAATAGACTTCCAGTATTCACGGATTGTGATTTTTGAACCAAATTTCATTCGAATCGCTCCATTCGTTCGTGAAATATCGTCTCCAGAGACTCACTGACACATACACACGCACACATACTTTCACACACACAGAGAGACATCACTTCAAAAATGTTCGATTCATGATCAGGGATGCTTGAAACGTGCTCTCCCGTCGAAAACTCGAATTCGAATTTTCGACCCCTTCACAATACTTTCCTTATACATTATGTATATAAGGAAAGTAAAAATCTAATACATATTTCAAAACTTCAGTTTAGAGCTAACGATGCAAGGGAATAATTAAAAAATTTAAAATCTACTTTTTAAGTTGATCGAGCACCTTTACTCGAGCCAGAATCTCAGTTTTGATCGCATTCGACCCGTCTCAGCTTCCAAATCAACGATAAATTCAAATTATAGTGACGATACAAAGAAATTTTCAAAACATATACATCTCTTTGCCTTTTCCTGGCCGACCAAATTGCTGCTCATGTCCTTGTTGACGAGTCGGTCGGTCTGGGTCTTCAACATCTCTTTGCCTCTCGCCATTTCATTTTTATGCTTAAATTTGATTTTTTTTTTTTTTTTTTTTTTTATTCATAACCTTTATGAAGTGTGTAAGTGTCACATTTAGACATTATTAGTCATTCAGAACGCGCGAAGCGCAATTGAAATTCTTAGTAAAGCATATCCTTATTTAATAGAATGTTTACGTCTTGTTTTACTCCTTATCTTGGTTGATCTTACCGAAAAAAGATGAACCGGAGTAAATACCCTCTCCCCCATAGATTTTAAAATGAATATAAATAATCATTATACTTTTATTATTCGCAAGCTATTTGCCTTTAACTGTGGATTTAAATAACTTTTATATATCAACTTTTTCCAGCTTTCTGTTTTTACAATTTAATTTTATCTTATCTATTTTATTATTCTACTGGGGTTAAATCACTTGAGTTACAAAGGAAATTTGTTTTTATTAGTAATTAATTCGAATATTACTTTATTAAATACATCCGTTTGGCAACACTCATTTTGCACAAATTTAGTAGGATGGAATGAGCGGGTTGATTGCAATATTGTTGTATATAGATCAAATCGCCATATTCGAAATACCGTGGTATTCTAATTACTATATTCATTTTAAATATTGTGGTATTGTAATTGGTATAAAATTAATTTTGTATTCTAAATATTGTGGTACTCATTTGGTATTCTAAATATTGTGGTATTCATTTTGTATTCTAAATATCGTAACATTCATTCAAAAATCTGAGCATTATTCTGGTATTCATTTTGTATTCTAAATATCGTAACATTCATTCAAAAATCTGAGCATTATTCTGATAAACATTGGTTGCCTAAAACAAAACTTACTGAATTTCCATGTAATTGGGTCTTATATTCATTACTGTGATTTGCACTATAATGGCATTTATTATAATATTTTATATTGTCCATACATTTTGTATTGCCTATTCAATATCCCATTTTAAAAATTAAAATGTAAGCTTTAAATTAATATATATATATATATATATATAGATATATATATATATATATATATATATATATATATATATATATACGTATAATATATATATATAGAGAGAGAGATAGAAACGAATTGTCTAAATCTACAAACATACTGCAGCTTCAGTTTTTCAGACAATGTAATATTTATTAAATTGAAATAGTGGTAGATTTATAAAAAAAAAAAAAAAAGTTTCTTCTTTTGTTTATTTGTTTCAAAAATTAAAATTAATTGCTATAAAAAGTGGTTTTTGTATTTAGTGACCACTAGGTGCGGGTTATTCACATTTTATATTGATATCAGCCACTTTGTTTTCTTCTTTTTTAACACTTTACAACAAAGTTGAAAAGTGTTTATGACTTTGTTCATTCTGTCTGTCTGTCCGTTAGCACGATAACTGCCGTAAAAATGACTTAATCGAAATGAAATTTTAGTATGTTGTTCAGACGGTCTGTAGAACCTATGGGAATATAAATGAATAATATCACCCAATTAGTTTTGGATTGAACCCGGGTCGAAAAAATGAAATACATTGAGCCCTATGGGACCTAATTTTTCAAACATTTTTTAAGCGGATTTAAAATTCACAAATTGCTTCGAAAATTTTGGGTAATATTCAAATAGTTCCATAAAATATATAAAAAAAAATTCAGAGAAATATATTCAGTAGTTTTTTAAATAAAAATTAAAATAATAATTACACCTCTTATATGAAACGATCACGTGACCATGATATGAAACGATCACATGACCCACTTCAAAATGATATATGGCATCCATCTTGTTTCAAAATCATGATTTTTTAAGTTCTTTTTAATTCATATTGAGTGTTGTATCCGTCCTAAAACTACTTTATTTTTGCTTAAATTCTGTGCATCTACATACTGAAACAACGCAATGACAATATATTTGAGTTTAAATGCTCATCTAAATTTGATTATTTCTACAACTAAGCCTATTTTTCACCTATGTAAAATGTAAACAGCAAAATATATAGAATGAGTTGTATTAGAATTCCTGTATTTTTTTAACACAAAATAATTTAGTCCATGGAGTCTGCATGGCTGATATGAATGAAATATTAATTGATTTCATAAAGAGAAGGACGATTTTTTTTGATGAAATTTCAAGCATAGAGTTTAATTTTTTGTAGCTCCATGGTCTTAAACAAAATGTTTAAATAAAATAAATTATTATAGTATTGTGATGAATGAAATGAATGGGAGAAAGTTATGAATGAAATCCTGTTTTTATAGAGAGATCCAGGCGTGTTATTTTTTCTATGACGTCATTTGAATTAATTTCAGTTGTTTTCGACGAAGTTTTCAAATATAATAAATTATCGTAGTAGTATGATAATTCTAAAACTATTACCGAGGAATGTATAACATTTTAGAGATGTTTAAACCAGGCAATTTATATTTCAATGCCGTCATTTGAATGAAGTTCATTTTTTTCGATGAAGGTTTAAGTTTTCAAATATAATAAATTAATGCAGTATTGTGATAAGTTTCAAAATATTACCGAGGAATGTATTGCATTTTAGACTTAAATAAAAATAAAATTGAATAAAATAAAATTGCTTTAAATAAAATTGCATTGAAGTTGGAAAGTGTTTCATAATCAATGCTTTAAGCATGATTGATCTTTCTTGTTTTATTTGCCTGGCGATATTAATGCACTCTTTCTTAGTTATGTCCTTTGGTACAGACTGAAGCCCTTCTAGTTGTTTTCAAAAATGTTCCACATTAATAGTATTTTCTTGATTAAAAAAATGCGTGAAAGACAGAAAAGACAAAATATATTCGTAACATTTCTTTTATTGCTAAGCAATAAGAAACAAACTGTGAGCAAGTGCAACTGCTTTGCTTTTTTTTCATCTATAATCTATATACATAAATAGGAATATTTCTAACACTTGAACATAATATTTTCTTTTGATGTCATATACAGATATTTATTTCTCAAATGTAACAAGTAACACATTATTAAAAATTTGTCTTCTTTCAAGCAAATACAATTATGAGGCACATACTTTGAAAGGCTGGCGCATCTTAATGTACTGGAAGCACAGATGCGCTTGAAAAATATTCGTTACATAAAGGCACATGATAGTTTTGAGTTATCATGATAAGGCAATATCATGAAGAACTGATATGGCATTGTAATAATAACTTATATTAAACTGTGCTAAGAAAGGCTAAAATGTGCTTGAGCATTGAGTAAATGACTTATAAAAGTTTTGGAGATTAATTTCTTATGTAATGAAAATTGAAAAGAACATTAAATAAGAATTAATAATTATCGTATATATTTATTTCTATTTTCTGTTAAATTATTCATTATTGATATAAATGTAAAAATTATTGCAAAGTATCAAAATAGATGCCAAACGATAATTTTAAATGAAGCAAATTTAAAAATATAAATTAAATTTTGAAACATAATCGTCTGACACTTTCTATTAGATGAAAGTGCAATTTCAAATCATAGAAATTTTCTCCAAAACTTTTAAAAATAAAGCTTGATTAAAAGGTATAGTTGAGAAAACTCTAAAATACTTTAAAGTATTTTAAAGCTATGAGGTGTACCATTTAGTTACCTAATGCTAAGAAAAATGACTAATAAGGTGATATTAAGTGCTCTGGCATAGCATAATATACCATAAAAAGATGTCATGGCACGGGCTGAATTGAATTCACTTGGTATTTGAATATTCATATTCATTTAAAAGGACAACACACAATATATATATATTTATATAAAAAAATTGACTAGCATAGAGAGAAATATAAATATATACAAAACTAGTTGGCTTTATATAAAATCTATACATCGGAATTATTTATTAAAACTCTTCAACAACTCAAAAAAGATGGCACAGCCTATAGTGCACATTTACATAAAACACCCAAATAAATAATATAATCTAAAAATATTTACAGACATTCCATTTTTCTACATAATGCGTCTTGTAAAATATGAGGTAATTAGTCCTGACAAATAATATTACATGACTGCTACATCTTTCAAATAAAAAACATGTAGTTTCTTACTCTTCGAATATTAGATTTATATGTATTTTGTTAATGTTTAAAAGCTGATCAGTTAATTTTATAAATTCAAAATTTAATTTCATTTGTTAAGATTTTCAATAAATTTTTGTGTATTACTTGAACTTTTATTACGTTAGAGAATAATTTTATTGAAAAATTTTGCTTTCAGGACTAGTTTCATTAAAATAATGGTATAAAAGAAGAGACATATTTAAGGAATTATTTTTAAAAAAATTACTGTTTTAAATCAGCAATAACTCAATCAACAATAATATTTAAATACCTTCCAAAATATAATTTTGGATCTTAAGCAGTAATTAAAAAAAAATTAATGCGAATTTCTTTCAACAAAATCATTTTTCCTTAGTTCTTAATCCTTTTACATCAAAATTGCAGAATGATTAATTAGAGGTAGTTTCTTCAATTGCAGTAAACATGATTCATTGAGCATTTGAAATATGATTATTTTTTCAAATATACAAAGTTTTTCAATATTTTTATAGGATCTCAAATATAGAGATTGGTAGCACCATCTTCACATTACTTTATCCTTCTCATTATTATTATTATTGCTATAGAAGATGACCAACTAAAATATATTTTTTTCATTGGTAATGAATGATATTTTATTATGTTTCATTATTAATTATCTTGATTAGTTCAGACCAGATGTTCTAAGGTACAAACGTCGCTAAGGTAGAGTCATACCCCCCCCCCCTCTCCCCCCAATAAAGTTCGGAAAAATGATATTTAGAGAAATGTGCACTGGCGACGCTACTGCTCTTAGGTACCTATTACTTCAATATTTTAAAATTGGAACTCCACAAAATTTAAACTTTTAAAGAATTTCTATATGGGTTACTGTGCTCTAATAGTGAGTCTATCACTTTCGTCTCTGAAACCAGCCTCGCTGCGGGGAATATCAATTAAAACAATAATAATAAAAAAAAGTCAAAGACAACAAGTTCCGAACCTTGAACCAATCTCAGACGAAAGAGCAGTGCATTCCTATGCAACAGGTGCAAGGCAGATCGGTGACGCCTCTGGAACCACAAAACAACACATCAACGACCTTCTAAGACCTGCTACTGGAAAACCAGAACAGGTGGGCAGCAGATTAGCATTGAAAGTGGACGGAACGATAGTCAGCAAAGGAAAGTTAAAAATTTTCATTATGAAAGCCCAAAGAGATTCTCGTTTTTCTTTCAAAGGCATTAAAAGATAAGGTGATTCAATTGTTCTTTGAAACTAATGACTCATAAATATAGAAACTATTACTGTTTAGACTCCTGTTATTAAAACTGTTTAATATATTTCAAATATTATGCAAATTGAAAGAGTCAGAATTTTGTGATGCCAAAAACTTATAATCTTCATCTTTAAACATATTTAGTAAACATAATAAAATTATTTAAGATTTTTCAATTTGTTTCAAATAATATTTTTATCCCTTTATTACATGAGACATCGCAATAAAATCTATTAAAATTAAACCGAATTAAAAGTCATTATATGTGTGTTTGAAATGGAATGTTTTTGGAATGTTTTACATTTTAATTAAAGGACTAGCAGAGTTCTCATATTTCATAAAATATGATACTTTCACCCATTCTTGCAATCAAATAACACTTCAAGCTTCCTCCTCAATTAGAATTATACAAATAAATCAAATTTTATAATCTATAATATGTGCAAAAGCTATATACGAATATATTACATATAAATATATATTACACTCACGATAATTATTTGAACATTTTAATTAGGGTATAATGGCTTTCATTAATTAAAATGGATCATTGCTATATATCTAGTTGAAAAGTTGAAAATTTCAAGAAATTGATAAAATTGTATCAACCTCATTTTAATCCTTCTATAAATAAAATTATATTTCTTTAGGTTTTAAAAAAGTATTTTTAATAAAATATGCAATAGAAATAGCATTAAAAATTATATTTAATTTCTAAAATTAAATAATAGTTTTATATTTTTAAAGAAAATAATTAATTTTCGTAAATTAATATTTCAGATCAAATACGTTAATGAATTATTAACATTGTAATCGTTTATATTTAGTAATGAAGTTTCATTCAAATTAATATTAGTTTTAATAATACATATTGAATTATATTCTATCATTAATATTTAATGAAAAGATCTATTTCAAAAGTCATATTAAAGATTTCCATTAGTTTTAATTGAATTGAAATTTCATAATGTTTTAAATGAATTTAAAATTTTTCCTTTCTTTAAATGCCATTAAACCTTTATCTTTGATAACGTAAGTCAATTAATTTAGATTTATGGACGCAACAAGCTATCTGACAGTAATTTGGCAGCCATATAATTAAAAATGTCCTCCACTAACGCATTATGCGTAGTTTGTGGCATTGACTGAAGGTTGATGCTGCTGTTGCTGACTTGAGGCAGCGCCTGCGCAGCCTCCGTCTTCGTGTTTCAGCAACAAGGACATTCTGGAGAAAGTTTTGCTGCAAGTCTTGCATCGGTACTTCTTGACTTCGGAGTGGGTCTGGAGGTGAGCCCTGAGGTTGGACCTGTCCGCAAAAGCCCTGCTACAGTGTTGACAAGAGAAAGGTTTCTCTCCAGTGTGGGTTCTGATATGACCCTGCAGTAGCCATGGCCGTGAAAAGGCTTTACCACAGAGCTTACACTTGCAAGGGAGGGTATGCGTTCTTATATGCATCTTAAGAGCTCCCAGAGAAACGTAAACTTTGTCACAGTACTTGCACCCAAAAGATTTTTTGGCTTGGGTTGCACAATGCATCAGTCTATGTTTAGAAAGTCCGCTGTAGGTGGAATAGCTTTTGTTGCAGTCGGGACATTGGTAGCGGGTGGGATTTGGCTTAGATATGACCACTTCACCATCCTCCGAACTGGGGCTAGGAGAAGAAGCAAGACCAGAATCTTGGCCATCTGAATACCATCCTGGGAAGGCAGCAGGAGGAGAAGGACTGCCAGACATTGCTATTACTGGAGAAACCGCTCGTCTTGGCGCAACTTCGTATCTATCCCTGGTTGGTGAATATCTATCCACATTAGAAGAAGCTGAAGATAAAGGCACAAGAGGTGGTGGCACCATGGAGTTTTGACTGCTCATGTAATTGTTGCCAAAAGGATAAATTTCTGTCGGCCTTCCTGGATAAGCATAGACTGGATAATTGAAAGGCAGATATGGAGACATCATCTGTTTCGACCAATGGGACCTAGAAGCTGCTATCTCCTCAGGTGTTTTTGGAGTTGGTTTTATAGGCTTTGGAGCTATAAGTGTACCTTGAGGATGCGAGCTGATGTTTATCGTAGGCCTTGGAGAAATTACTAATCGCTGCTCACTGTCATTAGAGCTCTCATCAAAGTTCTTAGGTTTCATGCTCAAATCATAAGGACCTTTGGTATCTGAAAATAAGAATAAAATATTCATTAAATACTCATAGCAATACAAACGTTCGTTGTTATAAGATTTCTGATGTATGCATTTATATTAAAAGGAATATTTTTTAAATTGCCTCTTGGCATGATGCTGAATTTTGTTTATTGTGCAAGAATTGGATATTTTTCTTTAAACAAATTCGAGCATAATGCCAATAATCAAATTTGAATTCTAGTTTTGTTGGTCTGATAATCTACAATTCGAAAAACGAGAAATGATTCGGTGGAAACCTACAACTTAAATTAAATTCAAAAGCACGTGAGAGATTTTTAACTTTGTGATCATATAATCTAACATCTTTAACCCCTTCAATTCCTCTCAAACTGATTACTTTCCCCATCCAAAAATATTAAAACCACAGTCGCAAAGAACGTCCCGGGACGTTCTTAGAACCCAAACCACCACCTGTCGCTTATTCGAGTCAAGCTACCAAGGTCATGCATCCCAGCAAGAAACGCAAGAAAACATCAAGAAAACGTTCAAAGTTCGGAGGCTACCCGTCTTTCCTGCGCATTCAGTCACTAGAGCAGGAAGCCAAAGAGCTTCCCGCATTTCCCAAGGAGTGTTCAAATGCTCGATTCACTTGACCCCAGTTTCCTTCGATTTTTCAACACCTTGAGACCCTTGGAGGTCATACTTCTTTACGGAAGATAGAAGCACCTGATTTTTACTTGGAGGAAATGCGCTTCCGCCGACTATAGGGGAAGGAAGTCGAACAAAATTGAATGGCGGCACCGACACTTTTTAGGAGTTCTCTCTGAAATAGGGACGGGGGGGGGGGGGGGGGGGGTGAAATATGGGAAAACAAGTTGGCTCCAACAGGTGATCTCTCCTGAGGAGTATAATGGAACTTGAGATTTTTGTGTCAGTATGGTATTCAATGAAATTTACTGAGCGTGCAAAAATTCCAGAAGTAGTGACTCACTGCAAAAATTTATATTGTGTATACCATATTGTATAGGATGTTTAGGAATGTTAAGTGTTTTCACCAGTCGAATACAGTAATTGAATGGTATATACAAAACTTTCAATGAGTGTGATTTTTACTCATATTTTATTATACAGATTGTTCAGGTCCATATTGTTCAGAACACTTAGTCACGATGAATCAAATTGTACCGAATAAAAAAATCGTACTGAAAGCCTCCTGATTGCTAAATGTCCGTGTAAATTGGCTACAAAAGTATTATGTTATATTGCTTATACATTTTTTTCCTTTTTGTATTTCTTCATTTTATACTGTATTATAAAAAAATATTGTATTCATGAAAGATTTAGAATTCAAGATTTTGGCGGTGCGTTTTGAATTTCTTTAATACGTTTTGAACACCGGAAAACGTTTTGAACACTTTTGTAATAATTACTATCTGTATGTATTTGTATATGTTTGAATGTCCATAAGTGTAGGGACGATAAAAATGAAACAAATACATGCACAAATATACTAGGAGCACTTTTATACTATTAGTAATGGCACTTGAAATTGCACTTATTCATTAGACAGAGCAAGTTGATACTTAAAAGATGACTAATAAAAATTCTATAAACAATTCCACTCAGGTAAGCTAAGACCTTTGAAATAAACATTTTGACCACTTTGCAATTGAGGAAACTAGATATATATTAAAAATTATTTACATTATTTTGGTTTAAGTGAACCTGGACAATCTAGAAAATAAAGATATGTATGTTGTTGTTGTTGTTGAGACCCAGACCGTCCGACCTACCAGAAAGGTGTAAGGTAACTGTATGGACGGCCGGGAAGTGCCACCCAATTTAGACCGGAACCCAGTGGGGGAGGCATCCACAGGGACCGTACCCTCCTTCCCCTACCACCGACCTCTCGGAAGGACTTACGGACCCACATGTTTAACGTGATCGTACTCCGCATGAACACGGCGGCATTTGTGGTAGCGTGCAAATCTAGCGCGCAAACCACGGGGATACCGCACCCGAGATGGCCAACAGCACGCGGTGTTCCGAGGTGGTCACCCACCAAGTACTAACCGCGCCCGATGCTGCTTGACTTCGGTGATCTAACGAGAACCGGTGTTTTCAGCACGGTACGGCCGTTGGCCCAAAAATTTTGGTATTGATCCTCAGCTTAAGAAACACATAAAATTGAATTTATTACATATTTTTGATAAGTTCCTCGAAGTTACATGTATCAGTGTGCAAAATAACCCTTAACTCAAATGTTTTATAAGGGTATTATTATGCATAGGCATGTATGTCATAAGCAGAAAATTAGTGTGAGGAAAATTATTATAAATGAATAACAATTTAAGTATTTGTTTTTTATTCTTTACTTTAATAAATTAAATTTTAATCAGTTCAGTTAACCAAATATCTACAACTGCTTTAAAATTTGGTAAAATTAGGGAATAAGAGATGAAGATAGTAACTTAATTATTTAATAATCTGTCGCAATAATAGTTAATTATTTAATCAAATATGTTTTCAATAAATTCAAGATCTCTTCTCTTTTGACTGTATTCAATTTTTTAAAAAATGATTTAGCTGTTGGTTTTTCTGCCTCATACAATAATTTCGAACAATTATTTACAGCAAATTGCAGTTCAATAGATCTTTCGTAAATATAACAAATTTATTTGAATTTTCAGTATTCTGTACTTAATATCTCGCAGAAAACTTCTTATAAAAACATCTATACAGACCTGTCTTAACCTTTGTCGGGGCCTTCAAAAGTAAATTTTAGGGCCTCTTATAAAACTTTTATAGTAAAGGTCAAAAATGGCCCTAATCTCTGCTTTTACATCGTAGTAACACGAATATAAATTACGAAGCCCCACATTAGATATACTATAAGTGAAATTAGTATAAAAATACTACACTTTATTTTTAAACTAAAAACATTTTCCTACTATATACGAGAAAAGCGAATAGATTTTTGTTTTTCTAATAATGCAATAGCTGTTCACCATTCCATCTGGAGAGAAGACATACTTCAAAATTCTTATATAAATAGTAAAAACATGTAGGTATATCATACCAGATGATGCTTAATAGGAAATACATTTTTATAGCAATTTCGGTATTTTTCAAAGATGTCATAGAATTATTCCTGAAATTCGTCAATGTTTTAGAATTTAAACAGCAGTAAAATAGAATCATTTTAAAACTGAAAGAATTTAATTTAGAAATGCAGTAACTCAGGTGTAAATACGTATTTTGAAACTTAGAAAAGGAATCGCTTACCGCAAAGAAGATATTTAGGAATTAACACTGCTTTGTAAATAATTAAGCTATCCTTAATATGAATTGAGTGTCCAAAAATTAAAAATAACATTGTAATTCAAATTTAAAATATCTATAAAAAATATAAATATAAAAAGGAAACAACAAAATGGTTTTTGTTGCGAATGATAAATTTCCAATGAACTTAAATGATAAGGAAACATTAATAGCTTTAGTTTGAAACTGAATTTCAATTCATCTGATATTTTAAAATAAAATGTACAAAGTTAGTAAATCTATTCAAAGCTAAACGAATTTAATTCTCATATCTCAGCAATTAACTACACTTAACAAATTTAAATGCAAGAAAAAAAAAAGCTTGAAATACAACCCATTAATGTAAAACTTCAAAGATCAAATATAACTTTTAAGTTTAAATAGAATTATTAAATTTTAAATATTTTGCTGAGAAATATTCCAATTTAAAATATTATTGCCACAAAGTCAATGAATATTACAAAAATATTGGTATTACAAATATATACACATTTATTTATTTTTCAACGCTAAATTAATTATTTTGGTATTAAGACACTTTGAATTTCATTAAGACGTCTATTGAGAAAATCTCCGTTTGGGGATAATTTTGACTGTTAATGTTGTTTTCCTGCGGTGCTATAAATGGTGCGGAGCTGCTCAGGATAGCGAAAGGAGTGTGCTGGGTAATTTCTTCAATATACAGTGGTCAAATAACATTAACACACGAAATAAAATAGATATAAATACTCATGAAGTCATAGAAAAGATCATAGTTATAAGGTGGCATAATTGGTAATCGACCAATAATATTGAGATATTACTGCGATTATTATATTAGCCGTCATTGATTTATTTTAATCAATTACTGTTTAATATAGTATTAATACTTTTCAATTAACGACTGTTAAAATCTAATATTTATTTACATTTCAGTCGATTTTTAAATCTAATATCATTATTTCAGTATAATTGTCAACGATACTTGATATCCAGTCTTGGGTCAACGTAAACTAATGAAAAATCTGATGTGTATAGCACAAAACTTTTCCCCAAATTTTATTTTTGGCACAACGTTATAAAAACATATTTTAACAACGACCGGTTTTAATATTGAATTGCTTTCTAAATCAAACGATAAATTACACATGCATATGATATTCTATGAAGAACATCAGAAAGGTAATATAATATATTAAAGATGCATTTTCTGATATTTCTTTTGCCAATAAATTAATAAATGTTTCTGTAAATTAAAACAATGTTTTTCACATCAAAATTTTTGAAACAATTTTAAGATATTATATATAAAACTTATTTTCTCAGGTAAGCGTTTCCATATTAAATACAACTTTTAAAATTAAATATTGTTTACATAATAATTAATTAGTTTTTAAAATCAAAGGCAATTTAGGTTTTAGAATTCTTAATTAATTTATAGAATATTAACTCTTGTGTAAATATTAAAACTGCTTTATAAAAATTATTTAATTGCAAATTTTATGCGAATTGTTCTATATAAAAAATTTTAATTATGAAAATTTGAGTTTAAAAATAAATTTGTTAATCATTTCTAAAATACTATTAATATATAGGAAAGAAATATAAATAAATAAATTTAAAAGTTTTAATAATTTTAAAAATAAAAATTTACAATTATAATACATAACGTACAAAATATTTGACACACTTTTTAAACTTTCTTTCGTACTACCAAAATTATAATGCCCAATATTCTAAAACTTAACTTGCATTTTAAATATTTATGTAATTTTAATTTTTAATTTATGTATAAAATGATAATTTAGATAGAAATATTCTTTGGTAGATTAGTAAAAAGAAAATAATTCAAAAATTAGAAATATAAAAGTATATTTAATAAAGAAACTTTCCCTAAGCACATTTTTTCTTAAATTTCAATTCAAAACAGTTGATATTTGTTTCTCAATTTTTATATAATCAATATTAATAATGGATACTGTAAAATTTGTCGTTTTTAAATGGCTTACGTTTTTGATTTGAATGTAGATAATTAGTGAAGTATAATCCAGTAATAAATATTACAAAAGTAGTTTGTAAATGATTTCAATTTTTAATTTGAAATATAAAAAGATGTAAAGATATAAAAAATCATTTAGCAATAATTTCTATAAAGGCTATTGTCTTAAATGATTTTACTTTTCAATATAAAACAAGCTGATTAAAGATATATTTCATGCATGCTTTAAAAATGTTCGCATCTTTAAATATTCTTAAATTAAGATATAAGGAAATTTCAGCGATATACGATGATTTCATAATATAATTTTTAATTCATTGTTTTCAAAATGATTTTAATTTTTATGTAAATATAAAATAATTTATAAACTATAATTTAATAATACATGCTTTACAAACGTTACCGGCTCTAAATAGTTCAAATTTTTTATTTAAAGTATCAAATAATTGAATAGTTTAATAACAATTTTTGATGAAGTTTTTAAACTTTTATATAAATTATATTTACCTGGAGATACGATCGTCAGAGGCGCGAACTGCGGAGGGTCTCTCGAACTATCCATAGTGTCCGATTCCTCCACCCAATTAGTCCTGGACAGAGACTGGCCATTCTTAGCACATTGTTGTTTCTTCTTAATAAGGAAAGCTCGAGGCATGTTGTATCACACAAAAACCACAAATAGACAAAAATCAAAACAATCCACAACCGAAAACTTTCATTCAAAGATCTGCTCTCCGCGCTGCGTCTAACCTCATCCGAACTGGTTCTGAACTACTTCTGAATCCCGAGGATCAGTTCGGCTTCCTTTTCAAGGCTCCGTACCAGGCAGGTGGAGGCATCATCCAATGATGTGCCAGGGGTTACAGAATCCCTCCCCCCTTTTTTATTCGCCACTTCCCCTTCTTTTTCATAAGGGGGGGGGGCAGTATTTCGAAGTGTCGTCTGGCGATAAAAAGGGGGGGGGGGGGGCAGCTGTGGCACGTGCGGCTGATAGACTCTGTCTCTATCGTTTGTCGGATACAGGTGTCGTGATGCCCTTCCTCAGACGAAATTTCACTTTTTTTATTTATGCAAGAAATTATAATAATAGAGAGTTTATTTTTTTCATGCTAAAGTAGCGAGTTATTTCTTCCTCCTTTGAGTTCATTAGCGTTTCCGTTACTCCAGAAGAAGAAGAAAATGAAGATGAGGTAACAATAACAGGTAGTAATTATAGGATGACAACAAATAAGTAATTGAATAATTTTGGTTTTCGTACAGTAGATTTAAAGCTCAGTTCTTCTGTCCGTTTAAAAAAATTATTAAGATTATATCCAATGAAATACAGGAAATTGTACATAATATTTTTTAATATAAGAAACAATGGTAAGAACTAAGAATGATACATAATTTTGCAACACAAAAGTTTTGAGATAGTAATTAATAAAGTATAAAAACAAAATGTTCACTTTTGCAGAAAAATATGTTTTATATAAAAAAACGAAAATTTATGTGCGTTTTGTCCACTTATGCTCTTTTTTCCTCCCTTTAAGGTTTTTTTTATGATAATTTAACTACATTTATAAGGTATTTTAAGAGAATAACTTATTGTCACATATTTATTCATTAAACATTTTAACCGGCTTTACAGTGAATCTGTTATCTCCATTTAGATATTTTATCTTTAATTCTATTATCACAGTTTCATTTTACTTCAAAGAGATTTCAATTCTTATCTTTGAACTTATTTTAGATAATTTAAGTACTTCATCATTTTTTTTTTAATGTAGGATAAAGTATAGAAAGATAAAGCGTACATCAAACATTCCTTGAAATGAGTCTTCATATTTACCGATAGTAAAAATAATAGCATAAATTGTAAATTGAAATCCTATATTCCATACTTTATATTACAATTAATAAAGAAAAGGTTGAAAGTTCTTACATAAAAAGTATAGTTAAATTACTAATTATTTTCATTTTATATATTATCGACTATTATGGGAAATACTAGTGTAATATACGATGAATTGAAATGGCTTTTATTATTACAATTAAAATTACAAGTTATTATTATTAAAAAGTTGTTAAAATTATTTCCTTTTAGAAAATGTAATATGGGAAGTATTAATTTAACATGCAACAAACACATCGAGTTTTGCACAATTTTTATCCCAATTAAAAATATGAATTAGAATTCTGAAATATTTTTTTTTTATGTCTACTTGTTATAAAATCATATCCTAAACAATTCAGTATGGAATATCTTAAAACATTGCTTGAGGCCTATTTTTTATTGAAATTCAAAATAAAAAGGTAATTTGAGGAAACAAACTATCTAATTTTAAATATACTACATTTCATAATAATGTACTTCTGTTCACATTCGCTAAAAGTCCAGTTAAACGACTTATAATACATCTTTATCGTTAATAAAAAAAAAATTCCAAATGGTAAATTAATTAAATATACAAATAATAACAAATATATAAATTAAAAAACAAATGTATTTCATATCAAGGAATATAAACAGTAAAAGGGGAAATATATTCGAGTCTGTATATGGAAAGCAATGGGCTACCTCTATAAGATTTTTGCTTATCTATATACATAAAGTAGAAAATATGTTTATTTATTTTATGCCAATTTGTTTGTCTGCTCCGTATACAAATCCACATTTTTTAACAGATACCCCCCCCCCCTCTCCCTTCAAATTTGGTACAGGTATTTTATACTTTAATGGTTTTTAACTACCCATGGTTTTCTAGTTTCTGGGACCAGGAATTTTCAAGATAAAAAAAATTAAAACGTACATAGAAAGAACATTAAGCAGACGATGTTTTTTCTTTTCCCGAAAATTTATTTGAAGGAAATTATATTAAATTATTTAGCAACGTAATTTAATCAAAAGTGTTTATACCTCAGACAATTTTTATTCAATTTATACGATTGAAATAATTAAAACATTAGTATAAAAATTACGGTCTTAGGATATAATATTACGGCATTTATTGATATTTTGAATTTTATATCAACTATTTTATTTTGGAAAATATTTTTCAAATTCATATATTTTCTATCGTGTTTAACTGATTGTTAAAAGATGATAACAATGGTGCAAGTATACCTCCTACCATTTCAGCGTCTTCATTTTGCCTTATGTTGAAATACGCTGCATGTCTTTTTGTAAATTTGTTTACAAACCGGACGAAGTTGCTTTATTCTTCGATCTGCCTGTGTAGATTACCTTGTATTAGGAAGAATAGAAATTCTTATATCTCATTTTAGGTAAATTAAATTAAATGTATTAATAGAATTTTTTGAAGAACAATATAATTTGGAATACTCCTAAAATTTGCACATATTTTAAATCACGCGCAAAACCCGGGTTGGTTAGGAAAATAAAACCCAAATAATTGCAAACGACAAAATAGAAGCCTTTCGTTTCACGCCTCCCTTATTCCATTTGGTTAATATTCAGAGATGAAACGAATGTAAAAAATAGAAAATATCCCCCCTTACCATATTGAACCAGGGCAAAAAGGGGGAATCGAAAATCGGGAAAAACAGCTGTAGGAAATCCTCCCAACATCCAGAGTGGAACCCCCCATTTGTTTTACTCGAATGCACTACAGGAAACGTACGGTAAAAATCCGGGTAAAGCTCGCATTTCCTCGATCGGAAGTTCAGCAAAAGCTATGTTTTCATTATTATATATATATATATATATATATTTTTTTTTAAATCTATTTGCATATTGGGTGGTTTGAATAAAATGTAGGGTATAGAATATGGTTTTGAAGTGGTAATGTGGAGATATGTAAAAGAGAGGGTTGTGAGCGGTTGAAAAAAGGGAGGGGGGATGACGTAGGATGAAGTGTGGCGTAATTTTTGAATATTTGAAAGAGGTATAACGAATCTAAGGGGGAAAGTTGGGTAGTATGTGTCGTATTATTTTGCATTGCCCTAATAAATTATATGTATACATATAAACGTTTAAAAAAATATATTTCTAAATACAAGAAAAGGCAAATAATTAAAAATAAGTTTAAAAAATTATAATTTGGGCATAGAAGGGAAAATATTAATTTATTTGATCTTTAATCCAAACTTTTTATTTATGTTACCTGAAACAAATAAAACAGATTGAGTCTGCAGAGAAAGATATTTTAACTGCAAATGTTTTTTCATTCTTAAATACAATCGTAGTTGCTCCTTATATACAATCTTACAACAATTACATTAAGATGAAATAAATGCGTTATCTGCAAAACTATAACTTATATATATGTCAAAATAAATAGAATCCACAAGAAAATAGAAAATATTCTAAAAAGGAAATTATACAATAAAATACGCCGTTGGATTCATTTGAAAAGTTAATTTAATATTGCAGCGAATTATTGATATAATTCCTTTTTGTAACATGTCAATATTATGCCAATATTGAACGCCAGTATACATGCCAATATTTATGCAAATATTGGGCCAATGTTGGAGGCCAACATTGAGAGATGCCAGACAATAGTAGGCCAATAATAGGCCAGTGTTGAATACTAAAATCGGGTCAATATTGGGGTACAGACATTTTGCAAATATTGCGCCAATATTGACTACCCCGATATGGTCAATATGCAATAATATATGTCAATATTATCCAGGTATAACCAATATTTAGCAAATATACATAAAACAGTACTTCAAATATTACATAAGAATTTTTAGTCAGCGTTTTAGGTATAGATTTAAATTTATAATTGAAGGATACGGATTTTAATGAGCAAATGAAAAGAAGCAATTTTTTCCAATGAAACATTCATTAGACTCATTAACAGTAGTCAGTTTTGAATCTCTTCATTAGGAGGCAGACACCCTATCAATTAATGCCAAAGGAGGTTAGCTAGGTAACTCAATTCGCCATAACGTATGTTCGTATTCGTCAGTGAAAGTGTAACACTTTGAAAATTATGCGCTCATGTGTACTTTTCTGATTAACTACTTGCTTTACGCCTTGCTAACTACTGTTTTTACTAATGTAGAAGAAAATTTTAAAAATAAATAAGAAATAATAACTAAGACAGATTAATTTTACTTAGTAAGTATATATATATATAAAATATTCATTACAGTGTGAAATTTATAATATACCAGTAATCACTCTGATAAGGCGCGAAGCTGCACTACAACGAGGATTCAAATATCACACCACAAAGGTAAATTGGTATATTGCTTCCATTCCCTTATCTACCTTTGTGGTGTGATATATATATATATATATATATATATATATATATATAAAAATAAATTATTAAATCCAAAGTTAGAATGTATGTAGTAACTCATAATACACTATTCCAAAATTTTCTACAAATACAAAGAAATATATATATATATATATATATATATTATAATAAAAGAGTTTAAATATAAAATACTAAGCATATGAAACTAGTATGTTTAACAATACACATATATTGAAAAGCGGTACAATTAAAAATACATCTACTTATTGCTCTAGTGCAGCGTATAAATAAGATAAAATTTATAAGTTATACAAATTAATTAAAGTAAAATTATTGCAGAAAAATAGTAAAGCATCCGTAACAAACAAAAGTATTTAAATACCAACCAGAAAAACTCAAGAAAATGTCAGAAACCACCCATTATATTTAAAACAAAAACTATGATTAATTTAAAACTAAGACTAATGAGGTTATGATTCCAATAAGTAAGATACCAATTAGCAAGAAAATCACTCCTATCTGAAACGGAACCCATATTCACAACGATATTTTATAAAAGCTTTTTAAAAAATTAAATAATACAAGAATAAACATAAAATAATTAAATAAATTATTAAATAAACTCTATTTCATATTTTGCGCTAATGCTGCTAGGAATTGAATAAATTTATAAAAATAATCAAAGTGTTTAAATATAAAATACTAAGCATATGAAACTAGTAAGTTTAACAATACAAATGTATTAAAAAACGGTACAATTAAAAATACATCTACTTATTGTGCTAGTGCAGCATATAAATAAGATGAAATTTATATGTAATAGAGATGAATTAAAATATAATTTTTGAGGAGAAAAAAAGCATCCATAACAAGCAAAAGTATTCAAATACCAACCAGAAAATTTCAAGAGAATGTCAGAAACTACCCATTATATTTAAAACAAAAATAATGATCTATTTGAAACAAAGTCTAATGAGGTTATGATTTCAATAAGTAAGATACCAATTAGCAAGAAAATCCCTATCTGAAATGGAACCCATATTCTCAATGATATTCTATGAAAGTTTTTTAAAAAGTTATATAATATAAAAATAAACATAAAATAATTAAATAAATTAATAAATAAACTCTATTTCATATCTTACGCTGATACTGCTAAGAATTGAATAGATTTATAAAAATAATCAAAGTGTTTAAGTATAAAATACTAAGCATATGAAACTAGTAAGTTTAACAATACAAATGTATTAAAAAAAGGTACAATTAAAAATAAATCCACTTATTGCGCTAGTGCAGCATATAAATAAGATGAAATTTATAAGTAATACAGATGAATTAAAATATACTTTTTGAGGAGAGATAAAGCATCCATAACAAGCAAAGCAAAAGTATTCAAATACCAACCAGAAAATTTCAAGAGAATGTCAGAAACTATCCATTATATTTAAAACAAAAATAATGATCAATTTAAAACAAAGTCTAATGATGTTATGATTTCAATAAATAAGATACTAATTAGCAAGAAAATCACTATCTGAAATGGAACCCATATTCTCTATGATATTCTATGAAAGTTTTTTAAAAAGTTAAATAATACAAAAACAAACATAAAATAATTAAATAAATTAATAAATAAACTCTATTTCATATCTTACGCTGATGCTGCTAAGAGTTGAATAGATTTATAAAAATAATCAAAGTGTTTAAATATAAAATACTAAGCATATGAAACTAGTAAGTTTAACAATACAAATGTATTAAAAAACGGTACAATTAAAAATGCATGTACTTATTGCGCTAGTGCAGCATATAAATAAGATGAAATTTATAAGTCATAATACAAGTAATAATAAATATAATACATATAAGTAATATTATAAGTAATAAGTAATAATACAAGTTATAAGTAATAATACAAGTAATAATACAAATTAAATAATACAAGAGTAAACATAAAATAATTAAATAAATTATTAAATAAACTCTATTTCATATCTTGCGCTAATGCTGCTAGGAATTGAATAAATTTATAAAAATAATCAAAGTGTTTAAATATAAAATACTAAGCATATGAAACTAGTAAGTTTAACAATACAAATGTATTAAAAACGGTACAATTAAAAATACATCTACTTATTGTTCTAGTGCAGCATATAAATAAGATGAAATTTATAAGTAATAGAGATGAATTAAAATAGAATTATTGAAGAGAAATAGTAAAGAATCCATGACAAACAAAAGTATTCAAATACCATCCAGAAAAATCTCAAGAAAATGTCAGAAACCACTCATTATATTTAAAACTAAAATATTAATGAAAAATGGAATATCAAATAATAGAATGAACGTGATTTAATAGTAAAATCTTCAGAGAGCTACTACTATACATCAGCTTTAATTAACACATTCTATTTATATATTTATTGACCACATTATATTTATACATTCTATATATTTATTGACCTGTTACTGTGAACAGAAAGTCAATAGTAGCTCCTATTTGTTACAAATGGAAATTGACTGATAAATTTGTAAAACTAAAAAGAATTGAATAAATTGAAATAATAGAGACTTACACGTGTGTAGAAGTTATAGTAGTTAAACCATCCAACATAATGTGCAAAGAAGATGTTGCTAACCCTAATGAGTAATGTCCATGTTGCCATTCTTATAAATTGTAAATAGTAAATCCATTCTAAAATATTAGAAGGTATAAAAACCAGATAAACTGCGTTCAAAATACAAGTGCCTATTAATACATATAGATAAAAATGATAATCATTATTAACCCTATAAAATGAATTAAAGAATTAATAAAATATGTATCGAATAGACAATCTAATATTAATCGATTATAGAAATTCGACAAGGCCTTTCACTGATTCCGTGCATCTATTTCCAGGTAAAATTCACTGTTAGATGATGAATGTATAACAAAATGCGTAATAATAGAAAATATAACCATAAGTATCAGTTAGTTAATAATAGGGAATAAATGATGAATAATTAAAATTCTATAGTGATTTAGACATAATAAAGTGCATTAACAACACTGTGTTATCCTAAACATTTTTACTATACTATTAACCAAATATAATGTATAAAAGTATCATTTGCTAGTTTGAATAAGGTTTTTAAATGTAATTGATGAAACGTCTTATCTGATAATCTATAAATTCGAAACAATTGATTTTTAATGATGTTATGAAAAATTTGAACCGAATTACAAGAAGTAAAAGTAATGATTTATTGATAAGATTTTACTATTACATCACTTTCATTTTATTATATGATATTCCATTTTTCTTTAATATTTTTCTTTTAAATATAAAGGCTGTTTCTGACATTTTCTTGAGTTTTCTGGTTGGTGTTTCAATACTTTTGTTTGTTATGGATGCTTTACTATTTCTCTTCAATAATTATATTTTAATTTATCTTTATTGCTAGTGTATATATATATATATATATATATATATATATATATATATATATATGTATATATATATATATATATATATATATATATATATATATATATATATGTGTATATATATATATATATATATATATATATATATAAATATGTAATATAAATATGAAAGTTTAAAATACCAGAAATCACACGAATAAGGCGCGATGCTGCACTACAACGTGGATTTGAATATCATATCAGAAAAGTAGACAAGTAAATGGAAGCAATATACCAAAGTATGGCCGGGGGGGTTGTGACCCCCCACTCCCCGGTTAAGCAAGCTTTTCGTCTAGACAACACTCCCGGTAGCCGATATATTGCACAAGAATATATCGGCTACCGGGAGCTACCGGGAGCAAGAATATATCGGCTTCTTGTGCAATATATCGGCTACCGGGAGTGTTGTCTAGACGAAAAGCTTGCTTAACCGGGGAGTGGAGGTCACAATCCCCCTGGCCATACTTTGGTATATTGCTTCCATTTACTTGTCTACTTTTCTGGTATGATGTATATATGTATATAAATCCTTTTTTGCAAACATTTAGGCCAAAAGAAAAGGTTTTCCATTTAAAATTCACAAGATAATCATTTTTAACTCATGTATGAGTAAACAGGTATAAAAAATTTTTAATAAATAAATTTCACAGGATTTTTAGGTTATGTGAAGATACACAATATAGTAATCATCTAGCAGATTTATTTCGATACTGTAAGGCTGAATCATATCCTGTTAATTTTGTTAAATATCACTTTAGAAATTTTGAATTCTTTTTATAATAAGTTATTTATTGCTTTAGTCAAATTTGTAATTGCTATTGTATACTTTAAACATTAAAATATTCTTTGAGATTGCATTGTCTTTGTGATAAGTTTTGGATATTATATAATTGTTAATTATTATTTATTATTTAGTATAATTTATAAACATATTTTTCTTTATATCTCTAATTTTTGGGTTTGAAACATGTTTATTTGTTTATCTATTGTCCACTGGTTAAACATCTTATTCAGGAGTTTTTCCTATAATTCACAGATGGCGCTCTCTAGTATTCTTTCATATTTCATTCTAGGATAGAGCAACGAAATATTAGGCGTCCTGAATAATGGTGAAGTAAGGTATGATTTTTCTTTCTTTCTGAATCCTTGTGGAATGTTGGATAGATTACTGATATGTTTGCTATATGCACTCTCATCCTCTTCTTTCCATTTGACTAATATTATTTTTTGTTAATTTTTGTTATTTCCATTTATGTTTCTGCCTGGTAATGTGTCGGATCTTTTGACGATATTTCGGCCATGTGGCTGTATTGTTGAGCGAAACACATTTGGAACATCTGTGGATGCAAAAAGATCCTTAAAAAACTAGATCTACAGAGGTTCTATCCAATTTCATTTTTTCGGACTGCATCTTTTCTTTTATTTTTTGTCATTTTAATATTTTGAACCTCCAGATTTTGATAATCTTTTGATGTTTGAACTTGATTTGTATGTATCGCTCTTGAATGTTGATAAATTCGTGTGTATTATTGATAATTTAAAATTAAGATCATTTTGCCTTATTTGGTAGCATTGCTTTCCTTTTGTTAGATATTTGCTTTCATATCCTCTTTACTTAATTTTCCTCCGTATTGTTTTTGAATCAGGGTATGACACTGATCATGTTTAAATTAGTCTTATAATTTTTATTTATTTTATCTTTATTATATATATATACTTACAACATATTTGGAATTTTATTATACATTTCAATTTAAATGAAAATAACTGCAGTACAGAAGTTAAAAGCACTAATATAGACATCATTCTGGATTTAATTAAACTCAGAGCCGCAAAATATAACGTAACACTTGACCCAAGAAATCATATTAAAAAATCAAAAGAATTTTTTATCACAACATTCAAGAATAAAATGTTGGAAAGTACTCCCTTCAACTATATATTACATAATATAGAAGAACGTCTTCCTTTGCTTAATCTAAATATCAAGATAACCTATCGCTTTGTAAGAACCAACGGAAGAAAATTATTCAACTATAATAAATTATGTAAAAATGTGGCATCATTAAATATTGAAACCTGTCAATGTCATGAAAATATACACTGTGATCCCTACCACAAGCACATAATTACTGGAAACTTGGATTTTATAAAAGACAATAAACTCAAAAACTTATTACAACTCGGTACTAAGTACCGTATACAAGAATTCAATAATATTTATAATGAATTCAATTACGATCTAGAAACTTTCATATACAAGATGGCAGTCAAACACAGTTTACCTGTATAAACTTTTAACACATGGAAATATGCCTTTTACAGTGCTTTTTGCCAATACTACCCGAGAAGCAGCAAGGATTTTAGGAATTCTCAAGTTCCGTCATCAATCAAGCAATATAATGAAGAATTCGTATTAACATACACCGACAAAATAGTATCGAATTTTGCATTCACATGTAAAAAATTCTATGTTGATACTTTAACCCAATGCTATAAGGATAGTGCCATGTATGCCTTAATTCCAAGCAACGAATCGATCATAACTAAAAGAATAAGAGCACTATATAAACGAATAGGTATGGATATAAAATCAGAAAAATTTCCATACTTGATCCTCATTCCCAAGTTACACAATAAAACCCGTCAAGTTCCGAACAGTAACAGTGGGATGCGGATCATACCTGGAACAAGCAAATAAAAAACTTCTGAATTTACTCCAATACGTTATGACTGATATTAAGGGGCAAAACTCCATTATGTTAAACAAGAAAGATCAATCATGCTTAAAGCATTGATTATGAAACACTTTCCAACTTCAATGCAATTTTATTTAAAAAAGTCGAAAATGCAATACATTCCTAAGTAATATTTAAAAACTTATCATAATACTACGATAATTTATTATATTTGAAAACTTCATCGAAAACAACTGAAATAAATTCAAATGACGTCATAGAAAAAATAACACGCCTGGATCTCTCTATAAAAGCAGGATTTCATTCATAACTTTCTCCATTTCATTCATCACAATACTATAATAATTTATTTTATTTAAAAATTAAGATCATGGAGCTACAATTCATAAACTTTATGCTTAAAACTTCATCGAAAACAATCGTCCTTCTGTTTATAAAATCAATTAATATTTCATTCATATCAGCCATGCAGACTCCATGGACTGAATTATTTTGTGTTAAAGAAATACAGTAATTCTAATACAACTCATTCTACATATTTTGCTGTTTACATTTTACATAGGTGAAAAATAGGCTTAGTTGTAGAAATAATCAAATTTGAATGAGAATTTAAACTCAAATATATTGTCATTGTGTTGTTTTAGTATGTAGATGCACAGAATTTAAGCAAAAATAAAGTAGTTTTAGGACGGATACAACACTCAATATGAATTAAAAAGAACTTTAAAAAATCACGATTTTGAAACAAGATGGATGCCATATATCATTTTGAAGTGGGTCATGTGATCGTTTCATATCATGGTCACGTGATCGTTTCATATAAGAGGTGTAATTATTATTTTAATTTTTATTTAAAAAACTACTGAATATATTTCGCTGAATTTTTTTTTATATATTTTATAGAATAATTTGAATATTATCCAAAATTTTCGAAGCAATTTGTGAATTTTAAATCCGCTTAAAAAATGTTTGAAAAATTAGGTCTCATAGGGCTCAATGTATTTCATTTTTTCAACCCGGGTTCAATCCAAAACTAATTGGGGATATTATTCATTTATATTCCCATAGATCCTACAGACCGTCTGAACAACATACTAAAATTTCATTTTGATTAAGTCATTTTTACGGCAGTTATCGTGCTAACGGACAGACAGACAGACAGACAGACAGACAGACAGAATGAACAAAGTCATAAACACTTTTCAACTTTGTTGTAAAGTGTTAAAAACGGACGGGAATTGATAGACCGACTGAAATTTTGCCATAAAGATTTGTACTTCAGAAGCTACGATTTCCGGGATTTGTTTAATAACATCGATTTAACAAACCTCCAAATGACCTTGAAAGAATTGCATGAGGAATACAATTTAAAACCATATATAACTTTTAGAAGATATTTGGATTTTGTCGAGTTGGTTTTGAAAGAAAACATACTCTATGACGGTATGCATTACTACAAACAAGTCAAGGGCATACCCATGGGTGGAACATGTTCATCAATATTGGCAGATATTTATCTATCCAAATATGAACGAGGAACCCATATATTATCGGAAATACCTTATTTCCGTTACGCTGATGATGTGATAATAGGGGGTTATGAAAACACCCCAAACCTAGATTTTGCATTCTACCCAAAATGAATTAAACTTAATTGAAAATCCAATCAATGAGGATGGATCGACAGACTTCTTGGATTTATCAATAAGAAATTTTGTCTATTATAGTAAGATTTAATAATATCCCAAGTTACTTTATATAGATCTTTTATGTCAATATTGTTGAAAAGGTCCTTAAAGTCATACGTTTTAAATCCCAAAATATTAATCGTATCCAACTTTTGAATTAATTGATAACTGTTATTAATAATATGAGAAGTTGAATTATCATTTATATTAGAGATGATTTTATTAAGAATTACCAATAGAGATTTACTAGCAACAGTTGCATATGATTTATGTCCTATAGTTACAGATCTAAAAGAGATAGGATTTTTATGAAATTTTGGGATATATTTACTGAAAATTATGTCATACAGATTTCTATCTAGACAATTTGCAATTAATTCCTAATGAAGCCACTATTAGTAATATTAATTTTTTGGATTTAAATCAAATTATTGAACCTACTAATGGAATAGTTACTAATTTATATGATAAAAAAGAAGACTATTTTAATTTTAACATTAATGAAATATTACCATTTAATTCCTGCAATTCGATTCAATTATTTAGAAATATTATACTTAGTCAACTTTTTAGAATTTATAGATTATCAGAAAAAAAATTTCATGATATGCATATAAATAATCAAAAAATTACCAGCAAATTATATAAATATCCAGCATATTTAGTAAATGGTAGAGTTAAAAAGTTTGGATTAACTGAATATTCTTGAATTCTCTTCTTCGTATCTTATATTAGCCAGACATCAACATTCTATTGAATAAACTTTACATTGTATTTACATCCCCTTACACATTAGCCTCACTGTTTTCGATTACGCTATACGCCCCATTATTTTGTAGCTCTTACTGTAGAATATCGCCTTTTAAAGCTTTTTCATATTACTGTTACTTATTTCTCATGATTGACAACAGTAGTTCTTTACTTTTATAATTTGCGATTGGCAACACTGATGGTGTCTTCATTCTGGGCTCCACTGGTAAGGACATATGCAGAGTTTTTTTACTCAGGTATTCTTGTTCCCTTTATAATTTTTCCATCTTTATATATGTAGTCCAAGTTATTAGTGTTTATAGATATAATCTATCTTTAATATCAGAAACACACATTTTGTGTTCATTTTGATTAAATACCTGGACTTGAAGAAGAGTTTTTCAAAATGAACAATTCATTTACTTAGTCATAGTGTATATCCATGTGTAAAGTTTCAATGCTTGCATTTTATTTGATTTTCAATTATCGATTCCATTCCATTGATATTTGTTGATCATCTACAGCTTGATGACTAGAAATTTGCATTTTATTTTCCATTTGATTGATGGTTCTCTATTTAATGCTTATTTTTTTTAATGTAGGCATATTTTCAAGTTAGGGACTTTTGAGTTACAACTTCTCTCTATTCTATCATTGGATTTTCAAACTATTATATATATATATATATATATATATATCTGGAGGGCCTGGAGGGCCTGGAGTGTGATTTCCCAAACCCCTATTTTTTCCGCCCCTAGGAGAGTGAATCGAAAATTCAGATCCATTATGTTATATCACATGATCGATACTCTAAATATAAAAAGATTCATTTTTTTAGGTCACGGGGGGGGGGGGGGCGGACGGTTATAGAAGGTCTCTAAAGATAAAAACTTGCTAGAAAATTATCATACAGATGAGTTGGTCCTGTAGTCCTTACAGTTAGTATTGGTTTTATTTTTCGTGTCAACAATACTGTAATAATTTGAAAGCATCTCTAAATTAACCAAAACGTTCACCTTCTTACGGATGTCATTTAATACGAGTAAAGGTTTTGAAATCTATGTTTTGCCGCACAAGATACGGCGGAAAAACTCCATTCATCCCATTTTTACTCCAGATTGCAGGCACTCAAGAAGAAGAGAGTGTCATGTTGATACCACGACCGAGCGTCAGATAGCAAACGACTCAATCTGTCCACAAACAGGTGTAGCCAAGATAAAAATATTTCTCGCCGATAAAATGGTGTATGAAGAGGGTCGATACACATACCCATCACAGGTGCTTCTATCAGATGGAACTTTTATATAATAGATGTTATCGGAATGAATCTATGTAGTTTCTAAAGTGATTTAAATAGAAGTGCTAAGAACAAAGTGTTAAATTATGGTTTAAAATATTTAGGGAGGCTTTATTCAACTTTCTCAATACAATATATTTAATACCAGAACGAATAACTTGACGTCACCCGGATCCGGATTCTAAATTGACGAATGCTACGTAAATAATACAGATACAGATAATAACACCTCTCAGTTTTTCTTTTTACTTTCCTTATATACATAATGTATAAGGAAAGTATTGTGACGGAGTCGAAAATTCGAATTCGAGTTTTCGACGGGAGAGCACGTTTCAAGCATCCCTGATCACGAATCAAACATTTTTGAAGTGATGTCTGTGTGTGTGTGTGAAAATATGCGTGTGTGTGTGTGTCAATGAGTCTGTGGAGACGATAACTGACGAACGAATGGACCGATTCGAACCAAATTTGGTACAAAAATCACAATCCATAAACACTGAAAGTCTATTGTTTTTATACGCAATCGAATGTTCAGAACTCCTCTAAATTTTCGAATGAAATTTTGAAAAAATCGTCAAAAAATCAAAACCACTAATAATGTTACGAAAATAGACATTTCATATGTAATTTTTCATTAGAAAACGATTGGCATAAAGTTTAGAACGCTAACATGAACCGTTCTCGAGATATTGCACATTTTTCAAAAAAATTATCAAAAAGTCATAAAATAAAAATAAAAATCCTATTGAGAAACATATTCACTTTTCATATGTAATACCATACGATAAATTGGGTGACATCATTCTCGTGGATCTAGCTCGTTCCATTCATGAAGAAATATACTTTGAGTAATACGTTTGTATTTGAACGCCAATAGTCATTTGTCTGCTGTAAGGATAACTTATTTCTTCGTCCATAACGCTTGGCGAGATTTGGTTTGGGGAGATGGGGGGGGGGGGGCTTTTTTTTAATATATAATATATTTTTGTTATTGTATATTTTAAAGTAAAAACTAAATTCTAAATGTACTCGATAAATTTATATTTTTCAAGACATCACAAACAATACTGTCAAATTAACTACCATATGAATAAGTACAGTAGACTTTGGACAAAGGATAAGAAAAACTTGAGCACACATAGCCCAATAATACAACATACAACTGTTTCGAGGATACGTTGGTTCCCCTTCGTCAGTGCATTCCTCTTTTGGACTTCGTGGTTTGTTGGTTCTCTTGAACTGACGAAGGGGATTTAGCGTATCGTCAAAACAGCTGTATGTTGCCTTATTGTGTTATTTGTGCTTTTATACGCTGCTGAAGTTTTTCTAAACTAGCATATAGCTATATTTTACCATTTGTAGAGACATTCAGACCCCCGTAATGGCGTGTGGGCAAAACCGATGACATGTTTTAAAAAGTAATATAATCAAGTTATTTTAATTATATAAATTCTAAGTTCAAAAGAATTGCATTTTGTACAAAGTACATTAAAGAAATGATTGTATTCAACTAACTAGGGTGCATAATTTTTGCTTTGTAATATATATATAGTGTAAAAAATTTATTAAAAAAAATCTGCATAAGCCGTAATTGTTTTCATACCATAAGTATCGTTAATAATAAAACTATCTCATGGAAACATTTGTCACTTTTTATGGCAATTTATCATACAGTAGAATAAAAATGATGTATAATAAATACATATTTGCTGCAAAAATTTATTGAAATTAGCAAAACACTTTAGCATTTCCTTGAAAAATATTTATAACTTACAATACTGTAAGAAACTCTGCATTTGAAAATATTTAATGCGTACGTACATTAAGTAAATTTTTGAGTGGCGTATTAATATAATTGCGGCGCGACGGGTGATGCAATTCTACGTACATATTGTATGATGTATCGAAATATGAAAATGTTTTGAAATCCATGGACTTCTGAACCGACGTTTAATTTACAGCATACGTTTTAGAAAAATTTTAGTGTATACACACACAACATATATATTATGAATGACGCATCAGTATATAAAAAAATATATTTATATAACTGAACATCACCGCTCTATGACATGCAATACATCAGAAATTTCAATCCACTGGGCTTCTATATCGAAATTTGGCTGTTAAACCGCGCTAAATCGAGTTTCGCGCTAATCGAATTCACTCTAATCGGAGGATTGTTGCACTAACATTTATTAGATAAAAAATGGAATATTTGGATACATCAATATTTTTATATACCTTGAAATTGGAAAGCTTTAAACTGAAAAACAAGTTTAAACAATTTTGGCATTAGAGTGGAAACGTCCTTGATCAGAGATTTCTGCAGATATATCAGGCAACCCAAACTCAGTCAATTCGAGTATTACTGCGCCTATTATTCGAAATAACTGTATAAAACGTTCTCTGTGTAAATGAAAGAAGGGTGGCGCAGTCAAACTTTTTCTCCAACTGGCGCTTGATCCTCTAAGATGCGGCGCATTGTTCAGGAAAGACAACTCGAAATGTCTATCCGCGCAGGAAATACGAAATTGAACTAAACGGCACATTCTATCGCTGTAGCTTGGGTAGACGCTTTTGAGCTGCGGGATTTCGCTGTTCTTAATCATTTTGTTGCCGCACACATAGTGTTTATTGTCTGAGGATTATGGAAAGTCATTTTAAAAGTTAAAAGCAAATTTGATTTAAGAAATCAAATATGCTAAAAATGTATATCAGAAAATTTTGTATTGAAATCTGTATTTACTATTAAAAAAAGCTCTTATAGTTTTCGAGTAATCGTCTTGTCAAGTTGAAAAAGAATTGAAAATTTTCCGTTTTTCAAGTTTTTTAATGCTTATATCGCAAAATCTAAAGGAGCTAGCTTTAAACAATAAACAATAATTTGTAGCTCTTTGAAAGCCCTATAAGTGTATATAATTAAATTTGGGATCGAGCTCTATTGTTTTGAAATTTTTTTTTTTTAAAAATGTTGTTTGAACGAGTTTTCTTTTTTTCTCTTTATTTATATGTTTTCACTCGAAATATCTTCGAAACTATAAAAGATAAATATAAGTAGTAAGCAACAAAAATATATATGAAGAAATTTAGATTCTAAATTTAAGGGATCTAAAATACCTCAAAACAGCTGTATGCTGCATTATTGTTGCTATTTGTACTTATATACGTTGTTCAAGTTCTTCTTATCTAAATCTGTATTTATTTTTAAAAAAGCTCCTTTAGTTTTTGAGTATCCGTTTTGTCAAGTTGAAGAAGAATGAAAATTTTATTTTTTCAAGTCTGTAATTCTTAGATCTTAAAAACTAAAAGTGATAGCTATATACAATAACTAATTTATAGCTATTTGAAAGTCCTATAAGTGTATATAATCAGATTTTGAATCGAATAATTTTTTCTTTCGATATTGCAAGAGTTGAGTTTTATTTTACAAAATGTTATTCGAGCAAAACCATTTCGGCTCCATTGGACTGGAGCCACTGTCGGCTTTTTTAATAAATTCCACAGAAAAATGCAACCAGGGTTCTACTGAAATAAAAGAAAGATTCAAAATGTCTCTAATTTATTTCCATTGTAATTTAATTATTATATTTTATTTTATTTATAACTTTGTTAAAATATGTAGCATGAAATTTTTCATTTGTTAATCTTGGTCCTTGACTTTATACCTCACTACATTATTTTGTCACGTTTTTCACCACTGAATACATTTAAGGTTACTTAGCACCCAATTTAGACCGGAACCCAGTGGGGGAGGCATCCACAGGGACCGTACCCTCCTTCCCCTACCACCAACCTCTCGGAAGGACTTTCGGACCCACATGTTTAATGTGATCGTACTCCGCATGAACACGGCGGCAGTTTTGGCAGTGGCTGGAATCGAACCCGGGCCTACCGAGTGCAACTCCAGCGCGCTAGTCAATGGGCTACCGCGCCCGCAGGGGGGGGGGGTGAAATTTCTGACGAAAACATAACAATATGTTTAAAATAAAAAGCATTTATAGTTGATCAATAATTATAATATTTTATATACGTATACACCTCACAATGCATTTAGAAATACATTAAATGCCAAAAGTTGATAAAAACATGTTACTTTAGAAGATGACCTAAAACATATATAAAGAATCGAAATTTCGAGGAGCAGGTCCCAAGCCCCATCCCCCTCCCCTGTCTACTTGTAACCCAACTTTCACCCTCAAGCTCCTCTGTGAAACTACCAAAGACAGTTACATAACGGAATCCATAATGAGTAGAACTCTAGTTCTTAAATAGAAACAGGTTCTCGACCTCTAATATGACCGTAACACTACTTGTATTTA
Source organism: Amaurobius ferox (assembly GCA_951213105.1). Classification (NCBI taxonomy): domain Eukaryota; kingdom Metazoa; phylum Arthropoda; class Arachnida; order Araneae; family Amaurobiidae; genus Amaurobius; species Amaurobius ferox. Next base: position 73,160,861 of record OX578149.1, on the reverse strand, counting down.
CTTTTATTTATTAAATATAAAGTTCCACACTTAACTAGTGTCAATAACACAGGGTCAAAGATGTCTGGTCACATAAAACATTTTGAAAAAGTACAACAAATATTAGGGCATTCCCCGTATTAATATTTCGCCCGTAATAGAAGCTGAACACCAGCCAAATGCCTGTGATCTTGGCAATTAGAGGGAAAGGGGGGGGGGTCACTTTATAGGTCGTGCTTCCTTCCTCGATGTCGAACCCGAAACCGCTCATTTGTGAACGACACCTGCCACGTTCTACGGCTTCCACTGCACTAAAGCTGACATTTGTGTAAGACTCGTTGAATTTCGACTCACGTTTAATTGTCGTTTAGGACGATATTTTTCCAGTTCCTTGTTGAAGGGATATAGAAACGTAATTTAGATCCAAATTACCGTGCGCGTGGCAGGAAAGCACGACTTCAAAGTGCCCGCGGCTTATCTATTAGTCTTGAAGCCTTAAAACGTTATATGTTTCCAAAACAGAGAATATTTCATTATTTTGTCATATATTATCAAGTACTACATGTTAAGCCCGTTACATGATGGACAACGATTATGCAAAAGATTACCTTCTATCCACTCGCCTGCAACATTTACGCTTCTAAATTCTCCGAATATCACACATTCCTCTCGATCCATGTCATCATACAACTCGATTCCGAGTGATTCTCAATCTTTTTTGTTCAGAAGAACACTGAAATATTTCGCAAAATCTCATTGAACTCCTTTCTGGCAGACCCACAATTGTTAAATTAAAAACCTTAATAAATTTGACTTTTTTTTTACTCTATCACAAAACAAATTCTCGCCTGAGGAACATTGATTGGGAGTCACTTGCCTAACAAAACATAATTACTATACCATTCCCTAACACAAAGGAATTAATTTACAATATCTTAGATTTCCCCCTCCCCCATTGGAGCCCATAGGGGAGGGTACTTATCCCCTGTGGCATTGATAACTCCACTTATCTGTTGACCGCTGAAAACACATATTCATTCAAGTAAAGAAGTGAAATTCCAGCCTTCACATGAATTAATTGTTTCCTGATTTAAATGCATATTTTTATTTACATGTTAAAACTCTAATATTTACAAAGCATATATACAATCACTAAATAAAAAATAATTTTTAATTGTCCAAAATAGTATCAAAAGAAAAAAGTTCTTAATTTATTTTTGTTCAGATTGTCCAAAGGGGATAGACAAGGAACATTGCGAAGAATAAAAAATATAGGAAGAGATAAAAAAAAGTGTTCATCAAAGCTTTCTAACATTGGGGGGGGGGGGGGGGGGGATCGCTGAGGATTAGCCTATCATCTGTGAATGCCACTAAGTGGGCGATTTCACCGTCTTTCAGGATCGAAGATTTTGTCTTGTCCTTATTTTGGACCAGTGCATATTTGCCAAACTCACAACATTAAAATCATTCAATAAGTAAAAAAAAAAAGCTCTTGATGAAAAGTATTCTGGCCTATGTTGGAGGGGTGTGTGTGTGACATCATGCCTTTACACCTCGCTCTTGCTTGGTCAGATCATCTGGGTGGCAAGTGGGCAGCCTCGAGCACTGGTAGCTATTTGGTTTTGGTAAACTCTTCCACCTTAATGGCTTGAGGGGCGCGGTAGCCCATTGGTTAGCTCGCTGGAGTTGCACTCGGTAGGCCCCGGTTCGATTCCAGCCGCTGCCAAAACTGCCGTCGTGTTCACGCGGAGTACGATCACGTTAAACATGTGGGTCCGTAAGTCCTTCCGAGAGGTTGGTGGTAGGGGAAGGAGGGTACGGTTCCTGTGGATGCCTCCCCCCACTGAGTTCCGGTCTAAATTGGGTGGCACTTCCCGGCCGTCCAAACAGTTACCTTACACCTTTCTAGTAGGTCGGACGGTCTGGGTCTCAACCTTAATGGCTTGAGGTCTAACCGAGGTCAGAAGTCCAGTGTTTGGTCCCTCATTGACCACAGTAAATTTTGTCATAAAGTTTGTACTTTAGATAAGGTTATGTCATTTCTCCACAGTTTGTACCTCTGTCAATCCCTCCACTAAGTTTGAAAGTTCGTAATTTTTTTGTAACATCCTCTTTCTGGACGTACGAGATCACAAGGGTAGGCATTAAGTTAGTCGATGTTGTATGTCTTCTTATTGATTTTGTCCCCCCCCCCCCAAAAAAAAAAAAAAAAAAAAACTAGTATGGCAGCTCATGGACACCCCTCTAAACATACTTACCACCAGAAAAGTAAAACTATTTTGAATCAACAGTATTAAATTAATAATTCCTACTAAGAGATAGGGATTATCAAAGACGAAACTTCATGTTCCGAGATATTGAATTATTGTCGATTTGGTCGCCACAGACGCCAAAGTATTGCTAAATTTATCGTCAACTGAGACACGAACATAAAAACAAACAGACAGAGATAACTTTTTTATATAGTAGTTTTTTAATAAAATACACGTTTTGAAATCACATTTTGTACAACTTCTACTTACGTATTAGAGGTATGCATAGACTCGGGCCTAACCAACGGACTTAAGATCAGTCCTATCCACAGGCCAGGTCGGGACAGATTTCTCTTGAATTTTTCCTACACTGGGTTCTGGCTTAATTTAAAAAATGGGCTGGGCTAGACCGACCGGATCGCGCTATATATATTCGATGTTTCAATAATTTATGAATAAAATTTAATAAAGTATAAGAATTTTTCTGTGGGTTCCAATTATGTAATAACAATTGTTAAAAAACTCTAACTTTTAACATATAGCTATTAGCACAAAAACAGCTTGAAGTTGTGTTTTTGACACATTTGAATAAACATCGTTCCAAGCCGGACCTTCTGTGGACCGAGTGAGTTCGGATTCTACAACTGAAAGTGTGTACGAGGTCGGGCCCGATAGGGTTCTAGTACTGTTAGATCGAACCTGTGAAAAATCAAAAATTTCAGCCTATGAAGACCCCTAGTACATGTATATATATGTGTCTGTTATAGGGACAGATACAAAAACTCAAGAACGAATGCATATATCAATATGATATTTTATATTTAAATAGATAATTTAAAAAAAATTAGGTATAATTTATAATAAACTAGATCACAGTGTAAAAAGCATGCGACGGTAAAATAGGAAGTACTATATATTTTTATTACTCCCCAAATATTTTTAGGGACTTTAAAAACTTCTATAATTCATTGTCGCTACGTTATTAAAGGACACTATCGAAATAGAGCGTAAGACTCCATTCAGCTTTCTCATCTTTTCAAATTTTATTGTTGCTTGTCTAAACCGATAAACTTCTAATTATGTCAGTGCCTCTATGGGAAATGGAATATGAATCTTAATTGGGCTTACTTATACTTCATATTCCATATTGCTTAGGTCTATATTTGTATCATAATTAGTATCAAAGTACAAAAAATTATTTTTGCATCAGAATTTACGCGTGTTATTCTTTTAAATTTCCTTGTAAAATCTCAGAAAATTGTTTTTTTTTTCAAGATGGCAACAGGTCTGCTATACTGATGAATAGAATGCATTAAACCAGTGATTCTTAACCTTTTTTGCGCCATGCCCCACCTCGAAACTTCAAAAATTTTAAGGACCCTCATTAATATACATGACTACGGTGTTGCAAGGTGGAAACCCCAGGCCGTCCGACTCATCCAGAGGACATGAGCAACTATTTGGACGACCGGGGTGTTGCAAGGTGTAACAAATTTTTCAAATTAACAAAAAAGTAATTTAATACATAATACCACTTTATATTTACAATATTGGGTAAAAATACTGCAAATTCAAAGTAGGCCTAACATCCCTAACTCATCAGACTCAAGAAAAAAAATCCATTAAGATTGATTATCTCAAGTTAGTGACATCCTTGAGTTTGGTGTTTACTACTTTCTTTGTTTCAAGCACCAATTTAGTTAGTTTCAGCCTTGCATATCCTCATTTTGTGATATCCAGGTGATTTCTTTTTCTTCTATCCATTTCATCAAATATGAGGATGAGAATGGTAACAGTAGCTCTCTTGCCAAACCAGCTAAATGAAAAAGCATTTTCAACAAAAGTCACAGCTAAATTAAAAATATTTTTTTATTGTACTATTTTTAAATTACCCCCTATACAGGGTGTCCCAAAAAGATTGAAATGGACTTTAATTCTTTACCTGTTGGAGATAAGTGGGCAATTTAAATTGCAAAAATATTGAAAGTAAGGTAGGAAATAAGACTACGTTAATGAAATAGTCCTCCCATTAATTTTCAAAAAGTTACACTTTTAAAATTTTTATACCACCCCCTTACCCCATTAAACAATTGGGTCAATCAGAAAACTTTTATTTTTAATGCAACAAGATCATTAAAAAAAACCGCATATATGTATCTTTAAAATCAAGTGAATTATGATAAAGGAAAAAAATCTGACATAATCCACTTTTCCTTACCATGTGAAAGGCTGTTTCATTAGTGAAAATAGGGATCATAAACAAATTGGCAATGGAAATTGTTTAGATCAAAAATACGTTAGTATGTGTCAAAATTTTTTATCACAAATTCATCTAAATAAAGCATTACACAGACAGAGACCATATAAAGCAGTGGTAGTCACTACGCGGTTGGGTATCCTATGTATTATCATCCAGTTTTATCTTTTTTGTGATATGTCACAAATTTACATTTCTAATTTAATATACGGTTCCTATTCACAATGTTCAATTTTCAATTAAATATAACTCGCTCAATTTTAAAGATACAGATATGCGGGTTTTTTTAATGATCTTGTTGCATTAAAAATAAAAATTTTCTGATTGACCCAATTTGTCTAAGGGGGTCGTATAAAAATTTAAAAAGTGTAACGTTTTGAAAATTAATGGGAGGACTATTTCATTAACGTGGTCTTATGTGCTACCTTACTTTCAACATTTTTGCAATTTACATTTTCCACTTATCTCCAACAGGTAAATAATTAAAGCACATTTCAATCTTTTTGGGACATCCTGCATATTTAAATTAACCCCTGTGGGTGTGTGCCCCACGTTAAGAATCATGGCACTCGACTAATGTGTGTTAATATATGTTATTTTAATACCTTTACATCAATCGCATGTAGTTCAAACTATCAGTTTCTAGCATTAACTATATTCATTATACCGAGAGTTATCCTGTTTCTCCATGCGAAATAATGCTATTTCGAATAGTTCGAGTTCTAATCACGAGAATTATAAAAAAATTCTGTCTAGTTCTAGTTTTTATACAGATATGTAAAAACTTGAAATTTCATAGGCGTACAAATATTCGTCTTGAGTTAGCGTATCCACACCTCAGAGACATATAAGCATTTACACATACACAGATGTATTTTATACATACACACATAGGTACGCAAACACCCACACAGACAAGGACGGCTTTCCAAACGTATTCAAAATGGGTTTAAAAGATCATTCAGCGTGCTTATCTATTGAGGTCTTAAATTTTAATATGTTCGGACAAACGATACATTCTCTATACAATAGTATGTGAAAGTTAACATTTGAATAATCCTCACTAATATAGAGCATGATGAATATAATGAGCATGTACAAATTTCCCTGACTTTTTCCTTACATTTTAAATTTCCCTGACTTTCCCCTGGTTTTCAGACTTTCCAGAATTTTCGCTGATTGCTTGAGACTAGAAGTTTGCATAGGCCGAAATTTCAGACTTTAACCTGGCTCCGGTCCGAGACTACAATGAAACCCGTGCAGAGCCCATTGAAATTTTCAAATGTAGAACTCCAGCTTCATCCTGGTCTGAAACGATGTTTATCCATGTGTTAAACATTTATGTTTACAAAGATCAAATCAGCAAAATGTTTTAATGTATTCTATTAAATTTCATTAAAACATTTCCAAACATTCACTACATCTGGCCCCATGGGCGCGGTAGCCCATTGGTTAGCGCGCTGGAGTTGCACTCGATAGGCCCGGGTTCGATTCCAGCCGCTGCCAAAACTGCCGCCGTGTTCATGCGGAGTACGATCACGTTAAACATGTGGGTCCGAAAGTCCTTCCGAGAGGTTGGTGGTAGGGGAAGGAGGGTACGGTCCCTGTGGATGCCTCCCCCACTGGGTTCCGGCCTAAATTGGGTGGCACTTCCCGACCGTCCAAACAGTTACCTTACACCTTTCTGGTAGGTCGGACGGTCTGGGTTTCAACAACAACTACATCTGGCCCGACCCAATTTTTTTTAAATGAAGCTGAAACCCTACCCAACCCAATTTTTTTTTTAAATGAAGCTCAAACCAGACCCAACCCAACCTTGTCTATAGGCCGCTCGGGGCTTAAACCCTTGATCCGGGCTCGAGCCCGTACACGCCTCTACTCCAAATAAACTGCAGATCAACCGGAGTGCTCAGCCAGCTAATTTGACGCCGCGAATTCCTCAATGAAGCTGTTTAATGCCCTTTACCAGCTTCATCGACAAACTCGTAACAGAAAAATTTGCAACCGGCAAAAAATGGAATCTTCACAGTATTAATAACCCAATCATGATTCTACATCTATCAAATACCCCCGATCGCTTCGGTCATCGGGGTCACTTACTGGTTCTTGACACTTCCTCAGTTAGGAATTATATAACCACTCCCTTTGCCTAAGACACCTGCCATCCCTAAGACTTTGAATACAGTGAAACTGACATTAAGTAAAAAGAGTTGCTTAGGCTTCCTCTCACGTTTCATCAGCGTTTAGAATATTTTTTTCCAGTTCCTTGTTGTACAAAAGGCCGAGATTTAAATGTTAGGTAAGATTTACAAGGTAAAATAAACCGCTTAACAAGCACGTGTTCTGTCTTTGTGACTTTTCTTCTAATTTGTAAAACATGTTTTTTATTTTTTTTTTTTATCAAGTAAATGAATGAAGTGCGATTCTCTACTTGATTTTCTCATTTGATTTTATTTCAGTTTAGTTCCACTTGTATCACAATCATTATCAAACTGGATAAAAAAAAATGCAACTTTTACATATTTTTTATTCCTAAGTTATTCTCTTAAAATATTTTACAAGCGTTCTCTAAATTTTTCTTAAATTGGCAACAGCTTAGTGACGCTGATGGATGCATTTGGCTTATCTGTATCAATATAAATCATTGTAATATCACTAACATTGAAAGCTTAGTTCCAATTAGCAATTTCTATACGATATACTATCATCATTGTTCAGAAATTATCATTATTTTCTATAGGAAATACTACTACAATTTTTTTTTTCTACTACGAATTCTAACTATAAGAATTAGTAAAAATTATATCTAGTTCTAGTTGATCACATAATGTACCTACACATAAAATAGCATATAAAAAACTCGTATTTTGATAGATTTAAATATTACGAGCACCGCTGAACACGAATCGATCCTTTTTAGCACTTTGCAACAAAGTTGAAAAGTGCTTATGACTTTGCTCATTCTGTCTGTCTGTCTGCCTGTCTGCCCATTAGCACGATAACTGCCGTAAAAATGACTTTATCAAAATGAAATTTTAGTATGTTGTTCAGACGGTCTGTGGGACCTATGGGAATATAAATGAATAATATCACTCAATTAGTTTTGGATTGAACCTGGGTTGAAAAAATGAAATACATTGCACCCAATGGGACCTAATTTTTCAAACACTTTTTAAGCGGATTTAAAATTCACAGATTGCTTCGAAAGTTTTAGGTAATATTCAAATTGTTCCATAAAATATATAAAAAAAAATTCAGCGAAATATATTCAGTAGTTTTTTAAATAAAAATTAAGATAATAATTACACCTCTTATATGAAACGGTCACGTGACCATTATATGAAGAGATCACGTGGCCCACTTCAAAATAAATATGGCATCCATCTTGTATCAAAATCGTGATTTTTAAAGTTCTTATTAATTCGTATTTAGTGTTGAATCCGTCCTAAAACCGCTTTATTTTTGCTTAAATTATGTGCCTCTGCACACTGAAACAACGCAATTACAATATATTTGAGTTTAAATGATCATCCAAATTTGATTATTTCTACAACGAAGCCTACTTTTCACTTATGGAAAATGTAAATATCAAAAGATGTAGAATGAGTTGTATAAGAATTGCTGCATTTCTTTAACGCAAAATTAATTAGCTCATGGAGTCTGCATAGCTGATATGAATGAAATATTCATTGATTTTACAAAGAGAAGGACGATTTTTTTCGAAGAAGTTTAGCACATAGAGTTTAATTACTTGTAGCTCCATGGTCTTAATTTTTAAATAAAATAAATTATTATAGTATTGTGATGAATGACATGAATGGGAAATTATTTATGAATGAAATGCTGCTTTTATAGAGAGAGCCAGGCGTGTTATTTTTTCTATGACGTCATTTCAATGAATTTCAGTAGTTTTCGAGGAAGTTTTGAAATATAATAAATTATCGTAGTATTATGATAATTCTAAAATTATTACCGAGGAATGTATCACATTTTAGGGATGTTTAAACCAGGCAATTTATATTTCAATGCCATCATTTGAATGAAATTCATTATTTTCGATGAAGTTTTAAGTTTTCAAATATAATAAATTAATGTAATATTGTGATAATTTTAAAAATATTATCGAGGAATGTATCGCATTGAGATATTTAGATAAAATTGCAATGAAGTTGGAAAGTGTTTCATAATCAATGCTTTATGCATGATTGATCTTTCTTGTTTTTTTTTTTTTTTTGTATTATTTCTTATTTATTTTTCAATGATGTTTGTTTGCCTGTCAGTCTGTCTGAGGACAGAATATCTCGCGAACCAATTCAGCAATTTAAGAGGAAATTTGGTACGATTTAGAATCGTAACTGTAAGAGGCGTATACTGATTTTCATGGAGATTAACCAGAAGAAAACCCTCAGTAATTGGAAGAGATATTTCAAAAAGATGAAAAATGTAACTATGGTTATTTTCTTTAGAGAAATAACTACTTTAAGTGTAGTTTATAATTTAAAAGCGAATGCCTTCCTTTTTAGGAAGCTATCACAAATTGTTCTCGAAATATATAGCTTGCATTTGATCATCAAAAATGGAAAAACAGAACCGTAAAAAAATTAAATAGGCTAATTTCTAATTGAGTGCATAAATACTTTGTGAGTACTTTTAACCATAAATCAATTAATACCAGAGTTACCGCGAGCAGTTCATGAGATATAAAAATTTAAGGAGCATAAAATCTCTGGGAATAATCAAGCGATTTTTGTCAAATTTGGAATGCTTATTTGAATCGATAACAACAATATTTTTATTGATTTTTAGAGATGTTGAGATAAAGGAAACTCTAGCATCTGAACATGGAAGTTATTAATTAGTAGTCATGTGCTGAGCACATCAGATTTTTTTTAATTTTATCTCTAAATCAGCTGTGGTCAGCCATGCAATAACTTATTTTGATAATAATTTTATATTCTTGGTTTGAACTTATTTTCTTCATTCATTACTCCAGTTAAAACATATTATCGTTAATTTCTTAAAATATTGTATACATAAATTATTGCTTGTCTGAAATGTTGACGGATTTAAGAACTCCCGAATGCATTACAAATACTTCATTTACGGCACAATGTACGTCATGTGTGCGTGTGTGTGCGAGTACATGCGTGTGTGTGTGTGTGTGTGTGTGTGTGTGTGTGTGTGTGTGTGTGTGTGTGTGTGTGTGTGTGTGAACACTATAATTCGAGACACTATTATTCGCATTTTAAGATTTTCATAGCATTTTTTCCTATGGAAAAACAATATTTCCGGAAACAACGATATCAGTGAAAAGAAATTGAAAAATTTAAACTACACGGATATTTTAGCTTCCAGAACAGTTTATATTAACATAGATAATCCAAATGCATTTATTTCAATGATATTACTAAACTGTTACGTGTGTAAAAATTAAACTCACTTTTAAGAAATATTTTAAAAGAATAACTTAGGCATGAAACCTGAAAAAAAAAACATATTTCTTTCATTCATAGAACTAACATTATGGAATATGAATGCATGAATTTTGAAGAAATATTTTAAAAGAATAACTTAGGTAGGAAACCTGGAAAAAATACATATTTCTTTTATTTTGACTATAGGTATGATATGAATAGAACTAAATACTGTAGAATATCAATGCATGAGAAAGTTGATTGGAGACTTGTGCTCTCTAAATATTTAACTAAAGAGATCAGTCGTAAGTAGAGTTGCAAAAAAATGGGGAATTTTAAGATGAGGGAATAAATCAGGAAAATTTAAGAAATAACCGGGGAATTTTGTAAACATTCGAAACTTTGATGGGAAGAAGCTAGTTTACACTATCTTATATAGTCTGAATCTAATCTGACACGTGTAACCTTTCTATCTATGATGGATCGTCATTTAAATAAACTTAGTAAATCTTTGTATTAGTTTAAAACTAAAGTAATATTGAAATAACATCAAGGCTAACTAGAAAGCGAGCCTAAATATTGAAATAACAATTATAAAAATTTGAAATTACTTAAATTTTGTCGAAAATGTGCAAATTATATTAATCACAAAATCATTAAAATATTATTAAGGCTAATATAGATTTATTATTATCGTTCAATATAAAATAAATATAATGAATTAATCACTTTGTAATAAGTATTTCATCGTTAGGGGTGTTTGTTACATGTAAAGTATTTACAAATTAAATTTGAATTTATTTGTGGAATTCACTTTCACTTTTTTTGTATAATAAGGAAGTCTCATAATTTTCTTAGATATCTAGCGAATTTCTCTCAATTTTTTATGCTTCAGCTATTTACAAAAAATAAATATTAGTTTTGAGTCTTTCATTCATAATGCACATTTTTTACATATTTATTTTACGATGCAAAATGCAATGACAGAAAATTCCCAATTTTTGGAAACATTCAAAATTCTCAATATATTTTTCAAAATTTCCATCCCAAAAAAAAACCCGGGTTATTCCCGGGAATAAACCGGGGTTTTCTCTCTGAACTCTACTCGTAAGGGTCACTTACTGGTCCTTGACACTTCCTTCGTTGAGAACTCTGCTACGACTCCATGTATATGATGTATATGAGCCTAGCATCGACTGAGAGGCAGACACCTGGCATCTGCAAGACTTCGAATACAGTGAAACCGACACTCAGGTAAATTGTGTTGCTTGAATTTCTGATCACGTTTAAATCCATGTTAAGAATTTTCTTTTTTTCTTTGTTCAGTTCCTTGCTGTATAAAGATCTGAATATCAGTTAAGATTTAGAAGATAAAATGAACCGCTTAACTGGAACGTGTCCTGTGTCTGTAACTTTTTCCTCTAATTTGGAAACTGTGTGTTTAATCCAGTAAATAAAATGTTATAAAAAGAGTTACGCGATGTTATTAAAATGCAAAAAAAAGTAAAAAATAATTTTTAATTATCACAACATTCCTGATCATATGTGACTAAAAGTAAAATCGTTAATGTCCAAATACATAAAAAAAAATTGTATTTGGACATTAACAGAATTTTAAGGAACAATAGAAGTGATAACATAGAAATCTATATAAATAAAATTGAAAATATGTCTGTCTGTCTGTTTATTTGTCTCATCATCACGAGGGAACGGCTAAATCGAATATAATGAAATTTTGTGGGTAACCTTGAAATAGCCCCACTTAAAATTTAGTCCATGTTTTGAGTTTCTATGACCAAGATATTAATGAAAAACGAAACTTTCGTTGGTCTCACCATCACGGGAAAACTGCTGAACCGAATTTAACGAAATTTTGTGGATAGCCTTGAAATAGACACCTTAAATTTAGTCTAAGTTTCGAGTTTCCAAGACCAGGGGTTGTCGAAATATTAATGAAAAACGAAACTTTTTCCTAGAAGTTCTACTCTCAAACTCCCTGGTTCCTGAAAACGAAAAGGTTGGAAATCGTTTGTTTAAAACGTCAAAGTGAATTAAAACTTTATTTCTGAGTTTGATGGCAGATTTTTGCTCTAAATAGTCACTTTCTGAAATCATGAATTGTTTGAAAACATGAATTTAAATTGAAAATTTATCACCATGGTTTATTTTTCACAAGCTTTTACTCAACGATGAAAAGTATTAAGAAATCAAAATGACTAATTAATTTTTAGGATTTTATGAGGATATATCATGTTGCTCGGTAAAGCAATTAAATTAAATGTGTTTGTTAATGTTTATTATTACTTTTTTGATCTGAATAATAAATAAATGGATATAAAATTATTACTATCTTATAAATGAACGGTTTGATTTTTCTTTCAATTATATTAATTGCGGACTGCGTACATCACGTTGCCATGATTCTTATAAATGATTTTAATAAAATGTTAAGGAAGGTTAAATCTTACATAATGAATTTTAATGAACTAGAATGCATAATCAAAATTAGTAATTAATAATAATAATTTAAACACCTGAGCCACATCAGAAAGAGACAAAACCTTGAGATGATTATATTTTGTATTGATTAATAATTCTGAGAGTTGCTATATATATATATTTATCTTTTTTATATGTACTTTCATATTGTTTTATTTGTACTTTCAAATTGTTTATTCCATGCATTTCTCATAAGCAATATTGCTTATACCTTTTTACTAAAATGAATATACAACATGATCATTTAGCGACTGGAAAAATAGAACATAAAAATTCTAGTGCCCGGTATTTGGGTATGAATAGGGCATTCCAAAGATCGACATCCTGTTACCCTACTCTGACTGAAAATGTGAAAGACACGATGCGCCCAAGGGATTTTAAATTTCAAACGTGTGGAAACAAAAACTGCAAAACTTGCCCCAATGCGGAACCTTCTCAAATCAACAGTGATAAGAATTCACATATTTTTTGTAAAGTTTACAGATGCATATACATGCTTCGATGTTCAGTATGCCAGATGGCATACGTGGGACAGACTAGTACACCTATACATCTAAGAATAAATGTACATCGCAATAACATCAAACATTATGATAGAGATCGAAATTCAGAAAATCAATTTGAGTATGAACACTTCTACAAACATGGATTTGATTCAGTAATTATTTCAATTTTGGATATAATTCCTAATTCCTCAAACAGAATTTACTATGAAAGCAGACTAATTTTAAAACACAATACAGCATTTCCTTTTGGATTAAATCAAATAGTTAATGGTCACAATATAGTAAAAAATGATTTATTCAATGCTTCCATTCTAACTCCAACAGTATATTCTTTGATGCAAACTCATTCACACAAAACTACATGCACACAGAGGGGTATACACAAAAACAAACACTCCCTCAACTTAGACTTCACATCTCAAATAAATCATCAATGCACACTTTTTGAATCAAACTATAATTGGAAACATATTAGAAACTGGGTTTTATCCATCAAAAAGCCACATTTAAATAAACTTTTTAATTCACTCTTAAATCTCAATAATAAAAAGCACTTCGAACACCTAGTTTTTGACCTATTACTAACAAGTGCAAGACTTCTAGGAGTACAACTCACACATTCACACAAAAAAGAAAAAACCAACCAATCTTATTGCGTTATCAATTACACAAATCCTATATTTAATTATTTCAACTTCACACAAATTTTTAAAAATTTCCAATCCTTTTTTCCTATTAAAAATGTTAACATAGTAAAAGCATATAAATATCCAGTACCTTTAGGACGTAAAATATATAACTATAATCATTTATCAAAACAATTGAATAATTCTGTATCTTGTTCGTGCAATGAAACCTACTATCTTCCCTTTATTGACCCACAACATGGACACATAATCACCGGAAATCTTCATTTAATACAGGAACCTCATCTCAAACAATTTCTAAGCTACGGATCCAAATACAGAATACCTCTTCTTTATAATAAAAAGAAAATAATACAAGCTTTTGACATAGATCTAGACAAATATATATTTAAAATGTCAGGTAAATCCCACTGCCCATTTGAAGCCTTCAAGAGCTGGAAAGTACAAATAACTAGCCATGTAAAACATTTGATCCAACACTTTCCCATTCCAATATATAAGCATAATTACCAAGAAATCGTTAAAGAAATCAAGTCACTTCAAGACAAATTTGTAATCACATATGTTGACAAGGCATCCAGTAATTATGCGTTTATCTGCAAAAAATTTTATTTGGACGAGCTTAAATTGCAACTCAGTACCTCTCTTTCTTTAACTCCTTTATACACTCATATCAATGTTATAAATAAACAAATAATAGCTTACTACAAACTTCTTAAACAAAAATACAATCTCAATTTTCCTTACTTGGTACTCATACCTAAATTCCATAAAACACCTATTTCATTTAGAACAGTCACTATAGGATTTAATTCACATACCAATGCAGCTGACAAACAACTTCTAATCATACTCAATCAAATTTATGATTATTTTACTGTACAAAAAACACATATAATCAAAAATAGTATAGAACTAATTAATAAAATAAAACTAATCCCTTACATACATGATGTAAAAACTTTTGATTTCAAAGACCTATTTAATAATATAGACATTAATGATTTATATAAAGTCATACTACTTTTATATGAACAATTCACTCAAGCAAAAAACATATCATTTCCAAAATTCAAAACTTTATTAAAATTCATTTTGTTCAAACAGTATATAGTTCAAGGAAAATGCATATACAAATTAAATAAAGGAATCCCACAGGGAGGTAAATCATCCACCATACTGGCCAACCTTTATCTACATTTTTACGAAAATCAGAACCCTTTCAACAGTCATATAATGTACAGATATATTGATGATCTTATTATTATTGGAATTACTAATGAGGCCAATGAATTAAATTTTGATTTCTATCCACCTAATCTACAACTCATTGAAAATGTATATACATCCAACTGGATCAATTTTCTAGACGTTAGTTTAACAATTAAAAATGCAAATACAATACAATTTAAAATCTATGACAAAACAGAAACTTATAACTTCAAAGTAAATAAACTTCAACATTTCTCTTCCAATCTTTCCAAATCTGTATATAGAAATATTATTAATAACCAGTTATTAAGAATCAAAATGTTAAGCACACCTTGTTACTACAAAGAACATCTTCATAAATTCATCAACACCGTCATCAAAAATAACTACCCGCCCAATCTTATTTTTTCTTTTATTAAAACACATTTTAAATTTAAATTCAAAAACTTGCAACAATTACAGCAACATATTGACAGATCATACTCTAGCATTTCTAAATAATTCATAAACTCCATGTCTTCTTCTAACAGTTAAACTATTCGTATAATTCACTTTAACCTGCTTTGAGAAAACTGCTTAGTCAGTAACAAAAAATTCACTGTAACCTGTTCTGAGATGATTGGTAATACACATGCTTTTCCAGAAGTACCACAGTACTAGGGGTAGATATATTTTCATTTTATTTTCATTATATTCTTTTGATATTACTTTATAATACTATGCATCCTCATTTCAATAATTAGCCACAAGCTGGTGTAACAGAATATTTTGTATTCATGTTTGATTTTTTTGTGTATTTGATCCACTTTGTCTTTTCTTCTACGTCGGGCCATTTACATTATTTCTGTAATACATTTTACAGTTGTGTAAACAGAAACGTAGAATCAGCATTAATGAAACATGTATGGCCCTTGATAACGTACATGGTTTCAGAAATGCTTTTCATATTCATTTTATTCCCTTTATATTCACTAGATTCCATTTATTCAATTTCCAAACTTCTTGCATAGCTCATCGTGCTACACTAGGCTTCTGATTTGCAAAAACCTTCAGTTTACAAGCAATTTTCATTGGTATTTCTCGGGTATATATATTACAAGTAATCATAAAAATCTTCAATTATATATATATATATATATATATATATATATATATATATATATATATATATAATAATGAAGTTGATTTTATTTGATTGATTGAATAATGCTTAAGATAAATTGAGAATAAGATGTATATAAAATTGAGTTAATAGACCTTTTAGCAAAATGCTACTGATGAGAAGTTTTTTAGATAATTATGTTGCCAATATTATAATGAGCATTGATACTATTAAGATTTATTTTATTTGTTACAACATTTATACGAAACCATATTTAATCAAGATTATTTTATTAATATCATATAAAATGTGTTGTTTTAATGCAAGGCCTAA
This sequence comes from Amaurobius ferox, assembly GCA_951213105.1. Lineage (NCBI taxonomy): Eukaryota > Metazoa > Arthropoda > Arachnida > Araneae > Amaurobiidae > Amaurobius > Amaurobius ferox. The sequence continues at coordinate 73,144,660 of OX578149.1, read as the reverse complement.
TATATCGAATTGCATCTTCACACGATAGAACCTGAATTACCTGGTTATGCACCTTTGGTGATTATCTAAATATTCGGTGAAGTAAAAGGGGAGGTTTTAGGCATCTATTCAAAACACCGAGACTAATTAAGCAATTAGATTCTTTCCAATTGTAATTATTTTTGTTAAATTAATTTAAAACTGCTACACCCTGTTTACTTTACTAAGAAAATCTGATGTGGGCAGCACATGACTTTCCTTATATAATGCAATAAATTTACTACTTTTACAGTAAAAAAAAAAAGAAAAAGATTATTTTTATAGTAGTTATTTATATTCTTTCCAAGATAGTGAATTTTTGTCAATGAGTCGTCATTTTTCATGTCGTCATCATCAATGAGTCGTCATTGATTTAGCGTCCTTTTTATCCATTTAGCGAGTTTTTCGTTAATTTAGCAGCATTTAAAAAAGTCGCCAAGTTGGCGACATTCCACCATTGTCGTCGTCGAAATCTCGCCAAGCTTTATGGACGAAGAAATAAGTTATTCTTACAGCAGATAAATGACTATTGGCGTTCAAATACAAAAGTATTATTTAAAGTATCTTTTTTCATGAATGGAACGAGCTAGATCGACGAGAATGGTGTCACCAAATTTATCGCATGGTATTACATATGAAAGTGAACATGTTTCTCAATAAGAAATATTTTTTTTTATTTTATATGACTTTTTGAATTTTTTTTTTTTAAATGTGCAATATCTCAAGAACTGTTCATGTTAGTGTTCTAAAATTTATAATAATCGCTTTCTAATGAAAAATTACATACGAAATGCCTATTTGCGTATCTTTATTAGCGGTTTTGATTTTTTGACGATTTTTTCAAAATTTCACTCGAAAATTTAGGGGGGTTCTGAACATTCGATTAAAAACAGTAAGTTTCCAGTGTTTACGGATTGTGATTTTTGTACCAAATTTCGTTCGAATCGGTCCATTCGTTCGTCAGTTATCATCTCCACAGACTAACTGACGCACGCACACACACACACACACAGACATCACTTCAAAAATGTTAGATTTGTGATCAGGGATGCTTGAAACGTGCTCTCCCGTCGAAAATTCGAATTCAAATTTTCGACCCCGTCACAATACATTATGTATATAAGGAAAGTAATATGGGAAATTCCAGCCAAACCTTCCATAGAGATAGCATTATTCAGACGATATTTTTTCCAAATTTATTTGAAGCAAATGATATCATGTCGCTTAGCAACAGATTTAAATCCAATGTGTTTTGCGGCAGACGATTTTTATTAAATCTTTTCCGATTTAAATAATAAAGATATGTACATATAAAATAATTTTCATTGCCATTGCATTTTTGACTGGATAATATCAGATATGGTCTTCAGGTTTAAACATTATTATTATTGATATTTTCGGGGATTATTGATTCAGAGATTATCGATATTTTCAAGTTATTATGTCATTGTTTTATTGCGGCAAAAATTATTGAAACTCATATATTGTACGTTGTACGAGAAATCATCTACAAATGCACGGGTATATCTTCTAATCTAAGAGAATATAAGTAGTATACAGGTATATTGGCATATATTGGAATCAAGTACGGTCTTCTGGTATGAAGATTACGGGGATTTTTGATATTTTCAATTTATTACGTTATCTGTTTTATTTTGGCAAAGACATTTGAGACTCAAATTGTAATACGGGTAATCTTCTACTAATACCCGGACATATCTTCTAATCTATGACATTATAAGTAGTACGGGTATATTTACCCATATAATTTTAGCACTTTCATTTTGACATATATTGAAATAAATTACTGCCTTTAGGTTTAAAGATTACGGGTTTATTGATATTTTCAATTTATACATGTAATCTACTAATACGGGTTATATCTTCTAATATTCGCGTATATAATTAGCACGGGTCCCATACAATTTTAACGCTTTTATTTTGCATATATTGATTCAATTCTATATTTTTGGTAAATTTGCTTACATAAGGGGCTAGGATGTTTCATTCTTCAGATCTGCCCGTGAAGATAATTTTGTATAGCGAGAACAGAGATTCTTAAACTTCTTTTTAATAGCATTATATAAAATATTATAACAGAATATTTTTATTAACAATATCATTTAGTATACTATAGGAATTTACACATGATTGTGAATTTTAAGTTTCTTTATATTATATACTCCGTACGAAGAACGGGTATGCTGTTAGTAATATATACGTATGATTATATTCATTTCATTTAATTTTTTCTTTGACAATTTTGATTTAACAATCCATTATTCTTATATATGCCATTGACAATTATAAGAATGATGGATTTTTTCTGACAATGTTGATTTAACAAATGTTTCTTTGACTGCTTTTGATTTGAAAATTTTTTCTTTGACAATTTTGAATTAACAATCAGTCATTCTTATATGTGTCATTTTTATGTTATTCCTTCTACTGTTTTTTAAAATTTTGTCATGTCCAAATACAATTATTTTATGGGCGCCCCACGGTTTTATGTTTAGTCGCATATGACCAACAATGTTGCGATAGCTAAAAATTATGTTTTACTTTTTAGTGCATTGTAATAAAATCGTGTAACTTAAAAAGTTTTTTTAATAATATTTCATTTTATATTTTATAGTCTTTTGCGATTTTGTAATAAATTTTTTATCAGATATCGAATCAAACCTTTTAAAAATCGTCTATTGAATTCGTCATGACCTGGATGTCTCTTTCAGCTTTTTTTAATGGCATTTTTATTATACTTCCCTACATCCTAAAGAACTGAAATTTGGTACACAACTTAGTGGAATATTTTAGTATATTCAAATTTAGCGAATTCTCGAAAATTATAAAACCAGTATTCTTTTGCGTAATGGTCAATCAAAAATCTCCTTTACTTTATATAATCCCATTGTTACAAGGTAGTTAAAAGGAGTTCACATATGCGACTTCACATTTATGTAAATATAATACCACTGTTGCAAAAATAATTTTAAATAAGAAAGATCGATCATGCTTAAAGCATTGATTATAAAACACTTTCCAACTGAAATGTAATTTTATTTAAGCATCTCTAAATTGTGACACATTCAGCGCTGATATTTTTAAAATTATCACAGTACTACAGTAATTTATTATATTTGAAAACATAAAACTTCATCGAAAAAGATAATACTAGTAACCATGGAGGTAAAAGGAGCTAAAACATCACATTAAAAAAACGCCAATATCGTGTGAAACAATAATTCAAGTGACTTTGGGATAAGATAAGTAGTCCAACATTGCATAAATTTCTAATGCATACGCATTCAAAATTATTTTACCTTTCAATTTATTTTTATATCCATAGATTCTTACTCTATCCTACAACTATGAAAAAATGCTGATTAAGTATACCCATAATTAGCTGAACCCTTAACTTAAAAATAATCAGAAATACATATACTAAATACAACGTCTTTCTGTTGCATCAATTAGCAATAGCAGCTACTTTACTAATACTAGCGACATCTAGATGTAATTCTCAAAGCATTATGGCATTTTAAAGCGTTTCTTTCATAGAAGTTTTATCTCTTTCTTTCTAACTCTATACTAGTTACACTAAATGAACATTATTCAAATAACGTCATTGAAATATACATCGTCTGCCTCTCTATATAAAATCAATGAATATTCCATCATTTAAAATCAAAAATATTATAATTGCGTTAGCACAGAATTTAGATGCACAGATAATATGCAAAAATAAAACGATTTTATGATGGATGCGTAACTAGACATAAATTTAAACTATCTTTAAACGATCTAAGACACGTGATCGCTTCATATATCAAGGTAATTATTATTTCAATTTCTATTTAAAAAATTACCTAACATATTTGGCTGAAAATTTTTTTACACATTTTATGTGATAATTTAAATATTTTCTAAAATTTTCGAAACAAATTGTGAATTTTAACTTTACTTCAAAAATGTTTGAAACATTAAGTCAGTCCCGTAGGGTTTAATGTATTTCATTTTTTCAACCGGTTAAATTCGAAACTAATTGGATGATATTCATTTTCATTTCCATATATCCCACAGACCGTCTCAAAAACATACTAAAAGTTCATTTTGATAAAGTCATTTTCACAACAATTATTGTGCTAGCAGACACAGACAGACACACAGAATTTGTATTTGTGTACTCAGATCGGAGTGCTCACCAAAAGGGCTTGGAGCAATTATTTCCCCGAAAGGAGAAAGACAGAAAAACCAAAGTCATAAACACTTTTCAACTGTGTTGGAAAGTGTTAAAAATATATTTTTTAAATGGCACAAATATGGAATATTTCTATGCCAACTGTTATATTACACGGCAAGGATGTTTATATATATATATATATATATATATATATATATATATATATATATATATAATATATATATATATATTCCTTAACATGTTTTTGTCATTCCAGACCCACGCATTCCGCTAAAAAGCAATCCGGTGACTTTGACTAAATCTTTGCACGCTTATATTATCAACCATAGGACAGAACTAAGGATGCCGAATTATCGACTTCCCCCTCCAGGTGTCGAGAATCTATATAATTGTCAAACGTATATTTGTCTTTCCAGGCCCTACAGAAGCATTTCGGTAACTTAGAAGACTGAATCTTTTGTACACTTATAGTATTGATCTCCGAACAGAACGAATTTTCGAATTCTCCCTCTAATGGCAATTCGTTCTATCTCTCTAGTAGTAATTCGACTAAACTCTAGTGATAATTCAACTAAACTCTAGTGATAATTCGACTAAACTCTAGTGGTAATTCGACTAAACTCTAGTAGTAATTCGACTAAACTCTAGTGGTAATTTAACTAAACTCTAGTGGTAATTCGACTAAACTCTAGTGGTAATTCGGCTAAACTATAGTAGTAACTCGACTAAACTCTAGTGGTAATTTAACTAAACTCTAGTGGTAATTCGACTAAACTCTAGTGGTAATTCGGCTAAACTCTAGTAGTAACTCGACTAAACTCTAGTGGTAATTTAACTAAACTCTAGTGGTAATTCGACTAAACTCTAGTGGTAATTCGGCTAAACTCTAATGGTAATTTGTTCCAACTCTCATAACTATACGTATACCCAATATCCTGAAAGGAAAGGAGCGCTAATAACCGTAACAGGTCGACTACTGTCTTGTGGTCAATTTGGATGGTCTACACTTACAGTGTAGATTTTCGCTTTCCAATATAAACCATATAGAGATCCAATATAATTGTTTACCCAATGGTGTGTACATTCTCCTCTCTGTCAACGTCACTAGTTTAAGCTACGCGGGAATATATGCACGTCATTAATACAATTATTGGCTAATTCGTATCAGGGTATTTAAGGCCCGAACTCAAAGACGTTTATTTTATGGGACGTATCTGTTTCATACGTTAGAAGATAAATACAAAAAAAAAAAAAAAAAGGAATGCAAATAACAAACAAAATATATGTATGTTCAACACAATCAATGATATTGAAATAATATCGTAAATAAGATTGTAAATTACGAAATAATTACGTTAAAAATATCTTCCCCCAACCTTCCAACAGGGTGAAAATGCAAAATTTTTTGTAAGAACAATTCCTTATCAAATTTATAGTCAAGTGTATGTAATCCCAATAAACATTCACAGGGGACTTAAAACCCTCTTGTGGGATCGACCCCCCCCCCCCGCATAATGTATAACCTGTGCGATAAAACTGGAATTAATGCCCCGAAAAGGAGAAAAGGGAATTAGAGTCTGAAGTGAAAGTCGTGTAACACACACAATCAGATGTTTTGCCTCCGACATCAGATGATATTTTTACACATTTACCTTATACTGTCATTAACTAAGCATCACAATTTTCAGAACAAAACATTATTCTGTTGTTAAATAATGACAATTTTCGTGAAAAAATAAAAGTAAAAAATACGTTAAGAAAATAGCATTAAAATGTTACAGAACTTTTCTTAAAATATTGCACGTTTTTTGAATTATATATTCTGAAAAAAGACAAAATATCAAATCGATAAAATGTTTCTTTTTATTTTAACAATGGGCTTCTCGTACGCGATATCGCAATATCTAGAACATGACTCTCCCTCGAACTCATTCATATCCTATATTTTTAAGTTCATTTGCATTCCAATGAGTATAAAAGAGATGGTCCATATGTTTACGTTCATTTGCATTCCAATCGATAAGAGATGAAAAGATATATTTCATAATTTTACGTTCATTTGCATTCCCATCGATATCAGATGACAAAAAAATATTCCATATTTTTACGTTCATTTGCACTCCAATCAGTATCAAATGAAAGCAAAATATTATTTTCTCTGCAATGTAAAGGGAATGTATAGGGAAAGTATTATATATATATATACTTTTCCTATACACACACACACACACACACATATATATATATATATATATATATAACTGCTTTGGTGATTTTAATATTTCGTAATTACTTGAATTGGTTATTATTTCTTTCTAATATATATATATATATATATATATATATATGTGTGTGTGTGTGTGTGTGTGTGTGTGTATAAGTATAAAACAGATTATTCCTTATCTCCTGGTTCTAAATTTTCTGAACACAGCTCGAATCCCGGCCTAAAGCTGTCAAGGAAAATGTCGCCCGAACCTATCCGGCAGACTTCAAATTTTTGGCCAAGCCCAACCAGTGCATACCTCTACAATAAAGGGCAGGTACCATACACGATGCCATTGACATTTCAAGGTTATTTTTCGAAAAATTGACTTCTCAAAGAGATGACACTAAAAATTCCTCAGCTTAATTCATTTTTTACATCCTTTCGACTCCTTGGTAACTGGTTTTAGTCGAACTCTTAAATACCATGTTCAAGAACAAGTTGATCCAGTGCTAAATACTTGCTCGTGGATGCTGCAGACACTGGAAAGTCATTCATTTATGTCCCTCCGAGGTAGAGGGCCATTCTTGTTACATCGATCCTCCATTGTACACCTGCCCCTTGACCTATTTGGACTTCGCCTTAATTGAAGGCACGAAATGCGACTGTTAAGGGGGCCCTTACTACTTAGGGAGAATCTGGAAGGGTCATATTGATGTAAAACATCTGTACGTACACTCTACTGAATTTCAATATGGAGTAAGCAAACTCAGCGAATAAATCTGTATAGAAAACCATTCAAAAAACTTGTGCCGGCTTCAAATTGGCTGTTGTTTCCATAATAAACCAAGCATCACTTTTCTGGATTATTGTGTGGTCATGATGAAATCTTTACTGCACTGATGCATATTCTCTACATTGGTTGTTGGTATGGTTAGGATCCTTTTACATGGACGTCTGTAGAAGAAAAAGTGGGGGAATATAGATGACCGAAAGGAGGGTTAAACTAAAATATCTAGAAATTTGAAACTGGGGAGAATGGCATTAGAAAAATTAAAGTCTACGAAATGTTTGAAATAGAAAATAATTTGCGCATGCTCGGTATAAGCGTAATTTTTATTGCATATCTGACAATAGTTATAAATTTATTTGTATATTCACCAATGGTTATACAACAATATATCATTGCATTTTCTTATTACTTTCTTAAAGAAACCAGGCTTAAGAAAATTAGATGACTCATCTTCAAGGAAATCAGAAGAATATGTAATCTCACAAGCAAGAGTTACATTCATTGTAATAAGCTCTTAGTTAGATTCCTTCCGTTTCCTACAATGCACGGTGTACGCATTGGACATTAGTTCATCCACCATGACCAAAGAACTGAGCCTGAGGTTCTATAGGTACAATTTGAACAATCTCAGTGTCTATCGTTAGCAGTGACATTTTCAATGTGAAGTGCCGAGCATTCAGTGAATTATAATAATAATAATAAATTTTAATCAGCTATTTATTTATTTTAAATTACTAATTTTGAAAATTTCTAAATTTGAATCAGTTTAAAAAATAATAATAATAATAATAGCTGATTTTGGATAGCACAGCTGAAGAGAGAAAATATATATCTGCCAATAAAAACTGCAATTTTGAGAAGTGAACTGAAGCAAGCACTCTTGGGTATATGAGGTCCTGCTTTTCAACACATGTTTCATTAATTAGGCAACTGTCACAAAAACGGCCTGAAAAAGCAGATGTTTCTTCGGTCCACGAAATGCAGTATATCACACTGGACATTTCATTCCATCCATTCATGGACAATTCCGAAACATGTGAAATAATCCGGTGCACAAATATATCGATTGCATAAAAAGAACTTTCATAGACCTAATAGGCGGATCCGAACAATGCCATGGCATGTGTTCTTCGTGCCGGAATCGTTATTCAAATAATAAACACAGCACAGCAGGTGGGATATACGGGTTTCGAACGTCCAATCGTCCAATCCACCGTTATGGCGGGAAAAGCATACACAGTTCTGGCCTATGCGCACCGACTTCCGTTTTTTCACGCTAGGTGTGCGTATTTCTACCAACAGCAGGTGGATGCCAAAATTCTAAATAGAATTTATCTTTTATTAAGGTATCCTTCCCCCACACAATTGTGTTTCTTTTTTAGGTTTCTGTCTGGTTGGAATGACCATGAGATGGACAGGTGCAAAAACGTTTAGAGAGCAACTGTTTGCTATGGATTAAAAAAAAAAAACTTTTTTGCGGTAGACAAGGGAAAATGTAATTTAGGTGAGGAGAGAGAAAAATGGGTTTATACAACTGCATTCTGTGATTAGTCTTGGTAAGATGCATGCGCTTTACTCTCAAAGCCTGAAAAAAAAAAAAAAAAAAGATTGAAATTGGCAAGAACAATTAGAATGAACCTTGGTACAAAATGAATCTTTTATGAGCCTTGGTTAGGGTCGACTCATGGGACGACTACTATGGCACAGGTAGCAAGATTTTAAGCGAAATGCAAAACAATGAATACGAATATATGTTAAAACTGTGATTTAGGAAATAAATGTTGCTATACTCAGCGCTGATACTGACCTTGACTACGATTCCTATATGAACCATGGTATACGATTATTTTATAAACATTAGTATACCATTACTTTATAAACCTTGGTTTCATTTTAACGTCTTTGCTCTACTTATTTTCATTCAGTGCTTATTCTCTTGTCTCAGAGGGGAAGCGAACCCCCGATCTCTGTCCCAGACGTCCAGAGACGAACTTGTGAGATTGTTGCCCCTAGGCACTAATATATATGCCGCCCCTTGAAATTAATATATTTATTTGTCTACTCTATGCAGTAATATGAAATAGGTTCTAAACAGATATTGAAACATTTGTCGCTCCTAGATATTAGTACATATGTCACCCTAAAACACGAATGCGCATAAATGCCTCTCATAGATAGCAATAAATATACTTTTGCTCAATGCGAATATATTTGTCTACCACCTGTACATACTTGTACCGGTATTTCAATATAGTTTGGCTCAACTCGACTTTTTCATACCAGAATCTATTTTAAATAGCTTGTAAAGAAAATTTTTGAGAAATCTGTATCATTAGTCCAAATGATCATAATTATAGCATGTTACCCTTCATTTTAAAGGAAAATCTCTTCTTCTCTTGAAAATCTCTCTCGATTGTTACCAAGTTTTACAATGTACCAAAATTTCATTAATCAAGGATGTGTTACAAAGTCAGAACGGGCAGGCTATTTTAACGCAGAATAAACTAAGGAAGACACTCTCATTATATATAACAGTATTCACGGACCGGTTTCGCGCTTATTATGTATTCATCAGCATGAAATAACAGGACTGCTATGCTGAAAGTCTTACATGAATTATTTTGATACTCTTCAATCACACTCTCAGAAGAAGGTCCAGAAAAATATTCCATAATAAAGGAAAATGTATGTGTGTCTATGCAGTCCGTAGCGGGAAATCTAAGCTTCGTACAGCTATGAAATTAAGTACCCAAGTACTTCAGAACTCGAATAAGTGCACTTCAGCGTTATTTATTTATTTATTTTTTACTTTCGAATTAGTTTCTTAATTATTTTATGTTTTAACTCTATTTACAACGCTTTTGGGCGACATTCACACAAATCAATTTCCTAGCGGCCAAAAATACCATCACAGAGTCTTCATGTTGACACTATAAAACATTGAAACATTTTCTTTTCTTTCAAACAAACTTTGAACGGAATCCACAGAATTAATACACGAATTTTCGTAAATTTAAATATATATATATATATATATATATATATATATATATATATATATATATATATATATATATATATATATATATATATATATATATATATATATATACATACATATATATATATATATATATATATAATATATATACATATATACAATATATATATATATACATAAATATATATATATATATACATATATATATATATATATATATATTTTGTTATTAAAATTATCAACTCAGTGTATCAAATTTCACTCGATAACATCCTAGGAAACATTCCCATTTATAGTGACTAACTTACAGGAGAGAGAGAGACAAAAAAAAAAAAAAAAAAAAAAAAATATATATATATATATATATATGTTTGTATGTTAAATATAATTATTTATTAATTATATAAATAAATAAAAATGAAAAATAATAAACTAAGTCAAAAACATTAGAAAAATCAAAAAATCGGAAAATAAGATGCATTAACATTAATGTTTTGAATTTTATTTTCGCAAAAAAATGTAACTTTTGTCAGTATTGAAACTACGTTTTGTGCGCCCTTATAATGGTGTATAGTGGCATTCTCGATTATCCAGTTTTCCTATGAATTCTTGTTTAGTAGGAATTTTCATCTATGATTCATATTCATATTCAGTTCTGCATGTTTGGGAAGTTGTATTCTGAATTGCTTGTCCAGTCTTCAGCTTAGACTCACTGGACGGGTTTGGGAGTATTGCTCGGAACTTGAAGGATCTTACCATTGGCATTTGGAATGCCAATGGACTTAAGGGTAAAATCAATGAAGCTAGGGACTTTTGTATAGCATATAACCTAGACGTGTTTTTGGTCCAAGAGACCCGCTTCAGTCCAGGGAAATCTTGCAAGATTGCTAACTATGACTTATACCATGACGACAGGCCTCTAGTTAGCAATCTACCCTCTGGTGGCACAGCAGTTTATGTTCGGCGGGGCATCCCGCACTCTAGCCTCCCCCCCCCCCCCCATGCGGGAGGGGGAGGCTACCGTCGTACAGATTTCGCTGCCAAATAATCCGGAGTTTGCCATTGTGTCAGGTTATTTCAGACCTGCTGCTTCACCTGATTCTGTTATCTCTGACCTGCAGTCGCTTTTCAAGATCTCGCCCCATGCAATAGTCGCTGGTGATTTCAATGCCAAGCACCCTGCCTGGAACTGCTCGCATGCAAATTCTCGCGGTCTCAGGCTTAAACGCTGGGCCGACGAGAAGAATTTTGACATTATTGCACCGAGTGATCCCACTCATCTGGACAACGTGCTTGACTTTGCGATCACCAGCAACATGCCTTACACCTATTGCATGGAGGCCTTCAACGAGCTGCCGTCCGATCATCTCCCAGTCATCTTCACCTTGGAAATGGATAAATTCAACATCAGCCAGCCAGCAAAGCTTCACACAAACTGGGCCAAGTTCAAGGAACTCCTTGCTGAGGAGCTCCCCCCCCCCCCCCCCCCGTTGCCTGTACTAAGGACCTATTGGATGCAGAGGTGGGCAAACTCGAGAATATGATTCGGGATGCCTTCTCTGCATCCTCTAGGCCCAAAAGCAACAGGGTGGATCATCACAGGTTACCGCTGGACATCAGGGAGATGATCAGGGACAGGAACAGGCTGCGCAAGGACTGGCAGGTCAGTAGGGACCCTGCTCTAAAGACGGAGCTCAATTTTGTTAGAGCTCAGGTAAAGGCCAAGATCAAGGCCCACTCCAGTGCACGATGGAACACCTATGTTGAGTCCTTAACGACTAGTGACAACACCATTTGGAGGGCAACCTCACGTTATCGTAGGCACAAAACACACATTCCGACCCTTGAAGGTCCCAACTTCAGGGCTACTTCCAACACACAAAAGGCTGAGCTGCTTGCAGACAGTCTTAGAAGCCAGTTTGAACCACACCACGACGTAATCGATCCTAGGACGGTTGCGATCGTGGACGCCAAGGTTGAACAGTTCATCACAACAGCTGTACCTTATTCACTGACAGATGTCACCTTTGAAGAACTTCAGCCCCGTATTCAAAATCTCAGAAGGAACAAGGCTCCTGGGAAGGATGGCATCACATCCACCATGCTGAAGAACTTGCCTGCTCTGCTTTATAGCTACATGGTCAAGCTCTTCAATCTCCTCCTTCGTCACAGTTATTTTCCTGGGGCTTGGAAGGTAGCCACTGTTGCTCCCCTCCCCAAGCCAGGTCTTGACCATTCGCTTGCGGTCAACTACCGTCCAATCTCTCTCCTCTCTAGTTTATCGAAGCTCTTCGAGTTTGTTATACTGCGTCGATTGGACGAGTTCTGCGATCTGAGGAAAATAGTTATTCCTGAACAATATGGGTTCAGGAAGAAGCATTCCACTCAGCACCAGTTGCTGCGGGTCGTAGAGCTCGTCTATGAAGCGCGTAGCAAACACGAGCGCTCGACTTTGGTCTTTCTGGACCTCCAGAAGGCGTTTGATAAGGTATGGGTCCAGGGACTCATATTTAAACTTATCAAACAATTCTTCCCTCCAAATCTCATCCATATCTTATATTCCTATCTCACAGGTCGAAGTTTTGCCGTCCGTGTTGCCGACCAGCTTTCCACTCCCAGGAATGTTCTCAGCGGGGTCCCGCAAGGTTCTCTTGTTGGGCCCAAACTGTTCAACCTTTACATTAATGATCTGCCGCGTTCCCCCGTTGTCACCCTTGGCCTCTATGCCGACGACACTGCCCTGTTCGCACATCACAAACAGACACAAGTCGTGCACGAAAACCTGCAATCTTATCTGAACGACCTGACACAGTGGTTAACCAAGTGGCGCATCAAAGTGAATGTTGGTAAGTGTGCTGCTGTCACCTTCCCCCCCCCCCCTCGGCATACCCATCACGCTAATCTTATCTTAAATAATCAGCCTATTCCCTGGCAAGATAGTTACAAGTACCTTGGAGTGTACTTGGATTCCAAATTATCGTGGAGTCTTCACATTTCTGAAACTTGTAAGAAAGTGAAGGCTGCACTCGCCCTGCTTCGCCCCCTTTTGGCTAGGAACAGCCGCCTGTCCGTTCGAACTAAGTTATTGCTATACAAGTCCTGTATACGTCCCATTATGACGTACGGAGTCCCAGTTTGGGGCACCGCAGCTGAGTCTAAAATTAAGGCGCTTCAAGTCTTCCAGAATAACGCACTGCGTATGTTTGCTGATTTGCCGGTCTACGTCCAGCTAGAAGTCCTGCACAAAGACCTCAATATTAGGCCTTTTTTGGAACATGTCAAAAAGCTTTCTCTTAAATTCCACGGAGGTCTGAGAAGCGTGAACAATCCTACGTTGGACAGCATCCCTCACTATCGAATAGGGCACCCGGGGTCGCATAAGCGCCCTCGGTCGTTACCTACAAGATCGGTGAGAGATGTCTTCTTCCGCCCTAAAAAGCGGTTGCGTCCATCCTAGCCTTGTGCTCTCAATGTAGATGCTGACTCTAGTATGCTGTACTCCTCCCTTGCTTTTGGGAACTCGCGTTTTTCGTTGGCAAGCTACCTTTTATGTCGTCGCTACTAGGCACTGCTCAAGCTCAAGGCCCTGCGCCCCTCGGGGCGCCCCAGTCTATCCCCCTCTTTTCTCTTTCTGTTGGGAACCCGCTTGGGCCCCAACGTTTCTGTTTTTCTGAAGACCTGGGGAAGGGCGCGACCTAGGTCGCGCCCCCCCCCCCCCCCAGGCATATCTTAGATATTAATTTCTATCAGTCGTTTAAAAGCCTTTTATTACTTCCTCTTTATGTCTCTTTTCTCTTCGTCTGGAGTTTAAAGGGAGGAGTCTTCCTCTCCTGGGTACTCCACTGACCCCGTCCTTGAGTCCTTGAGTCCTGGTAGAATTTCGACTTGTTCATTCCGGTGCTTCTAGTTTAAGTTGTTGAGGTTGATCGTGTATACACGTGGTTGAAGAGGAATGATTCATGCCGCATGGTAATACAATTTTCTTAATGTATCCTTTTTTCATTTTTTCATTTTTTGATGCCTGTAGTCTGAGTTTAAGCATTTATAGTAATGTACTATTGCTTAATCTGAAACAGGCATTTGTTTGGGTTAATTAGAGTTAAATACTCAGACCTGAAGAGGAATTTAATTCTGATTAATCATCGAATTTGGGAAGGTTCTGTTCTTTTCTCTTATCGGCATTATGGCCGTGAATTTGCTTCTATGGTGATGTTAATATTACTTGAATTGTATTTTTATTTTTTTATTTTTACATAATTCTTATTATTACATTTCAAATATATATATATATATATATATATATCGTATCTGAAAAGTAGACAAGTAAATGGAAGCAATATACCAAAGATTGGCCGGGATCACAACCCCCCCACGGCCAATTTTTGGTATATTGCTTACATTCACTTGTCTACTTTTCTGGTGTGATATTTGAATCCTCGTTGTAGTGCAGCTTCGCGCCTTATTCGTGTGATTTCTGGTATTTTATAACTTTCACACTAAAATTACATAATTCTTTATAAATATATATATATTAGAAAGACGTAATAATAGAAATAATTAATTCATGTAATCGTGAAATATTAACATCACCATAGAAGCAAAACCACGGCCATAATGACACTAGAAAAGATCAGCATCGACCTAAATTCGAAGATTAAAAAGGATTAAATTCATCTTCAGGTCTGAGTATTTGATTCTAATTAACCCAAACAAATGCCTGTTTCAGATTGGACAATAGTACATTACTATAAATGTCCAAACTCAGACTACAGGCACCAAAAGATGAAAAAATGAAGATAAGAAACATTAGGAAAATTTGTATTACCTTGTGACAGGAACCTTTCTTCTCTCACCACATGTATGCGATCAACCTCAGCAGTATAAAAAAATTCTAGAAGCACCGGAATGAACATGACGAAATACTACCTAGGAGGCAGTACGAATGTTCACAGCGACACTCCCAGACCCGTCCAGTGAGTCAAAGCAGGAGACAGGACAATTGCCCGTATAAGCAAAACAGAATATGAACATGAAGCAAAAATAAAAATTTTTATTAAACAAGTGATTCATAGAAGCAATGGATAAAAGAAAATGCCACTATACACCATTATAAAGGCGCTCAAATCGTAGTTTCAAACTGGCTAAAGTTAGAATTTTTTAGCGAAAATTAAATTCAAAATATTAATATTAATGAATCTTATTTTCCGATTTTTTCAATTTTTCTATTTTTTTTAGCTTATTCAATTATTTTTCATTTTTATTTATTTATATAATTAATAAATAATTATAATTATTATTATTATTATTATTATTATTATTTGTAAGCAACTATAATCGGGAAAGTAGTCATGGATGCTATCGAGTGGAAGTTGATACACTGAGTTAATAATTTTAATATCCCTTAGTCTTATCCTTAGTCTTGGTCTATAGTTACTTATTTGTAATAGATATGCTAGAGATGGGTCTTTTGTACTTGCCGTAGTTTATGCATAGATTTCGATTAAGAATATCAATTTTTATTTATTTATATATATATATATATATATATAAGCTTGTTAGAAAATTAGGTTTTTCGAGTTACAGCTTCTCACTTTTCCTTTATTGTACTTTCAAACTATTATATATATATATATATATATATATATATATATATATATATATATATATATATATATATATATATATATATATATATATACTTTTCGTGCGTTTTAAACTTTCCCGATTTTTTTATTACGATATAAAAAAATTGAAGTCCCATCCAACGTTTATAATTTAAAAACAGCTCCTTAATATATTACAGACTACTCCAGAAAAAAATAATTTCTTCAACCTATCTGTTGATTAATTATCAATTTCATAACCAAGCAATCTCTTAGAACTTTTTAATCAACTGAGCGTTTCCCCCACTTCCAAACGGACCTTTCCTGAGCTTTTCTACGTATTGAAGCCACGGCCAAACACGAAGGGATCGTGCTGACCATTCGCGCATGACCTCCTGGTGTGTGATCGAGATTTGGAGATTTTATTTGTATCGTGAGAATGATTTTAGTTCAAAACAGGCAATTTAAAAATTGAGTTTGGTGTTATCTGTATCTGTAAGTAGAAGGCACTTATTTAATATTTATATACTTTTGAAACATACGCTTTTTTTTTTTCGGAAGATATGGCCAATATATGAATTTGTCTATTTGTGCTGAGATTGTTGAAATTACGATTTAAATTGTGTACGTTAACGTAGAAAGTAGAGTCTTCTTCAGTGACGGATTTCTGCTTTATGATTGGGGGGGGGGGGGGCATATCATCCCCGTTGAGCCGATTACATGTATTTCATGCATTTTTCACTGTTATTCATACAAATAAAATGTATTTAGTTCGTTATTTTATATAATCCCCCTGCTTTTACTCTCGGGCCAGGCCGTGTACATTTTCTAGTATTGAGCAAAAATAAAAAAAAAATTCTCGCCGGGAAAACGCCTTGTTCTGCCATTGATAAAACAGAGAAAGGTCTGTAATGGTCTTCTCACATATTAAAAAATGCAGACGAAATTTCTAATATATTTTTGCTGGTGTATTGGTGTTACCCAACTGCGAAAAGTTCTGTTAATTCAATTTCTAGGTACATCATAAGGTTAAAAATTGATGTAAGAGATTTTTTGCTCAACGGATGATGATAGTATGATATGCTGATGGTCATAGTATGATATGCGGATACTGATAGTATGATATGCGGATTGGTGATAGTATGATATGCGGATTGGTGATAGTATGATATGCAGATAGTGATAGTATGATATGCGGATGGTGATAGTATGATATGCGGATTGGTGATAGTATGATATGCGGATTGGTGATAGTATGATATGCAGATAGTGATGGCATGATATGCGGATGGTGATAGTATGATATGCGGATTGGTGATAGTATAATATGCGGATAGTGATGGTATGATATGCGGATAGTGATAATATGATATGCGGATGGTGATAGTATGATATGCGAATAGTGATAGTATGATATGGTAATGGTATGATATATGCGGATGGTGATAGTATGATATGCGGATGGTGATAGTATGATATGCGGATGGTGATAGTATGGTATGCGGATGGTGATAGTGTGAGCCGAAATGGATAGTCTGAGCTACGCTATGGATGAAAATAATATTGAAATAATATATATTAACAGAAATCAGTTAATTGTCTCCATTCATCGCTATCACTGAACTGTTGCTATATTGAAAAACTAAACTTTTAAATAATTTTTAGAAACATTTCAGGAATTTTTAAAAGAGAATAATTTGAAAACTAAAGGTCATAAAATTGAGTCATTTTTTGTGATTTTGATACTAATTTTGTTAGAAGTAGACTAAACCTTCCTAAAGGCCTTCCTAAAGATCCACGCGTTCACTTTTCTTTTTCTTACAGTCTGTGTACCAACTGTCAAAAAGTGGCACCGGTCGCGTGTTTACTGATAGCGGCACGTGAAACTTGAAATGCGAGGGCACATTATGTTTACTCGTACATTCGAAAATATCCGGCTAGAAACGGTGACGTGCTAGTCAGTGTACGGAGCACCGACACACGCGCTTACCCCCCCCCCCCCCCCCTTCCTCAACATCTCAAAGCAGCTGTAAGTTTCATAAGAGTGCCCGCGACAGATGCACGCGCGCGCTCTGAAAAGCCCGTACCACCGAAAACGTTAGGGCTAAACCCTATCACAAAAGGGCATCCCTACGCGCGCGCTCACAAAAAATTAAAAAGTATTGTGCGGGCACATTGTGTCGCATTCTATTGGAACTCCTAGATGCAGGAGTGCTTGCAAAAGGTGCTGCCAATTTTTTTTTAGTAAATTTTCTTTATTTAATTTTTTCGGGGGGTCTTCGCACGCGCCGCCGTACTTCTACGCACGCGACCGAAGGCCTCGTGCATGAAAAATGACGTGAGGGGGGGTTCCTTTTTTTTTTCTTTTACCTCTTGGTGTTCTCGGTTAACTGTTCCTCGCTTTCTTCTTCCGCCGTTTCCTGCAGGTAGACCCCCCGATTTCAGGGGGAACACCCCCAGGTGACATGAGTTTCGCTTTTATCATGGTGGTGGGGGGGGGGGGGGGGGGAGGTGATGCCGTAGTATTGCAGGATTGGTTGATAAAATTGCATATGGTATATGGTAATAAACACATTTTGGTGTGTAGTGAAGAACATTTTCATGAATAATTGTGCCAATGGATTTTCCAATTTGCAGATGCGCCCAACTTCATCTGAGCTTTGCAATTGTTGAGATCTTAAACTATTTACTAAATGAGAGTTTTAATGTTCACTACAGCGCAAAGAAACTCATTTGAATATAAACAGAGTTGTATCTACATATTTAAGAGCTTCAAATAATTACTTGAAGTGCAAAACTGAAAATGGTGTTTCTTCTGAAAAAGGATATAACAATATGGAAATTTTACTGCTTAAACGTATTTTTGGTTTTGCAGTAGAATTTTTTGTGTATCCTCAGATTTTGAATTTACAAAATTTTGCATACTCCATTAAAACATGACTATTTCCTACTATTATATTGTTCCAAATTCTGTAACTACAATTTATATATTTAAAAAAAAAATGTGCCTGTTTTTCTGTTTTGTAAACAAATTTACAAATTTTGGCGATTATTTTTTTTTTCATAATATGATTATTCTTTACTTCGAGTTCAAGTTATCCTGTTTGTGATTCGAGTTTCTGAGTCAAGGGGTAATTTAGATATTAATAAAAAAAATAAAACATTAAGTACTTCATAGGAAAAGCATTGTGCAGACAATTTTTCTGAAACTTTACTTGAAAAATTTTATATCATGTTTCTTAGCAAAATTGAATTGTTTTCTTTGTGTAAAATATTAAAAGTGTTCATGAAGCAGACGATTTAAATTAAATATATCAAATTTAAATAACAAAGAACTTGATAGAAAAATAAATTTAATAAATGAACGATATTATATTTTGGTTTGTATTATATTTTGTCAAAATATTTTGAAAATTATATAATTTCAAAGATCTTTAAATAATTATTACAACAGTAAGATAAAAAATGAACATAAAATATTTAGAGGCATTATAATAGATTATGTGTATAATTTATGAATAATATTATATTGCGGAATATCTTTTGCTACCATTTCATCATTTTCATTTTGGTGTATGCCGATCGAATTCATACTATTTTTTACAAGCGGTACAAGAATGTTTTATTCTTCAAATTTGTAGATTCAAAATAAAAACCTACTTTCTAAAATCACTCATTAAAATCACTCAATTCCAGTTCAATTAATTTTAAAATTTAAAATTCACAAAATTTTTTTTGCATTATAACGTTGTTTTTATATTGTGAAATCGAAATAAAATATAACATATTCCTTAAAAAACTCCAAAATGTAAGGTATACTAAGTTTGTTTTTATTTAGCTTTTCCATATAATATTTTTGTTCAATTTGTAGAATTTTATTTTTACATAATATTTTTATAATATAAAATAAAAACAAAAGCAAAATCTTGCATTCTAAAACTACTCATACTAATATGTGAATTCTATCTTTTATTTTTTATCTTTCTAATTTCTAGAATTTTCATGTTTATGAGATTTTTAAATGATACAATTGAAATTAAATCTAAAATATGAAGTCATAATAGAATTATTGTGTCCTAACTCTTATTACATCTGTCGTTGTGCATTTTAAATCTTTATATTTTGAGCCTCATCGGGCTGGCCCGTCTTAATCCCGCTAAATGAATGCACTTGTATTTCGAAAACAACTCGAAAACTGAAGGAGATAGGAAGTCCAAATTTAGTATGTAATTGTTTTTAGTAGTATATTTTTATTGAAATTTTGAACTTTATCGGGCTAGCCCGTCTTGGTCCCGCCATAGCAATGCAATAGTTTTCGGGGAATAACTCGGACCCGGAGCAGCTAGAAAATTTGAAATAGTATATATCGTTGTCTTTCGTGGTATATTTTAATTTATTTTATGTTGAAGCTGTCCTGGGCCCACCATGCGAATGCATTCGTTGTATGGGAATAACATGAACACAGGAGCATCTAGAAAATCACCATTTCATACACACCATTTCAAACACAGAGTTAATTTTAAGCATAGAGTTAAATTACTTGTACCTCCATGGTTTTAAGTTTTTAAATAAAATAAATTATTATAGTATTGTGATGAATGAAAGGATTGGAAAAATGTTTATGAATGAAATGCTGCTTTTATATTGAGGCGATTTATATTTCAATGACGTCATTTGAATAAAGTTCATTTGTTTTCGATGAAGTTTTCAAATATAATAAATTATTGTAGTATTATGATAATTTTAATAATATTACAGAGGAATGTGTCGCATTTTATAGATCTTTAAGTCAAGCAATTTATATTTCAATGCCGTCATTTGAATGAAGTTCATTATTTTATGAATTTTTCAGTTTTCAAATATAATACATTAATGTAGTATTGTGATAATTTTAAAAATATTACCGAGGAATGTATCGCATTTTGGAGATGTTCATATAAAATTGCATTGAATTTGGAAAGTGTTTCATAATCAATGCTATATGCATGATTGATCTTTCTTGTTTATTTTTAACGTTTAAAATTTTATTTCTCTTCGAACTTTTATATGGTAAAATGCCAATGAATGATAAAACCTGCATTCTTCACAACAGTCACATAATTTTTTTTACAAAGTTTTCTTTATTTAAATACTACAATATTTTTTCTGATAACGTTTTATAATTTATAATCAGAATAAGAATAAAGCATGCTTATTAAAAATACAGATAAAAAACATTGAGAACTAAATACTAATATTAGTCTATTTATTTTTTTTTCTTGCATTTTTTATCTGGCATGATTTTTATAGAAAATCTAAAACCTATCTTCAAAATCATACAAAATACACTTAATATTGATATATTTTCTATTAAACTTCTTGAATATCGCTTTTCATAATATCATTTTTTTTTTCAATTTGAATGGTATTTTAATTTATATGTAGTGGTTTACAGGTAAAAAAAATCCAGTTGTCGGTAATATTGTTTCTGAGATAACATGGTATATAGCCATTATACCGACAATTGTACTCTTTTTAGTTTTCAGTGGATTTGGGTTGCCGTATGCTTCTTAAATATGAGATACGTTTTCATTATGCTCTGGTTGTTGCCATTTTCGAGATAATAATTTTTTGATGTGAATAACATTTATTGTTGGAGTTTCTCTGGCGGTAAAACGTAGCATTAAGAAAAATGTAAGCACTTTGCACATTTATACTCCGAACCTAATAGATAAAAACGTAAATAATTTTTCTTGTTTTGTCGGAAATATGGTCCAGATTACGAATATATAGAAATAATTTTAATATTTTGAATTTTTTTTCTCATAAAAATTTGAAAAAGTAGCACTTCGACTAAGAGTTTTTTTCTTTTCAAACTTTCACTCGAAATATATAGTAAACTTCAAACGATCAATATAACATAGATAGAAGTAAAACACTTGCATTATGTAAGTAAAGTCATATGCTGCCCATATTAGATTTTTGCTTTCGCTAAGGTACTGAGAATATGATCTCTAATGGAATGCTTTTACTGCTATCGATTTACATTCTTTGTTGACTTACAATTTCACTCTAACGAGTGTCTTCATATCTTTTGTGTCATTCCAGAACATTATATCTTACAGCAGAAATTTACACTTTCATTAAAGTTAGATTTAACTATAGAATATCTGCTAAAAATGCATGGTTCCCAGGAAAACCATCAATAACCTTGTAAGGAATGTGTGTACACGTTAGGCCCATCAAAGGTAAAGTGACCATGCCTGATTAAATAAAAGGGATTGCAGCGCTTCTGGCTAAGAATTTAGAAAGTTATCACAACGGACTCGGCAATAAAGCGAGATAGACAGAAAGAGCCAATTACAAAATTGTAGAGCATTCACTAATAAGTAGGGATCGGTAATAAAACTGTTACAGAAAGCTTTTGTTCGACACAATAGGGTTATTGGTCCTATTCAGAAATGCTAAAATAAGCAGCGTTTACATGCACAGGAATCTAATGTATAACCTGTCCATAAATTGTCCCCCAACAGTAGCAATACGCTTTTAATTCGAGAAAGAATATTGCAACGTACTTTGACAGTCATTGCAGATGTCGCCGCATTATACAGACTCTGATGATATGACTGTTTGACAGATATTTATTGTTATTGTGATTAATTCCCTTGACCTAGAAAATGCTAGGGCAAGTCCAAAAGATAGAGCGGCCCATAAAGCAAACAGGGTCCTCTCCCGGTCCTCTACTAGAAGACCTAAAGTGACACCCATGCAGTCGGGAAGATGAGAAGGGGTGGTCGAGGTGGAAGAACAGGAACATGGAGAGAAAACTCTGTCTCCTCGTTCAAACCTCATATCCTTAGTATGACCACTGGCCAATGCTGTCTGGATGGATCTAGGGCCATCATATTGAAGCGAGATATTTATTGTCTTTTATATACGCGTTTCGTTCGTTCCTAGTAATTGAATAATGCTTTACAACTTTGTAATTGGTTCTTTTAGTCTATCTAGCTTTGTTGCAAAGTTCGTTATCGCAACTTTGTAAATTATCGTCTAGGGGCGCTTCAATCCCTTTTATTCGATTGGGTATGATCATTTTACTATGTACAGACCTAACGTGTAATCTCATGGACGTTTTCTTACAAATATCTCTTACTTACTCAGTATTCTAAATTAAATTACACTCTTAATAAGTACACTTTGTGCAAAAGATAAGGAAAACTAGAGCAACGTAAATAAACCCAAATAACAAAACAATGCAGCATTCAGCTGTTTCGAGGATATCCCGGAGTCCAAAAGAGGAGTGGAAGAAGATTCCTCTTTTGGACTTCGGGTTTGTTGGTTCTCTTGCACTAACGAAAGGGATCCAATGTATCCTCGAAACAGCTGTATGCTGCATTATTTTGCTATTTGGGCTTATTTACGTTGCCCTAGTTTTCCTTAAATTACACTTTATTCATTTAAAACAGTTGTTCTTTAAGTCAGAGATCACAACGTTTTAATACAAACCTACATCTATATTTTTACGTGTTAGTTTCCATTAGGGCGTGTATTTTAATCGTGGCATAAGCATAAATAGCACCCCGCAGAAATGCTTACAAGGTTATGCGAAAAGGAACATTTCAATTCAAACACAATAAATTTATTACGCCATTCTAATATGGTAGTATCATTGCAACGTTATAAGAAAGCTACAAAGTCGTTACGACGCAGTATGACTTGGTCATAATTTCGAATTTGACACCGATATCGTTGCAGCCTGCGTTACTTATGCCGCCCCCTTAGATCCACGCCTGGAATGACTGCGCTTCAAACATGTAAAGCAACCTCACAGCATGGTGTAGACTGCGCAGATGCTGCATTACATAATCTGCAAGCGATAACAAAATGAAATATATCTAAAACTTTTTGTTATGGAGATTTGGGGATTCAAATAATGATTAGAGCATTATATGTATACGCGCGGTGAAATAATGTAGTATTTGCATAAACAGTACAAAGCGTTGAAAGTATCTTAAAGTAATAACATGTTTGAAAATTACTAAATACAACTGAATTACAAAATGATATATATAAATTTTAAAAAATAGCAAAATGTACAAATTATAAAATTAGTAAGTTTTAAATTTAGCAAAATGTACAAGTTTTAAAATTAGCAAAATGTACAAGCTTTAGATTAGAAAAAGTAAAATGTCGTACAATTTTTAAAATAGAAAAATGATAACACTATTAGTACTTCCTTAAAGAAAACAGACATAATTTGTAGGTATGCATTAATTATAGGTATGTATTAAGGAAGTACTAACTGTGTTATTCTCATAAGCAGCAGTTTAACATTTTGTGATTTTGTGTAGATAAATGTTATACAAATTAATAAGTAAAATACACGTTGTGTAAAGGATAAGGAAAACTTGAGCAGTGTATTTAAATACAAATAAAATAACAATGCCTCGAAATAACAATTGTGTGCTGCATTATCATTTTATTTGTGCTTAAATACGTTGCTCAAGTTTTCCTGTTGATACACAAGTTTCTAAAAGTTTTAAAATGTTGTGTCAGATTTTAATTATAATAGAAAATTATGCAGGTAGCTAATTGTAGTAACATGCTGTAGATGTTATTAATTGTAGTAAAATATTATGCATTTTACTGTTACTAAACATGGTAAATTGCGCAAGTTTTTAACTAATTTAAAATTAACTGAGAGAAGACAGTGAAAGTAGCGTGTTGTACAAATTTCTAAATGTAGTAAAATATTGTTCAAGTTGCTAATTATGGAAAATAAATATCAAGAGTTTTTAAGTGTGGGTACAAAAATTTTGCATATTGATAATTGTAGTAAAATGTTGTGCAGGTTGCTAATTTCTGTAAAAAGTTGTATGTTTTACCATTACTAAACTCAGTAAATTATTTGACACACTTTTAACTAGCTTAATTAATTAACAGAGGTAAGCTAAAGTAGCTATGTATTACACAAGATACTCAAAGTAGCAAAATGCTGTGCAGTTGCTAAGAGTAGTAAAATCAGTGCAAATTAATAATAATAAAAAAATGTTGTAAAAGTTGCTGAAATTAATGAAATGATGTGCCTGTATCTAAATAAATTGTCTAGCAAAAATAAGAATAATTAACAATATGTTTTAAAGTTTTTAAACTTGGTAAAATGTTGTGCAAGTTGTTAAAAGGAGTAAAATGATGTGCAAACTACTATCCTATACTATTAAAAGAGGATCGAGTAAGTTTGTTTATATGTATATTCCCCTCATTCCGAAAACAAATATCAGCCCAGAACTTTTTTCTTCTTTTAATGTAGCATTCAATACGAGAAGTTGCTGGAAACTTAGAAAAATTCTTGCTGGAAAAATTCGAAAAATTCACCACCTCTGCATGTAAAGAGAACAACTCAAACTGCTTACATATTTTATACTATAAACTCCATAAAGTGCGCCCCCTAACTTTTGTGCGCATGATCAGTAAAGGTGACGAATGGTTACCCCCTCTCTCCGTTTATGGGGGGCAGGTGGTTCAACGGAAGTAGTGCCTAAAAGAACAAACAAGGGCGCACGCGCCAACCACTAACCGTCGTTACCATATTGTACCTGCAGCTGGAACAGTTGCCTCCCCCTTCTCTAGCATCTTCTACCGGTATTCGAATGTATAGCACCCCCCCCCCCCCTCTCTTCTTTGGGTAATCGGATAGGTCCCGGTTTGGAATAAAGTCCCACCTGCACTGACTTATGGTTTTTAATTTTACCAGCTGCTAATGTATTTAATGTCTTGTTTTTTAATTAGTTACCTATTGGTAAGTTTAATGTAGCAATTATGGTTACTTTTACTAAAGATATAAAGAAAATAATTAATCTTAACAGAACTGTAGCGTCCACTTCAAATATAGGAGGAGAGATTATCGTCTCTGTAGCTTGATAGCGTCTCCTGGCTAATCGGAGATCGGCAGTTCGAGACAGAGTTATTTAATATGGAGTCGAAGCAACATGAAGTAAAAACTTAGATGAAAAAGCGTTTGAAATAGGAAAGCAACTTAAATGAAAAAGCAGTTAGTATACAGAAACAAATTAAATAATTAAAAAAATGGACCATTTAATTAACCTTACTTATTCAATATCAAATTAAAAAGTATTGCATTGAATGAAATGAAAAAGTTGAATTATCAAATGAAAAAGTTTTTGCATTCATTTTTATTTCTCTTCATTTTCTTTTGCTCTTCTTTTTGAAGCTCCAGCAGTTTTACTTAATTTTTTTTAGAAATAGGTAATGGAACATATTTTTAAATGTGCTGAAATAGTTTGAGAAACTATTCATTGCTTCACCTTATATATTAAAAATACCCCCCACTCTCGTTTTTAAACTTTGAGAAACATTTCTATTTTACAAGTAGCGGATATTTTGAGTAAATTTGTTTTCGTATTTATCATAAAAATCAGTCTAATTAGTCACAAATAACTTGATGCGTATAATTGTTATAAAAACAATAAAATACTTTTTCTAATAACACTTTTAAGGGAAAAAACTGTTTTGTTCCGGGCGTCACAAACATCCCAGGTCGCTTTAGGCCCTTGAGCGTCGCTTAACCGTGCATCATATCAGTTATACGCCACTACATGCACCTAAGAACTCCACAGGATTCTTTATAACGATATATTAAAGGTATGTTACAATGCAAATGAGGATTATTTGCTAAAGCATCTAAACTCGAATCAAATCTTACAATTTATACACTATTTAAAAGCAATAAAATGAATTGTAACTAGCATATAGTCTTTCTTGATAAAAACAAGAAAGATCAGTCATGCACAAAGCATTGATTACGAAACACTTTCCAACTTTAATTTTATTTAAACATCTCTAAAACGCTATACATTCAGCGGTAATATTTTGAAAATTATCACAATACTACATTAATTTATTATATTTGAAAACTTAAAACTTTATCGAAAAAAATGAACTTTATTTAAATGACGTCATTGACATATAAATCGCCTGGCTCTCTATGTAAAAGCTGTAAATATTTCATTCATACACTTTTATTTCATTCTTTTCATTCATCGCAATACTACAATAATTTCTTTTATTTAAAAACTTAAACCATGGAGGTAAACGTAATTTAACTCTATGCTTAAAACTTCATCGAAAAAGTATTCTATAAAATCGTCTGCTTCTCTATGTAAAATCATTGAATGTTTCATTCATATCAGCTATATTGCAGACTCCAGAGCTAATAATTTTGCGTTAAAGAAATTTAGTAATTCTTATACAACTCATCCTACATCTTTTTGTGTTTACATTCTCCATAAATGAAAATTAGGCTTCGTTGCAGAAATAATCAAAATCTGAAGATCATTTAACTTCAAATATATTGTAATTGCGCTGTTTCAAACTGTAGATGCACAGAAATTAAGCAAAAATAAAGCGGTTTTAGGACAGATACGATACTAAATATAAATTAAAAAAAGAACTTAAAAAATCACGATTTTGACACAAGATGCATGGCATTGATCATTTAAACTCAAATATATTGTAATTGCGTTGTTTCAGAATATAAATGCACAGAAATTAAGCAAAAATAAAGCAGTTTTAGGACGGATGCAACATTAAATATAAATTAAAAAGAAGTTTAAAAATCACGATTTTCACACAAGATGGATGTCATATTTTATTTTAAAGTGGGTCACGTGATCTCTTCATATAATATAGGCGTAATTATTATTCTAATTTTTATTTAAAAAACTACCGAATTTATTTTGCTGAAATTTTCATATTTTTATGGGGTAATTTGAATATTTCGTAAAACTTTCGAAGCAATTTGTGAATTATAAATTCGCTTAAAAAATGGTTACAAAATTAGGTTCAATGTATTTTATTTTTTCAACCCGGGTTCAGTCTAAAACTAATTGGGTGATATTATTGATTTATAGTCCCATACGTTCCACAGACCGTCCGAACAACGTACTAAAATTTCATTTTGATAAAGTCATCGTTACAGCAGTTATCGTGCTAACGGACAGACAGACAGACAGAATGAACAAAGTCATAAGCACTTTTCAACTATGTTGTAAAGTGTTAAAAAAAAACAATTCTTATTACTTTAAGTTCTAAAATTTTTTTGACGAATCGTTCCAGTTTTTGCGTTTCACGGTTACACATTTAGATACGCCTACGCAAAGTAAACAATAAACAAAACAAAATTTCGTATTCATCTCAAATTTTGTTCGCTTGCGTGGGTGTGTCTAAATTACTACCAAGCCAGCTGCTACCATAGACAGCAGTTCAATAATTTCTTTAGAGAAAAAATTCAACAGATTACAGAAAATTTAGAATTCAATAGATTACAAATTACAGAAAATTCAATTACAATTACAGAAAATTCAGAATTCAACAGATTACAGATTACAGAAAATTCAATTTCTTTACAGAAACATTCTTTTGCATTATAGAATTTTGACATCCTAGCTATTCCATCTCTTCGTGTCTGTTCTAGATTAGCGACAATAATCGTTAAACTTGTAAAAGACTAGTGTGATCGTTTATGAAAATTAAGGGCAAAGACTGCTTGTTATTTAATTTAATTTAATTTTATTATTATTATTATTATTATTATTATTATTATTTCAAGACAGCAGTGTTTAATAATTGTAAAACATGTGATTGAGATAATTTTCCTTAGATAGGAGATTTTCAATGAGTGCAAAATCTAATCCGTAAAACAATATAGCAGGAATAATTCTAGGTTTATTTTTCGGAATTTATTTTTAAATTCCGAAACCTATGGATATTTCTCAAAAACAAAATGCCTGGCAGCAACTGAAATTCTTCTTGGCGTAACTATATTGAAAACTGTGAATTAAAATCGTTGACTCTAAAATGAGTTATGCATTATGGTCGTAATGTGAACCAATTGGGAAATACCTAGTCCGAAGACTTTAACCTCCGGTATGTACCAGTATTTGTACCCATTACATCATTTGAGCAGAAGATCATTATGGAAGTTCATTATGCATTATAGAATTGCATAATAATTGTAAGAAGGATTTTTATTTATTTTTAGAGTGGTAGCAATTTCAATTTCTTTTTGAATTTTAGTGACTTTAAAAATAAATTTAAATTGTAGATTGTGTTTCTGATACTCTCTGGAGGACAGAGCAATTTTTTTTTCATGCATGGAAAACACATATAGAAATAACGTTAATGCTTGTAAATGCAAATTCAAGTTTATACATTTATCCACGACCGTGGACATCAACAGCAAAAGGTTTAACAGTTCAATCAATTGTCGTTATAACGAACTCAGTTACAGCAATATTTTGATCTCAAATTTTGATTTGCCATGCTTTACTTTGTTCAAATAATTTTTTAAAACGTCGGGCAGTTTTGTTTATAATGTAGCAAATAGTTTTAGTAAATTTTCTTTTGCAAATTCGTTTTCACATTAAAATTTTTTTTAATTCCTTTTTCTTACAGGGAATATCATTTGATACATTTTTTGCTGTAGATAAAACACAGATATAATTTGCAGCAAATATTACATAAAGTTCTTGGAAGTTTTTATTAAAGTTTTAAAAACAGTATTCTACTTTTTTTGTTAACTTTTGGTACGGCATTCGTAGTTAATTTTCAAAACATTTAATTGTAACGAATTTATAATCGACCTCCCGTTGCAGATAACAGAATACCGGACCCATTTCGTACTTTCGTCAGCATGAAATAAGTAATAAATGCAATGGCAGCAAGACAACTTACTATGTTCTACAATTGTTTTTAGGAGACCGGCAAATTTAGAATTCTTCCACGCAACTGACTTCAAACTTCAGACACACGAGACTGATAGCAAGTTTATTCTTATATAACCCGCCTATACAGATGGGAAAGGGAGGGGGACTAAACTAGGGATTAATCCTGAGTTCAATCGTTAAAAAAATTAAAGCCGTCTGCGTGGTAGAACGAAATTTGTTGATCTCCAAAGTCATTTTTCAAATTGAAGCACACAACAGTTTTCTTGCTGTCGTTGAAGGCATCCATTATTTCATGCTGACATGAGTTTAACAAGCTCGAAACCGGTCCATGGATGCTGCTATCTGCAATCAGATTCCAATCCCAACTTTAGGGTTGCCCCTTATAGGCGGGCTCTGGTATAAATAATTTATTTATAACGGACTGTATATAAGTTCCATTATGAGGGGGAATCGGGCGTATTGTCATTTTCCATCCAGTGTTTTCCTGCCTCTAATTTGTCTCTTCTACCTCGACCATGAGCATACATATCAATTCGCGCTCTGCACTTTCACAATATAATCACGTCATGCTTGTTTATCGGTGGCGCGTGCGTGTGACGTCACGCGCGCGCACCAGATGGAATACGGGGGCAATCTCGATCCTATTAACCCGTGTAACGGATTTCAGGGCAAGAGACCCCACAGATGGCCGGGGACCCCTCTCTTTTCAAAAGCTCCTGTGATCACCTGGGATGGAGAGGAGACTCGTTAGCAATAACGGCAGGAGAGGTCATCAAGGGACAGAGAAGGGAGAGTCATTCTCCACCTAGTGATGTACTGTGTTCAAATGTAAATTTTGAGCCTTTCGCTTTCGTCTGGTGGTGTATGTAAACAAATAGCCCCGTCAGGTTGGGAGCGGACTTTGTCGAGCTATTGCTTTCGTTACACGCTGCGATGGTGATGTCGGGTTAAAAATTAATCCCGGGATTAGAAATGTAAAAATCCGGATTTTTGGATTATTAGCAGATATGAACGTCGTTGCACGTGATTTTAAATATGTACAAATCCTGTAGTATTTCAAATGACATTATACTTCAAAAGATCTATATAATATGCACTGGAATAGGTGATTTGGGGGGAGGGGACAAAATATCAAAATTATCGAACCCCCTACACAACTCAACTGGTAAGATCTTGATTTGGGTCTCATTCGATTCGTCTCAGCTTCGAGACCAAGGAGATGATAATCTAAAATTTCAACAATTCGAATGAGAGGCGACGGCGTAAAGGAATAATAAGAAAACTAGAATTTTGGTTTTCGAAATTTTGATTTTCTTAAACCAGAATTTTGATTTTCGGTCTCACTCGATTCTTCTCAGCTTCCAGGTTAACGCAAAAGGTCTAATATTCCAAAAATTCGAATTAAGGGTGACGATGCAAAGGAATAATTAAAACAATTCAAAACCACTTTTCAAAATGATCGAGCCCTTTCACTCGAGCCATAATATCAATTTTGGTCTCATTCGATCCTTCTTAGCTACCAGATTAACGAAAAATTTAAAAAATTCGAATTAGGAGTGGCGATGCAAAGGGATTTTGAACCACTTTCACAACTTCGTCTCTAAAAAAAGTGAGTCATTTGATATTTATACATATATTTGAAACGGATTTTATATTTAGAACGTTTATTAAATGTGTAGGTGTCACATTTATAGATCACTAACCATTGAGAA
Organism: Amaurobius ferox; assembly: GCA_951213105.1. Lineage (NCBI taxonomy): Eukaryota > Metazoa > Arthropoda > Arachnida > Araneae > Amaurobiidae > Amaurobius > Amaurobius ferox. Next base: position 73,113,405 of record OX578149.1, on the reverse strand, counting down.
AGCGTGAAGTGCGGGTGAAATGTTTAGGTATCTTACATAATAAATGAAGATATTTGTGTGTGCGTGTGTGTGTGTGTCTGTAGCGGGAAATTAAGGCGTCGGATAGCAACTAAATGTGGTACAAAGGTACTTTAAGTAGAGATGCCTGCACAGGCCAAATTTTAGATTTTCACCCGAACACACAGAACCTTGGACGAGACAGCCCAGTGGTTAGAGCACGGGGATTGCACTCGGAGGACCCGAGTTCGATTCCAAACTGTCTCCGTGTTCACACTGAGTAAGGGTGCGTTAAATATGTGGGTCTGCAAGTCCTTCCGAGAGGTTTTTGGTAGGGAAATGAGGGTACGGTCGGAGCCGGCGGGATTAGTTCTGCTCTTTAAGAAGAAGAAATCCCGCCGGCCCCGGTACGGTCCTTGTGGATGTCGCTCCCACTGGGTTCCAGTCTAAATTGGGTGGCACCGTCCAGCCCGTCGGAAAAAATACTTTATACTTACGGATAGGTCATACAATTTGGATCGAAATCGAAAAAGACCCGAAAGAACCAGTACGTAAACCCGGTCAGAGTTCTAAAAAATCTAGATTTTGAGCTCCATCAAAATGAAATTTTAGTATGTTGTTCAGACGGTCTGTAGGACCTATGGGAATATAAATGAATAATATCACCCAATTAGTTTTGGATTGAACCCGGGTTGAAAAAATGAAATACATTGAGCCCTATGGGACCTAATTTTTCAAACATTTTTTAAGCGGATTTAAAATTCACAAATTGCTTCGAAAATTTTAGGTAATATTCAAATTGTTCCATAAAATATAAAAAAAAATTCAGCGAAATATATTCAGTAGTTTTTTAAATAAAAATTAAAATAATAATTACACCTCTTATATGAAACGATCACGTGACCATTATATGAAAAGATCACATGACCCACTTCAAAATGATATATGGAATCCATCTTGTTTCAAAATCGTGATTTTTCAAGTTCTTTTTAATTCATATTGAGTGTTGCATCCGTACTAAAACCACTTTATTTTTGATTAAATTCTGTGCATCTACATACTGAAACAACGCAATTACAATATATTTGAGTTTAAATGATCATCCTAATTTGATTATTTCTACAACGAAGCCTATTTTTCACTTATGTAAAATGTAAACAGCAAAATATGTAGAATGAGTTGTATTAGAATTGCTGTATTTCTTTAACACAAAATAATTTAGCCCATGGAGTCTGCATAGCTGATATGAATGAAATATTCATTGATTTTGCAAAGAGAAGGACGATTTCTTTCGATGAAATTTTAAGCATAGAGTTTAATTACTTGTAGTTCCATGGTCTTAATTTTTAAATAAAATAAATTATTATAGTATTGTGATGAATGAAATGAATGGGAAAATGTTATGAATGAAATGCTGTTTTTATAGCGAGATCCAGGCGTGTTATTTTTTCTATGACGTCATTTGAATGAATTTCAGTTGTTTTCGATGAAGTTTTCAAATATAATAAATTATCGTAGTATTATGATAGTTTTAAAAATATTGCCTAGGAATGTATCGCATTTTAGAGATGTTTAAACCAGGCAATTTGTATTTCAATGCCGTCATTTGAATGAAGTTCATTTTTTTCAATGAAGGTTTAAGTCTTCAAATATAATAAATTAATGTAGAATTGTGATAAGTTTTAAAATATTACCGAGGAATGTATTGCATTTTAGACTTGTTTAAATAAAATTGCATTGCAGTTGGAAAGTGTTTCATAATCAATGCTTTAAGCATGATTGATCTTTATTGTTATTATTATTATCATTATTAACACTTTACAACAAAGTTGAAAAGTGTTTATGACTTTGTTCATTCTGTCTGTCTGTCCGTTAGCACGATAACTGCCGTAAAAACGACTTAATCAAAATGAAATTTTAGTATGTTGTTCAGACGGTCTGTGGGACCTATGGGAATATAAATGAATAATATCACCCAATTAGTTTTGGATTGAACCCGGGTTGAAAAAATGAAATACATTGAGCCATATGGGACCTAATTTTTCAAATATTTTTAAGCGGATTTAAAATTCACAAATTGCTTCGAAAATTTTAGGTAATATTCAAATTATTCCATAAAGTATATAAAAAAAATTTCAGTAAAATATATTAGTAGTTTTTTAAATAAAATTTAAAATAATAATTACACCTCTTATATGAAGCGAACACGTGACCATGATATGAAAAGATCACTTGACCCACTTCAAAATGAAATATGGCATCCATCTTGTCTCAAAATCGTGATTTTTAAAGTTCTTTTTAATTCATATTGAGTGTTGTATCCGTCCTAAAACCGCTTTATTTTTGCTTAAATTCTGTGCATCTACATACTGAACAACGCAATTACAATATATTTGAGTTTAAATGATCATCCAAATTTGATTATTTCTACAACGAAGCTTATTTTTCACTTATGTAAAATGTAAACAGCAAAATATGTAGGATGAGTTGTATAAGAATTGCTGTATTTCTTTAACGCAAAATTATTTAGCCCATGGAGTCAGCATGGCTGATATGAATGAAATATTCATTGATTTTACAGAGAGAAGGACGATTTTTTTCGATGAAGTTTTAAGCATAGAGTTTAATTACTTGTAGCTCCATGGTCTTAATTTTTAAATAAAATACTGTGATGAATGAAATGAATGGGAAAATGTTATGAATGAAAAGTTGCTTTTATAGAGAGAGCCAGGCTTGTTATTTTTTCTATGACGTCATTTGAATGAATGTCAGTTGTTTTCGATGAAGTTTTCAAATATAATAAATTATTGTAGTATTGTGATATTTTTAAAAATATTACCGAGGAATGTATCGCATTTTAGAGATGTTTGAACCAGGCAATTTATATTTCAATGCCGTCATTTAAATGAAGTTCATTTTTTTTCGATGAAGGTTTAAGTTTTCAAATATAATAAATTAATGTAGTATTGTGATAAGTTTTAAAATATTACCGAGAAATGTATTGCATTTTAGAAATGCTTAAATAAAATTGCATTGAAGTTGGAAAGTGTTTCATGATCAATGCTTTAAGCATGATTGATCTTTCTTGTTTTCTTTCCAACTGTTCTGTTCCGTTTGACTTATTGAAAGAAGTGAATAATCAATAGATCTTTAATGCCGAATACTGTCCTATTGGATGAGATAATTTAGATATTGACTGCTAAAACTGATAACATGCTGCAATACTGCAAAAATATATTTTATCCGAAATATATTAAATCGTTTCAACTAGTGAAAAGAAATATTTGATTTCGTTGAAGAGGTTCTTTTCATTATTAAAAAGAAAAAACTGCCTTTTCCAGTTTATGATGTGATTCATATGTTAATCATACGATATTTGCTCAATATTAGATACATGTCAAAATACACATGCGCATTTATTGTAAAATAACCAGATAACTGATGATGAACGTTAAACTTCTGAAAGAACTCTGGATTTTATGTAATTTTAAAGTCGTGAAAATGGGATCAAATTAAGAGATTTTTATCCTTTATTATTAATTTTTATAATTAAGTGTTATCCTTTATTATTAATTTTTATAATTAAGTGTTATCATTTATTATTAATTATTAGACGTATCGTCATCCTTTTCAATACCCGTGTTTAATGGTTTAAAACACTTCCGACGACCGCCATTTTGAAAGAGCACGAACGCTTGTTCTTAAAGGGGATGTGTTCCTTGGACTCGGCTTCATTGCCTGAAATAAAAATTCAACAAAATTCATTGCGTGGGTTAAGCTATATGTAAATCTGACTCGTGTAGCGAAGCTTTCCCTTTTATACATTACATATCATTCTGTTCGTGGGTTAAAACTCAAACCGCACGAACTGGGGCATTGTAAATCGCTGCTTGAAATTTTAAGATCCTTGAAAAAATCGAAACTTTGTATCTTCGAGGGTCCCTCAATAGCAGACCAATATATTTCCCAACAATGCTTTTACGTTAAATGCTACATTGCTTCCCATAGCAACGGATACAGGTTGTGACGTCAGTTGCAACGCCCAATGTATAGCAACAGGCGAACCGGAGAAGAGAGTCTTTCCCCAACGAAGTCGAAAATCCCAATTTTTATATTTTTGATAGAAAATTCAAAGAAAATAAAAACAAATTAAAAAATCATTAGAATGCGAAGATATACAATCCTATTTTATGTAGAATTGTGCTGATCTTCCATTTTCAGATGCGACGAAATAAGAATCGGATAACCTAAAACATGCATATCTCGATGTATTTAAAAATAAATAAATAAATAAGAAGGAAGTCCTACGGATTCTGTTCAAAGATGTAGTTAGAGAGAACGTTCTTTGATATTTCCTATTGTGTCAAGATGGAAACTCTGCGATAATATTTTTAATCGCTAAGGAACCGATTTGTGTGTAAATCGTTCATATCGAACTTCATAAACTAACTAAAAACTAATTTCAATTAAAAAAAGAAATCTTATCAAGCCGTATTGATACGGGAGTTCAGCTATATCTGTACCGAATTTTGCGGCTGTACGAATCTTCGATTTTCCGCTACAGCCGCAGGGCCGTTTTTGACCATGGCAAAGTAAGCAAATGTTGGGGGCCCGCGGAACTCTAAGGGCCTTATCATCCGTGATCCCACTTTTTTACTAACTTTTATGGGAGCCTATAATTTGCTTTGCCTTGGGACCTCGATAAGGTTTAAGGCGGGCATGTAAACATCACCACACACAAGCACACATTTTTTTTATGTACGATAAGTAATTCAAGTACGGAGAAAGTTATAGACGAAATGGCATTATTCTGCGGATAAAAGGAATGCATTTCATTTTCAAAACAACAAAGATAAATAAATAGTTCGAGTATGTTTCCTGTCCCACGTTACACGCAAAAAATAAATAGAACATCTGTAATAAAGAACGTCTTTTCATTATCTTGATCTGCTTGAAATGTGATCATTAACGATTCTATACCTCATATAGATGAACTATAGACAACTTTTGTCACTTCTGACCTTCCACCTGTAATGACAAATGAAAAGTTGGCGAAGGGCATAAACCTTTACCACCAAAGGGCGTGGAATAAATCATTACTTGAAACGATCAATAGAAATTCCATTAAAATATATCAAAACAGACGATATTTTCAGTTTTATTTTAATCATCTTCGGTCTAAGTGCATTTATATGAAGTAAAAGGTAAGAAGATTCCCATGAGAAACATAAATGAAAAGTTGTAGTGAAGATGCGATTCACTTTCGCCCAATTAATTTCAACAGGCAGTTTCGAAGGGGCACCCCACTGGAAAAGAAAAGTGAAGATGAAAATGCAATTTGTTCTATCACGCAGCTGTCGCCATATGGTGAAAGAAAAGGTGGAATGATCAAAGTGCTCTTCGATTAAGTTTTTGATCAATTATCGTCTGCTGTTCAGAGAATTCATGTACTTGTTGACAGATTCTTCCGAGTTTTAAATGCACTGTGCTCATATCAAAGTTTTAACGTAGTATTTAATTATTAATGCTGTTTTTCTTTGACTTCGACATAAAAAAAAAAATAGACAGATTCTACTTGACTTGGATTCATTTTCTTATAGCTCAGGTCTACTTGTATCTTATTATATAATTTAAAAAAAATCTGATGGGGGCAGCACATGGCTTTCCTGACATAATAAAATGAATTTGCTTCTTTCACAGTGAAATAACTGTATGCCCAAGTTCCACAGCAAAATGTTTTTGTGTATTGAATTGTCACCAAGGAAATTGAAATTAGGCGTTTTTGCCAACTTGTGAGTCCAAACAGAATGACTGATTCATACTAAAGTGCAAAGTCTTCGTCAAAATGCAATTGCCATTTAATTAATATCCCGTGAAATAAATAATTATTGACGAATTCTTCGGCGTCAAAATGCGCCACTATTACAAAAAGTGACTGGCTCTCGTGAATGTAGCGAACTTGAACTATATCCGCGAGAATGATGTTAACAAATTTGTTGCATAATATTTCATGTAGAAAGTAAACTTGTTTGATGTTATTTATTATAATTACTTTTTAATTCTATGCTATTTTTGTGAAAAATTTATTTGAGAAAAGTGCAATATCTTGAGAACAACACATCATACTAGCGTTCTAATGTCTGTATTATTCGTTTTCTAATAAAAATACAATTACACATGAAACGCGTATTTATTTAACAATGTTAAAAGGTTTATTAATTTAGAAAAAATATATTTGAAAATCGTGCAATATCTCGAGAACGGTTTATTCTAGTTTTCTAAAGTTTGTGCCCTAAGAAAAAATTAAATCTAAAAGAATTATTTATTTATCCTTATTGAAAGTCTCGATTTTTAAATGATTAAAATTCATTCAAAAATTGGGGGGGGGGGGGGGTCTTCCGTACATTTGAGCACGTTTACAATCAACAAGGTTGCAATATTCAACAATTGTAATAATCGTACAAAAATACGTTTGAAACACTCCATTTGTTCTCGTGAAATATCGCATTCACGCACACAAACAGAGAGAGAGAGACAGACAGACAGATATCACTTCAAAAACGTTCGATTTAAGTTCAAATCTTAAAGCACATTCTTCGGTCGAAAACTCACATTTGAATTTTCGACACCGACACAATATTTTCTTTACGGTTACCTTACACCTTTCTAGTAGGTCGGACGGTCTGGGTCTCAACAACAACAACAACAACAATATTTTTCTTATACATGTGATCCGACCCGGTACTTGCTCATTATGGGCCCTTTTCAATTATTATGCTCTGAGACTCGCTCTAAGAGAGACCTAGCTCCTTGCGACTTTTGTCATTTCAAGACAATGGGGGGTCCTGGCACGGCATTACTATGGCTGCATTACTACACTGCACGATTATGGCTGCAGAGCAGACGTACACGTTTGATGTATAAATAATACATAGTACGGGTTTCATCTTAAACTAATCTCAGTTTCCTACGACTTAAAATATCTTCTTCTGCAAAATAATGTCAAATGACCACATATGTTACCTTTACGGCTTTTATGCCATCTGGAAACCAGTGACCTACGACTATACCACATCGAATCCAGTGACCGCTACAAAGAGGCAGTTTTTGAACCGTGATGAATAAAACCACTTGAAATAAAAAGGAACAAATTCAGTAACAGGTAAAGTCCTCCATATTTCGAACCGAAGTGGAAAGCGAGAGTCACAATATCATCTACGTATATTCGTTTGGTTAAAGACTTTAAAATGCTTCTGGAATTGAAGAAACTACAACCTTATTTACCAGCGTAAACAAAATGACCTTAACCAATATCGGATATGACAATCTGCCACGTAAGGAAACTAACTCCATTCTTTACATTTTACTCAATTGTTCTAAAAATGAAACATATTTCCAACATTAATATAAAATTTTGTCAAAAGGGCATAAAGGATCTCAAAAATATTGCTTAATGAAATTAAATTAATATTGTTGTTAACATAATTGATATTAAGGAAATCAATTCATTTGATACATTTTGATTAATCATAAATATGAATATCTCCGCGTAGGACTTGGGAGAATGAATATATGTGCATTTTGTACACTATGTCAATATAAGTATAAATATCGAGATAGCTTCTGATGCTATACAATTATAGACGCTTAGACATGAAATTATTTGTTTATGTTTATTCTTCAATAAAATCAATATTCATAAAAAAAATATAAATATCATAAAAAATCATAAAAAGAAATATAAATAAATGTTTATTTGGATCCACTCCTGTCTTTTGATTGCCTTTGACTTTTGGATTTAATTATAATTAACCATTGATTTTATTATAGCTGATATAGATGGTAAGTCATTCTTTTGAAAGCTAACCACAAAATTATAAGTTTTTAATTCGAGTAATAGACCTTGGATAATTATACTTGGAATGAATTATTTTATCTTAATGATCTGATCGCTCTCCTTGGTCTATATTTACCGTTTTCATGTATCAGGAATTCGATGACCTATACTCTCCTGATTGTATGTAAAGAACGCTCCCTAGAAAAGTAAATAAAAAAATAAGTAGTAAAAATTAACTGGCGTGTAGCTCAATTCGACTTTCTCAAACCAGAATTCATTATTCAATTCAAGAAAAAATTTAAAAAATCGGTATCATAGTTGCAAATGATTGCAACCATACCATGCTACCATTCACTTTAAAGGGCTTGAAAAAATCTTTCGGTTGATACTATACTTGAAAATGTACCCCCAGGGGGAAAATAGGAGATTTGTACAATTCTATAGTTTGGCAAAAAATTATGTGTATATCTTCGCATTCTAACAAAATCATTTAAATTATTAATTACTATATTATATTTTCTATTTTGTGATTTTTTTTAAAGCAAACGCAAAAAAAGTGAGGAAGCTTTTTTCTTCCCCGGAAGACTGCTTATGCCTGACCTCTCGCCTAGAGAAAGGATCGCTTCATTTACTTTTTATTTTTGCTTCCCATGTTTGAGGTGCGTATGCGTGGAGATCTGGTTTGAAACTAACATTGAGCTGTAATATGCAACTGGAGTGAGTGCTTATCGAACCTAACTTTAACACTGTTCGGCCGCCGTCTTTTTCAGAGTTGAAAAAAATCATCTACACTTGACGAGGTGATTCTGCAAATGTATAATTTAAATAGCGGATGCTTATTTTACACCCGAGCAACGCCTGGTAATTCGTTCTAGTTTATTAATATTTGCATGAAAAAAAATTTTGACATTTGACGACGCCCATATTTATTTCAACTAAATAGTAATGAGAAAAGTGGCGGTTGCCAGATTCGATATTGAATGTTAGTAATACATGACGAAACTTTTGATTAAATTTGATAATAATTCCCTTTTTTTTTTCTTAGCGTTTAAAATATGAAAAATGGAAGCTAAACGATAGAAACGTAAACAAGAAGGGGGAGCATTCTCTGACACGTTTTAAGCTAATCAGGTGGCTTTTTACCCAGCTAGAACATAACTGCACCTGGAAATAAAATCTCGCGTATTGAAAGCCCTCCTATTTTCGGGACAGGAGTACTTAAATTGTTACTAGCTAGCTCCCTACAAATTAAAAAAAAATAATAAAGCTGAATAGAACATTTTAATAGAAATTTGTTGCATATTCGGTAATAGATTTTTGGTAGATTTGAATTCCGAATTCAGTAGATTTTAGTAGATTTTTCACTTGTCAGTAGAAACGTCTCAAAAAATCTGGTCACACTGCAAAGAGGTTTTAGAAACTAAAAATTCAAAAGGAAGTGCACCAGCTACTGCGTCATGCAATATTGGGAAAATTCTCCTACTGTGGCAAAACTCGAACTCTCCAAACTTGGGAAAATCCCAGTTCCTGAAGTCGACAGAAAAAGCTAAGATCAACAAGAAAGATCAATAATGCATAAAGCATTGATTATGAAACACTTTCCAACTTCATTGCAATTTCATTTAAACATCTCTAAAATGCGATACATTCCTATGTAATATTTTGAAAATTATCCCAATACTACATTAATTTATTATATTTGAAAACTTAAAACTTCATTGAAAAGAATGAACTTCATTCAACTGACGGCATTGAAATATAAATTGCGTAATTTAAGCATCTCTAAAATGCGATACATTCCTCGGTAATATTTTTTAAATTATCATAAAACTACAATAATTTATTATATTTGAAAACTTCATCGAAAACAAATGAAATTTATTCAAATGACGTCATCGAAATATAACACGCCTGGTTGGCTCTCTCTATAAAAGCAGCATTTCATTCATAAACTTTTTTCCATTTATTTCATTCATCACAATACTATAATAATTTATTTTATTTAAAAACTTAAGCCCATGGAGGTACAAGTAATTAAACTCTATGCTTAAAACTTCATCGAAAAACTGTCTTTCTCTGTGTAAAATCAATGAATATTTCATTCATATCAGTTATATTGCAGACTCCATGAGCTAAATGATCTTGCGTTAAAGAAATGCAGCAATTCTTATGTAACTCATTCTACATCTTTTGGTATTTACATTCTCCACAAGTGAAAATTAGGCTTCGCTGTAGAAATAATCAAAATTAGATGACCACTTAAACTCAAATATATTGTAATTACGTTGTTTCAATATGTAGATGCACATAATTCAAGCAAAAACAAGAAAGATCAATCATGCTTAACGCATTGATTATGAAACACTTTCCAACTCCAATGCAATTTTATTTAAACATCTCTAAAATGCAATACATTCCTAAGTAATATTTTAAAACTTATCACTATACTACATCAATTTATTATATTTGAAAACTTAAACCTTCATCGAAAAAAATTAACTTCATTCAAATGACGGCATTTAAATATAAATTGCCTGGTTTAAACATCTCTAAAATGCTATACATTCCTCGGTAATATTTTTAAAATCATCATAATACTACTAAAATTTATTATATTTGAAAACTTCATCGGAAAGAACTGACGTCATAGAAAAAATAACACGCCAGGCTCTCTCTATAAAAGCAGCATTTCATTCATAACATTTTCCCAATCATGTCATTCATCACAGTACTAAAATAATTTATTTTACTTAAAAACTTAAGATCATGGAGCTACAAGTAATTAAACTCTATGCTTAAAACTTCATCGAAAAAAATCGTCCTTCTCTGTGTAAAATCAATGAATATTTCATTCATATCAGCTATGCAGACTCCATGATCTAAATACCTTTGAGTTAAAAAAATACAGCAATTCTTATACAACTCATCCTACATATTTTGATGTTAACATTTTACATAAGTGAAAAATAGGCTTAGTTGTAGAAATAATAAAATTTGGATGATCATTTAAACTCAAATATATTGTCATTGCGTTATTTCAGTATGTAGATGCACAGAATTTAAGCAAAAATAAAGAGGTTTTAGGACGAATACAACACTCAATATGAATTAAAAAGAACTTTAAAAATCACGATTTTGAGACAAGATGGATGCCGTATTATATTTTGAAGTGGGTCACGTGATCTTTTCATATCATGGTCGCGTGACCGCTTCATATAAGAGGTGTAATTATTATTTTAATTTTTATTTAAGAAACTATACTGAATATATTTTGCTGAAATATTTTTTATTTATTTTATGTGATAATTTGTATATTTCCTAAAACTTTTGAAGCCATTTGTGAATTTTAAATCCGTTTAAAAAATGTTTGAAAAATTAGGTCCCATAGGGTTCAATGTATTTCATTTTTTCTATCCGGGTTCAATCCAAAACTAATTAGGTGATATTATTCATTTATATTCCCATAAGTTCCACAGATCATCTGACCAACATACTAAAATTTCATTTTGATAAAGTCATTTTTACGGCAGTTATTGTGCTAACGGACATACAGAGAGACAGACAGGCAGAATGAACAAAGTCACAAACACTTTTCAACTTTGTTGTAAAGTGTTAAAAAAACCTAAATTTGAAAAGTCTGTAAAATTCATGAATGATCATTACTATACAATGAGTTTTTATTTATCATTTTGGTTTGATAATATCGGAGATTAAATGAGCAATTAAAAGTTAATAATTTTAAATTAAAAGTGTGAGATATTTAGAATACAAATATAAATAAATTGAAGGACAATAATTCCTCTTATCCATATATTAATTTTAAAGTATAACAGTTTGTTCAAATAAATATTCATTTAATATATGTTATCGGAAAGAAATCGACGGAACTATGTTTAATTTAAGAATATAATTTATTTAATTTTCACAATTTAGAAACATTCGGAATCTAATAATTGAATTTAAAAATCGTAGAAGAAATTGCAAAAAAAAATATCAGTGTTTAATTTTAAAGTAAACAGTACCTATTGGATTTCATATTTTCATCACTAGTCAAGCAATCACAGTACAAAAGGGATTAAACTTTTTTGCATAAATGTAAAAATATGATAACAAGAAATACCAATCATGCTTAAAGGATTGATTATGAAACACTTTCCAACTTCAATGCAATTTTATTTAAACATCTCTAAAATGCAATACATTCCTCGGTAATATTTTAAAACTTATCACAATACTGCATTAATTTATTATATTTGAAAACTTAAACCTTCATCGAAAACAATGGACTTCATTCAAATCATGGCATTGAAATATAAATTATCTACTTTAAACAGCTCTAAAATGCGATACATTCCTTGGTAATATTTTTAAAATTATCATAATACTACGATAATTTATTATATTTGAAAACTTCATCGAAAACAACTGAAATTCATTCAAATGATGTCATAGAAAAAATAACACGCCTGGCTCTCTCTATAAAAGCAACATTTCATTCATAAACAATTTCTCATTCATTTCATTCATCACAATACTATAATAATTTATTTTATTTAAAAATTAAGATCATGGAGCTACAAGTAATTAAACTCTATGCTTAAAACTTCATCGAAAAAAATCGTCCTTCTCTCTGTAAAATCAATGAATATTTCATTCATATCAGCTATGCAGATTCCATGAGCTAAATTATTTTCCGTTAAAGAAATACAGCAATTCTTATACAACTCATTCTACATATTTTGCTGTTTACATTTTACATAAGTGAAAAATAGGCTTCGTTGTAGAAATAATCAAATTTGGATGATCATTTAAACTCAAATATATTGCAATTGCGTTGTTTCAGTATGTAGAATCACGGAATTGAAGCAAAAATAAAGTGGTTTTCGGACGAATACAACACTCAATATGAATTAAAAAGAACTTTAAAAATCACGATTTTGAGACAAGATGGATGCCATATTTCATTTTGAAGTGGGTCACATGATCTTTTCATATCATGGTCATGTGATCGCTTCATGTAAGAGGTGTAATTATTATTTTAATTTTTATTTAAAAAACTACTGAATATATTCGCTGAATTTTTTTTTTATATATTTTATGGAAGAATTTGAATATTACCTAAAATTTTCGAAGCAATTTGTGAATTTTAAATTCGCTTAAAAAATGTTTGAAAAATTAGGTCCCATAGGGTTCAATGTATATCATTTTTTCAACCCGGGTTCAATCCAAAACTAATTGGGTGATATTATTCATTTATATTCCCATAGGTCCTACAGACCGTCTGAACAATATACTAAAATTTCATTTTGATTAAGTCATTTTTACGGCAGTTATCGTGAAAACGGACAGACAGACAGACAGACAGACAGAATGAACAAAGCCATAAACACTTTTCAACTTTGTTGTAAAGTGTTAAAAAAGCGACTCGCTCTTGACCAATGATAATAACCGAATGATCATTTCCTCAAAAATTAAATTCGGAATATATTCGGAATATAGATCACATGATGTTACGAAACATGACATCTGGTATACATATTCGTCGTATATTTATTTTGCTGCATCCAGGCCAGGACATGTTTTCTGTTACTGTAGTCTCAAACAACTCAAATGTTGCGAAGAGCAATGTTTTATTTTGACTTCGACATGTCATGGAATAAATAAGCCTCCAATTTTTAACACTTTATAACATAGTTGAAAAGTGCTTATGACTTTGTTCATTCTGTCTGTCAGTCCGTTAGCACGATAACTGCCGTAAAAATGACTTTAGCTAAACGAAATTTTATTATATTTTTCAGATGGTCTGTGGGACCTATGGGAATATAAATGAATAATATCACCCAATTAGTTTTGGATTGAACCCAGGTTGAAAAAACGAAATACATTGAACCCTATAGGGCCTAACTTTTTAAACATTTTTTAAGCAAATTTAAAATTCACAAATTGCTTCGAAAATTTTAGGAAATATTCAAATTATCCCATAAAATATATAATAAAAATTTTAGTAAAATATGTTAAGTAGTTTTTTTAAATAAAAATTATTTAATATAGGGAGAAAAACAAATTCAATTAAATTCTGACTCTTACTGTATCCTCCAGAATGAAAAACTCTGATGTGGGCAGCACATGACTTTCCCTGCAGAATCAAATTCACATTTTCTTTATTTATTTAATAATTCATTAGATTGAGTTTAATTGCACCAAATAACACAAAATTTGCATTTTTAAATCAATTTTTGTTTTTATTTGGTAACTGCACATTTTTTCGATACCGGGATAACCAAAAGGCAAGAAATCTCAAATATCTCGAGAACGGTTAGTTCTAAAGTATAATGGAGTGTGTTATATTCTTTTCCTCGTCAAAAATTGCGTATAAAACAAGGATTTAATTAATACATTTCAGCATACGTAGTCTCTTTTTTTTTTAATTTTGGCGATTTTTGCGGACCATTTCGTAAAAAAATGCAGGTTGTTCTTTTCCGAATCGTACCAAAATCTATTCAGCACCAGAGTGTCGCACAAGTAACTTATCTACCAAATTTTGTGAAATTTAGTCAATTAGTATTTTAGCTAGGGCGAATACATGAAATTTTTGCGGGCCATTTCGTAAAAAAAGGCGGGTTCTGTTTTTACGAATCCTACCAAAAACTAATCAACACCAGGGTTTCACCCAAGTGACGTACATACCAAATTTTATGAAATTCGGTCCATTAGTTGGAGTGGATACATACATTGCACAGACAGACAGACACACAGAAACACAGAGAGACGTCACGCTAAAAATAGATTTTCGTATTTTAGAGGTCTCGAAACGTGTAGATCCGTCGAAAACTCGAGTTGCGATTTTCGGCATGATTCCAATACTTTCCCTATACATTACCATGTATTGCAGGGAAAGCAAAAAGAGATATATTATATAATAAATATATCTCCAAAAGTTTAATTATTTTATATATAAGAGAGGTTTCACATTTTAAAATAAATATGGTAGATAACAATTTTTCAAATTTTTAAATAAATTATTATAGTATTGTGATAAATGAAACGATTGGAAAAATGTTTATGAATGAAATATTGCTTTTAAATAGAGGCGATTTATATTTTCGATGACGTAATTTGAATAAAGTTAATTTGTTTTCGATGAAGTTTCCAATTATAATAAATTATTGTAGTATTATGATAATTTCAAAAATATTACCGAGGAATGTATCGCATTTTAGAGATTTTTAAATCGGGCAATTTATATTTCAATGCCGTCATTTGAATGAAGTTCATTTTTTTAATGAATTTTTCAGTTTTCAAATATAATAAATTAATGTAGTATTGTGATAATTTTAAAAATATTACCGAGGAATGTATCGCATTTTAGAGATGTTTGTATAAAATTGCATTGAAGTTGGGAAGTGTTTCATAACCAATGCTTTACGCATGATTAATCTTTCTTGTTAAAGGTCTTTTTAATTTATATTTGGTGTTGTATCCTTCCTAAAATCGCTTTATTTTTATTTAATTTCTGTATATCAATGTTCTGAAACAACGCAATTACAATATATTTGAGTTTAAATGATCATCAAACTTTGATTATTTCTACAACGAAGCCTAATTTTCACTTATGGAGATTGTAAACACATCGAGCTGTAATGTGAGTGGTATAAAAATTCCTGAACTTCTTTAACGCAAAATTATTTAGCGCTGGAGTCTGCAATATGGTTGATATGAATGAAACAATCACTGATTTTACATAGAGAACAGACGATTTTATAGCAGACTTTTTCGGTGATAGTTTTAAGCACAGAGTTAAGTTACTTTTACCGCCATGGTTTTAAGTTTTTAAGTAAAATAAATTATTGTAGTATTGTGATGAATGAAAGGAATAGAATAAATGTTTATGAATGAAATTTTTACTGCTTTTTCATAGAGAGCCAGGCAATTTATATTTCAATGACGTCATTTGAATAAAGTTCATTTTATTTCGATGAAGTTTTCAAATATAATAAATTATTGTAGTACTGTAATTTAAAATATATCAACGCTGAATGTATCGCATTTTAGAGATGTTAAAATAAAATTGCATTGTAGTTGGAAAGTATTTCATAATCAATGCTTTATACATAATTGATCTTTCTTGTTTATCCGAAATTATAATTTTTCTGTATCTGATTCTACTTTAACCATCTGCGTTTTCCGTACAGATCAAGCATTTATTTCTTAATATGGAACAAGGAGACTTTTATTCGCTAATTGGAAATTTTGTTTCATATGTCATTTCAAATTTGTCTGTTTCAATTTTTATCTATTTTTGACTATTTTATTTATTTTGACCCGGCCCAATCCAACCCGAATTTACTAAAAAGGTGGCCCAAGTCCAGACCGTTGAACAGGTCGGGCCTAAGCTCACGGGCCAGGCCAGGAGCCCGTGCAGACCTCTAACTTAGATCCCTTGAGATTGATATTTAAAACTGACCCCCCCCCCCCCCCACACACACACACACACACCACCACCACCACCAAATTACATTTCAAAATACACCACTGATCAACCCTAGTGCTTTTAGAGAAAGCCTATAACTTGCAATAGATCTAAGATACCTTCAATAGATCCTTGCAGAGGTTAAATCTGCAAGAAGTTTGGGGCTAATGATGGACACTCTGAAATCGTGCTGATAGAACCGGAAATATGTAACCAACCGCTACACGGCCGTGTAGCCCCAGGATTTCGAAAAAATCTAAACATTCTGAATTAATTTCTTGAATAATTGGTGCAATTTTTTTAAATCAGAAGTACCTATTATACAACTAAATTACGTATCAAATATCAGCCAAGTAATATGAGCGCGCCATTGAAATAGCACGGGTAGCTAGGAGGATGGAATACCATCCTCCTAAACAGGCAGACGATACTGGACTCGCAAATATCCTATATAATAGATGGTTGACACAGGTTTCCAAAACGGTCCAAAGACCCTTCTTAGGTGGGTTGGGCCTAAACAGTACAGGTTTTTTTTTATTATTATTATTAAGGATCCGCAAAGTAATTAAGAAAGGGTGTCGGCACTTGTGATTCGCACGGGCAGTCGACGTTCAAATCCCATTAGTGTACAAAAAGAAAGCGTGGACGTAAATGTGATTAATAGGTCACGATTAGAATGTCAAAAAAGTAGCCAATCAGAGAATATAGTAGCCAATCAGAGAATATTTTTGAGAACAAACTCTCTACGCCCTTTGGGTGAACTGGACGGATTGGGTAAATAAAAAAAACAGATAACAAACTAACATATTATTTCAAGACTATGTCAACCTACCTTTTCAAATAGACCGTTATCTAAAATGTGTTTAATATTTAGATTTATTTAAAAATATTTAAATTTTCAGCATTTAGGTTAAAAGTTGCAATTTAAAATTTTAAAAAGAAATTAAAAATTTAATTTATATATTAAAATTAAAAATAATCTAAACGTTCTAAAATATCTGTATATTTTAAAAATAATTTAAAATGTAAAATATATTTTCAAATGAACTCAAGTATTTTAAATGTATAATAAATTTTCAAATGGATTCAGATATTTTAAATGCAGCATAAACTTTCAAATGAACTCAACTATTTTAAATATAAAATAAATTTTCAATTGGACTCAGATATTTTAAATGCAACATAAACTTTCAAATGAACTCAACTAATTTAAATGTAAAATAAATTTTCAAATGGGCTCAGCTATTTTAAGTACAACCTAAATTTTCAGATGAACTCAATTATTTTAAAAGTAAAATAAATTTTCCAATATTTACAACATCTAAATATTCGAATATATTACATTTTTTTATAAATAATATGCACTGAACTGACTCACTGATTGAATGAGTAAGGAGATAGATGATGCATCAGAATTATATATGGAGCACTTCCATTACAGCTAGAATCTTAGTTTAGGTATCATTCTATCCATCTCAGCTTCCAGATTAAAGATAAAATTTAATATTTCCAAAACTCAAATTAGAGTTGACGATGCAAAAGAATAATTAAAAAATTCCAAACCCTTTTCAAATCGAACATTTCTACTCGAGCCAGAGTCTCGATTTTTGTCTCATTGGATCCGTCTCATTTTCGAGATCAACGAAAAAAATCGAAAATTCGAATTGGTGTGACGATACAAAGGAATTATAAAAAAACATATAGCACTTTGCCTCTCAAAAACAATGAATACATAATTCGATATCCTTCATCTGCCATCCATTAAAACTGGTTATCAACAACTTTTATATGGTGTGAAGGCGTCACATTTTGTGACGACTATTCATCGAAAACGCACAAAGAGCGGATGAAATGGTTAGTTTTCATAAATTTGAATATATTTAAATGTGTAAAAAATATTTCAAAACATATTTACATGTAAATATATTTTACATTTCCATATGAAAATCTAATGGAGTTTGGCTCAACACGTCTTTCTCATACCAAAATCTACTTTTAAATAGTTTGCGGGTTTATGACGTCACGGACACAAAAATTGTATCTCAGTTATTTTTCACAGCAATGATTAAAACCATCAAGTCTCGTGAGCCATAAATAAACCCTTTTGTGCATGATTATGTCAAATTTTGTCGAATGTTGCCATGTTAAAAAATATAAAAATTCGAATAAATTTCAAAGTATTTGCTCAAATTTCAAAATCTCTATCTAGTTCTAGATTTTTCGATAACAAAGCCAGATATAAAGTTTCGTGGAAATCCATTAATATTTGTGGCAGCTATCGTCTACAAGAAATCGACCACAGACAGACATGACTCCAAAAGTAGTCAAAACGTGTTCAGGAGGTCCTGAAGCATATTTTGGAGTCGTAATCCTGAATTCGAAAAATTTCGTGAAAACAATACGCCCTCTATATTATGTTACATAGTATGGGAAAGTAATAACATTAAAATATTTTTAAATTAAAATTTCTAGTTATTCCATGAAAAGAATTATGCATGCAATATTTTGTGCCATAAATAGAAAAATTAGAAATGAACATAAATCGTAACGGCACAATATAATATTAGAATATTCTTAAATACCTCTATGAGGATTTTTATTATTATTATTATTATTAATGTTGGCAGGCATAATTTATGTAGACCAGCATGCAACTTTCCCTGCATGTTTCAAAAGATTTCTCTCATTTCACCATTTACAGAAAGCAAACTTGGAACTGAATAAAATTTAATCTTTCGTGAATTTTAATCTTTTTGTTATTTTCATCAATTTATTTATTTTGGCACAAAAATATGCAAGAGTTTAGACATTTGATGTTTATATGTTTTATTTAGCCATATTTAAACCTCTGTTTATTCAAAAATGTGTAAAAATATTTAATCACTTTGAAAAACGCTTAAAGTGCTTACATAGTAAAAGGGATCGACTTTATAATTAAAATATTTGAGTTTATTTTAGAATATTTAAATGACAATTATCTTCTTAAACATAAACAAATACATTTTATAGATTTAAATATATGAATATAAATATTTAGATATCGTGAAGCTGCTTTTGCCCCAGGACAGTGCATTGCAAAATAGCAAGAAAGTGCTCAACTAATCATTCATTACCCCCCCCCCCTCCTGTGAGCCATGATGTTGCGGTCATTGCCGCTCGTCAGCACAGGGCAGATGATGAGATGGTTCTTGCAAAACTCCTTAAAGGAAGGGAATTTTTCCAGAAGAACATTTTTTTTCGAGTGACACTGCAGAGAATTAAACTCCATCCGTCGTTATCAAAATTATATATCGCTCAGGATTACAGCGAATCAACTTCTACACTAGAACGGGGCTTGGGGGAGCGGTAGCCCATTGGTTAGCGCGCTGGAGTTGCACTCGGTAGGCCCGGGTTCGATTCCAGCCGCTGCCAAAACTGCCGTCGTGTTCACGCGGAGTACGATCACGTTAAACATGTGGGTCCGTAAGTCCTTCCGAGAGATTGGTGGTAGGGGAAGGAGGGTACGGTCCCTGTGGATGCCTCCCCCACTGGGTTCCGGTCTAAATTGGGTAGCACTTCCCGGCCGTCCAAACAGTTACCTTACACCTTCCGGGTAGGTCGGACGGTCTGGGTCTCAACAATCAACAACTAGAACGGGGCTTAGGGCGCGGTAGCCCATTGGTTAGCGCGCTGGAGTTGCACTCGGTAGGCCCGGGTTCGATTCCAGCCACTGCCAAAACTGCCGCCGTGTTCACGCGGAGTACGATCACGTTAAACATGTGGGTTCGTAAGTCCTTCCGAGAGGTTGGTGGTAGGGGAAGGAGGTACGGTCCCTGTGGATGCCTCCCCCACTGGGTTCTGGTCTAAATTGGGTGGCACTTCCCGGCCGTCCAAACGGTTGCCTTACACCTTTCTGGTAGGTCGGACGGTCTGGGTTTCAACAACAACAACGGGCTTTGTAAAACAGCAAAAAAAAATGCACAGCTGACCATCTTTCGTCACCCGTGGACCGTTAAGGATCGATCATTGCCACTCGTCTACACAAGGCAAACGATAACAGTTGATCAGTGAGCACAAAATATCTTTAAAACAAGAATTTTTCAACTTTTCTGGTAGAAGAGTTTTCTTCTAACCCAATAATGAAGCAGAGCACAAGCTCCGCCCACCGTTAATAAAATTTAAGCTCTCAGGATTCAGTCGCTTCATTACGCTGTCTTGCCACGCTTCAGTTGCTTTAGTCTTGCCAAGCAGGCTGCATTAAATTTTATAGATTGGGCTCAGATTGCAATGAACAAATTCACACTCACAAAACTGGTCTAAAGGGAACATTGCCCAGCTAATACCCTTTCCTCCTCTTCAAGAGGAATTCTAATCTAATGTTTTAAATAATAATTTACATGAATCAGCCAGGATCATGAAAAGGTTAAGTTCAAGGGGAATTGGGGGTCGACGAGGATAAATTTTTGTATCCCCCCCCCCCTACACACACACACACACACACTCGACGATAGTATATTTTCTTTAATACATAAAATATACCTTTAAACATTTGTAACTTAAATTGTTCGTTTCATGTAAAATCAAAAGTTTTCATATTTTTGGAAATGTATTTGATCTTTCATCCCATGATCCAAATCCAATTCTATTTAGATTTGTTAATGAATATAGACATTTCTTAAGTAAAATTTTATTCGAAATAAGACTTTGAAAACTCCCTATGTGATGAGATGCAGGTTCAAGTTCTAATGTCTTAAATATAAATTTATTTCGAAATCATTTAAAGACGGATTTGATAAATTCTGTCGATCGTGATCGACGGATTGAAACCTACTAATATAATTTAAATGTAGGATGATCGAAAACCGTCATATGAAGCAAGTCATATAATGTACCGAGATATTGAAATAATAGAATTTTTTTTTTCCGTTAGGTTGCACACATACTCTCAAAAATATATCAGAAATATCGCCTGCTGTTTTTAAAACTTCAGACAATAATTATTAATTACAGACTTTTTTTAGCAATTGTAGAACAGGGCATTTTTCCAGAGTAAACTAATTGTTATTTTAGAATAATATTTCTCTTATCCATTCTTATAAGAGCCTTACAATTGTTGAAATGTCAGGGTTTTTAGAGCATGAGTATTTCTTCTGAAACTTTTTAATGACACGCTTATAAGAATGGCCAGAGAAATATTGCTCTAAAATAAAAATTGCATTTTTTAAATGCCATATGCTCTTCGATTGATAAAAAAGGGGTCTGCAATGATCGTCTGAAGAATAAAACACAGCAGACGATTATTTCAAATATATTTTTAACTGTGTATTAGTGTCAAATAACTAAAAAATTCTACTATTTCAATTTCTCGGTACATTATTTTAAATGTGATATGTGCGATTTTTCGATTCATCATTTATTGAAGGAAAATAAATAATAGTCCATATGAAATAAATGATGCCCACTTGCTTGACAGCTCTGTATGCAAAGCTGGAGATTCCAAATTAGGCTCTAATGAACAGATACCTTAATTGCCGGATACAGGTTGCACACAGAGGGTGGTGCCTGTTGGACGTTCGATTCAATCGAACATGGTCGCTTGAGTCCGGGAATCGTCTGTTGGGATAGGGCGGAAGTATAGTCTTCACCTGGGCTCTTCGGCGGTAGACCGTGAAAACAAGTTCATTAAAAACGCACGACGAAACAGGTGAAACGATTTCATCAAGTGTGGATTCGTTAGCAGACGGTTTCGCTTAATCAAACGGTTCCTGCAGGTTCGAACCGGGCGTAAGGTGGATGTGCATAAAAATGGCGCTAGTGTTCTGCGTAATTTTTAAACGAGATTCGGTTGTGACCAGATGGTAGTATTTGTCGTCTGGTGTTTCCGAAGGACGGATAACTGCAAAAAAATAATTTGTTAATAAAGCAGTATATAACGAAAAAATAACGAGATATAATGGTGATATTGTTAGGTTTCTTATATGCGGCTTTATTAGCAAACTATTTTGTGATCTGAATGCAGGGCCGTTGCCAGAGAGGAAAGTCAAGAGGGGCTGGAGTGACATTCAGGGGAGGGGGGGGGGGGGGCTCAGCAGTCTTGAGGGGCTCGCCCAATCATTAGCATTTATTAGCTATAATAATGTAATGTAACAGTGAATACAAAACAGTGAAATTTATTAACCATAATAATGTAATGTAACAGTAATACAAAAGTATCCAAATACTATTGCCTTAATTTTTTTAATATTTTAAAATTAAATATGTAAATAAATTGATCGGTATAGCCACAAATTCAGTTAAATTAAATTATCTTTAAAACAAATTAATTCATAAAAAAAATATCATAAAAAAATTTGTTATGCAAAAATTCGATGACATGTTGGATGACATTTCATATCACTACAAAATATTTAGTATTTTTATCAGAGGGGCTGAGTATGCCTCACGGGGGGGGGGGGGGGCTTAACCTCCTCTGGTCCCTGCCTGGCTACGGCCCTGTCTGAATGACGGCTGTGGTTGGGGTATCCGGCTGAAATCGGAATGTTACATAAAATGTAAATAATTTGGATGCTTATATCTCTGAACCTAATAGATAAAAGTGTAAACAATTTATACTAAGTTTGGCGGAAATAGTACCTTTTCATGAATATACTAGCTGTACTTGCACAGAGTATCTGTCCGGGCACGGTAGCCCAGTGGTTAGAGCGCGGGAATTGTACTCGGTAGTCCCGGGTTCGATTACCTCCGCTGCCAAAACTGCCGCCGT
Source organism: Amaurobius ferox (assembly GCA_951213105.1). Lineage (NCBI taxonomy): Eukaryota > Metazoa > Arthropoda > Arachnida > Araneae > Amaurobiidae > Amaurobius > Amaurobius ferox. The sequence goes on along the minus strand of OX578149.1, from coordinate 73,090,359 downwards.
GTTCACGCGGAGTACGATCACGTTGAACATGTGGGTCCGTAAGTCCTTCCGAGAGGTTGTTGGTAGGGAAAGGAGGGTGCGGTCCCTGTGGATGCTTCCCCCACTGGGTTCCGGTCTAAATTGGGTGGCTCTTGCCGGTCGTCCAAATAGTCACCTTACTCCTTTCTGGTAGGTCGGACGTCTGGGTCTCAACAACAGAGTATCTGTCCTCTAGGCATCTGTGAATTTTTTAATAATAGTACTTTGAAAATAAAAATTTAATTGACTCAATTTTTTTTTATTTTTGCTTTGGCTGAGACTTATTTCAATATATTTAGCCTATCGAAGTCTATCAGCTTCATTTCTCATTTCGGCAGGATAGTCCAATGGTTAAGGCACGGGGATTGCACTCGGAGGATCCGTGTCCGACTCCCGGCTAAACTGCTAAAACTATCCTTATGCTTAAGCAAAGTCCGGTCACGTTAAATCCGTTGGTCCAAAAATCCTTCTGCGAGGTTGATGGCAGGGGGAGGAGGGTAAGGTTCCTGTGGATATTACCCACACTGGATTCCAGTCAAACTTAGATAGCACTTTCCCGGCCGTCCAAACAGATGTCTAACGCTTTCGAGTAGGTCGGACGGTCTGAGAAGAAAGTAGCTTCATCAACAGTTTCATTGGCACCCCATGCTATTCTATGTACAATAACAAACTATATGCATTATAGCCAAATTCCCATATTAAAGCCATCTCAAAATCAATTAGAAACGCTCATCATTTTGGCTTTAACTATAAATATCTGCAAAAATAAACCGTCACTTAAAGAAATAAGCCATTCACCATGGTCGCAATGGTTCTGGCTCTCTAAATTTATAGCAGCACGTAGGGGGATATCCAGACAAATTGATTCCACCAGGTTTCATTTGTCGGAACGAACGGCATGATGGTCTTACACACCAAAATATCTTATTCGGTGTTGTCACGTGTTGAAAATGCATATAAAAATAGTTTCAATATTTTAATATCATAAACTTTTTTTTTCCCTAAAAAAAAAGCCTTTTGCCCTAGCGAGTTTTTGCTTCACGTTTCTTCTTTTGCTCGAAATGCACTCCAAATCTTAAAATATGGATGTAATCCATAGACGACAAAAATGTTCAGTAAAAAATCCAGTTTCTGGATCAATAATTTTTTTTACAGAGCTCTTATAGTTTTTGAGCAATCATATTTGAAAAAGATTGAAAATTTTCAGTTTTCAAGGTTAGTAATGCTTATATCTCGAAAATTAGAAAAAGGTAATTATGAACAGTCGGTAATTAATTTGTAGCCTCTTATAAACCCTATATAGAGATATAATTGAATTTTAGATCGGATTCTTAATTTTCGAAATGTAGTGGTTAAAATAGTAAGAACTTTTGTGATTCGATTATCCCCATCCATCAATTGGTGATTTTCTGTATGCAATAATTTTTGACGACATACAATTTGCCAATTTTAATTTATTTCACTGGATATTAATTAAATACTAATTGTATTTTGATGTGGATTTCACATTATAGTTGTTCATAGTTGTTAATTGTTAGGTTAGATTTCCGTAAAATGTAAGTTAATCTGGTACTTTTAAATAGTTTTACCATGTTGTCATCAAGAGAAACGCCAAATGTTAATGCACAATTCAACGCCAAAAACATTGTACCGAAGAGTTCGACCTAGGGTAACATCTTCAAGTGTTCAAACTTTTTTTTTCTTTGTTAAACCGAAAATAGGGCAATAATAATCCTTCCATACGTAACTATTAATTATACTTTCCCTGCAATACATGGCAGTATAGGAAAAGTATAGGAATCATGTCGAAAATCGTAACTCGAGTTTTCGACGCATCTACATGTTTTGGGGCCTCTCGAATACGAAAAAACTATTTTCAGCATGCCGTTTCTCTCTCTCTCTCTCTCTCTCTCTCTCTCTCTCTGTGTGTGTGTGTGTGTGTGTGTGTATCTGAACAATGAATGTATCCACTCTAACTCAAAAACTAATCGTCCAAATTTCATAAAAATTTTACAGGTAAGTCACTTGTGGGTGACCCTGGTACTGATTACATTTTGGTAGGATTAGGGATAAAAGAACCTGCCTTTTTTTGCAAAATGGTCCGCAAAAATTGCCTGTATTCACTCTAGCTAAAAAACTAATTGGTCAAATTTCACAAGATTTGGAGGATAAGTGATTTGCAAGTTTCCCTGGTGCTGATTAGATTTTGCAATGATTCGAGAAAACAGAACCTGCCTTTTTTGCGAACTGGCCCGCAAAAATCGTCAAAATCTAAAATAAAAACTACGTATGCTCAAATATATCAGTTAAATGCTTGTTTTATACGTAATTTTTGACGATGAATAATAATAGGATCCACTTCATTACTCTAGGACTAGCCGTTCTTGAGATATTTTAGTTTTTCGAATTTTCAGTACGCCACTTTCGAAAATGTAAGTCCAATTACCAAATGAAAACGAAAATTTAATTCAAATTCAAATTAAGTGTAATTTTTTAAATAATTATTCATGTTATTTGTGCAATTAAACCCAATTCAATGAATTATTGAAGAAATAAAGAGAAAATGAATATAAGTCTGTAGGGTAAGTTATGTGCTTCCCACATCAGATTTTTTAAAAGAACATGACATAATTTACATGACATAAGTCGGTTAAGATAAGCCGGTTTATAGTTTTTGATATAATAAAATATATCACAATTTAATAATTGTTGTTGTTGTTGAGACCCAGACCGTCCGACCTACCAGAAAGGTGTAAGGTAACCGTTTGGACGGCCGGGAAGTGCCACCCAATTTAGACCGGAACGCAGTGGGGGAGGCATCCACAGGTACCGTACCCTCCTTTCCCTACCACCAACTTCTCGGAAGGACTTTCGGACCCACATGTTTAACGTGATCGTACTCCGCATGAACACGGCGGCAGTTGTGGCAGCGTGCAAATCCAGCGCGCAAACCACCGGGTTACCGCCCCCGAGATGTGCCAACAGCACGCGGTGTTCCCAGGTGGTCACCCACCCAAGTACTAACCGCGTCCGATGATGCCTTCGGTGATCTAACGAGAACCGGTGTTTTCAGCACGGTAGGGCCGTTTGCTCAATTTAATAATTGTAATATATTTTATTATAATAATTTTTTATAACTAAATGCTTTATAAGTACTTTCAACGGAAAATAAATGAACAACATTAACAAGTATTTATCTTCAACCGTTCGCTAAATGTTAAAAAAAAAAAATTACTTTTACAAAGAGAAAGCGATGTTTCTACAAAATAATCAAGTGAATTATATGAAATTTGGTCTATTTATTTAATCGGTGGCAACGCTGAATCTATTAATTGTCAACGAGATCTAGTAATAAGAAAGCTGATTAGCCGAATACCCGTTTAAATTCAACGGTCTCACAATAAGCAAAGTCTTAATATAACGTGAATTTTTGAATAATACGATTTTTTCAGTAGTGCTTTTCAAATCAGTGGTCCTTGCCAAATTCCAAATATCTGTTTCACTTTAGACAAGGCATTTCTCACTTTTTCAGCCAATTAAATATTTAAGTGTGCGGCATCCTTAAATTAGCAAATATTAGAAAGCCGAAATTATACACTTTATTCCTATCTAGCGATCTATCCTTGCATCAATTTTAAAGTCTATATCTTATTGCTAAGTCCGTTTTACTACCATTTCACATTTCGAACGTTTTGGTGTGGAGCATCCCCCTCTACAGAACATTTTTGGAAAACTCAATCTTTCCAGGGGGTTTTATTGAACGATTGACTCGTGTATCACATTGTTAGACTTTATCTCACATAAAAGGGCGTTCTTCATTTATTCGGAAAATCGAGCATTTTAGCGTGCAGCGCCCTTAAAGTGCCACAAGATGGAGAACTGAAATTGTGTACAGATTCTTCTTTTCCAACTATCTTAAGTCAAATTTAAAATCTGTATCTTATCGTTTAGTGTGTTTTTCTATATCATTTCACTTTCGAACGTTTTTTGTGGGAAGTATCCACCCTCTAAAATGAATATTTTTGAAAACCTCTATGTACCTTAAGTTCTTTAGTGACACTTTACAACATAGTTGAAAAGTGTTTATGACTTTGTTCATTCTGTCTGTCTGTCTGTCCGTTAGCACGAAAACTGCCGTAAAAATGACTTTATCAAAATGAAATTTTAGTATGTTGTTCAGACGGTCTGTGGGACCTATTGGAATATAAATGAATAATACCACCCAATTAGTCTTGGATTGAATCCGGGTTGAAAAAATGATATACATGGACCCCTATGATGGGACCTAATTTTTCAAACATTTTTTAAGCGGATTTAAAATTCACAAATTGCTTCGAAAGTTTTATGAAACATTCAAATTATCCCATAAAATATATAAAAAAAATTCAGCAAAATATATTCAGTAGTTTTTTGAATAAAAATTAAAATAATAATTACACCCTTTATATGGATAGATCACGTGACCATTATATGAAGAGATCGCGTGACCATTATATGAAGAGATCACGTGACCAACTTCAAAATAAAGTATGGCATCCATCTTGTGCCAAAATCGTGATTTTTAAACTTCTTTTTCATTCATATTTAGTGTTGTATCCGTCCTAAAACCGCTTTATTTTTACCTAAATTCTGTGCATCTACACATTGAAACAACGCAATTACAATATAGTTGAGCTTAAATGAGCATCCAACTTTGATTATTTCTACAACGAAGCCTACTTTTCACTTATGGATAATGAAAAAACCAAAAGATGTAGAATGAGTTGTATAAGAATTGCTGCATTTCTTTAACGCAAAATTATTTAACTCATGGAGTCTGCAATATAGCTGATATGAAAGAAACATTCATTGATTTTACGCAGAGAAGCAAACGATTATTTTTTTGATGAAGTTTTAAGCATAGAGTTAAATTACTTGTACCTCCATGGTTTTAAGTTTTTAAATAAAATAAATTATTATAGTATTGTGATGAATGAAAGGAATGGAAAATAGTTGATGAATGAATTGCTGCTTTTATAGAGAGAGCCAGACGATTTAAATTTCGATGACGTCATTTGAATAAAGTTCATTTGTTTTCGATGAAGTTTTCAAATATAATAAATTATTGTAGTATTGTGATAATTTTAAAAATACTACTGCGGAATGTATCGCATTTTAGAGATGTTTAAACCAGGCAATTTATATTTCAATGCCATCATTTGAATGAAGTTCATTTTTTTCGATGAAGTTTTAAATTTTCAAATATAATAATTTAATGTAGCATTATGATAATTTTAAAAATATTACCGAGGAATGTATCGCATTTTAGCGATGTTTATATAAAATTGCATTGAAGTTGGAAAGTGTTTCATAATCAACGCTTTATGCATGATTGATCTTTCTTGTTAGATGATTGGCTCATATACCAAATATCAAGTCTGTATCGCTATCCCATTTTAAAGAGTGCATATGTCATTTATTCGAAAAATCAAACATTTTGATGTGCGGCAACCCTTAAAGTAGAAAATATTAGAAAACTAAAATTGCACACTTTTTCTTTTCGAGCTATCTACCCGTACACCAAATTTGAAATCTTTATCTCATTCCGAAACATGTTTTTTAATCATTTAAACTTTCGAAAGTTTTTCTCTGAAGCACCCCTCAAATGAACATTTTTGAAAAATTCTATTCATCCTGGGTGTTTTCATCAACCCATAGATCAAATTTCAAGCCTCTATCAAATTTTAAAGGAGGTATTTCTCATTTATTCGGCAAATCGAACACTTTGGTGTGTGGCATTCCCTAGAGCAAATATGGAAAATCTGAAATGGCACACTTTCTTCCTTTTGAACGACTTGCCGTACACCAAATTTGAAGTTTCTATCTCATCGTAAAGCATGCTTTTCTATCATTTCACTTTTCAAACGTTTTGGTGTGGAGCACAACCTTTACAGAACATTTTTGAAAAATTCGATTTCTCCACGAGGTTTTATCGAACGATCAACCCGTGTACCAGATTGCAAGTCTATCTATTCAGGATGTGCCTAAAAAAGTGATAAACAAACAGACAGACGGACAGGCAGACAGACAGACAGGAACTTGGCAATTAATATATATAGATTTTGAGTTATTATTACTTTCCCTAAGGTATAGAGAAAGTATTACTAGTGGGTCAAAAAATTAAATTCTAGTTTTCGAAGGAAGAGCACGTTTCAAGCATACCTAAACTCGAATTGAACGTTTCTGAGATGGTGTGCTTGCCAATTGTGTGCTTACCAATGCGTTTCTTGTGTGCTTATCAATGCGTTTCTTTATTAAGCGAGCCATGTCTCACATATATTTTGCTTTTACCTAATAACTTGTTTGATTTCAATCATAAACAACTTTGATAAACAAATTGATAATTTTTATGTAAAACTATCTGAAAAGTGTAATGAAATATACAAATATTATTATATATTGTGCTTCATATACTGGCCGCAAAATACAAATTGCACCAAAAAAAGAAAAAAAATTATATTGCGGTATTCTCAAAACAGGAGACCGCAGTGAAGAATAAGCAAAACTGGTTTTATTGGACTACTAAAAATTCATTTATTACCATTACTATTTTTTTATTTAAAAATGTTTACATTACATTTTTACACAATCTGACACCATGTGCGAATAAAGTTTGGGCCCGGAGACAACAGTCTCCTATAGTCTTCTACTCTCCAACAGTCTCCTACATCCTTCACCCCTCCCCCCCCCCCCCCCCCCCACTTTTTAACGGCCCTGATCACGAACGAATGGAGCTTTTCACCTGGAATTTAATACAATTATTACAATCGGTGAATACTAGAACCCTATTGATTTTAAACGCGATTGAATGTTCGAAACTCCCCCAAATTTTCGAATGAATTTTTGAAAAAATGATTTAAAAATCATGACCTTCAAATATGTTAAATAAATAACTAATGTATACGTAATATTTCATTAGAAAACGAACGAGAACAACTTTAGAGCATTAGAAAAAAAACTATTATTTTGCACGTTTTTGAAATAAATTCATCAACAAGAAAGATCAATCATGCATAAGCATTGATTATGAAACACTTTCCAACTGAAATGTAATTTCATTTAAAAATTTCTAAAATGTGATTCATTCAGTGGTAATATCTTTTACATTATCACAGTACTACAGTAATTTATTATACTTAAATATTTAAAACTGTATCGAAATATAAATCATCTGATTCTTTATGCAAAATCAATGAATATTTCATTCATATAACTTGTATTCCAGACTCCAGAGCTAAATAATTTTGTGTGAAAAAAATTCAGCAATTCTTATGTAATTCATCTTACAATCGCTTGAGATATTTGCATTCTGCATATGTTAAAATTAGGCTTCCTTGAAGAAATAATAAAAGTTTAGGGATCATTTAAAATCACAACTATTGTAATTGCATAGGCACGGAATTTAAATACACAGATAATATATATGTGTATGTGTATGTACTCAAAGTATTGGAATCGTGCCGAAGATCGGAACTCGAATTTTCAAAGGATCTACACGTTTTGGGACTTCTAGAACACGAAAAAACTACTTTTAGGAAGACGTCTGTGTGTGTAAGGGTGTATCTGTGTATATTTCTGTGTGTCTGTGTGGATATTACATCCACTCTAATTGAAAAACTAATGGACCGAATTTCATACAATTTGGTAGGTATGTTTTTTGTGGGAAATCCTGATGTTCATTAGATTATAGTACGATTCGTAATAAAAGAATCTGCCTTCTTTGCGAAATAGCCGCAGAAATTGCATTTAAAATGCCATCAATTAAATTGATCATGAAGAGTTATATAAAATTTTAAAAAAATGAAAAATTGTTATCTACCAAATTTATTTTAAAACTAGCAGCATACCCGTTCTTCGTACGGAGTATATAATATAAAGAAACTTGAAATTCATAATCATGCCCAAATTCTTATAGTATACTAAATGACATGTTTAATCAAAATATTCTGTTAAAATATTTAATATAATGCTCCTAAAAAGAAGTTTAAGAATCTCTGTTCTTGCTATATAAAATTATCTTCATGGACATATCTGAAGAATAAAACATCTTGGACCCCTTATGTAAGCAAATATAAAAAAAATATGGAATTGAATCAATATATGCAAAATAAAAGCGTTAAAATTGTATGGGACCCGTACTAATTATATACGCGAATATTAGAAAATATAACCTGTATTAGTAGATTACATGTATAAATTGAAAATACCAGTAAACCCGTAATCTTTAAATCTGAAGACAGTCATTTATTCCAATATATGTCAAAATTAAAGTGCTAAAATTATATGGGAAGATATACACGTACTACTTATAATGTCGGATTATTAGTAGAAGATTACCCGTTTTGCAATATGAGTCTCAAATGTTTTTTGGTAAAATACAACAGACGACGTAATAAATTGAATATATAATTAATCCCGTTAATCTTCATACGAGAAGACTGTACTTGATTCCAATATATATGCCAATATATGTCAAAATATATGCCAATATACCTGTACTACGTATATTCTCATAGGTTAGAAGATATACCCGTGCATTCCTAGAAGATTACTCGTACAACGTACAATATGCGTGTGTCAGCAATTTTTGCCGCAATAAAACAATGGCGTAATAACTTAAAAATATCAATAATCCCTGAATCAATAATTCCGGAAAATATCAATAATAATAATGTTTAAACCTGAAGAGTATAATTGATATTATCCAGTCCAAAATGAAATGGCAATGAAATTTATTTTATATACATATCTTCATTATTCAAATCGGAAAGGATTTAATAAAAATCGTCTGCCGCATAAACACATTGGATTTAAATCCGTTGCTAAGCGACATGATATCATTTGCTTCAAATAAATTGGTAGAAAAAATATCGTCTAAATAGTTATATTTCTATGAAACATTTGGCGACAGTTTCGTCAAATTAGCGACATTTTAAAAAATCGCCAAATTTATCGCCAAGTGGGACTGTAGAACTGACAGTTCCACTTTGCGACAAATTGACGAAATATCATCACAATACTATCCCCTAACAAAAAACAATTAATATCATTTATGTAGCGCAATTTTATCAATTTCAAGATATTTTTATAGATTTGAAAACATTTTTATCAATTTGGTTACATTTTAAAAATTCGCTAAATGTATTACTAAGTAGGATGGTTGGTCTGACAGATAAATGCTAACCAAACATCATTTCAATACTCTCTTCTAACAAAACAAAAAAAAAATTCATTGATATGTAGAAGACCCAAGCCACACGACCAACCCGAAGGTTTATGGCAGCTGTTTGTGTGTCGTTTATATCAATTTGGCGACATTTCCGCCAATTTGGCAAAGTTTAAGAAAAGTTGCCAAATTAGCGATATCCCTCCAAATTCGTAGCTTTGAATTTGCAGATCTGAATGAAACATTCTTATCCCGTTTCAATATACTAAATGAAAACACTACAATTGTATTAGAAGATATACCCGCTCTACTCTTTTTCTGTTTCAACAATCGGCTATATGAATTTATTGGCTAAACACAATATATGAGTTTAGTAGCTAAATACGATATAAGCTTGAAAACTCTTTGCCAAAATAAATGAAATTGATCGCAGTCAGCAATTAATATAATTAAAAGAAAAATCAAACCGTCCATTCATAAGATATACTTTTATATCCATTTATCCATTTATTTATTATTTAAATCGAAAAAAAATAATAAAAACATTAACAAACACATTTAATTTAATTGCGATGCCGAGCAACATGATATATCCTCCTAAAATGTTAAAATTTATTAACCACTAACAGCACACCCGTTATTCGTACGGAGTGTATAATTTAAAGACACTTATAGTTCGCAATCATGTGCAAATTCTGTTAAAATATTAAATTTATTGCTCCTAAAGAGAAGTTTAAGAATATATGTTCTCACTATGCAAAATTATCTTCACGATCAGATCTGAAGAATAAAACATCCTGCCCCCTTTTGTAAGCAAATTTACAGAAGAAAAAATAGGAATTGAATGAATATATGCAACCCCGTACTAATTATATTGTCGCAGATCAGAAAATATGCCAATGTGTTAGTAGAAGATTACCCGTATTACAATATGCGTCTCAAAAATATTTGCCAAAATAAAAGAGATGACGTAATAAATTGAAAACATCAATAATATCCTTACTCTTTATACCAGAAGGTCGTAATTGATTCCAATATATGCCAATATATATCAAAACATATGTCAATATACCTGTACTACTTATATTCTCGTAGATTAAAAGATATACACGTGTATTTGTAGAAGATTCGTACAACATACAATATATGAGTTTAAACAATTTTTGTCATAATAAAATAATTGCATAATAACTTGAAAATATCAATAATCCTTGAATCAATAATCCCCGAAAATATAAATAATAATAATTTTTAAACATGAAGACCGTAATTGATATTAATAGTCAAAAATGCTATAAGAAAAATCAAATCGTTCTTTTCTAAAATATATTTTTATATCCATTTATTTATTATTCAAATCGAAAAAATAATTATTAAAATTAACAGACAGATTTAATTTAATTGCGTTTCTGAGTAACATGATATAAGATAGAATCTTATAACATGTTAAATATGTCATGTCTTATAACATAAACTGCGAAATTAAATAACGATTTTGATTTCTCTATACTTCTCATTGTTCCGCAAAAGCTTGTTTTAAATAAACCATGAACCATGGAGATAGATTTCCCCTTTAAATCATGTTTCAAACAATTCATGTTTTCAGAAAGTGACTAATTAACGCAAAAAATCTCCCATCAAACTCAGAGATTAAATTTTAATTCACTTTCAAACGATTTTCAAGCTTTTCGTTTGGATAAACCACGGAGTTAGGGAGTAGAACTCCTAGGAAAAAGTTCCGTTTTTCATTAATATCTCGACAACCCCAGGTCTTAGAAACTCGAAACTTGGACAAAATTTATGGGGGGATATTTCAAGGCCATTCACCAAATTTCATTAAATTCGGTTCAGCCGTTTTTCCGTGATGATGAGACAAACGAAAATTTCGTTTTTTACTAATATCTCGAGAACCACTGGTCGTAGAAACTCAAAACACAGATATAATTTTAAGTGGGGCTATTTCTGGGCTACCCACAAAATTTCATCAAATTCGGTTCAGCCGTTCTCCCGTGATGGTGTGACAAACAGACAGACAGACAGACAGACAGACAGACAGATTTTCATTTTTATTTATATAGATATGAAGCCACTCCCATATGCAAAACGTTTAAACAAATGGAGAGATATTTATTATATTATATCTCTCTATTTTCTTTCTGGAAGATATCCCAAAGTCAGAATTTAATTGAATTTGTTTTTTTCCTTATATTAAATAATTTTTTTAATTAAAAAACTACTTAACATATTTTACTGAATTTTTTTTTATATATTCTATGGGATAATGTGAATATTTCCTAAAAATTTCGAAGCAATTCGTGAATTTTAAATTTACTTAAAAAATGTTTGAAAAATTAGGTCCCATAGGGTTCAATGTATTTCATTTTTTCAACCCGGGTTCAATAAAAAACTAATTGGGTGATATTATTTATTTATATTCCCATAGGTCCTACAGACCGTCTGAACAACATACTAAAATTTCATTTTGATAAACTCATTTTTACGGTAGTTATCGTGCTAACGGACAGACAGACAGACAGACAGACAGACAGACAGACAGACAGACAGAATGAACAAAGTCATAAACACTTTTCAACTTTGTTGTAAAGTGTTAAAAAAATTACATAAAATTAAAAAGCTTATGTGAGTAGCATATGACTTTCCCCTGCAAACTCATATTCACCTTCTCTTTATTATTAAATTGAGTTTAATTGCACAAAATAACAGCCATAATTGTTTTAAATTACACTGGATTTGCACTTTTAATTCAATTTTCGTTTCCATTTGGTAACGAAAATGCGAAGAAACTAAAATATCTCGAGAACGGCCAGTCCTAGAGTAATAGGGTTGATCTTATTCTTTTCGTCGTTAAAAATTACGTATAAAATAAGCATTTAATTGTAGTATTTGAGCTTACGTAGTCTTTTATTTGCAGATTTAACGATTTTTGCGGGCCATTTCGCAAAAAAAGGCAAATTCTTTTTCTTTGAATTGTACCAAAATCTAATCAGCAGCAGGTTAACCCATAAGTGTCCAAATCTACCAAATTTTGTGAAATTTGGTCTATTAGTTTTTCAGCTAGAGTGGATACTGGCAGTTTTTGCGGGCCATTTCTGAAAAAAAGTAGGTTCTTTTATCCTGAATCGTAAAAAAAAAAATCAAATCAGCACCAGGGTCACCTACAAGGGACTTAACTACCAAATTTTATGAAATTCGGTCAATTAGTTTTTCAGTTAGAGTGGATACAAAATCTGCACAGAGAGACAGACACAGACAGACAGACAGACACACAGACACGACACAGACACATAGACAGACACACAGACACATAGACAGACACACAGACACACACATAGCCGTCACGCTAATAGTTTTCCGTGTTCTAGAGGTCCCAAAACGTAAAAATCCGACGAGAATTCGAATTGCGATTTTCGGCACGATTCCAATACGTTCTCTATACATTAGCATGTATTGCAGGGAAAGTAAAAAGTATTCACTATTGTGAAATATTTTCACTTTTTATATGCAATATTATGCGGCAAATAAGTTAACATCACTCTCGTGGATCAAATTTATTCCATTCACGAGTGAAGATACTATGGGTAATAGTTTTGTATTTTGATGCCCAAGAAGTCCATTTATACATAAGAAAAGCTCTTCTCCCCATCTGTCTGTAACGCCTAGTTGTAACGATAAATTTGACAAATTTGGCGTGATGAATGATGACTGATGAAAGATGGCGTGATGACTTTTACTACATATACATTTTTCGTCATATACAGGGTTCCCAGGAAAATTCTTAATTCGTCAAAATAGATAAAATGCCGCTAAATTAACGAAAATGGCACTAAATGAATATATAAAACTCGAAATATTTATTAAAATATTTTAATATAGGGACTATATCTCATATTGCGGATGCTATCAATATTGATAATTGCCAAGTTAGAGTTGCGCGATAAATATTAATTTGGTACTTCGAAATAGTTTTACATGTTGTCACCAACGAGTTAGAATATATGGAGAGAGTGCGGTCCAATCTGTTCCATATTATAAACGTGGCCAAACATAGAGCAGGTGCTAGTGGGTGAGGAGGAGAAGGCCACTCATGCTTTGGCGATTTATCGCCTAAACTGTGTCGTGTACCTTCTGTTTTCTTTTTTAACTTCTATTAAAGTTGAGGATGAATGGGAAGTTGTTACACGTATTATATATACATGATGTTAAAAAATATGTATGAAGAAAAATACGAAATAAGATTAGAATATTTTTATTACCAAAAAATTTTATTACTAAAGACAAATTTTGTTAATGAAGTCAATTTCAAAAAACAAATTGAACTGCTAAACAATTGCAAATAAAATATAATAGGAAATAGATTACAAGTATACAAATTGAAGAATATGTATAATATATTTAAAAACAATTATAAAGTATATGAAAAAATTATGTGCATGCTCGCTTAAAATGTGGAATTCTCCACTTTTATCCAGATAAACTTTATCTTTGAAAGTTATGTTAGCAGTATCCATATCTGCTTTGAGGCGTAATACGATTGAGTCATTTTTACATCTAATTTATTTTAATGTATTGTATGCGTACCGTCAAATATAAAACAATGTAATATTTGCAATAATAAAATATTTAACTTTATTTGCACTTTTTTTAATATAAAATGACATTTCAGAATAAAATACAAAATCATGTCTAAATTCATAAATAGGGGCTCAGATATTGAAATAGCCACGATTCTTAAATTGTCAAAACGTGTTCGGAAGTGTTTTTGCTTGTTTAATCCACATAGAATCTGGAAATTGTTTAAAAGTGTTTTTCTATAAAGTATAAGAAATAAATACGATTATAATATATTACGGAACAAAATAGAAAAATTGCATTTAATTATAATAGTTTCAGAGATTTGACTGCTAATAATTCGTTTGAAAAATGCTTTAAATAAATATTGTGAAATTTACATCCAGAATTAAAAAGACCGTAAGCACAATTGCAGTGCGCTAACTCAATGTGGCATAAAAATAAATGTTGTACAATTATATTAAATATTAAAAACTTATAGCAGAAATTGAAGATCAATCTATCCAAAATTATTTCTAAAAATTTTAAAAACAACTAAAGCATTAGGACCAAAATTATAATTAAAGCTATGTGCAGAATTTTAAATTTTAATGACCTTTAAATAGAGTTAATTTTGTATTAATACTTCTGCATTTGTTTTGTTGAAGTTTCTCAGTATGAAGTTTCGCAGTGTGACACAGCCTTATTTTAAAAAATTCAAAGAGTACGGATTTTATTAACAGAACTTTGTGGTTTTGTATTGGGTCGTGGTTTAAAATGTGATCATTTAAATTTGAGAAAAGATATGGATCCATCTGCATCATTGAATAAGTTATAAGTGTGTGCATAATGTTGCGTTTGTGTAATTTTCCAGCAGCTTCAATTATACGAAAAGATTTTTCTGCAACTTTGCAAAGTTTATGTACATCATCACCAGGCGATATTAATCCATCTCTGTTTTTAATTTTAATTAAATTGGAAAAAGAAGAGTTCACTGTTAATGCCAAAATACATTGTGAGCACTTGAGTGATTTGGTTAATTTTTTTATGATGAATCCTGAAATGTAGCCTACAATATCAGTAATAAAAAGGCTCAAATTGCTTAAGTCCATTATATTATTTTCTATGTCTCTAATATTTTGTTCTACCGTTTCATCATAAAAAGTAATATCTTCATTTAAAGTATTAGTGTATTTGTTTATAGATGATGAGACATTCAGGATATTGGTTTCATCTAAAGGCAAGCAGTTTGAATTAAGGGAGGATGTAATCTGGTGATGAGAGAGTAATCTAACGTATGCTGATTTAAATTGTATGGCTGTAGGGTTATTGTTGTGTCCGCCTTTGCTTCGTACTGCACTAAAAACATTTCAATGTGATCTTGGGAAAGTTTGTACGTGGGTAAAAAAATTAGAAGCTGAGAATCAATTAAAATGCTATATAGTAATTTTGTGCTATTGATACATGTTAATAAACCTAAAAATCCCGTTTTTCTGTTACTATGTAAAATTAAAGGGCAATTTATAGTTTTAAAAACAACTGAAGCATTAGGACCAAAATTATAATTAAAGCTATGTGCAGAATTAAGTTTTAATGGCTTTTAAATAGAGTTAATTTTTTATTAAATGCTTCTGCAATGTAAAGTATTCTGTAATATAAAGTATGTAAGTAATATATATAGTATATATTCTGTATAATATATATAGTATATATTCTGTATATATATATAGTATATATTCTGCAAATATACTATATATATATAGTATATATATATAGTATATATATAGTATATATATATAGTATATATTCAATATAATATATATAGTATATATTCTGTAATGTAAAGTATGTAAGTAAAAATGTATGATGTAAGTAAAAATATTTATATTGGTAGAGCTGTTTCTAAATCAAGAAGCCTATTACTTAAATTATGATGAGGAGAATGTGAGGTTCTTTTAGAGTTAAGATTGCTCATTTAATAGATTGCTAACGGATGATCAAGAAATCGGTGATTCAAATACTTCTTTGGGCAAGGCATATTTCTTTCTCGAGAACTAAACAAGAGTTGTTGTTGTTGAGACCCAGACCGTCCGACCTACCAGAAAGGTGTAACTGTTTGGACGGCCGGAAAGAGCCACTCAATTTAGACCAGAACCCAGTGGGGAAGCATCCACAGGGACCGTACCCTCCTTCCCCTACCACCAACCTCTCGGAAGGACCTACTGACCCACATATTTAACGTGATCGTACTCCGCGTGAACACGGCGACAGTTTTAGCAGCAGAGGGAATCGAACCCAGGCCTACCGAGAGCAATTCCCGCGTGCTAACCACTGGGCTACCGCGCCAAACTAAACAAGAGTGTAATACCAAAATACCTCTTGAAAACACTGGGAGTTTGGTGATACATCCTTTGATTTTTAATTTGTGAACGGGGGGAAATATATCTTTTTAATCGAGATGTTTATATGAAATTAATTCTAACCAGCATCGGCACCTATAAAATTTATCCGGAGGGATTCAAGGATAAGATTAACAACATCGACTAGTTTGATGTCCGCCTTTGTGATTTTGGAGTGTCCCCTTGTCATCCCCTATGGGCGTCCATGCTAACTAGTAATACTTATTAAGTACGATTTACTCTGAACTAGAAATGAGATCATGCTCATATATCATTATATAAAATGCACCGAAAAGTTATGATGTAAAATCTAGCTGACATTTTCAATGAATGTAAACCATTATTATATTTTATTATGAACGTAAAATTTTATCATACGACACGTCTTTACTCTCATTAAAACTCCCAGTTTTCTTCCCTAGCCACCCGATCTTGCGAGTCGCCAACCGTCGCCAAGTTCAACCTCGAAGAGAAAACATACGAGGATACCGAAAATAACTCTATAACTATCAGCAAAGTACTCCAAATGTTTTTTTAAAGTGTTAGAATGACATTAGAAGTCTTTTGCAATATCACAAACACCAAAAATAAAGCAAAACTTCTAATTATACAGCATTAAAAGCAATGAAATTAATAGCCAAATGAAATGCACCACGCTAAAATCTAGCACAATTCCTTTTTAACTCTATTTGTAAGATATATAATGGAAACAAATGTTATCCATGAAAAGAGTAAAGCCCTCCTTGTACATGCTTTTACTTGCAGCCGTAATTACAACAGTATATAACCATTATTTTAGCATTTATATTTCTCGAGTACGCTCTCGGTATGAAATTGCCATTGAAATGTATAGGGTCACAGTCGGAAGAAAATGCGTTCTCGGGAAATTCGTCCCTAAGACACCTGCCTTTATCTTGGATGACGATTGCAACCCTTAAGCTCTCTCCATATATTCTAACTCGTTGGTTGTCACCCAGAAAAGCGCCAAATGTACAATTCAAGGTAAAAAACATTATGCCGGGGATCTGATTTTTCACTGTAAAAGAAGTAAATCTATTGCATTATGCAGGGAAAGTCATCTGCTGCCCACATCAGATTTTTTTATGCGCAGCAAGGAATGAAAAATAGTACAATTAAACATCTATCCAACTTTTCGTGGATCATACCCAAATACACTTACTTTTAACACACTTTTGTTCTACATATTTTTCTCGATTTAGTGGAGGGTCAGGGCTCTCTTGTCCCCCTTTTGCATACGCCCCTGGCTTTCCCATTTAGAATTCACAAAAGCTGTGTGAAATCCGGTCTTGTAGCCGTTCATTGGACTACGTTTTTGGAATACAACGTATCTGGCTTGACGATGCAGATGGCTTAGAACCATCGGAAGTGTATCGGCTTAGAAGCCCAAAACAATCAGAGTTCGGTCACTTATTTGCACCTGCTGCCGAAAAGTGTCCATTCCACGCTTAAAAGACATAATTTAAACATCCGTTGCTGATGGGTACGCCTTTCAATTGAGTTCCCGGAAAGAAAAATAGGATGTGGACAACAGATGACTTTTACTACATATACATTTTTCGTCATATACAGGATTCCCAGGAAAATTCTTAACACTACAATAACTTTGTAAGGAATGGTCCATGAGTAAAAACGTTAAGTCTATCTATAGTAAAGTAACCATTCCCGATAGAATGCAGCGCCCCTAGTGGAGTCTTTAACAAATCAGAATAACGATCTCGGCAACAAAGATAAGTAGGTAAAGTAAGGTAAGTCGAGGTGAGATGCCATAGTTAAGAAATATTATAGAATTATGAGCAAACCAATAGTCACAATTCTTCAGAATTTTTACAAGATGATATTTAAGCTTTCTCCTATCAGTGCTAAAAATTGCCATCCTTAAAAGTTATAAAATATTGCAATTTGATTAAATATTTATCTCTACAAAATGGCACCTTACCCTTATATCTGGGTAAGATGCCACCTATAACAGAAGAAGGAAGATGCAAATACTATGAGGAACATACAACAAACTACAAATGAGTTGTAATACAAAAACATTAATTTATTTTTCCTATTAACAATTGATAAATACAATTTCCTTGGACATTTTTCGGAATTATGGGTAAATACATTATATTATTAACTTCAGATGGTCACAAATCTTCTTATAATAATTCCTAACAAGTTTGTAAAATATTGCGTTACACTTAAAGTAATCATTATCATTTACGCAATCTTCTTAAAGCAATTTCTTGCAAGTAATACACTGTATCTAGTCACATTTATAATCTCACTTATCATAGAATAATAATTGTCATAAATAATCTGTCAGAATATTAGAAATTTTGTTTTAGACGAGTGGGCTCCACCCCCCTGCCGCTAAGCTTCGTCAACCCCCATAACTAGCTTCGCGAGTCGGTAGGCTTTGCCTTCTACTAGCTGGCGCTCGCTTCGTGAGCTATTTCAAGCTAAACTAATGCTTAAATCGATAAACTGTTTATTTCTGTGTTTTCCCCTATCATTTCTCTACAAATGTACCATATTTCATAGTTTTATGCGCTATAGTTTCTGCTGTACGAGAGAGAGAAAATCCTTGGACGTGTCGATACGAAAACACAATTTTCATTTCAGAAGTGCATAAAAAGTAGAATAACTCGTAAATTACATCGAAATTAAAAAGGATTCCGCCTTACAAAAATTCAACTATGTTGGTAGTGCATGTCTGCAAAAATTCACTGTCTTGCTATTGTTGTTCTGCTTAGGACGCGAACTTCTAGCTCAAATATTTTGTCTTTGACATTAAATATTTCTTAAACTAAAGTTTAAATCAGAAAACAGTTTATTTCAGCGTGTTTACTAAACATTTCTCTACAAGTGTACCCAATTTTTTTATATTTTTTGTATGCTATAGCTTTTGCGGTACAAAGCAGAGAATTTTTTTCTTTTAATACATAGAGATACGTATTTAGCTAAAATTATATAGCATTAACGATATTTTAAAAGCTAAAACCTAATATAAGAATACAGAAATTGTGTACATCAGTATTCGTGTAAATACGTATGCGTGTAAATACGTCGGCCGTCACACGTACGTAGTATTCGTGTAAATACGTCGGCCGTCACACTAATCTACCTGAGGTTTCATCTTACACCAATAACGAGGAAAAAGTACCCCCCCCCCCCAACCTCATCTGACTTGACACATTACTGGCTTCATAGAACAAATGATTATTCGGGTCTTGATAGAGCTAATGCATGTGGTTTCACAGTATGTTATAAATACACTTTTAATGAAAAGAAATTATAGTTTAACAAACGATTATCATCTTATTATTATCTTAACGACGATTATTATCTTAACAAACGAAAATACAATATTAGGAAAACCTTCCATATCACTTGGCTCGGACAGATAAGATCCTTTGGATTTAATATGATAAAATTAGAAAAGCTTGTGCGCGTCATTTGTTGCATGAACAATCTCACGTTAACAATTAAAAAGTATCGACATTCATCAGATAATGAACAAACTATAAACATAGTGGCATTTTCGACCTACTGGCATCTAACCCCAACTTCCATACATAGTAAAAGTATAAATGTAGGAAACGTAAAAAAATAAAGTAAAACCATTCTTTGAACATTATTATGCATAACCTAGCAATCATCCTTTTTACCCGAAATATAAACATAGTGGCATCTTCGACCAACTGGCATCTCACCCCAACTTCCATATATAGTAAAAGTATAAATGTAGGAAACGTAAAAAAATAAAGTAAAACCATTCTTTGAACATTATTATGCATAACCTAGCAATCATCCTTTTTACCCGAAATATAAACATAGTGGCATCTTCGACCAACTGGCATCTCACCCCAACTTCCATATATAGTAAAAGTATAAATGTAGGAAACGTAAAAAAATAAAGTAAAACCATTCTTTGAACATTATTATGCATAACCTAGCAATCATCCTTTTTACCCGAAATATAAACATAGTGGCATCTTCGACCAACTGGCATCTCACCCCAACTTATCTTACATGTAGTAAAACTATAAATGTAGGAAACGTAAAAAAAAAATCTGATGTGGGCAACACATGACTTTCCTTATATAATGCAATGAATTTACTATTTTACAGTAAAAAAAATCTGATGTGGGCAACACATGACTTTCCTTATATAATGTAATAAATTTACTACTTTTACAGTAAAAAAATAGGTTTTTCTTATAGTAGATACTAATATTCTTTCCAAGATATTGAATTTTCGACAATTAGTCATCATTTTCATTGATTTAGCATCATTTTTATCCATTTGGCGAGATTTTCATTAATTTGGCAACATTTCAAAAAAG
Organism: Amaurobius ferox; assembly: GCA_951213105.1. Taxonomy (NCBI): domain Eukaryota; kingdom Metazoa; phylum Arthropoda; class Arachnida; order Araneae; family Amaurobiidae; genus Amaurobius; species Amaurobius ferox. The sequence continues at coordinate 73,069,813 of OX578149.1, read as the reverse complement.
TCGCCAAGTTGGCGACATTCCGCCAAATTCGTCGACAAAATCTCGCCAAGCGTTATGCACTAAGAAAAAAGTTATGCTTACAGCAGATAAATGACTATTGGCGTTCAAATACAAAAGTATTATTCAAAGTATATTTTTTCATGAATGGAACGAGCTAGATCCACGAGAATGATGTCACTCAATTTATCGCATGGTATTACATATGAAAAGTGAACATGTTTCTCAATTGGAATTTTTTTTATGTGACTTTTTCATAATTTTTTTGAAAAATGCACAATATCTCGAGAACGGTTCATGTTAGCGTTCTAAAATTTATGCCAATTGCTTTCTAATGAAAAATTACATAAGAAATGTCTATTTGCGTAACTTTATTAGCGGTTTTGATTTTTTGACGATTTTTTCAAAATTTCATTCGAAAATTTAGGGGGGTTCTGGACATTCGATTACGTATAAAAACAATAGGCTTCCAGTGTTTACGGATTGTGATTTTTGTACCAAATTTGGTTCGAATCGGTCCATTCGTTCGTCAGTTATCGTCTCCACAGACTCACTGACACACACACACACACACACACACATACTTTCACACACACACACACACACACACACACACACACACACACACACACACACACACACACACATACACACACACAGACATCACTTCAAAAATGTTTGATTCGTGATCAGGGATGCTTGAAACGTGCTCTCCCGTCGAAAACTCGAATTCGAATTTTCGACCCCGTCACAATACTTTCCTTATACATTATGTATATAAGGAAAGTAAAAATAGGTTTTTCTTATAGTAGATACTAATATTCTTTCCACGATATTGAATTTTCGAAAATTAGTCGTCATTTTTATCCATTTGACGAGATTTTCGCTAATTTCGCAACATTTCAAAAAGTCGCCAAGTTGGCGATATTCCGCCAAATTCGTCGCCAAAATCTCGCCAAGCGTTATGCACTAAGATATAAGTTATTCTTACAGCAGATAAATTACTATTGGCGTTCAAATACAAAAGCATTACTCAAAGAATCTTTTTTTCATGAATGGAACGAGCTAGATCCACGAGAATGATGTCACCCAATTTATCGCATGGTATTACATATGAAAAGTGAATATGTTTCTCAATAGGAAATATTTTTGTTTATTTTATGACTTTTTGATAATTTTTTTCAAAAATGTACAATATCTCGAGAACGGTTCATGTTAGCGTTCTAAAATTTATGCCAATCGTTTTCTAATGAAGAATTACATAAGAAATGTCTATTTGCGTAACTTTATTAGTGGTTTGGATTTTTTGACGATTTTTTCAAAATTTCATTCGAAAATTTAGGGGGGTTCTGGACATTCGATTACGTATAAAAACAATAGGCTTCCAGTGTTTACGGATTGTGATTTTTGTACCAAATTTGGTTCGAATCGGTCCATTCGTTCGTCAGTTATCGTCTCCACAGACTCACTGACACACACACACACACACACACATACTTTCACACACACACACACACACACACACACACACACACACACACACACACACACACACACATACACACACACAGACATCACTTCAAAAATGTTTGATTCGTGATCAGGGATGCTTGAAACGTGCTCTCCCGTCGAAAACTCGAATTCGAATTTTCGACCCCGTCACAATACTTTCCTTATACATTATGTATATAAGGAAAGTAAAAATAGGTTTTTCTTATAGTAGATACTAATATTCTTTGCACGATATTGAATTTTCGAAAATTAGTCGTCATTTTTATCCATTTGGCGAGATTTTCGTTAATTTCGCAACATTTCAAAAAGTCGCCAAGTTGGCGATATTCCGCCAAATTCGTCGCCAAAATCTCGCCAAGCGTTATGCACTAAGATATAAGTTATTCTTACAGCAGATAAATTACTATTGGCGTTCAAATACAAAAGCATTACTCAAAGAATCTTTTTTTCATGAATGGAACGAGCTAGATCCACGAGAATGATGTCACCCAATTTATCGCATGGTATTACATATGAAAAGTGAATATGTTTCTCAATAGGAAATATTTTTGTTTATTTTATGACTTTTTGATAATTTTTTTCAAAAATGTACAATATCTCGAGAACGGTTCATGTTAGCGTTCTAAAATTTATGCCAATCGTTTTCTAATGAAGAATTACATAAGAAATGTCTATTTGCGTAACTTTATTAGTGGTTTGGATTTTTTGACGATTTTTTTAAAATTTCATTCGAAAATTTAGGGGGGTTCTGAACATTCGATTGCGTATAAAAACAATAGGCTTCCAGTGTTTACTGATTGTGATTTCTGCACCAAATTTGGTTTGAAATGGACCATTCGTTCATCAGTTATCGTCTCCACAGACTCACTGACACACACACACACACACACATACTTTCACACACACACACACACACACACACACACATCACTTCAAAAATGTTTGATTCGTGATCAGGGATGCTTGAAACGTGCTCTCCCGTCGAAAACTCGAATTCGAATTTTCGACCCCGTCACAATACTTTCCTTATACATTATGTATATAAGGAAAGTAATAAAGTGAAACCATTCTCGGAACATTATAATGCATAACCTAGCAATCATCCTTTTCACCCCTTCTCTTGTTTTGCCACATGCTTCCTAGAAGTGTAAAATTGAAAACAATAAAAATATTTGAAAAGTACATAAAATTCGTACGGATCAAGATTTAGAGAAAAATATCAAAATATTTACTTTAACAGTCTCTGGAGAAGAGGAGGAGTTAAAATAAGACCAACTTTTGTGATTTCTCACTTTTTATGAAATATGCGAAAATTAAAAAAAAAAAAGTCAAATTATTTGGCTGGGGTATCTAAAAATCGGGAGCATCAGGACAAAGACAAAAATACCAATTTTAACTTTCTCATACTGTTGTATAGTAAGAAGTAATATTTTACCGGAAACTGTTGTTTTACAGAAAAATTTTTGAATTCGATATTTTGACACAAACAATTTCGAAATTTTGTTTGTTGTCAAACACTTCTAGAAAGATGTCCGCCTCTATGTGTGTATGTGTATTGTGTCTGTGTGAAGTAGACACGATAAATCAAAAAAGAATGGCGCCTACTACTATCAAATTTTGTGTGTAGACACATAATGTGAAAAATTGAAACTAAATAGAAATGTTAGCTATTCTCATGATTAAAACTCGAATACAAATTATAAATTTTGGGCAAACAACAGGTTGCGGGTTCTTAGAAACCCCCAATATTTTTCCTTTCCTTATATACAATTGTCACAATAACCCCCATCACAATACTTTCCTTATATTATAAGGAAAGTATTGTGACGGGGTCAAAAATTCGAATTCGAGTTTTCGACGGGAAAGCACGTTTCAAGCAACCCTGATCACGAATCGAACATTTTTGAAGTGATCTCTGTGTGTGTGTGTGTCAGTGAGTCTGTGGAAACGATAACTGACGAACGAATGGACCGATTCGAATGAAATTTGGTACAAATATTACAATCCGTAAACACAGGAAGCCTATTGTTTTTATACGTAATCGAATGTTCAGAACCCTCCTAAATTTTCGAGTGAAATTTTGAAAAAATCGTGAAAAAAATCAAAACCTCTAATATAGTTACGCAAGTAGACATTTCTGATGTAATTTTTCATTAGAAAACGATTGACATAAATTTTAGAACGCTAACATGAACCGTTCTCGAGTAATTGCACATTTTAAAAAAAAATTATCAAAAAGTCATATAAAATAAAAAAAAAATATTTCCTTTTGAGAAACATGTTCAATTTTCATATGTAATACCATGCGATAAATTGGGTGACATCATTCTCGTGGATCTAGCATGTTCGTTCCATTCATGAAAAAATATACTTTGAGTAATACTTTTGTATTTGAACGCCAATAGTCATTTATCTGCTGTAAGAATAACTTTATTTCTCCGTCTAATGCTTGGCGAGATTTTGGCGACGAATTTGGTGGAATGTCACCAAATTGGCGACTTTTTTAAATGTTGCTAAATTAACGAAAAACTCGCCAAATGGATAAAAATGACGCTAAATCAATGAAAATGAGGACTCATTGACGAAAATTCAGTACCTTGGAAAGAGTATGAATATCTACTATAAAAAATAATCTATTTTTTTTTACTGTATAAGTAGTAAATTCATTGCATTATATAAGGAAAGTCGTGTGTTGCTCACATCAAATTTTTGTGGGTATCTAATGGGGGAAATGCAGGTATATGCATAAATTTTGTTTTGTTATCAATTCTTCAAGTTTTTCAGTATTCATTTCCTGTTTACTATACATAAAGTGTGTATAGAAATTTACCCCCTCAAACTATTTATTGTATTTTGAATGCAAGATTTTAACTCAATAATTTAAAGAGAAATTTGTTCACATTTTTTTAAACATTAGTAAAAGTAGCTAAGAATAAATTTTACACTTTTTTTCTCACTTTTATAAAAGCTAATTAAATTGTAAATTCACGTAGTGTCTGTATATTGTATATAATAATGTTGCGCCTACACAAAAACAAAATAAATGAAATAAATAATTGTCTTGAGAAAACATAATATTTTTTCTGTACTTAACTATAATTTTCTTCATTTTGGCATTTCCGACATCTTATTGTGCCAGATAATCTGACTGAATGAAATTTAAATTAGACTTCAATATTTTGAAAATGTATGGATCATTCCATTTAAAATTTCCAGAACCCCCTAATAATTTTTCAAGTCGGCGCCTATGAATTGACGCATCTTCAAACAGGTTGGTAACTGGCTTGGCTTGTGTAACCGTTTACGAGGTTAGTTGAAGTATGGAAAAATGCGACAGGAATATTTTCCACTATTTTTTTAACAAAAATATATATTAAAATAAAAATACAATATCATGGGCGTCCATAGGGAAGGGCAATAGAGACACTTCCCCACTCTGGACGTTCAAGGTCACAAAATTAGTTATCAAACTAAATATGTTCAACATGAAAAAATAATATTTTCTCACAAATATCCTTGAATTTACCCCCCCCCCCTGAAAAAAGTTCTATATGAGGCGTCCCTGTAACCACACCATTTAGAAACTTCATTTTATGACTACGTAGCATTATTTGTTTTTTATTGGTCTCTAAAAAGCATAAAAAATTATATACTGAAGTTTGCGCCAACCAGCCTCAGTTTTCACTATTTGAAGCAAAAAATTGATAATTTGAACTACGCAATGAGTATCAATGGTATCAAAATAATTTAGACAGACAAAGATATGCCACATGCATACAATTCATAGGAGTCACTAAACTGTTGCAAACTTAAAAAAGTAACTTAAAATTTTTTTTTTACAATAAAGAATACTTAGGTATGAAATCTAAAAAATATGCATCTTCTGATAAAGGTTGTGATATAAGTGAAATAACATATAGTAAGTATATTTACTATTCGTCCACTTTGTAGATTGTCAAATTAATTAAATTATTCTTTATGGATTTCAATGATTTGTAACTTTTCAATTAGATGCATCAAAAATAAGCATATATTCCACTGTTAGTTTAACTTCTTTGCATACCTGTATCTAGCGGCCACCTGTTTATAAGATCCTTTTTCTTCGAAAATTCATAAGTATAGTTGCCATACACGTAAGTTTCACAACCAGAAAAATATCGGGATAATAAAAAATTCCGGACCATGTTTAGGGACATCTGGACACTTTTAGTTAACTAATAAGCGTTTATAACTGTTTAAAGAAATTACAAACTAGTGACAAGGTCGCATTTATACTATTAATAGATATAAAAAATGGAAAACTCTTTTTCCATCTGCCTTTAGTTTGAATAAATAATACGAAGAACAATAATAGACAACTTCCGGGTGTGCTCTTCAGTAACAGTATCCAGATGTCTGCAGTAACCTGAGGGTTTTCAAGTTCTTTATCTGTTAGGAAGGTGAAATTTGACAGGTTTTTATTTGAAGACTGACCATATTCGGCAACCAGCCCTTTTTCAAAAATATCTTAATTTGCAATAGCCTTCTTGTATTCGCTGTTAACCACCCAACAGCCGGCTGTGTGAGCGCATATAATCCACATACTCCCGCAGTTCACGTAAGCAATCCGGGTACAACACCTGCCCGGGTGTAATACGTCCTACATAATTGCCTAAACAAGCAGTCGACCGCTACGCGGGCGCGTATTTCCATAATGCGGTCTGAAGTGACACGTTTGGCGATTTGGCGAAATTTGCGATCAAGAAATTTTCTCGCCAAGACAGTTGCATCAGAATCAGACCGTAAATATTTGTGTTATGAGCTACGCGTTATATGTGAATGAAAAATGGATTCCTATTTACACGTTATATGTCAATATGAATTATTAAAGTTCTTTAAAAATGGCTGTCAATATTCCCTTCACAAGTCATTTAGATTCTGCAATCGCAAATGCATGCATAATAATGTTATGTGCTTGTAATTATAGAATTTCACACCATTCTTTTAATAATGTAGTTTAAAACATCCAAATTAGAATAAATTATGACATTTAAAACAGTGTATATTGTTTTAGAAAATCAAACGGGCGAATTTTTTTAATTGCAGTGAAATAAATATTTTTTCTGCAAGTAGTAAACCATTAAAACCGCTCCTAATAAAATGTAAAAGCAATAAAAAAATACTTATTTTGATGAAAATCTTGTGCTTACAAAATTTCATTGAATATTTATTTTATAGCTACAGTTGTATTTTACCTATAAAATAAATATCCAATGTGTTTATATGAATAATTTATTTACTAACAGAATTTATATTTTATAATAATGAAGTTTACATATAATGTAAATTAGTATGAGTTTCTTTAATAAATTTCTAATTTATACATATATATTAGATATTTATAAGAGATATATCTTATTTACTAGTAGGTAAGAGATATATTAGTAGGTAAGAGATATATAAAGGTTAAATACACACAGTTAAATATGTAGATTTCTTCATAATTAATATAATTTTATAATGTATATTTCAACTTATAATACAATGTAGGAATAAGTTAGCATAGTTTATAAACAAGAAAGATCAATCATGCATAAAGCATTGATTATGAAACACTTTCCAACTTCAATGCGATTTTATATAAATATCTCTAAAATGCGATACATTCCTCGGTAATATTTTTTAAATTATCACAATACTACATTAATTTATTATATTTGAAAACTTAAAACTTCATCGAAAAAAATGAACTTCATTCAAATGACGACATTAAAATATAAATTGTCTGGTTTAAACATCTCTATAATGCGAGACATTCCTCGATAATATTTTTAAAATTATCATAATACTACAATAATTTATTATATTTGAAAACTTCATCGAAAACAAATGAACTTTATTCAAATGACGTCATCGAAATATAAATCGCCTCTATATAAAAGCAGCATTTCATTCATAAACAGATTTTCATTCCTTTCATTCATCACAATACCATAATAATTTATTTTATTTAAAAACTTAAAACCATGGATATACAAGTAATTTAACTCTATGCTTAAAACTTCATCGAAAAAATCGTCTGGTTCTCTGTGTAAAATCAATGAATGTTTCATTCATATCAGCTATATTGAAGACTCCACGAGCTAAATAATTCTGCGTTAAAGAAGTACAGCAATTCTTATGCAACTCATTCTACATCTTTTGGTATTTACATTCTCCATAAGTGAAAATTAGGCTTTATTGTAGAAATAATCAAAGTTTGATGATCATTTAAACTCAAATATATTGTAATTGCATTCTTTCAGTATGTAGATGCACAGAATTTGAGCAAAAATAAATTTAATAACATTTAAAGTTTAAATACATTTTACAAACATTTAAAAAATAGGAATACTAATTAAATTCATGCCAACACGCCTCCCCTTGTCAAAAATCACACTTAAATATAAACATTTTTAATTTGTACTAGAATTATTTCATTCAGAAATTGTAGAAATTAAAATATATAAATTTCTCGTTATATTAAAAGCTTGCTGGGTTTGCGGATGGCAAAATTATTTCTGATTGCAGCCCACAATTTGACAGTCCAGAAGTGAAGAACTATTTTATGTAGTATCTTATCATTTTTACAAAATAGCGCTCATTTGCGTCAAATTAACATTGGCGACAAACTCACTAACTCTACACAGCCTGATTATAGCCAACGGCCTTACAAACAGAGCCAACGGCCCTACCGTGCAGAAAACACCGGTTCTCGTTAGATCACCGAAGTCAAGCAGCATCGGGCGCGGTTAGTACTTGGGTGGGTGACCACCTGGGAACACAGCGTGCTGTTGGCACATTTCGGACGCGGTAGCCTGGTGGTTTGAGCGCTGGATTTGCACGCTGCCACAACTGCCGCCGTGTTCATGCGGAGCATGATCACGTTAAACATGTGGGTCCGTAAGTCCTTCCAAGAGGTTGGTGGTAGAGGAAGGAGGGTAGGGTCCCTGTGGATGCTTCCCCACTGGGTTCCGGTCTAAATTGGGTGGCACTTCCCGGCCGTCCAAACAGTTACCTTACACCTTTCTGGTAAGTCGGACGGTCTGGGTCTCAGAAACAACAGCCTGATTAGAATCCTCAAATTCCAGAAAAGTGTTACTACAAAAGTGTTACAGTTTGTGGGACCTATGGGAACATAACTGAATAATATCACCCAATTAGTTTTGGATTGAACCCGGGTTGAAAACATGAAATACATTGAATCCTATGGGAGCTAATTTTTGAAACATTTTTTAAGCGAACTTAAAATTCACAAATTGCTTCGAAAGTTTTACGAAATATTCAAATTATCTCATAAAATAAATAACAAAAATTTCAGCAAAATATATTCAGTACAGTTTCTTAAATAAAAATTAAAATAATAATTACACCCTTTATATGAAACGGTTACCTTACGCCTTTCTGGTAGGTCGGACGGTCTGGGTCTCAATAACATCAACAACAACCCTTTATATGAAGAGATCACGTGACCATTATATGAAGAGATCACGTGACTCACTTAAATAAAATATGGCATCCATATTATGTCAAAATCGTGATTTTAAAAGTTCTATTTAATTCATAATTAGTGATGTATCCGTCCTAAAACCGCTTTAACTTTGCTTAAATTCTGTGCATCTACATACTGAAACAACGCAAGTACAATATATTGTAGTTTAAATGATCATCAAACTTTGATTATTTCTATAACGAAGCCTAATTTTCACTTATGGAGAATGCAAACACCAAAAGATGTAGAATGAGTTGTATAAGAATTGCTGCATTTCTTTACCGCAAAATTATTTAGCTCATGGAGTCTGCAATATAGCTGATATGAATGAAACATTCATTGATTTTGCATAGAGAAGCATAAGTTTTTTCGATGAAGTTTCAAGTATAGAGTTAAATTACTTGTACCTCCATGGTTTTAAGTTTTTAAATAAAATAAATTATTATAGTATTGTGATAAATGAAAGGAATGGAAAAAAGTGTATGAATGAAATGCTGCTTTTATATTGAGAGCCAGGCGATTTATATTTCGATGACGTCAGTTGAATAAAGTTCATTTGTTTCTGATGAAGTTTTCAAATATAATAAATTATTGTAGTATTATGGTAATTTTAAAAATATTACCGAGGAATGTATTGCATTTTAGAGATGTTTAAACCAGGCAATTTATATTTCTATACCGTCATTTGAATAAAGTTCATTTTTTTCGATGAAGTTTTAAGTTTTCAAATATAATAAATTAATGTAGTATTGTGATAATTTTAAAAATATTACCGAGGAATACATCGCATTTTAGAGATGTTTAAATAAAATTGCATTGAAGTTGGAAAGTGTTTCATAATCAATGCTTTATGCGTGATTGATTTTTTTTTTTTTTTTAATTTGTCGACGATTTACGATTTGAAGAAAGTTGGATAGCATTATCTGTAAATGTACTATTAATATATAAAAAAGAAATGACACCGAGGTGCACCTTTCTGGATCCTGATATGCCTGTGTACCGAATTTCAAGGCCGTACGATGCTTAGATTTCCCGCCACAGGCTGCATAGACACACATGCATCTTCATTTAAGTAAGATTGTAAATTTTTTTTATTATATTTAGAGTTATAGTATGTTGATGATGTGCATGTGTACCACACCCATATTTTCTCCGGTCGTCCATTTTGATGCTCTAAGTCCTCTGGACGAGCCGGACGGCCTGGGGCTTTCACACCCATATTTTCCAAATATGGCTGTTACAATACTGCGTATGGAGTTATAACCAGGGATTCGACCTTGTGCTTTCTTGTTCCTTTCTTTCTGAAAAACATTTCTTTAAAAAATAAATAAGTTGGCAAATTGTAAAGAAAACAGCGCAAAGCTTCTAATAAATTATTATGTTTTGTTCTACATACAGAAATTAGTTTTCTGAAAGGATATTTGTGTTTATATAACCATAAGCACAAACAATTCACTGTAATTACGTATTATATTTAGAATCCTCACAAATCATATAAATATAATAAAAAATATATGCAAAAAAAAAATATATATATACATATAAACATAAATATTATTTTTAATTCCTAGAAAAAATACACCGCTCAATCTAAACTTTCGATTTAAATTTACTGTATAACAAATTTAACTATAAAAGGCTATTTGCACTCAAAAAATTATGGAGTACATTACAAAAAAAAAAATCTGATGTGGGCAACACATGACTTTCCTTATATAATGCAATGAATTTACTACTTTTACAGTAAAAAAAATAGGTTTTTTTTATAGTAGATACTTATATTCTTTCCAAGATATTGAATTTTCGACAATTAGTCGTTATTTTCATTGATTTAGCGTCATTTTAATCCATTTGGCGAGATTTTCGTTAATTTGACAACATTTCAAAAAATCGCCAAGTTGGCGACATTCCGCCAAATTCGTCGCCAAGCTTTACTGACGGAGAAATAAGTTATTCTTATAACAGATAAATGGCTATTGGCGTTCAAATACAAAAGTATTACTCGAAGTATCTTTTCCCATGAATGGAACGACATAGATCCACGAGAATGATGTCACCCAATTTATCGCATGGTATTACATATGAAAAGTGAACATGTTTCTCAATAGGAAATATATATTTTTATTTTATATGACTTTTTGATAATTTTTCTTGAAAAATGTGAAATATCTCGAGAACGGTTCATGTTAGCGTTCTAAATTTTATGTTAATCGTTTTCTAATGAAAAATTACATAAGAAATGTCTATTTGCGTAACTTTATTAGCGGTTTTGATTTTTTGACGATTTTTTCAAAATTTCACTCCAAAATTTAGGGGGTTCTGAACATTCGATTACGTTTAAAAACAATAGGCTTCCAGTGTTTACGGATTGTGATTTTTGTACCAAATTTCGTTCGAATCGGTCCATTCGTTCGTCAGTTATCGTCTCCACAGACCCACTGACACACACACACACACATACTTTCACACACACACACACACAGACATCACTTCAAAAATGTTTGATTCGTGATCAGGGATGCTTGAAACGTGCTCTCCCGTCGAAAACTCGAATTCGAATTTTCGACCCCGTCACAATACTTTCCTTATACATTATGTATATAAGGAAAGTAAAAAAGAATCAGCGCTGGGTTGTCCAGTCTGGAGCCAAAATGGTTTTGAGGTTTAAATAATATTTTGTAATAATGGTTTAAATAATATTTTGTAAAATAAAGATTCAATTTGTTCGTTTTTTTCACTCATTTTTTTAGTTTACAGTCTTTCAAAGTGCTACAAATTACTTGCTAACTGTTTATAGCTAGCTAGCACTTTTAGTTTTCGTCCCAATTTCATCTGGATACTCTGACTCTAGATATGCAATTTTCTCAAAATATGAAATTTTTTTAACTTGCTTTACGGTATATATATTAAACTTAACAATATGTTTGACGAGATTTTACATTCAAGTTAATTTATAAACTTATCTGGCGGCACATAATTACGTACTTGATTATGTATATTTCCATGTATTATGTTCAAACCTCACCAATCATTAAATATCTTTAGAATTCCCAAAGTTCATTTGACCTTCTAATTTAAAAAAAGAAAAAAAAAATATCTCGTCCTTGTGCATCCATATTTCACCAAGGAGTAAGTAAAAACACTGAGCTGCTTCATTTTAAATATTGCAACTTTCCCAGCTATTGGAAAATCCAGGTTAAAAACTAAGTTATCGAAATTATAACCACTCGATCCAAAACCCAATTATATACACTTGCAAGACTTTAAAAGAGCTACAAATTCTTGCTTATTGTTCATAACTAGCACTTTTAGTTTTTGAGATATAAGCATTACAAACTTGTAAAATGAAACATTTTCAATCTTCTTCATCTTGTCAAGACGATTGTTTACTCGAAAACTAAGTATGGTTCAATATATTAGTTTTTTTTTTTTTTTTCAAAAATTAGATTCAGAAACTAAATTTGCTAATACATATTTTTTTCGCTTGCTATTTATATCTATCTTTTGAAGTTTAAGTGAAAGTAGAAAAAATTAAAAGATCATTCGCTCGGATAAACGCTTTAAGTGTTTTCTAAAAAAGTTCCAAAGCATTAAAATTTTTTCATATATTCATAATCTGGACCAACGAAACAAGAAAAAACTATGTACATTTTTATCTATCACGTTCGGAGAAATTGGCGTCCAAAGTGTTTGCATTTTTCGTAATGCTCCGATTTCCACTACAAATATCTTAAACGTAAATGTAATTCACATAATAATAATAATAATAATTATTATTATTATTATTATAAACCTTCAAGAAAAGGGTATCAAGTTTACATCTCGAGCTTCAGCTGTCATAAAATATTTATTATTTCTGAAAGAGAGTGCCATCACAGTAAAGTCGATCTTAGGCAAATTGCCTGATTGCCCTTTAACAAAACCAGAATCCATGTTTACAATAAAATAAAATAAGGAACAAATAATTTAAACTCAAGCAGACCAAGAACAAATGGGTAAAATAATTATAAACAAACTGTAAACAAAATCAAAAGCCAACTAGTACTTGTAAATATCTCAGTACAAACAGCACATAGCAGCATGTTGCATCACAGGTCGAACAGGCATTGTGACGTCACAGCCAATCACGGGCCGTTTTGTGTTTGAGTAGATTTTGCTCCTTTTCATTTCTTGATATTTAAATAAATAATTTTCGTTTAGACATTTGAAATCGGAAAAAAAATTCTGTATAAAATATCAATTGGTTTTAAGAGCTTTTAAAAAAAATCTGAATTGTCATTGCCTTCAACCTTTTATAAACCGCAGGCAACAATTCAGTTTGAGGCTGGCGAGCCTCACAGAAACGCACGCGTACGTACGCATGTACTCAAGCACTTAAAAACACATTATACACATGTACGTAAGCTCGCAAACGTAATTACGTACGCATGCGCAAGCATGCATGTACACAGTAGCGTAGCATGGGGGTTTCGGTTGCGGATGCTGAACGATTGACATTTTAAATTGGAAAAGGTTTTGGTACTACAAGTGACATTCCTATTGAAATTCCCTCTTTCAATAAGTTTTATTTTCTTGGTGAATAAAATAAAAAGATCTGATGTGGGTAGCACATGACTTTCCTTATATATTGCAATGAATTTACTACTTTTACATAAAAAAATTAGGTTATTCTTATAGTAGATACTTATATTCTTTCCACGATATTGAATTGTCGTCAATTACTAGCCATTTTCATTGATTTAGCGTCATTTTTATCCATTTGAGAAGATTTTCATTAAATTGGCAACATTTCAAAAAGTCCCCAAATTGGCGACATTCCGCCAAATTCGTCGTCAAAATCTCACCAAACGTTATGGATGGAGAAATAAGTTATTCTTATAGCAGATAAATGACTATTGGCGTCCAAATACAAAAGTATTACTCAAAGTATCTTTTCTCATGAATGGAATGAGCTAGATCCACGACAATGATGTCACCAAATTTATCGCATGATATTACATATGAAAAGTGAACATGTTTCTCAACAGTTAATATATTTTTTTTAATTTATGGGATATTTTGATAAATTCATTTGAAAAATGTGTAATATCTCGAGAACGATTCATGCTAGCGTTTTAACATTTATGTCATTCATTTTGTAAGGAAGCATTACTTAAGAAATGTCTATTTGCGTAACTTTATTAAAGATTTTGATTTTTTGATGATTTTTTCAAAATTTCACTCGAAAATTTAGAGGGGGGGGGATTCTGAACATTAGATTGTGTTTAAAAATAATAGGCTTCCAGTATTCACGGATTGTAATTTTCACACACACACACATACTTTCACACACACACACACATCACCTCAAAAATATTCGATTCGTGATCAAGGATGCTTGAAACGTGCTCTCCCGTCGAAAACTCGAATTCGAATTTTCGACCCCGTCACAATACTTTCCTTATACATTATACTATGTGTAAATCACTGCACTCAACAATGTACTTAAACAAATTTGTATATTAATTATTTACGCTATTAAGCTGTGAAAACTTATAAATATCTTACATTATAATTGCAATATGCTAAAAACCCGCTAGGAAAATTATCAATAGCTTTTGTCTAAGATTCTCATGGATTTCATTCACGAAATCAGATTTATTCTTTCTAAAACTCTCAAATGCGTAAGCCGAAGCTTCTCCATATTGATGCCCAGATAAGGAGTTTACTTCGCAAACTACTGAAGTTTAATACAGGGGCGTATTTAAAGAAGGGGTTAGGGGGTTCACCCACCCCCCTAAAAAGAGAAATAAATAAGGAGTATTTAGAAATAAAAAAAAGTGTTTCGGCTACGGTGGTCACTGCAATAGGGGAAGATTCTCCTACTGCAGTAAAATCTAGTCTCCATATTTGGAAAAATCCCGGTTTCTGAAGCCAGCAGAAGATCCTTCCGTTTCTTGTGCTAAATTATCTGGAGTGCTAACTACCCCCCCCCCCCCCCCCCGAGTAATGACGCCACGAACACAAAAATTACATTACGAAAATTTTCGTGAAAACAATACTTTCTCGATACTATATAGTATGAGAAAATAAAAATCTACCATAAGCATGAAATAACATCCTGTTTTAAAAAATTCCATGACCCCCCTCCCCTACCTCCATGAATCCTATACTATAGAGTCTACCTACGGTATGTAAATATAATGGCGTAACGTCATGGAAAGGGACTGAGTTATCCCTCTAGTGTGCCAAACAAAGAACTAGAATTGGATATTATATCAGAAAATTATCCATATTATTTTCTGCAATTAAACTCAATTTTAATGCATATTGAAATAAAAAATGATAAAATGAATTTGAATTTTCAGAGAAAGTCATGTGTTGCTTGCTCACATCAGATTTTCCATATTGCATTACTTCTTGTTGACAGCATTACATAATTAGTTTACAGAATGTATAGACTGTCGACAAAAGAGGGTTTAATATTTTCAGCCTACCGAAGCACTAGAAAGTATACTTTATTTTCCTATTTAGCTCGTCACAATTTATTTTTTCTTTCCCTACATACATAATATATAATACACAGGGAATAAAAATGGGAGAGGGGGGTCTTCCTAATCGCTTTTAAAATCAATAGGGTTCCACTAATCATCGAGTGTGATAATCGTACCAAATTATTTCCAGTGTACTGTAACATCGGCTAAAATTCAAATACGAATTTTCGACGAATACGCTTCAGAAGAATACGAAGAATACGCTTCAAGCATCCCTGAACTCGAATCGAACGTATTTGAAGTAATCTATGTGTGTCTGTGCCTCATTAACGAATGAAGCGTTTTTTAAATAATTTAATACGATTATCACACTCGGTGATTAGTGAAACCTTATTGATTTAAAACTCGGTTAGGAAGAACCTCCCCACCCCCCACCGATTTTTGTATGAATTTAAAAAAAAAAAAAAAAAAAAAAAAAAAAATAAGGACCTTCAATAATGACAAATACAAATACATATATACAGACATTTTTTCGCAAGAAAAAGGCAGGTTCTTTTATCCTGAATTGTACCAAAATCTAATCCACACCAGGGTCACCTACAACTACAAGTGATTTAACTATAAAATTTAATACAATACAATCAATAAGATTTTGAATTCAAATGAATATAAAATCTGCATACACGGATGTCAAGTTAAAAATAGTGTTTTCGTGTTCTGGAGATCTCAAAAAGACACTAGTAGTTAGTCACAGAATACTATATTAGTCTGTGGTTGTAGTAAAAGTATCTCCACTGAATTGCAATCCTACTCTCCAGAGCCAAATATAGAATGATAGTGGTGCCATCTGTTTATGAAAAGTATAACTATAAGCATTTAGAACATGTAAGATTTCATTTTTTTAATTAAAATATTCTCGTTACATAATTAAAATAATAAACTCATACATTTAAAATAAAAAACAATTGGAATGAAATATCTTTGCATATTTTAAATAAATAAATATGTAACACTCACATCACAGAAATAAAAATATTCTAATTTTTAGTAACCTAAATTAAAAAAAATTTAATTCTAAAAAATCGAATATAAAAGACAGAAAAATAATTATGTGAAAAAAATAATGTGTTGGATTCAGCCTTCGATGTAATTAATAAACATCTGTTAAAATATTATATATTATCTTTATCACAACGCTGCTGAATTCTCAAATTTCTTGGCTTTTCTTTTTATATAATTTTCCAATTTAAATTGAAAATATTAAAATACTATGTCTGAAACAACTTGTATTTTCTCAGATTGCTATGAAGCAATCTGCTGATGTTAATTGAGTCTACTCGTAGTCAAATTAAAAACAAATATTATTTTTTTCAATAAAACACGTTTTTATTACAATATTTCAAAATAAAATATACATGAAACAAAACTAAACATTCATCTTTCAGCTACATAAAGCAATTTTTATAGATAAGAAATATATATAATAAATATTTTCAAAACATTTCAAATGTACTTTCGGGTTTAAAGAAGAGTCACAAAATAAAGAAAAAATTGTTTAAAAAGACGTAACAATGCTCAGAAAGTTACTGTTTGAGGCGAGAATGTTAGAAAAGTATAATAAGTTTTGCATTTTCTTCATATTTCAGCCGTAAAATAGATCATTAAGCGCCCTCTATCGAGTCCCTGTAGCGCAGTGGATAGCGCGTTGGACTTCTAATCCAAAGGTCCCGGGTTCGAGTCCCGGCAGGGATGGAGTGAGCAGTTGTATGAGCTGTAATTATTTTATTTTAGAATAAAACTTTTGAAACAAAAATTATTATATGAACGTTGATTATTTTATTTTAGACTAAAATTGGAACGTGAAATTTGCTACAAAAATTAATATATTTTGTCACATAATGTGCACGTTGGAAACTTAATTAACAAGACTAATAGCAAATGAATTAATATTTTAGTAATTACCGCGATTACATAAAAATATTCGTATGCTAATAAAAACTGCTGTTTTGGTCAATAAATTGAAAAAATGCTGAATCTTAAATTTAAACACATTCAGCCTCTAAAATAATACGGCATACCGAAGTGTTAGGGACAGATGATTCGATGACTGTGACGGAATGGGTTAAACAGTATTACTTCCTTTCATAAATTGTTAATAAAAATCTTTCGAAAACAATAAAATTAAATTCAGGATATTGGTAACCGAGTCTCAAGGAATAAATAAATAATTCCAACGGCTGATGAACAACACAGCAAATAAAATTAGAATTAAATGACTAATTAAAAAAACATCCCAAAGGTTTCTATAATTTAATAATACAAAATAAAAGAACAAGTAAAACCTTAATAACTTATTAATACTTTTTTCAATAACTTAATATTTAGTATAGATATTTATTTTCAGAAATATTTATAGCAACTATTGGTGGAAAGATAAAAAAAATCAAAGAACAAATATTAAAAGAACAAAAATTAAAGAACAAACATGAAAAGAACACTGATTAATTCGAACAACAATTCAATTCTTGTTTAGAATTTGCAACTTTTTTCATTAAAAGTTTTGAATTAATTTTAAATACTACAAAAGTTTCGAATTCTAAGAACTTCACTTCATATCAATGCGTCGTGAGCAGGTAGCTAGGTCGTGTCGTGCGCATGTCCAGCTTCGAGTTGCCAACTAATCAAGATATATATCTAATCGATAAAAAAATTAATATATTTTGTTTGATTAATAATTTTTTATTTAAATAATTACATGCCTTTTAATAAGTTTTCACGTTTTAAGTTTTATGATGTTTTTTACTGTTTATTTATAAAGAAACAGCCTTTTACATATCCTTGGAAGGAAAAATTACACTCAACTCTTCAGCATCTTGACGGCTGGGGCTGTCGATGGCTTGCTTTTGAAAAAGGCCCCTTCATAAACAACTCATTATAAAATAATCAATAAATTGGAGATTTATTAAGTATGTATTTATCTCGTGTTCTTATTTCATAGTGTAGACTAAATTTTATCACTCATCATTTGTTATATTGTACCGCTTACTTATACATGTTTGATAATTGAGTATGATCTGCATTACTAATTGCCATCAGCTTTTCTTCCTATTTCATCAAGTATATATAAATGCATGCTCACATTTAAGCATGAAATAAATTTATCTTTATATTTACATAATCTTAAACTAACTTTTCAGTCATTTTTGTCATCACATATGTGTATATAAATAAACGATGGTAGCTTGAATGTGATAAGCCATATTTCACGTAGGAAAAATATACTTAACATTTAAAATCAACAACGAGCAAAAAACACTCATTTATGCATATCAAAGTTATTTAAAAGCATTGATATGATACATAGCGATGATGTTGGAAACAAATAGGTTGGCAATAGTATAAGATATCAAAAGGGGTTGATAATAGTCCTATCTCGTCTTTTTGACTTCGACGGTCACTGGCGAAGGGAATCCAACATATTCTCAAATAACTGTATACTACATTATATCTTAATTTGTGCATAATTGGACTGGTTTAACAAATCAAGTGAAAAAATGATGACATGTTCATGTATTATTGTATTCTTTCTTGAATTATTACTTGTTGAAAGGCATATATATTATTGATTTGTTTTATTAATGTGTAAATAATCGCATGAGTTTATCCAAGGGAAAATATTTCATCCTGACACTATAGAAAAACTTCTTAGCGAAGCTGAGAAAGCTGTCAAGTCTTTAAGAAACAAAAACAATCATGCAAGGTGACAAAACATATTATTAACAGGACAGCAAAAAATAATGTAATTTATAGCTCTGGATGTAAATCCAAGATAGAGGTTACAGATTTATTTGATGGATCTTGTCTTTCAGATTTTTTTTTTTTCCTTCTTCTGAGTTGGCAGATAATATAAAAATTGAAAGTAGTGTTTTCATATTAGTCAAACTTGCAAACAAAAATAAATAAATATTTTATAACTGAAATTATAGATAATCATGAGGAAAGTTATCAAGTACAGTACTTGAAAAGAGATCCAAATTCTGAAAAATCTGCAAGAGAGGACAAAAACCATCTATGAAGTCAATAAGGATGATGTAATGTTCAAGTTTCCGCACCCAAACTTCAATAGTGGATCAGCTCGTCAGCTTAAAAAATGATCATTTGGGGTCAATTTATCCAATTATAATGTTGAATAAACTAAAAGATTTATAAAGTGGAATGTATTTTATTCTCACATGGTTGTAGTTTTCTTTTACTTATTTGTTTAAAAATTGAAGTAAATATTAAAATGTCAGTGTTAGGCTTCAGAATCAGTTTAGACAATTTTTACTGCATTATTTTTGTTAGTTTTTAATTTAGAAAACCCATTATTTTTCAAGTATTAATTTAATTTTTTAACTAATTTAACTGACTGACTTTGAAATAAATACTTTTCAACTGCTTACGAAAATTGGGAAAGTACTTGAATTTTAGATTACACTGTACTCCCGATTATCCGTGCTAATTAATGTACGGGTTTACACGGATAATCGAACAATGGCCCTGTAACCCGTAAATAAGTTAAAAGTGAGCAAGAATCCACCAAAAATTAACATGAAATGTAAAAAACAGAGTCTAAACAAAATACTTTAAATGCTACGATTTAATTAGAGTAGAATAGAAGTAATAAGAGAAAACTTCCATATAAATTCAATTTTTCTTTATAAAAAAGTCTGTAATATTTTGTTTATGTGCCGTGTTTCAAACTGCACGGATAATCCGCAAACCGGATAATCCGCACACGGATAATCGGGAGTTCAGTGTAACATTTTCAAGGCCTTTGAAAATTCCCATTTTCTTGGCTAAGTCCTTGAAAGTGCTTGAAGAAGCCAGGATTGAAAGTGTTCTGTAGATTCATTGGATTGTGTTTTTTCTGAGAAGCTCTGCTTTCTCTGGAAATTTCTCTAGCAGTTATGCTATCGCTAAAATTTTCCTAAGCAACATTGTTTTTTCCCAAAAATTTCCTCAACAGCTTCAACATTAAACAATAATGTTAATTTGCTATGATTTTTCCTCCCAGAAACGCATACAACTTCATAATATGGAAGGAATGATGTCCTTGAAAAATAATTGCATGGTACTTGAAAGTCTTTGAAAAGTGCTTGAAATTCTTTCAAGGAAACTGTACTCACCCTGTGTATTCTAGTTACTATTTTATTTAATAAATGAAATCTCTTGAAAATTTGAGGATTTTTTTTTTTTTAAATCATCTACAGTTTCTTGTACAACATATCTAGGACCAAGTGATGCACTTTGTACTAAATAACTGTTTATTGTACAACACAGGTGATGTACTTTAGTTTTAAAAGCATTTTTTTTTCTAAATGTTTAAAAATGCATAATAGAAAGAGCATAAAAGTTTAATAAAATATGTAATGCACAACATCTCATAGTATTCATACCAATAAATATAATTATTTTTTCTTATATTGCATTCAAACTTAAAATTGAAATGTCCAAAAGGTTCGAGGTACATTTCCCCTAGTCGATACAATAGGTAGTAGATGTTTTGAATTGCTACTTGCTAAAAGCTGCTTTGGGAATACGCTGCATCCCCTTCTTCAGTGCAAGAGATACACAACCCGAAGAATAAAAAAACATGAAATGGGCACAAATAAAGAAACAGAGGGACATATATATACGAAGGTCACACGGAAAATTTTAAGATACGGCTAAGTCGTACAAGTTAAACTTACCAACTCTTGGGAGTGTTCAAAGTACTCCCCTCTAATATCAATGCACTTTTGCAGGTGAATTTTCCAAAAATTAAATGCTTCAAGCCATCCATTTCTTGGAATCGATGAAAAATATGCTTTTATAGCCTTATCTTCTGAATGAAAAGACACCCATGTAAATTTTTTTTTAGATTAAAAAATAGCCAAAAGTCACACATAGCAAGATCAAGAGAATAGGGTGGATGTTCTATCACTTTGATGTTTTTTTATTCAAGAAATTTGACTGTCATTCTTGCTGAATGAGAAGATGCATTGCCATGGTGAAGCATGAGTTCCCTAACATTCACTTACTGAAGAATTTCTAGAAGACACTTAGTTGTATACAAGTTAGCTGTAACTGTCTTCTATCCCTCTAGCTTTATAGCTTTGACCAGACCTGTATTTCTGAAGAACACAGCATACATTACTTTTTTCATTGCTTTTTGTCTTTTCACCATTGTTGGTTTGGGGTCATCTTCAAAGACCCACACTTTACTTTCTTGACGTGTTGGAACGTCGAAAAACATGTATGTTTCATCACCAGTTATGATTTTAGAAATAATACAATGTCCACCATCATTAAGTAATTTTAGGGTTTCTTTACTGATTCTGACACTCTCCGCTTTTTAACATTCTTTTTAATTATGGGGGATCCGATGATAAACTAATTTTTTCATACAGTTTTTCATGAATAATTTTATTTATAGCTGCGGATCCAATGTTAAGTTCTTTCTGTATCATTTGGTAGGTACAGCGATTATCATCGATTAACATTTTTCGAATGGCCGACACATTTCTGAGACTATAGCTGCCAAAGGTTTTTCTGTGTGTTCTTGATCCAGGAGAGAATTTCGACCTCTTTTAAACTCTGTAAATCATCTGAATACAAAAGCATACTGGAGCATCATTTTCATATCCTAATTGCAGATGCTGAAGACATTCTTCTTGATTTAGACCCACTTTAAAATCATAGCTCGATAATGCTCTTGCATCAACTCAATTTTTTTTTCTTTCAAAATTTATTCTACAATAGCTAAATTGTAATTGTTGCCACAAATTATCTTCTGCGGACATAAAAGTTCAAATTATATATATATATATATATATATATATATAATTTGTGGCAATTGCAATTTGGCTATTGTAGAATACACAACCATACACAAATTATCTTCTGCGGACATAAAAGTTCAAATTATATATATATATATATATATATATATATATATATATATATATAATTTGAACTTTTATGTCCGCAGAAGATAATTTGTGGCAACAATTACAATTTAGCTATTGTAGAATAAATTTTGAAAGAAAAGAAAATTGAGTTGATGCAAGAGCATTATCGAGCTATGATTTTATATATATATATATATATATATATATATATCCCTGCATGACTTGGGAGGATCCAACATATCCTTGAACCAGGTATATGCAGCTTTGTTTTATTAATTGATGCTTAATTACACTGTAAGTTTTTCCTTTTACTTTGAACAAAGTGTTTTTACTTATTATTTTCCCTTGGTTCTTCTCAACTGCTTTCTTGGCTTCGAGCTTTGGTAAGCTTTTGAACACAATAAATAACTTCATTTTTAAAAAGATATATATTTAAACAAATGAAAGAAATATATGAGCTGTCGTATTGTTGACTATAAATGTGTTGTACCTTGGACTGGTCCGAGGAAAAACCTTGTTTAGGTTCAAGGTACAACATGTGATCACATTTTAAACAATACTAGCTCACTATTATAAGTTAGGCATAATTTAATTTGAAACAAATCTATTGTTAAAACAATAATAGGTACTCTATCAGCCATAACTTTCAGATTTAGACAAATAATACCTGTTCAGGATATATAATGAAAAATAGTCACTAAAAAGTTACCATTGTGTGGCTATTTTCATTTTTACTAAATTCCTAATGCACAGTACAGCTTGCATAAACTAAACTAACTTTATAGTTATCTCTAGTGGCACATGTATAGAATACACTCATTAGTTTTTGACCAACTCCATAGATAGGGCTGGAATAAGTCCAAGGTACAAAACTTTCCCTTCTTATTTTTTATCAAATTTTCTGACAGAAAACAAGTTCCAGATACAATTGCAGCTTATTTTCAAAAACCAAGCTATCTTGACTAAACATTTCAATAAATAAAAATTCACACTTGTGCTGAAATTACTTCACAAACCACCACTAGACAAAGGCTCATATTTTATGAGGCTTCACATTTTGTATTCTAAAAGCATTGTTAAGTATGGCATTAACTTAACAAGCTTGTGACTAAAATTACTGTTCAGTCAGCTAAAAATCAATCTATTAATATATTTATCTATTAAACAACTATTATTTTTACTTATAGCTTGCAAGTCCAAGATGGCATTGCCAGCAAATTATCGGCAAGCTCAAATTCCCCCTACACCTCCAGCAACAGCACGTATGTATAAATGTTTTTAATAATATTTTAATGATATTTTTTAACTAATTAGATGATGAATTTTTGCATGTTTGTTTTATTGAATGCTCTATTATTAAAATAGTTTGTTAGTTGTTGTTGTTGAGACCCAGACCGTCCGACCTACCAAAAAGGTGTAAGGTAACTGTATGGACGGCCGGGAAGTGCCACCCAATTTAGACCGGAACCCAGTGGGGGAGGCATCCACAGGGACCGTACCCTCCTTCCCCTACCACCAACCTTTCGGAAGGACTTACGGACCCACATATTTAACGTGATCGTACTCCGCATGAACACGGCGGCATTTGTGGCAGCGTGCAAATCTTAGCGCGCAAACCACGGGGATACCGCACCCGAGATGGCCAACAGCACGCAGTGTTCCGAGGTGGTCACCCACCAAGTACTAACCGCGCCCGATGCTGCTTTACTTCGGTGATCTAACGAGAACTGGTGTTTTCAGCACGGTACGGCCGTTGGCCTAATAGTTTGTTAGTGTTAAATCTTTGATTATCTTTAAAATGTTTGATAAAATTAATAAATTATTATTTATTTGTTATTGACAATATATGGAGAATTATTGTAAAATATGCAGTATTATCTACAATCTATATATTTAAATTTTCATTCTGCTCCCGGCAAGTTCTTGTAATTCTCTTGGTCAATTTTCAAGATTTTGTTTTAACAAAAAATTTCCACCTGCAGATTTGCCCAATAATACAGGGTGATCATAACCTATTTCAACAAAAAAGAAGAGTGATAGTATACAAGACAAACAATATTTGCAATGGAATTTAAGACCACATTCCACTTAGAGTGGCAGAAAAGAGTAAAGTTATACATCCACATTGATCCTTCAGTGAAAAAATACAGAGACTTAACTAATTTAGGAGTTTTACATTTCCATCCGCATCAGAGATAGACTCAAAGTGACATCCAAGAGCGTCATTGTACAGCTGACACTGGCGAATGAAAGACTGTCGCATACTCCTGGTGTGGTGTTGATCTTGTCTGCAGCAACAATTCTCACAATATAATCTTCCAGGAAGTCCACAAGTGTCTCATACACCAATGTTTTCATGTGCCCCCAGAAGAAATCCAGTTGATTAAGATCCGGGGAGCATGATGGCCAAGCCACAATTCTACAGCCTTGATCTAAAGTATTAGGCACCCTACTGAAATCTATTTATTTTGAACTACTAATGTGTTGGGATAAAATAAAAATGCAGAGATTCAAAATAATCATTTTTTATTGAAACTTATCAATATTTGGTTGAACCTCCTTTCGCCTTCATGACGGTATTAATTCTTTTAGGCATAAAACTTACTAACCTACTGCATTCCTCTCTCGATATCTTCTTCCATTCCTCTTGCAATATGAATTTTAAGGTTGTTTTTGAAGTAATGAAATGTTTCCCGATCTTGCGTTTGAAAAAAGCCCACAACTGTTCAATAGGGGTCTGGAGATTGGAGGAGAATGCAAAAGATGTACACTATTTTCACTGAACCACATCATAGTCACAGCAGATGTGTGACAAGTTGCATTGTTTTGTTGGAGTCTGGCCCCATTCATGTTTGTATCACTGAAAATTTGTGAAAAAGATGTTTGCTGTTTCTAGTACATTTATGTACATCAAAGAGTTCATTCATCCCTCACAGATGTACATTTCGCCTACACTGTCTTCCATGCATCCCCAAATCATTGTGGTGCCACCACCATATTTCACAGTGGACAGTATGGGGTAATTCCATGTAAATGTGTCCTAGATGTGAATTTTAAAAATATTTTTATACAGCGTTGAAATTTTTATATTTGATAGAAAAATAATTGAATTTATTAAATTTTGCACTTATATTGCGGCAATGGTACAAATTTAAAATGGCTGCTATGTTATGAAAGTGAACTTGCTGGCATTTGCATTATTTGTACAGCTTGATTCCTACAGTAAGTTATATTTTTTTAATATTGTGAGCATGGATTGGAGAAATATAACTAATGTACAATCATAATCACTATTTCATAAAAAATTATCTTGGTTTAATTGATGATTTAGAACCAAATGAAATATGGATTTTTCAATTGTAGTGTAAGTCACAAAAAAGAACAAAAGTTTTTCTAATTTTTCTAAATTGAACTACAACTTTAAAAATTTCTGTGATTTCCTTCTCTATACTAATCTCTGTCAGACTGCAGTTTTGATTTTTAAAAGAATGAACATTTCTAATTAATATTAAATAAATTAAAACTGTAATGTAAGTCACAATGTAGAGTAAGTCACAACTATATGCTGTGTTTGTAGAACTATAATGGTTACAAGAAAGCAAATTATTGGAAGAATTAAAATTCTTTCAATGGATCACAGTCGCAGATGAGAAAAAAATAGTCAGTCGACAGAAAATTTCTGCAACACTGGAAGCTATTGAAACATTGGAACTAAAATTGCCACAATTTTTATGACATGTTTTTGTAAAGCATCGTCAAGACTCTTTATTTCCAAAAGCTGAGAGATGATTTGCCATCAAACACCATTCACTTACACTTCGACTTTAGTGAAAATTACAGTTTTCCATACTAAGATAAAATTCAATCAGCTCATTGGGTATCGACATCTTGCACAATATATACAGCAATGGCATACTTTATTTACAAAGAAGAGTGTAAATCTCTACCTATAGCTGTCATTTCTAACTACCTGCAACATGACACGTATGCAGTTTTCATATTCAATGATGCTATCATTGATAAAATAAAAGAGGATTATCTGGAACCATCAATTTCCAAGATAATATATCAATCAGGTGGACCAGGTCAACACTTCAAACAAAAATACTGTATCTGTTTAGCAATGCTAAAAATGGAAGATATGGAATGGCATTTTTCTGCTACTAATCATGGAAAGGGGCTAATAGATGGAGTGGTAGGCACCATCAAACAACAAAGGATGAAAAGAAGTACCATCAAACAAAGGATAAAAAGAGGCACCATCAAACGAAGGATAAGAGAGGCTACATTATTAAGGAAAATATATCCTCATTCTGCAGAGGAATTCGTTCAATGTGCAAAGGACATATGTCCCAAAATAACCCTGCTTTATATTCCTCAGAGCTCTGTACAGTCAGAAAAACCATGGCTAGACAAGTTATGTTTGCCATCAGGAACAGAAATTTTCCCTATACCCAAGACGAGAAAATTACATTGCTTCATCAAAATAGAACCTTATCAACTGAAGGCAGCAAATAAATGTTTCATTACATCCAAAAGAGTTTACAATAGTAGACTTTTTGACTGGGATTGTAAAGATAGAAAAAACAGAAGCCATCAAAGAAAGAGATGACCTCGGAGAAAAAGATGACGGTGAAGAACTTAAAAATGGCAATTGGGTATTGGTTCCAGTTCTAGGGAAAAGAAAAGTGAAACATTTTGGTGGACAAATCACTGCAAAAGGAGGATCTACAAAAAAAGTGAAGTTTTTGCAATTGACAAGGAACAATTTCCATTGGCTAGAAAAAGAAGATGCCACAGATGTTGAAATTGTGGAAAACAACATAAAAAAATTGCCTGAGCCAAACTTTGATTGTCGCTTCTATTATAGTTTTCCAAATTACAGTTTTTCAAATTATGTAATGGGTTAATTCAATTTTATTTATTATTTTACTATGTGCTTTTTGGGTGATTGTAGTGTAAGTCACGTTTCAGTTGTAGTGTAAGTCACACAGATTAATTTAAATTAAAATAATTTGAAAACACTTCTAGAACTATTTTTTTTTACTGGTTAAATTTCAAACCCTATGCAACAAAACTGACATAACAGAATTTTTTTTTAACAAAGCATGAGGAAGAAAGCATAAATTGAAATGATATCCAAAAAATCAATAGTGTAAGTCACATTGTGACATTTTTATTTTTAGAAATTAAAGTAAAACAAAATAAACAAAGTTTACATTGTCAAAAAATGGAATATAAGTCTAGTATGTCAACTAAGTTTTTTTTAAACACAAATTACTTTTCTTATCTAAGCTTACAGTGTGGTATAAATTGTCAAAAGTAGTCTAAGTCACACATGGAATTAGCCTATGCACTCTTCCTTATATTCCTCACCTACATGTCTCCTTACATAAGATATACCAGGTGTTCCAAATACCTATAGTATTGAAATTATTTTACTAACATCCTAAAGAGCTTTACAAAAAAAGTTGCTACATATTGACAATTTCAGGCTAGTTTTGAATAAAAGTAAGTGAAATGAAACATAACTAAACGTTTGATTCATCAGACCACAGAACTTTCACCCAATCTTCTTCGGTAAAATGACAATGTTTAAAAGCCCATTCCAACTGTTTCTATTTTTTTATTTCAGAAATCCATAGCTTCTTTCTGGCCGTGTAGCCTTTCAATCCAGCTTCTACAAGCTGTCTTCTAGTGGTTAAAGCAGATATTCTTTTTCTTGTTGCCTCTGACAATTCAGCAGCTAATTAAAATGAAGATTTTCTACGATTTTTTACTGCAAGTCGTTTCAAAAGTTGGTCATCCCTGGATGCAGTGATCATTTTTCTCCCACTTCTTCGACGATTTAAATGACTAGCAGTATTCTTAAGATGTTTGGTGTATTGCACCGAGCATCTCGAACATTCCACTTTTCTGGCAATTTCACATTGGCTATTGCCGTGCTCATATAAAAATTGAATTTTCAACCGATGTTCATTGCTAAGCTCCTTAGTTTTCGGCATTTTATACAGACAATATTGACTGACCTAAAATTTAGATAAGTAACAATCGCATACACATGTACAAACCAGAACAGCAAATGCAACAAACTGTTTCCACTATCGTCCTGGAAATGTTTTATTGGTTGTCAATTGAAATGACGTTTGCATTTTCATTTCAGCTTCCTACTGTGTATGCAGTCATAAACAAATGAGGTAATTTCAAGTAACACACCCACAGTTAAAGTAGAAAAATTAGAGTGCCTAATACTTTTGTTGTATCACATCCGGGATATGTCGCATTTAGGAAGTATAGAAACCTTTGTGGAAAAGTGTGTTAGGGTCCACTGCCCTAAGTTTCATTGCAAATATTGTTCATCTTAATGCAGGGTTCCCACTAAGTAAGGAAAAGAGGGGGAGAATTTCTCTCCTTCCAGAAAATTTTGGGAGAGATTTTCTGTCATAAGGAGAGAAACTTAAAATTTCATTTTTTTTACCATGCTAATTTAGAAAGTAATAAAAAAGAAAGCATTAACTATGACTCATATTCTTCGACATTTAAATTTTTTAATTCTTAAAACTAACATTCTTTTAACATTCTTACTAACATTCTTTTTAAAAATTAATTAGGAGTCGTTTAAGTATTAAGTAAACACATTTTTGGTAATTTTATACCCCCCCCCCCCCCACACACACACACTTGTTAGCAAAAATACTCAAATTCCTGACTTCCCCCATGCTTACGTTATGATTTTATTTGCTGACATAAAAGCGTCTACATGGGTTATTTTAAGTAAAATGGACTTACATGCGAATTTCCGATTGTTTTGTTTGTAAACTGCAAAAGTTGAGGGCCAACTGTATTTACTTTATATTTTAATTTAAAAATCAGTTTATGATCAATTTTCATGCAGCAATTGCAATTAAAAACTGTAACGATTTTTGATCGCTGAAAACTATTTCACTAGGCAAATAGAATTAGGTAATAATTTTGACTTGCCTTTTAAAAATGGATTTTTTTTTTTTTTTTACAAAACTTGCAGAACTTAAGGGTTGCATCGTACTTTTGTTGAATCTCCAGCCAATCATGTGATTTTAGGCATTTTGTTTGAAAAGTGTCAACTTTCTTCTTTTTGTTTTCAAAATAGCCCTTTATTTCATAAATAATATATTTGTAAAATAATTTTTCTGTATAAAACGTGAAACAATTACAAATACTGTAGTCGATGCAAACAGATTGGAAAAGTGGGAAATATTTTTCAAATTAAACGAGGTATGCCGAGGATCGCGTACAAATGCAGATTTTCGTGATGCTGCTGCAAAATAACTCTTCATTTCATTATAATAATACGGTAGAAAAATGGTTTGGTTTTTATTCTTTGTATATTAAACAAAATAATTATAAAAAAATTCAGTTGATGCAAATATATTGTAAAAATGGCAAAAAGATATTCATTGGTCATCTCTCCTCAGAAACTGTGGGAATCGCCATATGCTAATGCTGTTTTCGCAATCGCGGAGAAACAGATTTTCAGATGTAAGAAAGGAATGTCTCTGATATTCGTGGCTTTGTTCAAATTTTGCGACATTTTTGGGGCATATATGGCCAATTTCACAGCATTTTCTGAATTTTTGTAACCTGTAGACATACTGTGTACGGGGGAAAGGATTTTCGTTATCGGAAAGAAGAAAATTTCTTAAGCAAAACACGAAAAATGCGGGAAGTACTCGGAAAGAACATAATTCAAATCCGTGAAAAAATCCTATAAAAAAAAAAGCAAAATTTTATTTGATCGAATTTGCGACCCGCGCAAGCGGGGGAGACACTTATAGTTTTCTATAAAATATCTCGCTAATTAGAAACACGTAGCACTTTTTAGTGTTCCCAAATCGCGATTGACTGCGATTCACACGTAGCTACGGAATCGTGCGGCAATCGGCCCGCGATTCGCAACAACGAGGCGACTGATCGCAATTTGTGGTCACAAAGCAATCGGTCCGATCTGCCGGCCGCGGGCGCTGTAAGACTGGGAGGATTTTGGAGAAATTTCGGTCGCCAGAAATGGCGACTTGCTGTAATAATTTTAGTCGCCAATGGCGACCTGGCCACCGCGAATCTGCAACTCTACATCGGGCATCAGATTTCTCGGTATCCAATTTGAAGAAAAAAATAATTTTAGGCCTGAACTGGAGAGAGAGAAATTCTCGTGTAGCCTAAATTTTTACGCAAGATTTTATATGGATTTCGCGAGAATCTTGCGGGTTTGCGCTGAAATGGGACCCCTGTCTTAATGTGTACAATCACCCCCTTTTTCTTGTTAGCAAAATATCAGGAAGAGATCACCCTGTATTTTTAATAATTAAAGAATGCATTCAAATTTAAATTCTGAAAGGTAATACTTTCCTTAAATTCCTGAAAAAAATATACTGGTGTCCAAAATTATCCTTACTAGCACAAAACCATGGAGTTCTCAACAACTGTTCAATATAACTGAATGAGTTTTTTTTGTGTGATATATAGCATCATAACAATTTGCCGCTCAGGTGGTGTAGTGGATAGCGTGTTCGACTGCTGTCTAGAGGGCTCGGGTTCGAATCCCGAATAAGGCATGGAAGCATGTGTGGCTACTGTAACTGGATTTTGATCTGTTGTTGCCACGTTAATTGAATTTAAAAAAACAAAACAAAAAAAACTGAAAAATCGAACACGAGTGCAAGTGATACAAAACTAATTATGAAACAAATAAAATTGAAATAATGTGTGACAAGGAGATGTTAGAAAAAATTGAATTGCTTGGAAACAAATGCAGACTTTTGATATTAATAGAAAATGTGATCTCCTCTAACTTGTATTCACATATCACTCACAATGGGATTTGATGCTTTCCATAAGGTGATTAATTAAAGTTTGAGGCAGTTAGTTCTATTCCTCCAGCTACTTCAAGGCATTGTGATCTATAGGAGGAGGATTTTGCCATGCAACAACTCTTTCAAGGGCATCCCATAAGTTCTCATTCAGGTTCAAATCAGGACATTTGGCTGGACAGTTTATTCGCTCAATGCTTTTGATTTCAAGAAATTAATCAACCAGGTTTGCTCTATGCGTTATCATTCGCTCAATGTGCGTTATTTCGCAGATGTGCATTATCATCCATAAAAAGAAAGTTAGATTCACATACACCTTTAAAAAGCCTTTAAAAGTAGTAGGGTTCTAGGACTTCGTCTCAGTGTCTCTGGTCAGACACATCTTCTGTCGAGCACAGACAGGAC
Source organism: Amaurobius ferox (assembly GCA_951213105.1). NCBI lineage: Eukaryota > Metazoa > Arthropoda > Arachnida > Araneae > Amaurobiidae > Amaurobius > Amaurobius ferox. The sequence continues at coordinate 73,038,138 of OX578149.1, read as the reverse complement.
ACAAGTAGGCACACAGACAAAGCACAAGCACAGTGCACTTCATACATAGCACTTGTGCCATCTTTCGATTGCATATCACCATTATTTGCATGTCAGAAACAGTTTCATCAAATTGGATTGGACAATTATAGTTAAGGTTGCCTTTTGCTCATTTCTGCCTGCCTGAGAAACTAAATTATTGCAGATCTGTTCAGCTAATTCTCATATCAGCATGAAGTTGCTTTCTTTTAGCAGAAAAGTTCACGTTTGCTGTGAACATTGTGTAACTAGATATCAAGGAGAACTCAGGTAAGTAAAAATAAAAATAAATTTATTACTCTACAAAATTAGGATAATTCTAACAGAAAAGATGAATATCACAGGATTTGATGTCACTGACAGTGAAGTAGTAGAGAAACATGCAGCTCCTTTACAGGTGAATTTGCACAAGACATGACAATTTACATTCACCAGATACCCCATCATAACTTACAATATTGAAACATGGTTACTTAATGTCAAGGCAATGAGCAACACCTGCTCCTAACAAATGTACTAGTCCAACTGAGCAAAATAAAACAGCTTTATGAGCATAGGCAACAATCCTTTATCAAAATATTTACTTAGGAAATATCCACAGAATAGGTTTTAACCATAGCTCTTGATCGGGATATGTAGTTTGTTTACATTTAAATGTCTAACAATTTCCCTGAAAATTAAATCATATTGGTTGAATATTTCATAAAATATCATTATTTTTATATATGGAAGGATTATTTTGGACGCCAATGTATTTACATACAGAATTATTCTGAAATTTTAATATTTGCCCTAAAATTTCCTTAATTTTTTATACATGCATCACACAGTCCGACAGCCTTGCCTACTGTTTGTTCTATTGGATGTCATACTCTTTTCACAATTTTAAGTAAAATTACTAATTCTGGTACTTTTAAATAATGTCACTTAATTTAGCCCTTTTTAATTAAATATTCTAGTTCTTTAAAATAAAATCATGTATTTTAGCATTTTAAAATAAAATCAGGCATTTCACCACTTATAATATTACATAGTTTAGCATTTAAAAATAAAATCGTGTAATTTAGCTCCTTTAAATAACATCATGACTTATAGTGCTTGCAAATTAGTGATATTTAGCACTTTTATTAGAAAAATGCAAATTTAAGGACTTTTAAATCAAATTGCAAACTTAGGCTTTTTTCATGAAAATCCTGAATTTTAGAACTATTAAACATTAAGCACTTTTATTAAAATATCAAATTTTAACACTTTTTCATAAAAATTGCAAATTTTGACATAGACTTACGTATTTTAGCATTTTTAAATAAAATCTGAAAGTTTAGCTCTTTTAAATAAAATTGCAAATTTTAGTACTTTTCGATAAAATCACAAACTTTAGAAATAAAATAATGTATTTGAACACTTTTAAAGAATATTTTACATTTTAATGCTTTTAAATCAAACCTCAGACTTATGTTCTTTGAATTTAATAATATTTTTACTAGTATACTATTCCAATATTTTTTTGCATGTGGCATACAATAAAATATGTCCTATGTATGTCCTGAAATTTTGGAATATTGTTGTCTTGAATTTTAATCTGCTGCCAGTACTACCCCAATTATGATTATTTATTTATAGCTGCCCCATTAAAGTATATCTTCACATTCTATCAAAATAAAACATTTTTTATTTTTCAATTAGTTTATTTCCTGATTTTTTATTAATTATCATCCAAAAGCACAAAAATCAAAATATTTGATATTGTTCTTTCTCCGGTTTACTGGTCATTGCTATGAGGAGAAGTGGATGTTTGAGTACATGCTTAGCATATGATAGCATGTCACTATACATACATTGAAACTAAAGGATTTGGTTTGAAATGAAAGGAGGATATGATTTTCATTCAAAACAGGTGATTTGGAAAATGAATGAGTTGTTGGAAAAATTTATTTCACTTAAAAATCAGTCCCACTGTGAAGAATGGATTACTTAACTCGAGCCTATTTATATTTTTCACGTGAATCTTTGAAATATTTTCAGGTTGAAGAAGCAGGTAAGTCTGTTGTTCAAGTAAATAAAGCAATAATTATGCAGCAATAAAGAAGACAAGTAGAAGTTTTTCAACAAATTCATAATCTGAGTTTCAGGCTATTTAAACATTGGAATCTTGCCAACATGGTAAAAAGACATTTATTGCTGACTTTGTCATTTGAACAGTGTTTAGGAAAACTATAACTATATACAAAGTATACAAATGCGTGCTTTAATGCTGAAAATTTTTGACCATATTAACGGACTCTTAAAGATTCAACATGATATCAAACAAGAAAATCTAACAATGCATAATTTGCATACAAAATTATATTACCTTTACAAGGATCATGTATTTTGTGCAGATGTACATCATTCTATCTGGTGACACACTGGGATCACTTAACATAATATTTTCTTATCTGCGTAATGACTTCTGCACAAAACAATGGACTCCAGTCAAAATATAAAGTTGAGTTGGATTACCTCGATCAGATTACCTCCGAATCTGTCGATCAAACCAAATTAAATGCTTTCTTTGTTCCATGCTGAGCCTTTTTTAGCCAAGGATGGGGTCTTCCCAGAATATGATTCCAGGATTGTGTGCGATTCCAGAACCCTAGATGCATGCAAACAGAAATGATGTAAAATGATCTTATTACACTGAAATTGATTACAAGACTAAAAACTTCATCATATGATTCACCTTTTTCTTAGATGACACTCTGAGCTACTAATCTAGCTTTAAATTTTTTGATTTCTCCCATTTCATTCTTTTTGATTGTATAAACCCATCAACATCTGATTATTTTTTCTGAGGTGGGTGCAGAAACTATCTCCCAGACATCTCTCACTTTCAAGTTTCATTACATTTATTTTTTCAGCATCGCACCACTCACTGGATTCGGGGGAATTTAATTATATCACAATGAAAATTTAACAATACATAACTTACATAAAAAATTATATTACATTTGCAATGAGTATGTCCTTTTCGCAAATGTTCACCATTCTACCCGGTAATATGCAGGGATCACTTAACATAACCTTTTTTCATCTGCATAATGACTACACAAAACAAGACTTCAGCTAAAATATAAAGTCGAGTTCGATTACCTTGATCATATTATCTCTGAATCTGTCAAACAAACTGAATTGAATACTTTTCTTGTTCCAGGCTAAGCCTTTTATAGCCAAGGATGAGGTAGGTCTTTCTGGGATCATGCATAAATATGCAAATTTTGTGTACTTCTTGAAAATTGAATGTGCTTGAAGCACTTGCCAGAAAAATGCTATGATTCACTTCTGGAAAAGAAATGAGTCATTCAAATGTGTTTTTAATCTGAATTTTCGTTCAGGAGAATAATGATATTTTTCTGCTTATTCAGGACCCAGGCAACACCGGGTAATTTGTTCTTATATATAATAAAATATGTTTTTCTGTCTGTGTATGTCATCTGTAGTGGAAAATGTGAGCTGCTTTCTGTATATATCACTGTAAAGTTAAAACTGAAAAATGTTCAAGTAATTTTAAGCCATAAAATTTTAATTATTTTGTATGGTCAGCTTTGAGATTTTGATTATCTAATATACCTTTTTCTATTTATAGAGAGGCCTCGCTCGCAAGGCTCCAATTCGAATTCTTCATCATCCTCTAACCAAACTGTAAGTTTATTAATTCTTATAAAGTTTGTGATAATAGTTACAGCTCCTGTTTTATTTATTAACTACTGTAGCAATGTCATTATTTCTATGTATGAAGTATGTCAACAAAATAATTGTAATAGTTTAGGCTTGATTAAATTATGCTTGTAGCTAATCAAATAAACCTAAATTCAATTTTAGTGAGAATTCAGCACATTTTCTGTAATATGCCAACTATATTAAAACTATATTTAAAGTCAAAATGTTTTTATAAAATAAGTTTATATGTACATAGTCTTTGGGGGGGGGGGGTTAATGTTGCTCTATACTGCTCATTTATCAAAATTCCTTCCTCCCCCCCTCCCTCAGATAATGCAAACTAAAATTAGATTTCCTTTTTGTATACAGTATTTTAGCTTTTGCAGCTATAATTTTAACAATATTAATATTTCTGAAATGATAAAACATTAAAAAATAGCCTTGTATGAGATGTAAAAACGAAACTAAAGTTTTCTTTTTAGCCACCAAGTTTTGCCACTTGAATTTTTGTATTACAAATCGTGAATTTGGTGACTGGCATTGCAAGGCTTGGCCATAATCATTATTTGCAATACAAATAAACTGTATGATATTGATTTTATTAGAGAATTGCTTGACGTTCTGAAAAAAGAAATAATTTTGCAGTAAAAACAGACATCTCAACTTTTTATATTTTTTTTCCTCAAATGAAATATTTGTATTATTATCAATAATACTACTTATATATTATAGTATTTTCGTATTAGCTGAATTTCTATGTATATCTATATCATTTTGGGGGCTGTGTGATTCAGATTTAGCAGATGAGTAATATTTGACAGTATTTTACTGATTAAAAATGTTCATTTTTCTTGCTACATACTTTGTTTATTTTATGCTTTTCTTTTTAGCCATCTTCGAGTTCTAATAGTCCCTTTGTTCAATCTGCTCATGGCCATCCATCTTTCAGTCCTATGAAGTTAGGTTCCCGTGGCTCAAGCGGAGTATGTATTATTATATTATTCTTTAGTAAATCAAACATGCAATCATATGTTAGCCTAGGATTTTTATATTTTGCATTTTGTTATTCTTACCCACTCCAAACTTTGCTAAATTAAATGCAAATTGTGTTTTATACAAAACAAAGTTTCTATAAGTATCTTAAAATGAATGTACTTTATTAGTAACAGTATAAACAGTTGATTAAATATGTCAATTTAATGTTTTCTTAAATCTAAATTGTTATTTTTTAACTTTAGTGTTATTTTTTAATAAAGATGATTTTGTGCTTCATCCTAAATTACAATTATTCAATAGTAAGTTCTCATTCAATAGTAGTTCTCATTGCATCAGATGATGATCGTTTGAACATAATTCAGACCAAAAATGTTAACTAAGAATTTTCTTCAAATGTGTCACAACTTAGAAGTAAAAACTAACAGCTCTCAGACTGATCTAAGGTAAAAACAACCTAAGTGCTGAGAATTTTTATGCCCCCAGAAAATACTGCAAGCAATTTCTCCCCCAAGAAAACTAGCCCTTTCTCAATTAAATCTATCAGTTTAAGTGGAAAAAATGAAAATCATGCATTTTCCACTCTCCCAACACTCCCAGATTGTCTGATAATTGTAAACGTCTTGAAAAAAACATGGTAGGATTCTATGTTTTATTTACCTTATAAAAGATTTTAAACCCCTGTATCCTAGGAAAACAATTAAGGAATATGTTGTAAATCGGAAACATTTGTTTAACACCTGTTGAAGACCCAGACCGTCCGACTCGTCCTGAGGACTAAGAGCAGCTATTTGGACGGACGGCTGTTTAACACCTGTGTCACCCCTTCGGCTTATCGTAGCAGACCACCGTAAAAAAAAATCAAAACAATCTCTTTTAACTTGGTTACAGTTTATTCATAATCAGTTCATACAGTTAATGAATCGGTTAACTGAAAATGCCAAAAGTTAATTTTTATGTTAAGAATTTCAAAAATACGTGAAAATGAAAACCAAAAATTGAAAATGTAACTTACTAGTAAACGAGGAAAAATTTGAACATTTCTTTAGATTCCGTAGCTTTTTCCATAAATTCCTAAAAATCTCTGAATTTCCTTAGTTCAAAGCAAATTTTCGTAGATCCAAGAACATTGACCGCTAAAAAGAATGAAAATAAAATTTCCAGCCGCATTTGCTTGCGCCCCAGTTACTTCGCAGTGAAAAAGGTCATGATGTCACTTTACCACTACGAAGTGATCGAGGCATCAAACGAGCTCACCTTTTTAAAAAATATATATAGTTTTGCTAAAAATAGAAGCTCTTTATTTCGTTTCACAAATGAAATATTCTGTCACTCATCGAAAGTATATTTATCTGACATGGAACAAATATATCAATCGTGAAGTTAATGAGTTCGCTTTTACCTCCATGATACTTGTTTTTTTCCTAGCCGGAACTATTTTTAGCAACATTTCCTGTGTGGTGAATACGGATTCAGCGAGATCTTTGTTTATGTCAGGATCGCAAACAATTGAAGTGAGAAAAATGTAGATTTCAATGCATCATTTTATAATATTGATATTGCTAATTAAGGCAAAAAAGCATTTGGCGAGATTTTAAACAAAAAACTGCTGTTTAGTGCAATTTTTGGCAAATAATCGCTTGTTGGCACAGAATTTGGCATTATTTTGCTAAATTCTGGTTTTGGGACCGTCGGGATAATTGGACGCTGAATATGAGGTTGCTTACTGTGTACTTATTAAAACACTGATTTTTGCACATAGTTTTTAATTGTCTTATGGTACAAAATTTTAATCTTGAAATTTCATTTCATGACTATTTTATCATCAAATAGGCTAATATTTTCTATTAAAATGTTTCCCAGTTATTGAATTTAAATATATTTTACAAAGTAAAATGATTATTTGTTATATTGAGATTCATGATCTAATTATATGATCAAATATTCTTCTGGAAAAACTCAGGGAATTTCATTTCTGAGTTTGAATGTGAACTCTGATCTTTCTTATTTTGTTTTATATCAATTTTTGGTTAGTAAAATAATTTGAAATTAGCAAATTGACCATCAACATCTTTTTTTCACTTTAGTTATTTTATGTCTTTTATTAAAAAAAATTAAATTTGGTATAAAATCGTACAAAACCTTGAAAGTGTGTTGTTTTAAGTTTTTTTTTTTAATAGGGCATTTTGAAGGTTCTGTGGTCATAAATGTATTTTTAGGACATTGAAATCTTAACCCTAGTATTAAGATATTTATGTTTTATGAAAATAATTTTTCTCTCCGTTCTATCATTTTAGGCCGATAGTAGAGTACCAAAGCCACCTAAACCACCAGATAAGCCTTTGATGCCATATATGAGATATAGCCGAAAGGTGAGTCGAAAGGTGATCTATAGTTTTTTTTTCTGAAATTCATTTAATTGATTTTATATTATTTGTATACATACTGTTATAAGAATCTCAAAAAATTATTATTTTTGTTAAAATAATTTTTATTTGCACAATGTTTAATAGTGCTTTTATTATCACTATACCATTACTTAAATACACTATAGAGGCATCTAAAAGCTTATCTTTATTTGTTAATTAAATAAATTTATCCAAAATCGTTTTTAATTTAATGAATAACAGAATAATCATTTATTTAAAGCTAAAACACTTTTGATGTATGCTTTCAGTGTACTAATTGAACTTTTTTTTAATACAGGGAACTATTGTTATAACATTATCATATGCAACCAAAGTTTTTTTGACATTATAAGCAGGGGATGATTTTAAAATGGAAGCTTGAGCAAAACTTTTAGTAATATGTACTGTAAGTTATTGGCAACATATATCAGTACTGCAATAGAAGGAGTAAATGTGGGTTATAATTTATTAAATTATGATTTATATAATGAACTTTGAAATGTACAACATTTCTCTATCATTAAATTAAATTGTTTGCAATATGCATTTACAAATTAATGATAATGTAAACTTTATATTTTTATTTATATTACTGCATGGATAAAATTCAAAATATGAACTAACTCAGAAACATATTTTGATTAAACAAGTTGTGCTTGCATGAAATTAAATATGGATAGAAATCGATACTTCTGAATCTATAATACTGTATGACTCCATGCTATCGCTCAATTTAACACACAACAATGCAAAATTTTACCTTAATCACACAAAATTTGATGATTTCAGAAATTTTTATGTTGTCAATGTAAATAATTTTATGAAAATTTTTATATTTTATGATAATGATCGTGATAGGCACAATAGCATTTCCGAATATACTAAAGGGTTTTGGCCAGTGAATTGTAAAAACTGAAAACCTTGCAAAAACAACTAATTAATATAGAAGACACTCCTATTACAGATACCAGTATCTGCAATAGGAGTGTCTTCCAAAGTTTGGGAATGCCCCTTTTAGGTGGGTTTTGTGTTTATGAATTAATTAATACATTTACTATTTATGAAGGATTTGAACAGTTAAAAAAAAAAGTGTTGGAGTTGTGTCAGGTAGTAGGAAAAAGAGGAATTGGAGTCAGAAGGTTTGATATACTGAGTTATTTTTTTTAAACTTTTAAAATTTAATATGTTACTATAATGCAAATACTTTTTTTTTTTTTTTTTTGTACATTTCTAAACTTATTAGAAAAAGCTTTTGAACTAAAGAAAATGATTTATCGATAGTATTACATTTATGGTCCTTTTGATTAATAATTTATGTGCGATAGAGTATACAAGCTGCAGTGCCTGCAACTAGCAATCATTGACTATAGCAACCAGTCTTTTAGCATGTTTTTTGCCCAAAGTTCTACGTGAGTAGGTCGAGTAGGTTCATTGCAAAGTGGAAAATGCAATGTGAAAATTACATCAAAATCGGAACAAAAGTTGTTAAGATAGATAAAAACACAGATTTAAAAAAAAATAAAAAAATGGGAGCCAACCCATTCACCCCTTCCTCCAAAAGTGAGTCGAAGTTCAACATGGGCAGGGAGATATCGCTCAAAGAGCGTATTATGAAACCCGTAAACTAGACCTGAAAATAGACACTTGCCACAGGTCGATTAAATAATGCTGTTTGGCGATTAAATGAAACAACTAACTGATCACCACTCCTCCCCCTTCTCCTATTCTGGTTTAATCAAAAAATTGCCTTGAAATTTGCTAACTGTGTTTCTTCCCCTGCAATTCATATCTCTCATATGTATATATATATATTACATATTAAGTACATATGCTTACTGATCCATACTTATTGATTTTGCAAAAAAATCCATGATAGAGTGGCCTCTAAACTAAAACTGCCTACTGTCCACTTACAGCTAAATGAAAATTCAAGTTTTCAGGTCTACCATAAACCTCTTTCCAAGAGATAAACGACCAGGGTCAAGAAAAAATTCTGAGGTGAAATAAAATTAAAATCTTGATAACTTTTGAAGTTTTTATTAAAACACAGTAGTTTTTACAGGAAATTCTTATAATAATGTTACAATCTTATGTTTAAAAAACCAAATATCTCTTAAATTTGCAAATTTAGATTTTTATATTTTAATTGCCACTTACCGAGGCACCAATTGTTTACGATTCTAAGCTATGAATATTCTCTGACTAATAACAAAATGCAGAAATGGATCTCTAAAAAAAACAATTGACTTTTTTTTAAATCCTGCTTCTAGAGGATTTTTGAAATTTATCTGTCGAATTTTGAAATTTAATGTGTAAACAGATTATTCATAGAGCATCAAATCTAGAAATCATTTGCTTTCATCAAGATAAATTGCAGCATTTTATCGTGCAATTCATATATTGGTAAGATTATCTTAGGAAATGGGCCATTGAATCTTATTTTTTAATTTTTCAGTTTAATCCTTTGGACAGTACTCTGGTTTAAAATGTCCACTGCATGCCACAGATGAAGACATGGTGAAATTACTTTTAACCCTTTTGCCTAAAAATATGAATCTTAAAACAGTTGGTGAAATATAACACCATTCTCCCATTTACTGATGTGCGAAATGGAATGCAACCATATATCATGTTGCTAAAATCATTTCAAGTGAAAAATTTTAAATTTTAACTTTCAAAATGTAAAGATAATATATCAGAGAAGACTAAATAATAACAGACAACGAATCCAATACATCCATTTTATAATAATTTAAGACAATATGGTTTGCTTGTTCTCAACTAATTAAAAATATATAATCTGTCTGAAATGATATCGATGGTTTAGTAACTTTCCATTATACTAGTTAACTAAAAATATTCAAAGTTAAAAGATATAATCAAGCATGTGTTTTCAGATGGAAAAAGAGAACTTTCAAAATAGTGCGTATTTTTTTTTTTATAATTTTCAGTTATTCAAATTATATATATACAGTAGCAGTCAAATTATCTGGAATCCTCCATACTGCTAACTTTCCTGATTTCTGATCTGTTGCCAAAATGGTCGCTAAACAGGGTATTATGTTGATTTGGCACTGTTGTCTAATCACCTTACTATACTAAATATACTATAAACCTTTATATATTTTATAACTTAAAACTTATAAATATTTTATTTATTTTCTAGCATCTATACATCCTTATATTTAAAAAAACTAATGCCTCTGAAAAAATGGAAAACCAGGAATAGTCAAATATGTGAAAAATACTGCATTAGATAAAATAAATAACTTTTCCTATAAAATAAATTACCACTCAATGATTTTTCTAATATTTGGTGTCATTATTGAGCAGCAGCCCTGGGAGGGGGTGGGGCATTGAACATAAAGAAAGAAAAGAATGTACTCCACTCCTGAATGTAGCTGACCTCTTTGAAAGGTCAGTGTGTTAATGACCTTGTGCTTTGCAATATGATCTTATTTAGTTATTTATAATGTACACCTGTCCCCCGATTTACACGGAAGATAGGTTCTGCACAAAACCGTGTAAATTGAAATCTTGGATTTTGCTAAGTAAAATCGTGTAAAATGAAAATAACCCCAAAATGTGCATGATTCAGTCATTTATTTAAGTAAAACAAAAGTAAGACATCCTAGAAAATTTAAAATTATACTTAGTTTATAAAACAACAAACATATGAATGTAGTAATATAACATATTTAATTTATTTTACATTAAGAACAAAGAACAAAAAAAAACCAAAAAGACCCTTAAAAATTAATTATAAGTTTAATCACTGTCATCACTTTCATGTACTATCAGTCTTTTCTTTCTGATAGGTATGACGTCACTTTCATCACTTGAGCTTTCTTGATGCGATTCTGGCTCAATGGTTGACGAATTAGGCAAGATCTCGAGTTGACAAGACTTTGTCATGAAATCGGTAATTAATAATTGCGTAGGTTTTTTTGCTAAATATTTATAGACCTCTTCTTATTGATTTAAGCATTTATGAAGGTCTCGCTGGAATCGGAGAGCTCGATCAACAGTGTCATATTATAAGAAATTGTTGCCCAACTTTCTTCCCAAATCAAGTCCTACGCTTATGATTCTTGCTTTGAACGCAACTGGTTCAGATTGCTCTTCATCAAAATCATTGTCTTCATCATGTTTGTTTGTTTCACAATCATGTTAATTAAATCATCTTCATTCAATTCTTCATCAGCCATTATTTCTTCAATATCTGCCTGAGCTAAATCTTCAAAACCTTCTCCTCCTATAGTATAGGCCAACTCAGTGATCTGAGAATATTCATGCTCTATTGGTGATTTACCATTTCCACTTTCAACAACATCCGGCCATATTGCTTTCCAGCAGACGTTGATCATTGAATGTATGACAGTCCAACATGCTTAACACAATCTAAAATTATAAATTTCTTCCAAGTATCCATCAGAGTAAGAAATTCATCATTCTCCATTTGTTCTAAGATATACCTGAAAGTTTGCTTGATGTACAGTGCTTTAAAAGTCGAAATTATCCCTTGATCTAACGGCTGTAATAAGGAAGCAACTTTTACATTTTCGTGTTGTAAATCTGGAGGATGACCTGGTGCATTATCAATTAATAGAAGAGCCTTAAGAGGCAATCCCTTTTTAGTTAAATAATTTTTGACATCTGGAACAAAGAAGTTATGGAACCATTCATTAAAGGCTATGGCAGTGACTCATGCTTTTCTATTAGCCATCCAATAGACGGGAAGGTTTTTGATATTTATTCCTTTGTATGATCGTGGTGATTTTGATTTGCTAATCACCAATGGTTTCATCATGTAATCGCCAGAAGCATTGCAACAGAAAGGAACTGTTATATGACTTTTCACTACTTTATGACCACTAGCTGATTTGTGAGCTTTGGCTATAAAGGTTCTTTCCGGCATTTTTTTCCAGAATAATCCGGACTCGTCAGCATTGAAAACCTGATCAGAAGTGTAGGAGTTAGCGGCAATGATTTCAGCAAGTTTTGCCGGATATTGTTGTGCCGCATCCGAATCAGCAGATGCACTTTCACCTTTCATTCTCAGATTATGTAAAGAATGTCTTTGTTCGAATCTCTCGAACCACCCATGGCTTGCGGAAAAAGATACCTTCTTTTCATCGGACGAAGTCGACGGCGACTGATTCTTAAGTGATTGATAAATCTTCAAAGCTTTATTTGTAGCAGCATTGGTATCGATCGGGATTCGCTTTTGAGTTTGGTCTTCTATCCATATCACTAAGACTTTTTCCATATTTTCCATTGCAACATCTCTAACATATGAAGTCGTTCGTACTCATACTGCTGCAGGTTCCAGCTGCTACACTTTCTCTAATGGAGTCTTCATTTTTTCCTATTGTCCTTATTGTGGCTTCATTCATGGAGTAAAATTTAGCAGCATCCATTACTCTTTCTCTATTACGTAGACGGTCTAATATTTGAATTTTAGTTTCTAAAGAAATGACTTTTCTTTTCATTTGATTTTTCTTCAAATCCTTTGACATTATAGAACCTTAACAAATTTACGCAAACTATAAAGATGCAAGAAAAACTATAAATGTTGAAAACTTTCCAGTTCAAAAGATAAACGCACAATAATATAAGCTTTGCTGCTAAAATATTTCTGCACTATGTACTTGCATGAACCAGATAGCTTTACTATTGTGAAATACATACAGTGATTCCCCTATTAGGGGATTCCCCATTACAGGGATTCCCCTAAATGTATATATTTTACAACACCGGGAATCCCCTGTTATTTTCATCAGTGTTATCAAAGGAATAAAATTCAAAAATGTCATCAAATTATTGTATAGGCGTATATGGAGCGGAATATACATTTTTATAAATTTTTTTAAATTGTTAATTTATAAACCGTGTAAAAGCGAAATCGTGTAAATCGGGGGATAAGTGTATATGGCTTTCCAAACAAAATGAGCAAAATATATGGTTGATTTCAAGCTGAAAGTTGATACTTTCACTACTGAAAATAAATAAATTGTTGTTGTTGATGAAACAGAATCCATTATAATATGGATCTCATTCTTCAATGAAGTGAACGAAATAAATTTTCTGAAATAAATTTTCTTAATCGTTTTGCATTTTGGAAAGGCTTAATGTCAAAAGCATGATTCATGCTCCACCTTCCATGACTTTAAAGTCCAATAGCTAAAATATCTAAAAAATTTGAAAAACGTCCAGATTTTGTATGTTTCCGGATTTTTAAAGTTGTTCTGTATTTGTTTTATATCACAAAACTACTCTATACATTTAAAAGAAAAGAAGTATTTTGTTTTTAATCTTGTTTATATTAAAAGAAATTAACAACTTCCATTGAAATTACAAAAAAAAAAAAAATTTATATTTTTTCTGGATAATTGGTCTGTTACTGTATATATATTTAATTGCAGTTAAATGCTGTAATAATTTTTAGAAAAGAAGCAAAATATATTTAGTGAATGTTCTACATAATTTTCAGCTATTCGAAAATTTAGCTTCTGCTTTACAAAAATCTGGGTGCTGTTATTTCAGACATGCTTCTAGAAGACTTATTGTTTTTTCTTTTTTATATTACAAATATTAAATTAAGTTTTATTTTACAATTTATTTATAATTTATGTTTTATTTAGCTTAAACTTAAATTTTCTTTATTTTTGCTCTACTACCAGGAGTTTTATTTTTAGTTTAGAAAATTTTGCGGAATCAGAAAATATAATTTTTTCTTTTGAAACCCTCATGTATAAAATGCATACATTTTGTCATAAATAATAAGTTTTAGGTTAACCAATTATCCAGTTTTAACAAGCAGTTAGCTGACTTGACACTTGGTTAATTGTTCAGTCAATAAACTAAAGAGATATTTTCACATGTTTATTGCCTTATTTATTTCTGCTTATTAATCTTTAATTTACAGGTATGGGATCAAGTGAAAGCTCAGAATCCTGATTTGAAGCTATGGGAAATTGGAAAAATCATTGGCCAAATGTGGAGAGAATTGCCTGATGAATCCAAGCAAGAATACATTGATGACTATGAGGCTGAGAAAGTAAGTATGTTGCATATATAATATTCAAGGTAGTTATAGTTTCTTTAAAAGATTGTTTAAAAGTTAAAATTTTGCTTGCTATGTCTAGCTTTTTAGGTATTTCTTAAAAGGTTGTATTCTTGAAATTTCCTTGCAGTTTAAAAAAAAAAAAAAAAAAAAAAAAAATTCTTCATATCTTTTTGTTTGCTAAAGTTTTATTTATTTTTGGCTTACTGTTTATATGGAGATTTGTACTATTCAATACTGGTTGATTATTTTTTAAACATCACAAATTAACTTATTTTTCTATATGTATTTTAATTTGTACATTTAAATAATTTGTCAAAGAGCATAAATGCTTTGGATGTACATTATTATGCATTTGTAATTTTGTTTATAGCTGGTGAAGTCTGGATACATCTCAAGTTACAGTAGATCTTTAACATTAAATTAGGCCTTGGCTAATCTCTGAATATAACAGAAAGATATACCAATAAACATAACAGCCTTATTATTAAATACTATGTACTATTATTAACTTAATTTCTATTTTAATCACAAGAAAATACTAAAAAGTTATAGACACTTTAATATCAATTTATATGCAAACAGAAACATCTAAGCAGAAATGGATGCAAACTGGACAATCTTCAAAAACAATATGATAAAATGTGTAATGAACTGTGTGGGTGACAGCACACAGAGCACTAACCAAAGTGTATATAACTCAGAAACAAACACCATAACTTCAGGATACAATTTGAATGCTAAGTCCACATAAGTTGAAGGTACATAACTCCAGGGTATTATTGTACTTACTAAATTAAGTAAATTAATATTCAGTATAAAAATAATTTTATATCTTAAAATTACTTTTTAAGTTATGTTTTAGCACTAGCATGCAAAAAAGGCGTATTTTTTATTTTGATTCTTACTTATAGGAGCAGGCTCTACAATTTTGTCTTCTCTTTGACATCACTAGGGTTAATGGCAGAAAATTATTAGCCACAGTGGCTAGTAACTACCACATAATCTTTCAGTTAAAGTAGCATTAAGTAACTTATAAAGTTACTAAATGTATAACTTCTTAAGTTACTTTATGTATAACTTACCTTTAAAATTTAAATTTAAAAAAATATGATGTAACTGAAGCACTGTAAGATCAGCAGAAACAGGGTCACAAATCAAACAGAAATCAATCTCAAATCCCATGTTACAGCCGATATTTGTTTCTTGCATTCCAACAAAAATAACTTAAATTAATTTCACTAATTAATTGAAAAATGTCCCTTTTAATGTTTGCTAACTAAAATTTACATAAATTATGGTATTTGGTGCTATTTAAAATGTATAATTTTTTTTTCACGTGTATTTTTATAATTTTCTTTTAGATTGAATATAATGAGGCCCTGAAATCGTACCACAATTCTCCTGCATATCAGGCATGGGTGGCTGCTAAAGTTAGAGGTAGTTATTGCATTTTTATAATACCAATTTCAGCAGTACTGTCAAATTAGACTTCTTTATGAATTTAAAAAATTAAAATTGTATATTATACTTTCTATTTTAGCTCAGCAAGCTGCTGAGGAAAGGGAAGCTCTTGAGCGTAGCCCAGCTGCCGTAAGTCGTCCATATATGTTTTGCATGGTTTTTTTAAGACGCATTAAAATGATGTGCAAATAATTATCTTAAAATATAGTATTATCTTTAATTGAATTGTCAATTGTTGGAAGGGTTGTAGTCAAGATAGCACATCTTCTACAATGATCTAGAACTGGAAGAAATCTGTTTCTAGATACAATCATTGCTTCTTTCCCAAAGACTAGCGCTCTTGATTTAAACCATTTCAACAAATGATGGGTCAATTATTTTGATTTAACTATGATTGACCATTTGGTTTACACAGTTAAATTATTTTTTTAATTAAAAGTGTTTAATACATGGGACTATTTTACATTTGTTAAACAAAGGCTTACAATTTTTCTTATTAGCTCTTCATTGTCCAGTTAGATTTGTGTGAAATATAAATTTATTTAAACACTTTGAAATGGTTTAGCATGACACCGCCTGAAAAAAAGCAGCAAATTTAAATTTACATTTTAATACAGAAAACATTGAATTATGGATCTCGTACAGGATTATTTTGCTAATCCAGAGTAATATTATTGAATTATGTAGGAAAAATCATGCATATTCCACTTCAGATTTTTGAAATACGAACATTTTCTGATTATGCATCCTTTGGAAAATTTATACAATATATGCATTCCTTGGTATGCATATATTGTATAAATTGAGAACTTAAATAAGTCTTTGATTTCCTTTAGATCATAAATAAAACATGATGCTAAAAATTGGAAAAAATTAACTGTTGCTTTGTCTATTCATGAAAAGTTTCTCTTTATATGTATGAACTAATATTTTTTAATAAAACTGTATAAATTTGAAGTAAATATTACTTAACCAAATAAAAACAATTGGTTGACACAGCACAGGTGGGTTATTTATTTTTTGTTCAAAGCGGGTGTGTTTCTAAAGCCTTCTTTGGTTTACAAGAATTTGCTGTGAGTTCTGATGTAATTTGAATCAGAAAGTCCTAGGCATAAGTTGTTACTTTCATTAAAAATATTTCTATTTATTAAGTACAACTGTTTGTCCCAATCTGTAAGAACTAAATATATATTTTGTCTGACATATCACTTGTTACATGGGCTCTGAAATAATTTTTATTGTGTGAAAGTCTACAAGTTAATGTAAAATTACAATAATACCACTTCTCTTTTTTTTTTCTTTAAGGAGAAGTTTGGAAAAATACAAAAGGGTCATAAAATTTTTTTTGAAAAAATTAATAGAAGGACTCAGGAGTTGGAACAAAAAATTTTAAGGAGAGTTATAGCTTCGAATTTTTGTTTTAAAATGCTGATTTTCAATGTCTTATTAAATTTTTTACATAGAGAGTGAGGGTAAAACTTCGATTTTACATTTTTTACCAGAGTAGAACAAAAATAATACAACACTGGAAAATGTAAAAGGGAAAAAAAACTGTACAGAAGGTAAAACAAAACTTACAGGATGTGAAACAAAAATTTAAATTTGAGATAACAAACTCTTTAAAAATATGCGATAAAAATCGACATGAATATACAGTGTATTGTATTTACAACTTTAAGTACACTATATTGTACTTAAAATTTACAGTGTATTGTACTTTCAATTGGTTTTAAAAAGCTGTGTGAGTTTTGCCTTTCGCTATTTCTTGTTTCAATTTCAGAAAGAATACTTTACATTGCTGTAAAGCTTTGCAAATCGTGACTGAGGAAAAGTTTTTAATAATTTTAATCCATTTGATGTTGCAGCAAAAGTTGATACATTAAGTTCTGCAATTTCCATTTTCTTATTATCACTGTCTTCCAATAAAGTATTCGTTAAATCAAAAATTGTTTGTACCTCTAAAGTGGTCCTATCTCTATCACAATTATCATAGTTTTCAAAATTAATCTCCAGTCCATTAAAACAATCGTCATTCAATAAATCAAAAGATTCAGGAGAGGAGTGAGAGTCAGTTCAAACCACCTCTGATTGAAAGTAACACACAATATATGCATGAAATACTAAAAAAAATCTTATTTGGCACCTCAAAAATTAGGTTGGATGCAGGAAAACATAGAACTAAAACATCCGACATGGGAAATAAACACATTAATGGTATAGGTTAGATCAAACTTTGTTGGTCGTGGAATCCCAAAATGAGAAAAGGTTCCACATGATCCAAATAATGCATTCAAATGTTACTTATTTCTTTAAAAAAAATGTACACGGAACCCTCAACGGTTTCACAGAACACACTCTAAGTATAAGTGATTAAGCAGGACTGAGAAAAAGTAACGTATGAAAAGGAAAAATGAAAAATGTGTTAGAATTAAAATTGAGGTTTCACTATATATATACATATACAGGGTGAGTCAGAACTAATGGTGACAAACTTTAAGGGGTGATAAATCACATCTAAACAAGCAATTTTTGTCATACAAAGCACGGTCGTAACGCAAGAGGTGAACCGCTAGATGGTAGCTCATGAAATGAGGAAATGATGACTCTCTCATGAAAAGAGGAAACACAAAAATGACAGAGTAGGCACGAAGTATGTTTTACTGACAGAAATTGCAGAATGCGTGGACAACCCATTGCTTGGCAAACCATTCTTTGGGACACATTTAAGGCGTGGGAAAGTGCGCGAGTGCTGCTTTCTGGACGATCTTCAACCCTCTGCAGAATATTCTCTTCAACTTGTGGCGTCCTCACACTCCTGGAACGTCCTGTATCATGCATGCATGATCGCATTTTTCACAAAATGCTAATAGACTATCCAAAATGCGAAAATGAAACAAGAGGTTTTAGCTTTTTTGCTGAAGAAATTTTAAACTCAGCTTAAACCCTGGCTAGTTCTGATGCAGTCATCACTGCGTTCAATGTCAGCGAGGTCTAGTGGTTCACCTCTTGCGTTACGCCCCTGCTTTGTATGACAAAAATTGCTTGTTTAGATGTGATTTATCACCCCTTAAAGTTTGGCCCATTAGTTCTGACTCACCCTGTATATATATACACACACACACAATTTACATTTGTAAACTATTTAATAAAAATTCTTAACTTTCCAAAATTTTAAAAGTTATAATAGTGTAATCAGCAGTAAATAAAATAATATAAAGTTGAAAACTTGTTATATGACATCACTAGATGAAAAACTAAATATTTAATTAATCCTCATTCATCAAAATATTCATCAGTTTTATCATTCTATTAGAGAGATCAGTGGAGAGCATAAAGGGGAATAAAAATTTACAGAATTCAAAATGTCTTCACATTTTCTTTATTGCATAATTATCTTAATTTTAAATAAAGATTTCCTTTATATTTTAGTCTCTAATTCAACCTCAAAAGATGGATGGGAAAATGTGCATTCAACCTGCAGAAGATGATGATGGTTTGTATTTTTACATACTCAGATTTTTTTAAGCTCATTATATAACTCGTTATGACTAACGTTTGTCTGTCTGTTTCAACTTTTTTGATGGCATTTCTGACATACTTTCCTATGTCCTAGAGTTTTGAAATTTGGTACATAACTTAGCCTAGTACAGTACACGACCTCTTATCCAGCTTCCCAATATCCGGACTCTCCCAAAACCAGAATGCGGCAAAATAATGCCAAATTTTGTGCCAGCACTCAATTATTTGCCAAAAATTGTACCAAATAGCGGTTTTTTGTTTAAAATCCCGCCAAATGATTTTTTGCCTTAATTAGCAATATTAATATTATAAAATAATGCGTTGAAATGTACATTTTTCTCACTTCAACTGTTTGCAATCCTGACATAAACAAAGGTTTGGCTGAATCCACAACTTACCACACCGGAAATGTTGCTAAAAATATTTCCTGAAGGAGAGGAAAACTACAAGTATCATGGAGGTAAAAGTGAACTCTATCTCCATGGTGGATATATTTGTTCCATGTCAGATAAACATACTTTCGACGAATGACAAAACAGTTTGTTTGTGAAATGATATAAAAAACTTATATTTTTAGAAAAAGAAACATATTTTCTTTTTTAGAATCGGTGCGCGTTCTTGACGTCATAGCGTTTTTCACTGCAAAGTGACTGGAGCTTTTGGAAAAAGCTACGGAATCTAAAGAAATTTGCAAAGATTTTTAATTTTTTTTCTCGTGTACTAGTAAGTTTATAATTTTCAATTAATAGATTTCATTTTCACATATTTTTGAAATTCTTAACATAAAAATTAACTTTTGGCATTTCCAGTTAACCTTTTTGTTAACTGTACGCTGTTTAGAAAACTGTTTTACTGTTTTAGAAAAAGTGTTCCGAATTACGGAAAACCCCCTTATCCAGAATCCTAAAAATTACTTAATTTTCATTAAAAATAAGAATCTTTAATGCTCCTTGATTTGTTTTACACCATGGCACTTTCCTGATCTGACAATTGGACATTCCAAATATGTGTGGTGCTTATGTGTGCAACCCGTCTAATTGCAAGTTCATTCTTGTTGATTCACATTCCCATAAACATTGCAAATTTTAACTTTTTTTTTTTTTTTCATAAAAAACATAAATCACTTTTAAAAAAGTATTTTGAAATTTTGTGATGTTTCATAAAAATTACAAGTTTTAACATTCTTTTGTAAAAAAATTTCAAATTTTGGCACTTTCACAAAAATCAGGAATTTAAACACTTTTTCTTTAGTATTGTGGATTTTAACGATTGTAAGAGTTGCAATTAACAGTATTTGGAAGCCATTTGTATTTTTATCATAGTGTTCTTAAATGATAATTTTATGTAAGGTTTTGAACTGTAATTTGTATGGTTAACGGTGTTCGAACAATCTCCAAGCTATTATGTTAAATGCATTTTATATTTTGTCTGAAATTATTTATTTATATGTTTTAAAGTGTGCTTTTCTTTTATAATTGTACGTTTTGGGGATCCTTTTTGGGGAATTTTTCTCCAAAAGTCCTTTAAGGTCTAAACTCCTTGGTATAGACAAATAAGTATAAACGCTGTTCTATTTAAGTATACAGAAAGCCAAGGCTGATGATATAATAGCTGTGTACATTAAAACCCTGTGTATGATTATGCATTTTGCTATTTGTGATTTTTAGATGAGGTAATGTAAGTGTCTAGATGCAAGAATGAAATTTAAGAGATTTAGTATTACTTTCGGAACACATTTGAATATTATTAAATAGAAAACTTTTCATGTGCAATGTACAAATATACAATATTAGAAAGTGAATTTTAATATTTTATTTCTATCTACATATATTTGAAGTAAATATGGATTAAATCTCAAATTAATTTCTTGTGTATAATTTTTGGTTTCATAAAATGACACTTGGTAGTTATGTACCTTTTTTATATTCCACTAATTTTACAATTTTTAAAGCATTTTTTCTTTGAATCAACAATCATTTTTTTTCCCCATATGAGTTGCCAAATGAATAAGAAACTAAATACTATACTTTTTAGAAATAAATTAGTTGTACATTTTGAAAACAGATAAATATGATTGCAATTACGAATAATTTAAAAGTGAAACAACCTTCAAATAATTAGTCTTAAAATAATAAAAAAGTGAAACAAAAAAATAGGGCTTTCTCATTATTATTATTATTATTATTATTATTATTATTATTATTATTATCCTGGCCCCCCAATGGAGACATTTGTTTCACATGAATTGATAATCTGACTCAAAAAATTTAGTCAACAAAGCTGTTCTTCTAAAAATGTGATCTATACACATTGAAAATGAAGTTTTGGAGCATAGTGAGCAGCAGGTTGAGCCCTTCTCCAGATTTATATAAGAGATTATTACTTAAGTGTGTTTGGAAGAGAGGAGTTGGCAGTGACATATGTGGGGATGTTATACCCCCCCCCCCCCCCTCCTCCCTTTAGTGGAAAATTTATATTAGTTCTCTATAAAATCCATAATATTAAAAAACAAAATTCAGCACGAAAAGGGGAAGATTACTTCCTCACCGAGATCTATACTATGCCTATGGAAGAAGGTATTAAGAGATTTTTTATATTTAAATAAAATCCATTCTCTTGTGGAATAGTTTTGCTTACTGAAATTGCTCCATAAAATGTTTAATTTTGCAACTAAAATTTGATCTTCTAATTTTATTATAGAACTTGATGAGTACTCTGTGAAACATGTGGCTTCTGCAAGGTATTTGCGGAATCATCGATTGATTAATGAAATCTTCAGTGATAGTGTAGTACCAGATGTAAGGTCAGTTGTAACAACTGCACGAATGAGTGTTCTTAAAAGACAAGTGCAGTCGCTTACTATGCATCAGGTGCGTGAACTTTTTGAGATTTATTAAATTTTTCTCATATTTAAGTTTAGGAATTTTGCAAAACTGTTACTTTAGGATTGTAATAATATTATCTTAGAATAGTATGGTTAGAGTTTTTACTTCTCCAAGAATAACCCAGAGTCTCAAGTTCTATTTGAACTCAAATGTTATTCATCTGAAAAAAGTTTGTATTTTTCATAGTGCAACATTGCGGTTGAACTGTCAAGACTATGCAATGCTCAGTTTTATCGTGCCCTGTTTGATTTTTATTACGTCATACATTTAATATTTAAAATGTTATAACTCAAACAGTAATCAAAAATATTTTTAGAGAATAATAAGCATAGAAATATCTATAAACTCGATTTAAAAATGTATCTAAGAAATATTGGTTACATGCATAAGCATTTTAGAAGTAACTTGTGCTTTCGAGAACAATATTCTTCAAAAACTTCCTTAATAAAAACTCATATGAAAAAGAAAATGATCAATGTTCCATATATGCTATTAGCCTAGAGCTGTCTTCCGTCATAAAAAGCAATTGTAGATAGAGTTAACTCCTGCTAAACTTTCACCTCATTGGATCAAAATTCTCTGATGATGTAGGCATATTCACCTCAGTGAAATGTGTGAAGTACTTGTTAACATACAAGAATATATGAAAATTAATAAATAATTGAGCACTTCTTTTAGATGAGTTAAGAAAAGCAAAACATTATGTTTAATGAAATTGGTTTTAAATAATTACAATATTTCTAATAACAGGTTGAAATGAATTAATCTTGTTAAATTGAGAACTGCACTACATTTTGTTAAATTGAGAACTGCCCTACATTTTGTTAAATTGAGAACTGCACTATATTATATCCTACAATATGAATACAGCCAAACAATGTTGACTGATTTAAACCCTATTAGTTTAAACTAGAGGTCTGCAACCTATGGATAGGCTGGAATTGCCTGCTGGCTAAAATTATCCAGTATGCTATTCTAAGCAAAATGTCATATCTACATGGCCTGCAGTGTCCAAAACAGAATTTTGTTCCAATGGAATAATGTAAGATGAATACCAAAAAAAATTCATAACCCTGAATGGCTTTCGTGCTTAGTATTTCTAATGCATTTAACATCCCATTGAAACAACTTAAATTTGCAGCCTCACGGAAAAATCAGCCAATTCATGACATGTGGAGATACATCCTCGCACTCATAACAAAGCTACAATTTTTTTTTCAGATAAAAAGTTCAAAATATTAAAATATTGAAATTGTTTTTATATATTCATAATCTGGACTGTATATCCGACAAAAAAAAACTTATTTTCATTTTTATCTATTAGATTCGGGAGTATAAACATCCAAAGTGTTTACATTTTTTGTAACGCTCTATTTTTCCATCAGCGAAACCCCAACCATAGATGCTATTCACATCAATACAAAATCTAATTTATTTATGGTCTCTCAATCCAAAATTTTTCAATTGCTGAATATTTCTTCATGTATTAACATGTAAAACTTAAAAAAGTTTGATTCTTGTATGAGCAAAATTTACCAAAATATTAAACATTGAATTTTATAACTTAAATCACTTTCCCACATCTGTGAATCCACCATTATAGACTAATGTTAAGGGGCCACATAAAATAAAAATAAAACATTTCAGGATATTTATTTTACATTTCATTTAATGTGTTTAGAAAGAAAACTATTATACATAATGTGAAATGTTTGCTGATAAATTGACATGACTCGTAATTAAATTTGTGTACAACCTCATTTGAATTTTACATGTTAATGTTTGAAGAAATGTTTAGTAATTGAAAATTTTTTGTTTAAGGGACTGTATAAAATATTAACTTCATATTTTTCAGATAAATACATTTCTCAATTTAAAACTGTTACAAGATAAACTGTAACCTTATTTGAACATTATTGTAATTGGAAGTATATATTTATGACTAATGGCTCAGGAAATAAGGTTGTTCTAGGACTTTATGAGAAACCTTGTATATAAGGTGTTTCAGAAAAGGCTTAACATTTTATTCCTGTTTAAAATGGTTAAAGCCATTAAAAAATGATGATATAAAAAAATTAACAATACAGGAAGATTTGACTGTATTATGTGCTTGGAAACAAAAGCTTTTTACATAGGTTTATTGCTTTTTAAATCTGATGAAAAGGGTTAAACATTATTCTCTTGAATCCTATCTCATAGCTGCCAACTCTCCTGGTTTTACCGGGAGACTTGGCATTTTTTGCTATATCTCCTGGTCTCCCAGATAAGTCGCTCAATCTCCTGGTTTTCACTCAGCTGCCCTTATTTTCCTCCTTTCTAGGCAGAAATCATACGAATGCAAATCGTGACTTTCAGTTGTTTTCCGTGGTGCAGTTTTCTGCTACCACGGTGTAGGAATGTATCGCAATTGACTTTTGTATTTGTACCTACAGGTTACAAAAGTAAAAAAATCGAAAACAGATCACGAATATTCCAAAAATATCACGAAATGAGAAACAAAGTCACAAATTTTGAAATCGAAGTTTTCTCGTTCTTTCGTCAAAAAATCCACTTCCCAGCTATCGCGTAATTGGCGCTCGCAAACGGCAATTATTCCCACAGCGTCACAAGAGAGATGACCAATGATTATTTAATTAATATGTGAAAAACTCATTTGCATCGACTACAATTTTATTAAATTATTTTGTTTTATATGCAAAACTATTGTTCAAACGTATTATTAATGAAATGAAAGTCTTTTTTGCAGCAATATCGCTAAACACGATGTTTGTGCGCGTTGTTCCTCCTTATATTTCATTTTATTATGAAACTATTTTTCCACTTTTGCAATCTGTCAGCATCGTCAAATTTTTTTATAATTATTTCGTATTTTATACAGAAAAACTATTGTTCAAACGTAATATTAATGAAATGAAAGGCTATTTTGTAGCAGTATCACAAAAAACTGCATTTGTGCGCTATCCTCCATATATTTCGTTTAATTGTGAAAATAATTTCCACTTTTGCAATCTGTCAGCATCGTCAATTTTTTTGTATTTCATATTTTATACAGAAAAACTATTGTTCAGACGTAATATTAATGAAATGAAAGGCTATTTTGCAGCATCGTGAAAAACGGCATTTGTGTGCGATCCTCCATATATTTCGTTTAATTGTGAAAATAATTTCCACTTTTGCAATCTGTCAGCATCATCAATTTTTTTTATAATTATTTTGTATTTTATACAGAAAAACTATTGCTCAAACGTAATATTAATGAAATGAAAGGCTATTTTGCAGCAGTATCGCGAAAAATGGCTTTTGTGCGTGATCCACCATATATTTCGACCGTTTAATTGTGAAAATAATTTCTACTTTTGCAATCTGTCAGGATCGTCCAAAATTGGGCTAATCAAAATCTCCTGGTTTTTTTTTATATTTTCGCCCAAAAATCTCCCTTTTTTTCATATTTGGAGGTTGGCAGCTCTGCTATCTCATTTTCTTCGTATGTGATGGTTTATAGGGAGAGCGTCCAGTTGCTGCATATTTCAAAATTCAGTTTAGGACCTTGTTAACTACAGCTTTTTAAACTGATTCTAAGAACAAAACCCCATGTCTTTATAATAATTAAAATCCGTCTTACAAATTTTGCACTGTTAATCAAGTTAGAGCATTAAAACAGAGAAAAGCAGATTGAACATTTTTAGGCTAATAGCAAAATTCATTGGTTTAAACCATGCATTTTTTCCCCCTCAACCCTGATTGATAGAAAAAAATTAATTTCTTGGAAGCAACAAACACAGCACAATAAAAATGTTTTCCACATTTTTGAAGCATCTATCTTTATATACTAATTGCCAAGTGTCCGTCTGTCTGTCTGTCTGTCTGTCTGTCACGCTTTCTTTGGGCACTTCCCGAATAGATAGACTTGCAATTTGGTACACGGCTCGGTCGTTCGATAAAACCCCCTGGAAAATTTACCCCCGATAAAACCCCCGAATTTTTCGAAAACGTTCTATAGAGGGGGTGCCCCACACCAAATCGTTCGAAAAGTGAAATGACAGGAAAGCATGCTTTGCGATGAGATAGAGACTTCAAATTTGGTGTATGGGTAAATCGTTCGAAAGGAAGAAAGTGTGCAATTTCAGATTTCCAATATTTTCTACTTAAGGGGGGGGGGGGGGGTGCAGCACACCAAAACGTTCGAAAAGTGAAATGATAGGAGAGCATGCTTTGCGATGAGGTAGAGACTTCAAATTTGGTGTATGGGTAAATCGTTCGAAAGGCAGAAAGTGTGCATTTTCAGATTTCCAATATTTCTACTCAAGGGGGTGCCGCACACCAAAATGTTCGAAAAGTGAAATGATAGGAAAGCCTGCTTTGCGATAAGATAGGGACTTCAAATTTGGTATATAGGTAAACCGTTAGAAAGGAAGAAAGTGTGTAATTTCACATTTCCAATATTTCCTACTTAAGGGGGTGTCGCACATAAAAATGTTCGATTTTCCGAATAAATGAGAAACTGCCGCTTTAAAATTTGATAGAGGCTCAAAATTTTAAATATAGACTAATCATTTGATGAAAACACCCAAAACGAATATAATTTTTCAAAAATGTTCGTTTAAGGGGGTTTTCCAAAGGAAAACGTTCGAAATGTGAATTGATAAAAAAAAAACATGCTTCGAAATAAGATACAGACTTCAAATTTGGTGTACAGGTAGATAGTTCGAAAGGAAGAACATGTGCAATTTCAGTTTTCCGATATTTTGAACTTTTGGGGGTGCCTCAAAACTAAATGTTCGATTTGTCGAATAAATAAGAAACGTGAATTATTAAAAAATTTACATTATTCAGGGGTTGCTTAATGTGGGGCCGTTGATTTTCAACGGGTATGCGGCTAGTATATACTAATTGCCAAGTGTCCGTCTGTCTGTCTGTCACGCTTTTTTTAAGCACTTCCCGAATAGATAGAGACTTGCAATTTGGTACACGGCTCGGTCGTTCGATAAAACGAATTTTCCGAAAACGTTCTATAGAGGGGGTGCCCCACACCAAAACGTTCGAAAAGTGAAATGATAGGAAAGCATGCTTTGCGATGAGATACAGACTTCAAATTTGGTGTATTGGTAAACCGTTTGAAAGGAAGAAAGCGTGCAATTTCAAATTTCCAATATTTTCTACTTAAGGGGGTGCCGCACACCAAAATATTCGATTTGCAGAATAAATGAGGAAACGCTCCTTTAAAATTTGATAGAGTCTTGAAATTCGGTATATGGGCTAATCATTTGATGGAAACACTCAAGACAAATATAGTTTTTCAAAAATGTTTGTTTAAGGGGGGTGCTCCAGAGTAAAACGTTCGAAAAGTGAATTGATAAAAAACCGTGCTTCGGATTGAGATAGAGATATTAAATTTGGTATAAGGGTAGATGGTTTGAAAGGAAGAAAGTGTAAAATTTCAGTTTACCAATATTTTGTACTTTAGGGGGTGCCGCACACCAAAATGTTTGATT
This sequence comes from Amaurobius ferox, assembly GCA_951213105.1. NCBI lineage: Eukaryota > Metazoa > Arthropoda > Arachnida > Araneae > Amaurobiidae > Amaurobius > Amaurobius ferox. The sequence goes on along the minus strand of OX578149.1, from coordinate 73,010,594 downwards.
TTCGGAATAAAGGAGAAACGCTCCTTTAAAAACGTGATAGAGGCTTTATATTTGGTATATGGGCGAAACATCTCATAGAAATCCCAAAAAGAATAGTGTTTTTAAAAAATGTATAGTTAAAGGGGTAGGTACTCCACACAAAAGCATTCGAAAGATGAAATGCTAGAAAAGCATGCTTCACGATGAGATAGAGACTTCAAATTTGGTGTACGGGTAAAAAGTTGGAAAGGAAGAAAGTGTGCAATTTCAGTCTTCCAACATTTGCTATTGTAGGGGGTGCCGATGTCTCTCTATCTATTCGTTCGAAAAGAGAATTGATAAAAAACCATGCTTCGAAATGAGATAGAGATATCAAATTTGGTGTAAGGGTAGATAGTTTGAAAGGAAGAAAGTGTGAAATTTCAGATTTCCAATATTTGCTACTTTAAGGGGTGCGCACACTAATATGTTCGATTTTCTGAATAAATGAGGCACGCTTCCTTTTAAATGTGATAGAGGCTTGATATTTGGTATATGGGCCAATCATCTGATAAAAAACACAATACAAACAGAGGAAGAAGTGCGAAAATTTAGTTTTCCAATATTTTCTCCTTTAGGGAGTTCTGCACACCAAAATATTCGATTTGTCGAATAAATGTGAAACGCGAATTATTACAAAATTTACATTATTCAGGGATTGCTTATTGCGAGACCGTTGATTTTCAACGGGTATTCGGCTAGTATATACTAATTGCCAAGTGTCCGTCTGTCTGTCTGTCTGTCTGTCACGCTTTTTTCAGGCACTTCCCGAATAGATAGAGACTTGCAATTTGGTACACGGCTCGGTCGTTCGATAAAACCCCCTGGAAAAATCGAATTTTCCGAAAACGTTCTATAGAGGGGGTGCCCCACACCAAAACGTTCGAAAAGTGAAAAGATGGGAAAGCATACTTTGCGATGAGATAGAGACTTCAAATTTGGTGTATATGTGAATCATTCGAAAGGAAGAAAGTGTGCAATTTCAGATTTCCAATATTTTCTACTTAAGGGGGTGCCGTACACCAAAACGTTCAAAAAGTGAAATGATAGGAAAGCATGCTTTGCGATGAGATAGAGACTTCAAATTCGGTGTATAAGTAAACAGTTCGAAAGGAAGAAAATGTGCAATTTCAGATTTTCGATATTTTCTACTTAAGGGGGTGCCGCACACCAAAACGTTCGATAAGTGAAATGATAGGAAAGCATGCTTTGCGATAAGATAGAGACTTCAAATTCGGTGTATGGATAAATCGTTCGAAAGGAAGAAAGTGTGCAATTTCAGATTTCCAATATTTTCTACTTAAGGGGGCGTCGCACACCAAAACGTTCGATTTACCGAATAAATGAGAAAAGGCGCCTTTAAAATTTGATAGAGGCTTAAAATTTGGTATATGGGCTAATAATTTGACAAAAACACTCAAGACGAATACAGTTTTTCAAAAATGTTCGTTTAAGGGGGTGCTCCAGAGTAAAACGTTCGAAAAGTCAATTAATAAAAAAACCATGCTTTGGAATGAGATAGAGATATCAAATATGGTGTAAGGATAGATAGTTTGAAAGGACGAAAGTGTACAATTTCAGTTTACCAATATTTTCTACTTTAGGGGGTGCCGCACACTAAAATGTTCGATTTTCGGAATAAAGGAGAAACGCTTCTTTAAAAACGTGATAGAGGCTTTGTATTTGGTATATGGGCGAAACATCTCATAGAAATCACAAAAAGAATAGAGTTTTTAAAAAATGTATAGTTAAGGGGTTGGGTACTCCACACAAAAGCATTCGAAAGATGGAATGCTAGAAAAGCATGCTTCACGATGAGATAGATACTTCAAATTTGTTGTACGGGTAAAAAGTTGGAAAGGAATAAAGTGTGCAATTTCAGTCTTCTAACATTTGCTATAGGGGGTGTCGATGTCTGTCTATCTATACGTTCGAAACTTTCGAAAAGTGAATTGTTAAAAAAAACAATCCTTCGAAATGAGATAGAGATAATAAATTTGGTGTAAAGGTAGATAGTTTGAAAGGAATAAAGTGTGAAATTTCAGATTTCCAATATTTGCTACTTTGAGGGGTGCGCACACTAATATGTTCGATTTTCCGAATAAATGAGGAACGCTTCCTTTTAAATGTGATAGAGGCTTGATATTTGGTATATGGGCCAATCATCTGATAAAGAACACAAGACAAACAAAGAAAGAAATGCGCAAATTTAGTTTCCCAATATTTTCTTCTTTAGGTGGTTCTGCACACTAAAATATTCGATTTGTCGAATAAATGTGAAACGCGAATTATTATAAAATTTACATTATTCAGGGATTGCTTATTGCGAGACCGTTGATTTTCAATGGGTATTCAGCTAGTGCATCTACCTAAATCCATTAAAAACTAAAAAGGGTATACAGGGTTCCCACTAAGTCAGGAAAAGAGGGGGAGAATTTCTCTCCTTCCAAAAAATTTTGAGAGAGATTTTCTGTTATAAGGAGAGACACTTAAAATTTCATTTTTTTTTTAACATGCTAATTTAGAAAGTAAGAAAACAGAAAGCATTAACTATAACTCATATTCTTCGACATTTAAATTTTTTAATTCTTAAAACTAACATTCTTTTAACATTCTTACTAACATTCTTTTTAAAAATTAATTAAGAGTCGTTTAAGTATTAAGTAAGCACATTTTCGGTAATTTCATAGCTTCCCCCCTCCCCCCCCCCCATTTGTTAGCAAAAATACTCAAATTCCTGACTTCCCCCATGCTTACGTTATGATTTTATTTGCTGACATAAAAACGTCTACATGGGTTATTTTATGTAAAATGACTCACATGCGAATTTACGATTTTTTTGTCTGTAAACTGCAAAAGTCGAGGGCCGGCTGTATTTACTTTATATTTTGATTTTTAAAATCATTTTATGATCAATTTTCATGCAGCAATAGCAATTAAAAACTTTAACGATTTTTGATCGCCGAAAACTATTTCACTAGGCAAATAGAATTAGGTAATAAATTTGACTTCATGTTTGAAAATGGATTTTTTTTTTTTTTTCAAAACTTGCAGATCATAAGGATTGCATCGTCCTTTTGTTGAATCTCAAGCCAGTCATGTGATTTTAGCCATTTTGTTTGACTCGACTTTTTTCTTTTTGTTTTCAAAATAGCCCTTTATTTCATAAATAATACGTTTGTAAAATAATTTTTCTGTATGAAACGCGAAACAATTACAAACACTGTAGTCGATGCAAACAGATTGGAAAAGTGGGAAATATTTTTCAAATTAAACGAGGTATGCCAAGGATAGCGTACAAATGCAGATTTTCGTGATGATGCTGCAAAATAAAATTCAGTCGATGCAAATATATTGTGAAAATGGCAAAAAGAATTGGTCATCTCTCCTCAGAAAATGTGGGAATCGCCGTATGCGAACGCCGTTTTCGCAATCGCGGAGAAACAGATTTTCAGATCATGTAAGAAAGGAATATCTCTGATAAAAAATTCGTTGCTTTGTTCAAATTTTGTAACATTTTTTGGGCATATATGGCCAATTTCACGACATTTTCGGGATTTTTGTAACCTGTAGACATACTGTGTACGGGGGAAAGGATTTTCGTCCGCGGAAAGAAGAAAATTTCTCGAGCTAAACACAAAAAATGCGGGAAGTACGTGGAAAGAGCATAATTCAAATCCGTGAAAGAATCCTATAAAAAAAAAAGCAAAATTTTATTTGATCGAATTTGCCACTCGCGCAAGCTGAGGGGACACTTATAGTTTTCTATAAAATATCTCTCTAATTAGAAACACGTAGTACTTTAGTGTACCCAAATCGCGATTGACTGCGATTCAGACGTAGCTACGAAATCGCGGTCCGCGACCGCTCGGCAATCGGCCCGTGATTCGCAACAACGAGGCAACTGATCGCGATTTGCGGTCGCGAAGCAATCGGCCCGATCTGGATCGGGCCGATTTCTCGGTATCCAATTTGAAGAAAAAAATAATTTTAGGCCGGAACTGGAGAGAGAGAAATTCTCGCGCAGTCTAAATTTTTACGCGAGATTTTTCATGGATTGCGCGAGAATCTCGCGGGTTCGCGCTGAAATGGGAACCCTGGGTATAGTTATTGGTACAATAGCTATATCTGTTACCTCATAAGTAAAATTACCAACAATTAAGACTCTTTTCATGTAAACCATCACATATATGTGTACTTTAATTAAAAATTATACCAAAGATAATTTTCTTAAGTATGTGTTCTAGTAAAGCTTATGATGCATACTATATTATATATGATTCCTCATCTATATTGCTATTTCTCGACTTTAATATATCAAAAGAAAGATTTTTCAGTACATTCTTATCTCAAAAGATTTTTCAGTACATTTTCATAGATTCCTTTGTAACAAATTTCCTTGATAAAAGCAATTCTAATAGAAATTGCAGTTGAATAAAAGGAACTTGTTTCATTCTTCAAGATAAATAAGATTTATGTACTGAAAATTTAAATTTATTTGTAAAAAAATATATCAATATACAATGCATTTTTAGCATAAATTATATTGATACAGCCTATATTACAGTCTTTTGTATTTATGGTAAAAAAATAAAATTATAACATATTTGCACATTTCACTTCAAATATCTGTTAGGCTTCAGCATAAGAATTATGAATGACAAATGTTATTTATTATTTCTTTTGTATTTTTTTAAGCATGAGTTTAGAAATTCAAAAGAAAACTTTTTATGAGCCAACTTTTATACTGGAAAGTTAAAAGAATAAAATATTGTTTAGCAATTTTCTATCTAAATATACTAATTGCCAAGTGTCCGTCTGTCTGTCTGTTACTCTTTTTTTAGGCACTTTCTGAATAAATAGAGACTTGCAATTTGGTACACGACTCTAACGTTTGCTAAAACCCCCTGGAAAAATCGAATTTTTCGAAAACGTTCTCTAAAGGGGGCTCCACACCAAAATATTCGAAAAGTGAAATGATAGGAACGCATACTTTGCCATGAGATAGAGAATTGTAAATGGTTCGAAAGGAAGAATGTGTGCAATTTCAGATTTCCAATATTTTCTACTTAGAGGGTGCCGCACACCAAAATGTTCGATTTGCCGAATAAATGAGAAACTGCTCCTTTAAAACTTGATCAAAGCTTGAAATTAGGTATATAGACTAATCATTTGATGAAAACACCCAAGACGAATATAGTTTTTCAAAAACGTTTGTTTAAAGGGGTGCTCCAGAGAAAAACGTTCGAAAGGTGAATTGATAAGAAAACATGTTTGGGATGAGATAGAGATTTGAAATTTGGTGTACGGGTAGATAGTTTAGAAGGAAGAAAGTGTACAATTTCAGTTTTCCGATATTTTCTACTTTAGGGGGTGTCGCACACAAAAATGTTTGATTTTCGGAATGAAGTAGAAACATCTCTTTTAGAACATGATAGAGGCTTGATATTTGGTATATGGGCAAATGATTTAATAGAAAACCTAAGAAAAATGGAGTTTTTCAAAAATGCTTGCTTAAGAGGGTGGGTACTCCACAGAAAAACATTTGAAAGGGGAAATGATAGAAAAACATACTTCGCGATGAGTTAGAAACTTCAAATTTGGTACACGGGTAGATAGTTGGAAAGGAAGAAAGTGTGCAATTTCAGTTTTCCAACATTTGTTATTGTACGGGGTGCCACACACTAAAATGTTCGATTTGACAAACAAATGAAAAATGCCTCCTTTACAATGATAGAGGCAATGATGTGATAGAAGCTTGAAATTTAGTATATGGGCTAATTATTTGATAAAAAAAAGATTATTACAGTTTTTCAAAAATAATCATTTAAAGGGGAGGGGTGCAATACAGAAAAACATTCGAAAGATGAAATGATAGAAAACATGCTTTACGATAGGATAGAGACATCAAATTTGGTGTACGGGTATATAGTTTGAAAGGAAGAAAGTGTGCAATTTCAAATTTCCAATATTTGCTAATTTAGGAGGTGCTGCACACCAATATGTACGATTTTGGGAATAAATGAGACACGCTTCCTTTTAAATGTGATAGAGGCTTGATATTTGGTATATGGGCCAATCATCTGATAAAAAAAACCAATACGAACATAGTTTTTCAAAAATGTTCATTTATGGGTGTGCTTCACAGGAAAAACGTTCGAAAAGGGAGATGATAAAATAGTATGCTTCGGGGTGAGATAGGGACTTCAATTTGGTGTACTGGTAGATAGTTCAAAAAGAAAAACTGCACAATTTAAGTTTTCCAATATTTTCTTCTTTAGGGGATTCTGTACACAAATATTCGATTTGCCGAATAAATGTGAAACAAGAATTATTAAAAAATTACAATATTCAGGGGTTGCTTATTGCGAGAACGTTGATTTTCAATTGGTATTCGTCTAGTTTTCTATATTATATCTGCATACTTTTGAGTCAGACGAACTAAGCAGATGGCAACTGTAATTCTAATTTTCATGTGTTTTCAGCTTTTCATTATTCTATTTTCCAGAAAAAATTGGAAGCTGAACTTCAACAGATAGAAGAAAAGTTTGAAGCTAAAAAGAGAAAGTTTTTAGATGCTAGTGAGTCATTCCAAGAGGACCTGAAAAAAGTAGGTTTGAAAAATGTAGGTCACATTTAATAGCTTAGTTAGCTTTTTGACATTCAAGAAATATTATATGTGTGATATTCTGAAATCCCATTATTTTTTATTTACCCTTTTAAGAATTTATTTAATGAAAATCATGTAAGAAAACCATTTTTCCAGTAGCTGTTGTAATTTTAACCCTAGGTTTAGTTTTTCTTTTCCCTCTCCCAGTCCAAGTTCTAGTATAAACTTGGCTTTTTTCTTAACTTTTTCTCACTTCTGACTTTGAATTATAGAAAAAAAAATCCCACAAATGAACAAATCACATGAAAATGCTGTCATCTAAGTTCACAAACATTAACAAAACATTCATATGTAGAAAAGCCTGTATGAACTCTTAATTTCATAGAAAATGTTATAAATATATTTAGAAATTTAAGCACAAACTCTGATTTTATATAAATTTATTTATTAAAGTTAAATTCTTCTGATTGAATCAATCCTTAATACAAATTATTTTTCACCAGGTAATTGATTCACCATAGATTAATGATATTCATTAAACTAACTGTACCCCATGTAAAGTATCTGCACTCTAAGTCTCTAAAATTCTAAAATATTGTCAATCATTCTATAACTGTATTGTTGTGTTCTTTCCTATTCAATTGGCTAGACAGCAGCACTGCATCTTAAAAAAAAGATTTTGATAATCAATTTTACAAATAGAATTGGTGTAGTTTCTAATTTCATGAATAAGTGGTAACAACTATCGAAAATTAAAGTTTATTAATAAAATTGTAATTAAAAATTCATCTATAAACTTACTGACAGAGGTTAACTTCTTATAATAAGGCATAGTTCACTTTAGAACAATTTTGTGGTTGTATTTATAAACACAGGCTTCGAGTTTTCCATGTTTAATTAATCAAATATCGAAAGATGCATATAGTAATATTGTTGCAATGTGTAATATTCTCTCACTGGCTTCCACCGTCCCACAAATGAACAAATCACATGAAAATGCTGTCATCTAAACTCACAAACACTGACAAAACATTCATATGTAGAAAAGTCTGTATGAACTCTACTTTCACAGAAAATGTTATAAATATATTTAGAAATTTAAGCACAAACTTTGATTTTATATAAATTTATTTATTAAAGTTAAATTCTTCTGATTGAATCAATCCTTAATACAAATTACTTTTCACCAGGTAATTGATTCACTATAGATTAACGATATTCATTAAACTAACTGTACCCCATGTAGAGTATCTGCACTCTAAATCTCTTAAATTCTAAAATATTGTCAATCATTCTATAACTGTATTGTTGTGTTCTTTCTTATTCAATTGTCTAGACAGCAGCACTGCATCTTAAAAAAAAATGGTTTTGATAATCAATTTTACAAATGGAATTGGTGTAGTTTCTAATTTCATGAATAAGTGGTAACAACTATCGAAAATTAGGGTTCATTAATAAAATTGTAATTGAAAATTCATTTATAAACTTACTGACAAAGGTTAACTTCTTATAATAAGGCATAGTTCACTTAAGAACAATTTTGTGGTTGTATTTATAACACAGGCTTCGAGTTTTCCATGTTTAATTAATCAAATATCGAAAGATGCATATAGTAATATTGTTGCGAACATGTAATATTCGCACTCGCTTCCCCGTCTTGTCTTTCGTCTCTATCGCAGACCAAATGGTGCCATCAGAGTGTTTTCTCCAGAAGATAGCGATACGAACATTCTTTCCCTGACGTCCCTCTATGGTTGCTAGAATTTCGAGTCAGAAGAAGGGTTGCTAGATTTGGTGATTTATTGTCATTTTGGTGACTTCCGGAATGTTCCAGAAACTTCACGTAATAATGATTATGAGTCTATGAGATATTAGATAATTCTGGAGATTTCTACAGAGATTTCCAGCAGTTTCTATAGACTATAAAAAGGACTCATCACTCCGTTAGAGTTCAGTTTACGAGTTGACAATATACGATCTACAGTGAACTGTGACTTTTGTCAATGTTTTGAGAATAGTAGCTGTTGTATTGTGAAATTATTCTCACCAGTAGTTTGAAAATATTATCACGTATTCTGTGAAATTAGTGGAGCATTTAAGTGTTGTTTGATTGTATATTATTCCTGTTTACTTTGTGTTTATGAATAAACTTAAGTTATCCAGAAACTTGGAATCATTCTTGTATCTTGTATATACACCCATGATTCTAGAGGATACGTTCATAACAATATTCTCATCAAATTACAAATTTTGATGTCAACCTGAAGTTCCTACATCATCGTTTGAATCGGTATTTTTTTCTTACTTTTACATTTCCATTATTCCCACTGTTAAGTAAATAAAAAATCCAGAGTCCAGAAAAAAATGCATAAGCCAAACAGAACAGAATTTGTATGGCTATATAATATTTAGGTCCTTTTTTCACACCACTTCCCTAAGTGAAATATATATACAAGGTGCCCAGTGCTATCGGTGCCCTAGTGCCTATTTCCTCAACCGTTAGTCACAGAGATATACTTCCAATTGCAAAAATGTTTTAAATTTTAAAATCTATTATCTTAAAAACAGTTTAAATCAATAAATGCATTTTTGAAAGAAATACGAAATATAAATTTTTATACGGTCCCCTGGTCCTACCAGTTATATTTAGGAAAATCATCCTCATACAATTTCTTGCAAAATAAAAAAATCATCCTTTTATGACTAAAATTCACAGAGTTATGAAGCATTAAACTTTATGACTTAAGTCACTTTTCCACGCATAAAAATGTCCCATTTCTGGCAACCTTTAAGGGACCATATAAATATTGAAATTCTGTATTCAGAGTATTATGTTTCAATTGCATTTGCTGACATAATGTCGAGAATGAAACAAAGCTTTTTATCGAATAGTAATTCGTTTAGAAGAGTGTTATAGTCAGGAATCGACTAAGATCTTCTAGAGGTTTTTCTAAGATCTTTATTATAAATTAAGGTAACACATTATTGTTTAAGTCAATAAATGCATTTCTGTAAAAATTACGAAATTTAAATTTTTATACGGTAATAGACCAGTAATGAGACCAGTTGCAGCGTACCTGCAGAAGAAAATAAAAAATTATGCACATTAAATCTAAAATAATAAAGGCATATTGCACCTAAAAAATAACAGATTTGTGTATATAATTATTTTGTGCATAACCCCCCATTTCTCAGCACAAAATGTGCTCTAACTTTAAGCAGCTATAAGTCGGTCAATTTTGGTCGTAAAAGGATGATTTTTTATTTTCCCCATGAAATTGTATGAGGATGATTTTCCTAAATATAACTAGTAAGACCGGGGGACCATATAATAATTTGTTTCGTATTTCTTTCAAAAATGCATTTATTGATTTAAACTATTTCTAAGATAATAGATTTTAAAATTTAAAACATTTTTGCAATTGGAAGTATATCTCTGTGAGTAACGGTTGAGGAAATAGCCATTGGGCACCGATAACACTGGACACCCTGTATATATATATTATATTTATATATATATATATATATATATAGCATAGTAAACATATTAAAATAAAATTATTTCACAGTTATCCAATTTTTCTCCAGAAGTTGGCGCAATGCAGCACATTCTCCTAAAGTAACATACAAGATTCATATGAAAAAGAGAGGGGAAATGACCAAATGCAAGGCATAAAATGGTAGAGGGGGATGGCGACCCCTCTTTCCCGTTTAAAAGACTGCTTTTATGCCCGGGCAACACTCACGGTACCAATGCCATGCAGAAGCCATACTTCCGTAAATGTGTCAAATCAAAAACACTCGAAAAAGTGCAAAGAAAACAAATAGGAATCGACCGGGATCGCAAGGGAAAGAATGGAAATGCAGCAAATGCCCCTGTCGGTTACGATGGAGTGCATCATATATAACAGAAGTCCACGCATGCGCTATTCGTTATTTTCACTTTCATCGTTCTATACCTCTGCCATATCCTTTAAGTAAGCATTTTCTCCCTTTTTTGTATTAAATAGGGAATTATAATAACATTTCAGGAAGCCAATTGGATAATTCCGTTTTATTGCCTCCTTCATAATATTCCTATTATGCATGATGCAATCAGACTTGAAAGTATTAATGCGTTGATTTCTATTGAGGTGTCCAATGACGACATTTCTGAAAATGTTTTTGGTCAAATTGGACCTCCAATCAATAATGCGGTTGATTTTTATATTGAAATTGTTTCTCTTGTCATATAAGACGGTATAAGTACCATATCTACTGTCATGTTTTAGTGTGATATCTAGAAAATCAACACTATCTTCCTTCTTACTTATATTCTCAATCAATTCCAGTTCTTTTGGATAAAAAGTAAAATCCAATTGGGGTGTATTCTTATATTGCCCAATAAGGACATCGTCAACGAAACGAAAATATGGCATTTCATGTAATATATGAGTGCCATTTTCAAATTTACACAAGTATAGATCGGCGAGCAGGGATGAACATCCGCCTCCCATCGGAATACCCTTAACCTGTTTAAAATAGTTGGTGCCATCAAATAAGATGTTTTCAAACAACACAATGCGAATCAAGTCCTCGTATTTTCTGAATGTAATATGCTCTTTTAAGTCATATATTTCATGTAGTTCCTTCAAAATTTCATATAGATTTTCCAGATTGATGTTGTTGAATAAATCACGGAAATCGTAACTTTTGAAACGTATATCCCTGCTATAAAATGGAAGTCGATTGATGACATCGTAACTATTATTTATCATTACTGTTCCTTGTTTCTTGAGTATAATCATAACATTTTTAAGTATAGTTAAAAGTTTTTCATTTGCAATTGTTAAATAGGATCCACATCCCACTGTTACCGGCCGGAACTTGACTGGATTTTTATGAAGTTTTGGTATGAGTACCAAATATGGAAAGTTAACTGCTTTAAGTTCGATACCAATGCTTTGATACAGAGTTTTAATTTTATTTACCAGACATGTTCCATTTTGTTGTAAAGGGGAGTACATTTGTTTATCAAGATAACTATTTTTTAAAGTATCAACGTAGTATTTTCTGCATATGAAAGCGTAATTTGATACAACTTTATCCGTATAAGTTATAACATATTTATCTTCATATTTATTGACTGCATTTTGAAGAGAAGGATAATACGTTTTTTTACACAATGTTTTGTAGTGGAGATTGAACATTTTGATAAGGTTGTATTGCCATTCTTTGAAGGCTTGTATTGGCATGCTGTATTTTACGGCGAGTTTATATGTAAATTTCTTCAAATCTTGTTCAAAGTCCTTTTTAATATTTGTGAAATCTTGTTTACGAAATTTCGTACCAAGTTGAAGCATAGATTTTAACTTGTGATTATCCAATAGATCCAGGTTTCCAGTGATAATGTGCGCATGATGGGTATCTATATAAGGGCTGTTTCTACAATTACACTCTTCACATTTATATACATTGATGTTTCTACTTATGCGGTTATAATTAAATATTTTTCTACCATTGGTTTGCACAAATTTATAAATCAGTTTTACTTCTATGTTGGGTATTGGTAAGAGATGTGCCAAGTTTTTTATATATGTCTTGATTGGTAAACCATCATAATTTTTATTTTTGTAGGTTGTAACAAAAGGCTCTGTTGTAGTAGTTTTCTTCTGTGGAGAGGATTTCAATACTATGCTTAATGTACTGGCTTTTAGTTTAAGTAAATCCATCATTATAGCGTAGTTTGTACATGCATTTTCATTATTATTAACAGTTAGTTGTTTTTCGAGTTGATACACTTTCAAATAACACCAGATGCGTTGAATATAACGTTTTCTTATACTAAATATAAGATTTTTGATCCAGCCGGGTTTTATTATTATTCCTGCACACACTGTTTTCATGAACGTTTCGATCTTTTCAAGAGTTTCTTTATAACTGAAATTTTTCCTTTTTCTAGTTCCCCTTTGCCATCTCTTTTTCATAGCAGGATGGATATCTTGTAATACAGGGTTACGTTTTTCATTTTTACAAGATTCCAAATTATAATTGTCATTAAATATGATCGTATTGAGTCCATACGGAAAAGCTGTTCCATATTGTTGGATGTGTTTATTTTCCCACCAAAGTCTTTCTGACAGTTTGGGTACAACATCGATGATTGTAACAATTATTTGTGAAAAATCATGGTTTCTATAATGACAGAGTTCCAAATTGGTGATAGTTGCATCAGTGAGAAGAGATTTGCCAATTTGACTTCGATGTAAGTTGATTCGCAAATGCAAACGATTTTTGGTTTGGCCGATATATTTGGCTTGGCATGTTTGGCAAGTAATACAGTAGATGACATTATAGGTTTTGCAGAATGTACCGTAACTGGGATCTTGAGTAGATGTTTGGAGAGGGTCTGCCACTGGGCAGAGTTTACATCGATGAGATTGGCATTTTTTAAACTTGAAATTACGTATTCTATTAAAATAATGACGATATGAATATTTAAAAAAGGGTGATCCATTTAGATTAAGGATCGAGTCGGTAGAACAATGAGAAACATTACAGACGCTATTTATATTTGTCACAGAGTTTGCAATAGCATGTTGCACAGGCTTGAAATATTTCTTTATGTTAGGCATCATATATAAAGCATGAGGGTAACTGGTTATCGATAATACTACTACCCTGTATTGTTGTATTACCGGGCATATACTTTATAACAGTATAATTGCCAGTCGCTATATAATATAGTTGTATTCATTCATAAAGTATAATTTCAACAGTTTATATCTCTTATTGCGGAGTAAATGTTGCCTTTTAAGTGTTTTATATTATTTATGTGTTTTATTGTGTTTTAAGTTATCTAACACGGACAATATCTATCTACGTCCATTTTATAAATAACGTATTTCAATGAAATGATATTTATATAAAATCCAAAAAAAGTTAAAAATGTTCTAAAAGTCACTGAGTCATGCATTCGCACATCCAGGCCATTCTTATATGCTTTATGAAGATACAGCTTTTAATGTATGTTTTATACTTTCTCCACAGCTTTAATGAGCAAGATGGTGGATCTAGTGAAAAACAACTACGTTTTACATTTACTCCTCAATAAGAGATATAAACTGTTGAAATTATACTTTATGAATGAATACAACTATATTATATAGCGACTGGCAATTATACTGTTATAAAGTATATGCCCGGTAATACAACAATACAGGGTAGTAGTATTATCGATAACCAGTTACCCTCATGCTTTATATATGATGCCTAACATAAAGAAATATTTCAAGCCTGTGCAACATGCTATTGCAAACTCTGTGACAAATATAAATAGCGTCTGTAATGTTTCTCATTGTTCTACCGACTCGATCCTTAATCTAAATGGATCACCCTTTTTTAAATATTCATATCGTCATTATTTTAATAGAATACGTAATTTCAAGTTTAAAAAATGCCAATCTCATCGATGTAAACTCTGCCCAGTGGCAGACCCTCTCCAAACATCTACTCAAGATCCCAGTTACGGTACATTCTGCAAAACCTATAATGTCATCTACTGTATTACTTGCCAAACATGTCAAGCCAAATATATCGGCCAAACCAAAAATCATTTGCATTTGCGAATCAACTTACATCGAAGTCAAATTGGCAAATCTCTTCTCACTGATGCAACTATCACCAATTTGGAACTCCGTCATTATAGAAACCATGATTTTTCACACATAATTGTTACAATCATCGATGTTGTACCCAAACTGTCAGAAAGACTTTGGTGGGAAAATAAACACATCCAACAATATGGAACAGCTTTTCCGTATGGACTCAATACGATCATATTTAATGACAATTATAATTTGGAATCTTGTAAAAATGAAAAACGTAACCCTGTATTACAAGATATCCATCCTGCTATGAAAAAGAGATGGCAAAGGGGAACTAGAAAAAGGAAAAATTTCAGTTATAAAGAAACTCTTGAAAAGATCGAAACGTTCATGAAAACAGTGTGTGCAGGAATAATAATAAAACCCGGCTGGATCAAAAATCTTATATTTAGTATAAGAAAACGTTATATTCAACGCATCTGGTGTTATTTGAAAGTGTATCAACTCGAAAAACAACTAACTGTTAATAATAATGAAAATGCATGTACAAACTACGCTATAATGATGGATTTACTTAAACTAAAAGCCAGTACATTAAGCATAGTATTGAAATCCTCTCCACAGAAGAAAACTACTACAACAGAGCCTTTTGTTACAACCTACAAAAATAAAAAATTTTGATGGTTTACCAATCAAGACATATATAAAAAACTTGGCACATCTCTTACCAATACCCAACATAGAAGTAAAACTGATTTATAAATTTGTGCAAACCAATGGTAGAAAAATATTTAATTATAACCGCATAAGTAGAAACATCAATGTATATAAATGTGAAGAGTGTAATTGTAGAAACAGCCCTTATATAGATACCCATCATGCGCACATTATCACTGGAAACCTGGATCTATTGGATAATCACAAGTTAAAATCTATGCTTCAACTTGGTACGAAATTTCGTATACAAGATTTCACAAATATTAAAAAGGACTTTGAACAAGATTTGAAGAAATTTACATATAAACTCGCCGTAAAATACAGCATGCCAATACAACCTTATCAAAATGTTCAATCTCCACTACAAAACATTGTGTAAAGAAAACGTATTATCCTTCTCTTCAAAATGCAGTCAATAAATATGAAGATAAATATGGTATAACTTATACGGATAAAGTTGTATCAAATTACGCTTTCATATGCAGAAAATACTACGTTGATACTTTAAAAAATAGTTATCTTGATAAACAAATGTACTCCCCTTTACAACAAAATGGAACATGTCTGGTAAATAAAATTAAAACTCTGTATCAAAGCATTGGTATCGAACTTAAAGCAGTTAACTTTCCATATTTGGTACTCATACCAAAACTTCATAAAAATCCAGTCAAGTTCCGGCCGGTAACAGTGGGATGTGGATCCTATTTAACAATTGCAAATGAAAAACTTTTAACTATACTTAAAAATGTTATGATTATACTCAAGAAACAAGGAACAGTAATGATAAATAATAGTTACGATGTCATCAACCGACTTCCATTTTATAGCAGGGATATACGTTTCAAAAGTTACGATTTCCGTGATTTATTCAACAACATCAATCTGGAAAATCTATATGAAATTTTGAAGGAACTACATGAAATATATGACTTAAAAGAGCATATTACATTCAGAAAATACGAGGACTTGATTCGCATTGTGTTGTTTGAAAACATCTTATTTGATGGCACCAACTATTTTAAACAGGTTAAGGGTATTCCGATGGGAGGGGGATGTTCATCCCTGCTCGCCGATCTATACTTGTGTAAATTTGAAAATGGCACTCATATATTACATGAAATGCCATATTTTCGTTTCGTTGACGATGTCCTTATTGGGCAATATAAGAATACACCCCAATTGGATTTTACTTTTTATCCAAAAGAACTGGAATTGATTGAGAATATAAGTAAGAAGGAAGATAGTGTTGATTTTCTAGATATCACACTAAAACATGACAGTAGATATGGTACTTATACCGTCTTATATGACAAGAGAAACAATTTCAATATAAAAATCAACCGCATTATTGATTGGAGGTCCAATTTGACCAAAAACATTTTCAGAAATGTCGTCATTGGACACCTCAATAGAAATCAACGCATTAATACTTTCAAGTCTGATTGCATCATGCATAATAGGAATATTATGAAGGAGGCAATAAAACGGAATTATCCAATTGGCTTCCTGAAATGTTATTATAATTCCCTATTTAATACAAAAAAGGGAGAAAATGCTTACTTAAAGGATATGGCAGAGGTATAGAACGATGAAAGTGAAAATAACGAATAGCGCATGCGTGGACTTCTGTTATATATGATGCACTCCATCGTAACCGACAGGGGCATTTGCTGCATTTCCATTCTTTCCCTTGCGATCCCGGTCGATTCCTATTTGTTTTCTTTGCACTTTTTCGAGTGTTTTTGATTTGACACATTTACGGAAGTATGGCTTCTGCATGGCATTGGTACCGTGAGTGTTGCCCGGGCATAAAAGCAGTCTTTTAAACGGGAAAGAGGGGTCGCCATCCCCCTCTACCATTTTATGCCTTGCATTTGGTCATTTCCCCTCTCTTTTTCATATGAATCTTATATATATATATATATATATATATACTATTACAATAAAGTGAAACAAAGATAGGATATTTCCTCTAGAAGCTTGAAATTTAAAGAACGATTCACTACAAAGGAGGAGGCGCATATGCTGCTCAAGTTGCCTAGTAGAATATATGAAAGTAAGCAGATAAGGACAGGAGTGACCATATGAATTACATAAAAATGGCAGGGGTGGATTGCGACACCCCTTTCCTGCTTAAAGCAGCTTTTACAACCAGGGTAATGCTCACGGCACCAACATAATTCCATGGTCAGTCTCCCAAATGTGCGAAAACAAAAGCACCAGAACGGACTCAGAACCAAAGAAGTAAACGAATTTTGAAAGAGAAACATACGTCAGTCTAACCCAATGGAACATCTCCTTATAAGAGTAAAGTTGCTCATGCGCAGAGATATATCAGGATAACAGTTTCGCAGTTCTGAATATTAAACCTCACTTATAATTATTTAGATTACAATTTTTCTTTAAAAAATGAATTGTAATAATGCTGTATAAAATTGATTGGATAATTTCTTTTTAAAGCTTCCTCTGCAAATTTTTTACATTTGTAAATGCAGTCTTTCCTAAAAGTATTGTAATTTTGGTTTCTTCTAAAGTGACCAATTATTATATTTCTGAAGACATACTTTGCAAGGTTTGAATTCCAGTCGATTATATGATTTATCTTGATCCTGTATGATTCTCTTTTGTCATGTAACTGTATATATTCCATATTTCTGGTGTTTTTTGATTGATAAATCCAAGAATTTCACCGATCCGTCTTCACACTCTGGATTTTCAATAAGGTCCAATTCGCTTGAGTAGAATGAAAAGTCAAAGCAAGGGGTGTTTTCATATCCCCCAATTAAAATGTCTTAAAAAAGTGAAATTATAAAACAATCTAAAGAATTTTTTATTACAACTTTCAAGAACAAAATGTATGAGTCCATTCCATTTTATTTTAAATCATATTAAAGTATATCTTCCTTTGTCTAATATAAAAATCATGATCAATTATAGATTCGTCAGAACCAACAGAAGGAAATTATTCAACTATAATAAAATTTGTCAAGATGTTGCATCAAATAATGTAGATTCTTGTAATTGTCATGAGAATATTCATAGTGATACTCATCATAAGCACATAATTTCCAGAAATTTGGATTTTATTAAAGACAAAAAATTTAAAAACATTATTCAACTCTGTACAAAGTACCGTATACAAGAATTTAAAAATGTATATGAAGAATTTTATAATGATCTCGACATCTTCATTTATAGATTGGCAGTAAAACATAGTTTACCAGTACAAACATTTAATGAGTGGAAATATAATTTTTACAGAGCTTTTTGTCACTACTACCCACAGCATAGCAAAAACACAAGAGAAATTAAAGTTCCATCCTCTATCAAGCAATTTAAAGAGAAATATGTTTTAACATATACCGATAAAATTGTATCAAATTATGCCTTCACATGTAAGAAGTTCTATGTGGATACACTAAACAAAAGTTACAGGGATAGTGAAATATATGCTTTAATACCCAGTAACACATTGATATTGACAAAAGAATAAAGGCACTTTACAAAAGACTAGGAATGGATATTAAAACAATAAAATATCCATATTTGATCCTCATTCCCAAATTACACAAAACACCTGTCAAGTTTCAAACTGTGACGGTGGGATGTGGTTCATATTTGGAAAAAGCAAACAAAAAAACTTCTCAACTCAAAATAGTTACGCATGTTAGGGCAACTCAGAATAGTTACGCAATAGTTATTTACTCAAAATAGTTATGCATGATAAAAAACATAACTCTATCATGATAAAAAACGGACAGGAACTAATAAACCGGCTAAAATTTTGCCATAACGATATCAACTTTAAAAGTTACGACTTTCGAGATCTTTTTAACAATATTGATTTAACTAATTTACAATCAATTCTGAAAGATCTACATGAAGAATACAATTTAAAAAAATTTATAACCTATAGAAGATACATGGACTTGGTGGAATTAGTATTAAAGGAAAACATACTTCATGACGGAAGAAATTTTTACAAACAAATCAAGGGCATACCTATGAGAGGGAGTTGCTCGTCAATACTAGCAGATATCTATCTATCTAAATACGAAAGAGGCACCCATATCCTATCGGAAATACCTTACTTCCGTTACGTCGATGATGGGTTAATTGGGGGCTATGAAAACACCTCTTGCTTTGACTTTTCATTCTACCCAAACGAATTGGATCTTATTGAAAATCCAGAGTGTGAAGACGGATCGGTGAAATTCTTGGATTTATCAATCAAAAAACACCAGAAATATGGAATATATACAGAGTTACACGACAAAAGAGAATCATACAGGATCAAGATAAATCATATAATCGACTGGAATTCAAACCTTACAAAGTATGTCTTCAGAAATATAATAATTGGTCACTTTAGAAGAAACCAAAATTACAATACTTTTAGGAAAGACTGCATTTAGAAATGTAAAAAATTTGCAGAGGAAGCTATTGTTTTGAATTGAAGCTTATGTTTTGTCGTTATAGCTCAAAACTAGATTTAGACTGTTTCTATAAGGATTCATTTCCTTATTGTCCTTAAACCCAAAATGTTGATTTTGTGGTTTTATTATCAAATTAGCTAAATTTTCCAAGTAAATATTATATCAGTGGCTAAATTTAAATGTATTTCCAGCAAATAAAAAGTTTTATACTGCAAAATTTCCATTGTTCAGATAAAATGTTTCTGAAAATTATTTTAAAAAACCTGGAAAACTTTGAATTTTATATGCAAGTTTGAGTATGATCCCTGTGCTCGTACCATTCTTTTGTTTTAGATTTCTGCATACATTATCTATATTAGAATGCTTGTATGTATGGATGTATTTTTCATACAGTATTACCAGTTATGGATTTGTTTCTCCATCCGTCTATAGAAAGCACGAAGGTGACCTCTACCTTTCAGGAACAAAGTGCCCAATATAGATATAGTAAAGCACCCTTTATACACTTCTCAAAAGAGGAATGTAAAAAGCTTATAATCAAATTTTACATTAATGGACCAATAGAGCAGTAGTTAGTACTAATTCATTACACTATGTAATAAAAATCATATTACCTACTTTTTTAACACTTTACAACATAGTAAGTATTAAAAGTGTTAAATCATTCTGTCTGTCTGTCTGTCTGTTCACATAACTGCTGTAAAAATGACTTTATCAAAATGAAATTTTAGTATGTTGAGACGATGTATGGGACATATGGGAATGTAAATTAATAATATCACCCAATTAGTTTTGGATTGAACCCTGGTTGAAAAAATGAAATACATTGAACCTTATGGGAAACAATTTTTCAAACAATTTTTAAGTTAAAATTCACAAATTGCTTCGAAAATTTTAGAAAATATTCAAATTATCCCATAAAATATATATATAAAAAAAAAAAGTCCAGCAAAATATGTTTGGTAGTTTTTTAAATAAAAATTAAAATAATAAATTTATATTCAGTATTGCATCAGTCCTAAAACCGCTTTATTTTTACTTTTTTTACGTACATATTCTGCACCAATACAGATACAATATTTTTTAGTTTAAATGATCATCAAATTTTGATTATTTCTACAACGAAGCCTAATTTTAATAAGTGTAAACAAGTAATTGAAAGATGAGTTGTATAAGAATTACTGAATTTTTTTCATGCCAAATTATTTAACTCCGGAGTCTGGAATAAAAGTATATGAATGAAATATTCACTGCTTTTACTTAAAAAGTCAGACGATTTATATTTCGATGGTGCCATTTGAACAAAGTTTTAAGCATGGAGTTAGAAAGTAACCTCCATGATTTTAATTTTCTAAGTAAAATAAATTGTTGTAGTTCTGTGATAATTAAAAAAATATCGTCGCTGAATGTATCATATTTTAGAGATTTTTAAATAAATTTACAGATAAAATAAATTATTGTAGTTCTGTGATAATTAAAAAAAGTATCGCCGCTGAATGTATCGTATTTTAGTGATGTTTAAATAAAATTACAGTTAGAAAGTGTTTTATAATCAATACTTTATGCATGATTGATCTTTCTTGTTTTTATTATAGCGATGTACCAAAGCTGTGGATGATGAAGCCTATCAAAAAATGGTTGATCGAGCTGTTGAGCAACTTAAAAGAGAAATGGCCAATCGTGATGGGCGTTCCAGATCTAATACTTCAACTCCAGCACCAGCTCAAGATGCTGAAAATGGCGACGGTGAGAAAATGGATACACAATACTCGTTTACTTCCGTTAAAACTGAATCTGATACTGTTGTAAATGGACAACAGAAAGAAAGTGGCAACAGTGAGCAAAGTGAATTATCTCCAAAAGAGCAGGTATAATTAATTCTTTAAAGGAATTTTTAACATCTGTTAATTGTGTCAAATTAACTAATAACTTAAAATGGATATACAATAGACTTTGTCTTCTGTGTTTATAATGTAGATATTGTACATTTTTGACAAAATATTTCCCAATACATTGTGCTGGATATTATTTTTATTTTTTAAAATGCATACATTTTAATGTAACATATCATTTTACGTAAAATAAATAGTATGCAGAACTTAAGCACTGCTTCTTTTGTTGAACTTTTCTTAATGTCTTCCATGCATCAAAATTAAAATATCTTGCCCATTCCAAATTTTGATCATTATCTTTTAGATCAGTGGTTCCCAATCTTTCTGGTCATGACTCCCCCCCCCCCCCCCCCTTCCTCTTTTGAAATTGGAGTTGTATCCTGACAACCCTTTTCCTCAATATTAATACATTTCAATAAGTTACTTTCTTATATCATATTTTATTTTAATGCAAAACTTAGTCTCTACTTTCTTGAGAACTTGCTTGGGATCTTTGGTGCCACCTATGACCACAGTTTGGGAAGCCCTGCTCTAAACATTTTAGTAGTATAACTTAATTACAAAAGGAAAAAAATTCTTATCTTTTTCATATTTTTCTATTATATTTTTATTCTAATAAACTACAAATGATTGCATCTCTTTACATACTTTTTTCTAACACATCTTATTCCTTCGAATGTTTCAGTGATAAAGAAATTGTTTTAACTGAATATAAAAATGGAAATTTTAATGAGTAGAAGCTCTATATCATTGTCTTAGTTTGATAATATACTGATTTTAGTACTTATGTGGCAATCTAAAAACTGCAGGTAATGAATGCATTTCCCTTATGTTGTGGTAGTTACATCATATAACTTTTTCATTTGTACCAGAAATTATATTTCAGGACCTTTTGTCTTTAGGATTTGAATTATAAAAGCAGAAATTTTTATCTTGATTTTATACTTTTGAATGTATAAATAATTAATCACTGAAGCATTTTAGAAAAGGTAATTTATACTCAAATATGTGAACACCATTCTGTTGAAATAATACTGAACAATACAACATATAAAAAATCTCAGATCTATACTTATATACATATTTTTGAATTAGAAATTATCAACTAACTAAATTAAAACTTAAACAATAAAACAAGCCTATCAGGAACTTTGAATTAATATGAACTCATTAATGTATATATGTTAAGATAAATTAAAAAAATATATATTTATAAAATTAGATGACAAGCCCATTGCTATTTAACCCTTTCGCGACGGTGGCATTCCGAAACTAACGTGGCCCAAAGGACGGAGCTCTTCGTTTCCGAACTGTTCCCAAAAGATGGCTAATTTTTTGCGCTAAGCCTAACTCTCGAAAAAAATTCACTAAAAATCACCCGTTCAACACAGCATTCTACTATTTTCAGGAATAAAGGAAATTCTTATTTTCTATTTGATGTATATTTTTCATACAAATTTTCTTTTATCAAAATATTAAAAATTTTAGTGTATTAAAAATGATTACTTACCTTGATTAAAATAGTTATCAGTTAATCAGAAAAAATATTGAAATGGTGGTAATGAAATATTTATATAGCTAATAGAAATTATGTACATATATATACAAGAAAATAGCTTTATCTATTTTCATTAATTAATACACCTTTTGCGTATGGTATATTTCAAAGCAAGTACCCACGCACAGACTAACATTGAAATCTTTGCATTCATAATAAGTCGTTATGCGCTTTCTTTTGCCTTTTGTAGTTTGCGAGCAAACTATACATCTTCTTCGGCGGTCTTTTTTACTTGTATTAGAGCACAATTTTGGAAAATGTTTTTCAGTTAGGCAGAGAGGAGAGGGAATGAGATAACTACTTCTCCTGGACTGTTCAGGGGTAAAGAACATTTCAATAAGTTGCTCTATGAGATGAAGACGAAACTGCAAGATTGGGGATTTTTTCCCTTTCTTATTGTCAAAAAGACTGAGCATTCAATATTGCAATATCTTGAAAGCCAAAAAATAATTTTTTGTACCATTTGATAGTTTTTCTATAAGCTGGATAATGCGTTAGAGACACATCTCCAATATCCACACACCCCATATATTTGTTATATTCCAAAATACAATTTGGTTTTAAAATGCCTATCAATGTTTTCTGGTCTTTCTTTCCAGAATTTTGCATTTTGTCAGTATGAAGAGTTGTTAAAATTAAGACATCCTTCTTTTTATCTTTGAATAAAATTACATTCACACCATCCTTTTGCACTGCTGCAATTTCTCCTTTGCGTAGAGGTACAGATGGAAAATTCTTTGGCATATCCTTCCGATTTTTTAAAACTGTACCACATACATGCGTATTGTTAGACAGCAAATACTTTGCGAGTACAAGAGAGGTATATTCTTCCACAGAAAGGAAATGTCTCAGCCCAGCCATACTTTTATCCGAAATAACCTAATCATTTCACTGCCGCACATTGCTTTACCCCCCCCCCCCCCCCCCCCCAAATTGTTGATGTTGCGAGAAGTGCTCTGTCTGTTTATTTTACAGAATCATGTTTCACCACTCCGAATAGAGAAATAATTCATTGGATCCTCCCTATGCCAAGGTCAAGTATCTGCAAAATACATTAAAGTTGTTTCCACGGACATTTAATGCCATCTAGTAGACAAATAAATTCAAATAAAAACGTTTCACATAGAAACACGTGTACGTGCCACTCGCAGTTTAGGGGGTAAAGTTTTCTCCGTCACGAGTGCATGCCGTTCGTCCTTGAATGCAAGTTCGCAGCCGACACGTGGGCGTGACAACTGTCGCGAAAGGGTTAAATATATAATTTAATCATAGGCATGTACCATAAAAATTTCAAATGTTTTGCTTAATTTATTTATTGCTGCATTTTATTCTTGATTTGGAGGAGGAGGTTAAAGCTTTAATAGTCAATTTAAAAGTAACTTTTTGTCATACTTTATGAAAACTACAGTAAAACTTCTCATAATCAACACTTCTAAATGATACACATCTCTTAATTGACAATTTTCTATTCAGAAGAATATTTGCATAAAAGCAGGGATGCTAACTTTTATGAATTTTCTGTAGTTTGTACGGATTTTTACTTCATCTTACGGTTTTACAGACATTACTCCCAAAACTACAGAAAATCCCTTAAAATCCATGCATTCAATTCATATTCCCTGCTTTGCTGAGAGTCCAAAATTATCAGTCTGCACCCATTTTCATCTTTTGATTTCATATCAGAACAATAGACATAATTTATTTTTATAGTGAGAGTAAAAATAAAGAAATATTTTACTAAAGAAATTATATTTTGTTTAAATTATGTGATTGCGCAATTCAGTTTTTCTTTTCAGGCTGCGCCAAGAGTACATAATTACTTTTTTCCATCCATCTCCATTCCTGTATTATTGCACATTAACTTGACTACTCTAGCTTATTTTCATATTTTAGTTGATTGATTATAAAAGTTAGTTTTTTAATTATTTTTGAAAAAATAGTACGATTGTGCAATACTTTTTTTTTTTAAATCTTCGGGCGTTACCAAGAATACACAAGCATCCTTTTCCACCATCTCCCTATTATTGCACATTAGCTTGACTAAACTAACTTATTTTTATATTTTGGTTGATTATAAAGGTTAATTTTTTAATTATTTTCTCATAAATAGCACATTTATGCAATTCATTTTTTTTTTTTTTCATGGGCATTGCCGAGAGCATACAATTATCCCTTTTACATCCATCTCTATCTCCCTATTATTGCATATTAACTTGACTAAACTAGCTTATTTTTATATTTTGGTTAATTTCTTAATTATTTTTACATAAATAGTGCAATTCAGTTTTAATTAACTCAGTTAAGTTAACAAAGCTACAATTTAGAACCTATTCTAAGATTTTAAAGTATATATTTTCAATATATGGAAAATCTTACTGATGGTTGATCCAGTTTTACTGAAAACTCCTGATTTTTCTACTGATTACCCCTTTCAGAGGTTGGCCTATCTGTGAAAGTATTCTAAGCAGCATACTTGTAAAAAAATAATAAGCTCAATAACTTGGAATGGCAACAAGAGCATTTATGATATAAAAATATTTTTAAAATAATTAAAAAGTTTTACTTCAACATACAAGATGTGCAATACATATTTTAGCCTGAGTGCTTTTGAGTGTGAAACACCCTTCATCAGAGGCATATGGCACCAATATAAAAGCACCAATGTACTCTAATGCTTGCTTCACTCCAATTACAATGTTATTAACAGAAAGCAACTGAAATTTACAAATTTTGCCATGTTGTTTCCAAAATACAAGAGATGTGAATTTAAGATTAATTTCTTACATTCACATTATCTTTTACAATCTTTTACATCAGTTTTTAAATCAATTTATATAGTCACAACGTAAATGGAAAGCATGATTACTAAATCCAGTCAAATTCCAAATGTGACTGAAGATGATAAAATAAAGTATCATTATTGAAACATGTAGAAAACAAAGAGATAAAAAAAGATGTTTAAAAGTAGATTGAATTTACTATACATCTGTTGCTTGTGAGATGTAAAAACAATTGTTGCTTTTCTGAAAATACTCAACAGACATAATTGTCACTATGATAGACCACTAGATAATAGTGCTATCAAGATTTGGATCTTTAAACTCTCAGATTCCATTCTTAGATCTTTTTATTTGTGGTTCAGCTTCCAAAAAAGGACTATGAGAAGAATTCTTTAAAAAATAATTTTTAGTTAAAAGGAGCTATTGGTAAATTTTTTTAATGATCTCATTCATGACAAAAGATTAATTGCTTCATTTAATGAGCAGATTTAGTAATGGCACAGAAAATGTTTATGTACTGCTTCTTGAAGTTAAATATAAGTAAAAGTATTTTGTTTTATCAAGCTTGTTTGCTTATTTGACTTCTTTTCAAGTGAATTTATTCTATTAGTACATTTTGAAACATTTTAAATTACATTGGGTAAATTCTATTATCAGTCTACAATGTAATTTATAACAAAGTATTGCTGCTTTAAATGAGCATGTTTATACAGAATTTTCAATTTTGATATATTGTTTGTATATTGCAGTTTGCATAGGAAAAATTTTTCTTCTAATGAATTTCATTACTATAAACATTTTGCATTAAAGGTTGTGTTTTCAAATAAACTCTTCTTTATATTGCCTTTTAAAATGCTTTTCACCTTTTATAATTTTTTGGTTCTGTAATCCGATTCTCACAACCATTGACTTGCTTACTTCGTTATAAACAAATTTGACTAAGATTTACACTAATAAAACATGTGCAATTATGCATGTTGAGAATTTTTTTCTTTCAAAAATCGTAATGTATAATGAAAGCATTTTTAAATTATCTTCTAAAACGATAATTAGCTAAAAAAATAACAATAAATCTATAATTTTTAAAAAACTACTGAAAATCTATTAAAAACATATGTCACTACAATGATTTACAACAATAAATAAGTAGATTCAATAAGTAGATTGAATTACTATAAACATTTTGCATTAAAGGTTGAGTTTTCAAATAAACTCATCTTTATATTGCCTTTTAAAACGCTTTTCACCTTTTATAATTTTTTGGTTCCGTAATCCGATTCTCACAACCATTGACTTGCTTGCTTCGTTATAAATAAATTTGACTAAGATTTACACTAATAAAACATGTGCAATTATGCATGTTGAGAATTTTTTCTTTCAAAAATCGTAATGTATAATGAAACCATTTTTTAATTACCTTCTAAAACGTTAATTAACTAAAAAAATAACAATAAATCTATAATTTTTAAAAAACTACTGAAAATCTATTAAAAACATATCTCACTACAATGATTTACAACAATAAATAAGTTTCAAAACTTTGATGTTGTAAAATATAAAAAAAATATTTTGTATAAGCTGAGGTTTTTTTTAATTAATTTGTCAAGGACGTTTAAAGGAGATACTCAATCAATTTTTTTTTTCTTTTCCTACACGGTGGGTAGTATTGGACATGTACCAGGGTACACCAGTTGGATAGCCTAAGCTATATATTTCTTTCTCTATTTTCAATTTTATTAGTCAAATTTTTCAGCAATCTTAGTATCTCATTAGCCATACCCTGCTCATATAATGGGTGAGCACTAAGCCTGTATACTGGGCATAGCAGCCTACATGCCCATGTAGAAGGTGAATCAAGAATGCACTACTTCAGTAATTTTCCTCCATAAAGATGTTCACACATCTCAAAGCTTTTTTTAAATTAAAACCTTTTTTCCAAAGTTTCCAAATTAAAACCCTTTTCCAAGACCAGGCTATGTGTTAAAGGCAGCTAGTTGAATATAAAATGCTGAAAATTATGAGCTTTAAAATAAACAACATACAGATAGAAATAATGATTAATAAATCTGAATCGTATTGATTTTTACAGCCATCTTCTTTCATTAAACAAAAAATCTTCTTTCGTTATAAACAAATGTAAATGTATAATTAATGGAATATAAAATAAATGAAAGACTAATTGAATTGGATCCTGATCCAATTCTTAGAACAATCATATTCAGATTCAATTTTTGGAACCATCTAATCTCGATCTCATACAATATAGAATTGTTTTGATAGCTCTACTAGACAGAATAGCTCAAAAGTAAACTAATTTCAATTTGCAACAATTCAGTATACTTTTTCTTAAATAGTAGTTTTATTTTGCAGTCAAATGAATTACTGATATTTACATAAAATATATTAAAGATTGCTCAAGGAATATTAAACACTCATTCATAATAGCTATTTCAAAAATAAAGATATTTCCCTTGTAATGCCATTTCCAAGTTAGACTGTTTGATATAAAAAAAAAATTTAAATCAATCAGTAGTGAATTTACTATAAAGCTTTTTTAAAGTGTGTGCCTCAGGCACAAAAAGAGCTTCTAGAAACTTCATATTCATATAGTTACTCATATTTTTTATGTGAAGACATTTTTTGAAAATTTGGGTTCTTCTAATTATTAAAGTAAGAAATAGTATTTCATTACGCTATTGCACTTGTCATAAATTTGTTCCCTGTTTAAATTTAGGATGATTCTTTAGTTTTGACATTACTGATTTCAGCTATGACAACTTAATTGCTCTCCGATTTTAAGATATAAAGTATAAAAAACAAAAGCTGTGCTAGCAATACTCTGTAAAAGTACTTTATTTTTATATAAGTTATATACTGCCAAATAATTGAACAATATCTATATTCAGTATCCTAATACAAAATAATTAATCTTAACGAATTCAATTTGTCTTCTTTTGCCTCATATAGTCATAAGTCGATGTTTCTAGTAAAATGTCCAGTAGTCCACCAACATATATGAATCCTCATTTTCCTTCATAGCTCTTTTCCATTTGGGAAATCACTTGAAAATTTTAGCTTTGTTAATGGAAGATGACTCCTATGTTTTCAGTAAACGAACTGAAATTGGAACACAGAGTATGAAGTAAAGTTGTAATGACATTTAACATGCCATGGTACTGATATGATAGAAATTGTTTCTACAAGTATTCCAATTTTTTATTGAAAATGAAATAAAATATCATAATTTGAGATGTTGAAAGAAAGGGTCATAGGGATTTAAATAAATAATTCATAATTCTTAACCTATCCCCCCCCCCCCCTCCCTATAAAAGGTGTTTGCTGTGTTCATGTAGAGAAAAGAGCAAAATATATTTCAAATTTTGGCTTTTTACCTTGCCTTTCTAAGATCAACATACAAAATGAAGGGAATTTATACAGCCAAGATCTAAGATTACACTCTGAATATCCTGTGTTTTTAAGCTCCTTCTAGAGTCTACAAATGCAAAATCACTGCTAAAATTTCAGTTTTGTCAATGAATTGAATTGATAGACATCTTTAAAAGAGTTATTTGGGTAAAAAAACATAAATTTAATCATTCTTTTTAACACATTTTACAAAGTTTAACAATGTTGTTGACATTATATAATTCACGTTTCTTTTCGAAAACATTTACTCAATTTATCAACATACCTAACGCAATTAGGCTTAATAGATGCCATTTACTGAAATTACAAAATGCTTGTTTTATTCATGGAAAAGCATCTATAAAAAAAAATATATATTTGGAATTAATACATTTCATTTACACAGTTTTTTTTTAAACAATTAGTAAAAACTAAATACAATAAAACTGTAATAATTTATATATAAAGCTCAAATGTACCAACACTTTTTTAATATTATTTTGTTATGGACCTAAGAAGTAATGGCATCTCATGATTTCTGTTAATAATTTCAGACATTTAAATAATCTTCCTATTAAAAAAGCATGTTTTTAAAAATTTGTAATATCTGAAGATGTAAATATAACCCTAAAATTTATCGACTGTAAATGCCATGTCCTCAAAATTTTAATATTTTTCTTGAATTTGAAAATTTATTATGAAGAATTTGAAAAAAAAACAAATATGGTGCCTGCTACCCTGCTGTCTAAATATATTTTGTAACCAGGTATCATATATATGTCTTAAAATTTGATTGACATGGAATAAAAATAAATTTTCTTTTTAATTGCTTTACTTTCCAAACAATTTTATAATTATCCAGAGATGAATATGTGTATCAAATTTTAGAACTGCATACAAACATGAATAAAAAATGGAATAAAAAGTGGAGTGTGTATAATCAATTTGCTACATTTTAATTCATTTCTTTGGTATTATAAATAGGAAGTTCTTAACTTTACTCTGTTATCAGTTTTTGCTTCAAACCTACATTCTGGCATCTCATGATTTCTGTTAATAATTTCAGACATTTAAATAAATCTTCCTATTAAAAAAGCATTCCCTGCTGTCTAAATATATTTTGTCACCAGGTATCACATATATGTCTTAAAATTTGATTGACATGGAATAAAAATAAGTTTTCCTTTTAATTGCTTTACTTTCCAAACAATTTTATAATTATCTAGAGATGAATATGTGTATCAAGTTTTAGAACTGCATACAAACATGACAAAATTATGGAATAAAAAGGGTAATGTGTATAATCAATTTGCTACATTTTAATTCATTATTTTGGTATTATAAATAGGAAGTTCTTAACTTTACTCTGTTATCAGTTTTTGCTTCAAACCTACATTCTGTTCAAATTTAAAAGGGATTTCTTTATAAAATAGCCATTTAGAAATTATTAATGGATGCTAACTGAAACTTTGGGGTAGAATAAGTGAAATATCAAGGGAGAACAATAATGGACAGTTGTCAAATCTCATGTACACTCGTCAAAAAAAAAACGAAACACCCGACCGCAATTGCACAATTTGCATCACAAAACAAAATGGAAGATATCATTTGATAAGGATTAATGTCTTTTACAAATATCAATATTTATAATTTGCTTAAGGGGCCATAGTTATTTTGGCACTAACTCTGAAATCCTCAAGAGCAACCCCCATTATATGCAGAGTTTATAGAAAATTTCAAGTAGATTTTTAAAAAATTTACCATTTTTAAAGGATTTTTCATCTAGAAGTGTTTGAAATTTGCTGATCCTAATGTTTCCAGTTTTTGGGATATGTATTTGTGATAAATCAGTTTTTCCAAAAAATTGCTTTTGCTATTCAAACATATTTGAAATATTTAAATTATTAAATTAATATTCATAAAATTATAAATATAAGCAGCAGTTAATTTTAACACCATTCGATGCAGCTGCATCTGAAACATTAGTATACTAAATTTCAGTTTTATTCGTGCAGTATTGAGTGTGTTATCACATTTTATTAAAAATTCAATGATTATTACTCTTGTCGGGGACCATTTTCAAAGTGTCAAAGGAAATTGCTCATGAGTATAAAATAGTAAATAGACAAAACTGAATTAAATATGTTAGAATTTTTGCCAGTTTTGGTAATGTTTTTGTATTTTATATTGTGTTTGTTATGTACAAAACATCAATTTTTTAAAGAGCGGTCAAAATTCGATATCCAGGGTCATTTTTGGCACAATCTATGATTAAGTATGGATCTTTAGTTTAAAATAGATTCTGAATCACTACAGACACACAGCCATGCAGGGTGTCACCCATTTCATGCGAGGACTGGGCCCAACACCCTCAGAACAGCTGGCAAGCACCAATACAGACTTTGAAACTTTTGCAATCTAGGAAACTTCGAAAACTGCATTCAGGGGCTGGCTTAGCCACCTAAATTTGTCCAAACTGTCCAATACCTTCAGGTTAGTTGGACAGTTTGGATCGAAAGAAAGAAACCACCTAAGTTTAAGGAGCTATATCCTCCTTTATTGAGGATAAGCATGGACAAAAATAGGGAAGGGCATGTGCCCCAGAGATAGGGGATGCTAAACTTTGGCTTTGCACTGGGTTAAAAAAAAAATCTATCTCTGCCATTAGGATAAAAATAATTACACTTTAATAATTTCTTTGAAAATTTTACTGTATAAGTTTTGTATTAACAAACCTATAATTGATAATACAAACAAAACATAGAAGATTTAAACAGAAAATATTTTCGTTTTTATAACAAACAATGTATAATGCATTGATTAACACATGACCGTTTTTCTTAACAAAAAAGACATGCAAATGAATAATACCATTGTACTAAATCAAACATAAAGTCAATAATGAACTATCAATTTTGGAGCAAAAAGTTTTACGTTTACTACACTGTTATTGGGTGAAAACCATGTTATGATTAAAAACATCAAACACCACACCTAACTCATTGATGTTTAAAAAAACGACTATCTATGCTTAACACTAAAATAAAACTCCCCTAAAATATTGGTTAAAGCAACAGAACACTACTTTTGAACCAAACTATCAGCTCAGAATCTGTCCTTTTTGCTGCAGAGTTCAATTTTTAGATGCTCCCTTAATAGTTTTAAGGAGATTTTTTGGTTAATTTTGGACTTTTTTTTTTAATCTGCATGAAAGTTTTCAGGGAATCCAAGTATGTAATATTCAACGGCGGTTGTCCTAGTAGATTTTGGAGTTAGTGCCAAAATAACTATAAAGCTGGCCCCTTATACAATTTTTAAATATTTATATTTTTAGAAGGCATTAATCCCTACTGAATGGTATCTTCCATTTTATTCTGTGATGTAATTTGGGCAATTGCAGTCGGATGTTTCATTTTTTTATTTTGACAGTTGTACTTAGTTTAATTTCTATTCAGTGTCATCTCTAGGCATAAATTATCCCACAATTTTGAGAATGCATCATATAGTAAGTTTTTTAGCGGCCATTGCAGTTGAGGGTTATTCCATGCTGTTAAGAGAGAGAGAGAGTGCATAATAAACATGAAATTGGTCCATGGATACTGTTATTTGCAATGGAAGCGCCTTCCTTATTTTAGGGAACATCACTTCCTGATGGGTTCCTCTGATTTTGAGATGGTTTATTGTTTGACATAGGAGCTTTATGCTTTATTTATATTTTTAAATAGATCGCAACTGCACTTTAAACATCAATGCATTTTCATTTTAAAATGTATGAAAACATTGAAAGTTGAAACTAAAATAAAAAGAGATAAAAAAAACTATGAAGCTAAAGAAAAGGATTGAAAGTTTTGTACAAATGTTTGTCTATATATACAATAGAGTGTCAAAGAAAGCCATGGATCAAGCAAATGTATTAGAGTTATCATATATTTTTTATGCAGGTGTATAGGAATTCCCCAATGACACTACACAATGAGACACTTTCAGTCAACTAACCCCTTTCTTTAGCGAGGCATGCGGTTAACTCTCTGTTAAAAATAGAGGGAAAAGTAAGTTGTAGAGTGCTACAAAATCATTGCTAAGCATTTTTATTCCCCCCCCCCCCCTCCAGTAAAATATGGAAAATAACTCTCCAAATAAAAAGAAACAATTTTAATAATTATATGTAAGAGTGTAAAAGTAGAGACATTGGGAAATGGGTCTTATTACAATGCAAGCATGCATCATTGCTGAAGGTGAGCATTTTGTATTTTATGTATAATAGCCAATTTTATTCTGCTACATTATCTAAATGTTTGATTTTTTTTTTCTTTTCTTCTGAGGGGGGAGAGTTGATTGTTTACACACTTTTCAGAGTTCCTTTCCATTTTTTTGTGAGGGAACAAAAATGCTCTGTACTAATTTTCATCATTCCATAACTTAGTAATCAACTTTTTCCCCATCTCTAACTGGAAGTGAGACAGTCCCCTGTGTTTCAGTAAAGAAAGGTGTCAACCCCCTAAAAGTTGTCTCATTGTGTAGCATCGTTAAGGTTTCCTATAAACCTACATAAAAAATCTATACAATAACTTAATACTTCTGTAGTTATTTGCCTGAGCCATGACTTCTCTTGACACCCTGCATATACAGAGCCACAGTAAATTTATAAGTAGACTGGATAAGTTTCGAATGATTGTAACTACACCTATGAAAGTGAGGTATCGGTATAGTAAGTCACTATGCACTACAAAACGAGACTGACAGCAGTGCCTGTAGCAGCAAAAATTTTAAAGTTGCCATGTTTTTCTCAAAAACTAGGATATACAGAAAAAAAATGTCAATTAGAAAGTTGTAGATTATCGTCAAATTAGTGAGAACGTTTTACAGAAACATATAAAAAGCTCTAAGCCTCATAACTGAGTATCATATGCAAATAATGGCTGTCACTCACAAAACTGCTCCTGCAGATAAAATATGCGAAAAATTTGTAAACAATCATCTATCTTCAGATTGCATACTTGTATGTGTCAAAAAAGTTCATGGCAGGCTATTGAATGAAAATTATTGTGAGACGGTACTGCTATACGTTAAATTCAGATGGAACACTGTGTGAAACTGCATGTCACTATACCTTACGATTTCCTATTGCTCTACACTTACCATTAATGTTAGTGAATGTGCAACAGGGAATTCTTTACTGCATACGAACATGCATTGTAGCAGAGGTGGGATTATTAAGCATACTTTATATTATACCGTACATTATGTAAATAGCACTTTTATATTAAGTGAAATACTGTCTCCTAATTTAGTAATTTTGGTAACTAATTTAGTAACGTTCCAATTACTTTTTTTCTGCATCCCTCAAAGTTTCCAAGATAGAAGTGCTAACTTCCAAATTTTGCCACTAGGGGTGATGTCATCAATCTCATGTGGTAATACATGATCACTTTACTATGCCATAACCTCACTTCCATAACCACCGTTCAAAACTTATTTGACTGCTTACAACTTTGCTGGGCACTCTGTATATAATCAAAAATCTGTTTCATATACAAATCCATAATTTTTGACAGAGTATTTTCAAATTTGGTATGACTATTCATTACTTTACTGCAGGTAATCCATTTTCTAGTGCATAAAACAAAATGTCAATGAATGACAATTAAGTTTATAGTTATTTCATTAAGAGATAATGGAACTCCACTGGTTCATCATCTGCGCACTTTCAGTATCTTCCTTCTGACAAGTTGTAGAGATCATCTCCTCATCTGTTTCTGTCGTTCAAGGGGAAGTAAGAACATTGGTAAAGATCAATTTTCCTGTGCAAACTTTGTTTTTCTTGCTTCAGCACTTTTATTATGCTAAGATTGCTCAGACTTTATTTGCTCCTAACGATCGTTCTTTAAAATGGGGAAATTTAACTTGATCCTATGGGCATAATTTTGGTTTTAATTGATTTTATTCATATAAGAGGGGTATTCGATTATCCATGACATTGAATAAATGGGGATGACTATATTGAGTTATCTGAAGAGTTCATATATTTTACTACAAATTAATTAGCAAAATTTTAGAATAGCAAGGGGAAATGCTGACAATGGAACACTTAAATAATCCCACAATTGACAACATGTAGATTAAAAAAAGAATCATTTGCAGTAAAAGTTTTTTTATATTCTACTTTACTACAAGTTACAAACTTTAAGTTGATTACTTACGCATTAAATAACAAAATTTATATTTTAATTAAGCAAATAATTTAGGCAAAATTTATATAGCAGGTTTTTTATTTATTTATTTTTTATCTTGTCTTTGAAATATATATATATTAACACTTTTAAAAATTATAAAAAAATTTGTAGAATTCAAGAATCTATATATACTAATTGCCAAGTGTCAGTCTGTCTGTCTGTCTGTCATGCCTTAATAGGCACTTCCTAAATAGATAGAGACTTGCAATTTGGTACACAGGTCGATAGTTCGATAAAACCGAATTTTTCGAAAACGTTCTCTAGAGGGGTGTGCTCCGCACCAAAATGTTCGAAAAATGAAATGATAGGAAAGCATGCTTTGCAATAAGATAGAGACTTCAAATTTAGTGTATGGGTAAACTGTTCGAAAGGAAGAAATTTTGCAATTTCAGATTTCCAATATTTTCTAGTTAGGGGATGCTGCACACCAAAATGTTTGATTTACCGAATAAATGAGAAACGGCTCCTTTAAAATTTGATAGAAGCTTGAAATTAGGTATATGGACTAATCATTTGATGAACCCCCCCCCCCCCCCCCCCCCCCCAAGACGAATATAGTTTTTCAAAAACGTTCGTTTAAGGGGGTGCTCTAGAGGAAAACGTTCGAAAGGTGAATTGATAAGAAAACATACTTCAGGATAAGATAGAGATTTGAAATTTGGTGTACAGGTAGATAGCTTGGAAGGAAGAAAGTGTACAATTTCAGTTTTCCAATATTTTCTACTTTAGGGTGTGTCGCACACAAAAATGTTAGATTCTCGGAATGAAGTAGAAATACCCCTTTTAGAACGTGATAGAGGCCTGATATTTGGTACATGGGCAAAACATTTAATAGAAAACCCAAGAAGAATGGAGTTTTTCAAAAATGTATATTTAAGGGGGGTAGGTACTCTACAGAAAAACATTCGAAGGGTGAAATGATAGAAAAAACATGCATAGAAAGGAAGAAAGTGTGCAATTTCAGTTTTCCAGCATTTGCTATTATAGGGGGTGCCACACACTAAAATGTATGATTTCACAAACAACTGAAAAACTCCTCTTTTAGAGTGTGATAGAAGCTTAAAATTTAATATATTTGCTAATCATTTGATAAAAAGAAACCTAAGATTATTAAGGTTTTTCAAAAATAATCATTTAAAGGGGTGCAACACAGAAAAGCATTCTAAATGTGAAGTGAAAAGAAAACATGCTCCACAACAGGATAGACACATTCAAATTTGGTGTACTGGTAGATAGTATGAAAGGAAGAAAGTGTGCAATTCCCAATATTTGCTACTTTATACTAATAATTTGTTACTTTTCCAATATTTGTTACTTTTTTTGCTGCTGTTCGATTTTCAGAAAAAATGAGACATGCTTCATTTTAAATGTGATAGAGGCTTAATATTTGGCATATGGGCCAGTTATCTGATAAAAAAACTAACAAGAGCAGAGTTTTTCAAAAATGTTCATTTATGGGTGTGCTCCAAAGAAAAACGTTCGAAAGGTGAGATGATAGAATAGTATGCTTCGGGGTGAGATAGAGACTTTAATTTGGTGTACTGGTAGATAGTTCAAAAGGAAGACGTGCTCAATTTAAATTTTCCAATATTTACTTTAGGGGGTTCTGCAAACTAAAATATTCGATTTGCCGAATAAATGTGAAATACGAATTATTAAAAAAATGACAATATTTAGGGGGTGCTTATTGCTAGACCGTTGATTTTCAACGGGTATTCGGCTAGTCAATAAGCTGTTTTTGAAATAAAGTTAAATGTAAAAAGTACTACTGTTAATTTTTAATGTATAAAAGACTGGATTTCTGGGACACATGAAGTGTGATCAAATAGTATTTGGAATAGCTCTGTAGGTCAATAAGAACAGCACATATCTTCTATTCTATACTACCAGAAGTACAGTACATCTAAATCGATACCACAATCCTAGTTGCAGTACTTTTTAGAAGCATCCCTCACATTGCTTCTTTTCAAACACTGCAAGGATCATTTGCATTTTTTCTTGTTTTCATTAGTCAAAAGATGTGAAATTTTTTTTTTTTTTTCAATTCTCACGTTCAGTTAATTAAAATATTCTGTCAAGTTTTTCATGAAATGCCTAATACAGCTTCTATTTCATGAATAGTAGTATGTTCTATTATATGAGCTATACTTTGAAATCGGGTATCTTCACAGTCGGAAAATTGCAACAAGCACTTAATTCAATACTGTCTAACTTTGTACTGGATTGAGATTGGAAATTAAGCTACATGGAAAAGAAGTAATCAAATTCAACTCTCAGAAGTACTTTGTCAAAACATTAAGCACATGCAATAGTAATTCCCTTCAGCCATCTCAAAAACATTTTAATCACACCTTTTATAATTTTTTACCACCCATCACTTGTAATTCAATGCTTAGAAACATATTTTATGTACATTTTCTTCGGTTCTCAGCTCCATGTTAAAAGCTATAATTGCATTCTAGTTTAAATCTGTCCTTCCAAAAACTTTAAATAAAATATCCAAAATTAAAAATAATTAAATATTGTTTTGAAATTTAGAAAACATTTTGTAGGGTATGACAAACAGTCTTCCTCTTGGAAATTCAAGACAGGAAAATTCTAACATGCCAACTTCGATATCTGATCCATCTACACCACAATCACAGCTTCAAGAATCTCAGCAACCAGTTCAATCCAACTTCAATGAAGGTAATGTATCAAAATTATATACTAAATTCAATAACACTGTTAATTATTGTTTTGCATAGTTAAAGTATATACTTCGCCCAATCTTCTATATCTTGCATTGTAATCATCAAATCAATATTTTTTTTTGTCTGAAAGAACATACTTGCATGACTACAGTTTACTTTTAGACATGTCTCTTATCGCCATTATTCTAATGAAAATTCTTATTTTTTGAGACATTTTTGTTAATAAATGAATTCTATAGCTTTTAAAAGCCTTTAACTTCCAAGTTTCAAGCAAATATGTTGAATATGCAACATTTTAAACCTAAAAATTAAGCCAAATATTGTTCCAGTTTTAAAGGCAAGAAATAGCCTTCATCAAGACACACAAGAAGCACATATTTTTGTTGTATGTTTGTTTTAACAGAGTTATTTTAGAAAAAGAAAAAAGATTATACATAATCTCTTTGTAAAATCACAAAATATATTTTATTGACTAATAAACATATTTGGAATATTTAAAAATTTAGAGCCTTCATTTATTACAGTTAGATAAAATAAGTATTAAATTTTTGAGGTTGGACAAAAAATTTCAGCCATGCTATGTGAAAACATTTAAATCTATCACCAAAAGTGTTAGATTTAAAAAAAAAAAAAAAAAAAAAATTCTCATTGAAGGAAAAGGGATAGCAATTTCTCAAGGTGTTATCACAAAAAAAGAAAATAATCCTTTTTTCTTGACATATTACAGTTTAATTTTTGAAAGCTTATACCTAACTCAAAAGGAGGTAAAAATAGATGAACCAGATTTGTCTTATTATTTATAACCTGAAAATTTGATTCATAATATTAAAGTTCTTGAAAATATTTATTTTACTAAAGCTGATTGTGCTTTATTGTGAAAGCTAAATATGTTCCATTTTCCAAAAGAGGCATTTTTTAATCCAAATTCTTTGACAACTAGAGGCAATGAAATGACATAAATTAAAGTCTGATGCCTGTTTGAAAATTAAAAAATATTTAATAAAAAGAAAAACTGATAGCCTCTAAAAATGATTATAAAAACAAAATATATACGTAATAAATTTAGATTATTGTAGCACTGTGTAATCATTCTGTGCACACAAGTTATTCAATTCTTGGAAGTAAATAACACTTGGCGAAATTAAACAAGACTACAGCATGTTTTCTGTTTACTTAATTTCATAATAGTCAAGATTTCTTTCATTTTTTGAATAATCTGATTCAAGATTTTTATTTTATTTACATGAAATTCTACATTATCCATGCATTTAAGATGCTTTTAGAGATTATAAACTAAAAATTATATTTTAATAAAAATAGCAGTTGTGTCTAAATTTCCCTTTTTGAATGTCCATTTTAGAAACGGGATACTTTTCACTATGAAGTAAGAGATTCTTTCTGCATGTCCTGAAGGCGAGTCTCAACAACAAATCCTCTTTTATAGCCAATTTTTATCTTGGCATATTTAAATATTTGGTGCAAAGGCATGGACTGAAAATAGAGGTCAGAAAAAGGAACATTCTAGTAAACTATATTTGCCAGCTGCATGAATGATTTGGTTTTTTAGCTGGTGCACTGCCAGTGTTGGATGATCTTAAACCTTCAGAGAATCTACAAGTAAAATCGAATGCATAAAATGTTGGCTTATGTACAAAATGAATTGTAACAGCTTTTTGCACTTTTATTAAAAAATTCATCATTAAGTGTTGTGTCCCTTATTATTATTCTTCTTGACTGAGGTGTACTATTACCTTATATTATTTAAATTGGAAAATTCTGTTTGATTGATTACATAATTAATTTTTATGCAAGGGTCTATGGAATGTAGCTAAACTGAGAACTCACTGATTGTGCATTTCTATATTTCTTCCCTAATGGGAATAAAAAGAAAATTAAATGAAAAGTGTGTGTAAAGTATCCTACAAGCATAGTAACTTGCTTAAATTCAATTTCCCTAATTATGACTACAACAGAACAGGCAAATGCCACATAATTACTAATATGACAAAAGTGCTCATTAAAAATTAGCCATCTAGGCCACTTTTAGACTTAGGGTGGGGAGATAATTGTGTACCAATAATACTACAGTTAAACCTCTGTTGACAAGACACCTCTATTTAATGGACATTTATATAATCCAGTCTCTTTTAAATAGGGCATTTCCTGTATTTCCTCCTTTTAAAGAACACTCTGAATAGCAGTGATAAAGGATAGAAAATAACCAAAATTGAATTAAAAAATGTTGCAGTGTTGACTTTTGTGAAAACACCCAAAGTCAAGTACATAAGTGAATTGGTGTTTGTATCTCAGTCTTGGCATGAGCTCCCGGCTATGTTCAGCATCAAATGGGACCCTTTCTAAGAATTAAGAACAAAGCCTCTTCAGGATTTAGCCTAAACAGGTTATATGTCTTTAAAGGGTTGGGTTAACTTCCTTTTATCCTTATGGAATGTATTGAATTGAGAACATACACCATTTCCTTTGACTCTTATTTTGATCTCAAGCAGTCTGGGTCAAGCACTATATTTTCTTGCAAACAAAACTTGGTGACAAAAAGAAAGATACCAATGTTAAAAGGAAAGTTGTATCACTGAAAAGGGAGCGTGAAGTATGCATAATTTTGGAAAGTACTTTGCTGTGTTTAAAACACAGATCAGTGAGTTATTAAAAGCAAGGAAAAAATTCACAGCTGTAGGTAGTAAAACTATTCACAAAACAGATGCATGCGCTAAGGACTCAACAGTCTTTCAATCGTTTTGTTCTATTTGTGCAAAAAAATATTCTGTCAGTGACACTTTTTCGCAAGAAATTTGTGAAAGTTTAGAAAACTGCAAAGCGTTAAATGGGTGGTTGAATCTCCTTCAAAACAGTTTGGGGTGAAGCAAAATCCATAGACCTACAGCAAGTTGTAGAGTGAATAAAAGAGATTGAAATGATTTGCCAGGTTTTGATTCAAGGAACATCTACAATATGGACGAAACTGGATTATTCTTAAAGGTTAAGTGTAAAATGGAAAGCTAACAAAAAGGCTTGGATAGTACATACAATGTTAGGGTGGCTAATTGCATTAGATACAAAGAAAGCTCAAACAATGAAGAAATATTTTGCTATTTGTGGACAATACAACTTAAAGTACCTGAAAGTAAAAATTATATTTTTACTGTCAGACACATCCATTTGCCAACCATTAGACCAAGAAATTATTCAGTTTTAAAGTTTGTTACAGGAATCTTTTCCTGTGTCACTTCCAAGATCTCTAGCTGTAACAATAGTGAAGATTTGGCCAAATCGATAATGGTATTTGATGCTATTCATTAAATTACATTAGTAGTGAAAGGCATAACTCAAACATGAACTAGAGAGCCTCTTGAAAGCTGGTTTCACTAAACACATAGAACAAATTTCTACACAGACGGATGACTAATCAGGTTAAAAAAAAAAATTATCTCGCTCATCAGAAACATTGATGGCGACATAAATAAATATATTGCTATTAACAACAGAAGATATGACTGAAGACATCAGTGCCCTTAACTACCTAGCTTGAAAGTCCTGAAGAGGAAGACATCAAAATTTATGAAGATGAACTATGTGATGTACAGAACTCAAATCTGTCTGCTAGATATGCTGATTATCTCAAAGTATTTTTGATGTGGATAACATCTATGCTTGGAGTATCTGTAGCACAAATCGTAGCACACTATGTAAACACATTGGACAATTATACCTAATAAATAAAAATGTAAATAATTTTAATATTTTGAACATTTTCTTGAAAAAACTTTTAAAAATATCTGTATGAGTGAGTTTTTTTTTTTAATTTTTCTTACTTTTACTCAAAATATTTTTAAAACTGTAAAAAATAGAAAGAAATAGTAAGCGACAAAAATATATATTAGAAAATTCAGTTTCTATATATCTATAAAGAAATCTCTTAGTTTTTGAGTAATTGTTTTGTTAAGTTGAAGATTGATAATTTTCCATTTTTCAAGATTGTAATGCTTATATCTATCTTACAAACTAAAGTGCTGACTATGAACAATAAACAAGGATTTATATCTATTTCAAAGCCAAAGTGTATATAATTAGATTTTGGATTGAATTCTTAGTTTTCGACATATGGTTATAATTTCAATATTTTAGTATTTTAACCTGGGTTTTCCCAATAGATGGGAAAGCTGTAATATTTGCGTCATGAGTGTTGCAGTTCAATGTGTTTACTTTACTTACTCTTTGAGATATTGGTGCACAAGCATAAGATATTTATTTTGTTTTTAAAAAATTAGGAAGTTAAATGAACTTAACTCTAAAGATCTTTAATTGATGTAGTAGTTTGAACAGAATAGAAAAAAATATACGTATCCAACTATATATTTATGTGCTGAAAGGCAAGTTTATAGATTAACTTGAATCTAAAATTATGTCATATATTGTATAAGTTTAAAAATAAACTTATAAAAAGAAAAACCAAGCAAGTTAATAAAATGTGATATTTTGACATGGTATATCCAGATGAAATCGGGCCAAAAATAAAAGTGCTAGCAGTTAACGTGTAATTTGTAGCACTTTGAAAGCCTATAAATGATACAAATAAGTCTGGAAAAAAAAAATAGAATAAATTTATTGAGTTTGATTGGAGTTTTATTTTACAAAATGTTATTCACACAAAACCATTTCGGCTCCTTTGAACTTGAGCCACCACATATTTTTTTTAACACAGGAGACAGTGACGATTTAATTTTATTTAACAAATGGAAAATTCATGTTGAAAAGTCTGTAAAGACCAAAATACTACGCAAATGCTCATGTTAGATTTTTTTAAATACATTTTTTATTAAGTGCTTTGCTGAAAACAATTAATGTAAGTAAACGTGACAAGTAATAAATGAAGTGACCCAAATAATAAAATAAGCCCTACTGGCCAGTGCATATTACATTTATTGGTTTAAACCCCAAAGGTAACTTCCCAAAAGGTAAAGCTTGCAGCTAACATTGAATGACTTTGTAATTGCCATTGTTTAACAAATCCTTCAAATTTTGATAAACAATTAGTTTTAAAGTAAAAATCGTATAGGGCTACAATTAAGAAAGTTAGTATTTCGCTGCTTTCAACCCAAATAAACTAGTTTGTACAAATGAGTTCTATCATGATAGATAGGAAAGGTTAAGGGAATAATTTGAAGAGATGTTAGAGGGGTTTTCAATTATTATGAGCTGAAATTTTTACTGGTGACTAGCTGGACTAAACCAAATTTTAACCTATAAGCATGCATAATTCCATTGTGCATAGTGTGATACAATGCAAATGTTGTATTAAGTGTTCACTGTACCAATATAATTTGAATGTTATCCAATAAAAAAAAATAGGTACATATATATTGGAAATTTTAAATGCAGAATTAAATAAGACAAACCTCATAATAAGATTACACTACCTTTAACTTTAAAAACACTAATTTTCTAAAGTGCATTTTGCCAGTTTAGTATTTTAAATTTATTATATTTAATTCCAGCTATAAATTTTCTTTTTCAGGAATATGAATCTGTATTTTTATTCATGCTCCTATTTGTTCTGTGTCTCAACATATGGGAAAATCAGAATAATCCATCTTGCATACTCCATGAAATGCTTTCTATTATCGTATCACCTGCTTTTCAGAACTTACCATAAATGTGCATCCATTTCAACAAGTTTCACTTATTATATATCATTATCAGTTTTGTAACATTTTAAATAAAATATCATTTTTAATACTTGCATTTATCCTTTCTTAAATCAGATCTGACAAAAAAAATTTCAAATTTAAGATTCTGGCAGAAATACATGCTTTTTACACTCCTGAATACATTTAAAACACTTTCAGAATGATATCTGTATGTGAGATGTACACACAATAACTCATAAGCAAATGTAAGAAAATAAAATTCTACCTATATACAATGCAACCTAATAAAGGAAACACTTTTCTCCTATAACCAACCTTCAAGATATACAGCTTGCTTGCATCCCGTTGTCAGAGATGAGATTTCACTTTCGAGATTTCCAAGAGAAACTTATAAATGAAATATAATTGACTACAGTGTTTAATTAATAACATTGTTTTAACCATCTATATATATACTAATTGCCAAGT
The DNA here is from genome assembly GCA_951213105.1 of Amaurobius ferox. Lineage (NCBI taxonomy): Eukaryota > Metazoa > Arthropoda > Arachnida > Araneae > Amaurobiidae > Amaurobius > Amaurobius ferox. The sequence goes on along the minus strand of OX578149.1, from coordinate 72,966,532 downwards.
GTCCGTCTGTCTGTCTGTCATGCCTTTTTTAGGCACTTCCCGAATAGATAGAGACTTGCAATTTGGTACACGGCTCGGTCGTTCGATAAAACCTCCTGGAAAAATCGAATTTTTCGAAAACATTCTATAGAGGGGGTGCCCCACACCAAAACGTTCGAAAAGTGAAATGACGGGAAAGCATGCTTTGCGATGAGATAGAGACTTCAAATTCGGTATATGGGTAAATCACTCGAAAGGAAGAAAGTGTGCAATTTCAGATTTCCAATATTTTCTACTTAAGGGGGGGTGCAGCACACCAAAACGTTCGAGAAGTGAAATGATAGGAGAGCATGCTTTGCGATGAGGTAGAGACTTCAAATTTGGTGTATGGGTAAATCGTTCGAAGGGAAGAAAGTGTGCTATTTCAGATTTCCAATATTTTCTACTTAAGGGGGTGCCGCACACTAAAACGTTCGAAAAGTGAAATGATGGGAAAGAATACTTTGCGATGAGGTAGAGACTTCAAATTTGGTGTATGGCTAAATTGTTCGAAAGGAAGAAAGTGTGCAATTTCCGATTTCCAATATTTTCTACTTAAGGGGGTGCCGCACACTAAAACGTTCGAAAAGTGAAATGATAGGAAATCATGCTTTGCGACGAGATAGAGACTTCAAATTTGGTGAATTGGTAAATCGTTTGAAAGGAAGAAAGCGTGCAATTTCAGATTTCCAATATTTTCTACTTAAGGGGGTGCCGCACACCAAAATATTCGATTTGCAGAATAAATGAGAAAACGGTCCTTTAAAATTTGATAGAGGCTTGAAATTCGGTATACGGGCTAATCATTTGATGGAAACACCCAAGACAAATATAGTTTTTCAAAAATGTTCGTTTAAGGGGGTGCTCCAGAGTAAAACGTTCGAAAAGTGAATTGATAAAAAACCATAATTCGGAATGAGATAGAGATATCAAATTTGGTGTAAGGGTAGATAGTGTGGAAGGAAGAAAGTGTATAATTTCAGTTTACCAAAATTTTCTACTTTAGGGGGTGTCGCACACTAAAATGTTCAATTTTCGGAATAAAGGAGAAACGCCCCTTTCAAAAGGTGATAGAGGCTTAATATTTGGTATATGGGCGAATCATCTCATAGAAATCACAAAAAGAATAGAGTTTTTCAAAAATGTATAGTTAAGGGGTGGGTACTCCACACAAAAGCATTCGAAAGATGAAATGCTAGAAAAGCATGCTTCACGATGAGATAGAGACTTCAAATTTGGTGTACGGGTAAAAAGTTGGAAAGGAAGAAAGTGTGCAATTTCAGTCTTCCAACATTTGCTATTGTAGGGGATGCCGATGTCTCTCTATCTATTCGTTCGAAATGTTCGAAAAGCGAATTGATAAAAAACCATGCTTCGAAATGAGATAGAGATATTAAATTTGGTGTAAGGGTAGATAGTTTGAAAGGAAGAAAGTGTGAAATTTCAGATTTCCAATATTTGCTTCTTTAAGGGGTGCGCACACTAATATGTTCGATTTTCTGAATAAATGAGGCACGCTTCCTTTTAAATGTGTTAGAGGCTTGATATTTGGTATATGGGCCAATCATCTGATAAAAAACACAATACAAACAGAGGAAAAAGTGCGAAAATTTAATTTTCCAATATTTTCTCCTTTAGGGGGTTCTGAACACCAAAATATTCGATTTGTCGAATAAATGTGAAACGCGAATTATTATAAAATATACATTATTCAGGGATTGCTTATTGCAAGACCGTTGATTTTCAACGGGTATTCGGCTAGTTACTTATAATTTGGCAAACTTCTTTGACTGAAAATATATTCTTGAGCATTCAGTCCATTTTTTTTAACTTACATTCTGTTTGGTTAATTATTAAAATTTTTTATTGAATTCGTCATGACAGATGGTTGTCTGCCTGTTTGTTTATTTAACTTCTTTGATGGTATTTTTAACATACTTTCCTATGTTCTAAAGATCTGAAATTTAGCACACAGCTTAGTCCAATAGAACATTTCAATCTATTAAAATTTAGTGGATCCTATGACTTATGACTTACAGGTGGGTGGCTCCGAGGAGCCTAGCACAGCAACCAGAGGTCTATTGTACTGTACCAAAAAGTTGTACTGTCCCTAAGAGAAGAGACCAATAGCAGGAGCAAAGATCAGCAGGCACTGGACAGGAATATACTCTAACTCCCAGGGCTCAATCGCATGTCGACTAAAGTGCTCTAACTTATGGGCAGAAAACACATCGCACTCAGAGTATGTGTGAGGCAGTTTCTTCACTATACTTGCAACCTCTACATTAGCGGATCCTATAAAATTAGAACCAGCAATTTTTTGTGTGTGTGTGTGAAATGGTCCACGAAAAATCTGCATATCAACAGAAATATATATGATCCCATTGTTATAAGATAATTAAAAATGAGTCCAATATGCAGCTTTGCTTTTATATATATATATATATATATACATATATATATATATATATATATATATATATTCCCATTGAAAGATAGTTAAAAAGGAATCCAATAAGCAGATAATATGTGATACTGCTCATGGCGAGTTATGAATAAAAGATTTTACCCAAAAATATTTATATATTTAACTCTTAAAATGTAAAATGCTTTTATTTATTTTCAATAGTTTATATTTTTTTATAAATAATTTTAATTTTAGAATGTTTTTATTAGTTTAAACTTAGCAGTTTGGTACTTGTATAATAATGACCTCCACAATGTTTATAACCAAAATAGATGCTTACTCATCAATTATAATACATGACACTTTTAAGAATTTCTATTTTTTTTTTAAAGTTGTTGAAATTTAAATTATTAAGGTTAATAAAGCTAAAGTGTAAACAAAAACTTTACAAAAATAGGCTAAATATTTTCTAAATTTAAATTACTGAAAATATATAGAGGGAAGGGTTGTAATTATTTTAGTGTTATGTATTTAAATCTGTATTTCCATCGCTTATATTGTGTTTAGTCAATGTTGGCTATATTTTTTATTATAAAGGGTTGGCATAGTTAGTATAAACCGCAAAGGTAAAATTATTTATTATTAAACATTTACATTTTAAAATATGTTTATAAAGTATTAGATCATTCTGAAATTTCTGTAATTGTTCATATAAAATGATTTGGTTTTATTTATATATAAAAATCTATTTACATTTAGATATGGCACCAAAAATAGCAATAGTCTATACATATTATAAACTATATTGTACCCTGTGGACTGAGTTTAAAAATGCTATCATACTGCAGGTGGCGTGGTGTAAAAAAAGTTATTTCACAACAGTCCATTGACTTGACTTCTAATTTTCCAGGCAAAATATTTAGTAGTATGAAAATATATCCATAATAAAGGTTGAAACCACAAATACAACAGTCAGGGTGAATTAAAAAGAATTGGAAAAGTTCTATGAAACAAAGATGAGACATCGAAATTTTGGTGAAACAGTTTATCACAGGTACACTAGTACTTAAATAGTCTAAAAACTAGAATTAGATTAATCTTACAGTTTGCATAATATTAGAACAAAATTTGAAATTTCAAGATTTGGATACCATTCATTCACTGTGAAAAAACAATGATAGTTTCCATTGAATTGATGATGTAGTGAGAATTTAATTTTTCAATGAGCTTGTTTATTTGGGAAAATTGTAATTCAGATTTTATTATCAGTATTAAGTAGTGTTTATTAACACCAATCAGCTTAAAAATGAATTAAATTCATGAGTTTGATTAGCCATTGTCAACTTAAAAACTTTAAAACCACTTTAAAAGAAGTTATTTGAGAATGCAAGCTCCTATAAAAATGTTATTTTATTACAAGTGAATATGAACAATATGGAATATGAATGTACATAATAGTCAAGTAGTTTCTCACTCCAGATTCTTAATATAGAGAAATTTGAGGACACAAGTTAACTTATTTAATAACACAGTGAAAAAAGAATAGAAATTTTCACTATTTTTTTACAGTTAAAACATTTTAATGCACCATTTGCTCTTCCATAGCTTGAGCCATCCATTCAGGTGCATGTTGGGATACCTTTTCTATGATATTGTTAACTTGAAAGCACAAACCTTCTATTTGTTTATCCCATGAAGGGAGCACTTCTTTATCTGCAAAAAATTATAAAGACAAAAAGTTATTCACAATGCATTCTTTATTAATAATTATTAGCCTGTGATTATCTAAAAAATGAAAAGGATTTTAAGGGCTTATTTTTTATATTAAGTGCTGTTAAGGGTGCTTAAAATGATTTATAAAATTAAAGTGCTTTGAAGGGCCATAGGGACCAGAACACATAATGATAATATTACATAATGTAACAAGTCAACTGTGTTAAGTTTTGCTTGTTACCAAACCAGATCAACCAACCTTCAAAATAAAAAATCTGAAGACTTTTTCATTAAAGGGCAAAATGGAGTTGCCCGGGTCCTAAATAAGCACCCACTACTTAATACATTTAAACACAATTAAAAAAAGCTTTGATCCAGAAATTGCATGCTCCAAATCATATGCTTTATGCAGAAGTAAAATAATAATAATAAATAAAAAGAATGATGAGGTTTTCTAGAAGGGCAGATACAGCAAAATCCACTGGTAAAGAGGTTGAATCTATGAAGCATGCAAGGACTTCATAGAAGATCATTGGTTGCTTTTAAATCACTTAATGTGATTACTTAAAAATTACAAAACATAATATTACTTATGAAATTAAAAAAAAATTGTTTTGTTAAAATATTTGTTAAAAATATCATATATGCAGGACTTTTAGCCAAATTATAGAACTGTACTAATCTTAGTTCTTTGTGTAAGGTGAATACTATATATCAGGGGTTCTGAAGCCTTTTTTTCTATTCTGATGTATATTTAAAAAGAAAATAAATAAATATGAAGGAATTGTTCTACTGATTCAGTTCAAATATCATTGGAAAGAACATTCTTTGATCTTTTGATGGTGTCAAGTTGTAAACTCTGTGATAATATTTAGTCACTAAGAAGATGTGTGTGAAAATGCTAAAACATAAAATAACTAAAAAACTAATTTGAGTTGAAAAAAAAATAATAATAATAATGAAGAGGTGTACCTTCCCAGGTCCTGAAGTACCTGTGTACCAAAATTCATGGCTCTATGATACAGATTTCCAGCTAGCCACAGACAAACATCTTCTCTTATTAATGTAAGATTTTTTTTCCTTTCTTGCTTTTGTGAAGAACTTGCAATTTCCAGATTGAAGCCATTTTATATTGTGTTCAAATGTATTATTTAAGTAACGGGTGCTTATTTAATTATTTATAAGTAATGGACACTTATTTAGGACCCAGGTAATTGGTTATAGTTTATTATAAAATAACATTGTATCGAAGAATACATTTTTGTTATGCAAATTTAAAACATATAACCATATGCCTCAATTGGAAATATTACAATATAGTCAAATTTGTGACACATTTTTATTACTTTTTACTACATTATTGTTGTTTAACCATATAATAGATTCATGGCTCACATAGTCAAGTCCAGGAATTGATTTTGAGTCATAGAAAAAAAAAGATTCAGAACTCCTGGTATATAGTATTCACCTTAGATTTAAATAAATAATAAAACTCACTTTCAAAATTTACAATTGAATCAATTTGATCAATGAAACCATTCATTCTACCTTCAGTAATCATTTGAGAAGCTATTTTTTCAGCCTAAAAATAAATACATATACATATGATTAAACATGCTTTAAAACACATTCATAATATAACAAAATACTAATGCAATAGAATAAAGTGTTGAAACTACATATATGAATATGACAAACCCTAACATATATTCATAATATACATAAATTGACATCTTTTAATGGTATATAATGCATCCAATACCATTAAAAGCTACCAAAATACAAAAAATATACGACTCTTCCTTTTCCAAACAGTCCCAACCAAAAATTTACTACGTTACCATACAAGCTGTGAATTGTGCTAGCTAAAGTAAAGTGAAGAAATCTGGTTCCTCATTTTAAAATTTTTGAAAAGGAGTGGGAAGATAGAGGATTCTAGCCAGGCTTGACCAAAGCCTGAGTTTTTCCAATAAAAACCACACTTAAAGGGCTTTATTATCTTTTTAATGATAAAATCCATTTTTATGGGGTGTTTTTTTTTTTTTTAATATAATAAACATTTTTCTCTCTCTAAAACACATTTCATATATTAGCATCCTTAATTGATAATTTATTTTTATGTTGCTGGTTTTCTATTAAGAATGGGGAAAATTAGGTGTATTCAACCCAGGCAGCTATGGCATGTGCAAAAAATTATAAAACTGCACAGAAACTAATTAAATAATCCTTTATACTCCATTTCTGTTTCCATTATAAAAATTTCCATTATAATAATACACTAGAACTTAAACATGACATATATGAACATACTAGCCACCTTGATGACCAGCCCTGTCACTTCTTTTAAAAAGTTTTTAACTTGGAATAGCTTCTTGCAGAAGGTGTTAATCTAGTATAAGCCCGCTATGCAAGAGCATATAATCCATGTATGTCCACTACTGAGTATAAGAGGCATTGGGTGTAACATGTTCTAAATAAGTATCTAAGCACTTTTGTGTGGGTGTAATAAACACTAAATAAGCACCTTTGATCCACTATGCAGCCTTCATTATTTCAAGCTCATAAGTATAGTCTTTAAAGCTGAGATCTAGCTTTATTAAAAGCAGAGATATTATCAAATTAATAAAAGGCCTAAATATAGAGAAAACATTTTGTAAAAACTGAAGCAATAATCAAAATTTTAAAAATACAAAAATCCAATAAAACCATCAAAACTAATGTTAAATAATACAAAAATAGCCTATTAGACAAATTGGATGGTCGTGGCCATGTAAATCAAAAATGACTGTCAAAATTAATAAAAAAAATACAATATTTATTTATGACATTACATTTATTTTAAAAATTAATTTTCAGAATATCAATACTATAAATGACTATTGTATTTTTAGAATTGTAAATACCAGTACTTGTTTAAAACTTCAGTGTTAATAATTTAAACAATAAATTAAAAGTGATACATTTTTAGACATGACAATGGCTCAAAAATCTGCTTCATTGAATAATTAAGAAATTAATTTGAATTTTCTTTTTATCTCTCTGAGGCACATTGTCGTAAACCCTATAATATCCCTGCATCAAATTTCGTGACTATCCGTAGCTGGGTTTTCCACTACAATACCTACAAATGAACAAACAAACATTTTCTTTTATTAATCTAGATTGGGGTGATTAAAATATTATAAGGGAATGAGATATATTTTAGAGTAAATTCCTAAGTGGGCTTCCATACAAAAGTCTAGTCATTGATGAAAACAATTCTAAAAGAAGCACAAGATGTGTGTATATTCAAAAATATGAAATAAACAAATGCTCTTGTTTAAAAAAACACTTGCTGGAACATAGAAAAGTCATTGTGCACCCCATACTTATATTGAACTGCAGTCTTTTAACTTTCTGAATGCTGGGTTATATACTATAAGATTGGAACTTTTCTAAATTTCTACTGCACTTCAGTTTACATGATTTGCAGGAAAAGAAACTGTTTTCTATAACTCACAAGATCAAATGGCCGGCTACATTCAGAGTGATTACACAACATATTTCATCACCAAAAAGTATTTATTTCTTTTCCATTTTGACAAAATTAATTCTTATAAATACGCATCATTAAAAAAGAAAAAATAATTGAAATTTATAAACAATCTTTGAACACATTTTAAGCTTGTCATACAATCGTACAATACAATCTTAATTTGTACATTGTATGAATATTTTGCACATGCTGGCAGATTATGTATCTATCACAATTCAAAGACAAAATAATAATCTAACATATTTAAGAGGGAAATAAGTTAACATTTACCTTAGTTGGAGATATTTCAAGAAGAGCTCCCAATTCCTCAAATGTTATATTATTATATAACTTACTGGCAGATAATAAGTTGTGTTCTATCACAGCTCTGTCCAAGATTGTTGAACCTACAAAAAATGATTAAATAAGTGTAATACTTGTGACTTTAAAGAGAGAAAAATACATATGAATATCTGCAAGATTAAAACTATGACAGGAAAAGCAATAAGCTTATGGTAATACGTCAACAAACTATATTGTTATTTATACTCATCAGAATGAAATTTATTTATTTAACTAGCAGTATACCTGTTCTTTGTACGGAATATATAATATAAAAACACTTAAAATTCACGATCATGTGCAAATTCCTATAATATTCTAAATATCATTGTTATTCAAATCATTCTATTAAAATATTTAAATTAATGTTCCTAAAGAGAAGGTTAAGAATCTCTGTTTTTGCTAAACAAAATTATCTTCATGGGCAGATCTGAAGAATAAAATATCCTGATCCCACTTGTAAACAAATTTATAAAAAATATGAAATTGAATCAATATATGCCAAAATAAAAGAGCTAAAATTGTATGGGGGAAGGTATACCCACACTACTTATATTCTCGAATATTAGAAGATATACCCATGTATTAGTAGAAGATTACTCGTTTATAATATACGAGTTTCAAAAATCTTTGCCAAAAAATAACAGATGACATAATAAATTGAAAATATCAATAATCCGGGTTAATCTTTAAACCCAAAGGTCATAATTGATGCTAATATATGCCAAAATGAAAGCACTAAAATTGTATGGAAAGATATACCCATACTACTTACATTCTGAATTGGCTAAAGATGCGAGAACTCTAGAGAATAACAACACAAACCTCGTTACACTAGATGATGCAAATGCTATTGCCAGATATAGACTCAGGGAGAAATCTATCAAGATGAGTCATCAGATATGTGAAATCAATGCAAATGGAGAAATCACTAAGACAATTACCAGACTGAGAACTCGTCACTTCGATGGCATGAAAATTAATGAAGACGGTACCAGGACATATAAGAACTGCAGAAATTGCCCTAGGGAGGGGCTTTCTCTAGGACATATCTTTACATGTCCGGTTATACTTGCAGCACTGCAAAGCTTGGGGAAATTCCCTTTCCGGGATGAACTTTATACTGAGAGGATAGTGGATCTGGCAAGGGCAGTGATTCACGCACATGGATCTATTTGACTTCAAAGTGGACACCAACTAACCAACCAACCAACTTACATTCTCATAGATTAGAAAATATAAAAGAAACATAAAATTCGCAATTATGATCAAATTCCTATACTATTCTAAATGACATTGTTATTCAAAACATTCTATTAAAATATTTAAATTAATGCTCCTAAAAAGAAGTTTAAGAATCTCTGTTCTCGCTATACAAAAATTATCTTTAAAGGCAGATCTGAAGAATAAAACAGCTTGGTCCCATTTGTAAATGAATTTACAAAAAATATGAAATTGAATCAATATATGCCAAAATAAAAGCGCTAAAATTGTATGGGAAGATATACCGGTACTACTTATATTCCCGAAATTTATAAGATATACCCGTGTATTAGTAGAAAATTACGTGTATTAGTATTAAATATTGTATTAGTACTGCAATATATAAATTTCATAAATCTTTGCCAAAATAAAGTGAAAATATTAATTATCCTCACAATCTTTAAACTTGAGGGCTGTAATTGATTTCAATATATGCCAAAATGAAAGCGCAAAAATTATATGGGAAGATATAACCGTACTACTTATATTTTCGTAGATTAAAAGATATACCCTCTACTAATAGAAGATTACTTGTACTACAATATATGAGATTCAACCAATTTTGTCAAAATAAAACAGATGATGTAATAAATTGAAAATATCAATACTCCCAGTAATATTTTAGCCTGAATGTCATAATGTATATAATCCAGTCAAAATTGCAATTTCGAGAAAATTTATTTTATATAAATTTCTTTATTATTTAAATCTGAAAAGATTTAATAAAATTCGTCTGCCACATAAACACATTGGATTTAAATTCGTTGCTAAGTGGCATGATATCATTTTCTTTTAATAAATATGTTGTTGTTGTTGAGACCCAGACCGTCCGACCTATCAGAAAGGTGTAAGGTAACCGTGTGGACAACCGGGAAGTGCCACCCAATTTAGACCGGAACCCAGTGGGGGAGGCATCCACAGGGACCATCCCTTCTTCCCCTACCACCAACCTCTCGGAAGGACTTTAATAAATACGTGAAAAAATATAGTCTACATAATGCTATTGCTATGGAAGATTTAACTGTGTGTTTTTAATTAATATCGTGACAACTTCTGGTCCTAGAAACTCAAAACATGGACTAAATTTGACTATTCCAAGACTACCCAAAAAACTTCAAGAAATTCGGTTTGGCCATTTTCCTGTGATAATGAAACAGATAAACAGATAGACAGACAGGTTTTCAACTTTATTTATATAGATAGTTAAAAATAGCACATACGAACATATTAAATTTTTAATTTTTAATTGGCACATGCAAGGTAAGTATATATTTAATTATACAATGCATTACATACTTTGCAAAGACTTGAAAAAACAGAAATAAATTAAGATCAATTTATCTTGGGAGTCTGGAACTGCCTAAATTCCTTTTTTTTTTTTTATGAAAAATACTTATAATACTTGATTCTCATAATTTGATACAATCAAATTTATTAACCAGTTACAAGTATAAGTACTTCATTTTCATGTTACACTAGAATCTAATGGACTTCATCTCACAGCAACAGTATAAATTAATTTTACTTTAATATATTACTAATAAATTCATATACAGTACATTTATTGGGAATACTATATTGAAAATGCATAATAATATATATGAAATGTACTAACAAGCATTAAAAGTGATATTTTTTCTTTAGCCGCTTGTTTCAGTTTTCCCATGTTAACTTATGGAAAGCAATCATAAACCTTTAGCTTGCACAGTTTTTGAGTTTTCTTCATGCTGTTTTTACCAATCATAGATGCTGAAAAGAGAAAGGCCTGTGTTTTTTTTTAAAAATTCGATAAAATAATTAAAAGCATTTATATCATTTTTTTTAAGTGAATGCATTGCTTTTCAATACATATTAGATATTCTGTTAATTATTTCATCGAATTTTTAAAAAAATACAAGCTTTCATCTTCTCTGTAATTATGCTTGGCAAAAAATAACAAAAAAAAAATCCCCAAAACTGAAAGAGCTACAGACTTACGACATTTTTTCCATAGGTTAACATAGAAAACTGAACCAAGTGGGGGAACGAGTTAATTTCTTCGTAAATACTGGTGCTGGTTTTATCTTTAAAATTTTATATAATATTGATAGTTATTAGCAATACCCTGATGTGTTTCCACTTCTAATTGGATATATTATTAAAAAACAACATTCTTTTAACTTCCTATCTACACATCTTCATATATCACAATAATACAACAAAATTTTAAGGAATGAATGCTTCAAAGGGATATAGATTAATGGTCTTGACCATTTTTGCCATAGCTTGACAATACCAATAACCCCTATACTAAATGTCTACACAAGCTTAGGTCCTATGCTATTTCTCCTAGAAAGTTTTGGCCTGAGTTTGGAAAATTTGTCCAAACAAAATCTGTTTTAACAAGTTTTAAATTAATGTTAACTGAAAATATATGAAAAATTGCTGTTAATATCTGAAATATGAAAAAAAAATTTCACTTCTTCATAATTTATTTTTGCTCTTATTAATTATTCAGTATTCTTCACAGCACAGAATTACCTTTAATATACAGATATAAGGTAATTAATTCAAAAGAATGTATGCGCATGCAAACCCCTGATGTATTGTACATTATTGGCTTACCTTCTATTGTTTTTCTATTTATCTTATTTCAACACGTTAGTGCCAACTATACCATATTTTATGGGGAATTAGGGAATCAACAATCAATCTTTTGTTTTAAAAAAATATGAAATCCAGCATTTTTTATTATTATTATTACTCACATTACTATCCAAACACTATGTTCATCCAATTATGCAATGACAAATGCTGTAAAGGCTGGCCTATTGCAAATGAAAATTATATTTTCAAGGACCCTAAATATTTAATTGTTTATAAAATATTGAAATCTATATATAAATAGCATGTGAATATTGTAATATGTGGTCCTATAATGGACAAAGCAAAGGTCCATACATCTTTGTATTAATGTCCACCAAAATCACATTATAGATTAAATCAAATATACAACAAGAATGTAGTAAAATCATCTTTTCTGAACATTCAAAATGTTATAATTTCTATATTTAACCATTTAACTATTCACAAACTCACTAAATTATCCAAAAAATCTCAGAGGTAATTGATCAAACTATAATATAAAAAAAAAAATAGTATTAACTAAAATTGAAATTACACACCTATGAAATAGATTTAAAACATCATTTAACATCAAATTAATAAAATCATGGATTTTTTCAATCAGAAAACAAGAATTAAATTAAAGTTTATAATACTTTATAAAATCATAATCATAATTAGAATTTTCACACTTATTTACTTATTTTTTTCTTATCAATAAAGCCTATTCCAAACTCACACTTGTGTCATTAGTCTACAGAGATGTGAAAATTATTAAGCTAAACAAAAGTACTTTAATAATTGATATTTATCTACAAATATTTCTTTGTATGAAGTACTTTGTGTGCATCCCTTTACTTTTTATAAGCATTTATACATGATTAGGCATGCTTTCAACAAGATTTTTACATGTGTTGTTGATTTCAGGATCACGGTGCCAAATTTCAATGAGTGACTCAATCAGTTGAACCTTTGTAGTTATGTTCATTTTCTTTAATTTCCTCTTAACAATTGTCCATAAATTCTTGATGGGACCTGGGTTATTTCTGACCATAGAAATGCTTTAGTATTGTTTTCACACAGAAATTGCATGTCAAACTTCAAATTATGGCATGGAGCCCCATTCTGCATGAAAATCGAGTTCCAAGTAAAAAACCAATCTTTAAGATGTGGCAAAAATCCCTTGTTTTGAACTTTTCTGTACTGATGCTGGTTCATAGTCCCTTCTACGGTGTAAAGACACCCTGTGCCTTGTACAGACATAACACTCCACACAATAACTTGAGTTGGATGCTTGACAGTTCGAGCTACACACTTAGGCAAAAATTCTTCATTGTTTCTTCTTACATACTGGCTGTTTTCTTCAGATATACAAAACATCGACTCATCAGAGAAGCATAAACATAGACTCATCAAAGAAGCATACATGAAAGAGTAAATAATAACTTACATAATCTTAAATCATAACTTGTATAATTGACTAGAGAATGAAACATCCTGTGATAAAACTTTTCAGAAGCAAGAAATATCATGTTCATTTTCAACTTTGATTTTCAAATTATTCAAAGTTAAACATTATTATTATTATTATTATTTTTTAATATAATGCCTTACCTTGCTTTAATCATTTTCCAAACTTGTGTTTTATCCAGTGTTAGAAATTACAAATTTGAACTAGGCGTCATTTGACGCCTATAGTTCTGACTCTAGGTGTCAAATAGACAAGGCTAGTTGCCATTTTTACATCTCTAAAAATAACAACTATTTTTTAAATGCCCATTTTCATTAACGATATAAAAAAAAGAATAATTCAGATTTTTGTATTAAAAATTGTTTTAAATTTTCTTAAAATTTAAAATAAACTGAAAAAGAAACCCAAGAGGAAATAAATAGAAAAAATTGCTAATTTGTTTTTACTTGGCAAAAAGGACATAAAAAACAGCAAATTAAAAAAAAAAAAAACCTTCTATTTAACAATTTTCAATTATAGTCATCTTGTACAATCATTGCCCCAATACCCCTTCATTTCATGCTTGAAAATTAATTTTCCTAAGTTAAAATAGCAATTAATATAAAAGTTTTAGTTGATGAAAACAAATTGCAAAAATGGAAAATACATGATAATAAAACAGGATAAACCGATAATCACGAAGTATAAATGCACCTTTTAGTGACATTTCCATATAATCTGTCTCATATTGTACTTACAAATATAAGAATTAAGCACATTTAAAATTAAAATATTATAAGGGAATCATGAGCGAAATTTAGTCACTCTTTGTGGCCAATTTTGTCAAAGTATGGAATTTCATTTTAAACTCTGTTTACTATATTCATCTTAAATGTTTAAAAAAAAAAGGGGGGGGGGGGGGGGGGAATTTGCATATTTGTCCGGAGATCGGCAGTTAATGCAAATATTGGAACTTCACGAAGAAATGCAGAGTTGGCAGCTAGGGTTCAGTATTTGCAAGTCAATAATAAGTTTTTGTTTTATAGTTGCTACTCTTTTTCTTGTCACTTTGACAAAATATAAATCATACCCTTGAAACTTATCTACACACTTTGGGTGAGCTAGACAGCCTGGGTAATAATAAAAAAAAGTAAAGTATGAATCACATTAATTTCAGGTATTGATATAAAAAATGCATAGATGCCAACCTACCAGAAAGAAAGATAGGAACATATTACACGAGGAAAAATCATGCATTAATACTGTTTTACTCCATACTGCTGCAAAATAGCCTTCTATTTCATTAATAATACGTTTGAAAAATAGTTTTCTATATAATATACAAAATAATTACAAATGTTTTAAACAATCCAAACAAATTGTAATAATGGAAAAATACTTTCAAAATAAAACGAAATATAGAGGATCGTGCATGAATGTTGTTTATCGCGATACTGCTACAAAATAGTCTTTCATGTCATTAAAAATACGCTTGAAAAAGTTTTTCTGTATAATATAGTATATACGAAATAATTACAAACATTTTAGATGATGCAAACAGATTGCAGAAGTGGAAAAGTATTTTCACAATAAAATGAAATATAAAGAAGATCGCCGACAAATGTCATTTATCGTGGTACCCGGTACTCGTGCAATATTATATCTCTTCATTTCTTTAATAATACGTCTGAAAAATAGTTTACTTGTATATAACAAGAAATAATCATAAAAATTTTAGTCGATGCAAATGTGTTTCTCCCATATTAATTAGAAACAGACGCAATCACATGGAAAGGATTTTTAGATGAAAAAAGAGGAAACCTCCATCTTAAAATTCATGACTTTGTTTCTCATTCCGTGACCAACTTCCGATTTCATGACTTGTAGATACTCTTATGCAGATTTGCATACAATAAAATATAAATGTTATGGAAAACAAAAATCGGACTAATGTGGATTCAAATTGGATTCCCGGAACAAGTACATGAAAATCTGAACACTTGGCAGCTATAAAAATGTCATTTTCAATGTCTGATAACAAAATATTAGCTAACCAAATTTGTAAGATGCTGGAACGATTTAATCTGGAATGCAGTGTGTTCTATAATAGTAAGCAATTAGAATGTAAAGGCTGCAGGATCACTCCCTTTTCTTCCAAGTGGGATATGTAGATGTACAGGGGATAAAGGGAGGGGAGCAATAGAAACACGTTAAATATCTGGAGTCTTGGACATCGGAATGTCTGAGGATAAAGCAAACAAATAAATTCTTCAGAAGTGCAATTTCAGATCTTGAAGGGTAGAGGTGAGTTGAAGTACAATAAAGATCCCAATGTTTCCTTCCCTGAATAGACAGAGGGCGATTTTACTGTCTGTGTATCACCTGCAGATTTATCACTGCAGGCGTGTATAAAATGCCGCTTTCTTTTTCTACCACTGTCGAGTCTTCTACCAGGGATCATAATTTAGTCAAAGGGAAAGGGAAGACTGATATTTAACAATAGCATTGTTAGGCGTCAAATTTGACGACCAAATTGAAGAATCTAGTCATCAAATTGAAATTTTTAGTCGCAAATTACGACTAACGACCACTAATTTTGAACACTGTTTTCATCTCAATTGCCCAAAATAGTCTCTTTCTTTCCACAGTTGGAATAATTTTTGCCTTCTTATGAGGACGTCATGCAGGAAGCATAACATTTGTGGCAGCAGCCGACTCCGCTCCTACCAAAGACATTGATCGAAGATGCTAGGAATCAGTACCCGAATTATAAGTTCGGAGTGGAAGCTAGCTTTTGCTCTAACCTTATAATGTCGGTCTTGTAAGCACTGGGTCCCGAGTTCGGGCCTGGCTTGGGACTAGCAACATCAATTCCTACAACGATGACCCTGGACGTACATGCACGCAACTTTCTCTTTCCAACGATCTCAACACGAGACAGCAGCACCATGTTGAGCTAGAGACGCCAACCACTCCCTTCCTGATTGACCACAACTGATGTCACGCCTGAGGTAAGACACACCTCCATGCCTGAGGTAAGACACACCTCGGCTATTCAGCCCTCGACTGAGTTTCGGGATGGGGCCATGACAGGGGTTATCTGGGTGGACCCTCTCCTCACCGAAATTCGACCGGGCTTCTCATCAGAGGGTGGAGTGTGTGGCAGCAGCCGACTCTGCTCCTGCCAAAGACATCGATTGAAGATGCTAGGAATCAGTACCCGAATTATAAGTTCGGAGTGGAAGCTAGCTTTTGCTCTAACCTTATAATGTTGGTCTTGTAAGCACTGGGTACCGATTTTGGGCCTGGCTCGGGACTAGCAACATCAATTCCTACACATTGATTAACTTCCCCCACTGGGTTCCGGTCTAAATTGGGTGGCACTTCCCGACCGTCCAAACAGTTACCTTACATCTTTCTGGTAGGTCGGACGGTCTGGGTTTCAACATTGATTAACTTACAATGAATAGAAGAAGACTTAACTTTCACACCATAATGTTCCAAAGATCATCACTTGTAGCTCTCCTATTTTTCTTTGAAAGTTGTGTGAATTTTATTTCTATTCGTAGGATGAATTTTGTCTTACATCCATATTTTCCCACATGATTAACTGTGTGCTTTCTAGTACATTTCAAAGATATGTCAATCCTACTCACCGATTTTAAAGCACAGGGCATCTACATCATAGAAGAGAGTATAAATCAACATCAGTACACAAAAGTCAAAAGTTCTAAAAGAGTGACTTTTATCACAACTTAATGACTGGTTTCATACCGAGGACTCAATTTGCATGCAACATGGGGCTCTGTACCATAAAGCACAGTTCGTTATGTAATTTTTGTATAAAAACAATATTAAAACACTTTCATGGCCAGGCAAGAGTTCATACATGAACCCTATCGAGAATTTATGGGCAATTGATAAAAGGAGACTGAAAAAAAATGAACATAACCACGAAGGTTCAATTGATTGAATCACTCATTAAAATTTGGCACCGCGATTCTGAAATCAACAAAGCATGTAAAAATATTGAAAATATGCCAAATCGTGCAGAAATGTGCATAAAGTGTAAAGGCATGCACACAAGATATGCAATTTATTATTAGTTTGTACAAATAAATATTTGTAGACAAATAAATATGAATTGTTAAAGTATTTTTCATTTAGCTTAATAATTAGTTTAATAATTTATAAATGTGAAACATAATTGCAAAAAACCATACCATCAGAAGTTGAAGCTTTCTGGTGAAGCTGAAGCATAACTGAAAATTCTTCTAATTCACTACGCCTAATTATTCTATCCAAATACCTATTTAAAACAAGATAATAATTATTTGAAACCAGATAAAATTAAAAAAAATTAGCATAGATTTTCAATTATTTTTTTCAAAAATCACTCATCGTCAAGCTTCTCAAATATGGATTTTTGTAGGGGCTTAAGGTAAAGATTTTCACCACTTTGCAACTCTTAATTTTTGCAGGAGAGATACAACTTTTTCTCAAAGCAGTCAAATTTATATCCAACTGGAACAAAATCCTTCCCACCTTTTGTTTCAATTCAAATCTTTAGTTTTATCACATGTGTAGTCACACACAAGGACTTTACATGCATATGCACAGAGATCCACTGCTCCCCATAGCAATGCCCAGTTTGTGATGTCAACTAATTGAAGAAAGAAGTCCTTTATGAACAAAATCAAAATGCTCAATTTTTATGCTTTTTGAAAATTAAAGGAAAACAAGAGAATAGAGTTTTTAAAAATTCATTAGAATGCAAAGATATATACCCAGATTTTTGCCGAACTATAGAATTGTGCTAATATTCCATATTCAAATGTAGGGAAATAAGAATCAAATTACCTAAAACAGGTATGTTTTGGTGTATTTAAAAATAAATATGAAGGTATTGTCCTACAAATTTAGTTCAAAGATAGTTAGAAAGAATGTTCTTCACACACACACACACACACAACCTTTCCAATGTTGTCCAGAAGGAAACTCTGTGATAATATTTTTGATTGCTAAGGAACCAGTTTGTGTGAAAATTATTCAAAATCATGCTTCAACATAAAAAACTAAAAAACTAATTCAAATTTTAAAAAATCTTGCCATGGTCTGTCGTGCTGGGAATTTAGCTAATGCAGTACCAAATTTCACGGCTGTCCAAAGCTTAAATTTTCTGTTACAGGCACTGATATATAGAAAGATAAACTTATTTTGTTATGTAAGATGCATTCATTTTAACATATGATGAAACAAAATGCATATCAAAGCAAAGAAGTATATAAAAAAAAATCAATTAGAAGAAGTCAATTCCAGAAATGATTGAACTTGTTTGAAAAAAAAAAAATCATGTAGTAAGGCATAATTTCTTTTTACAACATCCTTTTGATAGATTAGAAATAATCCCTAACCACTAGCTCGTTGAGTTTTTAGGATTTCTTTTCACTGTATTTTACCAAGTGATTCTGAAAAGAAGGCTTATGCTTTTTTTAAAAATCGGTAAAGCAGTTAGAAGTATTTTTTAATATGTATCGAAATATAATGCATTCATTTCGCAAAATTATTAAAAATACAACCAAACCTCAATATTTCAAATCTCTATCTTGAATCCCTTGATATCTCGAAAAACATTTATTCCCTACCTTTTCATCATTAAATCAATGTATTTTCTACAGACTCTTGGAGAAATATTACAATAAAAAATTATCATCAAAGCAGAATTTGGAGAAAAGAGCAAAAATGAGGAACAGAAGCATGGCGCCTATTTAAATATACTCAAAATTCAAGATGAATGTAGCTTAACTTTGGAATAGTGGATAATCTTAAAAAAGAAACAAAATCTTAACATTTCATTTAAAGATTTTTAAAAGTAGACACTTGAAACTTATGGCACTTTAACAGATGCAGAGATTGTTGTTGTGTATGTAAGAACAGCATCAGATGAAGAAAATAATGAAGTGAAACTGCAGAGTATCAACAAGTGATTATGAAGGAAGCTGAAAAAGCTGTTAATGCATTGCATACATTCCAGAAATCCTCGGAAAATATATGTCCCGAACCTCAATTTGGCTGTCCTAAGCCCCGTTCACATACACATTTTAAAGACGGTATTATGGCTGCAATTCGCCTGTGCCACCGTTCCCATGTCCAAGCGGGCAAAATACCGGTTTGAAAGAGGGTTGAAAGAAGGCAGAATTTTGTTCCTTCTTATTTGAGGGAACGAAGGGGGTAGATTGGGGATTTTTACCCACAATTCCTTGCGCACAGCTGTGATTTCTTAAAAAATATGACGGATACTGAGATACCTCGTGGACCTTGTATACAAATTCTACCTGAAGATTATACAATAATGATGAATTTATAGCATTTTATATAGATTATTTTGCATTCATTACACAGACTTATTTACGGATTAAACAGATTGCTCCTTATTATACATCAGAATTTAATGAACGGAGAATCCTACTGAAAAATATTGATGTGGATATGTACATTTTGTTTATTTGAGATAACTGTTATCTCATGAATTAGAAATATTTATTCCTCGATTTCAGGATAATTTTTATAGAAATATTTGTTTCTTAATTACAAAACGTATACAATTAAGTGTTAGTTAAAAGTCGTAAGCCAGCTGATTTTCCTTTGAAGCAGCAACTTTTGTTCTGTTTCTTGGGCAAATTTTCTGGATTTATCTAAGCAGTTTTTGTTGGAAACTTGGTTTTCTTTACGCCGCGATTCTCGTTTCGCAAAAGCGTGACGTCTTTATCCTAAATCATTTTTCCGTTCTTGTGAACGAATCGCAATGTGAACAAACTGGGCTTATCATGCAAATCACCTTCTCGCCGCTCACGCATCCTGCTTTGCATATAAAGAGGGCGTTGCCGGCAACGATTGTGTTGTGGAACGCACCCATCGTCGGATATAAATGCTGGACACATTTTTGGTTTAAGCAGATCGACATTCAGACCTTGTAAAGGTTGTTGCCTAATTTAGAGTCCAGTTCGAAGATATCGAATGTTTCGATAATGTTTATCGTAGACGCGGATGTTTGATCCAAGTAATGGTGGATCTTATGTTTTTATGGTTCTCAGTCAACGAGACCATGTTGTTCCATGTTGTGGACTCAGTGCAATGTTAATCCGTGAAGTTTAAAGTTTTAGCCGTAGCGTGTGACCAGCTATTGGTGGCATCGGGAAATGCACAAAGTTAACACAAGTCTAAAAAGCTTTTGTTCTACTTACCTGCGTATTTCAAAGGATTGCTTAAACCTAGAATGTGTCTGAGCTTGGAACTATACTGAAATCTTACGCTTGAGCTTGAGAGCTCATATGCTTGTAAATAGTATGCTTGCTTGGTGTTACAATTACTGAAGTATCATGTAAGCAAACGCAATGGATTCACTTCATAATAACAAGTGATTTGACTTAAATTGGAACTGCTTTTTTTCTACACCTCTACAATTAGTTTGTATTAGTTTACAATTGCCTTTGACATTATTACTACTGCTACTCTGCTTAAATACCTTCATGGTTACATTAAAATTTTCATGGCCAATGATTATTTTCATGATTATTGACATAAAAATTTAACATTGGTATCATGAAACTTTTTATCTTGAATTTTTCTATTCCTGTCAAATTTGAGATATCGAGATTTGACTGTACTTCTAATTACCTTAGCAATTTTTTTTATTAAAAAAATGATTTTGCTCTTACAAGAAATTTTTTATCAAACACAGTTTCAAAACATTTAGCACTTTGACTAAATTTTGTTATAAGAAGTTATTCCAGTGTTTCATTGGACATTGATGACCTGATATCAGTCCTTATTTTCCTGATATGGCTAAAAATTCCTTTCATATTCTGCATTACTGGGGAGAATAATGAGGACAGATAACATAAATTGTGAAAGTTTTTCAAATTTTAGCTGACCCTGTTCATTTTTTATCTGGGCCACTTTAACCAGCTGCACATCACAGTGTTCTTCTTTCACTATATCTTGAGGAATTTTATAAATTTGAAATTCACTGAATTGTGTTTATAAATTGTCCAATGCATCATCTACTTTTCATTGTCATCAAAGTACAGAAAAACTGGGAACTTTTCAACAAAAAATTTTAGGCTGGAGAAAGAAGAGTTTCCAATTTTTGAAATTTGTGCTATTTCTGCATGCAGGAACACTTTAGAATTATATGGTTGTTCTTAAACTGCTTTGTTCTTCAACTACCATTTCTTGAAGAATTACAGCTGTTTTGGTTCGAGCACAGTTATAATTTTTTATAAATATATAAATTAAAATACAAATGCATCAAATTCTAATTTATGCTTTTGAAATAGTTGTATTTCTTAAGTACCTAAATTATTATTTTAATATTGTTATTCAGAAAATAAATCGTCATTTTATTAATAATAAGTTTGAAAAATAGTTTTTCTGCTGAGATACAAGGTACATAATATTCTAATATAAACAAATTAGAATGTATCTCGTTGAAGTTAATAAGCTGCGAGAGCAAATTAAAAATTTGAGTTGAACGACTTCGCTGGTATATTCATGACGGTGATTAGGCCCATTAGTTGTAGATTGATCATGAAAAATTTAAAGTAACCATGAAGGTAGTTAAGCAGAGTAGCAGTAGTAATAACGTCAATGGCAATTGTAAACTAATACAAACTAATTGTAGAGGTGTAGAAAAAAGCAGTTCCAATTTAATTCAAATCACTTTTTATTAAGAAGCGAATCCATTGCCATTGCTTACATGATATTTCTGGCATTGTAACACAAAGCAAGCATACTATGTACAAATATTTGAGCTCTCAGGCTCAAGCGTAAGATTTCAGTATAGTTCCAAGTTCAGACACATTCCAGGTTTAAGCAATCCTTGAAATACACGGGTAAGTAGAACAAAAGCTTTTAAGACTTACATAAGCTTCGTGCATTTCTCGATGCCACCAATAGCTGGTCACACGCTATGGCTAAAACTTTAAACTTCACAGATTAACATTGCACAAAGTCCAGAACACAGAACAACATGGTCTCCTTGACTGAGAACCTTAAAAACATAAGATCCACCATTACTTGGATCAAACATCCGCGTTTACGATAAACATTATCGAAACATTCGACATCTTCGAACTAGACTCTAAATTAGGCAACAACCTTTATAAGGTCTGAATGTCGATCTGTCTGAAAGTCGATCTCACTTAAACCAAAAATGTGTCCAGCATTTATATCCGACGATGGGTGCGTTCCGAAACACAATCGTTGCCGGCAACGCCCTCTGGATATGCAAAGCAGGATGCGTGAGAGGCGAGAAGGTGATTTGCATGATAAGCCCAGTTTGTTCACATCGTGATTCGTTCACGAGAACGGAAAAATCATTTAGGGGAATGACGTCACGCTCTTGCGAAACGAAAATCGCGATGTAAACAAAACCAAGTTTCCAACAATCGGCTCCCTCATGCAAAACACCAACTCTCGGCGCCCATGCTATCATCCCAAAAAAAGGATACTCTAAGAATCAAGACCAAAATGTCAAGGTCCTCAGTATCCTAAAAACATAATGTATGCATACATAAATTTAATACATTATAAAATTTTATAACACTTATAACATTCTAGAAAGTAATCAGCCTTTTTCTATTTCTCAAAATGGCAACAACTAAACAAGTACACTTCTCTATTATGCAGATCATAAGCATTCTTTGAAGTACATGATTAAAGACAACATAGTAAAAGAAACTGAGTATCAGCATACTATTGTCCTAAAGTACTATCTCATACTAAAAACTATTTCTTTACTACATTGAAAATTTATAGAAACATTAAGTTTAAAATTTAAAAATATAAAGATATCAAAATTTAAGCTCTAGAAAATTCCACACCCAAAAGTCTTCCTAATTCTTTGATATCAAATTCTTTACTCAAAAGTGAAACAGTATGGTCTATATCTTTTTGTTGTTCAGAAAACAAAATTATGTAGTCTATGTAAACCAGCATTAATAACTTATTCTGGTATATATAAGCACAGTTGCACCATTTAAATTTAAAAAAGTTTAATTTTTTCAAAGTGGTGTCAAGCTCTGTATACCACTCCCTTCCACTTTGATGAAGGCCATATATTGCCTCTTAAGCAAACATACATATTGAGGCTAGTTAGTATCGACATATCCATGTGGCTGTTTCATAAAAATTTTATCATTAAGTTTTGCATAAAGATATGCGGACTTTATGTCCAGTTGAAAATGTTTCCATTTAAGCATGCAAACGAATATGGAGAAGAAGGCTCTGATCAAACTAAAATTAATCACAGGGCTAAACACTTCATCATATGAGTCCCCTTTTACCTGGGTATATCCTTGAGCTACTAGGCGAGCTTTGAATCTTTTGACATTCCCCCTTTCATCCTTCTTAATGGTATAAACCCATCTACTTCCGATTATTTTTTGTTGTGAGATAGGTGCAGGCACTAAGTCCCAGACACCCCTCTTCTGCATTGTAGCTATTTCATCATTCATGGCCTCGTGCCATTTATCGGACTGGGGAGATTCAATTGCCGATCTATAGCTTTTGGGTATAAAGATCTCAACATTGCTTGCTTCAGGTTTTCTTTTGATATCACTTACCCCTTTTTTCTCTCTAAAATTAAACATTTGCTGATCATAATGAATATTGGATTTCTCACAAAAATTTTTGACATCATTAGGAGATATCAGCCTTTTACTGTCACCTTTTACCGAGTAGTAAACGTCCGTCCTACTCCTATCAGGCCTAGGTACTGCTTTCCGTATCCAGCTAATACCTGATCAGGGTGTCAGATCAGAATCAGCAGGAGAGTCCTCTTCCTCACTAGACTTGCTAGTGTCATGGCTCTCACCTGCATCTTCCTCTGACACCCCCCTCCCAAACATTGATTCCAAGTCAATCGACTGAGTAACTTTTGATTTCCTCAAGGTGATCACTTTAGGGTAATTAGGGCCCAGGACGCCTTCCGCTGCCTCTTCTTCTTCAAATCTTACGTTACTAGTTTCTTCAACTTTCTTATTCTTCGCTATATATATCCTATAGCCTTTGGTGCTTTCGGCATAACCGACCATGATTCCTACTTGGACTCTCATGTCCAACTTGTTTCTAAGTTGTTTTGCCATGCCAACATAGGCTTTGCACCCAAAAACTTGGAGGTGAGCTATGGCTGGCTTCCTACCATAATATAACTCATGTGGAGTTTTGGTTTTAAAATTGTGACATATCCTGTTTTTTGTATGTGCAAAACACAAAATCGCCTCTGCCCACATCCTGTCACCAACCTGACTTTGATCAAGCATAGCTTTTACACAATCTAGTGCTGAGGGGCGCGGTAGCCCATTGGTTAGCGCGCTGGAGTTGCACTCGGTAGGCCCGGGTTCGATTCCAGCCACTGCCAAAACTGCCGCCGTGTTCATGCGGAGTACGATCACGTTAAACATGTGGGTCCGAAAGTCCTTCCGAGAGGTTGGTGGTAGGGGAAGGAGGGTACGGTCCCTGTGGATGCCTCCCCCACTGGGTTCCGGTCTAAATTGGGTGGCACTTCCCGACCGTCCAAACAGTTACCTTACACCTTTCTGGTAGGTCGGACGGTCTGGGTTTCAACAACAACAACAATCTAGTGCTGTTAGATT
Source organism: Amaurobius ferox (assembly GCA_951213105.1). Taxonomy (NCBI): domain Eukaryota; kingdom Metazoa; phylum Arthropoda; class Arachnida; order Araneae; family Amaurobiidae; genus Amaurobius; species Amaurobius ferox. The sequence goes on along the minus strand of OX578149.1, from coordinate 72,941,564 downwards.
AAATCTCTCAGAAACCCCGTTCTGTTCGGGTGTATATACATTTGACCTTTCTGCTTTAATTCCCAATTTTTTAAAGTATGCTTTGAATTGGTTGAGACAGAACTCCATACCATTGTCCATACGGATACACAAAATCTTTTTGCCTAGCTGCCTCTCATCCTTAACTTGGAATTCCTTAAAGATTTTAAACACCTCTGATTTTTGTTTCATGATATTCATCTTCCAGCTAAAGTTGTCAGTTATCGTCAAAAAGTATTTGTTTCCTCCCATTGAAGCTGTAGGTAAGGGACCACACACATCCATATGGAGTAATTGTAAAGGTTTAGTGGACCTTATCCTACCAATTGGCTTAAAAGAAATTCTCTTAGACTTTGCTAATTTACAATGTGTACAATTAATTTTTGCATATTTTAGTCTAGGGAGTCCATTAGCCGCGGAAACTTTACTAGTCTGATATATATAATCAAGTTAATGTGGCAATATCTCCTATGCCAGAGTTCAGTTTTATTTAAAACTTCTGAAACCGAACAACTTGGTTTATCATTAACTTTCCCCTTTGACCTCGACTTCACATCAGAGTTATCTTTACTTTTATTTACACTAAGCAAATTCTTCATTTGGTTAATACTGTTTTTCTTATTTAGGGGATTTTTATCTTTCTTAGATTCTTTATCCCTATCCTGATCCTTTTCTTTAGTTTTATGGTCTTCGACATTGTTATTTACAGTCTGAGTTTCGTACTGAGGTTTTAAAAAATATAAGCCTTCTTTTCTTTTAGCATAAGAGTATTTTTCCCCCTTTGGAGTGTTAAACCACAATACCCCATTAGCCCCTTTAAATGTATACCCCTGTTCCTCAAGAACAGATGCAGCTAATAAGTTTCGCCTTAACTTAGGTGAAAACATAACATCAGAAAGTACAATATCACTTTTTACGTTCTTAAACTGAACAAACATTTTGACCGTACCGATAGCCTCAACTGGGCTCTCAATATCACCCACTGTTAGCGACATATATGCACCTTCGCTTTCTTTAAATTTTGAGAACATTTTAATGTAATTGCAAAAGTGCCGCATAGCAGCGGTGTCAATTACCCAGCTGAGTCTATCGCTAGGATCCTGCACAGTATTTGCTTCAATTTTAGCAGAAGAATAGAATTCAATTATATTATTTGAGCTAGTCTTAATCTTAGGGCAGTTTCTTTTTAAGTGACCTACTTTTTTACAAAAATAACACGGTCCTATGACCTTCTTAACTGGTTTTCCAGTTTTAAACACACTGTTATTTTTACTATTTACATTTGCATTACACTGAGATAAAAATACAGATGAATCTTGACTTACATGATTTCTGTCACTACAGAGTTGTTGAATACGGGCTTCTTCATCCGATAGCTCGCGCTGGATCTTTTCCAAAACAAAGTCTTTGTCATCCCAACGGTAAATTTGTTGAACTATACTCTGGAAGTCATCCGAGAGGTATCTGATGGCTTGGAATGCCACACAGACACTTTCCACAGGGTGCTTGACATCCTTCAATTTGGCAACCGCTCTTTTCAAACGTGTGCAGAAAATGTCCACCGGTTCATCTGGTTTCAGACGCAGGCTAAAGAACTCATCTAACTAGCGCACTAAGTTGGCACGTGTCGGCACTTCAAAATGTGCTTTTTACTTGTCCCACGCATCTGCAGGATCGTCGTTAATGTCTATTAGCTCTTGGTAGTCAGATGATACGTTCTGGAACAGGATTGCTAACGTGCGGTTCCTTCTGCGCATGCACTCTTCATAGTCACGCCGTGACGTCTTATCATCCACTGGTATTGCTGTTCAGTCCACGAATCCGAAACAGCCCTCTCCTTTCAGGGCGAATGAAATCTCATTTCTCCATGTGATGTAATTGTCTCTTGTCAATGCACTAATTTTATTTGCCTCCATGGCAAGATGGTCTTTTAGAACTGAACTGATTGACTTGTTTATGCTTTCATCGACTTGCAAATGGCACCGCCCGGGGTCCCCGTCGACAGAATTCTTAGCTTCTTTATTGAACATAAGCACTTCTTACATAAATTAGACCTTTAACGTTGTTATGGGGGAGCTAGGGTCCATAACCTGCTGGGATACAAGGTACATAATATTCTAATATAAACAAATTAGAATGTATCTCGTTGAAGTTAATGAGCTGCGAAAGCAAATTAAAAATTTGAGTTGAACGACTTCGCTGGTATATTCATGACGGTGATTAGGCCCATTAGTTGTAGATTGGTCATGAAAAATTTAAAATAACCATGAAGGTATTTAAGCAGAGTAGCTAGCAGTAGTAACAACGTCAATGGCAATTGTAAACTAATACAAACTAATTGTAGAGGTGTAGAAAAAAGCAGTTCCAATTTAATTCAAATCACTTTTTATTAAGCAGTGAATCCATTGCCTTTGCTTACATGATATTTCTGGCATTGTAACACAAAGCAAGCATACTATGTACAAATATTTGAGCTCTGAAGCTCAAGCGTAAGATTTCAGTATAGTTCCGAGCTCAGACACATTCCAGGTTTAAGCAATCCTTGAAATACACGGGTCAGTAGAACAAAAGCTTTTTAGACTTACATAAGCTTCATGCATTTCCCGATGCCACCAATAGCTGGTTAGACACTACGGCTAAAACTTTAAACTTCACGGATTAACATTGCACAGAGTCCACAACACAGAACAACATGGTCTCCTTGACTGTGAACCATAAAAATATAAGATCCACCATTACTTGGATCAAACATCCGCGTCTACGATAAACATTATCGAAACATTTGACATCTTGGAACTAGACTCTAAATTAGGCAACAACCTTTACAAGGTCTGAATGTCGATCTGTCTGAAAGTCGATCTCACTTAAACCAAAAATGTGTCCAGCATTTATATCCCACGATGGGTGCGTTCCGGAATACAATCGTTGCCGGCAACGTCCTCTGGATATGCAAAGCAGGATGCGTGAGCGGCGAGAAGGTGATTTGCATGATAAGCCCAGTTTGTTCACATCACAATTCGTTCACGAGAACGGAAAAATCATTTAGGATAATGACGTCACGCTCTCGTGAAACGAGAATCGCGATGCAAACAAAACCAAGTTTCCAACATTTTCTGTATAAAACATGAAATAATTACAAAAAATTTAGACGATGCAGACGGATTGCAAAAGTGGAAATTATTTTCGCAATTAAACGAAATATAAGGAGGATCGCACTCAAATGCCATTTTTCGCAAAACAGCTGCAAAAAAGCTTTTCATTTCATTAATAATAAGTTTGAAAAATAGTTTTGTATATAAAACAAAATGATTTAATAAAATTTAAGTCACTGCAAATGAGTTTCTCCCACATTAATTAGATAATCATTGGTCTCTCTCTCTATACTGATGACGTGGGAATAATTACTGTTTGCGAGCACCGATTATGCGATAGCTGGGAAACAGATTTTTAGATGAAAGAACGGGAAAACTTCAATCTTGAAATTTGTGACTTTGTTTCTCATTCTGTGATATTTTAGGAACATTCGTGATCTATTTCTGATTTTTTAACTTTTGTGACTTGTACAAATACAAAAATACAAACATAACTCACGATCTATTCCTACATTGCAGTAGCAGAAAATTGGCACGGGGGAAAACAATTGAAAATCACTACTTGCATTCGCGTTATTTCTACCTAGAAAGGGGGAAAATAAAGACAGCTGAGTGAAAACCGGGAGATTGAGAGAGTTACACGGGAGACCGGGAGATATAGAGAAAAACTGGAAGAGTTGGCAGTTATGCAACTGCTATTCTCCATGTAAATGGAATACATCTGCAAATTGCCAGAAAGGAAGAAGAGAATTTGTTTATCATTTTCCAAGGCTAAACTCGATCCACTGGGAACCCTGCTGTCTCGATCTCAGGGTTGCCGGAGAAATCAAGTTCAGCCAAGCATTTTCAGAGAAAGAGGGGACATTTTTAGAAATTTTTGTAGTGGAATCGGGGAAAAGTAGGGACTTTTAGCTTGTGAACGAAAAATCGGAAGAAATTGGTTTTCAATTGGAAGATCGGAATGATACCCGAAAATCAGAAACTTTCCAGGTAAATCGGAAGCATTGGCAGTTATGCATTTGCATGAACGATTTTATATTTTTAATGGCTGAAAATAATTCAGATTTTCCTAAAAAAAAAAATATGTTAAATTTCTTTTATAAAGAATTTGCAGAAATATACATACATTTTTTCTAAAATCCCATATGTTGGTAATTGTTGACATCGTTCATCCTTAAATAGAGTAGCTAGCATCCTAGACCTCTGTTGCCCTAAAAAAACATATTATACAGTTCAACATCACAAGAACACGAAAGAAACGGGCATTCCCCAATCCCCAAAATAAGGAAGACACTCCCATTGCAAATACCAGTATCCATGGACCAGTTTCGTGCTTATTATGTGCTCACAGACATGGAATAACTGTGAACTGAACAGCAATGACGACAAGAAAACTTACCATTTGCCACAACATTGTGAACTTCTATGGGAACTAATGATTTCAGTCCTTCCACGTAACTGGCATAAAAATTTTTCACAATTTAGCTTAGGCTACACAGAGCTGCTATTATCTGCAATGGGAGTGTCTTTCATATTATACAGTTGCTACTGCTTATAGTGTACTAGCAAAAATGATTCACTATGTCTACTATTATTCTACTATGTCTACTATGTCTACTATTGCTACTTTGTATCTGCTCTAAGAATTAGGAGTCTGTTTAGTAGCAATCTGAGGCAATTTTCACTCTTTACAAAATGAAACCCCCACACAAAATTTGAAATTTCTAAATTGGACATTTCATTAAAACCAAAACATTTTTAAACTTTTAAATTATTCACATAAGTTTTAACAATTATTTACATTAAATTATTGACAAAAATATAAACACTAAAATGTTTGATACATAAAAACATGCTATATGAGAAGCAAAACTAAAACTCATTAAAAACTTTTCACCAATCTTGATTTTAAATTCAATTTTTTCCACCCAAACAATGGCAAAAAATCATGAAGAGTTGTGATCTCTAGTAAAATAAGTTGTAAAACATAAAAAAAAAACCTTCTGTAAAACAGAAATAAAAAGTACATGAAAAAAACTAACTAATATTATTTCTATTAAAATATTTTTAATCTGTCATATACATTAACAGATAGAAACTTTAGGAACAATTATTAGAAAATCAATCAGCCCTCTAAAATCAGGTACTATTCAAAGACTTTCAAGTGAAAACAAAACTATCTACTTAAACTAAGAGGACAAAGTTAATTCTTGCTTTTTTATGTTACTGATAAAGAAACACTATTTTCGTTGGGGTTCTTATGCTCACGAGATTTCTCAGTGTTTAGAGCTCTGTTTCAAAACAAACAGCTACAATTACAATTTATTTTATTTATCCTTTCAATCACATTTAAAATTTGAGAATGGCAGAAAAATTATTTATGGTTTACACATAAAAATTTACAGAACATCCATAGTGAGAGAGGAAAAAATAAATGTTCTTGTAGGACAATTGAAAATAAATTTGCCATAAAATTAAAAATAGCAAAAGCATTTATGCTTATATTAATTCTCTTTTCTTTATTTTTTTATTTTTTTCAATTCATAAAACTTTGCTTTCACAAGGTCACGACTATATTATTGAATGAAACATTTAAAAAACTAAATCCCCTCCACTTGAACAGGGTGTCTACAGAGTTTCTAAAAGTCAATTTCATGACTTTTTCTTGACTTTTTGGGGACTTACCAAAATAAATTCCTGACTTTACTTAATTATGTCAGTCAATTATATGTAATTATACTTCAAAATATCTTTTGAAAAACACTATTCTTTTACTTATATATTGCTCATAGTCTAGTCTGGAAAATTAATTAAAATACTACCGAAGTATCAAATTTTAGGTTTAATCAATAAACAGTTTTCAAAATGAAGACAAAGCATAAGTCGGATCACAAGAAACTTAAATTGCACTTATTATAGATTCTATTTAGGAAAAAACGAAAACAAATAAAAATTTCAGTTCAATAACTTATATTGAAATTATTTTGCTGGCCTAAACAAATTATTGATATGTAAATGGCATTTTAAGTGAAAAATTAAAGATGTAATATAAAATTATAATATCTTAAAAATGGTAACCTCTGATATTAAAATATATAGAACAATTAATACTTTGTATAAAACACCATAACTCCCAAAACTCTCCTGTATTTATTTTCTTAATAAAAAGTGAACTGGATTTTTTGCTAATGACACAGTTCTCGGGAATTTATAAGTAAAAAAACACAATGTGCAAAGGATAAGAAAAACTTGAGCAACATATTCAAGCACAAATAAAATAATAATGCAGCAAACAACTGTTTCAAGGATATGCTGGTTACCTCATCACCAGTGCTAAAGAATCAACAAACCCGATGTAAAGAAAAATGAAATGGGCACCTGAAACCAAGGAAATCAATAAGTAAAAAACAATTGCAAAAGGTAAGTAAATTAGTTTTCCTAGTGCTGACGAAGGAGCTCTAGCATATCAACAGTGGTATGCTGCATTATTATTTTATTCGCGCTTAAATACATTGCTCAAATTTTCCACTGATCATTCTTTCATCCCATCAGCAGGCTGTACATTTTTATTTCCTATATTATTTACAGTTGGATCAACAGCTTGTCCTTTTCCTTCCTTTGCAGAACATTTTCTATCTTGCTTTTCAGAAGTTTTAAAAGCAATAGTCATTTGAATTCTATTTAATAATGCATTTGCTAGAGTTGAATGTTTTTTTCCGTTTAGCATGTGTTTTAATGCAGCCAATACCACTATGACTTGTGTCAAATTTAGAGTTGCTTATCTTGCAATATGCTTTATATATATCATTAATCACTAGAAATAACCATTTAAATAGGATTTTATCTTCAGAGCACAGCCATAAATCATTAAATTTGCATTTCTCAGGCATTATGAGATTATGCCTGAAAATACATAAACTACACAAATACAGAATAAAATATCAAACACTTTCAAGAATAGCTTCTGTGAATTTAAAATGTAACTGCTTGTAGAATTTTGCCTCAAAAGAATTCAATAGAAATCATACATACAGTATTTATATATATATATATATATATATATATATATAATAAAAAAATTTGAAAATCTAATGATACAATATATACAGTACAACCTCGAAAATCTGGACGTTTTCCAAATTTTAGGTTTTTTCTTTCCCGGACTGACGAAGTCACGGAATTAAAACAACAGGGTAAGATTATTTATATGGAATTATATTTTATAAACAAATACCGTATTTTCCGGTCGATTTTCTGAACCCCGAAATGAAACAAAAAATTAGATGGACGGCCGTAGATCGGGCTCGTGGTTGGAGCATGAATTACGCTGTTAGAGTTAATCCCTCATCCCCCCTATTCAAGTCACAACTCCCGATAAATTATTTCACGTAAAATATACATCGTTATTTAAATACTGAATTCTTATTATCAAAATTTCCTTTTCTCATATTGGAAAAGATATTTTTCTGAAACAATGTAATTTTTAATATTAAACACTTTAAAACGTTATCGCAACATTTTATGACAGATTGTTCAATTAAATCTAAAAATCCCGAGAATTCATATTAACACTCAAGGAAATTTATTTTGTTCACTTCGTAGTACGAATCCCATTCTTCAATGTATTCTGTTTTGTCTCCAGAATCTCCCCCACCCCCCCATCCCGATATCTGACGAGTTTTTTGTTCTATTCGAACGTGTCAGCTTGAAATCGACTGCATATTTTGCCTTTTTTGTTCAGAAAGCCATATTTACATACTATAAATAGCAAATAAATAACTAAATAATATATCGTACCGCAAAGAACCGAGCAACAAGGTCATTAACACACGGACCTCTCAAAGGATCGGCTGCGTTTACGATTACAAACTAAGCAAATTCCTTTCTTCGCTTTCCCTGCCCCACCACGTCCCGGTGCAGCTGCAGCCTAGTAATGACTCATCGTAATTTAGAAAAATCATTGGAGGAGAGAGATTTTTTCTTTTTTGGAAAAGATATTTATTTTATCTACTGCGATATTTTTTACATATTTGGCTATTACTAATAAAGTTTTTACTTTTTTCAGAGTCATCAGCCTTTTTAAACACAACATTATATCTAGAAAATAAATAAAACTTTTAAGTTCTCATTTTTTGTTCTTCGTTTGTTAATAGCGAAAACGGTTTAAACACATTTACACCTTTAAATATATCGCCAAAAGTGCTAATCCTCGATCTTTATTAAATCTCGACAAAGCCGAAAGTTCTGCACTGTGATGACGATGCGCCAATCGTAAATAAATTGAGTGATGGTGAAATTCGCGATATGATATTAAATAAAAAAAAGATCAATGTGACGATAAACGTGGAGAAGAAAAAATACCTGTTGATAATCTTATGCAAACAATCAATCATGCAATTAAAGGTCTTAAACAAAGAAGCTTTATAACCGAGCAGAAATAATGTCCATCTACATGATAAAGAAAACTGCTTTCTCATAAACCAAAATTAATGAAATAACAAATGTTAATTCAAATATTTAAACGAAATGATAAAATGTAATTTTATCATTTCGTTTCGTTTGCACATTCTAAATTATTAATGTGTATATTTTTTCTTAGAACTTTCTTTTGCCCTATTTTTTAGATTAAATAATATGTTTTAATTGATTAACTTAACTTTTGTCACTATTTTTACTAAAAATAGTGCTTTATAGTGTATTTAATTCATATTAAATCTGAATTTTATTCAAATTCTATAATACGGAAAAATCAAAAATCTGGAATCGACAAAGTCCGGGTTTTAAATGTTGTACTGTATATATATATATATATATATATAGTTTGAAAATCCAATGATAGAATAGAGAGAAGCTGCAACTCAAAAATCCTAACTTTGGAACAGGCATAACTCAAGTGGCAAGTGGAGGCTTGCTGGACCTATATGTTTGTTTGGAGGATAGAAAAGACATGGGCGGACCTGATTACGATAAAGCAAATGTATTCACCGAAGAATTTTGCAAGCACCGCACCCGAATACATTCGAAACCAGTGTTTCTTTCAGGCATACCTCCTGGGAGCGAATCCATGGTAGAGAGCAAATAATGGAAAAGTTGTCATCTTGACGAAATGGGAATGATGTTTAATCATCTCCCACGATGACTCATGGCTCGATAAATCACGGCTGGCAGCTGCCGTGACATTTTTTGCATTATGGAAAGAAAAGCCACAGAAACTTTACATACGTAGGAAAATTCACGGAATTTTTGAGGCGCGACCAGATTTTTCATGACTCGATTTCATAATTCATGACCTTTTTGGGACTTTCGTGACCCATTTTCCGTTTTCGCTATATTTTCGGGACTTTCGTGACCTGTAGACACCCTGTTAACAGATAATGAATTCTCTGATTGCTAATTAGAGTCAAATAATGCAAATTAACACATAATGAGATTAAAATATGTTAAAACATAACAAAGACCATAAAAAAATTTTTAAGCAATAGTTAATTGTATAAATGAGAAATACCTGCAGATGCTAAAATTGTACATATTAGAGCATTTTTTAAAGCATTCATTCGTTCATCTTCATGAATGATAGTTCGGTAGGATAATTCATTATATCGCTGAGCAGCTTCAATGAACTTTCTTCGATAATCCAGAACTCTTGCATAACAAACCTAGAATTAATGTAAAATATATTATATCACTGCCTTATAATAATATATTAAAAACATTAATTATCATCAAACAAATTATTATATACAAAAAATAAATGTATGTCAACCCCCTACTTAAAAATGGGAATCTTCCAAAATTTAGTAAACCTAATTCAAAACTCTTGTATTTGAACAAATTAGCATACTGTGCACTCCATTAGAAATCTTTGCTTCAAAAGGTTGCAAACTGCAAATAGATATTTTTCAAAGTAAATTCACAAACATATTCTCTTATTTGTTTCAAAAGCTAAGAATTTTATTAAAGGTATGCTTTTGAAGTTGAACTTTGTGAAAGCATAATCTTAACATTTGTAATTTTGTGGAAGGTTCAGGAATAAATTGGATTTCATATAGAGTTCTGTTATGGTAACATTTTATTTCCATTACATATGCTATTCAAACTTTTAATACAAAATTTTTTAAACTCTACCTAGAAGCAAAAATGGGCCATATAAAATGCAGAGTGGATTCCACTGTTTTCAATTATGTCACAGCAATTAAATATACAATTAGTTTCATTTTTAAGTATGATTAAAAATTCATAAAATAATCCAAAATTGAATTTACTTTTGTTTTTACAGTGAGTCCACATAACAAGCTCTAGTACAGCCAAATAGCTATTATGAATTTAAATTAAATTACACAAACTGTTGCAAAAATAACTATAAACATAAAGTAAAATCTCAGAACAATCGCAACATCAACTGGTTTCGAAGAGGCAAAAACAGTCTTTTCATTTCTTTTTTTCTTTTTTTTTTTTCAGGTAACAGACCATACCAACAATAGCAAAATGCCTTCTTGCCTGTGCTGATTTAGTTGCTCTGTCTTTTTATCATGAAGTCTGTTTCTTACCTCTGGAAGCGATTAATACAATTACTAATATATTTTCTGCTGTGTTTTTAATAAATTATCACTTTTTAGAAACAAGGTTTTTCTATCCTCTTGAATCAGCAATATCATGGCAATTTCAAATACATTAGATATTGTACAGGCAATAAAATGTCCAGATATTGTTTATCATTTTACCTCAAAAAATATTTGCTACTGATATTTTAAGTCACCGATGTTTGCAGTTGTCTACAGGTTTTTATTGCTCAGTAGAAAAATTAACTCGCCAGTCTCAAGCAATTGACAATGAATTGGTCATTACAAACCACTGGTTATTATTAAGTTCAGTTCTAGGAAGATAAACAGAATCTATTTTATGGATTTTTAGTCCATGAACAGGGTTAGAAGCAATTACAACCCAGTTATATCAGTATTGTTATTTAGGTGAGGAAAGGGGAAAACAATTTCTGCTGCCATTTTCTAAAAAAGGATCATTCATTTTAAAGCTTTTCCTCAAACACTCTGCATATTGCATAATTAAAATGTAAATAAATGGATCACAATATAACATTTAATATAATGTAAAAAGCAGATCTTAATTTCAAAAGCAAGTTACAGGTTTTGTTCTTTCGAACATGCAAGCCAAGAGCTAAATGTAAGTACTGAGTCAAGACACGATAGTGGCAAAGTCACAATCTCATTCATTTTTTTACTTTTGCAATATCCTGCCACTCATTTTATTTCCATAATCTTCATTACTTCGGATAACACATTTTTTTTTTTTTTTTTTTTGCACACTTCCTGACATTTTCTTATAACCCAGTGATCTATGTTGTTGTTGTTGAGAACCAGACAGTCCGACCTACCAGAAAGGTGTAAGGTAACTGTATGGACGGCCGGGAAGTGCCACCCAATTTAGACCGGAACCCAGTGGGGGAGGCATCCACAGGGACCGTACCCTCCTTCCCCTACCACCAACCTCTCGGAAGGACTTACGGACCCACATGTTTAACGTGATCGTACTCCGCATGAACACGGCGGCATTTGTGGCAGCATGCAAATCTTAGCGCGCAAACCACGGGGATACCGCACCCGAGATGGCCAACAGCACGCGGTGTTCCGAGGTGGTCACCCACCAAGTACTAACCGCGCCCGATGCTGCTTGACTTCGGTGATCTAACGAGAACCGGTGTTTTCAGCACGGTACGGCCGTTGGCCAGTGATCTATGTGTAATAATTCAATTCAGTTAAATATAATTAAATTTAGTAACACAAAACACGTAAAATAAAAAAAAGTAGTCAATTTGATAATAAAAACATGAAATCAAATTTTGTAAATCAAAACTTTGGTTTCATCAATTACAATAAGATAAAAAAAAATCTATTTAAAAACAGTTCGAATCTTTTAAGACAATAAAACAATAGCTTTTTCCACGATCAAATACAATTTTTTTTCATGTTAATGAAAATTTATAATTTCCCATGAGTCTAGTATAAATTTTGTATCATGAGTTTAGTATATAAATTTAGTATCAATACCACAATTGTTTTTTAACATAACATACTACCTAGCAGGAAAATAGCTCAACAAATGTGACCATTTCGGCTTTTAGATCTTGTTGGGTTTGTTGATCTGTATGACACTGGCAAAGGGAACCTAGCTCATCTTTAAACAGCTGTATGCTGCACTATTATTCTATTTATGCTTACATATATTGCTTGTTTTCCTCTTTCTTTGCACAGTGTTTTCTCTTATTGAATGGGAATAGATATTAACCCTTTCCAGATGGTCAACATGCCTGCACGTCAGCTGCAAACTTGCATTCAAGGACGATCGTCACGCGTCAGCGTTGATGGAAAATTTACCCTAAAAGACGACAGTCATGGATGAATGTTTTCATATGGAATGTTCTTACTTGAATTTATTTGTCTACTTGATGACGTTAAATGTCCATGCGAACAACTCTAATGTATTTTGCAGATACTTGACCTTGGCATAGGGGGGATCCAATGAATTAATTCTCCATCTGGAGTGGTGAAACATGGTTTTGCAATATAAACAAACAGAGCACTTCTCGTATCATCTGCTGTTTTATAATTGAGTTTCGGTTCTCGTTTTGTTTTTCACTTTATGATTTCGTTGGTGAATCATAGAAATATAAGAGAGTATTTTTTTAAGTTTGGGTTTTAGAGGAATGTGCGGCAGTGAAATTATTAGGTTATACCGGATAAAAGAATGTCTGGGTCAGGACGCTTTCTTTCTGTGGAAGAATATACTCGTATGATAAACGAACAGGGCAGTAATGAAGTGATGCAGATAGTAAAGATTCGTGAAACTGTGGTATTTCTGAAGATGAATATGAAAATGCAAGTGATTCTTCAGATCCGGAGCATACTATTATTACAACGCTGCCAGCTTCAGTAGCTGTTTTTGCATATGATGTTTGGATGGGAGATGTGAAAGATCTGAATTCTTTTGAGTTTCAGAGCATACTTGGCATCAATCACAATATTATGCTACCTAATTTAGATAAGCAAATTAAATTTTTTAGCATATTTTCCATGATGAATAGTACAATTCATAGTAGAATTCATAGTAAAAGCAACTGATGAATATTTTGTATTGAGATTCGTATGAAAAATATACATATCAAATAGAAAATAAGTATTTCTTTTAATCCTGAAAAAAGTAGATTTCTGTGTTGAATAGGTGATTTTTAGTGAATTTATTTTGAGAGTTAGGATTAGTGCAAAAAATTAGCTATCCTTTGGGAACAGTTCGGAAGCAAAGCGCTCCGTCCTTTGGGCCATGGTAGTTCCGGATTGCTGCCATCTGGAATGGGTTAATAATACTTTACCTTGTAAAAAATCTGCAACTGCTCATCCTTAGATTCAGCTTGTAGGAGGGATGCTCGGTTTATGAAAGCCTCAGCTTGAACTGGGTCATCATCCTCTAGATACAATCGTGCAATTTTCAAATATGTGTCAAGCTTGTAGTCAACGGAATACTGCCTGTAATATCAAAATAAAAGATACAGATATAAATCATCACCAGTATAAATCATATATAAATCATCACCACGTCAATTAGATGTCAATTTTATCAATATGGCAACATTTTTATCAATTTAGCGACATATCCATCAATTTGACAATATTTAAAAAAAGCCGTGAAGTTGACAAAATCCCGCCAATTTTTTGCCAATTGTTATGGAAGGACAGACATAAAAATGGGTTGTTTTTATATTTTTTACAAGAAACTGAAATTTTTATCAATTAGACGTCATTTTTAACATTTTCCAACATAGTTGAAAAGTGTTTATGTCCTTGGTCATTCTGTCTATCTGTCTGTTCGCATGATAACTGCTGTAAAAATGACTTCATCAAAATGAAATTTTAGTATGTTGTTCAGACGGTCTGTGGGACATATGGGAATGTAAATGAATAATACACTTATCCCTCAATTTACACGGCACTTGTTTTACATGATTTCGCTTTTACACGGTTTATAAATTAACAGATTTCAAAAAATTGATAAAAATGTATATTCCACTCCATATACGCCTATACAAAGATTTGATGACATTTTTTAATTTTATTCCTTTGGTAACACTGATGAAAACAACAGGAGATTCCCGGTGTTATAAAATATATACATTTAGGGGAATCCCTGTAATGGGGGAATCCCCGTATGTATTTCACAACAGTAAAGCTATCTGGTTCATGCAAGTACATAGTGCAGAAACATTTTAGCAGCAAAGATTATATTATTGTGCGTTTATCTTTTGGACTGGTAAGTTTTCAACATTTATAGTTTTTCTTGCATCTTTATAGTTTGCGTAAATTTGTTACAGTTCTATAATGTCAAAGGATTTGAAGAAAAATTAAATGAAAAGAAAAGTTATTTCTTTAGAAACTAAAATTCAAATATTAGACCATCTACGTAATAGAGAAAGAGTAACGGATGTTGCTAAATTTTACTCCATGAATGAAGCCACAATAAGAACAATAAGAAAAAATGAAGACTCCATTAGAAAAAGTGTAGTAGCTGGAACCTGCAGCAGTATGAGTACAATTTCATATGTTAGAGATGTTACAATGGAAAATGTGGAAAAAGCTTTAGTGATATGGATAGAAGACCAAACTCAAAAGCGAATCCCGATCGATACCAATGCTGTTACAAATAAAGCTTTGAAGATTTATCAATCACTTAAGAATCAGTCGCCGTCGACTTCGTCCGATGAAAAGAAGGTATCTTTTTCCGCAAGCCATGGGTGGTTCGAGATTCAAACAAAGACATTCTTCACATAATCTGAGAATGAAAGGTGAAAGTGAATCTGCTGATTCGGATGCGGCACAACAATATTTGGCAAAACTTGATGAAATCATTGCCGCTAACTCCTACACTTCTGATCAGGTTTTCAATGCTGACGAGTCCGGATTATTCTGGAAAAAAATGCCGGAAAGAACCTTTATAGTCAAAGCTCACAAATCAGCTAGTGGTCATAAAGTAGTGAAAAGTCATATAACAGTTCTTTTCTGTTGCAATGCTTCTGGCGATTATATGATGAAACCATTGGTGATTAACAAATAAAAATCACCATGATCATTCAAAGGAATAAATATCAAAAACCTTCCCGTCTATTGGATGGCTAATAGAAAAACATGGGTCACTGCCATAGCTTTCAATGAATGGTTCCATAACTTCTTTGTTCCAGATGTCAAAAATTATTTAACTAAAAAGGGATTGCCTTTTAAGGCTCTTCTATTAATTGATAATACACCAGGTCATCCTCCAGATTTACAACACGAAAATGTAAAAGTTGTTTTTTTACAAAAGAATACAACTTCCTTATTACAGCCATTAGATCAAGGGATAATTTCGACTTTTAAAGCACTGTACATCAAGCAAACTTTCAGGTATATCTTAGAACAAATGGAGAATGATAAATCTCTTACTCTGATGGATGCTTGAAAGAAATTTACAATTTTAGATTGTGTTAAGCATGTTGGACTGTCATACACTCAGATCAAACACCTGCTGGAAAGCAATATAGCCGGATGTTGTTGAAAGTAGAAATGATAAATCACCAATAGAGCATGAATATTCTCAGATCACTGAGTTGGCCCATACTATAGGAGGAGAACGTTTTGAAGATTTAGCTCAGGCAGATATTGAAGAAATAATGGCTGATGAAGAATTGAATGAAGATGATTTAATTAACATGATTCATGAAACAAATAAAAATGAAGAAGACAATGATTCTGATGAAGAGCAATCTGAACCAGTTGCGTTCACAGCAAGAATCATAAGCGTAGGACTTGATTTAGGAAGAAAATTGGGCAACCATTTCTTACAATATGACACAAATGTTGATTGAACTCTCCAATTCCAGCGAGACCTTCGTAAATACTTAAATCAATATGAAGAGGTCTATAAAGAATTAGCAAAAAAACCTACGCAATTGTTAATTACCGATTTCATGACAAAGTCTTGTCAACCCGAGATCGTGCCTAATTTGTCAACCATTGAGCCAGAATCGCATCAAGAAAGCTCAAGTGATGAAAGTGACATCATACCTATCAGAAAGAAAAGACTGATAGTACATGAAAGTGACGACAGTGATTAAACTTATAGTTAATTTTTAGGGGTCTTTTTGTTTTTTTGTTCTTTGTTCCTAATGTAAAATAAATTAAATATGTTATATTACTACATTCATATGTTTGTTGTTTTATAAACTAAGTATAAATATAAGTTTTCTAAGATGTCTTACTTTTGTTTTACTTAAATAAATGACTGAATCATGCACATTTTGGGGTTACTTTCGTTTTACACGATTTTACTTAGCAAAATCCAAGATTTCAATTTACACGGTTTTGTGCAGAACCTATCTTCCGTGTAAATCGGGGGACAAGTGTATCACCCAATTAGTTTTGGATTGAACCCAGGTTGAAAAACTGAAATACACTGAACTCTACAGGACCTAATTTTTCAAACATTTCTTTAAGTGAAGTTAAAATTCGAAAATTGCTTTGAAAATTTTAAGAAATATTCAAATTATCCCATAAAATATATAAAAAAAATTTGAGCAAAATATGTTTGGTAGTTTTTTAAATAAAAATTAAAATAATAATTACACCCATATAATATGAAGAGATCACGTGTCTCACTTCCAATAAAATATGGGATCCATCTTTTTTTTCCCAAAGTAAAAGTCGTGATTTTTAAAGTTATTTTAAATTTATATTTAGTGTTGCATCCATTCTAAAACCGCTTTATTTTTTAGTATTTTCTGTGCATCTATATTCTGCGCCAATGCAATTACAATATTTTTTAGCTTAAATGATCAAAAGCATTGATTATTTCTACAACGAAGCCTAATTTTAACATATGCAGAATGTAAACAAATCAAGCTGTAAGATGAGTTGTATGAGAATAGCTAAATTTTTTTAAAGCAAAATTATTTAGCTCTGGAGTCTGGAATATAAGTGATATGAATGAAATATTCATTGATTTTACATAGAGAAGCAGACAATTTTATAGTATTACCTTTTTCGGTAAAAATTTAAGCATGGAGTTACAAAGTATTTTTACCTCCATGGTTTTAAGTTTTTAAGTAAAATATAATATTGCAGTATTGTGATAATTTAAAAAAATATCGCCACTGAATGTATCGCATTTTGGAGATGTTTAAATAACATTGCATTGCAGTTGGAAAGTTTCATACTCAATGCTTTATCCATGATTGATCTTTCTAGTTATAATGTAGCATTATTTTATCAATTTGGCAACATTTTCTTCAATTTGACAACAAATTTGTCTTAAAAGATTAAATTAAATTTTCTTCCAAACATTATGAAGAAAAAGACAAAGAAATGAGTTCTATTCTTTCCAAGATATTGAATTTTCATCACTTAAGCATTATTTTCATTGATTTAGTATACTTTTTATCATTTTAGTAACATTTTAATTATCCTAGTGACATTTTTATTAATTTAGCAGCATTATTTTTAATTCACCAAGTTGGCAATATCCCGCCAAATTCATCATCAAGCATTAAGGAATGGATACAGAGAAATGGGTTATTCTTATATCCTTTCCAAACTTTTGAATTTTCATGAATTAGATGTCATTTTTATTGAATTAGCATCAATTTTATTAAATTTGATAACATTTTCATCAACTTGGCAACATTTAAAAAAGTCGCCCAGTTGGCTATATACTGCCAAATTCATCACCACATTTTCACCAAGCATTACAGAGACAGATGGAGAAATGGATTATTCTTATATTCTTTCCAAGATATTGAATTTTCATCAATTAGGCATCATTTTCCTTAATTTGGCAGCATTTAAAAATAAGTTGCAGAGTTAGTGATATCCCATCAAATTCGTCCCCAAATTTTTCACCAAACGTTATGGAAGGGCAGATGGTGAAATAGGTTATTCTTATAGTGAGTATACATGATAATAACAGTATAAAAATTGGGTACTTTTGTTGATTTTCACATGTTATTACACATTCACTGTTTTAAAAAACAAACTTTATTTTCAATTAGATATCCAATACAATAGATGGTGCTACCTCAATTAAATATTTCTATCATTTTATTGATGTGGCAATGGCTTAATCATTTATGACAATCAACAATATTTGTTAGCTTGTAACTTTTTAAACAATGTAAAAGGATGATACTATCAGAAATGCTGGTTGTTTAAACTGTCAAAATATTACTATTCAAAAATAAAATGCTATAAAAAGTCAAATAACCATATAAAAAACAACAACTGTAGTCAAATTTAAAATATCCGTGGATTGTGATTCTTCATTCAACTTTCTCATGCATTCATATTCCAAGTCTTTAGTTCCACTTGTATCTAAATCATTACCAATGCCAAAAAAAAAAAAAAAAACAGAATCTTTCAGATTTCATACTCGCATTATTATTTTAAAATATTTTATTATAAAAGTTATTAAAAAGTTTCTTTATTCAAGTTAACAAGTTAACAACAACTTAGTGGCATTGATAGATGTATTTGGCTTATCTGTGCTAAAATAAAATAATTTGCTACCATTAACATCCATAGCAATTCAAATTATCAGTTTTTCTTATACTATGTACTATCATTACTGTTTCGGTTATTATAATTATTTTTCCATAAAAAATGCTATGGAAATCTTTAAATTTAAATAATTTAAGTTCTAAGCATGAGAATTACTAAACATCATATCTAGTTCTAGTTTTTAACACTTTACAACAAAGTTGAAAAGTGTTTATGACTTTGTTCATTCTGTCTGTCTGTCTGTCCGTTAGCAAGATAACTGCCGTAAAAATGACTTAATCAAAATGAAATTTTAGTATGTTGTTCAGACGGTCTGTAGGAACTATGGGAATATAAATGAATAATATCACCCAATTAGTTTTGGATTGAACACGGGTTGAAAAAATGAAATACATTGAACCCTATGGGACCTAATTTTTCAAACATTTTTTAAGCGGATTTAAAATTCACAAATTGCTTCGAAAATTTTAGGTAATATTCAAATTATTCCATAAAATATATAAAAAAAAATTCAGCAAAATATATTCTGTAGTTTTTTAAATAAAAATTAAAATAATAATTACACCTCTTATATGAAGCGATCACGTGACCATGATATGAAAAGATCACGTGATCCACTTCAAAATGAAATATGGCATCCATCTTGTCTCAAAATCGTTCTTTTAAATGCTTAATGTTCTTTTAATTCATATTGAGTGTTGTATCCATCCTAAAACCGCTTTATTTTTGCTTAAATTCTGTGCATCTATATACTGAAACAACGCAATTACAATATATTTGAGTTTAAATGATCATCCAAATTTGATTATTTCTACAACAAAGCCTATTTTTCACTTATGTAAAATGTAAACAGCAAAATATGTAGAATGAGTTGTATAAGAATTGCTGCACTGTTTTAATGCAAAATTATTTAGCTCATGGAGTCTGCATAGCTGATATGAATGAAATATTGATTGATTTTACAGAGAGAAGGACGATTTTTTTTTATGAAGTTTTAAGCATAGAGTTTAATTACTTGTAGCTCCATGGTCTTAAGTTTTTAAATAAAATAAATTATTTTAGTACTGTGATGAATGAAATGAATGGGAAAATGTTATGAATGAAATGCTGCTTTTATAGAGAGAGCCAGGCGTGTTATTTTTTCTATGACGTCATTTGAATGAATTTCAGTTGTTTTCGATGAAGTTTTCAAATATAATAAATTATTGTAGTATTATGATAATTTTAAAAATATTTCCGAGGAATGTATCGCATTTTAGAGATGTTTAAACCAGGCAATTTATATTTCAGTGCCGTCATTTGAATGAAGTTCATTTTTTTTTATGAACGTTTAAGTTTTCAAATATAATAAATTAATGTAGTATTGTAATAAGTTTTAAAATATTACCGAGGAATGTATTGCATTTTAGAGATGTTTAAATAAAATTGCATTGAAGTTGGAAAGTGTTTCATAATCAATGCTTTAAGTATGATTGATCTTTCTTGTTTACATTATCTATCTACACATAAAATTTTAAAGCTACAAGTGCATTTGTCCTTGAATTATTGTATCCACTCCTCACCCACACACATACTGGTGAATATCTTTCCACAAGTGCTCAAAATGAGTTCAAGAGTTCTGAAAAAATGCTTATCCATCAAAATCTTAAATTCAAAAATGTTTGGGAAAACAATATTTTCTAGATAAAACAGTATGAGAAAGTAACCAATATCTATTTATCAGTTTCACAAATTTTCCTTTTAAAATCTTATTTAATAAAGGAAGATATGTCTGTACAGTCTGTAGCACTCCAGGAGCCGAATAAGTACACATTGGCATTTTCTTTTTAAATTTCAAACTAGTTTTTAAGTTACTTTATAGGCTCAAATTTCCTTTGCACCTGCTAAAAACACTATAAAATGCATGGATAAAAATGCGGCTCAAATACCATTCGAGGCACAGTGGCAAGATCACAGACAAGCAATTGTAGCCAAGTGTTTTGTTCACAAAACCAGGAAATTCCAGATGGATTGCACTTCGGTAGTAAGATTTAAAATCATGAGTTTTAACAATAGAGATTTGAATTTCGAAATATAAGATTGTAACAGTATCATAAGCATTCCCTAAAGAACTCATGTTTCTACAATAATAACTTCTAAAGTTAACAATTAAGATTTTAAACAACCACAAACTTTTTTTTTACTTGATGAATTGAGTAGTAACAGGCATTTATTTATAACCCAGGCAACATAGAGTAATTTGTTCTAGTACATAGCATAAAAATCCTTTTAAAATTAATTTTTTTAAGTTGACAACAGCTTACTGACAATAATAAATACTTTTGGCTTATTTGTGTAATATATATATATATATATATATTTTGATACCATTAAAATCCATCATGAAATTCAATTATCAATGTTCCCTATATACTACCATCATTGTTCTGGAAACTATCATGGATTTCCTTGGGAAATAATGTTTTGAAAATCTTGAAATTCAAATAACTCCAGTTATAATCAAAGGAATTACTAAAATTACTAGATAGTTCTAATTTTTCACATAATGTAATGACATATAATATTTAATAAAAACAAATGAATTCGTTGAGTTATCCCATCTGCACCTCATACACAGATGGATATAATTTCAAAATATTTAAAATGAATTCAGGGTGTCTTAAAATGTACTATCCATCAAAATTTCAAATTCAAAAATTTTCAAAATACAATACTTTCTCTCTGCAATAGCATGAGAAAGTAACAATAAATATACCACAAAATCTGTAGGCTGTACACTCTAATGTGTGAATTTATGTGTTGAGTATTAGTCAAGATTACGGAACTGTAAAAAGCTTTCAAAAATAATACAGATAAATAACTAAATACAAAACAAGATAATCCTCTTAAGACATACTTTTGTCCTGTTTCTAGAGGAATTCCAACAAGAACATTTGCTGCTTCTCTCCAACTATGTTCTTTCTCATATATCTCAGCAAGATGCTGCCTAATGCTTGCAACCTAAAAATAAAATAGCAGTTTTAAAACAACTTAGTAGTATAGTTTAAAATTTGATTCTGCAGTTTACTAATCACTCACTAGTAAACTTCATATTTCTACTAGCCAATTGTGGCTCATTACTAGGCTATTATATTAGTAACTTGTGCTTAATTTTAAAGCACAAGTTTCTAATATAGAAAAAGAACAATAAGTTATAAAACTTATACTCACTAAATAAAAGATTAAAAATAATATTCAATATAGATTCAATAATATTCAACGCAAAAAAAAAATTCAATTCTGATACTTTTTATATATTATATCTCACAAGGACTAATACAATAAAAAAAGAAATACAGATTTGGATAATATATTTTTAAAACATGAATAAGTTATCAAGTGCTCACTATTCTAACATTTTGCTAATAAAACTAATCTTCTATTTGGATTTCCACAGTATTTCCCCACATAAAATTAAAGTACTTTTCAAACCTTATCATGGGCCAGATTTCTTTTTCACAGACTATTCTTACTGGCTACTTTAGTTTAGACACATTTGAACAGAAAGTGCTAATTCACCACACATAATTTGGTTCCTCAAGCCATTATACTAATATTTCATCTAAAGTAATCATCCAAAGAAAACAATGTAAATCTGATTTACATGATATGGCAACCCTACATGACATATCTTTACCCCAGAATGCAGTAAACAAATCTTTATTTCTTACACTTAGCTGGCCTGGATGCTAGTGCCCAAGAAGATTGTTCAGAAATCTGCTATCAGAGTCTGAAGTAAAGTGACACCACCAAACTAAGATATAGAATGAGAAGATAATAAAATAGTTAGCATACAAGGATTTTCAAGGATCTTTGCAAATTCAAAATTCAAACACTTTTAATGGACTTTGAAAATAAAAGTAACTGTAGTAACCATGATCATGAACTTCAGAAACTAAAAACATCTGAGGTGCTAATAATTTTATAAATATTCATGCAAATATTAAAAAATTAAAGTAACTCATTGAAAAGTTAAAGTAAAATGAAGTACTGACACCATAGACTTGTATAAATATTAAGACAATGTCAGTTAAAAACATTCATTAATAATTATATTTTCTTGAATAATATATCAGAAAATGAAGAGAGTGACCATGAAAAAATCATTATATAATCCACTTGAAGTGTATATTTTGCATTGTGATGATATTAGTGTTCTTCTTTTCAAAATATTTTCTTTGATGCAGTGGACAGTAGATTTTTTTTAAACAATTGGAAAAACAATGAAACAAGAAAAAAGCAAAGCTAATACTAAATTCCATAAAATGAATTTTTTAAAAAGCTTTAAGCTATTGAAAAATCATTTTTATAGTTTGAAAATTTATTAAAATAAGTTTAATTTAAAAGTGAAATTAAAATTTGGAAATTAAGAATTATTTTCAATAAGTAAAAGTTGCAAACTGGAATGGGGAAAAAAAAAAAAGAGCAAATCCTGCAAAGCATCATATCAACATCTTCTGATGATAATATTACTGCAAACAGTTATTACACATTTGTGTGTATATATATATATATATATGTATATATATATATATATATATATATACATATACATATATATATACATGTATATATATATATATATACATGTATATATATATAAAAACAGCTGTACACACCTGCTCCTCAAATGAAACAACACGGGGTTGAACTTTGTCTAATGTATAATGAGATACAACTTTAGAAACATCATCAGGTAACTTGGTAAGATGATTACCCACATCTGTCAAAAGTTGTCTTGATATCACCAAGCTGACATTCTCATTAACAACTAAAAAATAAATTAACAGAAATATTTATTGATATCTATGTAATCAAAATATCAGAACATTAAATGCTAATAAACTTACAATACTTCCTTGAAGAAAACAAGAATATGTCAGTTAAGTAACAATTGTTTAGAGAGCGTTATAAGCTCCTTCAGGTTAAAGAACAGTATACACCCGCACCCTTCCGGCCGTCCAAATAATTGCTCAGTCCCCAGGATGAGTCAGACGGTCTGGGTCTTCAACACCCGCACCCTTAACAACCGCTAACAATGAATTACGAGAAGGCAGGCAAAAAGTGGTTGATAAGGGTGCATACTGTTCTTTGGTCTGGGGATGGGGGCTTATAATCAGGGCTGGGCATGTAGAATATATATATTACACATTTGACGTATAATATGTGGTTTTCTAGTGACGTATTCTACATCCTAGAAAACCTAACTACCACTTTTTGCACTCAAAATATTACTTCAAAGTAATAATTTAAGGCTTTAAAGAATGTATAATATTTAGAATTATTAACCTATTTTTACATAGTTTGTGATAAAAAAAAATACATTATTAGTTTATAACAATTAAATGCATATATAATAATTCTGATAGTTAGGGATTTTTAGCTTTTATATATTTATATAAAATGCCTATGAAAAAGGTAACATCTCACTGAACTTTGCTTAATTACTCCAAATCTTATTTTATTTTTAATATTCACTTAGTTAGATGAAAAGGTAGTTAAGGTATGATTATTTTTTTAAAAAGCCTTGGAGTTGAAACTTAGAAGTTTGAAAAGGCACAAACACAGACAAAAAGATAACAAATGTCTCAGAAAAATTATAAAAATATGTTGGCCAAATATAATCTTAAATACTTGAGTTATATAAAGAAAATAAACATAAAGCCAATACAGAAAGAAGTTATTAAGGAGTTGAAACTTGGAAGTTTGAAAAGGCACAAACACAGACAAAAAGATAACAAATGTCTCAGAAAAATTATAAAAATATGTTGGCCAAATATAATCTTAAATATTTGAGTTATATAAAGAAAATAAACATAAAGCCAATACAGAAAGAAGTTAAACAAAAATAAAACTGAACAGCATATTCTTCAGATACATGATAATGCAATTCCAAAAATGACTTTGACTAGTGCTCCTAAGATAGATGTACCAACTTTCTAAACAAAAAAAGCAGGAGACCATTTTATTACAAATATACTGTTCACTTATAACACTTAATTGTTTAAAATTAAATAATATATTTCTTACATAAAACATTAAAATACTGTATCATTTATGTACAATGTTTTAAACTCATCTGAAAAAAATTTCATGAACTATCCTTTAAATTCAAATTCATCTGTTTAAATTAGTGTTAATAACAATATATATATATAAAATAATAACTTGATAATATGAATTTTTGATTATTTTATTAAATCCTAATGTAAAAAACAAAGAAATATTGCTACCATGTGATACAGTTTGTTTCAGTAAAAATTGAACAGGGAGTATTCCTCAAATATCAATTAAAAATTGTTTTTTGGATCTAGCCAACTCATTTATAATGGCTACAGCTTTTGTTCTTGCACACCCATATTTTTGTGCAATTTCACTATCCAGAAACATTTTTCTAAACAGTGAAGCCACATGATCTGAAGCACTTACTCCACAAGAAAAACAGTAAATAATGTTTAGGCTTGAATAACATTTCAATCAATTTAACCAAGAAAAATTAATTTTTTTTATTGGTTTCAACAGCTTGAGCACAACATATTTTTATCGATTTATATGCACAACGATATCACCCTTACTGCGATAAAGTATGGAAAAATCTGTTATGCATAGAGTGTAGAAGGCAAAAATGTTTTATCTTTTCTTGAACTTACAATGAACGCAAAAATTCCTCTGTATCAGATTTGTTAATTACTGTTTGGTATTTCTTGTTTGGCCCATTGGAAGACATCTGTAATGCTATGCTCATATTCTTAAAGGTTGAGCATAAAAAAAAACAGAATTTTTCAAAGTAATGCTTTTGAAAAACATAGAATAAATATCAATATTAATTACTTCATTTCTTTTGCTTATCGCAACAGAAAAAATAAAATTGGAATCAGCAAGTAATCACAAGTCTTGTACTTTTCAAATTCCACAGGTTGCTACAAAAAGTTTCTGGTGACCATTTTGAGCTGCCTGACTATCATATTGATGAAAAAGCACACCAAATGTGATTCTTAAATTATATTCAGGGTTCATACTCTTTTACAAGAACCCATTTCCAGGAGTTTTTAAGGAGTTTTCCAGGAGGGTTCGAGCATTTTTTCAGGAGTTTTTCTACACATTAAAAGTAAAAGCGAAACCAAGATTCTACAGATGTTTCTCTTTCAGCCATACCGCTTAGTTTTATACCAACTACACCACTCTTGCCATACAAAAATTTGACTTGAATTACAACACACCAATAAAGGAAAAGTTTGCCAATTTACACTCCATAATTTATTAAATATCAGTGATGGAACAGGGTCCATTCACAAATTTTTTCTTAACCATGTCTTTTAATAATTTTTTTAAATGAATCCAACATCAACTTAACTGGTATAGTTGGTAACCAAATATTTTTTTTTCCATTTCACCATATATAATTTCTTTGAAACTCAATGGGTTCTTGGGGAGGGAGATATGAACCACAAATCCTCCTCCTTCAGCAATGCCTCTGCTCACATTTGCTTTGTACTGCTGTATATTGCTGCTTTGTATTTTCACAAGATTTATATGAATGGCTGCTTATAGTTTCAATAGTCTAGACAGGAAATTTTCATTCAGTAATGACTAGAGTGGTTCGATTTGTGATAAAAAAATTGTTTGCAATGATAATCAGAAAATATTTGATTAAACATTTAAAATTTTTTATATGAAATGTTCAAATTTTTAAACAAACAAAATATGAATATATTAGTCTTCATTACTAAACAAAAAAAAAATTCTAAAATCCTTAACATACTTAGCTTAAACTAAAAAATAAGATGGAAACAGAACATGCTTAGCTCAATAGAAAACAGAATATGCTTAGCTTAAACAAAATGTATTTGTTTATTTATTTATTTTTTGCCTGCTGTTCAAACTTGAATAATTTCTTCCTAAAACATGAAAAATAAAGAACATTTGACATGGTTTTTAATTTTTTAAGAAATAAAAAAATGTAATGTGTATGCACTTAAATTTAGCTTAAAATCAGCTCCATATTTTCTAACACTACAGAACATACATTTTGAAACAACATTATTATGGGGAGCAAATAATCACCAGATAATATTAAATTCTTCTAGATAAACTGTTAAATTCTTCTGGACAAATTGAATTGTGCAATCGCACTATTTATATAAATAAATAAAAAATCAAAAAGTAATAATTAAAAAATCAATCTTAACAAATAACCAAAATGTGAAAATATGCTAGTTTTGTCAATCTAATGATTAATATATAGAGGATGGAGATGGATAGAAAAGAATACTTGTGAACTCACAGGATACATGAGAATTCCCTGAATTGCGCAATCGTACTGAAATATGTCAAAATAATTATAAAACTAACAAGAATAATAAACCCAAACATAAAGATAAACAAGTTTTGTTAATTTAATGTGCAATAATTACAGGATGGAGATGGATGGATAAAGATACTAGTCAATGCTCGGCAATGTACGCGATACTACCGGAATTGCGCAATCCCTCTATTTATAAGAAAATAATTAAAAAATTAGCCTTTATAATTAACCAAACTGTGAAAATAGGCTTGCTCAGTTAATCTAATAACTAATATTTAGAAATTGGGGATGGATGAAAAAGGATTCTTGTACCCAGGACTACAAAATTCATTGAATTGCGCAATTATACTAAATGTGTCAAAATAATTAAAATATTTGCATGTATAATAAACTAACATATAGAAATAAGCAAATTTTTTCAATTTAGGGAGCAATAATTACAGGATGGATGGAAAAAAAAAAATAGGAATTTTCCATAATTTTACGGGTCTTTTCCGTAGTCCGTAATTTTGTTCAGAAATCCATAATTACGAAAAATCCGTAATGATTGGCATCTCTGTATTTCCAACATCAGTATTTATGCACTGTCGTTGGTTTGGTGATGCCACTTATTGATTATATTATGAAATAAAAGATCGCGATATCGATTTTCCAGGAGTATTTTTCGATTTTCAGGAGTTTAAAGCCAAAGGAATTTTCAAGGGCCCTTATAAGAAAAATCTTAAATCCAGGAGTTTTCAAGGATTTCCAGGAGGCGTACGAACCCTGTATATTTAGCGGCAGAATTATATATGTAATAAAAATCTGATTATGTACATAATAAAAATAAAGGCCTCTGATTGGTAATTAAATTTCAAACTAAATAGCCAGTGAATTTTGTAGAAATCTGGAGGCCAGTGAATTAATGAAAAATCCAGAATCTACGGCCAAAATCCGAAGAGTATGCTAATGTAAAAAGGGTGGAAAAAAGATGATAGAAAAGAGAGACAAGGACGGATGAGAAAGCTAAAGCTAAGGAAATTACACTAAACATGGAGATGGATTAGACTGAATTCTTGTGCCATGATTGCTTGAACACACATTGTGTGTTACACAGCTCATCATAATACCACAGACAACCTAGTATGTTTAATTGGAAAGGCTAGGTGTTCAGTCACAGGTTAGGGCTACTGACCTATAACTGAAGATCCTATATTTCAATGGTTTCAGATCTCAGGGTTTAAGCTGTATCATATCACAAATTGTGAATTAAATTTATCACAATGCAAAAGTGGTTACATTGTAAAGATCAAAAGCTATAAATAAATACTTAACAGATTATCAGATAATGAAAAAGTAATCATGTAAATCTTTGTATCTCCTGCAACTTTAATCAGAATAATTTGAAATGTGAGTAAATAGGTTTAATAAACTGTCATGGCCCAATCCTTAAAACAGGGTGAACTGGACCACCTCTTAGGTACAGAGCAACTATGTCAGCATTCGAAATTATTAGTGGTCCCCATTGATCCAAGACAAAAAAAAGTTTGATCAGACCAGAAGAAAAAAATATTGGTGGTTTGCAGAACCAGTAGATTTAATGATCGCAAAATTGCAAGATTTCATCTCTAAATAAAAAGTTTTCTGCCGTTTCAGCTTTTGAAATAAGCCTAACAACATCATAGTCAGTGGAGATGAAAGTTCCGTCTGAGCTCAGACATAACTTTCATCGGACGGTGCTAAAGCGCCTTACTTAGCCAGATGCCAAGATGCTTCAGCAGTGTTGTAAGTGGTCACATGCTTGAAGGAGAAAGATAAGAGGGTTATGACACACGAACATTATTTTCCATCTGTTTTGGGGATACTGTGTGCTGGGGGTAAAAGAATGACTGGAGTTTGTCACATAAGAACGCCCTAAAATGGATGAGAGCAATGTTCGTCTTTTAAATAAAATTGCAAAGCTGTTTTTCATTAAAATAGCAACTTTTACTGTATTTAAATAACAGTGCAAATTTTATCATTTTTAAATGAATTGTAAATTTTACCATTTTTAAATGAATTGCAAATTATAACGCTTTTAAATAAAATGTCAAATTTTAGTCTTTTAATAAACCATAAAATTTTAGCATTTTTACATAAAATCGCTAATTTTAAGACTTTAAATCACAAATTTTAGCAATTTTAAATATAAATGCAAATTTTGCACTCTTTCATAAAAATCGTGAATTTACCACTTTTAAATTAAATTGAGCATTTTAGCACTTTTGCATAAAATCACTAATTTCAGGGTTTTAAAAAATAAAATCTCATTTCAATGCCTTTAAATAAAATTTCAAATTTTAGCACTTTTAAAATAATCGCAAATAGTGCTTTTAAAATAGCGAATTTCTATGATTTTTCATAAAAATACTAGTTATGACACTTTTATGTAAATAACGAATTTTATTGCTTTTTAATAAGAATCACAAATTTTAGCACCCTTACTAAAATATTGTGAATTTTAGCATTCTTTTAAATTGAAAATACTTGTGCTTTTCTCAGTTGGAATTTTACAGCTCTTTTTCAAAAATCCTAAGCCAATATATGCTATTATATATACCTATTGATAGAGAGAGTATTTTAGTGCAAGTTAAAAATGTTTAATGACCCTTAAGTGCATTCTTTAGTAAATTAGAACTTTAAATTATAATTTTTGCTCATGTTTCTTCTAGTAAAAATTATAAATTATGAAATAAAAATAGTGATAGTTAGCTAAGGTGACAAAATATAAATATAAAATGGTGGTGAGATTTATTTTTTAAGTCCTTAAAATCCTCTAATTTTGGCTTCTTGAAAGATAAATGAACTCAGAGAGCACAAATGCACTTAAATGGCATGAAAATATTTTGGCTGTTGTAAATGTTTTACTCTTCATTTCATATATGTAAACTGAAGCTGAAAGACGCTTCATTTATACATAAAGTAAAAATCGACTGTAGAAACCAAATAAATAAAATGATATAGACATGAGACATTTGGACAGGTCGAACATCAAAGCTTTTGATCTTATGCCTGCTGTACCATCCCTCTGGTTGAAATGGGGCACAAGACCAAAAAAGGTTGTCATTAAGCCTCATAACAAGAAGACTTTATATAACAAATTTTAGTAATCAAAAAAAAAATCTATTTTGTAAGTCAACAACCTTATAAATTTAATTTACATTTTCAAAATGATAAAAAAAAAAATGATCCTGAATCCTGAAAATGTTGACAGAAAAAAAATGGTCAAAATTTAGAAATCTTGTAGTTTTTGTTATTATTCATACTTCATAGTGTATATATTAACTGATTTGATAACTATTTAGGATAATTTGTTGTACACCTACACCTCTTAAAAGGTAAGTCAAACTTACACATGCATATTACTGTGTTAAATATATAGAAGTATTTATTTGTACATTGCTGCCATGTTGTTTATAATCTTAGTGGACCAGTGCTTTCTTGTACCCACTGGTCCACAGAACCAGTGACTTTTATTATTAACTTCTAATGCTGAATGTATTACATTCAATACTCCATAAATTAAAATGACAGCAACAATGTAATTGACACTTCCTTTGAACAGTGATTTTCATTTGCAAGTTGAAATTTACCACTTTTTTTAATCATTAGCTCTTATTATCTAACATTTTTATGGGAAGGAGAAATAATAACTCTCATTGTTAATATTTTCTTTGAAGTCTTCATCAACAAAATATATTTTCAACAAAATATATTCATCATGTTTTAAGGAATGAAAATTTTCTGAGCTGCACACAAATAGAAACAAATGAAAATGTATTCTGTTTCATTTTACTAATGTTTATGCATAATACCATACCAGAAAAATTCAGAATGTTATGATCACATTAAATTTTTAAAATGCTATTTAATGGCTCTTCCCTTTCATGTTTTTCTTTTTTGTCATATTTTTAACACAATTATTATCATCATTACAAGTAACATTAGGTATTAATAATAATTCTTGTATCCCCCTAAAAACTGTAAAATGCGTGGCACATGTTTCTTATAGCTCATTTAGAAAGCTGGTTGAGCTTCGATTGATTACATACTGCATACTTACAATCCAGGAGTCCAATGCAACCACTAGTCCCAAAAGTTTGCCAACCGCTATTTCAAATAATTAAATAAGCACAACTGTATTCAATAACAAAACTTTTTTATTCTTCAGGAGCAAAAAACCACCCTTTAGAAGTTGCTAATCACCACATAGCAGATTTTGAAACTGTCATTCAATAAATCAAATAAAATTTAATAAATAAGTACAGTAGAATAACTTACTTGCTTCCACAAAGGCTTTAAGACCTTCAATTAACTCATCTTTACTACTTTTCACAATAGTGTCTAATACTATTCGATAGCTGATAAAAGAGAACAAATTTTTACTTTTTTGAATAAACAAAAAGCACAACTACAATAATTTTAGACCTAATTAAATTCTGCAACAACTAAATATTATAAACATGAAAATATGTTGTATTATTATAGTTATAGTAGCAGGTAACTAGAAATGTATCAGAGTCAAGATAATGAGGAACAGGGGGGGCAAAGTTGATGAACTATTATTATTCTGATAGAAATATGATTTGGCAAGGAAAATTATATAAGAAACATAATAACTTAGAAATTCTTAGGGGTAAGCTGCCCCCATCCCCTAAATGGTGCCTCTGATGATGTGAGGTCCCCCCCCCCCCCCCCAGTTGCTTGTTTCAGTGTTATCAAATTAACTTATGGAAAATACCAACCTGTAGTTTTTGCATTTTGCATGAAAACCATATAATTTTCTATTAGGCATGGCTAGGTGCCTAGAAATGCCAATTTTTCGAAATTATTCTCTATATTACTGGAATAATATGTTCAGTGACTTTTAAATATATTTATTCTTATACTACAACTACAGTGAAACATATATTATATAACAAGGTTAAAAAAATGTTTAAATTTAGAAATATAAAAAAAAAAATTCTATACATGAAAATTTCTTATACCTGTATACTGCAATTAGAAGCTACAGTTTATTATTTTCATTAAATACATGTGCTCCTGAAAACTTATAAAAAATTCTAATTCATCTATTATAATGAGCTTTTTTTTTTAATTACAATTTTAAAACACTGCATAAAAGGAATAGCAAAAGAAATAAATTAAAATTGTTGAACTTTATCAGAATCATAAATAATTTACTGTTTATTACAGGTATAAAAATTAGATTTTTAAATATACTAAATACTATAAAAAAATTTTAAAATGATTGTAACTAAAAAATACATTAAATATTATATTAATTTTTTTTAAATACCTATTGATAATTCAAAGGAAAACCTTCTATCACTTTCTCAAAAAATAAATTACTCAGTTCATTATATGTATAAAACATAAATTATTAAATATATAGAAATATATGATAAAAATAAAAAATGCTGATAATTTATAACTTTAGAGAATTTAATACTAAAAGAACAAGCTTCTTAAAATCTGTTTTTTTTCTTCTGAGAATGAGCAAAATGTTACTTGTACCCCTCTTGTCCTCAGCCCTCCTTTTTCTTCAAAGTAAAGTGCACATATACACATTTGTCCCTTCCACATGCTCTATATTCTTTTTTAAAATTAGAAAACTCTGATAATGATCAAAGACTTCTTGTGAAGCTATTTGCTTTTGAGAAAAACAGTTTGGAAAGAGTATTACATGCTATTTTCAAATTAATTATAAAGAGAAAAAGACAAAATAAAGGGCAGATAATTTTCCTGAAACATAATGGAAAATTTTCCAACACACATCTCTAGCTAGGGCAGTAATTATTTTGCGTCATGAATTTCCTCAAATTTTAGGGAATTTTCTGAATTTTTGCAAATATCAAATATACCACAAATTAAAAAAAATTTCTTATTATTACATAAAAACTATTATAATTTTTGTTTCATAGCATGAATTCACTCATTTTTTTTCTTCTTGTGAATTTTAGGATATTTTTTAGGAATTTCATGAACATGAAATATATTAAAATCTTGGAACTTTTAGACAATGAAGAATTGTCTGCTTTTTCATTCATATAAAGCGAGTGCAAAAGAATTTCATGTCAGAAAAAGATTGATAGATTTTTTGGAATATGAAAAAAATTTTCCTAGCTACATAAAGTTGTCTTCCGCTGTCTGTTAATAAATAGTGTTAAACAATCCTTTTCTAAATGTAAAAGCATGTTACGGGACAACAGACACTGCATTACAGAAGAAAATCTGTGTAGGTATAATGTATCGAAATGCTATCCCCATAAATGAAAATCTTGATCGCATGAAACGGCATTGAAAGTATTACCACAATTCGAATGGTAAGTATTAGTTTAAAAAACTGTAATATAATGTTACAATTACTGATTTGCATAGGTGTAACCTGTATTATTGCTTCCAAACTGGTAGGCCATTTTCAGACAGGTTAATGTAAATTCTTGGTCAAAAAATCTGTGATTTACCCCATGATTTCCTTTTTTCCCCCCCATGATAAAATTACTGTCCTAGCCATGGTAGAGAGTATGGAGAAATGGTAGAGAGTATGGTAGCCCAGTATGGAGAAATAACAGAGATTATAATAAACCAATTATGATAGTTAGCCACAGGCCCCAAAGTGTGTTTCACTTTTTCTATGCTAACTTATGGAACAAAATCCCACACCTGTAGCTTTATCAGTTTTCGGAATTTTTTTTCTATCAAGCATACATACTAAGAAAAAGAAGATTTATGCTTTCTTAAAATTAGTGGAAATATTTATTGAAAAAAGCAATACATTTATTCAGTGAATAAAAACTTTTTTTTTTCAGATTAACTTAAATTTCTTATTAGCCTTTTTTGTAAGTAAAACAAATACATGTTAAAATATGTAAACTGAGCCTTTATTTTCTGTCAAATGATATTTTACATTATCCATTTTCTACTTAAATTGCGTCCTCTGTAGTTATTTCTGCACTGTACCACACCTGTGTTTCTTTTATAAAGAATTCAAGTGTAATGTCATCTGTAATGTAGAATGAAAAACCTATTGGGGTGACGGCGTATAACATATAATTCGTAAAAATATATCCGGTATGATGCATAATTAAAAAATGTTCTTGCTTGCTCTATAAGGGTATCAGAGATCACAAAATATTGAAACTATTACGATAAAATAACCATGTTATTATTAATATAAAGGACGTTTATTTTAGTTTTACTGCATTAGCAGTAGTTTGAGTTATACATAGAACTACGATAGTAGATGAAATTCTAATTTACCGATCTGCTTGATCTTTAGGAGTACCTCCAACATTAGCTAGAGCCGAGAGCTGTTGCTTAATAAGAGAAGACATAATAAATAACACTCGTTATTTTGTTCGTTTATGAACAATTTAAAACATTTCTTTAAAAGCTTATTTATAAGACAAAAAATAAAAAGTAAACAGAACAGAGAAAGGAAGCCATGGAGCAAGCATTTGACGCACGTTGCCAATTCCTCATCCGAAAAAACTTCAGTACCAAATAATGTTTTGGCCTACCATTACCCTAGTAATTCTGTGAAAATAAAACACTGTTTTATTCAAGTTTAAAGATACTAATATAATACTTCTTAATCTAGAATGTGCTTAATCTGTTTTTGATTTCAGCAATGTTATAATTTTACGTCTTAGATGAATAACAGGAGCCCCATGATAATATATGCCACGCCCACTTTTCTTCTAAAATTCATAAATATTTTCTTTTATCATATTTAGAATAAGTATAACGCTTCTTGAAGCCACTAACCTTTCAAAACCAATTATATTTTCAACTATAATCCTAAAATTATATGATTTATATTGTAAAATTTGTTTGTGCAGTACACGCATCTGTCATGCAACATCAGCGACGTGACGTTTTTATATCCGTTTCTGTTTCCAGCCATCCGATTGGTACAAAATTAGAAAGTTGCCGCGCTCAAATATGGACTATTAACACAAATTTTTTTATAAATGATTGCTATTATATGAATATTTTATACGTAAAAAAGACTAAGGAATCTTCAACTAAGGTAATCAATATTAAAAACAACTAATAACTCATTAGAAAGTTTAGAAAAAGTACATGGTGTCATGAAGGGAGGGGGCTTTTATACTGAATGGCAATGGTCGGCGCGTGATTTTGAAGTTAAACGGGATGCCTTCAGAGAAAATGGGTAATGTCGCAATAAATTTAATATCCATTTTCTCTAGTTGTCCCTTTCATACTAAAACCTATGGATCTTTCATTATTCTCTGAAATATCATTAATAGCTTTTATAGATCGTACTCGTTCTGTAATGTGATTTGTTTTCTTCTATAGTACAGTTGCAGTTGCATTAATTTATGTAATCATAGCCGCGGGGGATACAAGTCTGTTCGTAAACAAATGTAGTTAGTTTACATATTTTTAAATAATAATAAAATATACAAGGATAGATTAAAGGTACACGTTTCACTACAATATTTGACCTCATATCACGTTCAAATTTCCCTGTCTTATCCTATGCAAATGGCGCGTCATTTAAGAATTTGTGGAAAATAATGTTTACATGTAATCAAGAATTCGTATGTAATTTGATATTTTTCGTCGTAGTGTATGAAAATTAATATCCTGTTACACTACGGGTGAAAAATCTTGCGATTAGTATTTCAGTGTATCGCTATGTTTATATTTTTGCATACTGAAATATTTTGTAATAATGTTTGTTTCTCTGTGTACTTTGTTTATAAAAATTACCTTACACAAAGGAGAAAGATTTATTTCCAATGTTCGAGTATCGTATTTAAAAATTTCATGTATACTTTAAATCGAAAATGCCATCTTAATGCTATAGTTGGTACTTTTATTTAGTAGTTAAGTCCAGAAGTTCACAAATTATAGTCTACTTCTATCCCTGCTTGCATTTATATATTCTTTAATTGTTGCTTAGTGATAATTTAATTGCGTATTTATATTTCTTTATTGTGAATTTTACTTAAAATAAACTAAGGATTGCATTTGTTATCTTCTTTACCATGTTGTTTGCCTTTAATCACTAGAATGCACACAAGTAATAAATAAACTCTAACAAACATATTGCATTATGTCATGCATCATATTTCAGTTAACTGTTTTTTCTTCTTTATTTTGTATAGGAAGCATAAGCCAAGTTAATTATTCTGTGTTTTGCTATGTTAGCAATTATTCATTACTATCTGATTACAGTATATCCTATGCAAATGGTATCTGTCTGTATATAATACATTGATGCAAATTGTATCAGTTTATTACAAATAATATATTTTCAATATAGATTTAAATATTACGTGTTTATATCTTCTGTATAATGCATTTTTGATGTCCACGTTAGAAAAACACAGGATAAATAAGAAGAAAATATGATTACTTTCAGTACTATCATATTTTTGCTCCTATCTAAAAGTAATTAGGATCTCGTAAAATAAATTATGCTATAAAAAAAAATGTGTTAACTGTTAATTAGTAATCTATGAATAGATTACAGAATTTAATGCTAATGGGTTAAAGTCAAATCTATCCTACTGTCAAGAGTGCATCTGGCCTACAAACCTAATACTCTTTGGAGCATTTTAATCAAATTAAATTACTAAATTTACTTATTATTTTAACAAATCATAATATTTAATTCAAATTTAAATGCAATGATAGTAATCTTATAACTTTTAAGATTTTAACTGTTCACATAAAGATTTGAACAGTAAGATGTATAGGCTAGAAACAAAGGGTATATCTTACTCAATTTAGGTAGTATTAAGATTTAAAATGCTACCCAATTTGAAACTGCTGAAATGGATTTGGACTATTTTTAGACTCTTCACAAATATTCCTTAATACAAAAAG
This sequence comes from Amaurobius ferox, assembly GCA_951213105.1. NCBI lineage: Eukaryota > Metazoa > Arthropoda > Arachnida > Araneae > Amaurobiidae > Amaurobius > Amaurobius ferox. Next base: position 72,904,641 of record OX578149.1, on the reverse strand, counting down.
AGCATTTCATAAAAATCTTCATGTCAATACGAACAACAATAATTTCAAGCACGAGGAAGTAGGCATCTTTGATTGTACAACTCGTGCATTCTCCCAACTTTCCAAAAGTCTGCTTTTTCTGACCACGCAAGATCCACTATATTTCTCTATGAAATTACACAAAGATATATTTACAGATTATGGAGTAAACATTAAAATGATAAAAATATACACCTTCACCTACATAAAAACAAAGGTTATATTTTATTACAGAAAGTTAATATTATCAATTTTTATTGTAATGGTGCAAAAACTTTCATAATTAATTTTGTAAACTAAGTAACTTCTGTAAACAACTTAACAGATATTAAAAGTTAATAAGAAAAGAACCAATTAACTATTCAACTACAAACATGAATTTATATTTGAAAACAGAACTTGTAATTTCAGTCACTTCTCATGGAAAACTGAGATGAATTAAGAATAACTTCAATTTGGTCGGATTCAACTTTCAATATGTTACAGAGCTCACAATTGCCATGTCACTCAGTACTACATTTAAACTAAATTGACTTGCTATTTAAAAACTGCAAGTCAAATATAACTCAAAATCCACCCATATTATTTTTTTCTCTTCTCTACCACATCAGTTTTTAATGTCTGGCTATTTTATATCCATGTTTTAAAAAATAGTTATAGTACAGACTTTAATAGAAGTTAAAATTGTTCATCAGTTCAAAAATTTAAGTGTATTATACTCTTGTTTTTAGTATAAATGTATGTGGTATATAGAGCAATACATCAGCTTTTTTAACCATTTTAAAATTAAAATAAAATTACAAATGTTAAAAGTTTCAAAAAATGACTCACAAATTTGAAAGTTTGACTCCTGCTTTTGAACATTAAGAGTCAATTTGATCCGCAATTTTACAACAAGGTAAGAGCACACTGTGTTATTTGCTTCAGTACATTTAAATCGTGTCTCATCCAATCTTCTCGGAATTGAATGTAATAAGGACATCAGAAGAACTTTCAAGGATCTTCCCAACAAATCTTATATTTTGCTTTTCACAATATTTTACAATAACCCACTTTTGGGACGCCATATATTTTTCTATATTCTGCATTTGATAACTCAGATTCTAAATTACTGATAATCTCTTTGTCGAAGTTGGGGTTAGAACTTTCACTTACTATTGATTGCATATTATGATTGCATTGTTTTTTTTATATATATTTGTATAGCATCTATGCAGAAAACAAAACAAAAAGCTCAATAAAGCTTAGTAAGGACATTTTTATATTTGGATCAATTATCCCTAAGATCAAGTGTTCCTAATTGCACATTTACTACTTAACCATAAATTGTAGCCATTAGCAACTAAGTAGTTCAATACCATTATGCATGCTACTGTAGCTATCTTAAAAAAACCTTACTACTTTTAAACAAGATATAACTGTAACTGTAATTCAAAACTGATAACTATATGGTTTTGATGTAGTCTTTTCCTCATATATCAAATTTTACAACTTTTATTTCATTATTTGTATTATATATATATATGTTTCATTATATATATATATAATCACATCCGAAAACTAAGATTAGCACAATCTATAATTTGGCTAAAAGTGTTGCATATATCTTAGCATTTTAAGAGAGAAAAAAATTTCAAGTAATTTTAATTTTTGTAATTTTGGACCTTGTAATTTGTTCTAGTAGATTAATATGGAAAAATTAAAACAAGCGGTTAGAGAGAGAATATCCTCTTAAGTAAAAGCATAACATTTGTCCTGTATCATTATTTATAGAAGATAAATAGGACATATTGCTGTTGGTGATGCTTCTTCTGAAAGAAAATGCTTTAGTAGCACTAAATACAGTGCGTTCCCAAATCCTTCATTCCAATTTGCATTAAATATTGAATTGCAACTTGATAATACCTCAATTTAAAATGTTTATATAATTATAATAACGGTAACTAACAAATTCGAAATACTCAGTTTTCATTTTTGAAAACTTTTTATTTCTTTGATACTAAAATTCTCTCAATTTTGAAACTATGCAAATAAGTTTGATTCAGTATTCAAATTTTGTTGTTTTACTTTTATCACAATAAAATAACAGTAGGCTGTTATATTTCTAGTTCTAACTTTGTAGAATTGCATGCTAATTTAAATTTAATTCACAATACTAGAATCAGAAAAAATATTAATTTTAATCTTAATTTGTACTAATATGTCTTTTTTCATTTTAGAGCTCTCTCCAAAAGCAGATGTCGACATGACTGAATCCAGTTTGTCTTTTATTTCAAGTCTGTCATCTAACAAAGATGATGATTCAATCATATTACCAGAAACACTTAATGCCAGTGCTAATTTCAGTTCTGAAGTTGTAAATACAGATATGGTTGAAAATGATCTTATAAACATTGCTTTTGAAAAAAGCCACATAAACTCTGAGAATGTTGAAAGCATTGCAAGTGACATAAGTTCTGTAGAGCCTATTTCTAATATTGTACCCCAGTTTTCAGTTCTTAATAATACTGGACTGACAAAGAGCAATGTGCAATCTTCAGTTTGTAACTTTGTTACTGCTGTATCCCCTGCAAAAGTTGAACTCCCTACTGTAAAGACTATTAGTACTAACTCTAAAACTAATCCTACTCAGTTACTAATATTTCAAAAACCTACAGCAAATATACCTATGCTGGTTTCAAAAGGAGCAGCTTCTGTCTCAAATGTTGCTATAGTACAACCTTCCACTGTTGTGTCAAGTGGTGCCAAAATATTAACTTTACCCACTTTAAATACAGCAGGTGGTATACTTGGTGCTGTTTCGCCATCTAGCTCAGGTAAAGCTGGTGATGTAAAAATTTTGTTAAGTGGTGTACCGTGTGCTACATCTTATGTGACTTCTAAGCCAGTCTTTTCAACTACTGTGAGTAATGTTAATTCAAGTATACAAGGTCCATTAAAACGAGCTGTTACTCCATCATCCACAGGACAAATGATAACAAAAGTTATTATCACAAATAATGCTGCATCCAATCAGACTGCTCTGGTTTCTCCTGTGCCTGTATCTGCTTCAGGGACTGCCCAAATTGCTGTTTCTCAACCACAATCTATATTATTAGCAAGTCCAAATAAAAATTTAGCATTATCCAGGAATATTCTAAACATAAGTGGCTCCCAACAGATAATTCGAGCTTTGCCTGGTACCCCAACAAAGCAGGTAATGTACTTCATTTATTTTTTGTAGTTTTAAGAAAAATATGTTTTGTGTCTCATTAAACATCATGAAGCAAGCATTTTAGCAGAAACAAATTTTTAATTGACAACACGTTGACAACAGATTTGACAACACGTTCGGGTTTTTTTTTTTTTTTTTTTCCCCCTCTCTCTCTCTCTCTCTCTCCCTCTCCATGAGAAAACATTTAAAACAGCTACATGCTATAATGCTAGAATTCATCAGCATAGTCAACTAATGAATCATTTCATTTGAAAATGAATTGATAGTTTAAAGCTTCACCTAAGCAAGTAGTAAAACCAAATCTTATGTATATTTATTTTTAAATTTTATATCTAAAAGTTTGTGTTGTTTGTAAGATATGAACTGGAAATGTTATGAATAAGGTCTGTTATATATGATTTTAAATGTGAAGCCTGTAACAACAAAAATTTATTTATTATATTGCTACTTAAACAATTAATACTCATATTGAAAATTGTGCTATTATGGTGCTAAGGTACCTGGGCAAAACTTTATAAATGCAGTAAAACCTTCAAACAGCTGCTGATTGAATCACTTCGAAAATTCAGTCTTCTGAAAATTATTTTCCAATAAGTTACAGTTATGATTTACCTCTATGATAACTGTTTGCGAAATAAGTAGATAATATGAGCATTTAACAAAATGGGAAACCCACACTGAATATAACTGCTGCCTGTAAGAGTACAAATTCCCTATACTTGATAACAGCAAACATGAAAATTGGGTGACTACAGTGGTTTCAAGGATGCTTCAACAGGGCATGAAAACAGTGTGAGCTAAATGAAGGATTAAGTACTCATAATTTTCTAACCTATATCCTGAAGTAATACTTCCATCTTGTGCTAAAATTTTAAGTGTAATTATTTTGCAAAAAAAAAAAAATCACCCAAAATATTCATGATATTTATGTTAATATTACTGGTAATTATGTTTTTCAATTTATATACCCACTATTCTGTCCATGGTGGTGAGATCTATTTAAGAAAATGAACACATACCCAATAACAGAAACCGAACAAGATAGCATAACATATCTATCTCAGTTCCTCCAGTGTATGAGCATAGAATGACATCTTTTATATTTTTGGCTGCTTGAATTTTGCATCTTTAAAAATGACTTGCATGTCTTATGAAAGTGACTGTAGAAACATGAAAAACTATTGGTATTACCTAGTGAGTAATGAGACACAATGAAGGTTCCATGAGAAAACATGAAATTAATTCCTTTTCTACATGTACTTAGAAGAGATTGTCATAAATTGTAGTTCAGTTTCCGATGTGCCCCTAATCAAAGGTGATAAGCGAACATTGAATTTTTAAAAATATTTAAAGAAATACCCCCCCCCCCCCACACACACACACACACACCCACACACACCCAAATTTTCAGTATTTCTCCACAATATTTCTGGCCCCCATAGGTAAATTCCTACTCTGCCCATATTAATAAATCTATCTCTACACAGTTCATAGTTGCTGTGTATTAGAAAAGGTACTCAGAAACATAATTTTAGACCTTAAAAACTAAATTGTATAGCGTAAAGTGTAAATATATAACTAAAATATTAAAGTGTCTTAGATATAGAGACTATTTTCTAAGTGTATATAGAGACTATTTTCTTTTTGTACTACAAATATGCACCACAGAAGCTGCCCACATCAAGAATTTTAATCTCATTTACTAGATTCATTGCCTTACTTCTAATATTGTCTTTTTAAATTTTAATATAAATAAAATAAATTGATAACTAATGTTCTCTCCATGCTATTTTATCTAGTCAAGCTGCCTGACAAAAAATTTTTTGCCGCATAGCAACATAATGGTCAGTTTGGCCTTTATTTTTAGTAAATCGTTAAAAAATATGGTTTAACAGAGAAAAGAGCAATTTGCAATAGTCACTTACATATATGATATTTTATATTTGTCATTAAACTGAAGTTGTCAATATATGTCACATATAAATTTCAGTTGTGTATTTAAGCAGTTAAAAAAAAAGTGTTTTGTGTTATTAAGTTTGTTCTATTCAGTGCCATAGCAAAGGAATTTTTTATGATTTATTAAAGTTTTTAATATAAACTTTATTACTTGTTTCTTTTAATTTCAAACAAATGTATAAATATAATGTACTAGTTTGATTTTTAAAATGCATTTATGAAGGATAGTAATATTTCATATTTTTATAAAATTGTTAGTTAGAATCAGTTATCCTTAAGACCAACAAACTTAAATAAGGTCATACCAATGTAACAAACAGTTGAGACTCGTGTAAAGTCCAGAGAGTTGTTGTTTTCAAACTTGCCACTGAAATAGAAAGTAATTAAACTTATCCTCCTCTATAAGAATCTTCTGTATCAGAATCTATCTTAACATTTTTACAAATTGCAGAGTTAACTTTGTTGATGCAATTTCATCATCTTTAAACATTTAGAAAATTTTTAAAGCTGTCTGTTTTTTAACATCAGGTTTAAATAAAACCCAACTTAGAAATAAATGCCTTCTTCAAAGTGTGTGTGTATGTATAAGTTGCATTCCTCTCACCCCACAGGCATAGCCAGAATCTCGGAAAGAAGGTTATGGCCAAATGAGGGAGTTTCTAATGCTATATTTTATTTTCTAATATATACCCAGTAGAAAACTAATATAATTTTAACACTAATGAGAGGCAGACTTGTGACCTCCATACCCCCTCCAATACCTATCAAATATTATTAAATCATCTTGAAAGTTCTCAATAACTTAGTCGAGGTCTTGCCCGCACAGTAGAATAAGGAGCCATTATGTAATTTAATGATATAAATTTCTTCAGGATAATGGTTGAAAGCATAAAATTGTTTGCAGTGATCAAAATAAGTTGGAATCTGATTTTTTTTTTTTTTTTTTTCCAGTATGTTTTGTCTCCTGTGAAGCCTCCTCAGAAACTGGCTTATGGACCTTTAACATACTCCAAATCACCTAGAAGAATTGCTCCAGCCACCAATGCAACTATTTCAACATTTAGTTCTGGATCTAAAGTGGCAGCAGTTGTATGTCCCACAACTGTAACATCAGCAATTTCTTCTGTCAAAATGTCTGTTCCTCAATCACCTACAAAAGTGATATTGAAACCAGTGCCCCAAGTAAGTATAACATGTTTTTAGTTTGTATCAGTTCTTGTTGATGCCTTAGAATACAAGTGGTGTAAAGTGCATCACAATAAAGGATCTACATTATTAAAATGTGTGCGGCCATATATGGTGGCATTCATAAGTTTCCAGTCAAAACTGTTTTTGAGTGTAATACTTAGCTTTTAAAAGATTTGAAATAAACATTTAATGATATTGCATATACTAAAAAATAATATGTTTGAATGACTAATAAAGACATATTGTTCTTAATAATAATATTTGATTGTTTTGCAATTGAAAAAGTTAAAAATATCTGCCTTATTGAATGGAAGTAAATCAAACAATATTATTAAACGATAACAACAAATAACAGTAAAATGTGATTAATATTTTGCAGCATTTATGGCAGCACAACAGTGTGGCTTCGATATAAGTTGTTTGTAGTAATCGATGGGAATGTTTTTTTTTTTCATTCTTTGTTCAATAGTTAAAAATAGTATGAGTTTTTATTATGCTGTTCTGTAGGAATCTGATATCTCACTGGTGTAAATTATGCTAGGTGAATGCTGTATGGCTACATTTGCTACAAACATGAATAAATTTCAATTCATTAGAAGAAAACAGCTTTATTTCTTTCTTAAGAAAACCAATCATTAGGATTTTTTTGGCAAAGTGCAATCATACCTTCTAATTTTTTAAAAGTCACAAAAAATTCCTTAATACCAACTTTACCAAAAAGAGCCACTTCAAGTAGACGTTTTGTACACTGATGTGCTTGCTATCATTAATATTTTTCATTTTGTATCTCTTGTGAAATATGAACATCAATTTTCTTTATATTAGCAATGGACTTTCATTTTATTAATCTGTCAACTTTAAGTGAATATCCAACTTGATACTGTTGTAAAATATTAACGAGCTAAGCTAAGTCCATTCCTCATTCCCATTAAAATCACCATTTGGGTAAGTTTTGTGATTCCTTTTACTTAAGAACAATAGGTAGGAAGATGAAATTTTGCACACATATGTGAACTTGCATGTAGAAGGGTAAAATCATAATTTCAATAATTGAAGCAAACTGTAATAGGAACAAATCTCCATTTTTAAACTATGAGTGCTGACTATGCTTCATATAAATAGCATGCAAACAACTTTAAAACAGCTAATCAAAGCATGTGCACTTGCATGAAAGAATTTTATTTTGGAAAAAAAAATTTTGTAATAATTCTATTGTTGATATAATTTATGAAGAAAATATATATTAAAGATCCATTTTATAAATAGAATCATAGTCACCTAATCAACTTCCTGTTGTGATAATGGTCAAATTTGATAATTATACTAGACCAACTTATGGGAACACTAGCTGTGTTCCCACACTAGCATTCCTATAATAAAAATTTAATGTGAGCAGCACATGACTTTCCGTGCTGACTCATATCATGTTCACTTCATTTCTTTTATAATTCATTAAATTGAGTTTAATCACACAAAATAACACTAAATTTGCATTTCCAATTCATTTTCTGTTTTTATTTGGTAATTGAACATTTTTCCGAAATCGGCATAACAAAAATGCAAGAAATCTCATATATCTTGAGAACGGTTAATCCTAAAGTACAGGGTGGTCATAAAAAAACTTCCCCGATATATGAACCCCTAGCGGCCTATCCGCTCAACCAATCGAAAGGAAATTTCAGATATTGTTATTTGAAGGTATGCTCTGGCTCTCGAGATTGTGATGATTTCAAACAATAGAGCTTTCACGGTTACGGTTACAGTGAAATATTTTCGAATGGCAACGCCCACTTTTTTCCTGCGAAAATTGATCAGCGCATTGAAAAACTATTAATGGCGTTAGAAGGATACACGTATGACAAAAATTGGCAGCGTAAAACATTTTCAAAGAAGAGCATTGTAAAGAACCAATGACAACACAGAGAGGAGGTTCATTGATGCACTTTGCATAATTCACAGGGACAGACAGTAGAAGCACCAATAAAAGAACACCATGTGCAAAGCATTGCTTGTGGAAAACCTTTAATAAGCAGTGTGGGAAGATTGTTTCTTCAATCAGGTGTTCGAACTTGCCAACAAGATGACACTTAAGGCCGTATCACATTCAACAACTTTTCCGGCAATTTTTCGGACAATCAACTTTTCGAACAATTTTTACGTAGAGTTGGGGGAAAACTCGTGTGAAATGCGGTCAAAAAATTGGGACAAGTTTATCTGACCTGTATAGAAAAAGTTGTTCGTTTGGGACAATTTTTCACCAACCAGCCAATCACAGATGAGTAGCGGAGGAATCACGTGTGTAGAAAGGTTGGCGCAGATTTTATTACATTCTGGTTTGGCGTGAAATCGTCACGCAAGTTTGAATCTGTGGAGCGTGAACAGATAGAATATATTGATATAATAACCTTGCAGCGCGAAGTATTATTTTAGTTTAGATTTAGAATTTTGTTAAGTATTTATAATATTTCTGTGTCATAAAGATGGAAGTCAATGGAAGTCGTCTCGAAGTCGAAAAATAGTGGTCATGCGAGATGGAAATGGAGTTAATTGAATCAATACGTGAAAAATCATGTTTGTGGAATCTAAAAGACCCACTGTATTTAAAAAAGAATTTGAAAAAACATGCATACGAGGAAATATCATATTTACAAACCTTATCTACCAAAGCGATTTTATATACATGAAATATTATATAATAAAAATTATGACATTATTACTAATATAATCTCTTTGGTCTCTTCTGATTCAAATTTATATTTACTAGCGGCTCGCTAGTTTACAGTATTGACGTGTTTCAGAAAATCCACCTTTCTGTGAATTTAAACAAGAGCATACGAGAGTTTGCTCTAGCGATATATATATATTTCATCAGTTTTCTAAAATAAACTAAAGTGATTCCATCACAAAACACAAAGGATCCTAATTTAAATTGCTTTAGAATATTTACTACACTATGGCAATTTCCTCGTTTTAACGAATACAATTATGTTCTCTTTCTCGAATCGTTAAAAAAAACATCAGACATAATTTAGAAAATGCATTTTTATGTATGTTCTCCATAGACTTTTTTTTATCCTTCTATTGCAATACTATAACAACTTGAAAACATATTCTGTTTACTGTTTAAAATAGTATTCTAAAATAGCACTAAATGCATTGCATGATATAATTAGTTAGTACATTTCAAATGTGAAGTTTTGGCTTGGGTGGTAGAGAATCAGCTCAGTAAACGACTGGGCTCCGGTTCGAATCCAAGCGAATCTTAAATTTTACAAGTGCTGCCATCTGTTGCTAAAAATTCAAATATAGTTTTTCTTTAATAATCTGCAGAATTGTTTCGTTTTAAATTATTTTAAGTTCTATATACAAAATAACCTTATAACTGTAAATTATTTTTAAATTTGAATGCTTATAAAAATTTATTTCGAAGTTACTTTGAAAAATATCTTGAAGTATACTTTATACCAGCTATAGATGAAATATATTCTTAATTAAAAAAAGTGCTTGTAGAAATAGCAAATATAAAATGTGCATGTAAAATTAGACAGAAATCATCAAACATCCTTATACGAGCAGTAGTTATCTTTTGACATGTAATTTTGAACATTTTAGATTAGAATAAAAACAAAAATCAAACTACTTTGAAATTTTAATAATTTGACGCTAACATTTGAAGATTTTTTTTATTATTTTAAATGCACATAGACAATTTGAAATTTACAATACATTTGAAAATCATTTACTTTTAATAAAAAAAATAAGTTTATATGTAAATATAAAAAGTTTACTCTTTTAAATTTGAATGCTTATAAAATTTATTTCGAAGTTACTTTGAAAAACATCTTGAAGTATACTTTATACCAGCTATAAATGGAATATACATTTAAATGTATTTTAAAACATAATTACTCAATAAATATAAATGTAGATAAAATTATTTTTAAAAGTTTACTTTAATGAGAAATATTTTAAACGTTACAAATGAGCAAAGAACATATTCGGATATTTAATATAGATACGTATTTGAAATCAAGTATAAAACGGTAATGAACTTAAATTTGTTTAAGACATGATATTTTAATGACGGCATTCTTTAATTTAAATACTTTTTACGCTTTCTTTTTCTTTGTTTCATTTCAGTCAATATTGGCAATATCGCCTTTTAAACTAATTTTGTATCTTAAAATAGAGTGAATATTTTTCAACAAATATTTATTTGCTTTTTTATACGGATGTGTGACAAATCCAAATATTTTTTAATGTTCATTCATCTGTTTAAGCTTCTGATATCTGAAGTAATCCATATAAAAAAGATCAAATCAAAAATTTACAATAGATTTTGTCCACATCCTTCTCGGTTTGCTTTGTTTCTTCTTCTTAAGCAGGAATAATCCTAGCGTAATTATGCCAAGGCATATTTGATTTTTTCCTGCAGCTGATAGTAATTTAGTCATAATTACAAAGTAATAAAGGTTACAAAAGGAAGTACTAAGTAAAAGTTTTGTTTTACTGCCGAAGTCGAAGCGAGAACTCGCTGCCTGGTGAAAAGTACATGTACAATGTATAGTTGTCGCCAAAAGGCGATAAACATACCGCCGTAGTTTTCTCATTTAGCACAACTTCTTCAAACTGTCAATAACCCTATCGCCAACTTTTTCGCCGAAAAATTGGGGGAAAAGTTGTTCGAAAAAGTTGGTTGTTCCAAAAGTTCTTGAGTGTGATAGGGCCTTTACAGGGAAACAACGAGGTAAATTGATAAAGCTGTTTTATCTGAACGAGGAAAATGCTGCCGAAGCAGTGCAAGTTTATCGGCGAAATCATAAGCTAAGACGAGACCCATGTTTCGTACAAACTGTACATGATTTGGTAAAAAAATTTGAAGAAACTGGATGCACATATGATAGATCACGATCCGGACGACCATTTGTTCCTGTTGAAGTTGTTGCGGAAGTGCATAATACGATGCAGTGTCCATTGTGTTCTGCAAGAAGTACTGCCCGCAATTTGGATGTACCGAAAACCACAGTCCTCAAGCTTCTGCGAATGTTTCCTTATCGATTCCAGCACGTCCAGATATTGCAACCTGGAGACGAGCAACAGCGTGTCGACTTTGCGAATATTTTCCTCATCAGATATGATGAAGGTAGCAGGTGGCCGCTGCGGATATTATGGACGGATGAGGCACATTTCTCCTTAACTTTGAACTTAAACTCCAAGAACTGCTTTCACTGGGTTGACGAAAATCCTCACAATGTGACACCAGTGCCTTTACACGAAGCTAAAGCGACTGTGTGGTGCGACATCGCAAGCATATTGGTTTTTGGTCCATACTTCTTCGAAGAGGTCACTTCCAATGGTATACAAACGTGCTCCATCACAGGTCCTCGGTATAAAACAATGTCGCAGAATCACGTAATTCCAGAATTGCAGCAGCGAAATGTCGTTAATGACATTGTATGGATGTAAGATGGTGCTCCTCCACACGTCGCTACATGTGTTCGACAAGTGCTGCAACAGAACTTTGCTGATAGAGTCATTTCCTGTAACTTTGCAGTTTCGTGGCCACCTCGATTCCCCAACCTCACTGCGATGGATTTCTGGTTCTGGGGTTATCTGAAATCTAAAGTGTATGCATCAAATCCACGAGATTTGTCAGACTTGAAAGGTGCCATAAAACTTGAAGTTATACAGATTCCTCCTGCGATGTTACGTTCATCATTGTTGTCAACAATCTCTCACATTTAATGCTTTATCGTCTGCGAAGGTGGGCACGTTGAAAACTTGTAATTCCAATAAAAGTTTTTTCCCCTCTCCTCTCTTGTGTTGTCATTGGTCCTTTACAATTCTCTTCTTTGCAAATGTTTTATGCCGCCAATTTTCATCATACGTGTATCGTTCCAGTGCCATTTATGGTTTTTCAATGCGCAGGAAAAAAGTGGGTGTTGCCATTTGAAAATTTCGAAATTTTTTCACTGTAACCGTAACCATGAGAACTCTATTGTTTAAAATCATCAGAATCTCGAGCGCATACCTTAAAATAACAATATCTGAAATTTCCTTTCAATTGGTTTAGCTGATAGGCAGGCCTCTAGGGGTTCATATATTGGGGAAGTTTTTTTATGACCACCCTGAATAATGGAGTGTGTTATATTCTTTTCTTCATCAAAAATTGTGTATAAAACAAAAATTTAATTGATACATTTGAGAATACACTACTTAGTCTTTTTTTTCTTTTTTAGATTTTGGCAATTTTAGTGGGCCATTTCGTAAAAAAAGGCAGGTTGTTGTTTTCCAAATCGTACCAAAATCTAATCAGTACCAGAGTATCCTACAAGTAACTTATCTACCAAATTTTGTGAAATTTGGTTAATTAGTATTTTAGCTAGAGTGGATACATAAAATTTTTACGGCCCATTTTGCAAAAAGGTGGGTTTTGTGTTTACGAATCCTACCAAACACTAATCAGCACCAGGGTCTCACCCAAGTTACTTACCTACCAAATTTTATGAAATTCGGTCCATTAGTTTTTCAGTTAGAGTGGATACATACATTGTACAGACAGACACACACAGACATCACGCTAAAAATAGTTTTGTCATATTCTACAGATCTCGAAACATGTAGATCTGTCGAAAACTCGAATTGTGATTTTTGGTATGATTCCAATACTTTCCCTATACATTACCATGTATTGCAGGGAAAGTAACAAGACCTTGGACATTTAAGAGCAATACTTGCTCACAAAAGCAGTTTTCATTGCAACTTGCTTTTACCATCACAGTCACAAGTTACAAGGTCTAACTTTGGATGAAGTTGTAATGAACATTTGAGAATAAGAAACTTTCTTAGGTCTAACTTATGTTGTACTGCAATGTGTAAAACACTTAAAGGTTTAGCTTTTACATGCTTTTCATAGACTTTAATAGCCAGGAATAAACATGTGGCTATTGAATTTCTATTTATAATAGGGTCATTCCATGTCAATTCAACCAAAAAAATCTGAAAATGTCACCCACCCCTTTAGATTTTTAATTTATTTTGAACTACATATAAGAGTTATAATACTATACAAAAGTTAGTTGTTTTATACATTAGTTATTTTTGCAATAAATTTTCAAAGAAATGGAAACTTCACTTAGTGCTGCTTTATGGATTCGTGAAACGAAAACCTTGTATTTGATAAAATCCTTTCTTGCTCTGCACCTAATTGTCAGAAACACATCATTTTTTCTGTGGATAGTCTGGAATATATTCTTATTGTCAAACAGCATACATTTTGATAACATTTTAAATAAAACATTGTTATTATTTGCCTTAAAGTTGAAAAAAAACATTTTTTTTTAATTTCAGCAGAAAGGAATTTTTTTTTAAGATAAACTCAATGTTTAAATTTTCCTATCATTTTTAACACATTCTATATACTGTAACCTTCTTACCATAAAAAACAAAATTAGAGGTGCTTTTTAGAAAATGTGAAGAGTTTTTTTTTTTTAAGGTGTATAATTACTGTATTTTTATTAAGTCAACAGTAAAAATAATTGACCTAGTAAATATCTTATTAATAATTGATAACATTAGTTTATATATTATAAACATAACATTTAAAAAATATATTAATTCAAATCAATTTTATGGGAGGAATGCAGTTATAAATACAAGGAAATATTCTCTTAATTTATTGCAGACGATATTTTTTCCGTAAATTTATTTAAAGAAAATGATGTCTCCCTTAGCAACGGATTTAAATCCAATGTGTTTATGCCACAGAGGATTTTTGTTAAATCTTTTCAGATTTAAATAATAAAGAAATGTGTATAAAATAAATTTTTATCGAAATTGCATTTTTGACTCAGGTTTAAAGATTACTGGAATTATGGATATTATCAATTTATTATGCCATTTGCTTTATTTTGGCAAAAACGGTTGAAACTCATAAATTGTAGTATGGGTAATCTTCTATTAGTCTATTATTTTTTAATCTACAGGTCTGACAGGAACAAAAGTAGCACGGTTATATCTTCCCATTCAATTTTTGTGCTTTCATTTTGGCATATATTGGAATCAATTACGACCCTCAAGTTTAAAGATTGCATTGATAATTGATATTTTCACTGTGTTACGTCATCTGTTTTATTTTGGCAAAAAATTTTTAAAAATTCATATATTGTAGTACGGGCAATTTTCTTCTTTTACATGGCTATATCTTCTAATATTTAGGAATATAAGAAGTACGAGGATATCTTTACATACAATTTTAGCACTTTTATTTTGACATGTATTGATTCAATTTGTTGTAAATTATTGCAAATTTGTTTACAAATGGAACCATGCTGTTTTATTTATCAGATCTGCCTGCGGAGATATTTTTTGTATAGCGAGAATAGAGATTCTTAAACTTCTTTTTGGGAGCATTAATTTAAATATTTTAATAGAATGTTTTGATTAACAATGTCATTTAGAATAGTATAGGAATTTGCACATTTTGATTGTGAATAGCATTCTCTGAGTCTTTTCCCAATCAGTGTGGATATCAAACTGTTCTTTGTGATTATGTTATCTATTCTCACCAAATGTCCTGCCCATTGCATTCTGTTCATCCTGTTAATGTCCTGCATTCTGTTAATTTTAATGTATTTGATTGTCAAAATCTTTATATAATTTGTATAGTGTGAAATTGTATCTTCAAATATAATTTTCCTGAATTCCACTAAAAATAATGTGCAACATTCTTCTTTCAAAGATGAAGTGCTTTATGTAGTTGTAGCTTTGTTCTCCCAATCAGATGTGATCTGAAAACATTTCTTAATCCATAAAACAGTGATTTGCAGCTATGATTCGTTTTCGGATTTCTAAACCAATATTATTTTTACAGTTTATTTGAGAGCCCAAGTAATTAAAATGCTCTACATATTTAGATTTGTAGAAAACTGGTCTCAAGTATCAGAGGAAAAGACCTACTTCTGGTGAGAGCCATGTATTTAGTTTTGTCTTGTTTAATTTTCAGATGCATTTTATCAGCAGCACTTTCCAAGGCAAGCAAGGCCTCCTTTAGATCTTTAGTGGTTCTGGCTGATATGAGTGTCATCAACATATACAAGAATTTGAATAGATTTGTAATATACCGGGTGGTTAGAATTAAAGCACCCCTGTTTAGAGCACTGTAGAGAAAAAACCAGTGGTCATAAGAACACCAAATCTGCGTAGTATGGATTTTAGAACATGGGAAGATGCACGGCACAGAAAAGAAAAAGAAAAAAAAATAGTTCCAAACGTGACCGATAGTGAGAGAGATTTCAGGCGTTGTGAACAGTCCCAGCTTTCCATGTGTAACATGTTCTAGACACATAAATTAAATTGGCATTTGAGTGTTTATGACTATTGTCAGTATCTATCGCACGTTTATACCACTTACAATTCGTAATTCATATGCATCACGAATACCAAGCGATTTTATTGAATGATGTTTCTACTTGGGACTGTTTGCAGGGCCATCTCTCTTCCTATCAGTTATTTTTGGAACAGTTTTTTTATGTGTCATTCGCTTCCCCATTTTCTGAAATGCATACCACGCAGATTTGGCGTTTTTATGACCACTGGTTTTTTTTCAACAGTGCTCTGAACAGGGATGCTTTAATTCTAACCACCCTGTATGTTTCCTTTTTTGTTAATATTAGAGGCTCTAATTACTTTCTCCAGTGCTAAGTTGAATAGTAGCAAGCATGTGTATCTCCCTGTTTAATACTATGTTTAATATCAAAAGGTTTTATGATTTCCCCTTGGATCTTTATAATAGAACAAGTTCCAGCCATTATAAGATTCACAAGTTTAATTAATTTTTGAAGTATTTCAAATTCTTTCATGACCTCTAAAAGACCAGTTCTGGTAATACTATCATAGACAACTTTAAAATCAATGGAAAGGTGACTTGAATACCCACAGAAAAAAAAAATTGTCATTCTGACAATTAGGTGCAGAGCAAGGAAGAATTCTGTTTAATAAAATGTTATCATTTCGAGCATGCACAAAGCAAAACGAAGTTAATTTTCAATTTTATTTATTACAAAAAAAAACTAATGCATAGAATCAACTAAACATTTTCATGGTATTATAACTTTATTATATGTAGATTTGAAAAAATTGAATAAATTCCTAGGGGTTGGTAACATTTTTACATTTTCTTCTTAAATTGACATTTGATGACCTGCAATCCTAATCAGTGGTATAATTATGAAATTGAGGAGCTTTTGCAAATTCATGAGCCCAGAAATTCTGAAAATAATTTTCTATTTGATGCTAGAGGACTGCCTCTGGGATCAGGGATTCAAAGATTTTGCTACTCCGGCTACCCTATAGTTATGCCACTGTAAGTCTTATTAATAGTGTCAATTTTTTGTCATATTCTAATTTATTTATGTTATGTACTACTTCTTTGCATAAATATTTTATAACTCAGAAATATTTCTTAATGGTTAAATAAAATAGTAATGCTTATTTTTGCATTAAACTTATGGTCAAAATATTTTTTTCCTCACACTTGTGTAGACTATTTTGAAACCCATCAGTGGCAATAATAACTTATCAACTGCTACATTAACAAATGTGGCAAATGCTTCACCAACAGTTCATCAGGTTACACAGTCTGCTTCAACTACAAATACACCTGGAAACAAATTGCACTATATAAGGCTTGTAACTGCACAGACCACTTCCACTACAGCATCAACAGGTAATTTGATAATTTTTAACAATATTTTTTTCCCTGAAATATGTAAATTCATTATATAATATTTTGAACCTTGTATCTGTTACTTACTGTAAATTTTAGAGAATAAAACATTATGTGTAATTGCTGTGGTATATTGAATACTTAAAAGCTATTTAATTTTTCACAAAGTAGAAATTTTTATTTGAAGAAATTTGGATTGACCCCTTATAAAACATATAATATTCTTCTTATTTATTCGTGGATACATTACTTGTTTTCATATGTTAAGTAGTATAGCGGAATAAAATAACAAGAAAGATTAATCATGTATCAAGCATTAATTATGAAACATTTTCCAAATGAAATGAAATGTTATTTAAATATCTCTAAAATGTGATACATTCAGCAGTGATATTTTTTTAATTATTACAGAACTACAATAATTTATTTTACTTGAAAACTTTAAATTTCATTGTATAAAAATGAACTTTATTCAAATAACATCATCAGAATATAAATCATCTGGCTCTCTATGTAAAAGCAGTGAATGTTTCATTCATACACTTTTATTCCAGACTCCTGAGTTAAATAATTTTGCGTGAAAAAAATTCAGCAGTTCTTATACAACTCATCTTGCAATTACTTGTTTATATTCTGCATCCATTAAAATTAGGCTCCATTTTAGAAATAATAAAAGTTTGATGATCATTTAAATTTAAAAATATTGTAATTGCATTGGTAGAGAATATAGATGCACAGAAAATACTCAAAAATAAGTGATTTTAGGATGGTTACAACATTAAATATAAATTTAAAAGAACTTTAAAAATCATTATTTTTACTCTGGAAAAAGAAGATGGATACCATATTTTATTTTAAAGTGGGTCATGTGATCTCTTCATACTATATGGGTGTAATAATTATTTTAATTTTTATTTAAGAAACTTCCAAACATATTTTGCTGAACATTTTTTTATATATATTTTATGGGATAATTTTAATATTTCATAAAATTGACCCATAGGATTCATTGTGATTCATTTTTTCAACCCGGATTCAATCCTAAACTTAATGGGTGATATTATTCATTTACATTCCCATATGTCCCATTCCCACTTTCTGAACAACATACTAAAATTTCATACTAAAATTACATTTTGATAAAGTCATTTCTATGGCGGTTATGTGCAAACTGACAGATAGATAGAGACCAAGTTATAAACACTTTTCAACTATGTTGTAAAGTGCTAAAAATGAAAAAAATATCTACATAAATGGATCAGAATTCACTGTACAGTTATTGGGTGTGCCAAGAGCAGTAAAATAAGTTAATTAAGCAAAAAATGACTAAAACAAATAATTATTTAAGCATTATAGAGTTAAATATTACCAAATATACATGCTATGATTGCATATGCAACAATAAAAGACTAGATTCTTATTTTGTCTAAAAAGTATAAAAATTTGGAAAGTATACACATATATCATGCACGTATATTTACCATAACTGCCACATTTCCTTTTAAATGTCACTTTTTCTTCTGTGTGCTCTAGATGTGAGGAAATTAAAAAATGTGAAAGAGTCATAAGCTAATTCAACCTAAAGTTTCATTTTAAATATTTACTCTTTGCACTTTTAATATCTATATCAATTTGATGATATTTATTTTTATAAAATTTGTTAATTCCCAGAAATTTTCTGGGTTTTATGCAATCTTCCAGTTTTTTAGTCGAAAGTTATTTTCTTCTGGATTTTAAAATTTTCAGTTATTTTTTTATATAAATGAAACTGTAGTCACACAATGTATTACCTCAGAATTAAGAATCTTAATAAAATTACAGTCTAAAACAATTGTAATTCCGATACTATTTTATTTCCATGACTAAAACCTTTCTTTTTATTTACACATTTATAGCTTCTGAGTTCTCGTTTACAAACTATTGTGTAATTTGTACATTTCTTAGATACAATGCAAATTTTATTCTTTAAATGAGTTATTCTTTGCTAAAAAACCGAAAAGAGGAAATTAATGAACTATATGATTTGAAACTACTCCTGGTTACTTCCAATTTATTCTCTGAAAACTATAAGTTTTGTATTTTCTGCTGATCAACGAAACAAAATGAATATTTTCTGTGGTTGGACTTGGGGTGTCTTTTGAATATTTTAAAAGAAATTCCCATAAAGATTTTAACAACAAATTCTTGTAATTTAGCAAAAATCAAATTTTGGCTAAAGATCTTACATATATTTAGCCGAAATTGCTTTTTTAATATTTAGGGATTTTTTAATATCAACTTTAATGTACTAGTTAGTAATTTGCAAAAAAATGTTGTTTGACATTATCGTAGAAATCTGCATTTGCACACTATCTTTGATATATTTAATTTTATTTTAAAAATATATTAAATTTTTGCAATCTGTACATCCTCGGAAATATTTATATTTACCTCTCATTTTATATGACAAAATTGTTTTTCAAATTATCAAAAAATAAAGGAGTATTTGCGAACATTATTGAGATGATTTACTTAAAATTATTTTATCATATCCCTAACTCATGTAAAAAAAATTGCCCTGTATTGTTATATTATCTTTTGAATATTTTATTTAATTTGGTTGACAGGTATGATCTACATTTTACAGTTGTACATGTATTTTATTTTTTTAATATCTCACCATAAATGCACATTTATTTATTTTTATGACTAAATAAAAAAAAAAACTTGATAAATAAAAAAAGTTTTTAATTTATTGGTGAATAAGTTTGGTTACATTCGGAAAGTTTTGATAGTTATAATTGTTTCTTCCATCCCAAACTGCCAAATAGTTATAAGTATTGTATTGCTCCAAAGTGCCCTATTACTAGGTTTACATCATCAGATAAAATATTTATATCTGTGCCAAAATATGTTTTTTGTAAAAAAAATTGTGTGAAGCGCGGGAAGCCAGATTGTAAACAAAATTCACCACTGTCATTAATGAGTGTTCATTACGTATGTTATGATAATAATTCAGTGACTCTATAATCCAATTTTCAAAGCCTTTTTATGGGAAGTTATTTCTTTATGATTTAATAAACTTTGAAAATTCTTAAAGGTGTCCAATACTGGTTCAGCACTCTATTTTTAGTTTTGCTGTTATGGATGAATTTAAAGCCAGATTCAAAGTGGATTACTGACTTTATACCCTGTTTAATGTGTGATGTTCGCAGTTAATTTAGAGAATATAAAAATTCCGTACATGAAGCACTTTTACACCAGTATACTGCAGTCAGCAGTTGCAATTTAGTATTTTTATTAAGTACATGTGCTTTTGAAAAGTAATATAAAATAGATTTTATCTAAAAAATTAAATCACAAATTTAAAACATTGCACAAAGGGACTAGAAATTAAAGGGAAAATAATTTAAAATTGCTTCACCTATTCAGAATCATAAATGATTTACTGTTTATTATAGGTTTTTAAATATAATATTACAAGAAACAATTTAAAATTGCTTTTAGTTTAAAAATAAATTATTAAATATTATATTTAGAATCCTCACAAATCATATAAATATAATAAAAAATATATGCATAAAAATACATATAAACATAAATACATAAATATTATTTTTAATTCCCAGAAAAAATACATTGCTCAATCTAAACTTTCGGTTTAAATTTACTGCATAATAAAGGTAACTATAAAAGGCTATTTGCACTCAAAGAATTACGGAGCACATTACAAAAAAATTAGCGGTGAGTCGTCCAGTGCGATGGAGCCGAAATGGTTTTACGTAAATAATATTTTGTAAAATAAAACTTCAGTAAGATTCAATTTGTTCGATTTTTTTTTTTTCAAACTCATTTGTTTCGTTTACAGGCTACAGGCTTTCAAAGTGCTACAAATTACTTGCTAACTGCTTATAGCTAGCTAGCACTTTAACTTGCTTCGTGGTGTATATATTAAACTTCACAATATATCTGACGAGATTTTACATTCAAGTTAATTTATAAACTTGAATGGTGGCACATAATTACTTGCTTGATTATGTATATTTCCATGTATTAAGTTCAAACCTCACCAATCATTAAACATATTTAGAATCCCCAAGTTTATTTAACCTTATAATTTTTTTAAACAAAATAAAATATCTCCTCTTTGTGCATCCATCTTGATATTTAAACAAATAATTCTTTTAAGCGATTTTTGCCTGGATATTTGTATTCAGACAAAAATTCTCTTTAAATATGAATTGGTTTTAAGAGTTTATAAAAAAAAAAATCGGAATTGTTCATTACTAATTGTAGATATTTAAAAATACTAAATATGATACTAAATAAAGTAACATGGCTCAAATTATATTAAAAATAGAATGCTAAAATTGTTACAAAGTTATGTCAAGGATGTGTTATTGTAACATCTTGAAATGATTTCGTTTTTATCCAAAAAATAGTTCATAATTCATGTTTTATATTAAACTGAAAATGTAGCCTGTGTTGCACAGGATTTAAGATGCAACTCACTGATTAAAATTACACTGGAATATACAGTGAATTTTCAAAAACCAAGCAATGCTTTTACTGTATGCCCACTTTAAATAAAAAATAAATGCCTTGTAGAAAGCATAGTCTTTAAAATTGAGCCTTAGCATAAGTAGAAGCTGAAATTCAAAATTATCAAACTAATATATTTTGTGTTGCTTTCAAAACTCCCCACATTGAGAAAACTAAACAGTGTTATGATTAATTCAGATTGCAAATAAAAGTTCCTTTGTAAACCTGAAAAGTAAAATTATAAATACAGTACAGGATCTATTATCCGGAATGCTTGGGACTTCAGGCATTCTGGATAAGGGGTTTTTCCGTAATTAGGAACACTTTTTCTAAAACTTACTGGAATGGTCTCACATGTTGTTGTAGAAAATTATAATTCATTTTAAAAACATAAATGTATTAAAAAAAGCTTTTTTACAATCTATATGGGTTAACTAAAATGCAAATTACATGTAATTATAGTATCAAATTTAGTGATTAAGAAAAAAATGTCTGAAAAAAGTTGATTATTCAGGGTAGTTATTAGAAGTCTTTTTTTTTTTTTTTTTTTTTTTTTTTTTATTATTTTTTTTTTTTTTTAAAACATTTCAACTAAAGTGGGCCCTCACCATATTCATCTAATATTTTGGCAGAAGCACTTTTGTTCATATGTTTCAAAATATTTTAAAGTACTTTTAATAAAATTAAGATGAGAAGGATGTTCATTTTTAATTGAAATGAGATTATTCAACTATGGGTGCAACTATATCAAATTCTAATTTATGCTCTTCAAATGTAATGTATGTCTTCAAATGCTTCTAATAAGCCTTATAATTCTAAATGCCTGCATAAATAAAAAAATTTTAATTTCGTTATCCTAAACATATATCTCATTTTCACCAATAATATGTTTAAAAGATAATATCCCAGCATAAAAAGTACAAAAAATATAAAAATTTTAGTGGATGGAAGCAGATTGAAAAAATGAAAAATATTTAAAAATAAAACGAAATATACCGGCGATCGTGTTTAATTCGCAATATTGCTAAACTGTCTTCTATAAATTAATGATTAATAAAAGAAACACGTAAACCCATGAATATAATGCAATGGAACTTTTTGCTAGAGTCAATATTCGGTCCAAAATAGCCATTTTCATCCAAATAATAGGATTTAATTGAAAATGATTTTGATCTTGGAATTCCATCAATGTTTTTTAAAATATTGAAGATGTGTATATTTCCACGGAGATGGAAAAAAAAAAAATAGATTTTCCCGAGAAAATGGCAAGTTTATTGCTTAGATTAAGTATTTAAAGAGATCAATCAGAAGGCCCTGAATGACATTTTATAGCTGCTATACTTTTCTCTGCATTTCGGCAAAAGTTAACTCTCATTAATTTTGGAAATTCCTTACTTAACGTACTTTCTATCATCTTGTAAATGCGCTGATGACTCTCTTTATTTTCATCTTTTCCAATAAATGTTTATTAAATTGTGCAAAATAGTGTGAATTCTGCGCGGCACATCGCGTTTGAAGAGCGTAGGATTTCTTTAGCGATATCGGGATATTTCTAATGAAAAAGTTGGAATGCTTTTACCGAAAATCAAAGTCCCGGAGCAAAGCGCTGAAAAGAAAATGTAACGCATTCGGAAAAATCGAAACCTTTGTGCCTAGTGTGCTCTGCCCTATACACCGAGAAAAAATGAAACGCCATTAAAAATGCACCTTGCCGCGACTTGTCCGTAACTAACTCCTGTATTATACTATACAGGAGTTAGTTACGGACAAGTCGGAGACTTATCCGAAACTAGTGAAGAATGGAATGACGTGTCTTGCCGTCAATGTGACTGTATCATCCGTGCCGGATCGTCACCTCCGAGAGCTACTATTGGGGATGACGGCCGGATGCAGCCGCTTAGGAAATTTTTGGGAAAAACGGTTCTACTTCGGATGTTTTCCGGAAAAGAGGAATTGTGGAACTTCTCGAAAAAAACATGATCCACGGAATATTTTCATTCGCTGTCACGAGATTTCCTCGCTTTCATTTTCGAAATTTAAGAAGAATCAGCAGCTGCGAGTGCTCGCAGCATTTTTTCCTGCACGGGAATTTTGAACTTCGTGCGCGATTTGCGCGTCCTATTTCAAAATCCTCTAAAATAGTAGGTTTCAATGCATTTTTTTTTTATTGATATTGCTAATTAAAGCAAAAAAGCATTTGGCGGGATTTTAAACAAAAAATCGCTATTTGGCACAATATTTAGCAAATAATCGCTTATTGGCGCAGAATTTGGCATTATTTTGCCGTATTCTGGTTTTGGGAGAGTCCGGATATTGGAACGCCGGTTAAGAGATCGCGTACTGTATTAAATACTATCTCAGTGAATTTTGATCAGACTTAATGTCAATTTTTAGCACAATACTCATAATAATAATAATATAATGCTAAATTTAAAAATCAAAATGGAATCTTGGATTCCTTTAAATTCACAAAGTTAGTATTTTAAACCTTAGTTACGGAAGATCATCTGCAGCTGTGATGAATGAATAGATTTAACGAAATCGTGAAAAATAGCTGAATTTTATATCATTTTTCATCTTTTAAAATAATTTGAATTTTTGAAAAATCTTGCCAAGCCATGTCGTCAGTGTTGTTGAAGTATCCATGTACTAAATTTTGCCACTGTCCGTAGCTTTCACTACAAATGTCTTTTATTATATAACATGTCACATTTCTTCATGTTCCCATTCTGTTTTACTGTGTTGTGGTAATTCCTGTACTGATTTTTGGTACTGTAAAAAGTTTTGTTTTACTCAGATTTCACTGTAATTAATAATTTGTGCTAATGGAGCAGTCTGATCTTCATTAAGAATGCATTTTATATCTTTTTCCTTGTTTTTGCAATGAAATGTGTCTTTACTAAAAGTATTTTATTCATCAGTTACAGCCAAGAAAGAACCCACTTTGATACCTGTTAGTACTGTTACAGCTCTATCAACTAGTGTGTCCAATGTAACTACTGTTGTCACTCTCACAAGTACCAGTCAAGTTCGTCCAACAGTGCCCATAGCACCTGCAAAAGTGGTAAGTTTTGTTTGAAACATATAAAAGTGGTTTTAGTTTTATTTTTAAATTTTAAATTTTATTTAATTTTTGTAAGCATTTTGAAATAGTATGTTATAAAGTCTGAAAATAATTTTTCAAATTTAAATATTTGGTGGAATTAGATGAATTTGGCAGAATGTCGTCAACTTGGCGACATTTTTAAATGTTGCCAAGTTAACGAAAATCTCGCCAAATGGATAAAAATGACACTAAATCAATGAAAATGACGACTAATTGAAGAAAATTCAATATCTTTGAAAGAATATAATCTACTATAAGAATAACATTTTTTTAACTGTAAAAGTAGTAAATTCATTGCATTATATAAGGAAAGTCATGTGTTGTCCACATCAGAATTTTAAATATGAAATCATGGCCGCCCATAGGAAAGGGCAGGGGGTGGACAATCATGTGAACATCCCAGATAACAACAGCAGGCATCAAGCTGATCGATGTTGTACATCTTATGCTTGAGTTTGTACCCCCCACTCCTCAAACAGTTCTATGGCCACTCATGTATGAAGTAGAAATATATTAGAATATTGTTGGTGAATGACAGAGAAAATTATATCAGTTTTATAAATTAAATAGCTTGAACTAATGAATCTAAACAATTTAACACGGAAAATTGGTGAGAAATAAATCTGGAAAGTAAGCTTAGTTGAAAATTACTTAGTCAGCAATGTCCTTAAACAATATTGTATATTAATTATTTATAAATAATATTCTATAAAAACTTTAAAATATCTTATAATTACAATGTGTTAAAACTCTACTAGAAAAATATTCACTTTTGTCTGAGATTCTCGTGTAACATGTGATTTTTAAAAAGAAATCAAATTTATTCTTTCTAAAATTTCCAAATATGCAAACGGATGCTTCGCCATATTGATGCCAAGATAAAGAATCTTACTTCGCAAACTAATTAAGCTTAATAGTAGTCATTATTAGTGTATTTCTTCATCTTAATATTATTAAAAGTTATGTGAATGCCAAGTTATTCATGGAAAATGCCTTACATTTTTTAGTATTACAAATAGCGATTATTTTCTTTGATAATTAATAAAACCATGTTTGACCCAAAACAGTGGATCCATTAGCCTATCCTCAGAAATTTTATTTGACTCCTCAACCTCACCTACCTGTCATTGATGAAACATTACGTCCCACATCCAATCATTGTCTTAAATTAGACTATTTACAAAGGATTGAAAATGGGAGAAGCCTCTCTATGGGCATTCTTCTTTTCAGCGAAGGGGGCGGGGCTTAAGATTTGGAAGGTTTTAATACCATGTTTCGCACAATACACTGTGAAGAATGGAGGATTTTAACCTAAAGTGTAACAATTTTCTTTAAAATACTTATATATTCGCAAAATTATTTTTAAAATTATAATAAGTAAAAGTATATTCAAATAATTTTTTTATTAGATTTTAAACAGGGGAGGCTCAGCTTTTTATCCTCTATGACCGCTATGCTACTGTTGGTGACACAACTTTGCTAGCCCTTTATGCTTACCTGCCATTAAAGGCACGCCATCAGTAGTAATGAATGCCAGTTTCTAAATGGCAAATTATTGTCTGCCACATACTATTCAAATGCATTGTAGATGCTTCTCCCCATAATGTGCCTTTGAAAGTTAAAATTATCAGCAGTTCTTTTTTGGAAAACGTCATTCTAACAAAAATCATAACTTGGACTAAATCTACTTCCTCTCTCTGTTGACTCATCTGTACTGGTGTCCAAAATTTTCTTTACATACCTAAAAATAAGGAACAGCAAGTGCTGTGCACGAAAGTATGTTTTCTTGCAAACTTCTGCATTTGATTTTGTTATTTATCGATTCAAAACAGTTTTCTATGGCTCCAAAGTATCACATATGTGCCAACTCTACTGAATTTGGCGGGAGACTTCCGACTTTTGAGTGTTTCTCCTGATTTTCCGCTTTTGAAGGCACATCTCCCGATTTTAATAATTTTTTGAAAAAATCCCTACTTTTAGGATAATATCTCAAAAATTTTCCCTATAAAA
Organism: Amaurobius ferox; assembly: GCA_951213105.1. NCBI lineage: Eukaryota > Metazoa > Arthropoda > Arachnida > Araneae > Amaurobiidae > Amaurobius > Amaurobius ferox. Next base: position 72,877,902 of record OX578149.1, on the reverse strand, counting down.
GGGATTTCTCAGCTAAGTGGGAAATTTTTCTCTCTTTGATCAAAAGTATGTCCATAAGATTACAGATGCAGACGTGAAAAACTCTCTGGATTTTGGCCGGAGACTCCAGATTTTTCATTACTTCTCCTGATTACTAACGACATTTTCTGGCTTTTTTTTGTTTGAAATTTATCAATTAACCAGACATCGTATAATTCCTTGGAAACACTGATTTTCCACTTTTTTAGCACTGATTTCTACCATTCCTGGGATCGTAGCAAATCCATAATAAAATGCAGGGTAATGCCAATCAAATTAACGTGGATTTACGGCCGCATGTAATGTAAATTACCGCATGCATGAATCGCCGAGGGTGCAATAGTATCTTTTTCCATCCATCTCAATCTTCTACATGTTGCATTTTTGATTGACTAAACTAGCTTTTTTTCATATTCTGATTAATTATTATGGTTAATTTCTTAATTATTTTCACATAAACAGTGCTATTGTGCAATTCAGTTACTTCGCGTGAAATGCCGAGAGTATGTTAGTATCTTTTCCCATCCATCTCCATCATTTAAATGTTGCATATTAAATCGACTAAACTAGCTTATTTTCATATTCTGATTAATTATTACTGTTAATTTCTTAATTATTTTCGCATAAACAGTGCGATTGCACAATTCAGTTACATCGCGTGAATTGCCGAGAGTACGTTAGTATCTTTTTCCATCTATCTCCATCATTTAAATGTTGCATATTAGATCGACTAAACTAGTTTATTTTCATATTATGGCTAATTATTAAGGTTAATTTTTTAATTATATTTGCATAATACAAATTTTTCTATTTTGAAAAATGGGTAGTATAAACTCTGTAAAGGGATATTTTCCAAAAAGTAGTATTAAAGCAATGATTTAGGCAAATAAAAGTAATGCGGAGTCTGAACGTATATTTAGCCACCTAAGAAAAAAAGTTTCACACCCCAATTTCTGATGATAACCTAGATAACTTGATCATTATGAAATGTAATTTAAATGATAAATGCTATGAGCAGCAACTAGATAGTAAATTTTTATTAAAAGCCAAATCTGCAACTTTTATAAAAAATAAAATGTAGCTGTCATAAAACTAGTCATCTTTATTTCTTGTGTATATGTGTATTTATAAATATGTATATAATTCAAATTTAGTGGGGGGAAACGGAGATGAGAAAAATCCCCAATTTTTCCTAAATGTATGTTATTTTTATACTGCAATGTTTGTTATGACATTGAAATGCGCGCTTTAAGAAATCTACAGAATTTTCTTCAGTGAGAGTTGGCAGGTATGGTATCATTTAAAAAGAATCTTTGAGATGCTAGTTGTCAGCCAAATAGTTTCAGAGTTAGTTTTGTATTGTAAGCACTCATGTCCTCCCCCCCCCCCCCCCCCCCCCCCCAGTTTGTATTTATCTGTTTTGGGCGCTATGTATCACCCCAAAAAAATTCATTCAATTATATTGAACAGTTGTTGAGAAATCAATGTTTTTGTGCATGTAAAGATAATTTTGGACACCAGTGTAGATGTATTCTCCTTATATGCCTTATATGGTAGAAGGTCAAAATTGTCTGCAGTTCTGGCTGAGAAACACCATTCTCACAAAAATCATAACTTGGTCTGAATGAACTTCATCTGTTGACTCATCTAGTTATAGAAAGAAACAAACTCAAGACAACATCCATTTTTAACTGATCTGTCATGTTTACCACCATTAATTCCTCTATCCCCATTATGCTTGACCTGGATAAGGGAATATCTTTTATCTGATATTATTTGACTTATTTTAAATTTTAAGCCCTGGTAATATGTACTATGCATCTGTTTTGATGAATACACACTCTAAAGTGCTGTGTTGTTATCCTGTATTAATACCATATTCTGTTATTGAACTGTTTGTTTTCAATTTTTAATTATTTTCTTTTTAGTTGCCACCTAAACAAATAGGTCAGAAAATTTTGATACCTTCTGTATCGAGTGCACAAATGCGTGCTACAAGCTCACTTAATACAAGTCAACTTGGACAGTTACCACCAGGTACTTTAATACCTGTTGGTGGTGGGTCTCCAAACTATGTGATGGTTTCTGCACAGTATGTAACTCAGGTAAGAAGATCTACAATGCATATATTTAATGTGTGGAAAGGGTTTTCATTATAACAGGTTGTCCAAAAATTATTGGACACATTTGAAAATGATGCAAGGGAAAAAATATGAGATATCTGGGATTATGATCACATATTATTAGTAGATATCATATTTGTTTGTACGAAACCCAACAGATGGTGTTAGCAATCAATGTTATAAAACAGAGGGCCTTATTACTGAATGGACTTTGAGAACTGGCAAACAGCATGGAAATGGCATCCATGCAATAGAAGGTGGTCATGTATGTTGTTGTTGAGATCCAGACCATCCGACCTACCAGAAAGGTGTAAGGTAACAGTTTGGACGGCCGGGAAGTGCCACCCAATTTAGACCGGAACCCAGTGGGGGGAGGCATCCACAGGGACCGTCATGTATATCCGTCATGACAGAAGGTCATGTATGTGTTACAGCTTGCTGAATTTAAATCTGTTGTTAAAGTTGTGTAAGACAATACCATTTGGAATACAATTGTGAAGCTTCCTCAAAAAATTCTAAACAATAGATGCAACAGTTTAAAAAAAATGCATCATAAAGGAGCTAATCAGTCTAGGGTCAGTTAGAAAGCGGTCGAAAGTATTCGACAAAGCTTTTCCCTAAGTCCTAAGAAATTTGTTCGTACTACAAGCAGAGTTCTCTGTGGAATTCCCAGTTCTAACTGGGAATTCCACAATTCAGACTTCACGACAGCATACACAAAAGATTAAAACTTCATGCCTAAAAAATTCAAATACTGCAAAAACTACATCCAAATAATTACTTTAAGTGATACGAAAGTGCTATCAATATGTTACATCAGATTGCTGAAAATGAGATCTTTTGAGTGTTATTTTCATTGATGAGTCCACATTCCTTGTATCTAGTGCTGTTAATCAGCATAATTGTTGGATCTGAGGTAGTGAAACGCCTTGTACTGTTATTGAACTTAAATGTGATTTTCCGAAAATTAATGTCTGATGAGGTCTATCCCAATGGGAAGTTATTGGCCCACATTTTTTTGTGAAAGGACTATAAATGATGATGCTTATTTGTATATGCTGGATAATTTTGCAATACCACAGATGGTAAGACATCAACCTAACATTGTTTTCCAGCAGGACCGAGTTCCTCCACATTGATCACTGGCCTCCCCCACTGGGTTCCGGTCTAAATTGGGTGGCACTTCCCGGCCGTCCATACAGTTACCTTACACCTTTCTGGTAGGTCGGACGGTCTGGGTCTCAACAACAACAACATTGATCACTGTGTGTGCTTAATTGTCTTCATTTCCCCCAACATGTAGATTGGCCGGGGCCATTTCCTAACCTCCTCGCTCACTGGATTTAACTCCACTGGACTTTTTCCTATGGGGATATGTGAAAGATTTTGTATATCAGACATCTGTAACCAACTTGCAAGAAATTAAACAGAACTACTGCTCTTGCTTCTGTATCTCCTCAAATGCTTGAAAACATCTGGTGTGAAATTGACAACCCCTTAGATGTGGTAAGAGCAACAAAAGAGGCTCATATTGAAATTCATTAACTTAGAGTTACCTAGCAAGAAATTGAACCTGTCTTATATATTTTATAGTTTTATTTTTGCATCACTATCAAATATGTTCAATAATTTTCAGACACCCTTTTTATTTTTCCAGTGTAGAGGCTGTTGTGGCAAACTGACTAATTTGTCATGTTGCTGTCAGATAAAGAAGCATGCAAGATTATCAAGAATAATCAAATACAAATCAGTTTTATTATTCATAACAATAACTAATAATAGAAGTTACCAATAGATTGATGATGGCAAACATGTGCTACCACAGACTAAAAAAATAACTAAGATCTCATCAAATCATCCCTAAAACCAAGCTGAAAATATATAAAACACTTATCCAATCTATTTATTTATATGGCAGCCAGTCTTGGACACTCAACAAAATGAAATAGAATAAATTCAACATATTTTTGAGAGAAATCCTCTAAAAGATCTGTGGTTCAGTGTGTGAAAATGGAATATGGCACATGCATCTATATAATAAAAGGCAATGTCTGTGTGTCTGTCTTATACACTATACGTTTCGCGACCGCGCGTCGGAGAGCTACGAAATTTGGCAATCGGAGACCCGGGGGGGAGGGAAGGGGACACGTGAAAACCGATTTTTAAAATTTTAATTATTTTTTTATTTATTTAATGTTTTATGCGATTTCGACCGTTTTTTGCCCTTTTTGCCCTTTTTTCTCCACGATCCAGACATCGTAGAAAAAAACAAATTACACCATCGGAAAGAGCAGAGAATTTCGAGTAAAAATATATCAATTTCAAATCTGAATTTCGATTTCTAATATTTTTTAAAGATTTTAAAACAAAACTCACTTTTGGCTCAAAAAATCAATTTTTGGTTTTTAAATTCTCGCATCGTGAAAAGTACTCATAATTTCGACTAATAATTTACATTTTTAGAAAGCTGAAATATCTGGCATTCTTACAAGTCTAATGTGGTCCAGAAATAATGAAAATTGCCTTCAGGATGGCAATTTTAAAGACGCCATGATTTTAAATTTCTCGGCGTTCCGTTCGTTTCTCCCCCGCTGAAGCAGGGAAGGTGGTGGGTGGGGACGTCAAGGTGGAGGTGACGTCACGGTTCTGAATAGAGCGCCTTTGCTCTATATAAATTATTATATTTATATTTTAAATGATGGGACGATCTGGATTTTTTAAATGTATATTTTAACTTTTGGATATTTTAAATGGATATTTTAATTTTATGGATATTTTAAATGATAGAACAATGAAACAATGGAATGAGGATGATGGAATTAAGCATATGGTCATTTTAAATTGCAAATTAGCGCGCGGGAAGTTAGCGGTAGGCCCGGGTTCGATTCCCGCCACTGCCAAAACTGCCGCCGTGTTTACGTGGAATACGATCACGTTAAATATGTGGGTCCGTAAGTCCTTCCGAGAGGTTGGTGGTAGGGGAAGGAGGATACGGCCCCTGTGGATGCCTCCCCCACTGGGTTCCCGTCTAAATTGGGTGAATATGTAGAAAGTTATGGAGATTGTCGCGGAGGGCGCGGCAGCCCAGTGGTTAGCGCGCGGGAATTGCACTCAGTAGGCCCGGGTTCGATTCCCGCCACTGCCAAAACTTACGCCACGTTCACGCAGAGTACGATCACGTTAAACATGTGGGTTCGTGAGTCCTTCCGAGAGGTTGGTGGTAGGGGAAGGAGGGTACGGTCTAAATTGGGTGAATAAAAAGAAAGTTATGGAGATTGTCGCGGAGGGCGAAGTAGCCCAGTGGTTAGCGCGCGGGAATTGCACGCGGTAGGCCCGGGTTCGATTTCCGCCACTGACATGGAGTACGATCACGTTAAACATATGGGTCCGTATGTTTTTCCGAGAGGTTGGTGGTAGGGGAAGGAGGGTACGTTCCCTGTGGATGCCTCCCCCACTGGGTTCCGGTCTAAATTGTGTGGCACATCCTGGCCGTCCAACCAGTTACCAGGCCCGGGTTCGATTCCCAAAATTGCCGCCGTGTTTACGCGGAGTACGAGCACGTTAAACATGTGGGTCCGTGAGTCCTTCCGAGAAGTTGGTGGTAGGGGAAGGAGGGTACGGTCTAAATTGGATGAATAAAAAGAAAGTTATGGAGATTGTCGCGTAGGGCAAAGTAGCCCAATGGTTAGCGCGCGGAAATTGCACTCGGTAGGCCCGGGTTCGATTCCCAAAATTGCCGCCGTGTTTACGCGGAGTACGATCACGTTAAACATGTGGGTCTGTAAGTCCTTCCGAGATGTTGGTGGTAGGGGAAGAAGGGTACGGTCCCTGTGGATGCTTCTCCCACTTGGTTCCGGTCTAAATTGGGTGAATAAAAAATAAGTTATGAAGAATATCGCGGAGGGTGAAGTACCCCAGTGGTTAGTGCGCGGGATTTGCACTTGGTAGGCCCGGGTTCGATTCCCAAAATTGCCAAATAAAAATAAAGTTATGGAGATTGTCGCGGATGGCACGGTAGCCCAGTGGTTAGCGCGCGGGAATTTCACTCAGTAGGCCCGGGTTCGATTCCCGCCATTGCCAAAACTGCAGCCGTGTTCACGCGGAGTGCGATCACGTTAAACGTGTGGGACTGCAAGTCCTTCCGAGAGGTTTGTGGTAGGGGAAGGAGGGTACGGTCTCTTTGGATGCCTCCCCCATTGGGTTCCGGTCTAAATTGTGTGGCACTTCCTGGCCTTCCAAGCAGTTACCTTACACCTTTCTGGTAGGTCGCGCCAACGAGTTTGCCACGGTCAGAATTTTCGAGGGTAGCGAACAGGCTGGTCGCCAAAGGCGGCTAGTTTCAAATAAGATGGCCCTTGTAGAATCCCCAAAACACAAATATCAACAAAAAAATTGATCGTTTCCAAACCAAAGGGATCTAAGAAGAGAGGAAGACCTACCTACCCACAAAATGATTGGACAATATTGTAAAAAACCTGCAGACCCTTGGACTGGCAGACGACTGCACTGGATGAGAGACAACAGAGACACATTACTGGGGTTGTTAGGGACAGTTTATAGCACTGTAGAAGAACAAATCAGTTTTTGTCATTTTCTCAAAAAAAAAATCAACATGAAAATTTTAATTGGATATTATTAACACTTTACGACATAGTTGAAAAGTGTTAATCTTTGTTCATTCTGTTTGTCTGTCTGTCAGTTCGCATGATAACTGCCATAAAAATAACTTTATCAAAATGAAATTTTAGTATGGTGTTCAGACGGTCTGTGGGACCTATGGGAATATAAATGAATAATATCACCCAATTAGTTTTGGATTGAACCCGGATTGAAAAAAATGAAATATATTGAACCCTATGTGACCTAATTTTTCAAACATTTTTTAAACAAATTTAAAATTCACAAATTGCTTCGAAAGTTTTAGAAAATATTCAAATTATCTCATAAGAAATATAAAGAAAAATTTCAGCAAAATATATTTGACAGTTTTTTAAATAAAAATTAAAATAATTATTACACCCATATTATATGAAGAGATCACGTGACCCACTTCAAAATAAAATATGGCATCCATCTTGTCTCAAAATCGTGATTTTTAAAGTTCTTTTTAATTCATATTGAGTGTTGTATCCATCCTAAAACCGCTTTATTTTTGCTTAATTTCTATTCATCTACATTCTGTAACAACACAATTACAATATATTTGAGTTTAAATGATCATCAAAACTGTGATTATTTCTACAATGAAGCCTAATTTTCACATATGGAGAATGTAAACACATAAAGATGTAGGATGAGTTGTATAAGAATTGCTGACTTTCTTTAACACAAAATTATTTAGCTCTGGAATCTACAATATAGTTGATATGAATGAAACATTCATTGAATTTATATAGAGAACAGACGATTTTATAGCAGACTTTTTTTGATGAAGTTTTAAGCATAGAGTTAAATTACTTTTACCTCCATGGTTTTAAGTTTTTAAATGAAATAAATTATTGTAGTATTGTAAGAATGAAAGGTATGGAGTGTATGAATGAAATATTTACAGCTTTTACATAGAGAGCCAGGCGATTTATATTTCAGTGACGTCATTTGAATAAAGTTCATTTTTTTTTATGAAGTTTTCAAATATAATAAATTAATGTAGTATTGTGATAATTTTAAAAATATTACCCCTGAATGTATTGCATTTTAGAGATGTTTAAGTAAAATTGCATTGCAGTTGGAAAATGTTTCATAATCAATGCTTTATGCATGATTGATCTTTCTTGTTTTTAAAAACATGTATTTTCACTCTTGACATCACTTTAAATGTTCCAGCCAGACCAGTTTTTTTACTCTATCAACAGTACATAGTATATATAAAGAGAAAACACTATGATCACCAATTATAAAAGTACATTGTCAGTATGTCCAAGTACAGATTGCAACCCTGAGAGCTGAATAAGCTCCAATATACTGATTCAACCAAGCTGAATCCAAATTTGAAATCCGTTTTTTAAAAATTAGCCCTTGGATCTGAAGAAATAACCTCTTAAAGTTTGGCCATTTTTGCTGTTTTGTGCTTATATGTCAGGCTGAAGACATTGCCTCAACATAATTCAGTTGCCTCATCATGAGATTTTAATGCTTGAAGAAACTAAAAGGAAAACTGTATTCAGCTCATAAAGTTAGAGATGAGACCATCCCTTTATCTCTATGATTCAGCTGAATAGGAAAGTTAACATGGCGATGTCATAGCATCATTTCTAGGTTGCTATAATGAACTATTCTCAAAATATTGCATATTTTTATATAAAATGAAAAAAATATAAAATATGCTCACTATTATCAAATAGGCTAACAATGTGCAGGAGTTCTCACAAACCACTTAAATATTAGAAAGTTTGGGGTTACATGGTAAATACACAATATTCTATCTATACTCAAACTCATTCTTATAATGTATTGCCTGCTTGGTAATAAATGAAGAACGGGGCTTTTTATTCCAATTTTGTACTCTGGGTCTGTTTAGTACCATATTCAAATCTAATCTGTATCATACTTAGTCTTCTAATCTGTATACAATCAGGCCTTCCTAAACACCTTTGTTTGTTTTAATTTCAGCCTAATATGCCTTCAAATGGCTGTTTTAAAGAACTAAATATGTTTTTTAAACCAAATATATAACATTTTTAGCATGTGTTATTTATAAAGGTATCCATTATTTTAGTATGTATTATTTTAAAAGTATAATTATGAAAGTGACACTTTTGATATTTCTTTTATATGGATAGATGAAAGCCCTAAAGGACCTTTGTATATCTCTTAAATATGTGTTTGCAAGCAGTTTGTTAGATTCAGATTAAACTTTGTACATAATTACAGAAGCCTTGTCGTAAAATAAAGAGAGCGTTCTGAAGTACATAAATGTGAAAATCCACAAATTCTTACTTTGAGGGTTGTGTTGTACATTTTTATTTTTATTTGGAATATTCAACTTTTGATAATCAAACTTTGCTTATGCTCTGAGTTCTTATGCATATGTACTTTTCAGTTTATTTAATGATTGAGAAGATAGCAAAAATTATTCCTTAACTTCTGTTAAATATTATTTGAAAAATGTGCTTAAGAAAAGCATACTGTGTATAATAACATGCTTCAATATATTTGTTTAGAATATGGGCTTCTTTAACTGTTTTACTTATTCTAGCTGGTTACTTTAAATAAATCTGTAAGTTATAGATTGGTTACTATTATATAGCTGTATGCTTTTTTATTATTTTTAAATAAAATGTAACTAAAGGAGAAATCTGTAGGAGTATTTATTTTTTCTTTTGTAATTAAGTTATTTATTATTAAAGATGACTTTTTCCTTTCATAAATTTGAAGCTTCAACAGCCTGCAACTTCTCAAGTGACAGGAACTCAAATGCTGAATATTCTTCCCGCTCCCACACCACCGAATTCATCGAATTTAGCTCAATCGCTCTCTCCATACATTTCATTAACATCAAACCCTCCAAATGCTTTTCATTCTGCGAATGCGTCATCTCATCAAACATCTCAGCATGCTTCAAGGCACGTAAATGGGTAATTCCATTTTTATCCAGACTTTTATGTATTTGATGAATTTATTTGACTTTTGTGTGTTTTGGAATGTTTTACAGTTTAACCTTAGCAAGAAGAGCTCTGTTAATTATTTTGAATCTAGAAAAATGGAAATGGTTTTATTTTTACTGTCTCATACTACAGATTATAGTATAGATAAAGTGTTGTTTTCACGAAAATTTTGATATTTTGATGTCAATATATGTTTTAGGATCTCCTGAACCAGGCTTCCGGAAATCGCCCGTCCTCACCGGGTTAAAATTCGGCGAGGTCGACCAATTTTCGGAAGTTGCCGTCCTCTCGGACGGCCTTGAGATTAGATTCCGTAAAAAATAAATAAATAACAAATTGTTGTCGTCGTAAAATTATAGCGAAAGCCGCCATTTCCCGTGCCATGAATGAAAATTGAAATGTCATCACCCCCCCCCCCCCCCCCCCCATAAACTTAGCTAATGTGCATTATCAATGCCTTCTTTCTAGGCGAGTCGTCAGATCCGCATTGTAACCACAGGCGCTAGCTATTTTCTCTCCCCTCATCCTCCACCCAGTGAATCCGATGACCGAACGAAAATGCGATAGCACGCTTACGAGCGAAGTGACATGTTCTGTTCTCCATTTCAAGGTCTACATGTGCCAAAATTTCGGATTTTAACAAGACCGACAGTACCAATGCTTAAACCCGGACCACGCCCGAAGAAATTTATAAATGTAGAATGAACTCGGCCTGAAGATAACTGCGTCTCAGCAGACCCGAAATGATAGGTATTCAAATATGTTAAAAACAAATTTGTCAAAATTTTGTACGGAGAATTTAGTTTGTTATCTTAAACATTTATCTTTACGTAACTGAAATAAAAGCAATAAGTTCATGTATTCAATTTAAATCCATTTTAAAAATTTTCAAAATAAATATGTTCGGCCTGGTCATAATGGACATTTAAAAAAGAAAAAAAAAAAAAAAAAAAAAAAAAAAAAAGACTCAACCCGGCCTGAAACAACAGAAAACTCAAGCCCAGCCCGAACCTAAGCCCAAATCCCTTTTTAACTCTTTACAACCCAAACTATAAAATTTCCATTTGCTGTAATAGACGAGAATAAGTAACAAGTTTGAATTTTTGGAATGGATTCTTCTATTTTCAGCCAGAAGTGTTTTATTTTCTTCCCCTCTTTGGTTTCAACTTTAAAACTAAAACGGTTAAAATTCGTTCATGGCATTTGTTCCAGATGTTTGACAATTGAAGTTCAGGTATGAAACATCTATTCAGTCTGAAGATTTTAATTTTGATTGACTACATTCCCTAGAAATTAAGAGTGCCAATGAGGTTTAAATTGCTTAGAGACAAGAGGATTTATATGATTATTTATGTACCACTCCTTCAAGTTACCAAACATTGAAAAAAGGAGCGATTCCTTACATATCTTACCCCTCTGCCCCCACCCATAGATCGGAATTCCGCCGGTCTGGTCCTTTATCGGAGACTCTTCATCGGCGTGTTTAATTGTGGTGGTTAAGCGCTGTGGGGGTGGTGTATGAATATGCAGTTATTGCACTTCATCGAGAGGTAGCTGGTTCTAATTTATTATTGTTGTGCAATGTATTTAAGCACATATATTAATGAATATAAAGTGAAAAAAAAAATTCTTAGGAGGACGGGTAAAAAATTTCACTAGCCGTCCTCGCGGACGGGTTAGATTTTGCCGATTTCCCGGAGCCTGTCCTGAACATGTTTTAACTATTTTTCGAGTGATTTCCATCTGTCTGTAGTCAATTTGTGTATATAATAACTGCTATAAATATTAATGTTTCTTCATCCAACTTTATTATTAAAAGATCTAGAACTAAATAGAGTGTCTTGTAATTCGATCAAAATGAAATTTATTCAAATCATTATATTTCCTTATGATTAAAATCATTATATTTTCATAATATGACAGCATTGGATGAAATTTGACATAATTATGTATAAAAAGCATAAAGGGGGGGGGGGATTTATGGCTCATTGATCACAACAGTTCAATCATAACAAAAAATAGATGCAATATCATTTTTGTGTTCATGGTGTCATTAGCGACCCCTTGTAGACGTGACAAGTTACCAAGAAGTTGCATTGTCAAACTCTATCAGTCAAAAGATGTAAGCCCTTTAAAATGAAGAGTAAAATGCTATAATTGTGATCATTTTGACCAATGGTACAGATTTTTCAAATTTTTTCTTACAAAGTTTGCACACACACACACACAAAAAAAAAAAAAAAATCACAAGCTACTTAAAAATGAATTCTGGTATGAGAAAATCAAATTGAGCCACACCAGTAAGAAGAAGAGGGGCTTCTCTCTTTGGGGATCTAAAAGTATGTCAAGCTGATAGACCAACACCATCTAACTAAATTTCTTTCAAAAGTGGCATTTCATGGAAGTCTGAACCAAAATTGATATTAGTACTGTAGCTACATTGAGTGGTAAAACATTTCTGATCAGCTCGTAATTTGATTTATGGACAATATTTTTTTATTATTTGTAGAAGAAAGGAGTGACAACGTAATTGCTCATTAGCGGATTTCACACATTTAAGTGATGCACTTGTAGCATTCAAGAATAATAGTTGAAAGATCTAGTACTATATATTTGAAATTTATTTAGCAGAATATTTTTCTCATAAACAAAGATACAGAAGTTAGAATATTGTGTTTTCACAATAAAAATTACAAAAATAATTATAATTTCATATATATTTATAATATACTTTCAGCTGTAGCAGATTTTAATGCCTGGGGATTCTAAGCAGAATTCTTCTGGGACCTTATGATGTCATAATTTTTTTCTCAGCGTATAATTTATGTTTTATATAGAAGTTATGCACATTTACATTTCTTATTTGCTTTTTTAATTCATTATTTTAGTTTAAAGTCAAAAAATAAAATATGTTTTTAAATTGAATTATTTACTTTAAACAAAGTATTTGTAAATAAATTGGTATACTAATTATACTTATAAGTCACGAATAAGGGAAATTTTGAGTAATATCAATTTGAACAAAATTGGGTCCAGCCTACCTGTCCTTGCCTGAGGGTCTCATAAACAGAAATTGCATTTTTATTGTTTCAGTATTTTTTTTATTATTTTCAGAAAAATATACATTACCATAAACTATTATTTCCCATAATTTAGTTAAAATTTGTAACATTTTCAAATTGAATATATTAGGAGATTTGTGGAACCCTGAGCAGCTTCTTTGTCTGATTAATTATTAGTAAATACATCCCTAACTCTGAGTGAGCAATGAATCCCTTAATGATTTTGTAAGTAACACTCTCAGTTTGTTGGTCGTCAATGCAAACATGGTCTACCTAGATTAATTTATGAATAACAAAAGAAATTAGAATTATTATGAATAACGAAAGAGATTGCATTAAAAATGAATAAATCTTGAAATGAAACAAATTTAATAGTTAAATGTTTTTAAATCTGTACAGCACTTTGTTATTCATTGGCTAGCCATTTTAAAGCTTAGTAGGAGGAATCAAATTTTAGTGTTTCCAGCTATATTTTTGCAGTTTTAGCTCTAGTAAAAAATATTTTCTAATATAAAATTAGCAAAATTAATTTTAATAGTTTTAACTAATTTTTCCCATTTCAAATAAAATATTGAAGTTCAATTAATTACATTTTTATAAAATGATTTTTCCTTGAAAATGATGTGATTCCGACTTACAAAGTTTGTAAAAATTTCTCTGGAATACTTGAAAAACTGAATTTTATTTGCAGATTTGAGTAGAAACCCTGGTGTTTCAAGTAAATTAATCACCCTTTAACTAAATTAATCAATGGGTTAAAATAAACAATTTATATTTTTAAACAGCATATACAGTTAACCAAAAAAGGAACAACTTGAACCTTCTGCATTTTAATTATCCGATCATCATTGTTAAACTTACATTCATTTTATGTCAAAAATATTGACTTAACTGGATATAATTTACTTGTTTCACTCTATTCTGTCGATCACCATTATTGAGACAAGCTTTGATTAAATCCTTTGAAAAATGAACAAAAAATGTTTTCGTGTTTTTGCAATATAAACTTTTATAAATTGTGGCAATTAAGTTCGGGTCTTCTAATATTGTTTTGCCCAAAGAATATTTTCGGCTATATCTCAATGAAAGTTTACCAGATTAAATTTTTCTTTTTGCTTTAATTTGCATAGATTAGTAATTGAAAAGAAATGGTGTGATCAGAATATTTATTTCTAACCCTTCTGTTTTTTTATTTATAAGAAAACTTAAAATGTGTTATGAATAAAAACTGAATTGCATCATGCCAATATTTTTATTGCATACCTCTATTGCACCTATAAAATTTCATCGAATTCAGCAATTATATAAATTTTTAAATTTTATGCAAAATTCAATGTAGTTTTATTTTCAAAATATAAAATTTATATTTTAAATTGAATGCAATTTATATTTAAAGGTTTGAAAGTATGTAAACATATTTATGTGTAGTTCAGGTTTTATTCATATATTTATTTTACATGACTCACTTTTTACATTTTTTTAATTAGAGTTAAAGATGTATTTATTTTGGACATTAAAATACACATTTTAAAGTAAATAGTTTCAATAAATATATCACTAAAGCAGAAAATATCTTCAGACAAAATAATATTAGAAAAATCAAACTTTCATTGCTATTTAAGTTTCTACCTTAGAAACACCAAACTTTTCTGTGTGGGGGAAAGGGAGTGCAACTAATCAGTGGTGTACAAAAATCACCATATTTAATCAAAACTTATCCCATTTATTTGTGGTGATGGTAAATAGTAGTACAAGTGAACTGTAGCCAGCCAAGTAGATCCATTTCAACTAAGAAGAATGAAGGTTGAATGATTTCGATTGGATTATTACAATATGAGATATTACAGGTATCTGTTTTGTCTATGGTTTACCTTGTGCATGTATAAAGTTGTAGTTTTATCAAATAAAAAATCTAACATATGACTTTTATAAAATGGAATAAATCTGGTTAAAAAACTCTGGAATTTACTCGGGATGAAACAGATGAAAAAGTTCTTGGGTATAACACAGGCATTTTTTAGTAGAATTTATCATTTTGAAATAAGTTATATTTAAGCCAACTGTGGTATTTGTACTTCTTATTTTTAAAATAAAATCATGTTTTCTTATAAATATATCTTTTATAGACGAACCCCGATTGAAAATGATTCACGTCAACGAAAGCCTTGCAATTGTACAAAATCTCAGTGTTTGAAACTGTAAGTCTAAAGCTATATGATTGCTTTGTTAATCCTCTATTTATCCCTGTAAAAAAAATTTTAAATCGACTTTTTTTTCTCAGCTATTGTGATTGCTTTGCTAATGGAGAGTTTTGCAATAATTGCAATTGCAACAATTGCTATAACAACCTTGCCCACGAGGAAGAAAGACAAAAAGCCATCAAAGCATGTTTGGATCGCAATCCGCTTGCATTTCATCCAAAAATAGGTTTGTTTTCCAGTACATTATTCTTAATTTATTTTGATTTTTAATATTTCTTTAACATTTGATTTTTTCTTGTTTGATTGCATTAGTAAAAATAAAATAAAACTTGAAGTTAAGTGTGAAAGCTGAATAAATACTATACGTCCTCAACTTTTGCAGCTCATTTGTTTCTAAGGTTTTCATATAAATTTAAGAAAATATGTTGATCAAGTAGTGTTCAAATACAATATTTTTACTTCAAGGATTTTGACAAAAATGCATAATTTAGGGCCTCAATATGTTTAAAACACTTTTGCAATAATATCCATTTCTGGATGCTTGCAGAAATATCAACTATTATAAAAAATTTTATAACTATTGTGGATTTTTTTTATTTAATATTATAAAAGATACCTGAAAATTACAGAAAATGGAAATTTTTCAAAAATAAAATATCACACAATAAGAAACTGTGTTTGGGAATTTCATACTCATGGTGAAATTTCAATATTAATAAATTAGCCCTAATAAACAGTGATGTTACCAGGCTTATTATAACCTTAAGAGCCTTATGCCCCATATAAATTATACTTATATGGGTCATAAGGCTTTCTTACTATAACCTTAAGAGCCTTATAACCCCAAAAAATAAATATATCAATTTTTAATCAAAATTATAAATGTAAATATATCAAATTCTAGTATATACTCTTCAAATATGATTTTGAATCATTCTAAGTACCTAAATAAATAATATTTTATTAGTGGTATTTAGAAAATACACCATTATTTAATTTTTAGTATGTTTGAAACCTAATGTTTATGTATGAAAGTAAAATATAAAAGTATTAGCAGATGAAAACAAATTGCAAAAGTAGAAAATATTTTTACATTAAAACAAAATATGCCAATGATTGTGTATAAATGTAAATTTCCACAATACTGCTGACAACTGATAACTTTTTAACTGATAGTGTTCAGAAATTACAAAGATTAAAAATCCATAAATATACTAGAAGGGAATTTTGAGCTGAATAAAGCCTTTTATTTATTTTCTTTTAGATTGGCAGAAAATGCAAACAGTTGGACTCTCACTGTAAAGATGCTGAGTTGGTTACTATGATTCGATACTTGAAGAAGTCAATCAGAAGTGGTCTTAAATCATGTTTTATAGCTGCTAATTCTTTTCTTCAGATTTTAACTGTAGATCACAGCATTAATTTTGGTGATTGATTAATAAACATAAAATTCAATATTTTGTAAAAAAAAAATTTAGCAGGCCAAAATTCTATTCCACAAGCAGGACTATAAAAGTAAAGAGCAGTGTTTTAGCACCTTTTCCCCTGAAACTGGAAATGTTCGCTCGTGATGTCATAGCTCTGCATGGAAAGTTTGTTTCACACAAAAAATAAGCTCGTAAAGAAGCAATAAACACAGAAAAGGAAAATCAAACATTTGTAATGAGAGCTCTAGCTCTAATTGATTCATATTTAGAGCAATGTAATTTGCATATTCTTGACACAAAAAATATTTCTAATCGTTTTGTTTGAAACACTTTTGAAATTATTTTATTTCAATCTGGTTGTAAACTATATATTAGAGCAAGTTACAATTAAAAAATATCTGGAATGTGGAACTATATCAATACAAGTAAAACATATTTTTAATTTCGTATTCAATTTATTCTTCTAAAATATATTGTAGAAATACTTTAAAAGTTATTTTATATTTCAAATTAACAACAGCTTAGTCATGCCGATGAATGTACATTTTTCTATGTAATATAAACTACTTTGGTACCATTAACATCCATAACATAGTTCAAAATTATAAATTTCCTCCATATAACATATGCTGCCATTATTGTTCCGGAAATAATGGTTATTTTCTAAACAAAAGTATGCCACTAAAATCTTAAAATTAAAAAAAAATTGAGTGCTTACTGTAAAAGCTAATCATGCATTCTATCAGATTTCATATAACACATCTACACATAAAATTTGATTTCAGTATGTGCATTCATTACTGGGTTATCGTGTTCACATCTCAGACATTCAAAAGTATCCAAAGGGGGCTCAAAAAGTTTTGCAACCTGCTTATTTATTCGTCAATATCTTGAATTCGAAAAATTTTGAGGAAAAAAAAATTCTTTATACAATAGTATGAGAAAGTAAAAGTATGTCATTTTAAAGGACAATTATTTCAAATCGAAGCTTCTTTCCATTTTTTCAATATAAAGAATATGGAGTGTTAGTCTCCACTTGACTTTTTAACACTTTACAACAAAGTTGAAAAGTGTTTATGACTTTGTTCATTCTGTCTGTCCGTTAGCAAGATAACTGCCATAAAAATGACTTAATCAAAATGAAATTTTAGTATGTTGTTCAGACGGTCTGTAGGACTTATGGGAATATAAATGAGTAATATCACCCAATTAGCTTTGGATTGAACCCAGGTTAAAAAAAATAAAATACATTGAGCCCTATGGGACCTAATTTTTCAAACATTTTTTAAGCGGATTTAAAATTCACAAATTGCTTCGAAAATTTTAGGTAATATTCAAATTGTTCCATAAAATATATTTAAAAAAATTCAGCGAAATATATTCAGTAGTTTTGTAAATAAAAATTAAAATAATAATAACACCTCTTATATGAAGCGATCACGTGACCCACTTCAAAATTATATATGGCATCCATCTTGTCTCAAAATCGTGATTTTTAGAGTTCTTATTAATTCATATTGAGTGTTGTATCCGTCCTAAAACCACTTTATTTTTGCTTAAATTCTGTGCATCTACATACTGAAACAACGCAATTACAATATATTTGAGTTTAAATACTCATCCAAATTTGATTATTTCTGCAACGAAGCCTATTTTTCACCTATGTAAAATGTAAACAGCAAAATATGTAGAATGAGTTGTATTAGAATTGCTGTATTTCTCTAACACAAAATCATTTAGTTCATGGAATCTGCATAGCTGATATGAATGAAATATTCATGGATTTTACAAAGAGAAGGACGATTTTTTTCGATGAAGTTTTACACATAGAGTTTAATTACTTGTAGCTCCATGGTCTTAATTTTTAAATAAAATAAATTATTATAGTATTGTGATGAATCACATGAATGGGAAATTATTTATGAATGAAATGCTGCTTTTATAGAGAGAGCCAGGCATGTTATTTTTTCTATGACGTCATTTGAATGAATTTCAGTTGTTTTCTATGAAGTTTTCAAATATAATAAATTATCGTAGTATTATGATAATTCTAAAATTATTACCGAGGAATGTATCGCATTTTAGAGATGTTTAAACCAGGCAATTTATATTTCAATGTCGTCATTTGAATGAAGTTCATTTTTTTCGATAAAGGTTTATGTTTTCAAATATAATAAATTAATGTAGTATTGTGATAAGTTTTAAAATATTACCGAGGAATGTATTGCATTTTAGACATGTTTAAATAAAATTACATTGAAGTTGGAAAGTGTTTCATAATCAATGCTTTAAGCATGATTGATCTTTCTTGTTCATATATCACATGGTTAAGTCTACTTCTTGCACAACCATTATCAGAATACAAAATATATATATTTATTTATTTATTTATTATACTGTTGTATAGAAAAGGTACTTCTTTCTCAAGAATTTTCAAGTTCAAGATTTTGACTGGAGAGCACGTCTAAAGTAAAGATCTCCTGAAATCATTTCAAACACTTTAGGGAAAATATATGTGTGTGTGTGTGTGTGTGAGGTGTTAACACATGCTCCTACCGTCTATAAAATTTCATGTGTAGATGTATTACGAGAAAACTAAAACTAGATAAAAAAAATTGTAATAATAGTTAAATAGTAGTACTTTGTAGAATAGTCATCAATACTTATCAACTTTGAAAAGTATTAAAAATATTGCATTTCAATGTTAGAGAACATACAAAATTAAAGAAAACATTGAAAATACGAAATCTTAGTGAATTCATATAGAAAAAATTTCTCCCAAAGAATAACTGAAATGATTAAGCACATTTAGAAAAAAATATATAAATATAGTTAAGGAAATCCTAGAAAATTGAAAATTCAGAAAAATTTCTTAGGATTCTCATCAGAGTTCTATAATCGAGTGAAAATTCACCTTTAGTTTAGCTACTGGGGGGGGGGGGGGGTTTGAAATTGTCAGGTTAGTGAATTTTTAACATATTTCAGGTGTTTTCCATAACTTTATTTTTATTTTAATTTCTTTCTCAATATCACTTTTTTTTCCATTTCTTAGAATTTTCCAAATTTAGAGATTTTTTTTTTTTTTATTATTATTTGAATTTTATTTTCTAAATGTTTTAAATAATTATAGTCACTAATTGTTTTCTAACCTTGTTTAAAATCTTACCATGATTTTCAGTACTTGTGTAGTTTACCGACCCCCAAATATTTATAGCCAAATGAAAAGATGACCAGCCAATTATGATACATGTGACAATTTCAGTATATGATGTTATATACTATGTTCAGTTCTCAGTATCTTTCTGCATGTTACATCATCATTCGCAATGACTATTTTCACTTCCATTTAAACATTCTAGATTTATGAGTTCCGATGTGTGTTTAATTTAAATGTTATGAAAATATTGGATCTTCAAAAAACTGAAGATGATGATGTTTCTTTTTTGCAAGATTCAAAAGTACTAGCAACTGATAAAATTTGTAGTACTGCCCATAAGATGAAGCTGTACTCTAAAAATATGATCACTTAAAAATCCAAAATAAGTGTTTGTTAAGTCATGCAAAATAAAATTAGGTATTCATTGAGGTTTTTTTTTTTTTTTTTTTTTTTTTTTTTTTTTTTTTTTTTTTTTTTTTTTTCAATGGTAACAATACTAAGATTCATGTTCTCAAGGCGTTGACAACGATAAAATGATTCCCAAAACAGTTGGATATGTCCCTCATAAGACAAGAATTGCTTGGAATGATTTTGGATTCCAAACTGTTAATTTTGTGCTTTTTTTCAGGAATAGGATGCGGTTGGATAAAATTTTCGCCAGGTCAAGAAGGCTACTTTCTTCATAAAAAAGGTTTGAAATGTAAACAAAAGTTTTTAAATTTAGATTATTGAAAGTAAAAAGAGGGCTTTCAAATTTAAATAATCAAAAGTAAGCAAAAAAATTTTTTGATATTTAAGCTATTGAAAAGTAAACAATTTTTTTAATTTAAATAATCGAAAAATAGACGAATTTTAAGAATTCAAATTAACAAAAGTAAATAAAACTTTTTGATAAAGAGTAAATACAGAAATTTTTAATTCAAATTACAGAAAAATAAACAGTTTTTGAATTATTAATTAAAAAGGAGTAAACAAAAGATTTTTAGAAGAAGCTTTTTCCATCACCGCACTCTATTATTGAAATGAGCCAATTTTTTTATGTAATTAATGTATTTAAACTTGTGTTTTATTGTTGCATGCATTTTGTTTCATCACATTCGTCTGGCAACTATGTTAAGTTCGCCAACGGGTGTTGGTAAACTACACAAGTACCTGCTTTTCATCATAGGATTTTTCAGATGTTAAACTATATTTATTTTCCAGGACATCTCTAAAAAATTTATTTTACCATGAAGAATTTAAATACTTTTTGGGACAATTTTAAATATATCCCTCAACAATTTATTCATTCAAGATTTTTTTCAGATTTTATTTTTACCAAAATTACCAATTACTTCTGATTTTGCCTATCCCTCTCTTTGTTTTAAAGTTTTTCATATTGATGATTTTATTTTTCTACTTTTCCAAGCTAATGGACCACTTGCTGGAATTAATTGTTTTTCTTATGAACAGAATCTTTTTAAATTCACACATATAAGTAAAGATTGCCTGGATTATTCTATGCTAATTACCATTGATAAAAGTAAAAAAAATTAAAAGAATAATGAACATACAGATAAATGTGACATTTCAACATTAACGACCATGTTTGGAAATTAGAAATGAAATATTCTATTTAAAAAAGGGCAAAATTATTTATTTTACAATTCCCCCACCCCCTCCATTCTCATATGTGAATACTTTAATCTTTAGTAGGGCTAAGAGTATGTTTTGAATGTTTTATCTATCAGTATAAGATAAATATTGTGCATCTCCTTGTTTTTCATGTGTTATACCATTGAAGTAATTTAAAAGTTCCGTAGAAAAATAATAAATGCAAAAAAAAAAAAATTGATAGAAAATATTTTCTTCACACTTTAACTAATACAGATAAAATTTCACATGCAGTTATACGTGAATTTAATTGTTTACTATCTATTCTTTACAACCTTTTACCATTAACCAGCACTCTCACATAAAAAAAATTCTGCAGGAGCACCAGACAAAAGAATTAGAGTAATAGATATGTACCCTTATAAAAGTACTGTTGCTCACAGGTACTGGGTTACAGACTGCTGATCTAGAGGAATGTGAGTAACTTTGTCACTGTTTGCATTAAATAAGTCATATTACATGTTTAAAAGAATTTTATAAAAATTAGCTTGAGAGTCATTTTTTAATCCTTCATTAATCTGAAAATTGCTATGCAAATTTATATAATTGTTAATCAATTTTGATTTTTATTAGTAGTTTTGCTAATGATTTTGGAATCCTTACAGAGAGCCCTGGTCCCCAAACATCATTAACTTTATATTTTACTTGTTCTAATGCACATGTATTTAACTATTCTGTTCAACTTCTGTAATCTGTTTGTTTTTTCAATCTGAAAGATATAAAATTATCTGGAAAAATTTAGGAATTTCTTTGTTCTGTTTGGGGGCAGCCTGGTAATACAACACATTCCAGAGAATTTTACCAAATTCAAAAATTTTATTAGCAACATGATCAATATTCTGGTATTAATATGTGTATATAGCCAGTTATATGTTTTGCATTGTAGGTAAAAGCCGTGAGGGAGATCAGGAAAGACGACATACTAAAGGTTGTAATTGTAAAAGATCTGGTTGTTTAAAGAATTATTGTGAATGTTATGAGGTAAAATACCTTTTATTCCAAATAGTTGTTTGTATAAAGATTATTTTTATTTGCCCTAATTTCTGGGAAAAGAGCCACAGCTTCATTGCAATAACAAAAATTCAGTTTAAAAATATTTAACATAAGCACTGCAACTAAAAAATAATCAATACTATCACTGTTTGCTTCGACTGTGTAAAAAATATATATGTTTAGCTGAATTCACTGACAGCAACCAAGGCATTTACTTATTAAGTAAACAGTATTCATAAAGTAAGCAGTATGACAGTTCTTATTTTTATTAACCAGAAAAAGAAAAATTTTATTTATAGTGAAGGCCAGGCGTAATTTTAATATTTAATTTTATTTTCAATTGTCTATTAGTTAGAATTGTTGCTAATGGGAAAAGTCCTGCAACTGCATGTTTACTGTCCAAATCATAATTGAGATTTCAACTAAAAAAGGGAGCCATTTTTTTATAGATATGTAAAAAAAAAGTGTTTTTGCAATTAAAAACTGTGCACAATTCACAAAACTAACTCAACTTAAATAGTCTACTGCAGTAATTCTTAGCCTTTTGCTTTCATACAACATGTGTTGCCAAAATATTTTTACTATGTACCTATATACGTTATAGTTCTTGAAGTAACAGTTTCTATTTGTTATTCAAAAACTAAATCCTTTCCACTACAAAATGCATTTTGTAATCTGAAAATGAAGTCGATTTCAAACTCAGAGATGTGCCATCAGCACTAAAACCATGATGTTGTGCCAAAAAAGGAGAATTATCGCTGTGAGGAGCTTCAATAACTGAAATATTTCACAGAACACAGCTGCGGGATATTCTGAGATAATCCTACTTAAGTTGGAAATTTTTAATAAAATGTTCCCTATTGCAAGCAATTATTTTTTCTTAATACGAAGAAAAATATAATATTCAAATTTTAAGCATGTGTTAATACCAGCAATTGCTCCCAAAATGACTAAATTATCTATATCATATCTAACCATAAAAGAACATAAGCTGGATTGTAAAGACTTCTATTTACTATTTCTGCAGTATACAAATTATAATTTGACATTCTAAATTATCCAATGATACTTATTACTTACTCAGGCCTTGCTCTAGGATTTATTTTTTGTTTAGCCACAAATTACTTTTTACAACATGTAGCCACAGATTTTAGTTTTATAATTTTTGCTATGTCTATTTTTTTCTTTATAAAAAAAAACTGATACTACAATAATTTAAAAAATAATAAACTGAAATTTTCTGAAGTTATTTTGACATTATAATACTACTATAATATTATTTGTGCAATTAATGAAATAGTTAAAAAATAACTTTGAGATAAAAAAAATCAGTTTTTTCTTAGTCCCCAAGTTTTGCCACTTTTAAAACAATATAACCACTCGGATTTTTTTATTGCAAATGGTGAATTTGATGCAATGATTGCAAATGATTGAAATTTGAATGGTGAAACAAATTAATGCGAACATAGCATCAACAACAGATGCAAAAGCATGTGATATCGATTCAGATTGTAGTTAATCTAAAATTCTTCATTAAATTCTGATTTAGACACCACATCTATGAAATTTTCTTTCCTAATTATACATAGTCAATGCAGGCAAAAAAAAATTTTTTTTTTGGGGGGGGGGGGGGGCACTGCACATGCACAGTTTACTGAAGATCCTACTGGTTGCAAAATATGTGGTGTCAAAATGCAGCTGTGTATAATTTATCTCCATCCAAGGACCATGTATTTTAAAATACTTTTTGTCTTGCTTTCTTCTAGTAAATGAAACATAAGTCAATTTGAATCTAGTAACTTTTACCAAAGCAACGATAAGTAAAATAAACTTGCTTTTGAATTTTTTTTCCCCCCTATTTCACTATTCTGACCATATTCTCATTTAAAAATGTAATTATGGACATTTGTACAATTTTTAAGAAAATGCTTGGAACAAATTTGGGAAAATAATTCAAAATGGCTTTTTTTTTTTCAATTTTTAGATGAATTTTGATAAATCAAGATATTTCAAATAAATAACATTTGGTCAAGTAACTATTAAAATATGGAGAGATTCATTCACACTTCACAAAGCCATAGCACAGTAAATGGCATAAAAGAAAAAATATTGACTTTTAAATGGCCCTCCCAGAATTATGGTAATTAATGTGATGTTCTTATCTTATATTTATCATTACTTATTTTGTATAGGCAAAGATATTATGTACAAATTTGTGTAAATGCATTGGCTGTAAGAATTTTGAAGACAGCTCTGAAAGAAAGACATTGATGCATTTAGCAGATGCTGCTGAAGTCAGAGTTCAGCAGCAAGCTGCTGCTAAAACTAATTTGTCTTCCGAAATTCTCGATATTCCTTCAAAGCCACCTGTGATGTCTCGAACTGGTGAAAGGTAAATTGAATTTTATTTTTTATTATGTTCTCATTACAATGCAAACTGAATATTTCCCTATTATTTTAAGTATTACCACATTGTATATAAATCATATCATAAATGAATTTTATTCTGAGTGTAAAATATTTTGTATATTTCCTTAAATGAAATAAGTATTTGTGTCAAAAGAAGTGAAGAAATTAATAAAATGCATGGTTCCTGGTTAGGAAACACTGAGCATTGTGCTTTGAATTATTACAAATGGAATGGTAAGAAATATAATGTTTGACAAGTCTATTCAGCATCCAAACTTGCAGTTAGACTTATGAAATAGGAACTTTAATACCTTTAATGTTTTGATTAGCTGATCATAGTCATTTATGTTACTTTTTGTAATTTAATCAAAACTTTTAATTTTCATTTTGAGCAGTTTAGTGATTATTTTTTATTTTTATTTAACAAATGCCAAGCCATTGACCACTAGGTCATTAGGCCACGAGTTCTCCAATACTTTTCGACAATACAGTCCAAATTATTTAGTGTAGAACACTTGTCCAGATCAACAGCAGTCATGGGTTGTCCAGAAGTACACAAAACACAGTTAGGATTAGTAGTTAAATTAGATAGAAATAGGCACCAAGACAGTCATGTCCTGTCAAAAGTCTAGACAGTGCCATTGCTGCAGCACCAAGTGAATCAGGAACACAATAAGATCCGCAAAGCACACTCTAATGTTTGTCTCAAGAAGAGTGAGAAGCCATACTACGAAACAATTGTGTGAATATTCTTTCAATCTCTAATTTAGCAGAATGGAGTGGCAAATCTCTGCAAGTCCTTTGAAGGATACCAGTTCCCTTTTTTGCTAGAAAATCCACCTTCTCATTTCCTTGAAGGCCACAATGAGATGGTACCCATTAAAAAGCAACTCTTCTCTCAATCTCCCCCAAAAGTTTTCTACAGTTCTGTACACAGAAGCTCGTATCCTCCTAGATGACCGTCAAAGCCTGCAGAGCAAAAGTAGAATCTGAAAATATCACTATCTTCTCAAATGGAATATGACGGACAGCAAGTTGTTGGAGAGCTACATAGATAGCCTCAAGTTCTCCATCGAAGTGAGTTGTAAATGATCCAACATGCAGATAAAAAGAATAAAGTTCACTAAAAACACCGGCACCAGCACCCCCAGAAAAATCCAATAGAGACCCATCAGTGTAAACATGAAGCCATTCATCAGGAGGGAAACAAGAGCTAATAGTTTCTAAAGCAATATCTCTGAGTTATGGCAAAGGTCACTTTTTCTCACTTTCAGAACCAGGTCCAATCTGACATCAAGCTCCACATACTCCAATGGACTCACAAAAGATAAAAGTTCATAGGGTGCATCATTAATCACATTATATTGATCGCTCTCACGAACGAATTGAATGAAGCCCCTCTGAGTCTTTAAATTACGCGCTTTGTCACAGTCGTAATCTCTCCAGAAGGAATTATTTGGGAGTCTAATTAGTCTATTATAAAGAATAGCCACATTCCTCTGAATTAAATTAGTTAAGGGCTGTGAGCGGTTTAATGGAGGGAAGAAATAAAATTAGATTAAGTCAAAAGTTTGGCACACTAATTCCACAACCCTGCTTAAAAGTCCTTACAACTTAAGATGAGTTTGAAGTTTTGAAATTTGTCCTTATGCTTTACACCACTGAAAAAGATACTGTGTTAAAAGTATACTGAATTATATTTAAAATGAATGTTTTTTTGATTTTTTTTTTCTTGTAGATTGCCATTTGCTTTTGTAACTGATGATGTGCTGGAGGCTACATGTTTGTGTCTCCTGGCACATGCTAGTGATTCTGAAAAATCTCATACATCTGAAGAAGAAATTGAAAGATTAGTTCTTGAAGAATTCGGACGGTGTCTAGTGAGAATTATTGATTGTGCAAATAAGACAAAGGGTATTTATTTTTAATTTGTTTTGTAAAAATGTTTAATGTTTGGAAGGATTAATTTAGTTTTTGTAAATTGGGTATAAGTACTAAGTAATATGCATGAAATATCACATTGGGTATCTATGGCTATTTCTAATCTGCAGAGTTTGGCATTGAACTACAATAGGATCTGTGTAAAACAGTGTTGTAATAGGTACCTCTTACAATGACATTTTCATTTGTATTTGTTCCCTATGTATGTATATTTTGCTCACACAGGTAGATGTTGACAATTTGAACCTACTCTTTGTTAAACAAGCAATGTTATCTATCTAAGGACTATTGAAGTGCAGTTATTCTGTGCCAAGTGTACATCTATGTATACTAATTGTAAAGGTAGTACTTGTCCTTAAATTCCTGAAAAAAATATTTACGTCCTGAAATTTTACTATTCATCCTAAAGTTCTTGAATTTTTTACATTCATCATGTAGTCCACTGGCCTTGTTTGCAGTTCTATTGTATGTCATGCACTTTTAAGTAAAATTGCAAATTCTAGCACTTTTAAATAATGTTGTTTAATTTAATGCTTTTAAATAAAATTTGTGTATTTTAATACTTTTAAATAACATCTCAAATTTCAGCACTTTTAAACAGGCTTCGGGAAATCGGCAACATCTAGCCCGTCCGCGAGGACGGCTAGCAATTTTTTTTACTCGTCCTCGAAAATTTTTACCCGTCCTCCTAAGAATTTTTTTTTTCACTTTATATTCATTAATATATGTACTTAAATACATCGCACAACAATAATAAATTAGAACCAACTGCCTCACGATGAAGTGCGATAACTGCATATCCATACACCACCCCCACAGCACGACGAGGAGTCTCCGATGAAGAACCAGACTGGCGGAATTCCAATCTATGGGTGGGGGCAGAGGGGTAAGATATGTAAGGAATCTCTCCTTTTTCCAATGTTTGGTAACTTGAAGGCGTGGTAAATAAATAATCGTATAAATCCTCTTGTCTCTAAGCAGTTTAAACCTCATTGGCACTCTTAATTTCTAGGAAATGTAGTCAATCAAGATTAAAATCTTCAGACTGAATAGATGTTTCATACCTGAACTTCAGTTGTCAAACAACTGGAACAAATGCCATGAATGAATTTTAACCATTTTAGTTTTAAAGTTGAAACCAAAGAGAAGAACTTCTGGCTGAAACTAGAAGAATCCATTCCAAAAATTCAAACTTGTTACTTACTCCCGTCTATTACACCAAATGGAAATTTTATAGTTTGGGTTTTAAAAAGTTAAAAAGGGATTTGGGCTTAGGTCGAGGCTAGGCTTGAGTTTTCTGCTGTTTCAAGCCAAGTCTTTTTTTTTTAAACGCCCATTACGACCGGGCCGAACATATTTATTTTGAAAATTTTTAAAATGGATTTAAATTGAATACATGAACTTATTGCTTTTATTTCAGCTACGTAAAGATAAATGTTTAAGATAACAACTAAATTCTCCATACAAAATTTTGACAAATTTGTTTTTACATATTTGAATACAAATTATTTCGGGTCTGCTGAGACGCAGTTATCTTCAGGCCGAGTTCATTCTACATTTATAAATTTCTTCGGGCGTGGTCCGGGTTTAAGCATTGGTATTGTCGGTGTTGTTAAAATCTGAATTTTTGGCACATGTGGACCTCGAAAAGGAAAACAGAACATGTCACATCGATTGTGAACGCTCTATTGCATTTTCGTTCGGTCATCGGAATCACTGGGTGGAGGATGAGGGGAGAGAAAATAGCTAGCGCCTGTGGTTACAATGCGGATCTGACGGCTCGCCTAGAAAGAAGGCATTGATAATGCACACTAGCTAAGTTTAGGGGGGGGGGACATTTAAATTTTTATTCATGGCACGGGAAATGGCAGCTTTCGCCATAATTTTACAATGACGACATTTTTTTTTTTTTTATGGAATCTAATCTCAAAGTTGTCCGAGAGGACGTCAACTTCCGAAAATTGGTCGTCCTCACTGAATTTTAACCAGGCAAGAACGGGCGATTTCCGGAAGCCTGCTTTTAAATAAAACCATGAAGTTCAGCACTTTTTCATTAAAATCTGCTTTTAAGTGAAATTGCAAATTTTGGTGCCTTTAAATAAAATAACATATTTGATCACTTTTAACCCTTTGCAGACACGCCCGTGCATCGACTGCGAACTTGCATTCAAAGACGGTACTCATTCATTCATATCAAAGAAAAATTTACCCTACAGGACGGATTTGTGTACTAGATGGCATTAAATGTCCATGTGAACAATTCCAATGTATTTTGCAGATACTTGACCTTGGCATAGGGGGATCCAATGAATCATTTCTCCATCTGGAACAGTGAAACATGTTTTTATAATATAAACAAATGGAGCACTTCTCATAGTCTCTGCTATTTTATAATTGAGTTTCAGTTCTCTGGTTGATTTTAGCTTAATGATTTCATTGGTGAATCATAGGAATATAAGAGAGTATTCTTTTTAAGTTTGGGATTTAGAGGAATGTGTGGCAGTGAAATTATTAGGTTATTTCGGATAAAAGAATGGTTGGGCCAAGACGTTTTCTTTCTGTGCAAAAATATACTCGTATGATAAACAAACCGGACAGTAATGAAAGTTATGCAGATAGTAAAGATTCGTGGAACTGTGGTATTACTGATGATGAATCTGAAAATGCAAGTGATTCTTCAGATTCTGAGCGTACTATTATTACAGCGCTGTCAGCTTTACTTTTTACCAAGTTGAAAAATACAAAATTTTATACACATAAGCTATTATTTAGCATCATGCGGGTCATGGAAAATGGATGTATATACAAAGGTGTAAAGTGAAAAAGATTCAATATCACAAAAATTTATACTCAAGATATACTATCTTATATCAATGAGATTTAAGATAAACAATAATGTATATATATGACATCTTTAAAAAAAATTCCCAAGTTGTAAATTCAATTTAGTATTTAAAATTTTCTTTAGACTAAACATTTAATCTCAAAAAGTTTTGATTTAGTTTTTAAAAATTTTATTACAAAATTTAAGTATTATTTCCTTAGTCATTGGTTTAGTAAAGTGATCTGCTAAGTTATCTTTACTATTTACAAATTTAACATTAAAAGATTCATTGACTATTAAATTTCTTAGGAAATGATATCTAACATCAATATGCTTAGTTCTATTGTTTTCAATTGGAGAGTTAGAAAAATTAATGGCTGCTTGGTTGTCGCTAAAAATAACACTGTTACTTTTATTAAAGTTTAACCCAAGTAAATGACATTCTTCAACTATGTTTTGTACCCATACCATTTCCTTAGCGGCTTCAGTTAGTGATACGTATTCAGCTTCCATGGTTGATAAGCTGACACACTTATGTTTAAAGGTACGCCAAGAAATAGGTACATTGTCAATAAAGAGTATCATGCCTCCAAGTGAAACACGGTCATCTCGGTTTGCAGCAAAGTCAGAATCTGAATAACAATTCAATTTTAACTCCTGAATGTTAGATAAATTCAACATATAGTTTTTAGTCTTTTCAACATATCCTAAAAGTCTTAACAATGCATCCCAATGCTTAATTCCAGGGTTTTCTTGAAATTGAGATAATATATTGATGGCGTAACAAATATCAGGTCTAGTCCTACTAGATATAAAAGCCAAACACCCAATTAAGCTCCTGTAAGGAAAACTTTGCATTTGCTTTATTTCTTCACTTGTCTTTGGACAATCTATTTTACTTAGAATATTCCCTTTAGAAATGGGAAGTGAAGTAACTGGATATTTATACTGTTGAAACATTTGACATACTTTATCTATATACTGACTTTGATGTATAAAAAATTTATTGTCACACTCTTTAAATTCCACGCCTAAAAGTTTTCTAATTTTTCCTAATACCTTGATATCAAATTCTATGCTAAGTAATGAAACAATGTGGTCTATGTCCCTTTGATACTTTGAGAAGAGAATTATGTCATCCACATAGACTAGCATAAGAACTTTGCTATTGTAAATATATGCACAATTACACCATTGAAGTTTTAAAAAATTTAATTCTTTTAATTTGGTGTCAAGTTCATTAAACCATTCTCTTCCACTTTGATGAAGACCGTAAATGGCTTTCTTCAACAAACAAACATAATCAGGCTGTTCCTGATTGACATAACCTTGAGGCTGTTTCATATATACCTTTTGACTCAATTTAGCATAGAGATAGGCAGATTTGATATCTAATTGGAAATGCATCCAGCCAAGCATGCATACGAAAATTGAGAAGAATGCTCTAATTAAGTTGAAGTTAACAACAGGGCTAAAAACTTCATCGTATGATTCTCCCTTTTTCTGACCATACCCCTGGGCTACCAAACGAGCTTTAAACCTCTTGATTTTCCCATTCTCGTCTTTCTTAATGGTGTAGACCCATCTACTGCCTATATGCTTTTGTGAGGTGGATGCAGGAACTAGTTCCCAGACACCCCTCTCTTGCATTACGGCCATTTCTTCATCCATAGCATTACACCATTTTTCGGACTGGGAAGATTTAATAGCAGCGTTGTACCCTTTTGGTATATTTATTTCAATATTGCTTGCTTCTGGTCTGCCTCTGACCCTTTTAAGACCTTTATTTTCCCGAAAATTAAACAGTTGCTGATCAAATTGTATATTCCTTTTATCACAATATTTCTTAACATCATTGTGCGACCTCAGCCTTTTATTATCTCCTTGAGCGTAATAATACACATCGGTTCTACTCCCATCGGGTCTTGGAACCGTCTTTCGCTGCCAAGCAATATCCGAGCAAGGAGTCATACTGGAGTCAGCAGGAGAGTCCGTTTCCTCACTGGATTCAGACGGATCGTCACCAGTGTCTTCACTCTCTCCTGCCCCCCCATCAGACTGCCCTCTCGGATATTCCCCGTCAGAGTATTCTGAAAGGTTATCTCTTGATATCCCTGAGGAGATATTTCTGGGACAAATTGGGTCCAGGATGCCTTCCACTACATCACCCTCATCAAACCTCACATTGCAGGTCTCAATTGTTCGTTTCTCCCCTGACAAAAATATCCTATAGCCCTTAGTTTTAGTAGCATAGCCTACCATCACCCCTTCTGTAGCTTTCATGTCTAACTTCTTTCTGAGCTGACTGGGTTTGCCTACATATGCTCTACAACCAAAGGTTCTAAGATGTTTGACTGAAGGTTTTCTACCACTGTAGAGTTCATGTGGAGTTTTTGTCTTAAATTTGTGACATATTCGATTTTTAGTGTATGCAAAACACAATATTGCTTCCGCCCAGAATCTGTCATGTAATTTGCTGTCGTTCAACATGGCTCTAACACAGTCAAATGCGGTTAAGTTGAATCGCTCTGATACTCCATTTTGCTGTGGGGTATATGTGTTAGTCCTCTCAGCCTTAATACCGATATCCTTCAGGTAATTTTTGAACTTATCATGGCAGAATTCCATCCCATTATCCGTCCGGATACATAGAATTTTAGTACCTAACTGCCTTTCTTCTCTGGCCTGAAACTCTTTAAAATGTGAAAATACTTCTGACTTCTGTTTCATGAGGTAAACAAAAACTTTTCTACTATAATCATCTGTTATAGTTAAGACATACTTGTTCCCACCATATGAGGCTGTGGGTAAGGGACCACACACATCCATGTGTAACAATTGCAATGGTTTAGTGGACCTTATCCTACCGGTGGGTTTATATGATACTCTCCTAGACTTAGCCAATTTACACGATTTACAATTTAACTTTTTGTATTTAAGCCTAGGAAGTCCGTTTACGGCAGAAACTTTGCTGGTTTGGAGGAGATATTCAGCGTTTATGTGGCAATATCGTTTATGCCAAAGACAGTTTGTACTATTAAGTTCAGTTACTGAACTGCTAGGCTTAGATATTGAACTATCCACATTTTCATTCTGCTTAGTTTTTGTTTTGTCAGATTTAAATTTAGTTTCTTTAAGATTAGGTGCTATTTTTACTTTGTCTATTTTTCTGGAAGCACTAGGATCCCTATCCTTTGATTTCTTATCCTTTTTGTGTTTCTTGTCTCCATGTTGATCCCTATCTTTAGATTGACGGTTTTCTACGTTATGTTGTTCCTGGGTACTATACTTAGGTTTTAAAAAATACAACCCATCCTTTCTTTTTGCATAAAAGAATTTCTCCCCTTTAGGTGTAAAAAACCATAGAACCCCATTAGCTCCATTAAAACTAAAATTTTGTTCCTCAAGAACAGATGCAGCTAATAAATTTCTCCTAAGTTTAGGAGAATACATAACATTTTCCAATTTGATAATACTTTGCTTATCCTTAAATTGGACATACATTTCCACCGTCCCGATAGCCTCAACTGGACTTTCGACATCCCCTACTGCTAGCGACATTGAAGTGCCTTTGCACTCATTAAATTTTGAAAATAACTTAATGTTATTACAGAAATGTCGCGTAGCAGCAGTGTCTACTACCCAGCTGAGTCTATCGCTAGGATCGATTACAGTATTAGCCTCAATCTGTGGAGACCCAAGAAATTCCACAATACTAGATCCATTATTTCTACTGCAATTAGATTTAGTATGACCTAGTTTGTTACACTTAAAACACTTAATTTTACTTTTAGAAATATTTACATTATGACTAGAAGTATTTACATTAGACACATTATGAGATACATTTGGAAATTTAAGTTTAGACACTTTTACTCTATTTACAAATTTCTTAGAAGTAAAATATGCAGAATTTGAACTCACAGTTTTGGAAAAGTCACTTGCTTGCTGCCTCAGCCGGCTCTCCTCCGCTGCTAGCTCTGCTTGTATTTTGCTGAGCTTGAAGTCCGAGTCATTCCATCGATATATAATTTGAACGATACCTCGGAATTCTTCCGGAAGGTACCGTATCGACTGGAATGCTACATATAGGTCTTCAATGGGGTGTTTCGCGTCTTTAAGCCTCGTCACGGCCTTCCGCAGTCTTGAGCAAAAAATATCAACAGGCTCATCTTGCTCCGGCCGAACGTCGAAGAACTCATCTAGTAATCTAACCAGGTTGGCTCGGGAAGGCGCTTGAAAATGTTCTTTCAAGGTATTCCATACTTGACTAGGTTCGTCGGTGACGTTTATCAACTCCTTGTATTCCGAGGATAAACTTTGATAAATGATGGCTAATGCTCGGTCTTTCCGGCGATAAAAATCATCATAGTCGCGGCGACTTGCATCTTCCTCGATAGGCTTAGCACTTCCATCTACGTGTCCGAAACATCCTTCTCCCTTGAGGACGAATGAGATGTCGGTACACCAGGTGACGTAGTTGTCCCGCGTCAGCAACTCCGTTCTACTTGCCTCCATGGCCACTCGTAGTTTTGAAGAAGAAGAAGCAAAAGTTCTTGTACACTGTTTACGTTTACACTGTTGCGTTTCGTTGTTCACACGAACTTCAAAATGGTGCCATGTGCGGCCCCCATCTGAACACTGGAACGATTTCTTTAAAGATACTTGCACTTATGACTCTATTGGGCGTTGAACTGGCCCCGTAACCGTTTCCTCTTGGAAAATTTAAAATTTGAAGATAGCAAAGCACGCACTGTCAGAGTCAATAAGTGTTGGCTGGGTTATGAAAGTACACAAGTCCAGCTTTAAAGAAAAACTTCGTTCACTTTATTTGGTGAAAAACACAACTCGGCATATTACACGTACCTGGTAATTTTCCATGCCGTAAAACATCAAAAATATACTATGTACAAAAGATTTTTAGTTGTAAATGACTAGACAGAGATTTCTTGAAGCATTTGGTAGTAAGTTACTATACTACCTCTATCACTTGCGTGTATTTCAGCCACCATCACTTGGCAAAGGGAAACCAAAGGATAGAACATCAGGAAAATCTTTAAAGCGGCTTCCGAACGTTTGTAAGTAAATTTAACGTTCAATACATGCTGGTCCAAACTGACCACATCTGCATCCGTTTCGACTATTCACCGTCGTCAAACGATATTCCGCAGTGCTTCTGTCAAAAAAACATTTCTGTCTGCCTGCATCAGACCATCAGTGTCTATCTCGTCTGACTTCTTCAGACGTCTGATCTCGATCGACTCCGACCTTCTCATTTGCTTCAAGAAACCTCTGCCCTATATATCCGAGAATGGACAGTTCCGGAAACGCCCCCGGATATGCAAATCAGATGCGTACGCATTGAGAACTGATTTGCATGAAACCTCATGTTGAAAAACGTCACGGTTCACGCCGGTGAACGGGAAGAGTCGTTCATATTAAATTTGCATAAACGCCCGTTCACGGGAACGTGAATCGCGATGTATTGATTATTTCCAACAAGCTTCAGTAGCTATTACTGCGAATGATGTTTGGACAAGAGATTTGAAAGATCTGAATTCTTTTGAGTTTTTGAGCATACCTGGAATCAATCACAATGTAATGCCGCCTAATTTATATAAAGAAATTGATTTTTTTGCATATTTTTTGGTGAATTAGTAGAATACATAGTAAAAACAACTAACAAATATTTTGTATTGAGATTTGTATGAAAAATATACATCAAATAGAAAATAAGTATTTCTTTTATTCTTAAAAAGAGTAGATTGCTGTGTTGAACAGGTGAATTTTGGTGAACTTTTTTTCTAGAGTTAGGCTTAGCGAAAAAAATTAGCTGTCCTTTGGGAACAGTTCGGAAGCAAAGCATTTTGTTCTTTCGGCCACAGTAGTTCCGGAATGCCGCCGTTCACGAAAGATTAATGAAAATTGTAAATTTTAACACTTTTAAATCAAATCACAGGCTTTAGCACTTTTATAATAATAGCGCCTTTTGGTACTTTCAAATGCAATTTTGAAATTTGGAACTTCTAAATAAAGTCATGAATATTAGTTCTTGAAAATAACATCACAGATTTTAGAACATTCTGTAAAAGTGCACAGTTGATGTTGATGAGAGCCAATGATAAACATAAAACAAGTTGCTGGAAAATCGTTTTTAAACAGTAATGTATATATGAAGTTAAAATAAAATACCCAATATTAAATAATGAATTACATGAACTCATTATATTATATTTTGAATTCTAAACACTTTTTATTAAACATTTTTACAATAACTTCTGTATTTTATTAAGCAAATATCCTGCTTTAGTAATTTTTAACACTTTACAACATAGTTGAAAAGTGTTTATGACTTTGTTCATTCTGTCTGTCTGTCTGTTCGTTAGCACGATAACTGCCGTAAAAATGACTTTATCAATATGAAATTTTAGTATGCTGTTCAGACGGTCTGTGGGACCTATGGGAATATAAATAAATAATATCACCCAATTAGTTTTTTATTGAACCTGTGTTGAAAAAATGAAATACATTGAACCCTATGGGACCTAATTTTTCAAACATTTTTTAAGCAAATTTAGAATTCACAAATTGCTTCGAAATTTTTAGGAAATATTCACATTATCCCATAAAATATATAAAGAAATTTCAGTAAAATATGTTAAGTAGTTTTTTAATTAAAAATTATTTAATATAGGGAAGAAAACAAATTCAATTAAATTCTGACTTTTGGGATATCCTCCAGAAAGAAAAAATAGATATATTATACAATAAATATCTTTCCAAGAGTTTAATCATTTTGTATATGAGAGAGGCTTCACATTTTAAAATAAATTTTGTAGATAACAATTTTTCAAATTTTTTTTTAATTTTATATAACTCTTCATGATATACTTATTTGATGGCATTTTTAATGCACTTTCCTACGTCCTAGAGAGTTAAAATTTGGTACACATCTTAAATTTGTTGAACATTTTATTCTACAAAAATTTGGTGGATCTTTAAATATAGATCATACATTTTTTTCGAAATGGCCTGCAAATAATCCCCGTTCACTTCTATAAATCATTGTTGTAATATTGTTAAAAATTCTGATGTGGGCAGCACATGTCTTTCCCTGCAGACTCATATTCACATTCTCTTTATTTCTGCAATAATAATTTGAGTTTATCTGCACAAAATAACAGCCATAAGTATTTTAAATGACATTGAATTTGCACGTTAAACTTAAATTTGGTTCTCATTTGATAGCTGGACTTATTGTCAAAGGTGGCGTAGCGAAAATGCGAAAAAACTAGAATATCTCAAGAACGGCTAGTCCTAGAGAAATGGGGTTAGTCTTATTCTTTTTGTTGTCAAAAATCACGTATAAAATAGGAATTTAATTGATATAATTGAGCACACGTAGTCTTTTATTTTTATATTTAACGATTTTTGCAGGCCATTTCGCAAAAATAGCCCGTTCCTTTTTTCCGAATCGTACTAGGATAACCTACAAATGATTTATATACCAAATTTTGTTAAATTTGGTATATAAATCACTTGTAGGTTATTGAAATATTATACACCAAATTTTGTTACATTTGTTCCATTAGTTTTTAGCTAGAGTGGATAAAGGCAATTTCTGCCGGCCATTTCGCAAAGAAGGCAGATTCTTTTATTACGAATCGTACTATAATCTAATGAACATCAGGATTTCCCGCAGAAAACATACCTACCAAATTTTATGAAATTCGGTCCATTAGTTTTTCAATTAGAGTGGGTGTAATATCCTCACAGACACACAGAAACATACACAGATACACCCTTACACACACAGATGTCTTCCTAAAAATAGTTTTTTCGTATTCTAGAAGTCTCAAAACGTGTAGATCATTCAAAAATTCAAGTTCTGATCTTCGGCACGATTCCAATACTTTGAATACATACACACACACACATATATATTATCTGTATTATCTGTGTATCTAAATTCCGTGCCTATGCAATTACAATAGTTGTGATTTTAAATGATCCCTAAACTTTTATTATTTCTTCAACGAAGCCTAATTTTAACTTATGCAGAATGCAAATATCTCAAGCGATTGTAGGGTGAGTTACATAAGAATTGTTGAATTTTTTTCACACAAAATTATTTAGCTCTGGAGTCTGGAATACAAGTTATATGAATGAAATATTCATTGATTTTGCATAGAGAATCAGATGATTTATATTTCGATACAGTTTTAAATATTTAAGTATAATAAATTACTGCAGTTCTGTGATAATGTAAAAGATATCACCACTGAATGTATCACATTTTAGAAATTTTTAAATGAAATTGCATATCAGTTGGAAAGTGTTTCATAATGTTCAATGCTTATGCATGATTGATCTTTCTTGTTTATTTATGTTCTTTGAACTTAATGAAATATTTGTGCTAGTATACCATTAAAATATTTTATTGTATGTGGTATATGATAAAATACTATGGTTATGTCCTGAAATTTTGTAAGATTGGTATCCGGAATTTTGATCTGTTGCCAGTACTATACCCCTGTAATTGCCAAGTGTCCATTTGTCTGCAATGCCTTTTTGGGCACTTTCCATAAAGACTTGCAGTATAAAACTCTCTGGGAAAATCAAATTTTTCAAAAATGTTCTATAGAGAGGGTACTCAACAGCAAAATGTTCAAAAGGTGAAATAATAGAAAAAAGCATAATTTGCGATGAGATAGAATCTTCAAATTTGGTGTATGGGTATATAGAAGGGAAGAAACAGAAAAGGGACGAAAAGAAGAAACTGTGTAATTTCAGTTTTCCAAAGTTTGCTGCTTTAGAGGATGCCACACACAAAAATGTTTGATTTAATGAATTAATAAAAAGCACTTCCTTTAAAATGTGATAGAGGCTTAAAATTTGGTATGTGGGTCAATCATTTAATAAAGAAAAAAAGATAAAATACAGTTTCACGAAAATGTTCATTTAAGGGGTTGCTCTACCCAAAACCGTTCAAAAGGTAAAATAATAGAAAAAAATACTTTGCAATAAGATAGAGACTTCAAATTTGGTGTATAGGAAGATATTTCGAAAGGGAGAAAGTGTGCAAATTCAGTTTTTCAACATTTGCTACTTTAGGGGATCCTGCACACCATATTGTTCGATTTGCTGAGTAAATGAGATACACCTTCTTTAAATTGTGATAGAATCTTGAAATTTGGTACATAGACCCAAGTATTTGATAAAAAATCCAAGACTAGAATTTTTCAATTTCGTTTAAAGGTGTGGGTGTTCAACATAAAAACGTTTAGAAGGTTAAATGATATAAAAGTTAGCTTCATGATGAAATAGAAACTTCAAATTTGGTGTATGGATATATAGATTGAAAGGAAGAAACAGTGTAATTTTTTTTCCAAATTTTGCTACTTTAAGAGTTGCCTCATACAAAAATGTTTGATTTACCGAATAAATGAGAAACACTTTCTATAAAATGTGATAGAGGCTTTATATTTGGTATGTGGATCAGTCGTTTGATTAAAACACCCCAAGAATAGAGTTTTTCAAACATGTCCATTTGAAATGGTGCACCACACCAAAATGTTCGAAAGGTGAATTAGTAGAAAAACATGCATCACGATAAGATAGAGATTTTAAATTTAGTGTAATTGTAGCTTTAAACTCCCAGAAATGTTTGAAGTTTTCAAAAATATTCAGTGGAGGGAGTGCTTCACATCAAAATATTCGAAAGGTGAAATGGTAGAAAAACATATTTCATGATGAGATTGTGATTTTAAATATGGCGTACTTAACCCTTTCCGGACAGTCAACACACCCACGCATCAATTGATAACTTGTTTTCAAGACTGCCGTCCGGAAAGGGTTAAGAAGGGATTGTTCGAAAGAAGGAAAATTTATAATTTCATATTTAGAATATTTGCTACTTTTGGAGTGCTGCATACCAAAATGTTTGATTTGAAGAATACATGAGAAACACCTTCTTTTAAATGAAATATTAACTTGAAATTTTATACATGGGTCAATCTTACAATTAAAGAAAAATAAAGTTTTTGAAAAATGTTCAGTAAAGGAAGTGCTCCAGACCAAAACATTCGAAAAGTGAAATGGGAGAAAAACATACTTCGCAACGAGATAGAGGCTTTAAATTTAGTGTAAAAGTGGATTGTTCGAAAGGAAGAAAGTGTACAATAGCATTTTTAAAATATTTGCTAATTTAAGGGGCACCGCACACCAAACTGTTTGATTTATGGAATAAATGAGAAACACCCTCTTTTAAATGAGTTTGATACTTTAAATTTGATACACGGTCAATTGTATAATTAAACCCCTGGGAAAAATTGAATTTTTTTTAAATGTTCAGGAGGGTGGGGGGTCTCCACCAATACATTCAAAATACAAAATGATAGAAAATGAGATAGAATTCAAAATGAGATAGAGAATAGAAATTTAATTCAAAGGTTGACTAGAAATTTTGTTCAAGTGTAGATCATTTGAATAGAGGAAGGTATACCATTTCGGGTTTCAAATATTTATTAATTTAGGGTTGCTGCATACCAAAATGTTCGATTTATAAAATAAATTAAAAACACCTTCTTTTAAGCGAGATAAAGACATAGAATCTGACGCATTAGTGAGCAATTCGATAAGACACATTGCAAAAAGTAATTTCTTCTAAAATTTAAATTTGAAGAGGCGGGTATGCTCCAAGCTAAAACGTTCAAAATATGGGCTGTTTTAAAAAAGCACTTAGCAGAGCGATATAAATTTGAAGATTGGTAACAGCATGAACCATATAATGGAAAATAGGAAGAAAATTATTGTGTTTTAATATTTTGTGTTTTAGGGGTTGTACACTCTGAAATCTTCAATTGGCCGAATTAGTAAGATATACCCTGTTTTAAGTGAGATTGATGGGTCTTTGGTAAATAGTTTTTAAAACCCTATAACAAAAATTGAATTACCTAAAAATTCACAATCTTTGGGGAGTACTTATTTTGAGGCCACTGATTTTCAATGGTTATTTAGCTAGTTTCACCTATTTCTGAATATGATGTCTATATTCCTCTTACTGGTTATAGCTATCAAGTCAGGAGTTTCACCAAGCAATGAATTAGTGATTACTGCCCATCCATTTTCAACTATAAGCCTGTTCAGCATCATCAATGGCTTGACAGCCCACTGTGGGCCTTGATCTTCCTCAGAAGATTCTTTCAAGCTGTCTGTCCACTGAGAACAATGTTTCTCTAATTTTTAACACTTTACAACAAAGTTGAAAAGTGTTTATGACTTTGTTCATTCTGTCTGTCTGTCTGTCTGTCCGTTAGCACAATAACTGCCGTAAAAATTACTTGATCAAAATGAAATTTTACCATGTTGTTCAGACGGTCTGTAGGACCTATGGGAATATAAATGAATAATATCACCCAATTAGTTTTGGATTGAACCCGGGTTGAAAAAATGAAATACATTGAGCCCTATGGGACCTAATTTTTCAAACATTTTTTAAGCGGATTTAAAATTCACAAATTGCTGCGAAAATTTTAGGTAATATTCAAATTGTTCCATAAAATATATTAAAAAAAATTCAGCGAAATATATTCAGTAGTTTTGTAAATAAAAATTAAAATAATAATAACACCTCGTATATGAAGCGATCACTTGACCATGTTATGAAAAGATCACGTGACCCACTTCAAAATGATATATGGCATCCATCTTGTCTCAAAATCGTGATTTTTAGAGTTCTTTTTAATTCATATTGAGTGTTGTATCCGTCCTAAAACCACTTTATTTTTGCATAAATTCTGTGCATCTACATACTGAAACGACGCAATTACAATATATTTGAGTTTAAATACTCATCCGAATTTGATTATTTCTACAGCGAAGCCTATTTTTCACCTATGTAAAATGTAAACAGCAAAATATGTAGAATGAGTTGTAGTAGAATTGCTGTATTTCTTTAACCCAAAATCATTTAGTTCATGGAGTCTGCATAGCTGATTTAAATGAAATATTCATTGATTTTACAAAGAGGAGGATGATTTTTTTCGATGAAGTTTTATGCATAGAGTTTAATTACTTGCAGCTCCATGGTCTTAAATTTTAAATAAAATAAATTATTATAGTATTGTGATGAATGACATGAATGGGAAATTATTTATGAATGAAATGCTGCTTTTATAGAGAGAGCCAGGTGTGTTATTTTTTCTATGACGTCATTTGAATGAATTTCAGTTGTTTTCGATGAAGTTTTCAAATATAATAAATTATCGTAGTATTATGATAATTCTAAAATTATTACCGAGGAATGTATAACATTTTAGAGATGTTTAAACCAGGCAATTTATATTTCAATGCCGTCACAATTTATATTTCAATGCCGTCATTTGAATGAAATTCATTTTTTTCGATGAAGATTTAAGTTTTCAAATATAATAAATTAATGTAGTATTGTGATAAGTTTTAAAATATTACCAAGGAATGTATTGCATTTTAGACTTGTTTAAATAGAATTGCATTATAGTTGGAAAATGTTTCATAATCAATGCTTTAAGCATGATTCATCTTTCTTATTAATATTAAACACCTCGAAGTCCTTGTCCACACAATCAATTCATCTCAACCTTGGTCATCCACTAGGTCTTTTCCCGATTGGTGTGGACATAAAAATTTTATTTGTGATTCTGTTGTTATCAATTCTTTGCAAATGTCCTGCCCATTGCTTCTGTTAATTTTAATGTGTTTAATTATGTCAGAATTTTTGTATAATTTGAATAGTTCAAAGTTATATCTTCTCCAAATATCATTTTTCTGAATTCTTATGTCTAAGGGAGCTTGATATTACATTGATTGCATTGATCCTTTTTATGTATATGCTATATTCTTATATATGAGGTTTTTTATATATTTCTTTTTTTTTACAGTTACAAAAATGGATGTACAGTAATATTGAAGTGTACAGTGCTTTTAAAGTAAAATGTGCAACAAGGCATTTAAAAATGCTGCTAGTCATGATTTTGTGTTATGTCTATTTTATGTGTAATTATTGTCTTGTAAATAGGGTGAGAACTATTTTTAATTCATTTTGTATATAGAGTTGCATCATTACTATGACATGTTACATTATGCTGTTTTAAAAACTGATTGCGGGAATATTATATAAAGTATATGTAAAGTATATATATATATATATATAGATAGATAACTATTCTGTAGAAATGGAATTATGGATCTTATTTTGTTTGCTTTGCTGCCAAAGCTGCAGCATGTTTCCAAACTATAGAAGTAAAAAAATTTAAAAAATTGTTGGCTTGAAAATTTGAACTTTATTTTAAAAGATTGTGCTGTATTGATATAGATTTTAAATATTTTCTTGACCTCTATTATCAGAAGACTTGAGATTTCTCTTCTTAATAATACCCATCGCATAAAAATTTGTTGTTTGTATGAACCAGGTGTAACTACACTCAAAACTTTTAATTTGATAAAATATTAAATGCTATCCTAAATTATTACTATTGCAGCAAATATAAGTAGCAGGGTTGTCATCTTACCTGAAAATTCCAGAAATTATGGAATTGCCAAAGAATTTGTAAAAATGGGCATAAAGTCAGGAAAATCTTTAAAAAGAAATTCAATGCCTAGAAGAGTCTGAGACTTTTTAAATTTTAACGTGCTCATTTGATAAAGTTCTGCAGGTATATTACAATTTTTTATATGTTGTGAGTTTTAATCATCTCTGGACAAAATTGATTTAACAAGTACTAATTTATTTAGAAAATAGGTTTAATGGGTGCTGTCTGTTTTTCAGCCTGAAAAATTATCTGGAAAAATCAGAAAATTTTATAATGCTGTTTGGATGGCAATCCTTGCTAGCCCATCTGAGCAAGCAGTGAAGAATCCATAATCACTTATAAAATTCTCTTTCAACTAATACATTATAAAAATAACCCTACTACTGCCACATATAAGACATATAGCAAAGTATTTTACCATTTCCAAGCTGCTTTTTCTATTAATTAATTTCATAACTTAGAATGCTTCTCTTTTTCATTGTAACTTTTGTTATATCTTTTATTTCTCACTGGTAAACATAATAAATCAAATCAATAACATCAATCCATTTAAGCTAGTGGTTCTTACTTGTACATACTGAATGTTTTATTTATTTTTTTTTTTTTTACTGGCAGAAATACCCAGTGTTAGCCAGGATACTATTGAAATAAAATTAAAGCTGTACAAAGTCTGAAATATTTTAGCTAAAAATGTGCTCTCTATTAAGCATAACAAACCATTCTAAAAAGTGTGTAAATTGGTTGAGCAGTTTCTGAATTAAAAACAGGCTTTACAAATTAACAAAATAATCATTTTAATTCTTGTTCTGTAGGAGATGAAGATAAAACTTATATTAAAGCATACTATGGATCCCATCT
The DNA here is from genome assembly GCA_951213105.1 of Amaurobius ferox. Taxonomy (NCBI): domain Eukaryota; kingdom Metazoa; phylum Arthropoda; class Arachnida; order Araneae; family Amaurobiidae; genus Amaurobius; species Amaurobius ferox. The sequence goes on along the minus strand of OX578149.1, from coordinate 72,834,061 downwards.
CATTACCTGAAAATAATTTCACCAAATTTGATTGTGTTTTTCAGGAGATATTTAATATAGAATGGCTTAATTTGGAATTTTCACTTTTATATATTAAAATGGGTCAAAATCGGAAATATTTTTAATCACATATCTACTTATTAATAAAGTAATACAAAGGTATGTACATCCATCAGCCATTCTCCAGTTATAAATGATCATGACAGAAAGGCAGAAACAGGTTTTTAATTCTTGTTTTTCACATCTTGATATAGGGGTGATAAAACTTCATTGGAATATTACCTGGGCTCGCAGCCTCATTACCTGAAAACAAATTCATCAAAATCCATAATGTGGTTCAAGAGATATTTAAGTTAGAAGCATGTATTGAAATTTGTCCTCTTATATATTTGATACCTACTTTATTAATTCACATATTGTTTCATCTTAACTGAATATTAATAATAAGTTAATGTGGCATATGCTGCCTGTCCCAAAATACCTCAATTTCCATGTGTCTCAGAGTACAATATTCAGTTAACATACTTATGAGAATGACCATGCTTTTAGGTTTAGTTTTTGAGATGGATGATTTTTCTAATTTTATAAGTAATGACTGTTTACCTTGAGACTATACAAATACATATGAACTCATTAATTTATTTGGGATAATTGCAGATACCAGCATCCTTGCAATACAGGGATGCTGTTAACTGCAATGGCAGTATATTCCAAATTTTGGGCGATGCTCTTATACTCTACAATCTGTGATTGTGAAATAAGAATGATACCCACCTTTACGTAAGAGTAATTTATGTTAATCTCAAACTATGTTTGAAAACAAGATGTCTTGAGGTGCCTCATGTCCCAGGATTTTTTGTACTTCCCCATAGAGAAAAATAAAATTATTTTCGCAATGCTTAAAAACTTCATTATTTTCAACTTTAACACAGGGATCGCATTGTTCCTAAAATTCCTTATTTTTTTTCCGTTTTCCTTAATTTCCTAAAATATTATTCATATTCCTAAAATTTTTAAAATTTTCGTTAAGTTCTTAAAAAATCAAAATTTAATCAGTTGAGATTGAGAGCAAGCATATTTCGATATTTCCGCACAGGTTTTTTGATTTGTTTCGTAATGAATTCGGATGATGGATATTTACCTTCGGTTTCACTCGTGTACCGTAAGTTAGCCGATCGTGTTCTATAAATAGATTCCCCCCATGAAGGGAGATGCAGCGTGTCACCTAGATTCTTTTGTCTATGTATTGACATCGGTGGGGAGATGCTTTGGTTTTTTTTCTTTCATCGATGAGTTTGATTAGTGTTAAATGATGTCACTAATTGTTGGGGCTGGACTGGGTTAGTCGACTCTTAGAATTCTTTCTTTACATTTGTTTAGAATAATTTTGCGTGCTTGGTAAGTATTTGGTTTAAAGTGCACTGCCATGTCGGCATTTTATTTTCTTTGCATTTCATTGACGGGCATTTCTATATGAGCTTATATGACTAAATACCTTTCCAGTTACATTTTCCTCTATTGCATTTTGGTACATAATGCCTGGTGGTAAAACTAAATTTAATATTTCTTGGCTTTCTAAAGAACTTGATGGAGTTATTTCAGGGTTTGTGCGCACTCTAGAAACTGGGAATTTAAAAGTAGATTAAAATGCAAGAAAAATCCGTTTTTTGTTCAAAATTCTGGGAAAATCGGGGAATTTGCAACTTGCCGATCTGCTCCAATTAAAATGGGGAAAACAAAAAAATAAACAAGAAGTATGAAAGTAGCTTTATAGTAGCTTCATACTAAAACCAATTTTGATGACGTAATGTGGTATGTAGAAATTGGAAGGTTTCAGATCACTTGATTTTCTATTCGCATGACTCATGTGAGGATGAAAGACAAACACTTTTGCTGTTTTACTGTGATTGTTTTGGTTTCGCATTTCCCAGTGATATAATAAAAAAGAGCATTGCGATAGACTCGCCCCAGCGCCTCGTAAGGTGACACAGGATAAGCTCTGTTTTACTTAAAGTTATCAGCTGAATGGGTTATTATTATTGTTATAATTAATTTTCGAAATTTTTGGCTATTTTTAGATAATATTTGACAACATTTGTGCCAGCAGCGTGATGTCTTTTGATGATGTTCGTTTGCTTCACCTATTCCTGAAGTCACGAGCCGACACTGCCCAGCGGTGACAGTTAATTTGTACATGTTGGCACAATAAGCTTATATTTGGCATATTTCAAAAGTAATATATTAGTAGATGATTTTGTGTATACATTAGTGAAAGAAACAACTTTCAGCTGTATGAAATCGGCCGTATATTTTGCTTCTTTATTTGGAAAGCTATATATACTATAAATAAAAAGTAGCCAAACAAGATTGTATTGCAAGAGCACTGAGCAATAAGGTCATTAACACTGATCTCAAGTGGGGTCAACATCAGCTTCATTCACAATCACATTCCTTTCTTTTTTTGGGAGTGGCATTTTCTTTATAAGAAAGGTTATTTATTTTATCTCCTGCAGTATTTTTCACATATTTGGAACTTTTTTTTTTTTTTTTAGAAAATAAATAAAATTTTAAGATTTGATATTTTGTTTTCCGTTTCAGAGAGGAGGGAGAGTGTCAAGTGTCATAGTAAAAAAGCATTAACGGGTGTGTGGCCCAATTGGACTTTCTCACAATAAAATCCATTTTTTAATAGTTTGTATTTTTTTTTTTTTTTTTTTTCACAAGAAAATCTTTAAAAGTACTGTTGGTCAAAATTATCACAATTATAGAATCTTACCCTTCATTTTAAAGGGCTTGAAAATTATTTTGATTGATACCAAGTTTTTGCACCACCCCACCCCCCCCCCCCCCCACCCCCCCACCCCCACCAACACCCAAAGGGCTAGTGACATCCCAAACACAGAAATTGCAGCTATTTTTTTACTATAAGGATTGAAAAGTTTTGTGGTTATTGAGCCATAATGTCTTTTGTACATGAGTATGCAAACTTTTGTCTTATGCTGCCATGGAAAATATAAAATTTTGAAGTTTTTGCTTGAATTTCAAGAACTTCTATCTAGTTCTAGATGTATTAAATAATATTTTTTAATTGGTTAACCTGACTTTTTTATTATTTTTACTAAAAATAATATTTTATGATGTATTTAGTATATATTAAGTTTTAATTTTATCCAAACTCTATAATCTGGAAAATTCTAAAATTGGCAAAGTCCAGATTTTTGAGGTTGAATTAAAATATAGGTAAATAACCTTCATATTTTTTGAAAAGTGAAAAAATATACTTATGCTGAAAATTTGTGTGATGAAATGTCTCAGTTTTGCATATTTTGTATATAACTATTGTAAGTTATAACATAAATTTTCCTAAAATTTTATTATATTTTCCTAAAATTTTTGTAAAATTTCTTAAAATTCCTTCCTAAAATCTTTTTTCAAATATGCTATGATCCCTGTTAACAGTTGAAAACAAAACAATGTGGTTGCTTTTAAGTTATAAAAATTAAAACTTTTATTTAGGAATTTCAAACCAAAAGATTCATGATAAAAATATTCTGGAATTCACAGAACAAATTTTGATGAAAGGTGGTTCATGAGTAGAAAATGGCTATGAATCTCTACTGCAGGGCAATTGTAGTCAATTTGAAAATTGGCAAATTAAATGAAATTTTAGTACTGCTAATTAATTTATTATGAGGGGCATGTTTAAATATAAAAAATATAAATAATGTCATCATTTTGCTGTGTTTATTCAGTTATGTTATGTGTCACTAAAATATTGGCAAATTTTGTGTATGTGTAGTATAATTTCAAATTAACATCCAATGTTACTGAAAACTTCAATTTAGATGTTTAAAAATATATATATACATTATAAAACTTTTACTGTTTTAATTCTTGTTTTTCACTGTTGAGTTTTCCGCTATATCATAGAAATAAGTTATCATTACAGTCCTAATTTTATGCCAAAAACTATACGTTTTTGCAAAAGTTTTCATTCATAAGTATTGTTTTTAACTTAGACATTTTGTTATGTTTTTTATAAATGAACTTTAAGTGTGAATTAACATTAGAAGAACCAAACTGGCTATTGATTGTAAATGATTTATGTTTTAGTTTTAAATATGAATTTTAAGAAGTGTAATTAATTTATGTACTATTAGTATGTTCCATAAAAGTTTGCCTTTTCTTTAAAAGAAAATAGTAATAGTGGTGAAAACATATTTATTAATGTTTATCCCTTTCAAAATATTAAATTTTTAAAAATTTGTGTGCATGATTATTGAAATTAAGAAGCACTGATGCATGTATACAATAAATTAATTACCAAACAAAGAATCCGAAAAATAGATTTTAATCATCAAATGGAAAAAATCATAACCTTGTTTTACAAAAAAAAAAAAATGAAAGAAAGAAACATTGTTTGCTCAATTTTGGCAGGAAGCAGTTGCATTTTAATAATATAAATGGAACACTTTTCAACACTCATACTGCTATCACAGAAGAACATCTGCTTCCGCTCGATATAGAAAAATTTTATAAGTATATAAAAATTAGTATTTTTGTTCAAAAGTTATATGCTAAGCTAATGTTAAAATATGTCTCAGCATGTTTTTCCCTATAATTATTTCACCTGGTTGCTAAATTATTTATTTATTTATTTTTATTTTTTTAATTTATCTGGTTTGAACAAGTAATCTATATAGTATACTAAAATAAACCATTCCAGAAACACGACTTTCATACCTATAGGCTTGTGGTCTACCAAAACCTTAGGTATTACCCAAGCTTGATTTGCACACAGCCTGCTTGAAATATTTTTATTCTGTGCATTTCATCATTCGGTTAAGTAGTGTTGATCTGTGAGGCATTCAGTGAATCTAAACCCATTGCATCACCAAATGAGCAGATAAAACTGGTGGGTACTGATTGATTGGGGATCAAATAGTGCAGCCTCATGTATATGGTAACCTCATGTGTATGTATGGTGCAGCCTCATATGTCACCTTTACCATGTTAGTGAGTGAAGATCAGTTTAAGGCATCAAATTACTGGTGCTAAAAACTTTCATATATTTATTTCCTTACTATAAAAAATACAATTAATTTGACAGCTTTTATACAAAAATTAATTTGATATCTTCTGTAATTGAAGTTTTCTTTCTTTCTGTGTTTCCACTAAGCAGAGAAAAGGTTGGAATTTATGGCAGAGTACCTGCATCAGTTATTTGTTAAAAATAAGGTTTGCTAATATATATATATGTATAGATCATTGTATATATTGACCATTTTAAAAGCAGTGTTAACATTTTGTTGCTAAATTAAGAAAAATGTGGTTGCATGTATTACATTTATAACATCAAATTTTAAATTTATTAAAATATATACTCATGTTTTAAGAATAAATGCAATTGTATTCTGACATTTATTTTAGTTATTTTAAAAATATTTTGCATTCTGTTCCTCATTTTAGTGTTGCAACATGAAAAAAAAAATTATATATATATATATATATATTATTTATGTAAATGCCTCCTAAATACTAGATGTTTATCAAATTTACCTTTTATCTGTTGAGCATAGCAGCAACCTCACAATGGAGTTTTTTAATCAGCATTGTTTCATAATATATTGTTTTTTAATCAGCATTGTTTCATAAAATATTTGTCAAAACATATAATTTTTGCTAGAAATTATTATGTTAAATTGTAATATTTTTCCTATAAATGAAAAATATTTTTATGCCAGTGACACTGACTCAATCCCACTTCATTTGTGTAAGACAAAAGTTATATTGCATTTTTTTTTTTTTTAACATATACAGGGTGTTAAGCAAAGTAGTGAATCAAATAAATTACTCGAAAAGTTTTGAGTTATTGTATATTTGTTATACAAGGGTATGGACCACCCCAATGACTTTACATGCTGAGACAAGTTTTGAGGGGCTGACCCCCTTCTTTAGCAAGGTATAAAGGCTATCTCGCTTCCTATTAAATATAAGGGGAAACATTAATTACAAAGTTGTAGGTCATTACAAAACATTTTTGTCTCTCCCCCTCCCTCAAAAAAAAAAAGAAATGGAAAGGAACCCTGAAAAGGAAAAAGTACAAAATGGTCACCTCCAGCAATGATACACGCTTTCACACATAAGATGTCTCTACATGTTTTCCAATGTCTCTATTTACACTATAACTTAGATTAATAAAATTGTCTCTTTTAAAATATTTATCTTTTGTGGGAGGGGGGACAAAAATTCTGAGTATTAATTTTGCAACACTCTACAATTTTGTTATTGACATTTTTCTGTATATCTAACAAGAAGTGGGATATCCTCTGTACCCAAATAAAAGAAGTCAGACCCCTCCCCCTCCCCCTCAGTGCTATGAGTTTTACTATACACCCCTGCATAAAACAAAGTGCAATAACTGTGATGATTTTAGAATTGCTTGCCTGATCCCTGACTTTCTTTGATACCATGTATACTTTCACTAGCACCAAATACCTATTTTTTCACAGTTAATTAAAATTAGGTAATTATAAATCTTAGACATTTGAGAAACCAACAAATGCATCAAATGTTGAAAGAAATATGTTAATATAAATTTTTTAATCGTTTAGTTTTAAAATAAATGCTTAAATGCTCCTTGGGCCGCAAACTCGTTTGCCCAATGCTCACTGTGTGAGTGTTATATACCTTAATAAATGTGTGGAGCAGAAGTAATCAAGATATGCAGCCTTCACTAGCTCAAACTAAGAAATATAATCTTTAAAACTGAGCTCTAATATAATTAGAATCTGAGATATGATCGATATAGTAAAATGTCTAAAAAAGTGATCGCTGCAGTGAAATGACCCAGGGAGAGAACAGTTGGACCTATCTGCATGGTGAAGTGAAAGATTTAAAATTCAAGTAAAATATGTAAAAAAACAAATAAGATAAAAAATACTTGAATATTGAACGCTTTAAATTTTTAATTATTCATATCCTATGCAGTAGCAAGACTCATTCAAATATGAACCAGATATGGGTAATAAAGTTGACTCCCCTCCCTCCCCCTATGTGGGAATTTTGAATTTTTGAAATTTTCTGCTTAGTTACACTACCTGAACCATCCATGTACAAAGTTAAGCTTTTGCTTTTTCTAGAAGTGAACTAGCTAGTGATATTAAATGAAGGTTATTGACAGTTTAGATGCATAACACAAAATGCATATTTTAATTGAACAGGCATCTAATATTTTGAAGGCATTGATTTTGCTTTGCATTTTTAATGTTGTTTAGTTTTTCTGAAATTTTAATTTATAATGCATGTTGATGAATGATACTGGAGTTTTTATTAATATTTTGACTGACAATTTTAAAGAACTTTTATTTATTTCACTTATTATGCTTAAAAAATAATAAATATTTTAAATACAGTATTTGGTTTTAAAAGTATTTTCTTTTAGTTTGAAAGCTTCACACAGTATCTAAAAAAATATTTTAATCAATTTTGGTGTTTGTTACATATTTTATTTCAGTTGCATAGTTTAATTTTATGTACTGGATATTTCAAAGATATTTTCCTCATATTGTAAAAACTGCCTCCTAGAGTCTAGGATTTTAGCATTTGACGTAAAGCAAGGTTTTTTATGTGCAATAAACTCTGTATCTGGCCCTTATGAAACTGGTCCTCTGTCGGTCTGGATAAATAAGTGTCCCCATCAAAAACAGAGAGTTGATGAATATAGTGAACAAGAGCAGAGTTCCCTAGTTAAAAAAGAGTTTAGTCAAGATTGTTCATCTTTCAAAAAAGATGCTGGAACAATCGCCACTTTTCCCATCCATCACTTGCTCATTGCGGAAGATAAACCTTGTTGACTAAAGCCTTTTTTTAACAAATAATTATTTATATGTGCTTGTAAAGCACATATGAATCGTTATATGTTACAGGCTAACTTTTATCAATGCTTTTATTTTTTTTTTTGCACAATGGTACCACACTATGTGTTTCCACTTACAGCATTGCATTTCAAGATCTTGAGCATAAAACAACTTTATTCTACTGAATTTGAACCTACATGGCCTAGCAAATTGTCCTAAAGCAAAAGAAATATTAAATGAAATGGAAAAAATAAAGAAACATTCACTCGACAAGCAGTGGCTTGTTTAATTTTCCAAAATTTTTTACTTCCAATTTATTCACATAAACAGACCAGATTAAAAAAGTTTACTGTACCCAATAGTAGATCTTAATTCCTAAGATAAGCATATTCTGTGTTTCTTGTCAGGCCCATTGTAGCATTATCAACAAATAAGTTATGCAAACTGATGTTTAGGTACTTGTACAAACTTGTTTGAAAAAATTTAAGTTTAATAAAATTAAATGATCTAAAAGAATGTAGTAAATATGTATCATTGCTACTCATTGGCATTGTATTGGAGTAAACATGAAGAGAAACTGAGGTTAGATGTGTTTTGTAAAACAAACTAACTTCTAATTGGCATTAAATATTTGAAAAAAAAAGAAACTTTTAATTTTGCAGAGTTGTTTCCCTACCTGAAAATATAAAGGTCTGCAATTGACAGAAAAATCTTTTCATAAGTTCAAAACATGGAAAATCAAGCCCTGGTATATTTTTTGCTGTCTGATAGCTATTTAATTCCATTTCTTATATCCTGTTAGGTTTTTTTTTTAACATGAAAAATTATGTAGAAAAACTAGGGAATTTTGCAATGCTCTTTAGATAGTAACCTTATGTAGATCTTTCAAATGAAACAGAACTATCTTTAAAGGTAATATATTTTTTTTTAAATTAATTTTTATGACTATGAATAGACTTTTGGACCCTAAAACATAATGATCTAAAAGTAATTATAAACATACTCGCCATTACCCATAATTTAAGATGCAAACCTGTGAGTGAAGTTGCACCAGAGCGCACTGAATTCTCAAAATCTGAAAACATTTTAACAGTACACCCTCTTAGAATAAAAAATAAAAAACCAGCCTGCATTATATTAACCAAAAGTGTTTACTTTGTTAACACAATGCAGCTGAATAGGGAACAACAAACCAACTACAATGCATGCTGAGAATTTAAAATCCCTCTGTAGAGGCAAAAAGTAAAATCCCAATTCCCACTGAGTAACCTGGTATCTAGAATTTCAAAAAATTAAGTAGAACTGAAAATATTTTTTCAGAAATTTATAAAAAGAATAAAAATATCTCACTTTTGAATAATTGCAGTCTACCGCACAGCACAAAATCATTCTTATTAAAATATAACATCAAAGTTCAAAATTGTTTAAATTTCGAGAAACTTTCAAACTGACACTCAATTCATGATGTCAAGACTTAGAATATGCATTTCCCCCCTCCAATGCGTAGCATCCAAAACCAGTATGAAACAGGGGGAAACCCTATTCAACGATTTAAAATGGGGATCTGCTACTCTGCTATAATAATTTGGAAAATCTATAAGACATTTCACTACAAATTTATTTAAAATTCAACAAATTTTCATTCTTCACTAAGATATCGTTTCATATTCATACCAAAAAAATTAATCTTGAATGAATTGTGAATCTTCATTTCACCAATATGCAAACATAAAAATGAATTGCATAATTTTTGCATATTTGAATAAATTTAAAAATAAAATTAACGTAAAGGAATTGTCTTACAGATTTGGTTAAAAGCTCATTGGAAAGATCGTTATTCAATCTCTTCAATAGTGTTACAGTAGAAACTGTGGTAATATTTCCGATCGCTTAGTAACCAATTTTTGCAAAAAATTACTCAAAATTGCACTGTAACATAACTAAAATTGATTCAAATTTTTTAAAATCTCTTCAAGGTGTCTTTGACCTGAAATGAACTATTACTGTAGTGAATTTCTTAGCTGTAAGTCATTTAGATTTTCCACTATGTGACCAACTGGGAGACAAACAAACATGCATATTTTTTATTATAATTATATTGCACATTGACTCCAAACAAAACCTTTATGTAGAATGTTTTCATATCACTCCACAAGAATAGAGACACAAGCTACAACTGTATAAATTTAAATTTCAGTGTCAATTCCATGACAAGAAACTGTACTTGATTCAAAAGTCCGTAGTGAAATTGGAAAAGTATGATTTGAAAGTCCTTTAAAATGATTCTTAACTTAAGTTATTTGGTATATGCCATGCATCAATGGTGTTCCTTATTATAGTAATAACATTGACTAATCAAGTGCTGTAATTTCAAATTTGTCACCACTGGCCTAATTTAGTGCAGATCAAAATAAGTTTCAAAATTCAGCCATTGTAATGCTAAATAAAAAATTAATTGCATTATACTGATTCAAAGAATAAAAGCAATTTATATATAGGTTTTCAAACTCTAGATTTAAGAAACTACCCTAACTGGCAGTAAATAAATGTTTAAAATCATTTATGTACAAAAAACAGAAGTAAATATGGAATTCATCTTTACAAATGTTTCTGCTGTAAAAATATAAAAAATGCATTTTGTCCTTATGCATTAAAACATAAAATTGTGAGTTATTCTTTGTGTGTGTTATAATCAGATAATTTATTTTTAATATATATCTGTTATTTTTAATTCAAGTAACTTGTTTCTCAGTAATGTACTGGAGGTACTTATTAAAATTGTTTTTGTTTAAGAATTTATAATTTTTTTTAGGATTGAACACTACCTGCTGGATGTTTTTTTTTTTTTAAGATATGGATTAACCTTTTAAAACCAGGGTTCCCAACCTTTTTTAATTCCCACCTCCCTTGAAAAGTGAACTGCATATGTTCATGTCTCATATTTTTCCCTAAATTGATCAATTCACCAATAATAAATTTTGTGCGATACACTTCACACCTCCCATAGGAAGGTATACATAACTGATTAAGAACCCTTGCTTTAAAAGGTCATGCATTCTATTGCAATTAGTTTCTTACACTTACCGGAGAGTCACTGTCCTGCCTAGGAAACAGAAAATAGAAAACATTGGGCATAGTAATAATGTAAAGAAACATAAAATATCCAAAACTTGGAAAATATAAGAAATTTCAAGATTTTTGCTTTCTCTTTTCAGAGTAGTTTATCTGATTATCATTATTGCATTATGTCAGTGTGTTTCAGAAGTATATCTTTCAACAGTTTTCCAAGTGGTTACATAAATCTAGTGTAATAGATTTTTTTTTTCTTTTTAGAATTTATTATTACCAACATAATTTTATTCTGAAAAACTTAACAATAAGAAGTATTTGGACTGCCTATAGTTGAGGATATTTGAAAATTTCCTACTTTAATGTTACCTAGGAAATCTTTCTTGGCATGCTTATAGGAAAGCAGCAGATAGAAACACTACAATGAAAAAATACTCCATAATACTGTATTCCCAGGAATTTTCTTTTAATTGAAATCCTAGCTGTGGCTATGCTTGGACTTTCATTAAATCTAATAATGAAATCTGGCATTGTTAGTTGTGAGAATGTGGGCCACTTGCGTAAAACTTTTTCATTTGATCAGCTGCTATAACAGTATGATACACTACCTTTTATCATAAAGTACCGATTTTTGTTCAAACAGCCGATTTTTATGCATCTCAGTGATTTTCTTTTCTGTGAAGACCAACATTAAAGAAAGCTTCTATTACTTGTTAACAGTGTAAATCCTATTTCATATCTGAATCACAGTCTTTGCATATAAGTTGGCACAGTTTTCGTTAAGTGTGTAGTATCAACTGTATTGTGTTAAAGTTTGAAATATGTATTCATAAAGTAAATTGTACCAGAAAATTATTTGAAAGGAGAGAGAATATTGTTTCAAGTACTGAGTTCTCAGTGAATTACTCAAATTAATTAAAGTTAAGTCCTACAACAATTCTAAACGACAGGAAATGAAAAACAAATCTCTGCAGACAGAAATGTATAAAACAATTTCTTGTACAAAAATGAATAAGAAAGTGTTTACATGTCCAGCAACACAAACAATTACTTACTGTGCCCTGCAAATGACAGGGGCTTTCCATAAATGTAGAAAAGTATTTCAACTGAAATTATTGATATTAGGAATAAACAGCAACTGTTTGAGTAATATTGGGTTTAATGAAGCTAATTTTTAGACAAGAATCTGCTATAAATCATATACAGGGTGTCCCGTTAAGACCGTATAAACTCTGCAGTGTGAGAATCCTCGCTCGGAGTACATGAAAAATGACTCGAGAACCATACCTCTACAACCCATAGGTTTCGAGAAAACTGCAAAAGAAAAAGTATGACGTCACATCCGGTGCACGGAAAATAAGCTTTATTGGAAACAAACATCGGTACTTGCATATGACATGTTTATAAAGGAAGATGCTCAAAATGACCATCGTGCATATCGAGGCATGCATGCGCGCCGTAGAATGACTGACTTCACACGATCCAACATCAGGTTGTTCACAAAAGTCTTCATGCTGCGTTCACTTTTGTGGACACCACAAAAGGACCACCTTTTGTGGACACCACTGCACGCGATCCACTTTTGTGGATCGCGTGCAGTCAGCCATTCTACGTCGCGCGCATGCATGCCTCGATATGCGCGGTGTTCATATCTTCCTATGTAAACATAATGCCCTATGCAGGTACAGATATTCATGTTTCCAATAAAGCTTATTTTCCATGCAGCAGATGTGACGCCATACTTTTTCTTTCGCATTTTCCTCAAAAACTATGGGTCGTAGAGGTCATTTGTTATGCATTCCGAGCGAGAATTCTCGCTCTGTCAGTTTGTGCGGTCTTGACGGGACAATCTGTATATAAATATGTTTACAGTTTTCAAAATCAATGAACACAAATCCCTCAGTTTTGTCTACTTTCTAGTTCATTAATGTTTAACTTTCATACAAGTGATATAACCAAGAAATGGGAATATAATATTGGCTAAATAATATGACCATTGACGCTTCTCGCCCCCCTCTTTTCCAACTCATAGTTATGCCTATGATTTATAGAATTAACAGAAATAATATCCAGTATACACAGTTCAATGCAATAGGAAACTCCATTCTTTCAGTTTTTAATATTTTTCCTTGCATATTTCATTTGTATACACTCTGTTGCAAAAAAATATATATGCACCTATAAAAAATTTATGCATAAGAACGATACATCGCTCAGCATTTAAAACGACCGGTATTCTCACTCCTGCAATTGGAACTGGATTTTTTGCTTTGATACTGCAAATTATGAACAAAGATGCAATTGAGATGCACTCGACAATACTGCAAACAATTGTCAGATTATGAGAGGGGTCGCACCATGGGCCTAAGGGAAGCTGGTTGGTCCAACAGACGTATCAGTTGCTAGCTTAGTAGGAGCGATTTGTTAATTGCACGGTGTGAGCAACAGTGGATCAGAGAAGGCACAAGTAATCATTGCAAAGGCTTGAGAGGATCGTGCAATCAAGTAAGGAGCCACATTTACACAAATGGCATTGATATCAGTCATTCGGAGGCAATTGCCAACTTCCATACATCCTGTATCAAGGGATATTCAGAGACGACTGGGAAAAGGTGGGATTATTTGCCGACGTTCATTAAGACACATACCACTGACCCCTCAATATAGGCAGAGCCATTTGGAATGGTGCTGCGCTCAGTTAGCCTAGATCAGTGGTTCTTAACATTTTTAGTGATCGGCACCCCCTTGAAAAACGTGTTTCTATTTCCTTATTTAGGAAATTACATATATTGCAAGATAATTTATTTATTGAAAAATAAGCACATAACATATACATACAATCACCGAAGTTAAGCTGCATTGGGTGCGGATAGTACTTGGGTGGGTGACCACCTGGAAACACCGTGTGCTGTTGGCTCATTTAAATCGACGTGGTGGTCGAACGGTCAAGGCGAGCGTTTCCAGCGATCGATCGACCGCCACGTTGTGGGTTCGAGTCCCACGTAAGACATGGATATTGTGTGCTGTGGGCGCAGTGTGTTCCGCCCCCCTCTGGGGCAACGTCCTAGGACGGCAAAATGGTTCACGATTTCGGCCGTACATAGGGCAAATGACGTAAGTCGACGCAGTCTAGTGCCTAGCCATTGGAAAAAAAAGAACATATACATACAAGACAATCAATTGTTAATGGCTACATTGTTGTTTATTCATAATAATACTTTTGGAGCGAGGCTCCTTTTTTGAAAGAGCCACGCGTAAGTGATCACTTGCGCGATTTCTGGTTTTTGTTTTTATGTGCAAAAATGACTAAAATCCCATTTCACACAGCTAGGTGGTGGCAAATGGTAAAAGTATCTGCAATGCTGCTTTTGCTAGCTGTTGATAAGGTTCTAACTGCGTACACCAGAATTGTTCTAAGTCCAGTTTTAAAAATTCCATTTGAATACATGCATTGGCTCGTATTTCAATAAGATCGTCTTTTATTAAATCGCTGTCGTCCATTGAATCTGGGTCAAATAGAAATGGATCCAGTACCCATCTCTGAACTTTGCTAATATTTCCAGTAGTAAAGTATCCATGAAATGATTCCCTCAAGTGTTGGAGGTGTATTGCAATTTCAGGTATAATTATTATTTTCTCATTTTCCACAACGATTGAATCAAGCAAAGGAAAGTTTGCAAAATTTCCATTTTCAACTCGACGTTTCCAAATTTTTAGTTTTTCAATAAATGAAGGTACTTTTTCACTAGCTGTTGTTATTGTCTTACCAAATCCTTGCATTGATGTGTTTAATTCATTCAGGTGGCTAAATATATCTGCTAAGTAGGCTAGTCGAAGTATTGCTTCCCTTGTTTCAAAACTTTTAACTAAATCTCAATTTTGGTAAGAAACTATAATTTCCTCACGCAATTCAAAAACCCTGCTTAGCATGCGGCTCTTGGAAAGCCACCGTACGTCAGTGTGATAAAGCAGCACAGTATAAACAGGACCGATTTCTTCGCACAAAACACGAAAGATCCTCGGATATACTTAAACTTAACTACATTTCCTGCAGTAGTTAAATGTTGTTTTAAATTCTCTGGCAAAACTTTTGATGCAAGTGCATGACGGGGCAACATACAATGAGTTATTGTAAATTGCGGTATTTCTGTTTTTATGTACGAAAAAAATTCAGAATTTTTGCTCAACATTGCAGGGGCACCATCAGTGCGAAATTGAGTCTATCACATTCATGGGTATTTGATGTTCAAAAAAAAAATTTAATGTGATTGAAAACATTAATTCCTTTTGTCGTCAATTCCAGTGTCTCACAAAATAAAAATTCTTCCAATACTCCTTTTTCCTTAATGCATCGCACAAATATCAACAACTGATTGCAATTATCAACATCAGTTGACTCGTACAGTTGAATACTCACTTTTAGAGGACTGGCTTTGATATCTTCTACTACTTGCAGTAAAATACCAACACAGATCTTGAATGCGCGATCGAATCACGTCGTTTGATAATGGAATCTGCTGAATTTTCGTTTGTGCTTCAGAACCCAATACAATTTTTGCAATTCCTCAGCTAGTGTATGATCTTTTTTTTTTCTTAGCACACAGATATGCCACTAAGAAGCTTCTAACAAGGGCTTTTGATCTGCTGCAACGTCAAGTTTTGTGATACTACCACTAGTACCAAATCGTGCCTTCTTAGACTTCAAGATATTAAGAATAGTATGTCCTGCAGATTCACCACCATGCTGATTGTTGAAATGCTCTAACAACTTTGACGGATATTTTGCAACATAAAAAAATGCATTGTGGCAAAATGTGGTCGTTGTGTACCATCTTTTTCTGTTGTGCAAGTGAATCCATAAGCAACATAATCGTCTTTCCATTGGCGTTTATTCGATATAACGAGGGTTACTACAATCAATAAAATAATAATTATAATTTTTCAAAATTTGCAGAAAACCTTTATGTAATCAACTGATCGTATCCAGTATGAGCTTTACTGATTAATGTTGGTAAATTAAAGAAAATTAGTATTCGTTTCTGCGTCAAACCACCTCGTTAATTTTCGTACTCAGAGTATGCGAACACGTGCGTATCCACCAGTTTGTATTGTACTTCATGTGCTGGTAAGTACGATGCCATCTATTGGGGCACTTTATAAACATCTGTGCTTCCTTTTAGCTAACAAACTAAAAGTAGATAGATGTAGCTACTTCCTGGTGTTCTCTCTTTCCCCCTTAACTTTTGTCTGGCAGCTAGCTACTCAGGTGTTACAAACCGGGGCCGGCGGGATTAGTTCAGCTCCTTATCGGGCCTATGCCTGCGGCGCTGCTGTAGCTCGTGACGTCATAAAGTACATCCCACAATTTGCAACTTACAGCATGTGTTTGAAAGTATGATCGTGTAAATATTGACGAAGATACAGGTGTATCCTAATAAGGTAAGCTATATCGTTAATATTTTTATTATCTAGGTAATAATAATAATGCGTGGTGTTGTTAATTTCTAATATTTAAGGGAAAATGTAATCGATTTGTCCACTTTTTTCAAGATACTTAAAGTGATGCACATGCAGTATAGGTCTAACGAATGTATCACCGAAAGGGGTACATTCGTTCGTTCCGTAGGTGACAGTACTATCAATTAATGAATAATGTAACTTTATTCTTTTAAGTGTATTTTTAAAATCTAGAACATGATTAGAAGTGATCTAGAACTAGATTCATGGATGTCAAGATTTTAGGTAGCGTAATTTTTTTCAAATCCAACATCAAATTCGTCCGTTGAACGAGTATTTTTGCTACGTAAGAAGCTGATGGAAATTGGGTATAAATAAATGGAATAAGTAGAATGCAAATACATGTTTTTTTATTTATGCATTAGCATAATGAAAATTTTCTTAGTAAGGTTTGTTGGTGTCAATGTAAACAATTGTTCGATTTATATATGTAAAGTGTAGAGTTAGACATTTTTGCGGATTGTTGTTGCACCCTCCCTAAAATTTTTGGTCCCCCCCCCCCAAAAAAAAAATATTCATGGATTATACACCCTCAAATTTTATGGTGTAAGTAATTAAAAAAGTAAATGTGCTGAAAATTTCATGTAAATAAAATTTTTACATTATCTTGTTCTTTTTGTGTACGTGTTTTGATTTTTTATTAGTGAGTCAAAAAGGAATCATTGATCTACAATTTGTAAATGGTCTATGGGCAATTGTCATATTGTCGTAGCAAAAGGCAAGATTAAAATTGAGAATGTTATTGCTACAGTACTATCAATTAATGAATAATGTAACTTTATTCTTTCAATCATCTGACCTCCAAAGAGACTGGAAACCAATGGTTTTATTTATTTTATGCACATGTGTATTAAATATAAAAATGTGAAATACACAATTTTTTTTTTTACATGCATTTTTGTAATTACAAAAAAAAAAAATCTGAATTTCATAATTTTTTTTTGGAAAAACTCAAATTCATATTGGCTCCGAAAACTTTTCGTGGATTATTTAGCTTATTATTGTTTCATTAAAATGCAGATGACAACACTCAGCAACCTTAAAGTGTTAAAAGTAGAATTTTCAAAACTTCACATCACAGGTGAAAATCGTCTGTCAATAAGTAACGTCTACAATTATTTTCCTTGAAAAAAAAACAGGTAAGATTTAAGCTATTAAAATAAGTTTGGTAAAATAGTTTGTCATTGTAATACAGTATTATATTTGATATTTAACCGATTTATTCAAATTTATTAAATTATTTCTGTTGTAAAAAAGCGTATCACCCGAAAGCGATTTTTTAGTTTCTTTTAAATTATTACTATTTGAGACTACTGTCTTTTCCTGTCATTCACGCTAATCTCTACATTTCATTTTACCAAAACAGGGATTTCAATTTAATCTGAAAGTGCACAATAACAAAAAATAAATATGTTTATATCACAACCCTGCTGTCAATTACAAATGTAACTTCCGAAATAGTCATTCATAATGCGCGTGATCACTTATTGACGCTTAAAATATAAATCTAATGTCTGTATTATTATGTATGTATATTATTATTAAGTATGTTTGCATATTATTATTATGTATCCATATTATTATTAAGTATGCATATTATTATTAAGTATATATATATTATTAAGTATGTATGTATATTACTATTAAGTATGTATGTATTATTAAGTATGTATGTATATTACTATTAAATAAGTATTAATATTATATTAATTAATAGTATTAAATAATTATTAATAGTATATTAATTATTAAATATTATTATTAAGTATGTATGTATATTAGGATATATGTTATGTAAATCTGATAGTTAAAACTTTTGAAAGACCTTATTACAAAAATGTTTTAGGAGAACTATGTAATTAGAAATTTAATTAACTCTGCCCAAAAGCATTATTATATATATATATATATATATAAGAGGTCATAATGTGTTTTGTGCATTAGGTTATTTAAGAACAAAAGCCAGATTTCTCAAATAAATGAATTTTATGGAAAAATAAAATTCAAAAGGTTAAAACCTGGCATTGAATCTTTTAGAAGAAAAGAAAAAAAAAAAACTCGTAACTACGGAAATATTCAGTATTTTTTCACTTTACAATCTTATTTATATTCCTTCTTTATATATAAATATAATTTGTTTTCGTTATATTTATTCAATTAAATCATTTTTACTTCAACCAACTTCTATCACTCTAAAATATTGACTCCATAATCGACGCTGATTAAGAACTGGAGCAAAGTGTAAACGCCGTGGATGGGATGTAAGTTGTGACGTCACGAATCCTGCATCTAGGCCCGATAACAAGAAGAAATCCCGCCGGCCCCGTACAAACTCAGTCTGAGAGGCAGAAAATGCTACCCTGATGATAATTCCTAATAATACAACCTAAAAATGTGATTATTAATTGAAAAGATAAGTTTTTATTACTGCAGAGTAAAATATTTCTCAGTAAATAGGGTTTTCTAGCTTGCTGCATTTTGGCACCGTCTTTGGCACAGGTAGAGAGGTGCCGTCTGAAGCAAAGGTAGAGAAAGTAGGAGTGGAAGTCCAAAAGGTAGAGAAAGTAGGAGTGGAAGTCCAAAAGGTAGAGAAAGTAGGAGTGGAGGTCCAAAAGTCGACGTAGCGTTCGCCAGTTTCTCATAGATGGTCAGGCAGTAGTTTCCATCGAAAATTTAGAAACTTCTCTCGCACCCCTGGAAATGCTTTCAAGCACCCCAGGTTAAGAACCACTGGCCCTAGATGGTGTCCGATTGAAAGCATGTTGTCTTTAGTGGCAAATCCCATTTCTCTCTCAGTTTTGATGACCGCCGAATAAGTGAAGGAAGACTGGCTAGCTTTCCGTTCTCGCATTTGTTGTCGAGCGGCACAGGACCATCATACTTGGTGTTACGGTCTGGGAAGCTATCTCGTAGGACAGCCGATCTCCTGCCAATCTAATGGCTCGCATGTACGTCATCGATATTCTGCAGCCGATTGGTCTGTCAAGCAGCCCAGGTTCCATTTAGAAACAAGACAACGCTCGGATGTAAGGCATCAAGTTAGGGATATTTCGCCAAATCTGCAGATAATGCCCACTCTGAGCAAGAGAATAAAGGGTAGTGCCTCTGGAAAAGCTGCAGGAAAACTAATCTGCAACGATCTTGCGGGCCCTAGGTATGAAGAGCAGATTCCATCGTTGCACCTATGTCATGGGTCGTATAAATAACGTCGAACGCTAAATGATTCTGTGCGAATGTAGACATAATTAAGAGTGAAGTTGCTCGCCGAATTAGTAAGTAGCTTCTTTAGGCATACCACACATTACGGATTCAAGGAGCAATGTAAGTTGTACACTGCGTCTCGTATGTTGCTCAAATATGCGCTAAAAACGGTTTTCCTAAAGCTGATTTCTGTCTCTAGTGCAGCGTGTGTGTCTTCAGTGTGTGGACAATAGGTAAAAACCATTTTTCCAAAGCGAACCGCATTTTGATACAATACAGCAATGCATCCTCAATGTGTGGCGTCCTTTATATGGCACGCTCTATCTCTCTATGCAGTGTGCACAATTACTGATGAAAAAGCTAATGTGCTTGAAAAAATGGAAATTAATTTTCCAGTCGGGGCGATCGTTTATCATTATGTCGCGTTATTTAGCGAACATTTATGACCCATGTATTATTCTCAGGCAACCGCGTTTACCGCCGGCCAAAGACCCTGCCAGTTTAAAGTGATACCTTTTCGACTTTGTAATTCATCCGCAACATTTGAAAGTCTAATGGAGACCGGGCTGAAACTGAAAGGACTCTCCTGCGAATCCAACCTCGTTTATTTGGACGATATAATTATTGTTGGGCGGTCATTTGACGAACATCTACACTATTTTTCGCGAGTACTTGAAAAATTAAAGAGCATTAAGTTGAATTCTTCAAAATACAAATTTTTGCGGAAGGAACTCGCTCATTAAGGACATATCATCTCTGAGGAGTGTATAAAGCCCGATCCTGATAAAATAAATGCTGTCAAAGAATGGTTCTGACCGCAAGATGTTCATCAACTAATTAGTTTTCTGGGCATGTCTACCTATTACCATTTGGTTGTGAAAAACTTCTCAATAAAGATTCCTTGGGTTCAAATAGGGAAAATGACAAGAAATACGAAAAAACGGCGGAGTGTGAATCGGCTTAGAGAAGTGCTAATTTCAGCTCCCATTCTAGTATATCCTTTTTCGTGGGAGAGTTTTATACTCGATACCGATCATAGTAATGAAGGAATAGGTACAGTTCCCTCCCAGGAAATATAGGACAGGAATATGTCCATCGCATATTTTAGCAAGTACTTGTCGAAGCCCGAAAGAAATTATTGCACAACAAGGAGAGGTCTATTAACAATTGTTTATTTATAATCACTATCTTTACGGAAGGAAATTCCTATTGAAGATTGATCACGCTGCTTTTGTCTTGTTCATCAGTAAGTCATATACATGACTCTATGTTGGGCAAATGTTCACATGCAGATGATGGCGCGAAGTACTTTATTTAAAAAAGAAAGCACTGAAGAATTTTAATTTTCAGAAAAAAAGATAAATAATTTCTACAATTGTACAAGTATCATTCTATATTTTCTGCTGATTCATAAATATTAGTTAATGATTATAACATGATGCCTCAAGGTGCAACCCGAAAGTATATTTATATGACTAGCAGCATACCCGTTCTTCGTACGGAGTATATACCATAAAGGAACTTAAAATTCACAATCATGGGCAAATTCCTATAGTATACTAAATGACATTTTTAATCAAAATATTCTGTTAAAATATTTAATTTAATGCTCCTAAAAAGAAGTTTAGAATCTCTGTCTTAAGGATCTCTCGCTGTACAAAATTATCTTCACTGGCAGATCTGAAGAATAAAACATCCTGTCCTCTTTTGTAAGCAAATTTACAAAAAATATGGAATGGAATCAATATATGCAAAATAAAAGCGTTAAAATTGTATGGGACCCACACTATTTATATACCCGAATATTAGGATATAACCTGTATTAGTAGATTACATGTATAAATTAAAAATATCAATAAACCCGTAATCTTTAAACCTGAAGGTAGTAATTGATTCCAATACATGCCAAAATGAAAGTGCTAAAATTATATGGGAAGATATATGGGATCCGTATATGGGACCCGTATTATATGGGACCCGTACTACTTATAATGTCGTAGATTAGAATATATATGTCCGAGTGTTAGTAGAAGATTATCCGTATTACAATATTAGTCTCAAAAATCTTTGCCAAAATAAAACAGATGACGTAATAAATTGAAAATATCAATAATCCCCGTAATCTTCATACCAGAAGGCCGTACTTGATTCCAGTATATGTTAAAAATATGCCAATATACCTGTACAACTTATATTCTCATAGATTAGAAGATATACCCGTGCATTTGTAGAAGATTATTCGTACAACGTACAATATATTAGTTTCAACTATTTTTGCCGCAATAAAACAATGGCATAATAACTTGAAAATATCAATAATCTCTGAATCAATAATCCTCGAAAATATCACAGATATCAATAATCCCCGAAAATATCACAGACAAATGCAAAAGAAACATTATTTCAGTGCTCTCTTCTAACAGAACAAAATAATTTCATTGATTTTCGTCGTTTTAAAAAATTTGACGACATGTCCGTCAGTTTGGCAACGTTTAAGAAGAGTTGCCAAATTAGCGATATCCGGCCAAATTCGTAGCTCTGAATTTACAGATCTGAATAAAACATCCTGATCCCGTTTGTATACTATACTAAATAGAAACACTAAAATTGTATTAGAAGATATACCCGTTCTACTCTTTTTCTGTTTTAACAATCAGCTAAATGAATTTATTGTCTAAACAAAATATATGAGTTTATTAGCTAAACACAATATATAAGCTTACACAATATATAAGCTTATACAATATATAAGCTTAAACTCTTTGCTATAAATGAAAGTGATGTACGCAGTCCACAATTAGTATAATTAAAAACAAAATCAAACCGTTCATTTATAAGATATATTTTTATATCCATTTATTTATTATTCAAATCGAAAAAATAATAATAAACATTAATAAACGCATTTAAATTAAATAACCATTTTGATTTCTTAATACTTTTCATTGTTGATTAAAAACTCGTGAAAAATAAACCATGGTGATAGATTTTTCCATTTAAATTCATGTTCATGGTTTGTCTGTACTTTTAGGAGTAGATTGTTCCGGAAGCGTTCTTGTCAAACACACACTCTGTTTTATTATAAGTAGAGATAGGAGAAATTTTGTACTTCAGTTACTATGATAAATTAATGTACCAAATATAATACTTACACTTATTTACATTTTTTATATATGACAAAGAATAAAACTGTTTTTATTTACGTTAACAGCTAGGGTTGCTGTGCTACTGGCCTTTCGCCAAAATTGCCAAGCATTGGCTGCATAAATGGTCGAAAGTTCACCTGCTACTGTAAATCGCATTATCATGTAAGCGGGCAAATTACTGAACAAAATGTGAAAAAATTGGATGTACAGGATAAAGCTAAAGCCCTATTTTCTCCTGTTGTCTGAAAATGTAAAATATTCGGTGCAGGAAATAAAAAAACGGCTTTTAAAGTCCCCCGATAGCTATGCGATGCCTGTATAGCGCCATCTATTGTACATGTGTAAAACTAAAAATTAATTATCTTGTTTGAGGTTTTTATTTACAGATAATTAATTAATATTATATGAATTTTCTGACTACTGAAGAAACTACGTATTTCATTCTATCATTCGAACAAATTCCAAAAGGATTTATTTGATCACGCGTTCTTCTGCGGTTGTGATAATAGGAATGGCCTATACTTTAACACCGAATTCATCTTGAAGTTTTTTTATCAAATGATTAGCCCATATACTAAATTTCAAGCTTCTATCACATTGTAAAGGAGGCGTTTGTTGTTCGTCCAATCGAATATTTTAGTGAGCGGCACCCCCTACAATAGTAAATGTTCGAAAACTGAAATTGCACACTTTCTTACTTTCCAATTATTTTCCTGTACGCCAAATTTGAAATCTATCTCATCGCAAAGCATGCTTTTTCTATCATTTCACCTTTCGAATGTTTTTGTGTGGAGTGCCGTTTCTCATTTATTCGGCGAATCGAACATTTTGGTGTGCGGCACCACGCCCTTAAGTAGAAAATTTTGGAAATATAAAATTGCATACTTTCTCTTTCGAACGATTTACACATATACCAAATTTGAAGTCTCTTTATCATCGTAAAGCATGTTTTTCTATCATTCACTTTTCGAACATTTTGGTGTGCAACACTCTTACTATAGAACATTTTCGGAAAATGCGATTTTTTCAAAGTTTTATCGAATGATCGACCCGTGACAAAAGAAGACATGGGTTTGTCTCTTTACTTGTGCAGTTTATCGAGCTGTGCATACGGAACTTGTATCAGACATTTCAACCGATACTTTTTTGTTGGCCCTACGTAGATTTCTGACGAGGAGGGGTACATGTGCAACAACTTATTGTGACAATGGAAACAATTTTGTTGGGGCTGATAATTTGTTGAAAACTCTGGACTGGAATCGAATAATCGGGAATGGAACTGTGAATCGCATTCAATGGAAATTCAATCCTCCCACTGCCTCCTGGTGGGGAGGTTGGTGGGAGCGATTGATTCGAGTTATAAAAGATGTATTAAAGAGAGTGATAGGTCGTGCTTGTCTATCATATGAGGAAATGACCACTGTTCTCTGCGGCTGTAAGTCGATTATAAACTCAAGATCTCTTACCTATATTTCGGAAAGCGATTCAGATTTTGCTCCTCTGTCACCATTATTATTCCTTCAAAACATCAAGGAAATTGGAGTTCCAGATTGGGATGCAGCAAATCACGAAAGCCTCAATAAAAGAGCAAAATATCGCTTTGCGCTTCAAAAGGATCTAAGGAAAAAATTCAGGTCTAAATATTTAGGATCATTAATTCAAAGACCTAAACTACAAAAGTGGTCAACGATATCTGGGGGAGACGTCGTTCTCATAGGTAGTGATAATCTGAAACGCATTAATTGGCCTCTAGGACGAGTAATAGAGATTATTCCTGGAAGGGAAGGAATCACCAGACTTGTGAAACTTCGAACAGCCCTTAGAGAAATACTGAGACCAATTCAACGGCTGTTTCCACTCGAGATTACGTGCGAAATGGCCAATGATGTTCAAACTAAAGTGCAAAGAAAGCAAGTATCTCACTCTGAAGTATCCCAGGCACGCATGGTTAACCCTGTAGAACCCATTCCACGACTCAAGGTGGGAGGATGTAGAAACTGGGTGTTAAATTTGTACTATGCACGTGTTGATGTTAGTCTGGATGCATGTGTTTTAATGTTTGTAACGTAGTAGCTGAAAATTTGGCAACAGAAGAGTTCGTGTTTTTCGCTTTTTTATATTCGTTTTATGAGTAGTTAAAAACAATAAAATGTTCATAATTGAGTGTTTGAAATGTAAACAATGTGAATAAAATATGTTGTAAAGTATTAAAGGAGTGTTGTGCTATCCCTTTGCACATTATTAATTAAGAGTTTTGGATATTAGGGATATCGATCTTGAGTTGAGTTTTGAAATCGGTATCCGACAGTAACAGTGCAAACAGTGGTCTGACAGATTAAATTATTGAAGAGGTTTGAAAATAAGGTGGGTGGGGGACCAGGCGAATATCCTTTGCTGGGATGCAGGGGAGATTCAGTCAGTAATTAGCATGGGATGTCTAAATCGGGATTTAGGATAGCTCTGGGTCTTTTTGGAAATTCACGGAAGTCGTAGTCGGTCATATTATAAATCCATTCGTTGGGGATCCTAGCGAGGTTATAGAGAGTTTTCGCATCTCATGCTTAATAGTTTTAATTTTAAAATCGTGATGTATTACAAAGTTTTTCAATTATCTTGGAGTTTTTCTGATAGAAAGTAAGATTTTGTTCTGAACGATTTGAACTTTTTTTTATATTAGATTTCGCAGCGTAGCCCAAAATTGAGGAAGCATAGAGAATGCTGGGGCGGATTACTGATTTGTAAAGTGGGATTTTGTTTTCAATGTTGACGTCATTCGAATACAGGAGGGAGCTCAGTTTTGCTTTTATAAAGTTTATTTTATCTTACTTTCTTTATTCGTTTAGCAATGTGGGGTTTCCAGGTTAGTCGGCTGTCAAGAGTGACACCGAGATATTTGCATGTCCTCTAGAAGTAAACTGGCTGATCGTTAATAATGATTGGTTGGGGCGGGAAACGTTGATGTGAGAAAATTACAGTTTGACATTTGTTAGGGTTTATTTTGATGCGGCATTTCCCTAACCAGGGTTCGAGTGTATCGATGTAATGTTGTAGGTATAGGTGTAGGTAGTTGGTAGGGGCGGCAAATAGAGGACGCGGTAGCTCCCCAAATTTTTTTTCGTCGTCTATAGACTTCTTCCTTTTTTTTATTGACTGTGCACTGGTCAGTTTTCTCACGCTATGGAGCTTCAAAAGAGCCGACCTCCACAGTGAAGCTTCCCACTTCCGACTGGAACGAATCCTTTTCAACTTGAAAAGATTGGGATGATGTTATCCTTTTCACTTGAAAATTTCAAGTGTTCGAAATCTTTGAAACCCTTCAGTTCCCACGCTGTGAAGGAGAGAGATAAACAACTGGAGGGGGTCTTAGACGAGGCGCTACAACATTAGTTATCATTGACGAACTGAGGATATATTCTAAACTAGTCGTATAACGAGCCTTTATTGCTCATTCACACAATAGATTTACTTTGGCTGGCATATGTTGGCACCAGCAAAACAGTATTTATTTTTGGCGCCAGCGAAGCAATCTCATTGGCTGCTTGCTCCTCATGACTGATGGTGACTTTGTGTTTGCGTTGAAGGAAAACACGCGATTAGTAACACATCTTACGACAGTTATGAGTTCGAAAAAGCGTCACTTGAATAGAGACATTAGTGAATTTTTCAAAAAATGTTCAAAATTAGATGAAAATGTGCCTCCTGATGAAAATCGTGAGGAAAATAATGCTGTTTATGAAGCAGAAATTGGAAGTATAGATGAATTTGGAATTATGCCATCAGAAAGTCCGATTGAAACAGAAAGTTAAACAAAAGGAAGTTCGACAAATTTGCTTCATGAAAGAGATCCTGCTAACGGTCCTCAAAGTATTAAAAGAAACACAACTTTAGGTCCATATCAGCCTGAACTGTTTCTCTTCCCAACTGATAAAAGAGGTCGCAAGTTTAGAAAAGAGTGGTATAATTTATATAAATGGCTAGAATACAGTCCTTCTACGAATACAGCGTTTTGCTTTTCATGTAGAACATTTTCAGAAGCTAATAAACGATACACTGAATCATCTTTTATTCCTGATGACTTTAGTAACTGGTCAAAAGCAGTTCAAAAATTCAAGGCCCATGATTCATGTTTCTCTCACAAAAAAGCAGTAAGCTGTCTTTTAAATTTTACCGAAACTCTGTTTTCAGGTTCTGTTTGTGTCAAACTTGATAAACAGTATTCAAAAGAAGTTTAAGAAAATCGTTGTTATATGAAAAAGGTGTGTGAAACTGTTGTTTTTTGTGCACGATAAGGTATTGGTTTGAGAGGAAACGATGAAAATTAACCTCAAATAATAGAGGAAATTTTATTAGAATTGATAAGATTAAGAGCAGAAGACTATTATTTAATTGAAAGAATATTTAAATATAAAGATAAATCTTTTACTTACGTTCACAAAGACCACCAGAATCATATTCTTAATTTATGCAAATCGCAAATCAGTAACCATATTCAAAATAAAATAAAAGAAGCATGCTATTATTCTATAATAGTAGATGAAACTCAAGACATTTCCAGGCACGAACAAGTAAGTGGATGTAGTTTTTCGATGTGTGGATGATGACCTAGAAATACACGAATCATTTGCCGGCCTTTCTAGAACAGAAAAAACTGATGGAGAGTATTTCAGACTTGCGAGCTCAATGTTATGATGGTGCAAGCAATATGAGAGGTCCGTACAGTGGTGTGGCTGCACGATTTTTACAGGAAAATTCATTGGCAATTTATATGCATTGTTATGCGCATAATTTAAATTTATGTGTAGTTATAGCGCATGTTCATCCATTTCTTCCGCTAGAAATGCATTTCAGCAGCTCAATGCATTATATTTTTCATAGAAACATCATATGAAAGAGATGCTATTTTCGAAAAGATCAACATCATCAAAAATCAACAATCTCATCAACAAATACTTTTTCTGGAAGTTCTACAATCACTAAGTGATACAAAGTGGTCTTCTAGAGTTAAAGCCATAAAAGCACTACTTGATAATTTTGAAGAGGTGATTTTAATACTGGTAGAATTATCTGAAAACGATTCTCTCATTGGTGGAAGAGCTGAAGACCTTTTAACGTACATGACATCTTTCGAATTTTTGTTCACTTTGTTTGTATTGCGCAGTGTTTTGATCAATGAAATACTCTCTCAAAGCATCTTCAGTCATCTGATCTAAATGTTCAGACTGTGCAAGCTTTGTCTAAAGCTACTATTGAAACTGTTCTTTTCGCATTGATGCATATTTCAATCAAGTGTGGAGTTTTGTGACAGAACTTTGCGAAAAAAATTCTTATTTTAGGCCAAAACTGAAAAGGCGTAAAAAAAATTTCAAGCGAATTTGGAGGCGGTGAAATAAATCCTCATGATGATGTTAAATCATATCACAGAATCAATATTCAATATGGAATTATAGATTCAGTATCTAATGAAATTGAGATAAAATTTAATGAGAACAATATATCTGTTTTGTTTGCCCTTAGTTCAGTATTATCCGGATCAGATGTCGAAAAAGAAAAAGAAAATGTTTCAGCCATATGCAAAGTATACAGGCAAAGTGTCCCAAAATGATTGAAACGCGCTTTAATTCTTTACCTGTTGGAGATAAGGGAGCAATGCAAATTGCAAAAATATTGAAAGTAAGGTCGGAAATAAGACTACGTTAATGAAATAGTCCTCCCATTAATTTTCAAAAAGATACTCTTTTTAAATTTTTATTCGACTCCCCTTAGACAAATTTGGTCAATCAGAAAATTTTTATCTTTAATGCAACAAGATCATTAAAAAAACCTCATAGTTGTATCTTTGAAATCAACTGAATTATGATAAAGGAAAAACTCTGGCTTATGCCACTTTTCCTAACCATGTGAAAGACTGTTTCATCAGTGAAAATAGGGATCGATATTGACGATGGAAATTGTTTAGATAAAAAAGTAGAGCATTTCATGGGAATTTATATATTTCATGGCAATGATTGTATTAGCTCCTTTTGGACAATGAATTGTAAAATAATATTTAAATTTTGAAACAATCATTACACAGGTTACAGTACAATGGTATAATTTGAACAGGTTGGTTAGTTGGCTTAATGCACATGGTCCAATCAGACAAACTGTATCAAACAGTAGAAAAACAAATAACAAGCAGCGAATTATGTTTATTATTCATAGTTACATGATCTATGTAAATAACAACAAAACACAAGTAAATAACAAATGGAGAAATGAAAAATATTTAAAATATATCATGCAAAACTGCTTTAGACAAATTTGCTAAAAATGAAAAATTAGAGGGCTTTGTTTTTAACTTTGAGATATAAACCCTGTTCTTTTTTAGCATTTTCCTGAAAGAAATCGCATTTATTTTGCTAAAACATGCTATTTTAGGTAAAATGCTAAACCTCATGAATAACATGAATCCAACATAAGTCCTAGGATTCTGGGTAGCATGGACATTTTGAGAAAAAAAGAATTAAAATAGTGCAAAAAAAATAATAATTGCATATTTTATAATTAGTTAAGATTGGTTGATGGAAAAAGAGAGGACATGTATGTATTTCGAACTCAGAAGATAGCAAATTATGATTAATGTTAAAGGTAACCTGCATCGGGTAATTTTTGAAGGGAATCTGTACATTTTTCTATAGCTTTTGGCTTACTGGGACATTAAATTAGTCTAAGCTTTTATAACGAGTATCTATTATTCATGACTGAAAAGATATTCCCACATTATAGTATGATTTTACATTTGAGATTTTAGTACGATTTGCATTTTAAATAGAATAGAAAATTTGCCAATTATAGTAATTGTAATAAATTTTATAGATGTATATCTTATATCTACTATTAAAAAATTGAACTATCACTATTAAAAAATTAAAACTGGCACTTTGGCTAAAGAAAATCTGAAAATGCTAAATTAATTCGAAAGATTTTAACTAAAATATTAAAGATTTTAACTTGCTAGTTTAACATGCGGAAATTTCAAATATACTCCAACAACGAAAACTAAATCTTGTCAGCTTTATCTGAACCTGTTTTCTCAAATGGTTTAGAATCAAGCATAAAACAAACACATATTATTAATGCATACAAAATATTAACGAGCAGGTACTGAAATTTACCTACCCAAGAGAAATATAAAAATAAAGCTTTTTAAATATACAAATATTTAAGAGCATAAGTACGACAAGCAAAACTATTTGTTAAAATTTCAAATACACTTCAACAGCAATAAATAAGTTAACTCGTCCGTTATGCTGTGAATTTGATATATATGTTTTAAATTATATATTGATTTACACGTAATGAAAACATGAAATATTACTATCAATATGATGATTTGCACGTAATGAAAACATGAAATATTACTATCAATATGAAGAAAGTTAAAACATACCTTTATTTATAGTCAATTTATTACTTTATGAGTCGACGAAAACATCTAGTATCTAAGTTTTTTTGCTTGCCATTATTATGAATTTCATAATATGCGCAATACACTGTTGATGCTGCGGAAGTGAAAAAGTGTTGCCGAAAATTGAACATATTCGCTTCTTAGCTCAAAGTCGGATCTCACCAAATCTGCGATATTCAGAGCCATGTAACTTTCTATTACGGACTGGACTAGTAAGGTTCAAATTCAAAACGTAATATAAAAGGCAAGATATGCCCAATTTGAGCTTTCTAGCTTGTATGATACAGTTTTTAGTATTTCATTGTATATCTTCACTATTTTAGCAAAATATATTATAAAAGGCAAGATATGCCTAATCTGAGCTTTCTAGCTACTCTAGTTTTCAAGTCATGCCCAAAAGATGTGCAACTCACTATTGCCGGGCCAAAACGAGCTAGGTTGGTAAGGTTCAGAATCCAAAGAATAAATATATATATGTATACCACAAAAGACAACGACATATTAAATGTGGAAATTTTAGTTGTTCCGGTCCTCGAGTTATTCCCCAAAATGTATACATTCTTATGGCAGGCAATAATGTAGATAATCAAAATGTGCCACGAAAGGTAACGACATGCGTGAAAATGAATAATGGAAACTAGTTAGTTAGGGCCTCAAAGATTTGAAACCCGGCAATGTGTAATGAAAACATCAAATATACACTTCTACCTGAGAACTGCTGTAGCTAGTTTAGAAGATACTTTGAAATGTCTCTCTTAAACAGTCGGCACGCGTCTCGCTCTCTCGAATTATATATAATAAAATTAAAAGTTATTTGACCGTAAATTTTTGGGTAGACACCTATCACCTTGTCTCTTCTGAATAGTTCCCTCAAATCCTACATTCTACTGTCTATCCTACATCGCGTGGCCTCAGCCCTGGCAACTAGGAATGTAGGATCGCATTTTGCAGTGGCAAAGCGTTATCAAAATAAAATTTCGATCATAAATGGTATTGATCCATATATTTTAGATTCCAAAAATGGATTAACATCTCTCGAGTTACATTATTGCCGATTACAACCATATTTATATTTACGCTCATTATGGTTTAGAAATAATTCAAACTTAATACTTTATGAATAAATAAGTTATTTCACATTAATAGAAAAGTATAAACTTACCTGCTATAAGATGTTAATAACAAATTGAATTTTTAAGGGTAGGAGAACCTTAATTTTGATGTTGTCAATATTATCAAATCCTTCCCGAAATCCAGTTTTCATGTCTTCTAATTTTAAGGTTTTTCTCTTTTGGGAATACAGGCGATTCTAAAACAAGAGACAAAATCTCTATCACCTCGACTACCACATCTCAAACAGTACAAAAGTTTGGCATATTTATAAACTTTTCCTTTAAATCTCACGCTTTTCTTACAAAATCAAATGGATCCAGTCAAAGAGTGAGCATGTGGTGTCTTACAAACGCTTTTGAAGCAAAGCATAAAGAACGTGTGACGTCATGTTAGAAAGCTCTATTGCAAGTACAGTAGCGACACTCTGGAGTGTGATCCAGGGATCTTGATCCACTTCAAATAACAAAAGTCATATAGAGTCGTTGAGCTTACAAGCTATTCGTTCCGGGAGTAGTCACCTCCTTTCACGGCTTTTTGATCTAGGCATCTTCAAAATTCACTCTTCATTTCAGTAACAAAGGAAACTTCATTTTTAGTTACTATCATGGATGACCAGCAGCAATACGAAGACAATTTTACGTCTGAAGATCAAAATTACGGTGACTATGGGACTGATTTTAATGAGGGACAGCAACAAGGACAAGCTAATGGCGACGTGGATGAAGGTGCGGGTGGAGACACCGCATCTTCTTCAAAATCATCTTCTGAAGAAGATAAGTGAGTAGTATTTGTCAAAATTATAATAAATATCATTTATTACGTCAAATATGTTCAACTCATAAAGTGTTTCTTCTCGGAATACATTTTTCGTTATTTGTGCTTTTTTCCCTCCTTATCGGCGTCTGCCGGTTTTCTCCGGTCGCAAATGGCGGCATGAAAAAATGCGCTCAATTTCCATCTCAAGCGATCATTGCGGAGAACAATTTTAAAACCTTATTTTTAATGCTTTTCTCTAGTATATTCTGCAATGTATTTAATTTTGAGTTTATTTATGTTAAACTATTGATGGTTATGTTTTATAAAATCCCTATTTAGGCACCCTATATCGTGATATATGTGATTGTTTTAAATGATATAAATCCTTCAGTGTCTGCTCATCAAATCCGTATATAATTGTGTTTTATAGTTATCGGAAATTTATAGAGAATATAAATTTCCGATAACTTTGTTGACTTATAAGTAGGCCTTACCCTGTGATTTTTTCTTTAGCCACTTTGTCTTTAATAGCCACTTTTTAAAGTTTGTAGCTACAGATTTTCGTTTGATAATTTTCGCTAAATCTGTTTTCTTCTTATAAGCAACTGAAACTTTCCCAGCAATAGTTTCAAATTTCAACACTTGTGCAAGTAATAAAATATTTAAAAAATTACGTGGTATCAAATTTATATATGTTTTTTTTAGTCTAAAGTTTCACAATTTTTAAAAAAGTATAGCCACTTTTTTTTTTATCATAAATGGCGAATTTGGTAATTGACAGTGTGAGGAATGAAAAGCATTATTATATTTGTGAATCAAATATTAAATTGTGTTTAAATGATGCATTTGATATATTTTCAACCAAAGCTTTTCTTTTAGTTCTAGTTAACTTTAAAAGTAAATTGTGTTGCAAGATGTAAGCTCTATTGGTTTCATTAAGAAATTTGACTATCTTTGTTAACTAAATTATGAATTCTCATATTTAATTTTTATTTTCAGAAAACTTTTTATTGGTGGCATAAGTAGAGACACTAACCAAAGTAAGTTCTAATGATTGTAAGTAGTGTTCGCAAAGCATGGCCAAAATGTCAAGGAAATAGCATACAATACATTAAAATACATTAGTGTAAAGTTGTGGTTAACATGTCTATTTGCAAGGTTTATGGTATATATTAAAAGTACAAGTTAATTAT
This sequence comes from Amaurobius ferox, assembly GCA_951213105.1. Taxonomy (NCBI): domain Eukaryota; kingdom Metazoa; phylum Arthropoda; class Arachnida; order Araneae; family Amaurobiidae; genus Amaurobius; species Amaurobius ferox. Next base: position 72,800,760 of record OX578149.1, on the reverse strand, counting down.
TAAGTAATTTAGTATATTAAAATAAAAGATGCTTTAAAACTGTGCGGGTGATCGGTAGAATAGCCCACACCTCATTTTTCAAAGTATAGAATAGTGCCAAGTTGGTACAATGCACTGGGTTACAATTGCAATCTGTTTACTCTGCCAATCTGGTAGCCAGTCTTTTTGGACATCCAATCAGCATGCGACTTTTAGGATATCTGCATTTTAATAGGCAGTAAGTATTTCAGTAGTATTCTGTGTATTTCATCAGAATTTTTTCAATTGAATTCGTCGACCCTTGATTCTACAGATCTTTCTCGATCGATTTTACTGAGAGTTATTTTTGGAACTTCTTTGGAATAAATCTGCAATCCTCTTTTTCTAAGTACAAAATTGCACCAACTCTGCATTTCGCAGTGTTTTGAAATTGACTTCCCCACTAAAGTGACGTATATTTCAGTGTTTTAAGATAGGTTCCTCCTACCAAAGTGTACCTACGTATTCTAGTCTTCTAGTGCAATTCAATTTGAATAAAAGTAAATAATACTCTTAAAAAAGCTTACAAAATTTTGTGCATTATAAAAGTATTGTGTAATGGCAGAATAGAAAACTTATAAACGGCATAAACTTATAAATGGCAGAATAGAAATTTTATAAACTATATTGAAACAAGTGATGCTTAAAATATTTTGTGATTTTAAATCAATTTCAAAACTCGAAAATTAAGAACAAACGATTGTACTTTAATAATATACTAAGAAAAATCAATACTTAGAAAAAAAAATTGGACTAACGAAATTTAAGATAAAACAATACTTAGAAAAATGATTGCACTTTAACGAAATTTAAGAAAAAACAATACTTAGAACCATTTTAAAAACATAAGAAAGTACAAAAGGCAATTTCAAAACACGGGATGAATAAATAAAAGAACTAACCTTGTAAATGTTCTCATGCATACATCCACACACACATTTTCTTGAACATACATGTGGGTCATTCCACAGTATTTGTCTTCACAAGTTTGAAAAAAAAATTAAGTGGAATACATCATTTTAAAACTTGAAATCCCTTCTATTAAAGTTTATCAACAGAAAATCTATTTTTAACCAAACAAAAATTAGAGCATTCTGTTTGCAGCCATATAGAAAAATTTGTTACGTACGAGACATTATATTTTTAACTATAACTCAAAAAATATTTTATTTTATTTCAAAGTTCCTATGTTTCATTAAATCCTTTTAATAGTAGCATTATATGAAATAAAAAGAAAAAAGTTAAAAAAATATTTTCATAAACTTTTAATGATTACTCTTTTTTGTCCCTTACTAAACAATTTTGAGCTTATTTTTAATTTTTTAACTAATAATACTGATGACCAGTTTTTTTTTCCTCTTGGTGAACTAGCTTCCTAAATTATTCAATTAAAATATTGTATCTTTTCATTTAAAAGCTGGGCATGATAAATAAAAATGTTACGTACAGGACAAATCTGTTGCGTACGGGACAAAATGCAGATTTTGATTTAAAATTAAAACTTAGCAAAAATTTAATTTTTAGGCTATGTTTATGATTTTCCTTCACATATGGCAGCACTATCTACCAAAAATATACAAGTAAACACATGTGGTTAGTTATAGCTACCATTAGTACCATAGCATGCTTGAAATGTTGAAACATCATAAGTACAGTTGATTTTCATCAAAAAACAAAGATAAAACTGATCATTTATAATACATAGCCATAATAATTTATATTTGCTTTTCCATATAATGTTTAATTAAAAATTTAATAAGAAATCCTAATTTGAGAAGCACTATGGCTCCTACTTCTACAGAAAGAGTGAGAAAACATTGACCGAAAAGAAAAAATGATAAGACACCTGGGTGGCTGATAAAATCAAAGAAAGGGAAAGAATTAAGAGATACAGGGAAAAGAAAAGTCAACTATGAATAAAAAAGAGATCAACAGAGGAAGTATGAAACTGAAAGAAAAAGAGCTAAGAAAAAAGAAATTGAAAGAAGCAAGAAATGTCAAGATATGATCATATCTGAAGAACAACCCTCAACTTCCATGATGACACCGCAAGTTTTAGGAAAAGCTGTAAAACGTGTTAAAAATGCATTACCATCAACACCAACCAAACAAATACCAATCATTAAAGATGTCAAAAATTGGTCACCAGGTAAAATTAAGGTTCTTCAGAAGATCAAAAAAAGGAAGTGATTGACTTTTACAAACAAGATTCGATAAGCAGAATCTTGCCAGGAAAGAAAGAATATGTTTCTGGAAAGGATTCTGTTATAGGAAAAAGAACAAAGTATCAAAAACAAATTTTAATAATGAAGTTGAAAGAAGCATATCAACTGTTTAAAGAAGTCAAAATACCCATAGGGTTTAGTACATTTGCTGCACTTCGTCCTGCTGAAGTATTTCCAATATCTCAGAAAGATCACGAGGTTTGCATGTGTATGCACCATGAAAATATTGAGATGCTACTAGATGGTCTAAATAATATGCATCATAAAATTATGAAATTGCCAACAAATGCAGAAACTGCAATGAAAGAAACAGTGTTAGTTTGATTTGAGTGACAACAAATCTTTAAATTGTAAAAGATATTGTAAACAGAATCATGGGTAAACAAGGTAATAAATTTTGATGTTATTGACCTTGAAGAAGATATGGAGACTCATCAATGGAAATGAATTGAAGGAAAGATGAAGAAAGAACTAATTGTTTGCGATTTACTTCAGGCAAAGGAAGAATTAATCAGCCTTTTGAACCCTTTTGCTTTGCATGTTTATACTGCACAAAAACAACTTGCCAAAATGCAAGTAATGAGTTTAAATACCTAAAAAAAAAACTACAGATTGGACGTATAATTATTCATGAAGATTTTGCAGAAAATTTTATGCTAAAACAGCAAGGGGAAATTATGTCAGCTCATTGGAACTCAACCCAAGTAACATTATTTACCTGTATTTTATATTATAGAAATAATTAAACTTTTGGACTAGAACATAAAAACTATGTTGTTGTTTCTGAGACAACCTTAATCATACAAAAGATACAGTATTTGCATTCAATTCTGCAATAATTGAAGATTTGAAACAAACAGTGGCATTAGTCACATTCATTTCTGATCGGATGGATGTGGTGCCCAGTTTAAGAATCTGTACAACATGCAAAATTTAATGCTTCACATGCATTACCATGGGGTTATTGCAGACTGGAACTTTTTCGGAACTGCACACTGAGAAGGTGCAGTGGATGGTTTAGGAGCTGCAGTTAAGAGAAACGTTTGGATAAGTACATTGCACAAGCAGTACGTAATAAATACAGCAATGGAGTTTTCTAAAGTCGCTGAAAAAGAGGCACCCTGTATAAATGTTATACATGGAGCGGACATTCAGATGTGCATAACTAAGTTTGCATTAATTGAAAAATGGGAAGGCGTTACTTTGATATCACTTCTATACATAGCATGCATTTTGCCCAACCAATAGGCTCGGACAGTCTGAGCCTTTGGAAGCATTCTTGCTTTTCTGATAAAAAGGATCCTGATAAGATAGATTTTATGCCCTGTAGAAGATAAAGAATCTAGCTCAGATGCATGTACTGAGTTACTGAAAAAATCAGACTGGGTATCTGTGATGTATGATGATTATTAGTGGCCAGGAGTTGTGGAGGACATGGATGATAAATATCTATCTATCCTTTATGAAACCTTTAGGCAAAAACAAGTTTTCCTGGCCACACACTCCAGAAAAAAATAAAATCCTAAAAAAAAAATATTTTGACTAAGCTCGAAAAAGAACAAAGTCCAATTAATAGCTGGGGACATAGAATCAAGATTGTGAATATATACAATTAATTTCAATTTTTTAATAATTTGAACTTGTTTTTTGAAAAACTTGAAAGTATTTGTCTGAGCAAGTGTTTTTTTTTCATTTTGCTTATTTTCATTCTAAATATCTTCGAAACCACAAAAGACAGATGTATTAGGAAATTTTGTTGCTAAATCTATGTATTTTTAAAAAGAAGAGTGAAAATTTTCCCCTTTTTCAAGTTTAATGCTATCTCAAAAATTTAACCTGTAAACAATTATGCAAGAATATAGCTCTTTGAAATCCCTACAAGTGTATATAGTTGGATTTTGGATGAGCTCTTTGTTTGCGTAGTTATAGTGGTTATAATTTCGATATTATAGTATTTTAACCTGGGTTTTACAATGTGTGGGAAAACTTTAATTTACTTAAAATGTTACTATTGTTTCAGCTGAATCTGTTGCTTACTCCTTGGTGAAATATTTGTGCATAAGTATGAGATAATCTTATTTTGTTTAAAAAAAATAGGGCATTAAATGAACTTAGAGATTCTGAAAATGTGCAATGATTGGCTAGGCTTGAACAAAAGAAATGAAAATATACATATTCAAGTACATATTTATGTGCCGCCAGGCAAGTTTATAGATTATAGGTCAGATTGATTTCAGGTCAGTATTTATATACTGAAAAACAAGTTTGTAAAATAATTTTATATTTTAACCTGAAGTTTATGGTCTAAACATCCAGATAAAATCGTTGTGAAAACTGAAGTACTAACTAGTGATAAACAGTTAGCGAGTCATTTGTAGCACTTTGGAATCCTGTAAACAATATAAATGAATCTGAAAAGAAAAAATTGAATAGCTTTATTGAAGTTTTATTTTACAAAGTTATTCATTCTAAACCATTTTGGCTTCATCGGACTGGAGCCACCACCACTAAGGTATGAAAATGTTTCTTTAGTTGAGAATAAATTTATCATTGAATAAGTGCTATTTTTACATCAAATGCAATCATAGTCTTGAGTAATTTGGTTTATTAGCAATTACAATTATTGAATTTATTTAAATTTAGAGTTTATTAAATTTTAATTTTTAGTATTTTCTCAGTCAATGAGGTTTGATGATTTTAAGGGATAAGATATACTTAAACGTTACCGTATCTTTAGCCGTAAACTCGCATAGCGGGCGAGTGCGTGAACGACAGCTACTGTATATGTCCCTAAAGCGGGTATATCGTTTAAAATGAGCTTGATAATTATTATTGCATGCGTCCGCAGAGCAGGTCAAAGACGAGTCTGCTAATATGGGGGGGGGGGGGGTTATTTTGTGTTTCAAATCTGCTATGCGGATGTCGTATAACGGGCTAATCTGCTTATCTATAAGCCCACATAGTGCGCATGTTCATAACACGTCACATGATTTGCCCGCATCTGCACAAGGTATATATCGTTATTGCATGCATTGTATACGGATTACATACTCATTAAAAGAATGCGCTTAATTTTGTAAATCCGCTACACGAATTAAATATGTCGAATCGTTATTGCATGGAGCAGAGTTATCGTTATATTATATATAACGCATACTGCATCCGTCTGCGTAGTAGTCGGGTCAGGGCCGCTCACACCAATTTTTGGTGTTACCCTTCATATTTTGTTTTCTTCTTTTGTGCATTCTCCATGTCTTCTCCCTCAAAAAATTATTGGGGCCCCGACCACTTGAGTGGTGTCCCACCCTGCTTATGGGTGGCTGTAGTCAGATACACAGCCAATAGCTATTGCATGACCTGCATTGGGAGTAAATCTGCTACGCGAATTAAATAAGTCCGCGTATCATTATTGCATGGAGCGGAGTTTTCATTATATTGTATATAATGAGTAGTGGTCAGATCAGGGCCGCTCATACAAATTCCTGGGATCCCCTTCATATTTCATTTTCCTCTTTTGTGCATTTTTCATGTCTTCTCTTCCTTCAAAAATTGTTGGGGAGTCTGAGTCCCACCACTTGAGTGGTGTCCGATCCTCTCTAAGGGCGGCGGTGGACAAATATACAGTAGATAGCTATTACACGAACTACAAATGGAAGTACTCTTAGCCGTGACTTTCGCGCATAGCGAAGATACAGTCTATAGCAAGAAAGCATATTAAGAGAATTTTCAAAAAGCGCCTAGGCTGGCAGCTAAAGGCAATTAGTAAACAATATAAAGAAAATAAGCTCTCATATTTTATTCAAGCGGGCTAAAATCATGGTGCTAATCTAACAACTTTTCTCCCCAACCCTTTCTATCATCCTCCGGTTTTGATTGAATCTGCGGAATCAACGTAAACATTTTCCCGCAAATGGTGCAAAGAATCCTAGTCCGGAAATCTATATTTTTAAATATTTGTTTTAGAGCAAATATGCTTACAGGGTTTACATTTACAGAACTTCAAATAAATCAAATGCATATCAAACATGAAATTATAAATCAAATGCATATCAAACATGAAATAATTTAACAAAAAATTAAGTTGAAAAAGAAGACTTTTGAAAGTTTTCATCAGATGGAAGAAGGAATATACATGCTTAATATTTCCCTTTTCGTTTTGTTTCTTTTAGTGGAGGAAATAAGTGATATGGGGCTGTCAATAGTCTTTTTATTGGCACTAGATCACCCTTTTTCTTTCTTTGAAGAAGGAGGGTGTGTGTGTGTGTAGGGGGGGGGGGGGGGAGTTAGACAAGATCAAAATTTAGAGTAATGAAACCAGAGAAAGGGATCTGGGACTTATCTGAGGTCATACAAGAACTGGTTGATTTTCCTTTGAGGACAGACATTGCTCTCTTAACAAAAGGCTAAGCAGGGGATATGATCTGCTAACAAAAGGGCAGGGAGGGCACTGTGCCCTTCCAAAAGTGCCTGGGGAAAACTGATCTCTTATAATACATATATTTTATGTCCAAGAAATATTTAATATTTTTGTAAAATAATGAATGCATATCCTTTTAATAAATATTTAAAATGCTTATAATTCTTATTGAATTATAAACATTTAATAACATTTTATTTATATCTTATTATTAAACATTATCTCATGTTGAATTTTTATAAAAGCGCAAACCTTTGTTTCAGCATCTTTGCTTGGCAAATAATGTTGGGGGCAATAAGGAATAAATATATGGTTACTTTGATGCGAGCATTTAAAATAAAAAATTTCATGGATGGGTGGGAGGACAGAGTTGTCACCCACCCAAGGAGAATTTGACTGGTACTGCCGTCTATTGCATCATTGTCGTAGGAATTCCTTTCAAAATTTGGAGGTAATTAATATGACCAAATCCAAAAAGAATGTTTCAAACCTCCCTGAAATGGATATTTATAATTTAATTACACCAAATTAAAATTATACTTCGTGTTTTGAAAACCGAACTTTGCATGTTGACCCCATATTAGACTCCGTTCAATTCATTGCCGAAACCTAGCTTGTTATTTGAAAACATTGTTTGACTTTTTTTTTATTTACTAGAAGATTGGGATTTAAGACAGTCATGACGTAGTCGTGTGCGCCCATGTAACAGTTTATTTTTGTTTCTATTTTAAATCTGGCAATGCCGGGTACATTTTCTCTAATGGGGGAAGATGTCTGTTCATTTGTCATTCCTCAATTTATAGATTTGGCAAATGTGTCCTTATTTACTGAACAGCGTGAAACTGTCCAATCAACAACAGTTCTTAGACGTCATGCAATTTCTTACAAATATGGAAATTGATTTTAATAAAATGTCAGCAATCTTGACTGAAATTGTGGCCTATATTATGGCTAGCTCATAATGAAGTTCAACATACTCTACATCTGCATTTTGTTGAAGTGGATAAGTTTACTGGATGCTTTAAGAAGTTGTTTAAGCATTGTTCTGCTAGAAATCTGCGTTATCTATGGTTTTTGTCAGAAAGAAACAAATTAAACTATGTCCAGTGTCCCTGATAACATGCTGAGATTTCAGGTTTGAATTTGTGTAGTATCATGCTATTTATTGCTACATTTATATACAAGGTGTGCAGTGCTATCAGTACCCAATGGCTATTTCCCCAACCGTTAGTCACAGAGATATACTTCCAATTGCAAAAAGTTTTAAATTTTAAAATCTATTATTTTAGAAACAGTTTAAATCAATAAATACATTTCTGAAAGAAATATGAAATATACATTTTTATATGGTCCCCCAATGATGGTTTGTACAATTATATTTAGGAAAATCATACAATTTCATGCAAAATAAAAATAAAAAATCTTCCTTTTACGACCAAAATTCAGAGTTATGAAGCATTAAACTTTATGACATAAGTTGCTTTTCCACGCCTAAAAATGTGCCGTTTCAGGCAACCAACCAATCGGGGACCATATTGACCATTTCTCCACACAAAAAGTGCTCCAACTTTAAACAGCTATAAGTGTCAATTTTGGTTGTAAAAGGAGGCTTTTTTTTAATTTTGCATAAAATTGTATGAGGATGATTTTCCTAAATATAATTGGTAGAACCGGGGGACTGTATAAAAATTTATATTTTGTATTTCTTTTAGAAATGCATTTATTGATTTAAACTGTTTCTAAGATAATAGATTTTAAAATTTAAAATATTTTTGTAATTGGAAGTATATCTCTGTGACTAACGGTTGAGGAAATAGTCATTGGGCACCGATAGCACTGGACAGACACCCTGTATACTTTGATGGTGAAATGGAACTTACTCCTAACACTAACGGTCTAAATAGGTGCATGTCCCTAATGGAAAGTAAATATATTTATAAAAACTTAGCAAGGTATTTGAACTGGGATTTAAATTGCAGCTTAAATGAGAAGCATTTATTCTCGAAAATCTGTATGCAATTCATTTCTACAAGAAGTGTTTCGAAAAACCATAACAAAGTTTACTATTGTCCATCTCTAAAAAGGGGGTACCCAAATTTTACTAACTTGGCTAGTTATGAAGGCAGTTTGACTGTTTGACCCACATCAAATGATTAACATAGACAGGGTAAGAAATTTCAGTTCAATTTACTCGCCAGAAGTTTTCCCACCCGTCAGTTCCATATAAATATAATATTGCTTAAATTTTTGCAATTTTTTTTTTCGAAGAAAATGATTGCAGTAAAAAAAAAACATAAAATACATGTAACATGCGAGTGATTAAGATATTTCACATGCACATTTTCTGTAGCCACAGCCATGGTTCGTCTGTCAGTTGTTAGCCACCACATTAAGTGCACATACAATGAAGTTTCATGATATAGTTAAACTATTAACTACAGACTGTCCATCACTGCTATTACATTATGCTGAGCAGGGCAATAAATCATTGAAAGGCATCATTTCAAAACAGTGAGTCATTGAAAATTTTGATTTTCACAAATGTAGCATTTTTTGGAACAGGATACAACAAAAAAATATTTTTTATACACTCCTAAAATCTACTTGCCCTTAATGAGAGGAAATTTTGCACCATGACATATATTGACAACTTAGTATTCAAGGATGTTCCAGGAATTGATGACCTGTCAGTAAGACTTTAGCTTACTGCTTACAAAGAGTATGTAAATGAATCTCTTATGCAATCAAATTCTGGAATTCATAACAGTTTGAGAGGTTTCAAGGATTAATACGAAAAGCAAAGCAAGTACTTTTGGTGTTTCATGTTCGTTTGCAATCTAATTTTGTAGATTGTGAAACAGCACTGTTCTGTTACATCCAAGTATTCAGCAAACATAGACAGAGTTTGCAGGAATTTTTGACTGCTGGACTAACATCTTTATTGTAAACTAATTGTAATGGTAAGAATTATTATGATTGGGAAAATTATTTGTTTTTGTAATCATAATAAGAAAGCAAATGAGGAAATTGTCAATGAATATTCCAATCAAAGTTGAATTTCTGTTATGTGTGTAAACTAGTGCAGTTCTTTCTTAGTCAGCATAATTTCAATAAATTTTTGTGTAATTTTGAAAATATTCCTGCATAATTTATAAGGTCTTAATTATGGCAAATTATAATCATTTTTATGCAATTTATCATTAGTAATTGGGGTTATGCATATATTTTTCATAAATTTACAAAAATTACACAATTTGTTCTATGGATCAGTGTGATGAGTGATCACTGTGTCTAGTGAGTCTGCTCATATATTGCAGATGGGTGCAGGGCATATATCAATCCTTTTCTATGTACACTTATGCAGCCATTTAATGCATTTGACTACTGACCATTCCATCGATCCATTCTCAAATATAGTAGTCTGGAGGAATTATCACTAAATCTAAATTGTATGCATGATTAGGTGTTTAAAAGGAAAAAAAAGGTATATACGACACATATTAAAGATATCTCAATGCTATAAAGATAACAGATCAAATGCATTTCAACACTTTAACCCAGATATTAAAACTGCCAAAATTTAATAAATTGAAGTTATTTTGCATATACATGAATTTATAAAGTAGTTCATATTGGAAATATGATAGATTTTAGATACTTTGGCCATGTTTTGCGGATTCTTGGAAATGCATTAATTTTGATATAAATATTTAGTGGTTTGTATTTAGCTTCAACATTTTCTATCAATTTGCTATACAAATTTATTTTTATTTTAACTATTTATTACTAATAATTTAAAAAATGTTTTCATATTGACCATTCCTCATAATTAAGATTTTTCTTTCTTTACAGCAACTACACCCTATAAAATATATTCAAGAATTAAGCTCAATATTTTCACATGAATTGAAAAATTTCTTTAAATTGTTAAATTGTATAATATATGAAGCATACACGTATTAGTTATAAAAATTCTTTGTAATTGGTATGCAATGTAACTTATAACTTAAAACTGCTAATATGTTAATGTATTTTTCTAAATTATATGTAAAATGTAATAGGATATGATGTCCCTGTCATACTAAATTAAATTCCTTTCAGAGGATCTTAAGGAATATTTTTCCAAATTTGGTGAGGTGACAGAAGTTAATATTAAAACAGATCCATCTAGTGGACGATCTCGAGGTTTTGCATTTGTTGCTTTTGGCAGCAGAGATTCTGTTGACTCTGTAAGTACGATTTGATGCATTGTAAAGTGATATAAATGCTTATAAGCATTTGATAAATTATAGAATATTAATTTCTAATGCTATTTTTTAGGTTTTGCATAATGGCCCTCATAATATTAAAGGCAAACAAATTGAAGCCAAACGAGCTAAGGTTAGACCTGGTATTAAAAAAATTTTTGTGGGAGGCATTGAATCTGACATGACAGAAGCAGATATTCGCAACTACTTTGAACATTTTGGAAAGGTACTAAAATGTGTTTTTGCTTTTATAATTTTCTTGTAATTTTCAGTCCTATTGTATGTTTTGTTCCACTGTGTTGAACTTATAGTAATTATACTAGCCGAATACCCGTTGAAAATCAACGGTATCGCAATAAGCAACCCCTGAATAATGTAAATTTTTTAATAATTCGCTTTTCACATTTGTTCGACAAATCGAATATTTTGGTGTGCAGAACCCCCTAAAGAAGAAAATATTAGGAAACTAAATTTGCGCATTTCTTCCTTTCGAATTATTTACCCGTACACTACATTAAATTCTATCTCATCCCGAGACACCCCTATATTATTATTTCTCCTTTGGAACTTTTTTCTGTGAAGCACACCCATAAATGAACATTTTTGAAAAACTCTCTTTGTCTTGGGTTTTTTATCAGATGATTGGCCCATATACCTAATATCAAGCCTCTGTCACATTTAAAAGGAAGCGTGCCTCATTTATTCCGAAAATCGAACATATTAGTGTGCGGCACCCCTTAAAGTAGCAAATAATGGAAATCTGAAATTTCACGCTTTCTTCCTTTCAAACTATCTACCCGTACACCAAATTTGAAGTCTCTATCCTATCGAGAAGCATTTTTTTCTATCACTTCACTTTTCGAACGTTTTTCTGTGTAGCACCCCGTCAATGAACATTTTTGTCAAACTGTATTCATGTTTGGTGTTTTTGTCAAATAGTTAGCCCATATACTAAATTTCAAGCTTCTATCACATTGTAAAGAAGGCGTTTTTCATTTGTTCGGCAAATTGAAAATTTTAGTGAGCAGCATCCCCCTACAATAGCAGAAGTTTGAAAACTGAAATTGCTCACTTTCCTTCTTTCCAACTATTTACCCGTACACCAAATTTGAAGTCTATCTCATCGTGAAGTATGCATTTCTAGCATTTCATCTTTCGAATGCTTTTGTGTGGAGTACCCACCCCCTTAACTATACATTTTTGAAAAACTCTGTTCTTTTTGTGATTTCTATGAGATGATTCGCCCATATACCAAATATTAAGCCTCTATCACCTTTTAAAAGTGGCGTTTCTCCTTTATTCTAAAAATCGAACATTTTAGTGCGCGACACCCCCTAAAGTAGAAGATTTTGGTAAACTGAAATTATACACTTTCTTCCTTCCAAACTATCTACCCTTACACCAAATTTGATATCTTTATCTTATTCCGAATTATGATTTTTTATCAATTCACTTTTCGAACGTTTTACTCTGGATCACCCCCTTAAACGAACATTTTTGAAAAACTATTTGTCTTGTGTGTTTCCATCAAATGATTAGCCCATACACCGAATTATTAAGCCTCTATCAAATTTTAAAGGATCGTTTTCTCATTTATTCTGCAAATCGAATATTTTGGTGTGCGGCACCCCCTTAAGTAGAAAATATTGGAAATCTGAAATTGCACGCTTTCTTCCTTTCGAACGATTTACCCATACACCAAATTTGAAGTCTCTACCTCATTGCAAAACATTCTTTCCCATCATTTCACTTTTCGAACGTTTTAGTGTGCGGCACCCCCTTAAGTAGAAAATATTGGAAATCTGAAATTGCACACTTTCTTCCTTTCGAACGATTTACCCACACACCAAATTTGAAGTCTCTACCTCATCGCAAAGCATTCTTTCCCATCATTTCACTTTTCGAACGTTTTAGTGTGCGGCACCCCCTTAAGTAGAAAATATTGAAAATTTGAAATTCCACACTTTCTTTGTTTCAAACGATTTACCCATACTCCAAACTTGTAGTCTCTATCTCATCGCAAAGCATGCTCTCCTATCATATCACTTTTCGAACGTTTTGGTGTGCTGCCCCCCCCCCCCCCCCCCCCCCTTAAGTAGAAAATATTGGAAATCTGAAATTGCACATTTTCTTCCTTTCGAGTGATTTACCCATATACCAAATTTGAAGTCCCTATCTCATCGCAAAGCATGCTTTCCCGTCACACTTTTCGAACGTTTTGGTGTGGGACACCCCCTCTATGGAACGTTTTCGAAAAATTCGATTTTTCCAGGGGGTTTTATCGAACGACCGAGCCGTGTACCAAATTGCAAGTCTCTATCTATTCGGGAAGCGCCTAAAAAAAGCGTGACAGACAGACAGACGGACACTTGGCAATTAGTATATATAGATTTTGTTACACACTGTCAATATATTATGTTGTAATAATATATACTACATACACTGCCTATACTGTTAAATCATAAATAATCCTCCAATTGGCTGTGGCATCACTGCATTAACTAAAAAATTCTTTAGTGCAGAGAAAAAAAGTAAAGTGTATGATGACCAAAGGAATTACATTATGATATGTTAGAGCTAATTAGTTGCTTTTGAGAACTGTTTTCAAATTTTTTCAGTGTATCAAGCATTGTTATTCTATTAAATGTTAACTTTTTTGCTTCTATTTTCTGTGTTCAGTATTCATATCTTTACTATTTTTCTCCAAATGTGGCTGCTATCCCTAAAATGAAACTGCATTTGTTTAACCACTAATCATATTTTGCAATTAATCTTGAAAAGCATAAAACATATTTCTATGGTGCATACACAATCACCATGATTCCAAATAGATGAATTGCTATTTTATTTTTAAAATTCAAAATGGAATGTGGTAGAGGCAAGATATAACTTGCATTTTTGTCTATAGCCATAGATTTGTATCCATGCTTCTTGATAAGACAACTTTCTAACTGCTGATAGCAATTAGAATTTTCCAAAGTAGGATTCAATAATAGTTCAATAATTATTTTTTTATTTTAATCTCAAAACTGATAGCAAATTATCAGCTCTTATAACATCCAGAAAATTCAACTAAAACCTATATCGATGGCATACTTTTAGGTTGCTAGAAAGAAGCCACATATTGTTTGTTGACTGAATTATTTTTGTTGATTTTATTCTCAGTGTACATAGCTGCCAACTCTCCAAAGTTTTCTGGGTGGCTTCCGAATTTTTACTTTCTCCCAAAATATGAAAATCTCTGGAATTTTAGATGATTTCGTTCAAAATCCCTTATCTATTAGACCCTACAATTTGTGAAAAAGCACTACAAGGGAAGCATTTTTGACGAAAGTAAAGTCAGCTTATCAATAGGCATGAGATTGCTCCATAAATTTGCCAACATGTCAAATATACGACAAAATGAAAAAGGAAAGGATGCATAAGATTTTAAAGTATCCACCTTGTGGGATACTTGGAAAGTGTTTTTGAAGTATTTACTGATGGGATCGACGAATAAGGAAATCTAAAAAACTTCTGAATGTATTACTGCTGTTTCTTTTCTAATTGTATTTGCAAATTTATTGTACAACATTTTTATCATTAAAAATACCATATTGCAGAAAGATTTGGGTCTTAAAAAGGCTTGTCACAGAAAGCAAAGTAATTTTGTGCCAAAGGGTTTGTACGCTATCCTTGGTATATTTCATTTAACAGTAAAAGTATTTTCCATTTTGTATGAGGCTCCAGGTTCTGCAATATATAGATATACCAACAAAAAAAAAAGATACTGATAATGAACATGCTGTAACCAATAAATATACTTTTACAAGTAAATGTTAGCAAGATGTAGTACAAGTAATGGTGGTTATAAACAGTTTTTATACATTAGATCAGAATAAACAAGATAAAATAAGTAAATTTTAAATATATATTCTTTTAGTGCCCGAAGAATTTTAATTTTATTGTTTACAATTAACAAGATTTAAAGTAAACAGGTGTTCATTGCACACTTTTTTAAATGAATTCAAAATTTCATCTTTTCTGATTTACAATTTCATGCCTTATAACTAAAATGTCAAAACTTCTCAAATGTCAAATATGCTATTATTACTATTAAATTACTAATGTATTTATCATTTGTTAATTTTTAATTTACTTGTTCGGTTTATTTTTTACTTAATGCTGAGATTAGATTTGAGATTATCCTTGCACCTATTTGCCATATTTTATTAGGGGAAAAAAAATTCCCTACTCTAAATATAAGATCACTTTCCCCTTTCAGCCCATGCAAAATTTTATGTGTACTATAGGGATTTTGGGATGACGTGAAAAATTTTCCTAAGGTTTTGCAGCTTTGCAAATATGTTATTGTAATTTTCCTATAAATTAAATAACTATGATTTTGAATAGGCTGCTTTAAACTATACATCTTCAAATATAGGAAAAACAATTCACATTTCTCATTCCAAGTATTGAATTTTAGGTTGAAAGTGTTGAACTTCCATTTGACAAGGTTAAAAACCAAAGAAGACAGTTCTGTTTTGTTACTTTTGAAGACGAAATGACTGTGGACCAAGTCTGTAAACAAGCTAAGCAAAAAATTGGCAATAAGGACTGTGATGTCAAGAAAGCCACTACAAAGCCTGATCCTAGGTTAGCCCGAGGGGGTGCCATGGGTGCTCGGGGAAGAGGCAGAGGTAATGTTAATTATGCTTTTTAATTTTTATACCTGTTATACTTTCGTGGGTCATGTTTTGAATTTAAATATTGTTTTTAAATCTTAATTTTGGCTTCAAAATTTTCAAAATTGTTAATAAAATTGCCTTGGAATATTTTTGCAAAAAATGTGCTTTATGTATGTCTCAGTTTAGCAAATATTTTGCAGATTAATGCAACAAATGTTTCCATTTCTGTAGCAATGGGACACTTATTTGATTATTAAAAATTTGTTATGAAATATAAAAAGTAGTGGTCCTTAATTGATATCGGGTATTTATCAGTTATTCTTTGTAAAAATGCAGATATTGGGTCACATAAATGTTGCATTTTTATTGCATTACTAGCAGCATACCCGTTCTTCGTACGGAGTATATAATATAAATAAACTTAAAATTCACAATTATGTGCAAATTCCTATAGTATACTAAATGACATGTTTAATCAAAATATTCTGTTAAAATATTTAATACAATGCTCCTAAAAAGAAACCTCAGGATCTATGTTCTCACTATACAAAATTATCTTCACGGGTAGATCTGAAGAATAAAATATCCTGGCCTTTTTTGCAAGCAAATTTATAAAAAGTATGGTATTGAATCAATATATGCAAAATAATAGCGTATTGTATGGGACCCGTACTACTTATATACGCGAATATTAGAAGATATAACCTGTATTATGACATTACATGTATACATTGAAAATAACAATAAATCCGTAATCTTTAAACCAGTAGGCAGTAATTATTCCAATATGTGCCCAAGTGAAAGTGCTAAAATTATATGGAAAGATAAACCCGTACTACTTATAATGTCATAGATTAGAAGATATGTCCTAGTGTTAGTAAAAGATTACCCGTATATATATTTAGTTTGAAAAATTTTTGCCAATATATAACAGATTACTTAATAAATTAAAAATATCAACAATCTCCGTGATCTTCATACCGGAAGGCTTGATTCCAATATATGCCAATATACATGTACTACTTATATTCTCTTACATTAGAAGATATACCCGTGCATTTGTAGAAGATTACTCGTACAACGTGCAATATGAGTTTCAACAATTTTTGCCGCAATAAAACAATGCCATAAGAAATTGAAAATATCAATAATCTCTGAATCAATAATCCCCGAAAACATCAATAATAATAATGTTTAAACATGAAGATCGTAATTGATATTATCCAGTCAAAAATACGATGGCAATGAAATTTATTTTATATACATATCTTATTTTATATACATTAAAATCGGAAAAGATTTAATAAAAATCGTCTTCCTCATAAACACGTTAAATTTAAATCCGTTGTTAAGCGACATGTTATGATTTGCTTCAAATAAATTGGTGGTCAAAATATCGTCTGAATATCTCTAATGAAGGTTGGCGACATTTTAAAAAATCGCCAAATTTATCGCCAAGTGGGACTGTAGAACTGACAGTCCCACTTGGCGATAAATTGACGAACCATCATCAATATATTATCCCCTAAAAAAACACAATTTCGTTTATTTAGGGCAATTTATCAATTTCAAAATATTTTTATGGGTTTATAAATATTTTTAACAATTTGGTGATATTTTAAAAATTCGCTAAATGGGTTACTAAGTAGGGCGGTTGGACTGACAGACAAATGCTAACAAAACACCATTTCAGTACTTTCTTTTAACAAAACAAATTTAATTTCATTGATTTGCGTCACTTTTATCAATTTGGAGACATTTCCACTAATTTGGTAAAGTTTAAGAAAAGTTACCAAGTTAGCGATATCCAGCCAAATTCGTAGCTCTAAATTCGCAGATCTGAATAAAATATCGTGATCCAGTTTGTATATACTAAATGAAAACACTAAAATATTATTAGAAGATATACCAATTCTACTCTTTTTCTGTTTAGACAATTGGATAAATGAATTTATTGGGTAAACAGAATATAAGTTTATTAGCTAAACACAATATATAAGCTTAAAACCTCTTTGCTAAAATACATGAAAGTGATGTATGCAGTTCGCAATTAATATAATTAAAAAAAAAATCAAACCGTTCATTTATAAGATATATTTTAATATCCATTTATTTATTATTCAAATCGAAAAAATAATAATAATCATTAACAAACACATTCAATTCCATTCCTTTGTCGAGCAACATGATATAAGAATAAAATGCGAAATTAAATAACCATTTTAATTTCTTTATACTTCTAATCGTTGAGTAAAAGCTTGTGAAATATAAAACATGGAGGTAGATTTTTCCATTTAAATTCATGTGTCATACAATTTATGCTTTCAGATAGTGACTATTTAATGCAAAAATCCTGCATCAAACTCAAAAATAAAGTTTTAATTCCCTTTGACGTTTTAAACAAACGATTTTTATCCTTTCCGTTTGGATAAACCACGGAGTTGGAGAGTAGAACTCCTATAAAAAAAGTTCCGTTTTTCTTAAATATCTCGACAACCCCTGGTCTTAGAAACTCAAAACTTGGGCAAAATTTATGGGGGGCTATTTAAAGGCCACCCACAAAATTTCATTAAATTCGGTTCAGCCGTTCTCTCGTGATGATGAGACAAACGAAAGTTTCGTTTTTTACTAATATCTCGAGAACCACTGGCCGTAGAAATTCCAACCATAGACTAAATTTTAAGTGGGGCTATTTCTAGGCTACCCACAAAATTTCATCAAATTCGGTTCAGCCGTTCTCCCGTGATGACGGGACAAACAGACAGACAGATTTTCATTTTTATTTATATAGATTAATGGCAGGTTTGTTTATGTAGAGATAGATCTGCGTATGGAAGATATTGGACCATGTCAAATTTTATGAACTTTCAAATTTTTAGTTGTTGAAATTAGAGAAATTTTATGAGTCAACTTAAATGTGTCAATATTTGTTTTCATATTTTTACACAGTTTGTCTGGCTTTTTGAAATTCTCTGTCTGAACTTTGATTTAGTAACTCACTATTCAGGAAAGTATGGATCCTTTTTAGTTTTCAGTAGTTCATTTGTCCTGAAATGCATGGAATTCTGACCTGAAACTTTTATTTTGCTGTAGTTTTTTTTTAGTCTGCTTGTTAGCTGTCTGCTGTGAAGGGTTCTTACTAATTCTTAAATTTGATTTTTTAAGCTTCTCATAAATTCATAAATTTTATTTTTTTTAAAACTTCCTTTAAATTATACTATATTTTTTGACCATCCTAATGTTGTCTTTTAAAACAACAGCACCAGATTTCATTTACATCAGAAGCAAAATTTTATGAAAACATTTAACAAAAACTATGTATAGTCCGACTCTTGTGAGTTTGGACCTTGAATGAGTTTACTTCATTATAGGGAAGAAGGCAGGTAAACACACAGATGTGCACTACAGTGAAAGGGTTGCCAAACGCAGAAATCTGTTTGGCGATTACATTTGACACGCATATTTTGCCAATTGTCTAAAATCATTTTTTTATTTCAAATTTTTTTTATTAATTTGAGTTGAGAAGTTTGATTCCTTAAGCAAGTGTTAATGTTGTCTGCTAAAAGTGCAGAGGAGAGGGTGAGGTCTGAATTTGCTAATTGTTCCTAAACTTTATACCAGTTATTGAGTTTGAATGTTGCACAAAGTAAAATTATTATGTGCTACAAAATGTCTGTAATAATTACAAGTCAGCTAAATGTCTATATTACAAGGTAATAATTACAAGTCAAGTGTCTATGTTACAAGACACAGTTAAATGTCTATTACAATGTATATACAGTACATTTACCTATACAGTACCATTTATCTGGCATTCCGATATCCGGAATGCTCCCAAAACCAGAATTGGGTAGAATAATGCCAAATTTTGTGCCAACAGACATATTTTCGCCAAAAATTTGTAGCATTTTTTTCTTTTAGAATCTTGTCAAATAATCACAATTGTTATTTTCTTCAGATTTTTTCCTAGTTTGTATGGGAAAACATCCTCATATAAATTATGGATTTTCTACGGAGATTTATAGTTGTGTGCTGTCAATGCACACAACAGAAATTTATGCCCTCATAATTCATTAATATCTCTATTTTCTTGCACATAATGAATGTTTTATAAAAGGTTTCTAAATTGGCATAAATCACTAAACAGGGCATCTATATTGTTACCTTCGTATAGCACCTCTTAAATTACGGAGGGCTTGTTATTTTCTGATTAGATCTCTGAGGTGTGTCTGATGTTTTTTCACAAAACTAAAATCGCAAAAAATTATTTTCTGAAAATTTATTACAACAAACTTTATGCAGATTTCTAAGTATATCACTTCCAAGTTTGCAATTTTGGTCCAATATTTTTCTCTTTATCGAACATTTAAAAAAGCGTTAAAATTCCGATTTCAGAAATTAATTTAAGTTATCGTCTAAAATGTGGTCCAAAATTTATTTTTTGGCAATTTGGAAGATTCTCTGACTATCACGAAAATCAGCATTTGTATACGATCCTCATATTTTGTTTTACTGTAAAGACATTTACAGTTTTTGCAATCTGTTTGCATAGATTTTATTAATTTTGTTTTATGTGGGAAAATTACTTTTCAAACCTGTAGTTTGAAAAGTAATTTTCAAACTACAGGTTTGAAAAGTAATCAAGGGTTACTTTCTAGAAAAATAACGAAAAATGTATTAAAACAACACTTGAAATACAGCCATTTTGACAGAATATATTAAAATTTGACAGTCTTAAGCATTCTAGATCCCATACTCAGGGATGTATCTACAGTGGTCGGCGGTGGTCGGGGTTTCCACCACTCAGAATTTCCGACCACCACTCAATTGTCGACCACCACTCATCCAAAAAAATATACATATTATAATTACATTTAAAAAAAGTTATATTCAATTTTATCAAATGTTTTTCCTTAATATAAAAGTATACTAATACTGTTTATGTGTGCGAATTAATGCGAAGCTCGTTTCGAAATTTTATATTCGCAATTATAATTGTTCTGGAAAATCAACCACCACTCACATTTCTCTAGATACATCCCTGCATACTATATTAAAACATTTGATATTTTTCTTTTCATCAGACTGATAATGGCCACTGACTTTTTCTAATTGAGGATCTGGTTCTACTTTTTAGGCAATTTTTATATTAGCTAGCTGCAATTATGATGAGAAATTTTTGTCAGTTCTGCTTCTGAATTGATATGAAGAAAGTTATCGCCTCTGAATTGCAGTTAGAATTACCTTTCTTGTGTAAACAGCTTGTTTCTAATTCTAAGCTGCGCCATTAATCTTCCCTTTTCAGTGTTAGCATTTTCTATATATACTAACAAAACAATTATAAGACATTTGAGACTTTTCTGCATAAATGATAAAATAATAAATTGCTTCTAATATTTTAAATAAATTACAGGGTTCATATGTGCCTTAAATTTTAGTATAAAGTGTTTAATATAAAGTTTTATAACCTTTGTTTTAGAACCTTGTTTGAAAGTTTTTATGTAGAATTTTGATTGGCTTCATGCTGTCAGACTATAAAATAATCATGTGTCTGCAAAATCTCATCAGTCAAGAATTCTTCCTCACCCTCTAAGAAACTTGGATGAGAAAACTGATCATTTAGCTTCGAAAGGGTTATTACATTCCTTATATATATATAATGTATAAGGAAAGTATTGTGCGTGGGTCAAAAATTCAAATTAGAGTTTGACGTTAGAGCACATTTCAAGCATCCCTGAACACTAATCAGACGTTTTTGAGATGCATGTGTGTGTGTGGCATTGAGTTTGAGTCTGTGTAGGCGTTAACTGATTAACGAATGGACTGATTGGAATAAAATTTGATACAAAAAAAGTTATGCAAATAGACATTTATGTAATTTCCCCTTAGAAAACGATTGACATAAATTTCAGAATGCTAGCATGAACCGTTCTTGAGATATTGCACATGTTTCAAATAAATTTATCAAAAAGTACCATAAATTAAAAAGAAAAATTAACTGTTAAGAAACATGTTCACTTTTTATATGTAATATTATGTGATAAATTTGGTGACATCATTCCGTGGATCTAACTCGTTCCATTCACGAGAAAAGATACTTTGAGTAATACTTTTGCATTTGAACACCAATCTTCATTTATATGTTATAAGAATAACTTATTTCTCCGTCCATAACGCTTGGTGAGATTTTGGCGGAATGTCGCCAAGTTGGCGATATTTTTAAATATTGCCAAATTAGCTATGTTGCCCCATTTCGAAGGGGGATGCTGGAGAAACGGAGCCCCACCCCCTCTTTGGAATTTCAGAATTTTGCCTGTCTTTCATTAATATTGCAAAGATATTTGTACCACGTCTGGTACACAGATGCTCTCATTTCAGTGTGTGTGTATGGAGGGAGACTAGAGAAACATAACTCGCACCTCAGAATTTAAAATTTTTACTGATTTTTTTCATTCATTTATACCACACCTGTACTAGGTTGTGCATAGTTATTCAGGGTAATTACAGAACCTGAAAATCAGAGGAAGCATCAGGGAATATCAATATTCTGGAAATATTGGGGGATTTCCAAAAATGAAAACCCTATAAAATCAGGGAAATTGGAATTTTTTTGGTAAACAGTTTTCTTCCGACTCACATGTATAGAATTCCTTATCCTCAAGAAAAGGAAGAATTAAAAAAAAACATTTCTCGGTGGTCCCTCTCATCTTAATTGTTTTGAAAGTTGTCTGGATATTTCATTTGACAGGAAAAGCAGATTAAAAAAAAAAAAATACCGTTTCTGCTTATACACAATTTTATTACAATGAGTCATATTTAACTATATGAATTCTTGACTGGATTTTATAGAACACTGCTGAGTTTTATAGCTATCTTAAAATTTTAGTGCTTGAAGGATTAATATTTAATAATACTGTTTGTTATGCTCTACTATAACTCCTGCATAAATGCTGTATAACTCTTTGATTATTATATTATACTTTTCAATGCTGAAAGTATTTAATTTTAATTATTTATTCTTATTATCACTTTCAATTTTATTAATTAACATTTTTATGTTTGTTAAACTGATATTTAGTAAAAGTAGATAGTAATACATATCGGGGAATTTTTGAATCTATTATCTGGGAAATATTGGGGAATTTTTTTTTATCTTAAGATCCTCTAGCCACCCTGTTATTTCTATTTAAATGTGGAGGATAACGTTGTGTCAGGAAACTGCCCCCCATCTTTGAATTTCCAAATTCAACAGCCGAAGACGCCTATTTTGCATTCAAGTAATCTATCAAAAACTTCAATAGAATTATTCAGTTGTCACTGAATGGCCCCAATGGTTAACTTGAAATTTTTTGGAATGCTATAAAAAGAAATACAACAGCATTAAGAAATTATTGCAGCTTGAATCTACTGATCTGCTCTTAGAAAACGTAAATAACAAATAATACAGCTTTTTGCATGCAGTTAAATGCAGTAAGGAAGAAAGAGTTCTCCAACAGAAGCTGAAGACTCAATCATTGAAATCAATGGCAAAACTAACTAAAAATCTCAATTTAAAGCATGATCTTTTGCACAATTTTTCCATTCTCATTTTTTTGTATATAATCAGTGTCATATATTTTTTTTGCAAGAATTTATTTCTTTTGCATATGTAATCTATATTGAAAACCTAAATGTCTAATGTTTATAAATATATCATGCTTTTACTTGGGTGCTTTTAAATCATGCTAAAGTCCTTAATTTTGAAATCTCATGAGTATGAATTTTAAAACGGAATTATCATATTTTTATAATTTGCATATGCAAATTATCAATTGATTATACAATGATTATGCAAAATTATCTAATTCTAAATTAGGGAAGTTTCACAGTATATTTATATTTCAGCATTTTTGTATGTTTTCGCTAATTTTTCTAAAATCATTTAAATCCTTTTAGGAGGACCTGCTGGTGGATGGGGTGGTGATTATGGCATGCAAGGATATGGGGGATATGGCAGTCAAGGAGGATATGGTGGTTATGGAGGCTATGACTATGGTGGTTACAGTGGCTATGGATCAGGATATGGTAGCCCTGGTTATGGTGGTTATAGTTATAATGGCTGGGGTGGCTATGGCCAAAATGGCTACTCTGGTGGTTATGGTAAGTAGCTTAAAAGAATTGTATAGTTTGCTGTATATTTTAAATCCAAAAATGTTCCACTCATGCCATCTCAGGACAAATTTGTACAGTATAGAAGATGTCTGATACTCTGTAAAATATCTTTGGTGCTGAATAAACATTTTTAAGTCATGATTTTTATTTTTTACTCTTATTTTGCAAAGTTTTCTTACCAAGGGTGATTGTGGTGTGGTAATTTTCAATTCCTCCCCTCAAAAATTTGGCAAATTAATTGAAATGCAAACTGTAATTGCTTATCTTATTCAGTTATAATTTGTTTTTTTACGTTTGTGACATCAGAGTAAAAAAAAAAAAAGCAGCATAGTCAGGTTGATATTTGTAATTTATCATATGGTTTTATTTGAAAATAAATTTTTGAGTTATGTATTTTTAAGAAATTTTATTCATCTCCACAATCACCTACTTTGTTTGCACTGGCAATTTGAATGTTTTGGTGTGCATATTCTAGTCTTGACTTATTTATGCTAAGCAGTTCATTTTTAAATGTATAATGTTATTGCTCATCCTCAAATGTAGAGGATGTTTAACATCTTCCACGATGTGACACTATATTGTGGATTTTATTGCATTGGGATATATAAGCTATTGAGTCTGGTTTCTGAATTTGCATTTAAGGAGATGGGGTGGGGCATATAGATGCTTGTACCAACTCTACTGGGTTTTCTGGTAAACTCCCATTTTCCTGATTATTAAGAATCTTCAGGTTTTTATAAATTTTTATTTGAATTCTCTACTAAGTGGGGGATTTTTTAATTATAATTCTCTTTGGGAACTTCAATCGAAACTGCTGCTACCATTTCTTCTGAGCACAAACCTAGCAACAGCACTGCTTTGCATCAGCATTATTTTCATTTTATTGATTACAATGTAATGTTAAAATATCCTTTTCCAACACTCTCGTTCTTGACAGAATTAGATAATCAGAACTTTCATATTTTTACAGTTAAAAATGGACTATTTTCTTTTAAAATATTCAAAATGAGTGGATGCGCAATTGAATTTTTATTTCCTTATTTTCTAGGTGTCCCAAAAGCATTTTTGCATCCATCGTCATTCAATTATACTAAATTACAGTGAGAGAACTGAACATCTTTTGTTTCTGTATTAGATGTTTCCATGTCTAACAGCTTACACCAGGATCTTAAAAATACTTAGATTATTAAACTTTTATAAAATCTTATTACTTTTGTAAATTCTGAACGGAACTGAAATTTTGCTACTTACAATTTTTTTGTTACCATTAACCCTTTCGTGACGGTTGGCATGACCACGTGTCGGCTGCGAACTTGCATTCAATGACGGTCGGCACACATTCGAGACTGAGAAAATTTTACCCTAAACGGCGAGTGGCATGTATGCATGTTTTCACATGAAACGATTTGTCTACTGGATGGCCTTAAATGTTCGTGGAAACAACTTGCAATGTATTTTGCAGATAATTATTGACCTTGGCATAAGGAGGATCCAATGAATTATTTCTCCATTTAGGGCGGTGAAACATGGTTTTGTAATATAAACAAATAGAGCACTTCTCGCAGCATCAACAATTTTATAATTGAGTTTCGGGTCTTGTTTTCATTTCAGCTTTGATTTCGTTTGTGAATCATAGGAATATGAGAATATTTTTTTTTGTTTGGATTTTAGAGGCAGTGAAATTATTAGTTTATTTCAGATAAAAGAATGGGAGCAGCTAACGAGTATTTTGTATTCAGATTTGTATGAAAAATATACATCAAATAGAAAATAAATATTTCTTTTATTCCTGAAAAAAAGTAGATTTCTGTGTTGAATAGGTGATTTTTAGTGAATTTTTTTCCAGAGTTAGGCTTAGTGCAAAAAAATTGCAGTTTCCTGGGAGCAGTTCGGAAACGAAGCGCTCCGTCCTTTGGGTCGCGGCAGTTCCGGAATGCCACTGTCGCAAAAGGGTTAAAATGTTCTAAATTCTCAGCTATAGTTGCATTATATTTTATATATGATATTAAGATACATATTAGTGGCATGTGCAAGGAGGTAATCTGAAAGACAAAGCCTCCTGCTAGGCACGAAATCTTTTTAAAGATCTTTAGGTTTGTAA
Source organism: Amaurobius ferox (assembly GCA_951213105.1). Classification (NCBI taxonomy): domain Eukaryota; kingdom Metazoa; phylum Arthropoda; class Arachnida; order Araneae; family Amaurobiidae; genus Amaurobius; species Amaurobius ferox. Next base: position 72,774,934 of record OX578149.1, on the reverse strand, counting down.
GAGTAACTTTGATTCAATTGGGTTAGAATAGAACTTAGCTCCTTCAGAGTCAGGGAACCCCCTCCCAAAATTAATCGGTTTATGTCACTGATTCTATTTAAAAACAATTTTCTTATGCAGGAATGATTTTCAATGTTATAGTGTTAGAGTGAATTACCATTTTTTGAAAAAGACATCTTGTATGATGTAAAAAAAAAAAAATCCCTATTTTCTCCCAAGTGATATTGAACAGGTTACACACTGACTTGTAGAGCAGTGTAAAAAATGCTTATTTCACTATCTTATCAGTTTTTATTTTCTGATGTTAGGAGGTATGTCATTTAGATTTCAACTGTATGTTTTTGTCAAGTAAAGGCTGCATAAACTAAGTTAATATCGGTTAACATTGAATAGCTATCAGATGATATAGTGAGCCGTAATAGGTTAGAGCACTCAATACAGACACCTTGACATATGGTCTTATTTTTTTTTTTTTTTAGCATAAGTACTTGAACATGTTAAATTCCATTTGGTTTACAGGGGGCTTTAAAAAAAATGTTCAAACGATGACTGTTAAATTTTAAAACATTTATACTCTTGATTAAAGAGAGTAAAATTTCCATTCTTAAATTTTCATTAGAAACTTCGAAAGGAAAATGCTACATCAGTTGATCAGGTATCTATGTTTAGTTCATTTTCTGTTAGAAAAGTTTCAACATAATCTACAACATGTGATTATGGTTGAAAATAAGTATATATTTCATATTTAATGATATCCTGTATGTCGACTCTGATTGGCACACTAATAAATTGTTAATAAATTTGCATCCCACACTCATCTAATTGTTTTTTCCAGAGCGTTTGAATCTTAGGTGCTGAAATATTGAAAATTTGTCAGCTGATCAAGTGATGTTGCATCCAACTTTCAAAAATTATGTGAAGCCGCCGATGTATCTTAGTTGAAATTTTGCATATAAATATAATCATTTAGGAACACTGATAATAAACATGGCTATATGGCTTTCAAAGCTCCTTGTTAGTTAAAAAGGTTCTGCCGTAATTTAGCATACTAGATGTTGTGTTTAGACAAAGATATGTACACTTAAACTGCCCCCTTCCAAATTCTTACAAATTTTTATGAAATTGTTATATTTTCTTGTTAAATCTTCTGTATAAATTTAAAAATAAAATTAATAATTTTGTATAAATTTTTTGTTAAATCTTGTATAAATTCTTTTAATCTGTAGGTGCTCAGCAGCCACCTGCTCCAGGAAAGGCCAGACGTGGCACCACTACTGGAGGCTATCAGCCCTATTGATAAAATTTTAAGTCGAGCCATCTTGAAGTCTCATGTCCCATGATTCAACCTCTCTGGAAGGTGTACATAGCCTGTGTGTTTTATCCACTTCATCTTATGCTCTAATTCGTGCAGAACTTTCTTTTTTCATGTAGCATGTCCATGCTTGGTTCAGTGTTGTAAAAAAACATTGTGTCACGGCACATTCCAAATAAAAAGGAATTCTTGTTAGTAGTCGCACACACATGTGATGCATTTTCAGAACAAATATATGGTTTTTTTTATAAGTTCAGTTATTCTGGCTTTTGTATTTTTTGACATATGCTACTTAATTCAATATTTCAGATTTGATCATTAAATATTCTTCAAGGTAGATAATCTAAATTTCCCAATATTCTGGAATCTATTTTGCATGAAGAGGTGCCTTAATTTTTCATCCCATTTGTCATGTTTATTTTTTGCATTTAATGAAATAAATTTTACAATCAGTCGATTTGATTAACTCATTTCTTTGAAATAAAAATATTTTAATTAATAGAACTGGGGGTTCCATCAAACTTAAATTGGCTTTCTTGTATCAAACTTTTTAGTCACTGCGGTCTTCATCGTCATAGCATTTTGAAGTTATATAAATTTATTGATGAAGTGTTTATTTTTCAGTGAAATGCTAAACCATTTTTTTTTTCTGAATGAATGTTTTTACATTAAAAATATTCTGTGGAAATGGATTTTGTTAAATTCTTTTATGGAATCATTTTATGAAATTGTACCCAATAATCTGTGGTAAAGTTCGACATACATTTAAAATATTTTTTTTAATATAATTAAATTATTTTATGTATAGAGCTAAAAATACAGGATGTATTAGAAAACCTGAAAAATTTCCTGAACTTTTTTTGTCCTGAAATGTCCTTAATTTTTGTTGATCCTGTTTAAATGAGTTAAAATTTTTATAAGTTTAAATTTTTTCTGGTAACTTCCAATAACAAAAAAATCCCCGCAATATTTAGCTGAATTGAGTGATTTTTCACCAAATATGGTATTCACAGTTGCCAAGTGTTCAGATTTTCCCATATTTGTTCCATTTTTTTAGTCTTGTTTCTGGAATTCAATTTTTCATCTCCATATTTTTATACAAATCTTAATGTTTTTCATATGCATAAGTAAGAGTATCTAAAGGTCATAAAATCAGAAATGGGGCACGAAATGAGGAACAAAGTCATTAATTTTGAAATCTGTTGTTTTCCTGTTTTATTTGAAGATCCGTCTCCCCGCAATCCCAAACTCGGCACTCGCAAACTGATGATTCCCACAGCATCACAAAAAGAAAGATAACCAATGATTACCTAATTAATGTGGGATATCCACATTTAGTAATCACTGGTTTACATTGACACACAAGTCTTAAAATTTTTATTTTTTCCACCTTTACAATTTGTTTGGGGGGAAATGTATGTATAAAGGATGCTCTCATGTTTGGCTATTATGACAATCAACTAGAAAGAGACTGGTAGGGATACTTCTCGATGGAGTAAATTTCATGTCACCACCAATGTAGCCCAAGATAAATGATAGGTTTTCTGCAATTCACCATTTTGACAAAGTGGAGTTTTCAAAAATATTGTTCATAGTACTTATACAGGAATAGTGATGTGCAAGGAATAATGTATACTCTGGCATTAGAATATGCTGAATGTTTAGTGCTGAAACACTAATGAAATCATACAAATGAATGTTAGATGTTTTACTTATCAGCTTTAGAAGAGAGTATTTACAGTATTCATGCAGCTAAGCAATCAAATGAAATTTTCCGCCAAAAATTACAAAAATATTTGTGTCACATACCCGAACTTTCTAGGATGCACCAATTTGCAAAGAGTTGGGTAGATTTATTAGCTCATGAGTGGTGTAAAAATTAATATTGGTTGCACATTGAACGTTCGGCTTACAGAACACATATGTCTTTAATACTAAGCTTCAAATATTGAGATTGATGGTAAAAGTATTAGGTATACACATGGTAGAATTGACTGTTCCTCGTCATCCAAAACTATTTCTGCATCTATACAAAGTAAGGGTGTCTGTAAGTCCAAAAGCCAAACCAAGAAGTAATGGGTTAGGTATGGCATAGATGCCAAGTGCTGCAATTTACCCGGAGTTTCTCAGTTTTTTATAATTTGCTCCGGAAATCCGATTTTCACGAAAATTCATTTATGTGCATATTTTCCCTATTTTCTAAATGCTCGTAAACACATGGTTTAGTGAAGAGAAAGAGACTGCAAAAAGATCCCACTCACTCTCCCAATGCACTTGAACTTTTCGGAGACTCTCGGTTTTTCTCTATCTCCCTGTCTCCCAGTTTTCATTCAGTTGCCCTTATTTTCTCCCATTTTAGGCAGAAATAACGCGAATGTAAGTCGTAACTTTCAGTTGTTTTGGGTGTCAATTTTCTACTATCACTGTGTAGGAATGGATCGCGAGTAAAGTTTATATTTTTGTATTTGTATCTATAGGTTACAAAAGTCAAAATCGGAAGTAGATCACGGATGTTCCGAAAATGTCATGAAATGAGAAACGAAGCCACAAATTTTGATATCTAAGTTTTCCTATTCTTTCATCTAAAAATCTGTTTCCCAGCTATCTCAAATGGCTATTATTCCCACAGCGTCACGAGGAAAAGAGATGAACAATCAGGCTTCGGGAAATCTGCAAAATCTTGCCCGTCCGCGAGGACGGCTATTGAAATTTTTTACCCGTCCTCGAAAATTTTTACCCGTCCTAATTTTTTTTTCACTTTATATTCCTTAATATATGTGCTTAAATACATCGCACAACAATAATAAATTAGAACCAACTGCCTCACGATGAAGTGCGATGGAAGTCGCCGATGCGAAGTCTCCGATAATGGATAGGATCGGCGGAATTCCGCGAATCTATGGGTGGGGGCAAAGGGGTAAGACTAAGATATGTAAGGAATCTCTCCTTTTTTCAATGTTTGGTAACTTGAAGGCGTGGTAAATAAATAATTGTATAAATCCTCTCGTCTCTAAACAGTTTAAACCTCATCGGTACTCTAGGGAATGTAGAAATCATTTCTAGGGAATGTAGTCAATCAAGATTAAAATCTTCTTGGACTGAATAGATGTTTCATACTTTAACTTCAGTTATCAAACAACTGGAACAAATGCCATGAATGAATTTTAAACGTTTTAGTTTTAAAGTTGAAACCAAAGTGGGGAAGAAAATAAAACACTTCTGGCTGAAACTAGAAGAATCCATTCCAAAAATTCAAACTTGTTACTTACTCCTGTCTATTGCAGCAAATGATAATTTTATAGTTTGGATTTTAAAGAGTTAAATGGGGATTTGGGCTTAGGCCCGAGCTGGACTTGAGTTTTCTATTGTTTCGGACAGGGTTGAGTCCTTTTTTTTTTTTAAACGTCCGTTACGACCGGGACGAACATATTTCTTTTTAAAAATTTTTAAAATGGATTTAAATTGAATGCATGAACTTATTGCTTTTATTTCAGCTATGTAAAGATAAATGTTGAAAACAAACTAAATTCTCCGTACAAAATTTTGATAAATTTGTTTTTAACATATTTGAATACAAATAATTTCGGGCCTGCTGAGACGCAGTTATCTTCAGGCCGAGTTCATTCTACATTTATAAATTTCTTCGGGCTTGGTCTGGATTTAAGCATTGGTATTGTCGGCCTTGTGAAAATCCGAAAATTCCGCACATGTAGACCTTGAAAAGGAGAGGAGAACATGTCACTTCGATCGTGAGTGTGCTATCGCATTTTCGTGCGATCATCGGATTCACTGGGTGGAGGATGAAGGGAGAAAAAATAACTAGCGCCTGTGGTTACAATTCAGATGACTGCTCGCCTAGAAAGAAGACATTGATAATGCACACTAGGGGGATTTCCGGCCGTCCAACTAGTTACTCTAAGTCCTCTGGACGAGTCGGACGGTCTGGGTCTTCCACACTAGGGGGATTTGCAAGTGACGACATTTAAATTTTCATTCATTACACGGGAAAGGGCGGTTTTCGCCACAATTTTACGATGACAACAATTTGTTATCTCACTCCCCCCCCCCCCCCCCCCCCCCACGGAATCTAATTTCAAGGCTGTCCGAGAGGAAGGCAACTTCCGAAAATTGGTTGTCCTCGCCGAATTTTAACCCGGGGAGGACGGGCGATTTCCGGAAGCCTGTGACCAATGATTACTTAATTAATGTGGGAAAAACTCATTTGCATCGACTAACATTTTATTAAATCATTGTTTTATATGCAAAGCTATTTTTCAAACATTATTAATGAAATGAAGTCTTGCAGCAGTTTCGTTAAAAACAGCATTTGTGTGTGATCCTCCTTATATTTAGTTTTATTATTAAACTATTTTTCCACTTTTGCACCCTTGCTTTTATTTTATGCAGCCAAAACTATTGTGCAAACATTATTAATGAAACAGGCTATTTTGCAGCACTTTCGCGAAGAACGGCATTTGTGTGCGATCCTCCTTATATTTCGTCTTATTGTGAAACTATTTTTCAACTTTTGCAACCTATTTGCATCGTCAAAATTTTTTATAATTATTTCGTATTTTATACAGAAAGGCTATTGTTCAAACGCATTATTAATGAAATGAAAGGCTATTATGTAGTAGTATAGCGAAAAATGACATTGTTCAAGATCCTCGTATTTTGTTTGTGAAAATAATTTCCACTTTTGCAATCTGTCTGCATCGTCTAAAATTTTTGTAATTATTTCATGTTTTATACAGAAAAACTATTTTTCAAACTTATTATTAATGAAATGAACTATTTTCTGAATAACAATATTAAAATAATAATTTGGGTACTTTATAATAATTAAAATAATAATTTGGGTAATTTGATGCATTTGTATTTACATTTACATATTTTTAGAATTTAAATTAAAAATTAACATTTGTTTTATTTAGTTTAAATGATTTCTGAGAGAATAATAAAAATTAAGAAAATATAGGTTGAGAATTATTAGAGCATGCTGAGAAAAAGCTAAATCAGCTGGAATGAATTTTAGTACTTAATAAAAATAGTTTGATAAAATTATTCCTATTCACTGTTGAGTATGTGTTAAATAAGCACAATATATGTGAGTATTGGTTGCTGTACAATTTAAGGCTTAATTGCATTAATGTGCCCTGTTAGTGTGGCCAAAAATCTTATTTTTCTTTCTCTTCGTGAAATGTGAGCTTATTTTTCTTTCTGTTAGATTGGCAGCTATGTTTTGAAATTATCTAAAGGCAGTGAATTTCAATATGCTTTTTGCTCAATCTATATTGTAATGGACTTTTAAAATTTCACAATGGAAGAGGGGATATTATTGCCAAAACAAAAAGGCATGTGGACAAAAAAATTTCAATTCAAGGAAATGCAGACATCAAATACAGTTTCTTTTTTATTGGAAATGAAAGTTTCACAATCTGTGTTAGATTTAAAATTTGATCCCTTAAATCACAAAAATCATGATGAAATCTCAATTTGTTCACAAACTGCAGAATGTGTGCAAATGTTTCCCTACATGTTCAGAATTACTACAGCATGCTGAAGTTGCTGATGTATTTAAAAAAAAGCTGTTAAATTTTCATCACTTAAGTATTTCATTGATTATTTTCCTTCATTGTTGTTAAAGGAAGAAACATAATCTTTTTGTGATGCTGTTGACAAACTGGAATCAGAATTTTTACATTATCAATTGGCAATAAAAAAGTCACCAAGTTAGCGACATTCTGCCAAACTCGTCACAAAAATTTCACCAAGAGTTATGGACAGAGAAATTAGTTCTTATAGCAGATTGCCGTTCAAATACAAAAGTATTACTCAAAGTATCTTTCTCATGAATGGAACAAGCTAGATCCATGAGAATGTCACCAAATTTATTGCATGATATTACATATGGAAAGTAAGCATGTTTCTCAACAGTTAATATTTTCTTTTAATTTATGGTATTTTTGTATAAATTTATTTGAAAAACGTGCAATATCTTGAATGGTTCATGCTGTTTGTCAATCGTATTTTAAGGAAAAGCTACATAAATGTCTATTTGTGTAACTTTGTTAAATGTTTTGATTTTTTGATAAATTTTTCAAAATTTTACTCAAATTTAGGAAGTTCTGAACATTCTATTGTGTTTAAATACAATAGGCTTCCAGTATTCACAGATAATTTTTGTACCAAATTTCATTCGAATCTCCATTTGTTCGTGAGATATAGTCTCCACAGCCTCACTGACACACATACAGACTTCGCCTCAAAGATGTTTGATTTGTGATGAGGGATGCTTGAAACATGCTCTCCCGTTAAAAACTTAATTCAAATTTTCGACTCCATCACAATACTTTCCTTATACGTTATGTATATAAGAAAAATAACAAACTGATCATTTCTCAGACTACTATGCCATAATTGAGTATGGGTTCTTGTTTTGATTTTAGCTTAATGATTGTATGAAATAATTGTTGGAATGCAAGAGAGTATTCTTCCAAGTTTGGATTTTAGAGGGATGTGGTGGTAGTAAATTTATTAGATTATTTTGGTTAAATTAAAAGAATGTCTGGGTCAAGGCGTTTTCTTTCGTGGGAAGAATATACTCACATGGTAACTAAACCGGACAGTGATGAAAGTAGTGAAGATTTGTGGAACTTTGGTATTTCGGGTGAGCACACAGTTTTTATGAATGCAAAGTTGGTCTGTCCATGTATCCATGTTTTGATATATATCATACTTTATGATATTGATATTATTAAGCATATATTTAGTGAAAATAGAATTGGTATTTTCTTGTAAAAAATTGGGCATTATCTGTTAGCTACTGTCTTGAGCACTATCATTTTGATATTTTTCCAGTGTTAAAATATAATTTGCATGGCATCAAATGGAAAAATAATAAGTATTTCCTTTGTCCCTGAAAACAGTAGGAGGCTATGTTAAATGGGCGATTTTTACTGAATTTTTCTCTGAAAAAATATGCTGTGTTTTTGGGAGCAGTTCGGAAGTGAATTGCTCTGTCCTTCCTGGAATTCCGGACCATGTCAATTCTGGAATGCCACAGTTCGCAAAGGGTTAAACCTCGGGAATGCTGGGTACATTTTCTAATAATGCATAATACAAATGAGGATGGATAATAGCACATAAATTTTCAAAATGCTTGTTTTAAACAAAAATTGTACAAATTTAATGCCAAGTTTCACCAATGAATAACAATTTCGTTCCTCCCACTTATTACGCTATACATGATGAGCAAGAAAATCCCCCTGCACCCCATTAATCTATAAACGTGTGAAAGCCTCCTAAACTCATTTATTGGAAATGTTTTGTAAATATATAAAAACAAAATTTTTTATATGTATGTTTGCGAAATGTGGACACTAACTCGAGAACAAATTTAGGTTCTGCTTTCAAATTTGATGTGTATATATATTGATATATATAAGCATATCTATATAGTTTTTAGTTATTCTCATGATTAAAACTCTTAATTATTAGAGTTTAAACAATTTCATAGCATTATTTACTATCGTAAATAATTTTAGGAATATTCAAGCTCATTTTGCCCTTGTAAGGAATTACTTTGCATTCTACTTCTATGAAAAGTGATTGAACGAGTTTGGTACCCTTCACCCCCCTACTCCATCTGTTTAATATCTCCTTATATGTTACCAACTTGGATGCCAATTTTTGAGTTGTGCTTATTTTACTTGTGGCCGTAACAAAGGAAGGATATAAACCTAGGCTTCTTAAAATGCTACCAGCTATACTACTCTGGTTGTGTAAGGAAATTTCTGAAGTTACCTTACATTCTCAGTTTTTCTTATCCTTCATACGCTGTGTTGAAGGATAAGAAAATCTCGAGCAATGTATAAAAGCACAATAATGCAGTATATGGCTGTTTTGAAGATATGCTGGATCCCCTTTGTCAATACAAGTAAACCAACACACCCAAAATCCAAAAGAGGAAGGGGACTTCGGGATTGTCTGTTTTCTTGCATTGAAGAGGATCCAGCGTATCCTCAAAACAGATGTATTCTGCATTAGTGGGTTATTTGTGCTTTTATACGTTGCTAAAATTTTTCTTGCTTTGCATTCTGCTTAATTCAGGAAGTTCATGGGTCCAAATTCCTCTCGTACTCATGCACCCATCCATTTCATATCTTGGCTATATGTTAGCTTGGGCACCGGTAGTTTTACACGTGTGGCTTTATCTAACACAAACCGCCTATTACGAGACCCGAAATGCTATCAGCTCTACTATTCTGGTCAGGTAAATAATACCCTCAAATTACCTTACATTCTGCTATATGAAACAAAGTTGGTTGAACCCCGCTTCTGAACCAAACTGTTCGGTACCGCGCTATATTAGTTCGGGTGCCAATTGTAAAGTTGTACACTTATTTCTGAAAACAATGGGGTCGAACCTGGACTTCAGGATTTTGACCCAAAATACTACCAGTTACAATACTGGCTATATAAGGAATTTCCTCGAATTACCTTGTATTCTGATCCTGCTTATGTGAAACAAGACCTGAAGGGATAGAGAGATCTTCCACCCCATTTATACAACGTGCACACCATGTGATGTTAATCCCGGTGCCAATTATTGAGTTTTACTTATTTCTATTTCCAAAAAAAAAATTCAATTGGGGATCAATCCGGCATCCTAGAATGCGTACTGAAATGCTACCAGCTAATATTGCTGGTTATGTAAATAAAAAGATTTCCCTTTAATTTCTTGCATTCTCTTGAAAAAGAAAGCCAAATGGAATGTCGGCCTCAGCCAGCCTTTGGTCGTTATCCAGAGCCGGATAAGACTGTGATCCTAAGTGCAGAAAATTTTAATACTCCTTGGTAAAAGAGAGGATATAATAATCCTCTCATTTGCTGGAAAAAAAGTCCATTAGTTATCCATGGGCCCCATATTGAAAAACAAAAGTATATACTGTAATCCTCATTCGAGATCGAATATTCTTTTAAAGGTCTTGCCAATACCTATGTTCCATAATATTTACAGTTCAATGTCTCAAATCCGGACCGGATTTTGGGTCATTATTGGAAAAAATAAAGTAATTTTCGCCTCTCCCCTCTCCTTTCCATAAATTGAACCTTTTGAATTCCATCCACTACAAAACGGAAATTTGAACAGCTAAGCAAAAATATGAAAAAAAAAAAAAAATACTCAAAAAGCAAATTCTAATATCATACATCTTTAAAACAATTTAAACGTTTTAGTAAAAATTTCTATAATGGCGCATTGTCTCATAATTTTGTTTTTTCCAAACTTTTTCCTTAATGACATAAGTTTTTGATTTGTTACAAAGCTCCTTGTTCAGTAATCCTTCTAAACTTCAACATCGTCACGATCGCTAACTACGTAAATATATTGCTGCTACAGGGGGAATGGACACTAGTAAAGGGGAAAGTATTTTCCTTTAGGGGCTGGAGAAAACAATAAAAATTCACATATGAGAAAATCAAATAAGGAGGGGGCGCAATTTCTATGGGCGACCCAGACTACAAGATTTTGAAAGCACTTTCGCAAATCAGACAGACGATAGAACAAGCACTTTCCCTGTATTTTGCTTTCAGGTACTCCCCTTCCACTAAATATCACTTATTTAATCATATCAATGTCTAGAGCGTTGCTTTTCTTCTAACCCACTTCTTTTCTTCCTAGCCCATTATGAAACCATTTAGGAATAATCTAACTAGCTCTTCGGTTTTATCTAGGTCGCTCTGAGTTCACGACCCTATGATGAAACCATAGTGCTGATAAATATTGTAGTGCTGCCATCTTATAACGCATTCAGCAATTAAACTCTTAGTTGTTAAATGTGTTACAAGGTGGCAGCACTACACTTTCATAAATGGACGTTTTGCAAAATTTTAATACACTTGTATCAATAAAAGTAATGTAGGAGCTTTTTATGAGGAAGCCGTGCACCCTCTGGGTATGAGTCACCACTGCCTCCCACCCGCTCCTAATATCTACAGACACATGCGAGCCATACATCCCTCCCACTCAACATCACCATTTTTATACGACTCCCTATCAAAACATGCATACTATACTAACCCCTAACATAACGCAATTAATTTACGCTTCACTAGACCGACTAACAAACCAATTTTTCAAGTTTAATACCTTAAAACGTTTTATCTCAAGTTTTTAATTTCTGGTCACCATGGAAAAGAAAGGGACAAACTCGCTCTTACTTTATGGTTTATCTCCAACCGATCTATCTATAAACAAAGTTTTCATTAATTACATTGTTTAATAAGCAAGTTTTAAATATTCATATTCTGAATTTTTAAATCTGGATGACCTCTCAATAGTAATTTTCCTATTCAGTTGAATCATGGAGGTGGTCTCATCTCTTGCTTCATGAGCTGAATGCAATTTTCCTTTTATTTCTTCAGGCATTAAAATCTTATGGCCATGCAACTGCATTTTGTTGTGGCAACGCCTTCGACCTGAGATTGTAAACGTGTAAAAAAAGGATCAATCATGCATAAAGCATTGATTATGAAACACTTTCCAACGGAAATGCAATATTTAAACGTCTAAAATGCGATACATTCAGCTGTGATATTTTTTTAATTATCATAGAACTACAATAGTTTTTTACTTGGAAGCTTAAAACTTCATCGGAAACAATGAACTTTAATCAAATGACGTCATCGAAGTATAAATCGTCTGGCTCTCTATGTAAAAACCGTGGATATTTCATTCATACACTTTTATTCCAGACTCCAGAGTTAAATAATTTTTCGTGAAAACAAACAAACAAATCAAGTCTTATACTTAACAGCTTAGTTATTTTTTAGAAAACTATTTTGTAGTCATTGAAAAACAAAAACAGTCAAATCTTGTAGGTGATAATGGGGCCTTCTACTTTATTTACCCCCGATGTGTAATTTTTTCGTGAGGCAAAGTGACTTGTGCCTCCTTTGAGGCAATTTTCGGGAAAACTTCTAGCTTAAAGTAAATTTGTAAATTATTAATTCTAAATGTAAACTGTATTCACTGTATTTATTTATTTTACTCTATCTTTAAAATTATTCTTGTAAATCCGTCCTAAACCGTATATTCTTAAGTGCTCCGGTCCAATCATTCTGATTGGTCCTTGTCCTAGCCCCTCCCCCCTTCCCTTTCCTACCTACTTGCCGGATCAGCCTTCCAATTCCAAGACAGAGTCTCCATCTCATCCATGCTGTAGCAAGCGACTTCTACAGAGCACCCTCTCCAGAGCTGAGTGCATAGCCAGACTTCAAATCTGCTACAACCATCGGACACTTCTACATATCAGATGTGGGGTTACGTGCCTTGAGGCACAGGCACCCCGTAATTATGCGTCTTGGCTTGGCTACTTTATCTTTCCCGATGGGGGAAGTGTAACCACGTGATATCCCTTCACTAAAGCATTAATAAAGAGAAAAATAATGAATAAATTAATGTTATTCCAGTTGGTCTTGAATGTTGTTCCAGTTAGTCAACACAGCAAATATCATATTTGCAAAATTTGAAATTTGTAGCTGTAATAATTAAGTAATAAGAGGGTTGTAAATTTGAAATATTCATAAACGTGGTTACACTTCACTCTACAACAGTATCCAATTACAACTAAAATAAATTTTTAACTGGAAGGGATAGATTAAGTGAGCCACAATTTCCACTTAAATGAATTATAGTCCAACGCTCCATAAATATACATGACATTTATTAATTGTTATCTAAAATACACAACATACACAAAGCGTAATATAAAGCATCATTCAATATTCAATTATATTGATAAATTTGAATTATTGAATAAATATGAGTTTTAACATTTTTATAGTTCTGTCTGGCATCAGTTGAAGCAAAAATAGAAGTAAATTCACTTGGATTTTCTCTGTTTTATTTCTTAGCTGCCGTCAATGCCCGTCCCTGTAACAAAACAGTATTTTCAATGATGATGAAGGTTAATATGGTATATTATTATTTTATTATTTAAGCCTGTCAAGGACACTGAAATTGTCTTAAAAATTTTAAATGCAACTTTTTTAAACGTTTGATTTTGTTTACAAGGCCGCTTAGCCTCGAAAATAGTTGTCTTAATTTGAAATTGGACCTCTAAGGAAGGGCTTCTAGAGGGTTTGAAAAGTTATTAGACATTCCTCTATTTTGTCAGGACCCCCCTCCTCTTCCCCCTTCGGAAAGAAATAGAAATCTGGCTCTACCAGGTTTTGTACGCGGTGCTATAAGAGTGCAAAAATCAGAACTTTAGGTTTGGAGAGCCAAGAAATATTTTTTCGAAACATCCCCCATTTTCTCTGCATCTCAAGGGAAAAATCGAAAATTTAGCTTCGTTATGTTCTGTCCCGTGGTCGATGTGCAAAGATTCAGTCTTCGAAGTCACAGGGCACTGCTGGAGGGTCTGGAAAGATGCAAAGACCACGTTAGACAATTATTAAATAAATGACAGATTTTGCTTAAGTTACATTGTACCTTTAAATATTCCATATGATTTAAAACTATATGACACTAACTACATTGGTCCTTTTTTTTTGTATAAATTTATTTTTTGTGATATTTTGAAAATAACATGTCACGGAAAGGAAAATATGTAAAATAAAATAACGTAAAAGTAGTTAGTGTCATGTGGTTTATCGCTACTAGTAAAGCTAGATTGAGCTTTTTCTATGAAAAACTTCGAATCAGAATTGCAAATGCCATTAACGTGATCATGACTATGATACTGTTTGTTCTCTTTGCACTTCCTTGATAGCAGCTACTTCGCAGTTGTATTTGGTCTTTCGATGAATACTCATAGTTTCTTAAAGGATGATAAATGCTCATAACGCCTTTCAAGCAATTGTAGTCACTTAATTTTCATTTGTTTGCAATAAAGGAAGTACAAAGAAACTGTATTCTCAGATGAAGCCATTGTGGTTACGACTGATATTGTTAAACGTACTAGAAATGAGCTTGAATATAGTTTAGATCAGCGTTTTTTTTAAAAGTGTGTTCCGCGACGTGTTAGTTTCGTGTAAATTTTCTTAAAAATAAAAACACCCGAGTAAAATCTAAATGCATAATTTTGGCCACAACAGACTTTTTCTCCTTTTCGGGTTCCGCGTCAAATTAAATTTTTAAAAGGTTCCACAACCTAAAAGTTTGAAAAACACTGGTTTAGATGACGTTTGAGCAACAAAAGGTGTTCACATATAAATCTACTAAGTCATTAAAAACTCCCATTTGTCTTCTGTATACAGCATACAAGAAAATACATGCATGGCATTATCCTACAACTTTTTCATTTTGTCTTTTGTAACATTCTTGTATGTGCATCCTGTATTTTCTTCACAATATTAATAATTCTCTGACTTTTTGATCCATTTTATGACCAGGTTTTCGATATTTTCCCTTACAGAGTGGCAACATTGTCCATACATACATATGAGAAAGTAAGATCAACGATTACTTACCCATATCAGAAGTTGGTGTTAACCTGTCAAGTTCCTGTATGAGCCTCTGGCATTCGATTGGATCAATATTTGGGTCTAGCAAGAAGTCCTCTTCAAAACTATCACATGGATTACTTTTACACACACTTTTATTTGTGAAACTATATTGTCTGTTTAAAACTGGACGGTGCTCTACAGTATCCAACTCTGGAACAAATTGTTCCATTTCGGAAAAGTCTAAAATGGTGCTGTCACAGAACGGATTGTCATTCGGAAACTTACTGAAAATGCTGGAATCCTGCAAGTTTTGAGGTATTGTCATGAAGTTTGGTTGCCAGACATCGGTGCTCGGTTGGAGAAAATTGTTCTGAAAGGATGAAGATTGATAATCCATAGATTCTGATGGAGGAGTCAGGCGGTGGTGTTCTGGAGGTGGGCTAGACTGTGTTGTATAATCTGCAAAAGTAAAAATGGATTTGCTAAGTTTTTTGGTATTCCTTATTTAGGAGAAAACTATTATTGGAAAGGAAGCATATGTATGTATGTCTATACCTGTTGATATTACATTTGGGCGGGAGGCAAAATTCGTCGATCGGGGTAAATTGCCAAATTTTGCGGCCGACGATTTTTTTCAACATTTCTAAAAAAAAGTCTGCCAGTTACGAAGTAGTAGCTACTTAGCTACTACGCAACTCAATAAGCATTATATTAAACATTTTTGAACTAATACTTGCATTTATAAACCCTTCAAATTCTGGTAATGCCATCGCATTTATAAACTCTTCAAATTCTGGAACTGCCATCACATGAGATCAAGATTTTTATTTAAGTGGACAGCGTTTTGATACATTAGGTTGTGCATACACAGATTTTCTTCTTTAATGTAGTATCTGTTGTCCTGTAACATTAAATAAGGATCCTGACTGTGGGTATTGACAGATGGCGAGGTTATATAGCAAGGAAAACACATTTTTTCCCGTATTCCAGAAATCTATCGAACCTTTGCTGACAATAAGTTCTTTTACACTCTTTTTATGTGAACAAAAAATCGACTAATTCTATGCCATCTAAAAGGTCCTAGGACTTAATATACGAGTCCTTGGACCTCCTATTTGATATTCGTAAAACTTCAGAAAAAACCCTAAAATTTGAGGAAAAAATCGCAGTAATTCGCGACGCGAAACAAAAGTATAAAAATTAAGAAATGATACGTAAAAAGTCTTAAATTCGCAAATATATTTGATATTCGCGAAATTTCAGAAAACTTCCCAAAAGTCACGGAAAAAATCGCGGCGATTAATAATTACTGCCCTAATCCGAAATCATGAAAGAGGTTATGGCCAGCAGGAGGTTATGTTTGTTTGATAAACACTGGTTTGAGGTTAACACTGATTTGAGGTTTGCCGATAAACAGTTTAACAAACATTGGTTTGAGGTTAACACTGATTTGAGGTTTGCCGATAAAACGTTTAACAAACACTGGTTTGAGGTTAAATTAAAACTGTTGAGAGAATATACTATTTACTTTCCGCCGATTGTTTTAGTTTTTCAATGTTAGCCTACAGAAATTTTTTTTTCTACCTAATTCAATTTCTTGCGGTTTTCCCAAAAATTTTTTTAATGCAAAACATAAATGCAGAAAAGAAGAAGACTTGTATATTTTGAAAAATTGATAAAAAAATTATGAGTACTTATAAAATGTATTGAAAAATGATTAAATTAAATGTTAACAAGAAAGATCAATTATGCATAAAGCATTGATTATGACACACTTTTCAACTGCAATGTAATTTTATTTAAACATCTTTAAAATGCGATACATTCAGCGGTAATATTTTTAAAATTATCACAATACTACAATAATTTTTATATTTGAAAACTTGGAACTTTATTGAAAAAAATGAACTTTATTCAAATGACGTCATTGAAATATAAATCGCCTGACTCTCTATGAAAAAGCAGTAAATATTTCATTCATACACTTTTATTCAACTCCTTTCATTCATCGCAATACTACAATAATTTATTTTATTTAAAAATTTAAAACCATGGAGGTAAAAGTAATTTAACTCTATGCTTAAAACTTCACCGAAAAAGTGCTATTAAATCGTCTGCTTCTCTATGTAAAACCAATGAATGTTTCATTCATATCAACTATATTACAGACTCCAGAGTTAAATAATTTTGCGTTAAAGAAATTCATCAATTCTTTTACAACTCATCTTACAGCTTTACGTGTTTACATTGTCCATAAGTGAAAATTAGGCTCCGTTGTAGAAATAATCAAAGTTGGATGATTATTTAAACTCAAATATATTGTAATTGCGTTGTTTCAGAATATAGATGCACAGAAATTGAGCAAAAATAGAGCGGTTTTAGGACGGATACAACACTAAATATAAATTAAAAAGAACTTTAAAAATCACGATTTTGACACAAGATGGATGCCATATTCTATTTTGAAGTGGGTCACGTCATCGCTTTATAGGATATGGGTGTAATTATTATTTTAATTTTTATTTAAAAAACTACACGGAAAAAACTATATTTTGCTGAATTTTTAAAAAATTTTTTTATGGGATAATTTGAATATTTCCTGAAACTTTCGATGCAATTTGTGAATTTTAAATTCGCTTAAAAAATGTTTGAAAAATTAGATCCCATACGGTTCAATGTATTTCATTTTTTCAACCCGGGTTAAATCTAAAACTAATTGGGTGATATTATTCATTTATATTTCCACAGGTCCCACAGGCAGTCTGAACAACATACTAAAA
The DNA here is from genome assembly GCA_951213105.1 of Amaurobius ferox. Taxonomy (NCBI): domain Eukaryota; kingdom Metazoa; phylum Arthropoda; class Arachnida; order Araneae; family Amaurobiidae; genus Amaurobius; species Amaurobius ferox. Next base: position 72,757,387 of record OX578149.1, on the reverse strand, counting down.
TTTCATTTTGATAAAGTCATTTTTACGGCAGTTAGAGTGCGAACGGACAGACAGACAAACAAAATGAGCAAATTCATAAACACTTTTCAACTATGTTGTAAAATGTTAAAAATGCAGTATATTTATTTTTATGAATTTAAAAATATACACAAAAAACATTCCTCTTTCCGCCATCTATGTCGGGTAAAATGGAACTGAAAAACATTCCGAAACTAACAAGTTAGATGGAAGTTAACATGAGAAACTGAAACACTTAAGAGATGGTTATAATTATCTATTTACGATTAGTGATTAAAATAATATGTAACCAATTTTACATTCAATATTTGTACATGAAAATTCACAAACATGACAAGGTCTAGATTAGTGGTTCCCAAACTTTTGTGTTCGCGACCCAGCATTTCGAAATACATCTATCTGGCCATTGAAAATATATGTTTAGCATTAGCAAATCATATTTCGCGACCCATAAAATTTCTTTTACAACTAACTCAGCGTTTCGGAACCAATTTTTTATAGTAACATTTTGCTAATGCGTTATAGTTCACTTTTAAATTATAATGTTAAAATTATCATTAATTAAGAGTGAAAAGTCAATTAAATAATTAAATGACTCATAAATGAGTTAAGTTTCAAAAGCAGTCATAAAGTTATTAGATTTATTGTATTTTTTACTTCCTTCGTTGAGCAGAAAGGAATGTGTTGTACTAAAGTTGAATTATTTTGTTCAGCAAAGAATAATGCTCCAATTGAAAGCATATATCAATGGAAATTGTAATTTGCATTTTCAAGTCTTATTTTAAAGTAGTACTATACCTATTAAAAATAATTAGTACCTAGTAAAGTCACTTTGGAATGAAATCTACAGAATATTGGCAGAAGTGAAGTAAAAGAAAAATAAGAAAATGGCTTAACCTTTTCCTAATGCTTATAGTTCACTTTTAAATTATATTGTTGTTAAAAATATCATTAATCATTAATTAAGAGTGAAAAGTTAATTAAATGATTGATAAGTGAGTTAAGTTTCAAAAGTAGTCATATAAAGTTATCAGATTTATTGTATTTTTTATTTCCTTCGTTGCGCAGACAGGAATTTGTTGTACTAAAGTTGAGGTATTTTGTTCAGCAAAGAATAATGCTCCAATTGAAAGCATATATCAACGAAAATGGGATTTTCTTTTTCACGCCTTATTTTAAATTAGTACTATACCTATTAAAAATAATTAGTACCAAGTAAAGTCACTTAGTGTTGGAATGATACTAAAGAACAGTGGCAGAAGTGAAGTAAAAGAAAAGTAAGAAAATGGCTAACCTGTACTATAAAAGAGGATTTCGTCACTTTGGTAAGGCGGAGTTAGAGGAACAAAGCGAAGGAAAGTTTCGATGGGCGGAAGCCTGGATGAGTTTTCAGCTTTAAAGATAAACAAAAGAAATGTGACAAAGGATAATAGAATCTATGCTGTTTTCATAAGATACAATAATACATGCATGCAAAGGAATTATTTTGAGCTCAATAAAAATTGCTAATAGAATAAGTACGTAATTATAATAATTAAATTAATTAAATTGATAATCTTCAAAGCAATTAAATTAAGAATAAATAATGATTATTAAATTAATAAAATTAATTCTATATAGGGAATTCCTGCTATGTGAAGTTTATTTGTATCTTAAAATGGAATTGTTTAAAAGTTACTTTCGAGGAAGCCATATATTAAATTAAACTATTAGATTGTTTGTATGTCTATTATAGATATAGATTGCAAACGAGTTTTTATGCCTCCGTGCGCATAGTGTTGTTCACGGTATATAAGAAAAGCCTTTTTTTTTGGTTTGTTTCACTTAGCGACGAATTTAACGAAATATCAGCAATGGCGACTATAAAAAAATATCACTAAATTGACGAAACTGCAATATCTCGAAAAATTAAGTTAGTTGTATTTAATATTCTATGATGTTTTACGGGAGTTATTAGTTTAATAGTCTTTTTTTAAAATATAATGGGGGGGGGGGGGGGCAGTATGTTTCATTTGGAGGTCTTAGGGACTCAAATTTACTTTTCAATAATTCAAATTAAGAAACATTTTGCTTAATTTCAACAATTTGAAATTGAAAACGTTGTCTACTTTTCAAATTTAAATATTTGAATTTGAAAATGTCTCCAATTACTTTTAAATGATTTAAATTTTGAAAATGTTTTGTTTATTTTAAATTTACTTAAATAATTTTATTTTTAAAAGTATTTTTTATATAAACTAAATATTTAAATTTTTAAAAGCACTTATTTTACTCTGAAGTTATTTAAATAATTTTGAACGATTTCAAAAGTTAAACTTTAACGACCTTTTTAATGATTAACTTGCACGGTAATATACGAAAGGTGCCACAAGAGGCACGTCGAGTGGAACTGAGGTTCCACTGACCAATAGGAAGCAAGGTGCATTTGAAGAGAAGTTTATTTGTTCACCATATGATAAATAAACTTATTAATGTAAAAAATCTGCATTATCGATGGTTAAATTTTAGGGTGAAGAGCAAAACACGTAAACTTTTTTTTTTTAATTTATATTTATAATAACTACCTATTGGTTAATTAAATTTTTCTGTGAAATTTGATCCTCTTGAGCTTCAACTTCAGGTGGCGCAGAACAAGAAATTGCCTTTTTGTTTCGAATTTAGGTTTGAGATTTGAGACTTTTTATGTAAGCCATATTTCCTTTTTTTCACCAAAAATTGGGTAGAAGTTTTTGTTACCACTTTCACATGCCGTTCCATTGCCTTAAAGTGGCAAGAACAATTGGCGATGTCCATTTCGAGATTAGTTTCAATCATTTCTTTGACTTCGCCATGATATGTGTGCTGGATAATTGGTAGCTTCTATGACTGCTAAAAGCTGGACGATGCACCACATCAAGATATCGTCTGCGATCAAAATTCTTTTAAGGACTTTTCTACACTGTTTTGTGGCAACTATTACGGTTATAGTCGAATTAATTTTTTTTTTCAATTTTTCGCACCATTCTGTTAAATATTTGTGAATTAGAGGATTAAAATATTATTTTTAATAAATTAGAACATCATCCCTGCTTACTGTTGAAATAATTGAAGAGCAAGCTAAATATATTGATTTTCCTTTAACCTCGTAGAAATACGACCTCAGATTTTATGGGATTATTAAATCACGCTTTAGAAGTGTTTTTCAGTATTTTGATTAGCAACATACCTCTGTCATTGAAACTATCTTCAGTAGAAGTTAGACACTCTGCAAGAGTAAAGCTCTCTAGAGAATTTTCACAAGTTCTCAAATTCTCCACAGCTTGTTGGCATTTCTTGTCTTTTTTCTGTGGATAGAAAAAAAATTAAAAAATTCAGAAAATGCAATGTATCCAATAAAATATAAAAAATGAATTCTCAAAACTTATAATTCGGTAAAAATGTCTGTAAAGTTTTATTGTTTGAGAAATTTGTCTAGATAAACAAAGATATATACCAAGCTTTCAAAAATATACTGGTGTCCAAACTTTTCTTTACATACATAAAAATAAGCGGTGCACAAGCATGCTTCCCTGTGAACTTCTGCAATTCAGGATCGGATTTCTGTGTTTATCGACTCAAAACAGTTTTCTTGTGGATCTGAAGCTTCATTTGGAAAGAATCTTTCAGGTTTCGAGTTGTTGGCCGTTTAGAGGCAAGGAAGACATTGAGGGAAGTGGCAAATTATTTCACAATTTGTTATGCATCGTAAGTACTCCAATTTGATTTTTGAATTTGTACTTATGTGTTATGCTGCTATGTATCAACCCCCCAAAATACATTCAATTATATTGAACAATTGTTGAAACATCAGTATTTTTGTGCATATAAAGATAACTTTGAAAACCAGTGTAGAATAAAAAGAAATCTGAGGTAGGCAGCACATTACTTTTCCAACAAACTCAAATTCATTCTATATAGAAAGGAAAAATATGAGCTGTAAGCACCATAATTCGTAACTAATAAAATATGGAACTATAAAGGGAGTACTAATGACACAATATTAAGTATATAGAAATCAATGAATAAACAATAAATATTAACTATGAGAATTCGAAAATATATAAATAAAAAATGAGACAATGCAATCATGCCTATATAATGGATCAGCACTAGGCTTATTGGTAGTTAATTTAGTATATTCTTCATCAAGGAAAAGTATCCATCTAAATTAATAATAAAAAAAAATGCTTGTTTCTGATAACAAAGACAGTTAATAATCATGGACTCTGTTAATTTGGCCATACAAGCATAAAAATATTAAATAATAACGAAATCTGAAAAATTACTAGTAAAAAATCATGTGCTACTAAGCACGAAGTTCTGAAAAGATGCAATCCAAGCCACTCGCAAAAGACACAAATTAGTGTTGCCATTAAGACTAAAAAGAAGGAAATACCTCCGTAAATACAACAAGTATTGTAAAAGGAAAGGAACTAAAAGGGAATAATAATGATATGTAAAAATACGAAAAAGATAAATTATTAAGCTATAAAATGATAATAAATAGGAAGAATTTAAGAAAGCTGAGCTAACCTAAACCTATTCACTAAACCATTAACTAAATGTATTGGATATTTATGTAATTTACTAATATTTTTAAGGTTATTAATGTGCAAATAATGATATTTTTTATCAGATAATCTAAAAATTCTGAAGAGTTGATTAAGAATAATATTTCTAAACAGTTGAATAGAGTTACAAGAATTAAATAGTAATATTTTATTTATATTAGAATTAAAATTGTCTTTTTTATCATATATATTAGTTATAATTTTATTGAATGGCTTACTGAAATTCAAATCCAAAATATATACATTATTACTAACTGTTGTTTCATTAGGTAATAATTCCAAATTACCAGGATAGAAATTTACATTAATGGTATAATTATTTGTAATAACTAAACATATTAGATCATCAACACATCTATAAATTTTGTTATCCACAGATGTAAAAGAATGTTCATAATGATAAACGTACAAATTAGCCCAAATGCTACTACTACAATCCCCTTGCGGGACACCAGATACTTGTAAGTATATTTTATTACCTTTAAAAATATAATTATTAAATAAAACAAAGTGCAGAAGTTTGTAAAATCCGTGAAATATAATTTGATCAGGATGATTAGTAATAAATGCATTATATAGTGTTAGAATTACATTATATAGATCGGCAATATTAATGTTACTAAACAGATCTTTGAAATCAAAAGTTTGAAAACCTATAATATTACTTGTGGAAATTAAAATATTTTTTAATTCTTTACTATTATCTAGAATAAACTAACTCTTCCTAGGGTAACGCAAACTATCATTTAGTACTTTTTAAAATATTAAGTAGTAATTTGCTAGCAGTTGTAAAATGAGTATTATGACCACTAGTGACTGTTTTAAATTTTTATGAAATTTAGGAAGGAGAACTGTATATGGAAATTTTAAAAATTTAGAAATTATATTTAAATCACGATGCACATTGATAATTTTATATTTGATACTAATTAAAGAGTGAGATTCAAGTTTAAAAAAAAAAGTATAATTCGTTCTAGTAGGTAAATCGTTCGCAATATATTCCAAATATGAATTTGAACTTACTTTATTGCCTGTTTCGCTTGTTTCTGACATCTCTGGATCTACAAAGAAGATTGAAAAGAATTAAATTATTTTAGAATAAATTTTACTTTCAGATATCAATTATTGTAAGCTTTTATAAGACGTTTTCACCTGATTCCATTTCAGGCGATTATCTATCTATTTACCTACCTATCTAACCCCCCATTTCTCTCTCTCTCTCTCTCTCTGTATATATATATATATATATATATATACACATACATATATACACACACACATATATATATATATTATAATAATAATATAATATGAAAATCCAATTATAGAATAGAGAAGAAGTAACTCATAAAACCTTAACTTAAAATATGCCAACAACTTAAACAGAAGTATAAAATAGAGAATCAGCAATCAAGAGGAGATTAAAATGTATATATTTAATCATCAAGTTAAATATATTCAACATATATCAATGCTGAGAATTCGAAAAATAAAAAACAAAAAGTAATCAAGCATTAAAGTCCCCGTCCAAAAATAAAAAACAAAGTAATCAAGCATTTAGGCCTGCCGTGGACAAGCGCTAGGCCTAAAAAGTGTTCATTTTGAAAAAAATCGTTATCAAGTCCAAGTATATATTTAAAATGAACAAAAAAAGCTTGTTTCTGAAGAAAGAGATAGATAATATTTACAAACTCTTTCTATTTAGACAACAAGCTAAAAGATTGCAAAATAAAATAGCACTGCAAATATACTATCCATATGAGCAACGAGCAATAAATGACAAGACCACTGTTGCCAATTGGAGATAAAAGTGGAGATCTATTGTTTCCAATCGTGAGATATAAATGACAGTATTGCAAAAAAGCAATAAAATAATATATATATATATACACACCCAACTCTTTTTTTACATGGTAGATACGTTCCTCAGAAATTCGTGTAAAAAAAAACATGTAAAAAAAGATAAGTTTCCTATAGTAAAATTGGGGTTCGTTTCATGTTATCCAAAAACCGTGTAAGATGAAATAAAGAACTATATTTAGTTTAAAAACCGTGTAAAAAATATGCTGAAAGCTGTAAAAGTTCTGATATGCATACGAATGATATATATGAAGACCACCAACCTCTTGGAAGGACTTACGGACCTACATGTATACATACATATGCAATTTTATTGAGCAATGAAACTTATTCATCGCTACTTGATAATAAGCGCAATTGCTTGCGACGAACTGGACCAAAGTCGTTATCATCACTAGAGATATCCACATCCGTCAAGCTCTTTAATGGAGACTTTCGTCCGGTAATACTGCCGAACTACTTTCCTAAAGGCATTGCGCTGTCGACTTTCTTATTAAAAAATCTGTTATAGACAGTTGAACTTTTGGTTTTTAGGTTCTTTATACAACTCTTGATACCCAGCCAAACAATTCTTCATATCTCGTTTGAATTTTGGGGCACGTTCCATGTTTGGATCAATTTTTAAAAAAATGATTCACCATACATTTCCCAAATGTTAGATCCACGCCAATTAAACTAGCAGTTAGTTGACATATTTCGGCCTCTTCCTCGTTATCGTTATTATGATCCTCAGTACTATCACCGTCATCTGTTATTAAATCAATCAGCTCATACACATCTAGAGGTTTATCTATCATTAATTCGTCGATGTCTTTAATTTGTAGGTCCTCAAATTCTTCTCCAATTTCGTGTGCCGAGGCTATTGTTACTTTCCTTATATACATAATGTATAAGGAAAGTATTGTAAAGGGATCGAAAATTCGAATTCGAGTTTTCGGCGGGAGAGCACGTTTCAAGCATCCCTGATCACGAATCAAACATTTTTGAGGTGATGTCTGTGTGTGTGTGTCAGTGAGTCTGTGGAGACGATAACTGACGAACGAATGGACCAATTCGAACGAAATTTGGTACAAAAATCACAATCCGTAAACGCTGGAATCCTATTGTTTTTATACGCAATCGAATGTTCAGAACCCCCCTAAATTTTCGAGTGAAATTTTGAAAAAATCGTCAAAAAATCAAAACCGCTAATAAAGTTACGCGAATAGACATTTCTTATGTAATTTTTCATTAGAAAACGATTGACATAAATTTTAGAACGCTAACATGAACCGTTCTCGAGATATTGCAAATTTTTCAAAAAAATTATCAAAAAGTTATATAAAATAAAAAAAATCTGATGTGGGCAACACATGACTTTCCTTATATAATGTAATGAATTTACTACTTTTACAGTAAAAAAATAGGATTTTCTTGTAGTAGATACTAATATTCTTTCAAAGATATTGAATTTTCGACAATTAGTCGTCATTTTCACTGATTTAGCGTCATTTTTATCCATTTGGCGAGATTTTCGTTGATTTGGCAACATTTCAAAAAAGTCGCCAAGTTGGCGACATTCCGCCAAATTCTTCGCCAAAATCTCGCCAAGCGTTATGCACTAAGAAATAAATTTTTCTTAAAGCAGATAAATGACTATTGGCGTTCAAATACAAAAGTATTATTCAAAGTACCTTTTTTCAAGAATGGAACGAGCTAGATCCACGAGAAGGATGTCACTCAATGTATCGCATGGTATTACATATGAAAAGTAAACATGTTTCTCAATAGGAAATATTTTTCTTTTTATTTTATATGACTTTTTGATAATTTTTTTAAAAAATGTACAATATCTCGAGAACGGTTCACGTTAGCGTTCTAAAATTTATGTCAATCGTTTTCTAATGAAAAATTACATAAGAAATGTCTATTTGCGTAACTTTATTAGTGGTTTTAATTTTTTGACGATTTTTTCAAAATTTCATTCGAAAATTTAGGGGGGTTCTGAACATTCGATTGCGTATAAAAACAATAGGCTTCCAGTGTTTACGGATTGTGATTTTTGTACCAAATTTGGTTCGAATCGGTCCATTCGTTCGTCAGTTATCGTCTCCACAGACTCACTGACACACACACACACATACACACATACTTTCACACACACACACACACACACACACACACACACACACACACAGACATCACTTCAAAAATGTTTGATTCGTGATCAGGGATGCTTGAAACGTGCTCTCCCGTCGAAAACTCGAATTCGAATTTTCGACCCCGTCACAATACTTTCCTTATACATTATGTATGTAAGGAAAGTAAAAATATATTTCCTACTGAGAAACATGTTCACTTTTCATATGTAATACCATGCGATAAATTTGGTGATATTATTCTCGTGGATCTAGCTCGTTCCATTCATGAAAAAAGATACTTTGAGTAATACTTTTATATTTGAACGCCAATAGTCATTTATCTGCTGTAAGAATAATTTATTTCTCCGTCCATAACGCTTGGCGAGATTTTGGCGACGAATTTGGCGGAATGTCGCCAACTTGGAGACATTTTTAATTGTTGCCAAATTAGCAAAAATCTCGCCAAATTGAGAAAAATGACGCTAAATCAATGAAAATGACGACTCATTGAAGAAAATTCAATATCTTGGAAAGAATATAAGTATCTACTATAAGAAAAACATTTTTTTAACTGTAAAAGTAGTAAATTCATTGCATTATATAAGGAAAGTCATGTGTTGGCCACATCAGATTTTTTAGAAGAGTCCATAGATTGTTTGGGGCGCTAAGTTACCACTCTTGACTCATTCTGTCCAAAGTGCTTTTCAGCAAGCATTTAATGTTGATACCCTTAACTTCTCTTTGACCAATGAAGCATATGTAATGCGATCCATAATCGAATATTTTTTCCATGCATCAACGATTGTGAGGTTGTCCTTCTCTACTGCATCTAAAATAGGTTGGAACGCACGTTGAGTATAATACAGCTTAAAGGTACCGATTATACCCTGGTCTAATGGTTGAATCAAGGAAGTGGTATTAGGTGGCAAAAAGATTACTTGAACATTTGGATGCTCTAATACCGGATGACTCTTATTCGATAACATTATAGCAGGGAGCAGTGCTGCCTAATTTTTGAAGTGTGGTAAAAACGTGATTTTTTTTTATACATTGGTACCAAAGACTGCAATTTATACTAGACCGCTTATGGTCATGTGTATAAGTATCAGACAATGACTTTGAAATTGTGTTAGATCAAAAATTTTTTTCAAAAAAAGGAAGATCTTGAACCGTGTAACTTCAAATTCGTGTAAAAAGAGTTGGATATATATATATCTTTTTGTATATAATTACTTTTTCTTACCTTTTTGCATTACTGTTTTTTATTTCTTACGAATGGCAACAGTAGATCATTTCTTTTTTCTTTGCGAATGGCAACACTGGTCTCTTCATTCAGGGTTCCAGGGTTCGACTGGTTCGGGCATATGCTGTACTTTTTCCAGGTATTCATGTTTTCTTTTATTTTTCCTTCTTTATGTATGTTGTCCAAGTAGAAATAGTTTATAGATATAATCTATCTATTTCTTAAGAAGCATACATTTTTTGTGCTTGCTTCGTCAAAATACTTGAATCAGAAGAAGAGTTTTGCGAAGTAAACATTTCCATTTTTTAAGGCCTAGCCCTTGTCCACGTGTATAGCAATAATGCTTGATTTTTTATGTTTTTCTATTATCGTTTCCATACTATTGAAATTTGTTGATTTTCTTTAACTTGATGACTCGTAATTTGTATTTTTTTCCATTTGATTGAAGACTTGCTGTTTTATACTTGTATTTTGTGGTTGTTTTAGAAAGTTAGGTTTATCGAGTTGCAGCTTCTCGCTTTTCTTTCATTGGACTTTCAAACTATTATATATATATATATATATATATATATATATATATATATACTCGACTATTCCATTATACCCTTCTACTCTTACTATTTGCCCCGTTTTATTATCTTCAGGTTTTTGATGTTCTCAGAGGCTGTAACATACGAAAACTGAAACATACTACGCTATATTTAAAATGTCGATTGTTGAGACCCAGACCGTCCGACCTACCAGAAAGGTGTAAGGTAACTGTGTTTGGACAGCCGGCAAATGTCGATCGTATAACATTTCTGCGTTTCCTCCTTGGTGAAACAATTAATGCACGTGCAAGATAAATTGTTTGACTTTTAAAAGAAGTTAGGAAGAGAAATGAACTGGGAGTTAAAAAAAAATTGTTTTTAAAAATGTTGAATGGTGGAAGGGAATGGATGTATTAGTTGTATGCCGTCAGGTAAATTAATAAAATAATTTTATGTTATCCCTTGTATACTACGTTACAGTGCGCATAATTGCCCGTTTGTACTTCTGTATAACGCAATTAATTGAAAAGAACATCGGAATATGCATGAGTGTCCTGAAGAGATTCTGCATTTTCGACTCTATTGCATTCATTTCTTTTACCCCCCTCCCCCCGCCCATTCAATTAGCTCTTCTGGCTCCTCCCATTTTTGTACATTTTTGTCTTTTATAATTATACGTTTTCCTGATTCAATCGCTAAAGATCATTCGGTCATTTGTTCTATGAAAGGGCCTTGGTACACAATAAGGGGTGTGCGCACTTCATTTTTGACTGAACAATTAGATATCTTTATATTATTTTACACAGTCATGCGAATTTTTTGGAAGAGCAGGAAGTGATATCTAAACAAGAAGTGAAAATCCTTAGTGAACCCCTTCGCCTTCCGCAATTGGATGCTGAATCGATATCAGTCACCATCTAGGTTCTTATCTATAGCCAATTCCGAGAAATTGATGTTGCAAAGAAAATGCAAAATTTTGAATTAAAAGTTTCCACTCCGGAACCGGGAAATCTTTCGCGAGTCCCCTTTACTCTCTCCAGAATTTAGTGCTAAATCTATATTCGTCGTTTTCTAAGCTGTATTTATAGCCAGACCTGAGAAATATACGCTTCGAGCAAAATTTTTCACGCGGAACTGAAAAAGGAACCGAATGTGGAAATTCTTAATGAACCACCCAACCAATCCCCTCCAGAGTTTGATGCTAAATCCATATCAGTTATTATATAATCTCTATTTACATCAAATCTGTAAAAATAGATGTTTTAACGGAAATGCACATTTTTTGTACCGGAAATGAAAATAGAACCGGAAGCGAAAATGTTTAGTGAACCCTCCATATCATCTCTTAAAAATTTAATGCTGAATCCATATCACTTCTATTTTCAGTAAATCCCAGGGATAGATGCTTTAAAAATGTTTTGAGAAGAATATAGATGTTAAATTTGATTGCCACCATTAACAGGGAAACACATATTGGTGGACAGCGGAATTTTTACACATTATCTAGTTGGGGACCAACGGCCCTACCGTGCTGAAAACACCGATTCTCGTTAGATCACCGAAGTCAAGCAGCATCGGGCGCGGTTAGTACTTGGGTGGGTGACCACCTGGGAACACCGCGTGCTGTTGGCACATTTCGGGCGCGGTATCCGCTGCCACAACTGCCGCCGTGTTCATGCGGAGTACGATCACGTTAAACATGTGGGTCCGTAAGTCCTTCCGAGAGATTGGTGGTAGGGGGAAGGAGGGTGCGGTCCCTGTGGATGTCTCCCCCACTGGGTTCCGGTCTAAATTGGGTGGCACTTTCCGGCCGTCCAAACAGTTACCTTACACCTTTCTGGTCGGTTGGACGGTCTGGGTCTCAACAACAACATTATCTAGTTGGGGGTAAAAATTCATTGCGATTGTTCATTTTCCGAATCATTGTTCCTTGGGGTAATTCTATTCTTTTCATTATTTACATTTAAGTGAATTTGTGACAGTTCAAAATTCTTCTAAAGTTGTAGTTACCTATAAACTGCCAATACCTCCTCCGCTTGGTTTTGTGAACGACTGTCAGTTCCTTTTTACTGTTTAAGGCACATCTGAACGTAGCTTTCAATTGCTTCTCGTTTTTCTCATGCAATTTTCCTAAGTGGAAGAAATGAATTTTTAAGACACAGACTACAACAATGCTTTCTCCATTAACGGAATAGTGACACAATAAGACATGAAATTCAAGACACTATTTATTGTTCTAGGAAATTTTAAAGTGAAACAAGAGAATAAATGAAGTATGGAGAAAATCTTCGCTCAAACTGTTGAATTAAATTAACTGAAAAAAAAAAATTGTTAGTTCTGAAATTAAGTAACAATCTGTGTCTCTGGCATTTTGATAAAAACTTTATTTAAAATAAATAATCAAATATTCATGTAAATAAAATTAAGGAGTATCAAATTGTTTTATTTCAACTGAATTTTCGGATAATTATGTGGTTTTACTGTTTAAAAATTTTTCAAAACATACTGGATGTCACCTCCATGGTATGTTCCCACTATTGTTTTTGTATAATTTTGTAGCGATTTCTTCTAAAGTATAAGAAAAAAAAAACCACTAAAGTAATCAGAGTTAATTAAGAAACATTATTTTCTTCATTTTTTTGAAGAAAGGGTTGAAAAATAATAAAAACCCGTTTCTTATAGACTCGTAGAATTTAGTCTCTTAGAATTATGGTCCTCTCTGTGGAAAATTCTTATAATTCCACAAAAATACCCTAGAAGGCAGCAAAGTCAAAAACCTTTACAGTGAGATTTACTGTGAAATGAGTGCTGCAGTATGTAGACTACAGGTCTAAACAGCAGTGTTTTTGTATAATATTGTAGCGATTTCTTCTAAAGTATAAGAAAAAAAACACTAAAGTAATCAGAGTTAATTAAGAAACATTATTTTCTTCATTTTTTTGAAGAAAGGGTTGAAAAATAATAAAAACCTGTTTCTTATAGACTCGTAGAATTTAGTCTCTTAGAATTATGGTCCTCTCTATGGAAAATTCTTATAATTCCATAAAAATGCCGTAGAAGGCAGCAAAGTCAAAACCTTTACAGTGATATTTACTGTGAAATCAGTGCTGCAGTATGTAGACTACAGGTCTAAACAGCGCGAAATTTTATAATTTTACCAGGTTTAATAGAAACAGAGTACGAATGTATTTTAAAATTTAAATCCCAAGGCCGATTTGGCAGGAGAACTTTTGAATCCTGATTCGGCTGCACCCGATCTGTTGCCCTTTCCAGATGAATGTCTAAAATCATAAATTGGAGCATTTTACGTTCTCAGAATTCTGTAAAAAATGGGTGTTTCAAGCTTTTATCTCCACATTTCTGAAATTAACAATTATTTTAAATATGTGTTGCGTTAATATTCAGTTATACTTGTACTTGTCAGTTATACTGTACTTGTGTACTTATTAAGTAATTGTCCAAAAGTGTACCTCGTCTGGCCTGGCCCGAAATTTTCAAAAATGAGCTCGAGCCTGGCCATGCCTGGTCCCTAACTTTCTGAAAGAAATATATGGAAGGGTGTAGGAAATGGGGTGTACGAGGGATGTACGAGCTCGTACAGACCTCTAACGTAACGTATAATTTTCACATAATTTCATTCTTGTCAGTTACGAATTCGTGAATAACAAATACCTTTGTGCTCAGCCCATGCCCTGCACACTTCAATTTCGCTGTCTGACCACTGCTCAGATGATTTATGCGTCCAATGAACGTAAAATACTCTCTTGCGTTTATCAACCCATCTGAGCCCATCATAGAGCTCATCGTCGAGAGCCCGAATGAGCCACGGCAGAAGTAAATTGTTTGAGGGACTTTTCTTCATTCTTTTCTAAAAACAAAACAAACAAAACATTGGTAAGATTCGAACTCATTCATAGCATGAAAATCAAAGAGAGCAAATGTTACTGTTCTAAGAACAGTAAGAAAAGTGTTATGAAATAGCTCAGTATATTTCTAATATTAAAAAAAAAAAAATCTTTATTTTCTTCATTTTTTAGAAAGCAATCTATTTTTGACCAAACTAACTCGACTAGAGTGAGAGAGGTGTAGGAAATACAGTGAGCCTTCGTTTAGCAATGCAGTTCATGTATTAAATGTGATTAAATGTTTTAAATTAAAAGCTGAAATTTTGCTGTACAAAATCGATGGCTGGAGATTAAATAAATCGATGCATAAAATTAAAATTCAAAATTCTATTCATATTTTGTTAGCCAATATATCTGTCTGTCTGTCTGTCACGATTGATGACACATTTGGCAAGAATACTGGTCAATTTGGCGATAAATTTGGTGCAATATCGCCAATTTAGCGTCTTTGGAAAGTTCCTCCAAGTTGCCAATAATTTACTGTCTTTGAAACTGAAAATAACTTTCTTTGATAATCTTTTCCTGTGTGGGAAATATTAATTAAGGTGCGCGGCAGGGCACCAGACAAGTTTTGTTAAAAGAAAAAAAAAAGTCACAGTCAGTGTAATATTATGTTAAAGGCTCTGGCAGATATTTTTTACACGAATTTTCAACCCCTCCCTTTATATCCCAGACACTAAAAAGAGTAGAATGTTGAATTTTGCGATAGGCAGGCGTAATGAGACAAGACGCTATTAATTATCTTAATTTTGCTCCAGCTAATTATCTATACCAATGCGTCAAAGATAGCGCATTCTATTAAATTTCCACATTTGTACTTCAACTTTATAGCTGTCTGATAAAGTTAGAAGCTTAATATTTGACTAAAAAAAAAATGCGCCACAAAATAATGAACTTGTATTTCAATTCGAATTTTCACCAGATACTGAACTGATAGAAAAACTTGAAAGTAGGAAAACTGGTAAATGAAATGAAATATAAGAAAACGAAATGAAATGAAATATAAGAAAACGAAATGAAATGAAATATAAGAAAACGAAATGAAATGAAATATAAGAAAACGAAATGAAATGAAATATAAGAAAATTCAAATCTAAATTTATTGTTACGTTTTTGTTTAAAATCTATTGTCAAAATCTGAATCGCAATATTCTTTACATATTCACAACTGAACTGCATAATAATGGATTACACAAAAAATAATACCCGCGAATACATGAAAAAAGAACTTTTTTCCAAAAAAGTTACGAAATCTACGATCTCCCCCCCCCCCCCCCCCCACCTAAACTTTATTTGCAGAGAAATGTACACATATTTGTTTGTTTGTCTGCAACTTCCATGTTGCTTAACAATGGAATTAACTCATATGTGTTTATCCAGCAGACACTTTTCATTCACAATAAATAAAACTGTTTCTTGTGAGAACATAAATTCGCAATGTTTCTTTAAAGAAAGTCGCGTAATTTTCCTATGCATAGGAAAAAAATACGTGACTACAATTGTTGCAAGGACGTTTTGATCCCGCTTCCTCAGGTCATAAACAGTTCCTTCTCTTAACATACGCTAAGAAATAACTACAAAGTGATAGGCAAAACAATTTGTTCGATAAGTATCAAGCAAAGCAAGTTGTTCGATTGTTGCTTTGACTGTCACTTTGCAGTATTTCCAATTTTTTAAATCATTTGTTTTGCTTTCGTTTTTGTTGGGTTTTATTCTTCAGACCAGACATACCATTTTTCCAAAAGAAAGGACATTTAAGAAAATACATTTTTCCAAAGAATAATTTGTGATCATAGACTATGGAATACAAATTCATGAGAGCATAGAATGAACCTTCCCACTTCAAACACTTTTCTAATATTGTATACAATATTATAAAATAATTATGCTAAAAATGTCAAAGGCTTAACTATTCTATATGCAGTTTTTATTTAAACGGCTATTTCGAATTCGGGAGTTTAACGAATAAAAACACATTTTAAAACCTCTTGAATCCATTTTGAACCCTTTAGGAAAGTCCGCCTCTCTCTCTCTCTCTCTGTGTGATCATACGTTGCATACACAATAAGTTAAGGACGATTTTTATGTGTGAGGCTATCAAAATTTTTATAGTTACATTTAATATGCCATTATGACTAAAACTGGAATCAGATAGAATATTTAGTAGTTCTTATGATTATAACTCCAGTTATTTGAATTTAAGATTTTCATAGCATTATTTCCCATGGAAAGCAATGATAAGCTCTGGAAAAATGATGGTAGCTTATAGTACATGGTGGAAATTGATAAGTTGAACTATGCCAGGGATGTCAATGGCGCGAGTGGTTTATTTTAACACAAATAACACACATTCATCCATCGGGGCCAACGGCCGTACCGTGCTGAAAACACCGGTTCTCGTTAGATCACTGTGCGCGGTAGCCCGGTGGTTTGCGTGCTGAATTTGCACGCTACCACAACTGCCGCCGTGTTCATGCGGAGTACGATCACGTTAAACATGTGGGTCCGTAAGTCCTTCCGCGAGGTTGGTGGTAGGGGAAGGAGGGTACGGTCCCTGTGGATGCCTCCCCCACTGGGTTCCAGTCTAAATTGGGTGGCACTTCCCGGCCGTCCAAATAGTTACCTTACACCTTTCTGGTAGGTCGGACGGTCTGGGTCTCAACAACAACATTCATCCATCGATGCCACTAAGATGTTGCAAACTCGAAAGTAAAAATGGAAATAATTATTAAGTTGAGTTTCAAAATAAATTTTTAAATTTTTTTTATAAAATATTTAAAAATAATTACTTGGGCACGAAATCTGAAAAATATATTTCTTTGTTTCATATCTGATTGTGATACAAGGAGAATTGAGCATACGCATGGGATATGAATGATTGAGAAAGTCAAGTGGACACTCAGACTCAAGATATTTTAATCTTGTACGTTTATTTTAATCGGAAACTACAACAAAATTATTGGTTTTTACCGAGATCAAATCGTAGCAAGACTCTGATTTTCGCTATTATTTCCTACACAAAATCGAAATGTGTTAGTTTTTATAGGCAAGTCCCGTGTAGTGTACAACTAATATCAATTAAAACCATATGGAATAATATTTGTAGGAAAGGCGTCCTAATTCAATACAGATAACAATCTATCAATAAATTAAAAGTGTTTATAAATAATTTCCAGTCTGCAACCTATGCCATTTACTTACTCGGAAATTTCTTTGCATTGCAAGAAAGTTGAAATACAAGGCGAAACCGAGGCAGGGATCCATCTTTTGCACCTCCTTCGAAAATTAATTGTCCTGTAATGTACGAGTTTCATTATAAGGGGGCGAAACCAGCCATTGGCATTGAAGATAACAAGAAAAAGTCGATTCTGATTGGCTGTTATTCAAGAGGGGCCGAATTTCAGTTACTTGATAAGGAGGGTCATTTGACATTTTTATCGAAATTTCCTGTGATAAACGGGTTATAATCTCATGTATTGCAACAAGAGCCTGGCAACATATTTGTTTACACTTATCAGATATATATATATAAAAAAAAAAATTATTATTGCATTTATTAAGTTTGACTTGTTTGACCTTTGCAACGCTGGCACGTTAAAACTATCTTTAAAAACCACGTACACACTTAAAAAACATCCGGGAAATAGAATTTCAAAAGCACAGCAAGTTTCTTCTTTAAATGTTACTAAATACGCATTAGATTAATTTAGATGCCGTAACTGTAACTGATAGATGCGTTTAAGTTCCGTAACTGTATTTTTGTAATCGTCACTTGAATTTTACTCATTAAGAATTCATTTCCACTCATTTCTTATATGAAAACATATCCCAAACATTTGAGGTAAATTTATTTCTTTAACGGGAAAAAAAAATTCGCTCCTTATGCAATTGTTACATTCAGCTCTGTTTAAATCAGAAATAATTGATCAGTTGGTTAGCGTTCTTTAGTACTCGGTTAATGGAAAATATTTTTTTTTCGGTTAATCGATTAAAAGAAGTAATCTGTATATTTAGAATCAATAAAATGTCGTTCCACTCCTTTAGAATCAACCTCCTCCTCCCTCTCCTTGCTTTTGTTCTTTACATCTAAGCTACAACTATCAGCACTTTGTGTTCCATTTGAACATGAACCTCACAAATATATGGAAGCGGAGGTTGGAATTTGTTATTGCATAAAACAATCTCAAAAGTTAAAATAGTTATTAACTATTTCTTAATGATTTCAGAGAATTCGATCTTAAAACGTTTAATCTAACATGAATTTACTAAATTAAAATAATGTATATACTTTCAAATAAATTACTACCATATCAACTAATTATTTACAAATATATTAACATTGTTAAAAATAATGTTCTAAATAATTATAACATTGTATAAAAAGAGGAGGAAAATCTCAAATCAATCAAGACGATAATCCAATTCCCGAACGAATTTCAATATTTCAGCTTACATTTCATGTTGAGTTTAACGGAATTCAAAAAATTGTTTTTGTCTTCTTCTTCAAGCAATCTTGGTAAAAAATTATAGGTTCAAACCGACCATTGAATCGGCTGAACGGATAAAAGTTCTATCACTAGTTTTATCACAGCAATGTCTAAACTGGGTTTAAATCGCTTCAAAGGGTTTTGAGATTTTGAAGGGTCACTGATTTTGACAAAATCTCATTTTATAGTTAAACTATATATATTCTTTTGCAAAGAAAAAAACAAACGAAGTACCCCTAAAAAATAACCCGATCATCTCGAAATTTCGCATGCAAATTCCTTTATACCAAGTATGCAAATGATTAAATTTGCAAGTGCAATGAATGTTAACTTCGGCCATAGCGCGCGTTTCTACTGCGCAAATAGCATCCTATAAAACAGGTTAAAAATGTGGACGGTTTATCTTTGCTCGTTATCGGCGTTGCAGTTCCGTGGAGACACAACCAATAATGCCGTTACGACGTTGCCGAAGACATCATAAGCAATTAGACGAGTTCGAACGTGGTCGTATAGTCGGGATGCGTTAAGCTGGCTGGTCATAGGCAATAGGCCGCCACTTGCACTGAACGGCACTGCTGTGCAAAGGTGCTGGCAGTAATAGTTGCTGCAAGGAGCTCATCGGCGGAATGGAGGTTCTGGAAGGCCAAGGTGCACAAATGCGAGACAAGATCGGATGATTGTGCGACAGGCCCGAACTGGCCCAACGTCGTCATTGCCCGCCATCCAACGTGCTACAGCTTCTTCCATACCATCCGTGGTACCTTCCACCATTTCACGGCGCTTGGCTGAGGTGGGGTTACGCTCACGACGGCCTTTAAGACGTCTGCCCAGAACCCCACAACATCGACAGAGTCGTTTGCAGTGGTGTCGTAGCCGAGCATTATAACTGCCAGCAGACTGACATCGCATAGTGTTTAGCGATGAATCACGCTTCAGTCTTTCAGCTGATGACCATCGGGTATGTGTGTGGAGGCCCCAGGGCCAACGGTCCCAATTAGCCCTCGTTTTACACAGGCACATAGCCATTACCTCTGGTGTGAGGTGCTATCTCTTACGACAGCAGGTCGCCCCTAGTCATCTTCCTGCGTACAACTTTAACAGCTCAACGATATGTTGATGAAATCCTGCGGCCGTTTGTGCTACCCTTCATGGCACGTCATTCTGGGGTCATTTTCCAACAAGATAATGCCACGCCACATACGGCACGCATATCTGTGGACTGTCTTCTTGCTGTTGATACTGTTCCTTGGCCAGCAAGGTCACCGCCAATCGAACATGTATGGGACATGCTAGGCCCGCCAGATTCGGGCACCCTGAAATATTGCAGATCTGGAGCAACAATTGAGGAATGCCTGGCAGTATGTATCGCAGGATGATATTAGGAAACTTTATCATTTTAAAAGCTTTATTCTGTGCATTCACAGCTACATAATATACGCAGTATTTCCTTCACATTGGGTCCAAATCACCTCAGAGGTTTTAAGATTACGAAGGGTCACTGATTTTGACAAAATCTCATTTCATAGTTAAACTACATACATTTTAAAAACTTTCTTCTGTACATTTACATCTACACAATATGTGCAGTATTCCCTTCACATTGGGTCTAAATCAATTCAGAGGTTTTTGATATTACAAAGGGTCATTGATTTTGACAAATCTTCGTTTTATAGTTAAACCACATACATTTATCAAAAAATTTTCTGCTTTCAAATCTACATATTATACGAAAGTTGGCATTCACATTTGAGCCACATCGATTGCACTTTGGTGGCTTTTGAGATTACGAAAAGTCAACCATTTAACACAGACTGGTAAAATTAATTTTTAGTAACCACTGGTATTCTGTATTGTTATTGTGAAAACTCGACTTATGATTGAATCACGATTACAATACTTTTCTTAAGTTACATCGATTAAAAGTAATAAGTTTACTTAATCTATTGCTAAAAGCATATCTGCGTTCAAGTGTACACATTATATGAAACTTGGCACTCACATTTGATCCATATCGATTGCACTTTAGTAGCTTTTCAGATTGCTAAAATCCAACCATTTAACACAGACTGGCAAAATTAATTTTTGGTAACCACTGGTATATTGTTACTGAGGAAACTCGACTTATGATTAAATCACGATTACAATACTTTTCTTAAGCTACATCAGTTAAAAGTAATAAGTTTACTTAATCTATTGCTAAAAGCATATCTGCGTTCAAATCTACATATTATATGAAACTTGGCACTCACATTTGATCCATATCGATTGCACTTTAGTGGCTTTTGAGATTACGTAAAGCCAACCATTTAACACAGACTGGCAAAACTAATTTTTGGTAACCACTGGTGACTGGTATATTGTTATTGTGGAAACTCGACTTATGATTAAATCCCGATTAAAATACTTTTCTTTAGCTACATCGGTTAAAAGTTATAAGTTTGCTTAATCTATTGCTGAAAGCATATCAAGAAATATGGCAGAAGTCACAATCAATAGCACCATGCTTTCCTTAGCTCGGCGCAAAGAAAGTAATCGTAAATGTTGGTTTAACATTTACTTTCGATGGATTTTAAGTTTATTTATTTTTTTCTTTTTTTTCATAATTTGTCATTTGGTGTTTTTCTTTACTTTTATGTGCAATCTATTGTGCAATTCAGGGAATCGAATTTTTCCTGTCGTCACATTTTCCTTGTTTCAGCATACTATTCGATACTTTCTTCTTTCCCTGCAATACACGGTAATGTATAGGGAAAATATTGGAATCGCAACTAGAGTTTTCAACAGATCTACACGCTTTGAGACCTCTAGAACACAAAAAACTATTTACAGCATGACGTCTGTGTGTGTGTGTGTATATATGTCTGTGCAATGCCTGTCTATCCACTTTATTTAAAAACTAATGGACCAAATTTCATAAAATTTTATAGGTAAGCAAGCCACTTTTGTGTGACCCTGGTGCTGGTTAGATTTTGGTATGATACGGGATAGAAGAACTCGCCTTTTGTTGCGAAATGGCCCGCAAAAATATCATACATTCACTCTAGCTAAATAACTAATTGATCCAATTTCACAAAATTTGGTAGATAAGTCACTCCTGGGATACCCTGGTGCTGATTATAGATTTTGGCCTAGAAGAACTTGCCTTTTTTGTATGAAATGGCCCTCAAAAATCGCCAAAATCTAAAATAAAAGACCTCATATGCTCAAATGTATCCATTAAATGCTTGTTTTATACTTCATTTTCGACGAGGAAAAGAATAAGATCAACCCCATTACTCTAGGACTAACCGTTCTCGAGATATTTTAGTGTTTCTTTTATTTTTGTTACGCCGCCTTTGAAAAAATGCCCAATTACCAAACAAAAACAAAAATTGAACTAAAAGTGCAAATTCCGTGTTATTTTGTGCAGTTGAACTCAATGTAATGAATTATTAAAGAAATCAGAATTTTAAAACTGTTTTGCCTTTTTAAATAGGATGCAGTGTTTTGGTTGTCAAGAGTATGTATTTTAGACGTTTTTCGATTAGATACCTGTACTTAAGGGTGAGCGTCAGCAAATCTTCTGCCCTATCCGCGCTTTGTTAACTTTCGCAGAACATATTTTTCGCCGAAATTCTGCTCAAACGGTTGCGAAACATTTTCTGAAAAATAAAATGAAATGCTAAGATTATATTAAAACTAAATTTCATACGCAATAAAATATAGAATATATTTTTTATTTTAATACAAAATATTTTTGGTGCTGCCATCTGTTGTCGTAATTTAATTCATACCGGCTATTTTTATTTTCTAATGAACATTTTTAAATGTCTATTCTTTCTAATACAGTATTAGATACAACAACGGATCATATATAATAATGCCATAAACGAAAAGGTAATTTTTCATTTTATAAATTTGATAAGGGGATCTGAATGTACATCACTGAGGACTGCAGTCTTGTCTTCAAGTACCTTTGTTTTCAAGTCCAAGTTCAATTACTTTTCGTGATTGTGGCATTATTATATATGATATGCTGTATTTAATACAGTATTAAAAGAAATAGACATTTAAAAATGTTCATTAAAAAATAAAAATAGTCGGTATGAATTAAATTACGACAACAGGTGGCAGCACCAAAAATACTTTGGATTACAATAAAAAATATGTTATATATTTTATTGAGTATTAAATTTAGTTTTAACATAATCTAAGCATTGCATTTTATTTTTCAGAAAATATTTCGCAACTGTTTGAGCTGAATTTCGGCGAAAAACGTGTTCTGCGAAAGTTAACAAAGCGCGGATAGGGCAGAAGATTTACTGACGCTCACCCTTAATCAAAATCGATATTTTTAGTGCAAAAATAATTATTGTTTTATAGCGACATCGAGAGTATTTTTATTTGAATATTGCAAGAAAATTCTCTACTGATCGTAAAACGCATTTCGACACGAAATATTCGAAATTTGGTACTTAGGCTGATGCAAATTCTTGGACATTCTTCATAGAAGTAGGCACATTAACCATAGGACACTTCAATTGTTTCAAAGACGTTAGGCCCCCCCCCTCCCTTCAGCAGGTCGTAAAAGCAATATGTACTTACCGAAAGTAACAACAACTGCTAAAGATTACATCTGCTTTTAAAACTGCTATAGTTATAATTCGCAAGTTGCATTTTATCTTTAGGTTGGAACAAACTGCTTTTGTCACCCGATGAAGTGAGATCATCAATCCCGCTCTTGAAATAATTGTAGTTGCCCATTTTTCATGTGCTTAATTCTATCAAGGAGGTTTGCAAGAATTTGTATTGTAATAACATAATTTGTATGTAAGCAGCAGCTATATTTATTCGCAACTTAGATGATAGTTTTTCATTCCACGAAAAGAAGAATAAATAGGCTACGCAATTTTGTAGTTTGGTCAAAATCTACATTGAACGCAAGTTTACTTTTCTCACAAAAGGCAAGTATTGCTTTGCGTCGAAAATACTTTTCGGATAAATTGGAAATCTGTACTTTTCTAGACTTTTTCAAATATGCTTATTTCGAAAAAAATAAAATAAATATTAAATTAGCATTCTGTTTGATCTGTCGTCGAATTAATAATTATCCACGTTTCCTCTAAAACCACATAAACATATAAAGCTAAATTTTGCACAAGGTTAGGATGTTGTACAAAGACAAAAATAATGTTGCAATTTTTTTTTCTTTTAAATTTTGTCGCGAATTGTGCGTAGTATGCAGTATGCACAAACGTAATTTTCACGGCGTTGCATTATCTCAAAACTATTCAACCGATTGACACCAAATTTTGTACAAATGTAACATGTTTAAACGTTGCCCGTGTTGCGTGTATATTGTCGAAAATTCAGATCGTCCGGCTCATCCGTGGACATAGAGCAGTAATTTGGGCGGCCGGTGCGTGTATAGTGTGTGTGCGTATTATACATTTAGAAAATTTTTAACCAGTGTTTCTAAAAGTACTCAATTGGCTGAAACTAAATTTTGTACGTAGGGCTAGTACATATTTACCCTATTCAGCCTACTATATGAATGAAAAAACAAGATGTGATTATATTTTGCCTTTTCTTGTTGTTTCGTTCTCAGAACGTGCAAGGATATTTTGTCTTTTCTACGCTGTAAAACATTCTGCAACATTTGCTCATTTTTTTTCAGCTATTTTGTTGATAATTTCGGCAAATATCAGAAAAGCCTCAATTACAGGCATTTATGAAAATTCCAGCTTCATTTGTGAAACATTCAGCTAATTATCTTCTACCGAAGTGTTATTTTTATTTTTGTGTATATATATATAAACATTTAATTCTCATTCATAATATAAAAGTTGTATTTTTCATATTATCATTCATAAAAGTGGTATTTTTGAATATCACTTTATATCGTAATCAACAAGATCAATTTTGCTATAAACTTTATGATAAACGGAAAAGTTTCATATGTGATATAAAATATCTTACACCTTGGCATATCAATATCAGTATCAGTGTACTGAGAAATATGATATGTAATCATTTTAATAGATATAGTAAATTAAATTCCACTTGTGAAAAGCGCATTGATTGTGACCGTCAATTAATCAAAGTGGCATTGGAAAGCGGTTATCCTGTTGGATTCCTCAAAACTTGTTACATAAACTTCTGTAAAGCTCTTGACAAAGACAACGTATTTTATGCAGATTTTAACGATCTGTTGCCATTAGTTAAAGCGGTAACTCTGTATTAACTGTAACTGTATCTTAGCTGTTATGTGTGTATATAAAAAAACTTCATTTGGATTTCTGGAACATCGCTCTCAAACTCTCGTTCCATGATGGTTGATTCCCTTTCGAGCCGTATTTGGCTTTCTTGGTTTTTGAATCCTGGATTGTATTTTCTTTGGGATTCTGTGTTTCCCATGCACATGGTTTTGGAACTGCTTCGTGCGATCACTGTTACCGGGAGTGTTTTCTAGGAATAAAAGCACGCTTTAACCAGGAATAGGGGTCACAATCCCCCTAGACATTAATGATCCCTCGTTAGCATTTCTTTACTTTCTTTACTCCTTTTACTATTTTCATACTTGAATTGTAAAAATTTTAAGTGTTCCTTTTTGGCACACACACACACACACACACACACACATATATATATCCTATGAAAAATGACAATCCACAGATCATAATAAAGGTGAAATGAGTATAGACGCGTTTTGCTGCTCTTAACACTCATCCCAAAATATTACATCATAGGGAAACACTAAAATACAAGTAAAACAGAATAATATAAAAAGGAGTGCAAACGGGGTGTCAGTAAAGTCTAGGGGGATTGTGACCCCTATTCCTGGTTAAAGCGTGCTTTTATTCCCAGGAAACACTCCCAGGAACTCTGATCGCCCGAAGCAGTTCCAAACCGTGGGTAAGGAAAAACAGAATCCCAAAGGAACTCCAAATCCAAATGGTCCAAATGAGAACGAAAAGAGAACCAACTAGCAAGGGTACAGGAAAGATATGTAATTGATGGAAAAACCGGAAGATTTAATCCGTTTAGATCCAATCACAAAGTTACAGTGAAAAAAAAGTTTCTAAATAATCCCGTGGTAACAAGTCCCTAAAATTAGCAAAATATACGTTGTCTTTTTGAAGTTTTTTACAAAAGGCCAAGTAATACAAGTTTTTTACAAAGGCCAAGTCCTTGCTGGTTAGTCTTTTTTTCGTTCTTATTTGGACCTTTTGGATTTGAAGTTCCTTCGGGATTCTGTTTTTCCTTACACACGGTTTGGAACTGCTTCGGGTGATCAGAGTTCCTGGGAGTGTTTCTTAGGAATAAAAGCACGCTTTAACCAGGAATGGGGGTCACAATTCCCCTAGACTTTACTGATACCCCGTTTGCACTCCTTTTTATATTATTCTGTTTTACTTGTATTTTAGTGTTACCTTATGGTGTTATATATATATATATATATATATATATATATATATATATAGTAACATGCTTGGAAATGTTTTAAAGTGTATAGTAATATTTCCCAAACGACTCAACTAAATGATATCAAATCTGGTGCAAAAACAGGCTGTTATATTGACATGGTTTTCTTAGTATTTTATTGACTTGGAAAAATAGTCAAGAAAAGAGGAGAACAAACACATCTATCTCTTGGACCTTTGGTTAATTTTAGTAAACTCAATTTTAAAATCTTTTGAAATTTCAAACTCCCACCTAATAGCATATGCAGGGAATTTTCTTTTAATAAACAGAGGAAATTCAATAAGGATTCCAGAAACAAACACTAATAAAACAATTAAAACTTTTAAAAATTGGTGCTCTGAAATGAATTTGAAAATTAATTTTGATCGGCCATTGTTTTCGGCAGTAAAATAAATTAAAAAAGAAATCCTATTTTTAAACTATATAGCAAATCTAAATATCAGTTTAAAATAGCATAAAACATTTAGGAGTGTATTTAGACTCAAATAAGAATTGGTTTAGACATATTGATTTTCTTAAACAGAAAATACTAACAATTAGCAATAAACTTCGAAAAATCACTCCTAAATCTTGGGGAACGCTATCAGAGTTACTCAAAATTTGGTACTATTCAATTTCCGAGAAAATATTTTTATACGCTTCATCATGCTGGGGCATTAATCTTACAAAAAAAGCAAAGAAAAAGTTGACCTCAGTACAAATAATTTGCTTACTTCAAATCTCTAGTGCATACAAACCAACGCCAACAGAAGTTCTATATACATATAATATCGGGTGTCATACCAATAACGCTATCAATTGAAAAAAAAAAAGATAATAGCATATTTTCATAGACTCAAAAAGAATGCAATTTAGAAAACAAAACATTAAATCCAAAAAACTTTGAATTTAAACCATATATTTGAATTTTCAATCCAAGTTTTAATTTCGCTAACTATTTTATAAAATCAATATCTGATGAAGGATATACTGATGACCCCACAAATGATATTGGCACATCTGCAGCTTTTTGTATATACAAGAATAAAATTTGCATTACAGAATGGCCAATACATATTAGGAAATCTAATACAATCTTTCAAGCAGAATTATTTGCTCATCAGCTGATAACGTTTCTATTTTGTTTTGTGCTGTGTTTTAACAATTTTGCTTTTTTAGCTACCATAGCAACAGTGTTTAAACTATTTATTTTGCGTGAATATTGAATCTTGAAGAAGACTAACATAGAGAGAAAAGACTACCAGATGAGGCGGATCAACGAATTCTACATTCGTCGATCCGCCTCACCCGAAAATGCGTCCCACTTTTTGTCTCAATATGAAATTTTAAAACATTATGTAAAACAGTCCCCCCCCCCCCCTCGAAAATAATTAAAATCTTCGTCTTCGAATAATTTATTGATAAAAATATGTACCATGATAGCGGAAATCAGCCTTTGGCCTCCAAGGTAAATTCTTTTGTATATACTTTGTTTGTTTTAGCAGACAATTTCGAAGAAGGCCCCCTTACATACTCCGCGATTTTCCGTCGCATTTAGGGGGGTGGGCGGATCGACGGAATTCTACTTGTTTCTTTTATCAGAAAATACCCAATAAGCGCCCCTATATATTTCCCGCAATCGGCATAATTCTACGGTGCTGTTTTGAAACTAATCAGGGGAATTAATTCGAAATTAATAAGAGCGAATGTAACAACTATAAATAAAAAAATGAGCTCGAAAGAAACAAATCACGCGAATTCTAATATCTAAATGACGTCACACGAAACGAAAACATTTTCCTTTGGTACGCCGATGGCAGTCCCCCTGAAAAATCTTATTTCCTGCTGTTTAAGTGAAGACTACTTCATGGCCTATACACGAAGCCGAAATCTACATACTTGTTCCTGTGTTTATTATGTTCGGCACATTCGACGTCTCTAACACTGAGATGTTGAGATTATCTTTTAAGTATCGAGACACATCTCCAAAACGTTTTTCTCGGAGGTGGACCTTCTAAAGCAGAACAAGGAAGTGTTTACTTTTGAAGGTTACTTAGTAGGCGAGAGATTAATTGTAATAGTTGTCAAAACTGTAACTGTATCTTTTTAAATACCATAACCACATTTTAATGGATTAAGATTCCACCAGAATAGCATTTAAATTTAAAAAAAGATCGATTGACATAAAATGTAAAATTAGTTCTAATTTTAACCAGTTATTCTCAAGCAAAATTAAATAAATTAATTGGATTGGGGTTCAACTTTCTCATATCAGAATCCATTTTTAAGTAGCTTTTTTTTTCCAAATTTTACCAGAGAAATTTTGAAAAATCGGTACCTTGGGTTCAAATGATTACAATTATATAGCGTATTACCCTTTATTGAAAAGAGCTTGAAAATTTTTTTCGTTTGATGTCATACTTGACAATACTCCCAGGGGAAACTTGCACCCCTCCCTTCGAGCGTTTTGAAGTTTTCACTCGAATTAAAAAAAAAAATCTATTTAGTTCTAGATTGTTCGACAATAAAACAGAATATAAAGTTTCGTAAAAATCCATTAATATTTGTATTAATCCATTAATATTTGTAGTATTAATAACAAGAAATCGACCATAGACATACATACAGATAGACGGTCATCACTCCAAAAATAGTCAAAACGTGTTCAGGTCTTGTGAAATTTTTGTGAAAACAATACTTTATATTACATATTATGAGAAAGTAAAAATATTTTGAAATTCTGTATGATATTTTTCTTTGTGACGTTTAGAATGAAATCTGTAATCCAAGGCTCTTAAATATACAGGCTGATGCAACCGCCATTTTGATTCCAACCGGTCCAGTCAGTTATCGTCTACTGTCTGTATACATGGCTGATATTTGATACGCAATTTAGCTATAAAATAGGTGCTTCTGCTTTTAAACAATTGCACCAATCATTCAATAAAGTAGACTAGAATGTTTTGATTTTCTCGAGATCCCGAGAAAAGGTCGAGAAAGTAGTCCTCTTTTCGCCGCGAATAGACATCGCTGCAATTGGGAGTCAAGATGGCCGCTGTTGCGCCATTTAGAAACCTTACTTTAATCAATAAATGCTTAATGCTGGATATTGTTTTATTTGATGACTGTGTGATTTAGAGTCTGACTGTGAAACTGATGAAATAGTACTGTAATACTATGGAAACATTTTTCTTTTTATCGGAAATTATTAATTGGAATTGCTTTCACAAGTCGAAGGCTATATTTGTTTCTTTAAATATGTTTATTTTATTTTTAATAAATCTTGGAGTGTGTGAAATGCATTTATTCATTTACTAAAAAAATATTCACTTATTATGCATTTATTCACTTACTAAAATTACTAAAATTATGCATTTATTCACGTATTAAAATTATAAAATTACTAAAATTATGCATTTATTCACTTACTAAAATTACTAAAATTATGCATTTATTCACTTATTAAAATTATAAAATTACTAAAATTATGCATTTATTCACTTACTAAGATTATAAAATTACTAAAATTATACATTTATTCACTTAGTAAAATTATAAAATTACTAAAAATTATGCATTTATTCACTTACTAAAATTATAAAATTACTAAAATTATGCATTTATTCACTGATTAAAATTATAAAATTACTAAAATTATGCATTTATTCACTTACTAAAATTACTAAAATTATGCATTTATTCACTTATTAAAATTATAAAATTACTAAAATTATGCATTTATTCATTTACTAAAATGATAAAATTACTAAAATTATACATTTATTCACTTAGTAAAATTATAAAATTACCAAAAATTATGCATTTATTCACTTACTAAAATTATAAAATTATGCATTTATTCACTTACTAAAATTATAAAATTATTAAAATTATGCGTTTATTTATTCACTTGCTCCAAAGATATTTTTGGAGCTAACGAGACCAGCGTAACGTCTGATCTGTGGACGTGGCGAGTTTAAAGACATGATCGATCTGGTCACCGAAGATGGATAATTTATAATAAAATAGGTACAATGCATTTATTCACTTATGGTGTTTTTTTTATAAATTTTTTTATATGTTTGTTACATATAATTTGTTACAAGATTAGCTGGTTATTTTTCTGTATATATTTTAAAGCATACATGCGTATTCAATGTAAAATAATCAGATTGCTTCATATATTTTTTAATTTAATTTAAAACATACATTTTTAAGATATTAATCATTGTTCAACGTTTCATATGAGAATAGTTAGTAATCATTATACAAACGCGAAAAATTATCCCAAGATATTCCTCTATTTTATGAAAAAGAAAAATAGGTCAGTAAGAGGACGATATTTCTGACGTTCTTTTTTATAAAAGAGAAATCCTTTTTTTTTTTTTCAAATAATTTTTTTTTTCAATATATTAGAAAGTTTGCTGTAGATAAGTTCAATGTAATATTATCGTTTAAATACATTAAAACTGTATAGTCGTAAATCAATAAAAACGCAAGAGAATACAATATGGCTTCTTTTAAAATAAAATTTCCAATTCCGCGGAATTCTGGGATTCCGGAATTAAAAAGTTTTAATCCTTGAAATCCTGACTGTAAAAAACGCCCAGAATTGCAATCCTTATACGCATTTGACCTTTGAAGCGTTATGATGTTGAGATTATCTTTAAGTATCACGTGCACATTTCTAAAGCATAGATGGGACTTCGAAAGCAGAACAAAGAAGTTTTTGACTTGAAATATTACTTTTCAAACGTTTGACTATTTTAGATGCCGAAACTGTAACTAGATGTTTTTAAATGTCGTGACAACATTTCTGTGAAAGTTATTCTTCTTAAAGGTGTTGCAAAGAAAGCATGTATTAGCGGGGAATAGGATCATCGGTCACTGATTTATCTAGTTCCATTTATTACGGGTTAATTCTGATGCATATTGTGTTGAAATATTTTTTGTTCAATTTAAGTTCGTTATGGTGTCACTTAGCCTATGGGTCGCGACTCAAAAGTGGGTCGCCGCACCATATACTTGCCATACAAAAATAAAATCATCGCTGGTTTCCAGGACGAAATTATTGAAGTCCAAAATGATGAAATTTTGCGTCATAGATTTCGAACAGAGTCTATGACGAGTTTGTCCTGGATGATATTGAAAATATAAAATACTCTAAAGAACACAGTTATGAAAGTATTATTACGGTTTTCGATTACATATTTATGTGAAGCTGACTGACTCTTCTAGAGTTACTGCCATGAAAACTAAGATTAGAAGACGACTACAACTAGAACATTGAGATGCAGATTTTTTCAGAGACACTACTACAGTTTGGAGAGTTGTTGTTGTTGAGACCCAGACTGTCCGACCTACCAGAAAGGTGTAAGGTAACTGTTTGGACGGCCGGGAAGTGCCATCCAATTTAGACCGGAACCCAGTGGGGGAGGCATCCACAGGGACCGTACCCTCCTTCCCCTACCACCAACCTCTCGGAAGGACTTACGGACTCACATGTTTAACGTGATCGTACTCCGCATGAACACGGCGGCAGTTCTGGCAGCGGCGAGAATCGCGCGTTAACCACTGGGCTGCCGCGCCCGAAAAGAGCCAACAACACGCGGTGTTCCCAGGTGGTCACCCACCCAAGTACTAACCGCGCCCGATGCTGCCTGACTTCGGTGATCTAACGAGAACCGGTGTTTTCAGCACGGTACGGTCGTTGGCCTCAGTTTGGAGAGTTGTCAGAACTCTTGTAAGGCCGAGGATTCACTGAATAAATGTGGACAATTATTTCAATATTTTGTTTTTTAAATAATGTCCTTATAATTATTAAATATTATTTGTTGTAATTAAACACAAGGAATGGCTTTCTAAATGCTCTTTTCATTTTATGATAATCCCAACAATGCCTTATTTATTATAAAGCAGGAAAATGTACTCGCCATTGCCCGGGATTTAAGATGCAAACCTCTGACTAAAATCACACCGGAACCTGCGCGCTCGCACACACACACACACACACACACACATACATAAAAAAAATGCTGCTTCGATTGTGTTAATATGCAAAATTTTCGGGATTATGTTTGGTCGCTAAGGAACTAATTTGTGTGAAAATCGCTCAAAATCGTGATGAAACATAAAATAACTGAAAAACTACAGACGACACAAAATGAGACACATACTCATACATCTACTATAAAAAACTTAAGCACGCTTTTGTTACTTGTTACTACATTATTGCTGTTTTACCATATAACAGTTTCATGGTCAAGTCCAGGAACTGGTTTTGGGTCATGAAAAATAAAGATTAAGAACCCTTGCTTTAAGACAGCAATCTTAATGTTCCAATATTCCGATTCGAAATATTGACTTTGTTTCCAGAGAACAATGATGCTTTTCGAAACAATGATGTAGAAATGTCGATACGGGGAAATCCAAGTTTGAATTGAGCTAAAGGGCAATGAGATAGCATGCATGAGAACAAATCAGAGGAATTCATCCAATTCCTTGACTTAATTAACCTGTTGCCACCTTGAAAAAAAGTTTTAAAGATTTAAGATTTTTTAAAATAACTTTTGAAAGAAAACTCAAAAAAGGTGCAATTTTTCTTATTATACTACTGTATTAAAAGTATTTTCCAGAAAATTTTTCTAATTCGATGCCGAGAAAGCACGTTTCAAGACGTACTGAGTACATTTTGAGAACACTGGGGGAGATGTCAATAACTCCTAACACCGTACTCAAGCTTCCGTTCTTAATACTGTTTGTCTATAATAACACTATTAACTGCTGCTCCGTTTGTGAGTGACGCACGTTTTTTGACTGAAAATACAGAAAATATCTAAACATAAAATATTCGTATACTATTATAAAGCGAGCAAATGTTTTACATGCACTTTTTATCACAAACCGCTTGACTTGATGCCATCTGGTGGAATTCTCTAGCAATTACAATCACTTTCCCTGTACGGGTATCTCTTTAAAGAATTGAGATACTGAGGCGAAATTTAATGCAATTAGTACTTCAATTCGTAAGTACAAAGAAGCCTATTTAAATGCTTTGAAAACCATTGTTAGTTTCAGCAATACGAAGAAAAAACTTTTTACTTATCATTCTGGGGCATTCACATATTTACTTATTATTCTCGAGTTTATGATCAGCAGATTACAAAATGTGTTCTGTCGTATTTATTGTCTGTTCTGATCGGGTAAATATCTGA
Organism: Amaurobius ferox; assembly: GCA_951213105.1. Lineage (NCBI taxonomy): Eukaryota > Metazoa > Arthropoda > Arachnida > Araneae > Amaurobiidae > Amaurobius > Amaurobius ferox. The sequence goes on along the minus strand of OX578149.1, from coordinate 72,723,978 downwards.
AATTTCGGTATGGTTAGACCTCAAGTTCGCGTTTGTATCCGCCCCCCACCTCTCTCGTGCGTGCGTGTGTGTGCATGCGTGCGTGCGTGCGTGTGCGTGCGTGCGTGCGTGCGTGCGCGTGCACGTGCACGTGTTTGCAAGGTATAGACACTAAATATAGTAACTTAAGAGCGAACGAATGTATCATTGTGACTTTTATGTGTAAATATATTATATAAAAAACTAAAACTACATATTCCATTTATTCAAAATTTAAGATGTTAGATATGACCCTATAACTCAACAAATAAGCGTATCGCTCTGAGATGTTATGTGAAAAAATAGAACAGGGACGAATGGTTCTCCATTTGCATGATTAGAACACAAATTATTCGAGGCTTAAAATGTAAGGTTCGGACATGATAATTAGAGAACGATTTCTCGCATAGTTATAAAATGTCATTGATAAATACATCATGTAAAAGACTTGAACTAGATAGAAATTTTTGTAATTAGACTGATTAGAATATGAATCATTATAAATTCAATATTTTAAAAGCATTATTTTCTACAGAGAACAATGATAATTTATAGTAGTCAATGAAGAAATTAGATTAATTTGAAATGTTTTATGCGTGTAAAAATTATTATTGTAGGTATATATTAACACAAATTATCTGGACGTATGCTATGAATCACTTTGACTGGCCTGTTGCCACCTTAAATATTGTTAAAATATAAAGATATATTTAAAACAGCAATTTGTAAACAAAAGCTCATGAAACTATACATTTTTTCTTACTCTGATACTGATTGTGATATAAATGGGTAAAAAATGTACGAAAAAGAGAAATATAAATGTATAAAAAAGTAGAATGGAAATTCATCGAAAAGAAGTTATGAGAATAAAATTATGTAAATTGCATTGAAAGTAGAAAATTGATAATTGCAATAAATGAAAATAAGCATGTGATAAAAATGTATATCATATTATATATATTACATAAATAAAGATCTATATTGGTATTTGAGAAAATACATTGAAATATAAAGCGAAATATGCATGAAACGAAATTGAATTGAACAGAAAAGAAGAAAATATCTTAGTGAGAGATATTGCTTAAATTTATATATTTTTCAGGTTTTACTGTGAGCAGTAGTGAAAAATTATTACATATGAAAAAAAAAATTTCACATGAATATAAATTTAAAATTCGAAGCTTACATAATACGTTTTAAATTTATAATTATTTTTTCATAAATAACAAAATGAAGAGATAAAAACAAGCACACATTTTAAATTATAATAAATTATCACATATAATAAAATTTTCTTAATGAGAAAAAAGTTATTATTTATAATATAAAAAATCAGCAAAATATGTAAAAAAATTCATCCATAAAATATTGCTGTAAATAACACGAGAAAACCCCCCCCCCCACTAATATTCTACAAAGCCGTCTTTCATCTCACAAAATTTAGGCAGGCCTTGTAAAATATTTGATTCTGTTCTTTCCATAATGAGTTTATATTAAATATAAATTAAAACACACCATAGTATAAATGTAAGGAAAGTTGCTATATGTAATAAGGAATTATTGAATTTGCTAGTCGCTTTCTTTTGAATATTTTTTTATAAAGTAATTTGTTTTTCACAAAATGGATTTGCTTTTCACAAAATTAATTTTCTTTTGTAAAAATGGTACCCTGTCGGTGAAAATTTAAACTGAGCACACCCTTGGAAAATATTTTTTATTTTTTCTACAATAATTTCACAACCCCATATAAAAAAAGAACATTAAATCAAAAACTGAAAAACAACATATTCGACTAGTTAAGAAAAAAAAAACTTGCTATATATAAAACGGAAGTATTGAATTTGCTAACCAAGCTCTTTTGAATTGTTAATAAAAATTATTTTGTTTTTTAAATATTTATTTTTTTTCTCACAAAACTGATTTTAATTTTACAAACTTAATTTTTTTTTTTTGCTAAAATGGCATTCTGCGGAGAAACACAGAAGAACGAAATGGACTGGATGCTTGCAAAATATCCGATTATTTTTTACATAATAATTTTCCAACTCAATAAAAATAACATTAAATCAAAAATTAAAACACAACATATTTGATAAGTTAACAAAAAATTGCTATATATAAAAAGGAACTATTGAATCTGTTAACCAAGCACTTTTGAACTTTCTATAAAATTATTTTGTCTTTTTAAACAGGAGAAAAAAAACTGAATAAATCTTTCAAAATATCCAATTTTATTTCTTTTACAACAATTTCCCAACTCCATGTAAAATAACATTAAATCAAAAATTGAAGCACAAATATTCGACAAGTTACAAAGAAAAAAAAACTTGTTATATATAAAAAGGAAGTATTCTATTTGCAAACCAAGTCCTTTTGAACTTTTTATAAAATTATTTTGTTTTTCAGACATTTATTTTTCTTTGTTTTTACAAAATTGATTGGAATTTTACAAAATTATTATTATTATATTTTTGTTGCTAAAATACCATTCTGCGGAGAAACATACAAAACTGAATAGACTCTTGCAAAATATCCGATTTTATTTATTACAATATTTTCCCAACCTCATATAAAATAACATTAATGAAGCGATACAATATATTCGACAAGTTAAAAAAAAATCTTGCTATATATACAATGGAAGTATTGAATTTACTACCAAGTCCTTTTCAACATTTTATAAAATTATTTCATTTTTCAAACATTATTTATTATTTTTTCACAGAATTGATTTGAATTTTACAAAATTAATTTTTTTTTTGTTAAAATGACATTCTGTGGAGAAACATGCAAAACTGAATAGACGCTTGCTAAATATCTTATTTTATTTAATACAATAATTTCTTACTCATTTCAAATAACATTAAATCAAAAATTGAAACACAACAACCTATTCGACAATTTAAAAAAACAAAACAAAACAAAAAAAAAAAAAACTTGCTATATATAAAACGGAAGTATTGAACTTGCAAACCAAGCCCTTTTGAACTTTTTAAAATTATTTTGTTTTTCAAACATTTATTATTTTTTTCACAGAACTGATATGAATTTTACAAAATCAATTTTTTTTTCACTAAAATGGCATTCTGTGGAAAAACATACAACAGTGAATAGACCCCTGCAAAATATCAGATGTTATTTTTTAACAATGCTTTCAGAATTCCATATAAAATAACATTAAATCAAAAATTGAAACACAACATATGTGACAAGTTAAATAAGAAAAAAACACAAAACACTTGCTATAAAGCGGAAGTATTGAATTTGCTAACAAAGCCCTTTTGAATTTTTTATAAAATTATTTTGTTTTTCAAGCATTTGTTTTTTTAATTCATAGAATTGATTTGAATTTTACAAAATTAATTTTGTTTTTGCTAAAATGAGATTCTGCGGAGAAAAAATAAAAACTGAAAATGAATAGCGTCTTGAAAAATATCCGATTCCTTTCTTTAATAACATAAAATAAATAAAAAAATAACATTATATTAAAAATTAAAACAGACCAAATATCAGATAAGTTAAAGAAAAAACTTGCTATATGTAAAGTGAAAGCACTGCCTTTGCTAGCCGCGCTCTTCTGAATTTTTAATAAAAATGTTTTGTTTTCAAAAAATTATTTCGGTTTCTAAAAAAAATATATTGGTACATATTTACATAATATATTGGTATATATTTACATAATTGGTATTTACATATTGGTATTTATTTACATAATTTAAATATATTGGTATATATTTACATAAAATTTACTGGATAGTTACTAAATATATTTGCAGACAGAATTCGAAATAGAACTTTGTAATAAATGGAACTTTGTAGGGAAGATAAAAAAAAAGAACTGAACCATGAAAAATAGCAGATTCTATTCTTGCCTCAATAATGTTACAACCCCACATACAAGATAACATTTAATTAATAATTATAATATATCAAAATATTTAATATGTTAAATAAATAAATAAAATAAATTGCTGTATGCAAAGCGGAAATGGTGAAAATGCTAGTCGCAAATTAAATTTTTAACAAAAATATATTGATTTCCGCTAAATTTTTACGTTTTCCCAAAGTTTATTGAGTAAAAGACAAAAACCGGACAGACTCTTGAAAAATATTCTATTCTATCCTTGCTTCGATAATTTTACAACCACATACAAGATAACATTTGATTAAAAATTATAACACATCAAAATAACTAATAAGTTAAATAAATAAAAGCTTGCTTATATGCAAAGTAGAAAAGGTGAATATGCTAGCCGCGAATTATATTTTTAACAAAAATATTTTGGTTTCTACAAAATTGTTACTTTTTTCTAAAAAAAATATTGGGGGAAAGACAAAAACGGGATAGTTTCTTGAAAAATATTCGATTTCTGCTTCAATAATTTCACAATTACGTGCAATATAACATTTAATTAAAAATGGCTATAAGTCAAAATATCTAATAAGTTAAACAAACTTGCTATAAGCAAAGAAGAAATGGTGAATATACTAGCCGCGCTCTTTCAAATTTTTAACAAAACTATTTTGTTTTTCACACTCTTGCGTTTTTTCCCAAATGAATTAATTTTTCTCAAAATTAGAATTTTTTTACAGAAATAGAACCCCCGTGGGGGGAGGGGGGGGGGAAGAGAAGACAAAAACTGACCAGACTGTTCTAGCCACAATGATTTCACAACCACACATAAAAACATAAAGTCAAAATTTAAAACACACTTTACAACTTAATAAATCAATCAAATCGAACAAAAGGAATAAGTAACCTACCTCTTTTTAGCGATGCAACAAAGCCATTTAAAAAATGAGCGCTTAAAAACATGTTACAATCATTGATGAGTTACTGATAAAAGGGTAGAAAGCTTGCGATTGGACGCTGATGCTCTTTTCCCTTACTTAGTTCCGTAATCCCGAGGAAACGCTTTTATCAGACTTTGAAGTTGTAGTGCTGAGCTCGTTTTTTTGCTGATGATCAGCGTCTGTTAATTATTTTTAAAGCTGTTATTTTAACTGTCGAATAATGTTTGAAACCAACTTATTAGTTAATACTCAAAGAACCCGTCTAAAGGGGGGTGTTTCTCGAAGCTAAAATTGTATTCCTATTGCATATACTAACACTCATACCGGTTTCGCAATTTTCAGCGTTCTTCAGCACGGAAAAGCTGATGCGTACAACGTCTGCAAGAAAAATTGCTATGTGCCGTAATTTTGCGAACATCTTTGGAGACCTGCAATTTCAGGCCCATCTAAGTAGCCGGCATCAAATTCCATAACGATTGAGCTGAGGCTGCCTGCAATGGCCAAGTTCATTGGGTTGTTCTTCCATTGCATATACTAGCATCCAGGATGAAGAGTGATAAAAAGCGCTAAGGCGATTAGCAGATGATTGTCATGGGCGTTCGTAGAACTTTTCCTGAGGAGGAAGTGGGTAGTGGTGGGGACTCAAAAATAGGACGTACGATATCAACTAGCTTGATGCCTGCCTTTGTGACCTTGAAAATCCAGGAGGGGGTATGCGCCTCTTTGCTTTCCCTATGGGCGCCCATGAGGATGTTATCTGCAATGGGCGCGCGATACAATCAATTAGTTGTCGAAAAGCTAATGGACAAACACAAATAGTATTCTAATTCTTCTAAGTAATAAATAGCATTCTTCCAAGTAAGTAGTATTTTTCCAAATAAGCAGTAAGTAGTATTCTTCCATAAAAATAGTAAGTAATTTTCTTTCGAGTAATTAGTAAGTAGTATTCTTTCAAGTAAGTAGGAAGTAGTATTCTTTTAAGTAGTAAGTAATATTTTTCATGTAAGCAAAAGCAGTGTTTGTTAGTATTCTTTGAAGTAAGCATTATTCTTCTAAGTAATCAAAAACATTTAAATTCATCGTAAATTCATCATTTTTGCAAAAATAAGGTTTGAAAATTTTACACGGTATAAACTTTTTCCGGCCAATAAGATCTGCTGCCGGAGTAGGCTCTGGCCTAATGGACCTACTTGGTAGTTTGTTCCTCCAAACAAATCTTCACTCGAAAATATTTAATTCTCTTTGTAGGTCAAGGCCAGACGACGAGGTTAACGATTTTTCTGGGTCAAGAAATGCTCAACTTACCCGGAAGAAAACGAGTTCTTTGTTAACGCGGTGCATTTCAATGCTTTTTTCTCAGAAGTTATATGAATAAATATGATGGATAAATAACTGTATGGATAAATTTAAAGATGCAATTTATAATAACAGTGACATACTCAAAGATTGTACGAATACATACCCTAATTATTTTGTTGTTACAAAATAGCAAAACTTTTTTTTTTAAATATAAATTGTATTTTATGTCCATCTAGGGGGACAAGGTTAAGAAGGCGTCTGGCAGATGCTTTGACAGATGTATGCTTGCCTTTCTTGTGCGGTTGCTCTGTTTTTTTTATCCTGAAGAAGGAGGCAGTTTTTGTTTCCGAAACCGGTTGATTTGTGTTATGCTGTATTTCAGCGGAGACTATTTTTTCGTTGTTTGATTATTTGCCATACCTTTATAACCGGGTAAGAAATAATTTATTTAGTTTTTTTTAAGAAACAAAAGTCTATAGGGACCACTTCGATGAGAAGAAGTTAGAATCCCGCCCCTATAGCTCAATGGCTAAAGCAACGGCTAGCCATTGCTCAACGGCTAGCCTATAGCTCAATGGCTAAAGCAACGGTTAGAAGATGTGCGGTTCGATCCTCGACTTGGAAAGTGAAACCTTTACAATGGTAAAGTATTTGTAAAGGTATTGAGCTGCTACAAGAAGACTTCCAACTTCTCGTAGAAGTGGATGCTATAAGTCCAATTGATATTACTTAGCCTATACCGCCTTTTATCTATTTTATTTATTTTTGTTTATGAAATTTTGATTTTTAAATCCAGTTTTTTAAGCCGAGTATCTAGGATAGTTTTTGATCATTTGTTTTATCGATCTTTTTTATTTTACTAATGGACTAGTAGATATCTATCCAATAGCAGACAACAACAACAATAATAATAACAAGAATAATATAAATAATAATTTTAATTAAAATTGTAAAAAGTATGAATTATTATTTGTGTGTATATAACCATCAAAACTTATGTAATCAAATTTATTAAATTTTTTTTTTTTTGTCTTTTACTAAGTTAAAATATGATAAATTTCTCTTTATTTTCGTAGAAATCGATGGTGCAAATGTTAAAACTTAATGCGTTTAAAGAGCTTGTTTAACAAATATATCAGTAATATCCTATTCTACAGTTTTATCGAGTATAAAATTGGCTCAAATATTTTCCCATATATTTATTTATTCCCAGAAAAAAAACATGCTTTGAACGATATTAGGTGCGGATGTTGCCAACCTGTGGGTCCACTCGAAGGGAAAACCAACATTCTCATCTTCTTTCATAAATTCCCTAAGACTAAAGAACTTCCTCTTAAAAATCCCTACTCCATCGTGATTGGTCGAGAGAGCCGGCAAGTTCCAGGAACCGAATGTCAATATTGTGATGATGGTGTTGCGCAACGCGTTGCAAAGTTACGTGCAGATGAATTTAATTGGGTGAAGAAAACTGTACTCTTTCTTCCTTATCAATTCTCGCATTTTTCAGTTCTGGTTTCGATAATTTTTTTGCAGTTAGCTTCCTAATTAGTATTTATATCCCCAAAAATGGGGTTTTGCACTTCAAGAATAATAATTGAGGTGGAAAATGCTGATAATGCAATCTTCTTTTAAATAAATACTGTTACATTTATGTGTCTCACGAGTGGAGAAGAAACTTAGATCATTTCGAAAATTCGAAATTTTGTTTTTTAAATCGTTTGATATTCACTAATTATAAAGATGTGGCTGAGGGTATCAATTTTTGCAGATTCACACCACAGCAATGGCGCAGTAGAGTTGCTAGAGAAATAATTCTGGGTGATGGTGGTGGTGTGTGTGGGAGAGGGGGGGGGAGGGGGGAAGGCCCAAACTGGGGGGGGGGGGGGTACCCAAATTTTTTGATTTCCATCTCTCCAAATATAATTTCTTCGAAATCCAATGGGTTCGATGGGTGCTTTGGGGTTTGACTCTCAAGTCCCCGCCTAGCTGCGCCACTGATTTGGCGTAACCAGTAGCACCGACAGGGGTTTCGAGCTCATATGCAGCAAATGCTCGAGCCTCCCTGCTACCTCCCTTTAATTTATATTATTATCCATTTTTTCATAAACTATTCGAGCGACCCGGGATCCTATGTAATCCCCACCCCCACCCCTGTCGGCAGCCCTGAGCGTAGACAAAATATTGGAAAGGGGTACGATCGAATGCAGAGCTACAGTGGTGAATTTCATTTTCTAATATGGACTTTATGGAGAACTAATGCAATTTTTTCGCCAATGGGAGGAGGGAGTTTTTAACCTCCTTGTTTAAGCTACTGCAGCATAGGAAAAGGTAGATCTCGTCGACTTCCTCCTTTAAAAGATAGAATCTTAAAAAAAAAAAGGGGGGGGGGGGGGAGTGAGTCGACGATTGAATAGGATTCACAGTGCTATGTATCGTTTAGCCAATGCGAACAAAAGAAGAACCGATGTAATTGCTCAGTCAGGGATTATGACCTATAACCCCACCCTCTGGTTACTCCACTGTCATGACTTTTTTTACTTTCAGATCTATAGGTCTCAATGCAATTTCTGTTCCTCACAACATTTATGGCCATATTTCTAATACTGATGATCTCCAGAATATGATGCTTCTAAAATTTTGTCGCTCAAGGGTCAGCGACTAAAAAACTTAAGTCTGCCCTAGTTACGTCTTTCCAGAAGAGGCACCAAATTTCATGGAAAAATCAATGACTGGAAATCATGGCTATACCAAAATTCCTGTAAAAGCTTCTAAATAAAAAATTACATTAAATGATCATTTTTTTTTTCAAAACAAACCATTCGTTATAAATTCTCCTTGATTTTTGAATTAAAAAAAATGATTTTAGAAATTTGAAATCTGGTCTTTTCCTGTGAAAATTAAAAACCCTTTGACGCTTATTGATTGTAATCATCATGTTAAATATAATTCGATTTTCTCAATTTGTTCTAGACATACTGTGCTCCTTGTGGAAAGGTAAAATTACAAATATTCCTAGAACCGTTCGTGATAAATCCTGAACAACGGTATACATTTATTTCCAGTTAAAAGTTTATTTCTTCGTGAGATTTTTTTTTTTTTAATTTTACTTTCAGAAACGTAAAATATCTTCCGAATACTGCATGTTAGTGTCCTTTAAAATCTGTGGTACACAGTCTTTGGGTCGTGACCGCCTTTGGGGTCGCATGGGTTTATTAAGGGTCATCGCCGTAATTTTTTTTTATGGAAGACAGAATGGAGTTTATTTTCTGTTTCAATATATTTCAATATTTTGTTTTAACATTGTTAAGCTCAAATTTCACATCAAAACTGTTAAATATTTTGTGTAATCGTTTTTATTAATATTGTTTTATTTTTCCAAAAATATCTTAGATAGTATTTCTAGCTAGATAAAAAAATTTTGGCAGCTAAATGTAACTTGCTTTAGTGAATGTAAAATAAATGATTTTTTTAAATTTGCGAGGATTCTTTATTATTATGTTATGCAAATATTTTCAAAGTATTTTAATATATGGACTGACTACATTGCTTTTTGCAAATGCTATCAATAGTGGTTATTGACTATTGTCGAATTAGAGTTGCTCAAAATATAAGTTAATTGGGCACTTCGAGATAGTTTTACATGTTGTCATCCGGAAAAGCGTCAAATGTGCAATTAAAAGTTAAAAATATTGTACTGTGGATGTTATACATCATTTTAGCAATAAAGAAGTAAATCCATTGCATTATATCATTATGTAGGGTAAGCCCTGTGCTGTCCATATCAGATTTTTTTTTTCCTGAATAGCCTATGATGATAGGAGGAATGATTAAGCAACGGCTGCATGTAGACAAATTGCACAATACAAAGCTTTTTAAGAATCCGTAACTAAACGTTGCTTTTTAACTCTCTCGTCTTTGAGTAGCAGCATACAAAGGAAAATCTGCTTTATCTGTGATAATACTGATATCGTGAAAGCCGGTAAAAGAATAGACGATAAAAAAAAAATCTTTATTTCAATAGTGTCTAAAGTAACAAGGGAATTTAAAGTCTGTTTTCCCCTGCAACAGAGCTAAAAGTTAGTTTCATATACTAGAATATATTAGGCAAATTTTTATGTTTAGAAAAATGTTGTGTTTTAATATAGTCAATTAAGCTATATTAATGCTTCACTCAATTCTTTTACTTTCTTTATATACATAATGTATAAGGAAAGTATTGTGAAGGGGTCGAAAATTCGAATTAGAGTTTTCGACGGGAGAGCACGTTTCAAGTATCCCTGATCACGAATCAAACGTTTTTGAGGTGATGTCTGTCTGTGTGTGTGTGTGTGTGTGAAAGTATGTGTGTGTGTGTGTGTGTGTGTGTGTGTGTGTGTGTGTGTGTGTGTGTGTGTGTGTGTGTGTGTGAGCCTGTGGAGACGATATCTCACGAACGAATGGAGCGATTCGAATGAAATTTGGTACAAAAATCACAATCCGTGAATACTGGAAGCCTATTGTTTTAAAACACAATCGAATGCTCAGAATCCCTTTAAATTTTCCAGTGGAATTTTGAAAAAATCATCAAAAAATCAAAACTTTTAATAAAGTTACGCAAATAGGCATTTCTTATGTAATTTTTCCTTAGAAAACGATTGACATAAACTTTAGAACGCTAGCATGAACCGTTCTTGAGATATTGTACATTTTTCAAATAAATTTATCAAAAAATCCCATAAATTAAAAAAAAATTTAACTGTTAAGAAACATGTTAACTTTTCATATGTAATATCATGCGATAAATTGGGTGATATCATTCTCGTGGATCTAACTCGTTCCATTTACGAGAAAAGCTACTTTGAGTAATACTTTTGTATTTTAACGCCAATAGTCATTTATCCGCTATAAGAATAACTTATTTCTCCGTCCATAACGCTTGGCGAAACTTTGGTGACGAATTTAGCGGAATTTCGCCAAATGGATAAAAATGACGCTAAATCAATGAAAATGACGACTAATTGAAGAAAAATCAATATCTTGGAAAGAATATAAGTATCTACTATAAGAATAAAAAAATTTTTAATTGTAAAAGTAGTAAATTCATTGCATTATATAAGGAAAGTCATGTGCTGCCCACATCAGATTTTTTTCTCATACATTAATACCGCATTTTTACTTTCCCTATATACGTAGTATAATGTATAGCTGAAGTATTGCGACGAGGCTGAAAATTCGAATTTGAGTTTTCGACGAAAGGTGCCGTTTAAAGTATCCCTGACCTCGAATAAAACGTTGTTGAGGTGATGTGTGTGTGTGTATGTGACCGTGAACTTGTGACTTGAGATATCTCACGAACGAATGGAGCATTTCGAACGAAATTTAGAACACGTTACAATCGATGAATAGTGGAACGCTATTGATTTTAAACGTAATCGCATGTTCGGAAGACCCCCCCCCCCCTCCCTCCCCTCAATTTTCGAATAAAATTTTGAAAAGATCATTAAAACATCAGAACATTCAATGATGTTACGTAAATGATCATATTTTATGTAATTTTTCATTAGAAAATGAATGATTTAAGCCTTAGAACTCCAGCATGAATCATTTTTGAGATATTGCACATTTTTAAAGAAATAAATTTAAAATGGGAGAAAAAATTAAAAATTTTTCAAATCAATTTATTAATGACAAGAAAGATGAATCATGCATAAAGCATTGATTATGAAACACTTTCCAACTTCAATGCAATTTTATTTAAACATCATTAAAATGCGATACATTCCTCGGTAATATTTTTAAAATTATCACAATACTACATTAATTTATTATATTTGTAAACTTAAAACTTCATCGAAAAAAATGAACTTCATTCAAATGAAGGCATTGAAATATAAATTGCCTGGTTTAAACATATCTAAAATGCGATGCATTCCTTATACGTTCACTATAAGGAATGTACATTCACTTTTCATATGAACTGTTCATTTCATTGAAGAAGATACTTTAGGTTCTAGTTTTGTATTTTGACGCCTAACAATTTGCTAATAGTCATTTATAAATGTAAAAGAAATGCTCTTCTCTCCGATTGTAATATAAAATTTGGCGATAAATTTGACGAAAACCTGGCGACTAATTTAGTGAAATATCGATGACTTTTTATCGATGACTGAAGCCCTAGATTGATGAAAGTATCACCAAAATTGCAAAAATGATGTTAAATAACGAAAATGACACAAAATTGATAAATAAGTTACTAAACATTTTTAATCTATGAACCATATTGCTTATTGCGAATGCTAGCATTTTTGATAATTGCCAATTTAGAGTTGCTCGAAAGATAAGTTTATTGGGTAATGCGAAAGCGTTTTACATGTCGTCATCTGAAAGTTTCAAATCTGCAATTCAACGTTAATAAGCATTGTGTCCTAAACATCATTTTTTCACTGTGAAAGAAGTAAATTTATTACATTATGGCATTATGTAGTGAAAGTTATATCATACCTGCCAATCCTCACTGAAGAAAATTTAGTAAATTTCTTAAAGTGCGCGTTTCAATGTCATAACAAACGTTGCAGTATAAAAATAACATACATTTAGGGAATAACAGGGATTTTTCTCATCTCCATTTCCGCCCCCCCCCCCCTAAATTTGAATTATATACATAATTATAAATACACATATACACAAGAAATAAAGAAGACTAGTTTTATGACAGCTTTATTTTTTATAAAAATTGCAGATTTGGCTTTTAATAAAAATTTACTATCTAGTTGCTGCTCATAGCATTTACCATTTAAATTACATTTCATAACGATCAAGTCATTTAGGTTATCATCAGAAATTGAGGCGCGAAATTTTGTTTTAATTTTTCGTAGGTGGCTAAAAATACGTTCACACTCATCATTACTTTTATTTGCCTAAATCATTGCTTTAATACCACTTTTTGGAAAATATCCCTTCACAGAGTTCATACTACCCATTTTTCAAAATAGAAAAATTTGTATTATGCAAATATAATTAAAAAATTAACCTTAATAATTAGCCATAATATGAAAATAAACTAATTTAGTCGATCTAATATGCAACATTTATATGATGGAGATGGATGGAAAAAGATACTAACGTACTCTCGGCAATTCACGCGATGTAACTGAATTGCGCAATCGCACTGTTTATGCGAAAGTAATTAAGAAATTAACAGTAATAATTAATCAGAATATGGAAATAAGCTAGTTTAGTCGATCTAATATGCAACATTTAAATGATGGAGATGGATAGGAAAAGATACTAACATACTCCCGGCATTTCACGCGAAGTAACCAGAATATGAAAATAAGCTAGTTTAGTCATTCAAAAATGCAATATGTAGAAGATTGAGATGGATGGAAAAAGATACTATTGCACTCTCGGCGATTCATGAGAACAAACTGAATTGCGCAATCGCAGTGTTTATGCGAAATTAATGAACAAAATAAAATTTTAGCGATTTATGTTGAATTAGACAACCTTTGAACAAGCATATTTATTACTTTCATCAAATAAGCGATCGAAATCTTAATTTACATTACACGTTGCCGTAAATCTCTGTTAATTTGATTGGCATTACCCTGCATTTTATTATGGATTTGCTACGATCCCGGGAATGGTAGAAATTTGTGCTAAAAAAGCGGAAAATCGGTGTTTCCGAGGAATTATACCATGTCTGGTTAATTGATAAATTTTAAACAAAAAAAGCCGGAGAATTTCGTTAGTAATCCGGAGGCCGGAGAAATAATGAAAAATCCGTAGTCTCTGGCCAAAATCCAGAGAGTTTTTCACGTCTGCATCTGTAACCTTATGGACGTACTTTTGATCAAATAGAGTAAAATTTCCCACTTAATTAAAAAAATCCTTTTTATAGGGAAAATTTTTGAGATGTTATCCCTAAACGTAGGGATTTTTTCAAAAAATCGTTAAAATTGGGAGATGTGTCATCAAAAGCGGGAAATCGGGAGAAACACTCAAAAATTGGGAGACTCCCGCCAAATTCAGTAGAGTTGGCATATATGTTATATGCTACCTATATCAGATTTTTTTCCTGATTAGCTCAGATTGGAGAGCTAGAGAAAAGTATGGTGATAGTAATTACCAATTTTCTTGATAGACATGTTTTTAGCAGTAGATTAAGACAGCATTTCACTGTAATCGCTGTGGCCTAAGAAAAGTATGGTCATCGTGATATAATCATAAGACGAATTTTCACCGAAAATGCATCGGTGGGGTCCCTATACGTGAAAGGACTTTTATCGGTATTGATGGGTGGGTGTCAAATCGTTGACTTTTCGTAATCTCAAAAACTATTGGAGCGATTTGGGTGATATACAGTATATTGTGTAGATGTGAATGCTGAAAATATTTTTAAAAATGTATATAGTTCGGCTATAAAACTGGATACTGTCAAAATTGTTCGCTCCCCGTATTCTCAAAAACCAATGAAGCGATCGGGATACAATTTGGGTGGTATATTTATTGCACATATTGTGCAGATGTAAAAGAAGTTGAAACAATATTTTTTAAAATTTTTATGGTTATTTTATTATTTTTTATTTTTATATAATCGCAAAATTCTTATAAAAAGTACATGGTTTCGGAAATACTTTTCATTTTTTCTAAATGATTTTCTCTTTTATGTTATAAATATTGAGAGCCAGGAAAGGCCTAGCTCTATGTGTAGATTTTTCAGTTTGAATCTTTTCATCTATTAACGCTATTCATGCATTTACACCATGTATTTTAATGCAGGGAACAAGGGGATTAGTACCTTAAGTACCCGTATTACATATATGATTTATAATACTAAAACCTAAATAATTTAATCATTGGGTGCAGTTACAGGCTTATATTTATCAGACTTTCACAAATATGTAATCAAATTTTCAATTGCTTACCTTATTTATAAAACAGGGAAGGAGGGGTATTTAATACCTATTTAGTACCTGTATTATTTATAATGAATTTTTTCTCTAGCTTTTCGTTGAGTCTATTTTAAATTCACATATGCTTTTCAGACCATTTTCATTTCATTTTATATATGCTCTACAGGTCATTTTCAATAAAGATTGGTCACTGGTATTTATAAGGCAAGTAAAATAAAATTCTTATAACACACATACACATATATATTTGTATATATATGTATAATATATATATATATATATATATATATATATATATATATATATATATATATATATATATATATATATATATATATATATATATATATATATATATATATATATATATGCGGCAGCAAAGACATCTATCAAAGATGCCACACGAGCCAATACCCGAATTATAAGAACAGAGGGGGAGCTAGCTTTTGCTCAGTGATTATAATGTCGGTCTACGAAGCATCAGGTCCCTGGTTCGGGCCCACGGCGACGCACAATCGCCACAATGATGACTGGACGTTTGAAAAAAGCGCAACCTTCCTTTCCAACGACTTCGCCTCTCAGCACGAGATGGCAGCACCACAAGGAGTCAGAAGCCTTGACACTCCCTTCCTGGTTGACCACAACTGTCCGTCACGCCGAGGCAACACGCCTCCCTGCCCTGACCGTCATGCCGAGGCGACACGCCTCTCGGCAACTTCCTCATCAGCGAGGGGAGTGTGCGGCAGTAAAGACATCTATCAAAGATGCCACACGAGCCAATACCCGAATTATAAGAACAGAGGGGGAGCTAGCTTTTGCTCAGTGATTATAATGTCGGTCTACGAAGCATCAGGTCCCTGGTTCGGGCCCACGGCGACGCACAATCGCCACAATGATGACTGGACGTTTGAAAAAAGCGCAACCTTCCTTTCCAACGACTTCGCCTCTCAGCACGAGATGGCAGCACCACAAGGAGTCAGAAGCCTTGACACTCCCTTCCTGGTTGACCACAACTGTCCGTCACGCCGAGGCAACACGCCTCCCTGCCCTGACCGTCATGCCGAGGCGACACGCCTCTCGGCAACTTCCTCATCAGCGAGGGGAGTGTGCGGCAGTAAAGACATCTATCAAAGATGCCACACGAGCCAATACCCGAATTATAAGAACAGAGGGGGAGCTAGCTTTTGCTCAGTGATTATAATGTCGGTCTACGAAGCATCAGGTCCCTGGTTCGGGCCCACGGCGACGCACAATCGCCACAATGATGACTGGACGTTTGAAAAAAGCGCAACCTTCCTTTCCAACGACTTCGCCTCTCAGCACGAGATGGCAGCACCACAAGGAGTCAGAAGCTTTGACACTCCCTTCCTGGTTGACCACAACTGTCCGTCACGCCGAGGCAACACGCCTCCCGGCCCTGACCGTCATGCCGAGGCGACACGCCTCTCGGCAACTTCCTCATCAGCGAGGGGAGTGTGCGGCAGTAAAGACATCTATCAAAGATGCCACACGAGCCAATACCCGAATTATAAGAACAGAGGGGGAGCTAGCTTTTGCTCAGTGATTATAATGTCGGTCTACGAAGCATCA
This sequence comes from Amaurobius ferox, assembly GCA_951213105.1. Classification (NCBI taxonomy): domain Eukaryota; kingdom Metazoa; phylum Arthropoda; class Arachnida; order Araneae; family Amaurobiidae; genus Amaurobius; species Amaurobius ferox. Next base: position 72,707,383 of record OX578149.1, on the reverse strand, counting down.
GGTCCCTGGTTCGGGCCCACGGCGACGCACAATCGCCACATATATATTATATATATATATACACTGTCATTTATTTTTTAGGAATGGCAACAGTAGATCATTTCTTTTTCCTTTGCGAATGGTAATACTGGTCACTTAATTCTGGGTTCCCGGGTTCGACAGGTTCGTGCATTTATTAAATTATATTTCAGGTATTCTTGTTTCCTTTTACTTTTCTTCTTTATGTATGTTGTGCAAGTAGAAATAGTTTATAGATATAATCTATCTATTTCTTTAGAAACATACATATTTGTGTTTGGTTCAACAAAATACTTGGACTTGAGGAAGAGTTTTGGAGAAGTGGACAAATCCATGATTTAGGCTTAGCCCTTCTCCACGTGTATAGCATTACTGCTTGGATTTCACTTGTTTTTCTTTAATCGTTTCCATACCATTGCTTTTTGATGATTTCTTTAACTTGATGATTCGAAATCTGTTTTTTTATATACATTTTTTTCCATTTGATTGTAGATTTGGAGAGTTATACTTTTATTTTGTAAGCTTGTTAGAAAGTTAGGTTTTTTGAGTTATAGCTTCTCACTTTTCTTTCATTGGATTTTCAAACTATTATATATATATATATAATACATATTATTTTTAATATACATATATATTTATATATTTTCAGAAACAAGTATTTTTTTGGTCATTTTGAATAGATACTAGGCCTTGAAGAAGAATCTGTTCAAAATGATTTCCTTTTCAAGCTTAGTGCTTTTTCACGTGTTTGGCTTTAATGCTTCATTTTCTGTTCTTCAATTTTCGAAATATCACCATTGATATTTGTTGATTATATATAGCTTGATGACTGGATATATGTATTTTATTCTCCCCTTGATTGATGAATCTCTGTTATTTACATCTTTATACGTAGCTATCTTATATTTTAAGTTATCGTTATATGAGTTACAACTTATCTCTAATCTATCATTGGAATTTCATATAATATTTTTATTATACACACACACACACACATATATATATAAATATATATATATATATTTGAAATGCAATAATAAGAATTATGTAAAAAATAAATAAAAATACAATTCAAGTAATATTAACATCACCATAGAAGCAAATTCACGGCCATAATGCCGATAAGAGAAAAGAACAGAACCTTCCCAAATTCGATGATTAATCAGAATTAAATTCATCTTCAGGTTTGAGTATTTAATTCTAATTAACCCAAACAAATGCCTGTTTCAGATTAAGCAATAGTACATTACTATAAATGCTTAAACTCAGACTACAGGCATCAAAAAATGAAAAAATGAAAAAAGGATACATTAAGAAAATTGTATTACCATGCGGCATGAACCCTTCCTCTTCTACCACGTGTATACACGATCAACCTCAACAGCTTAATCTAGAAGCACCGGAATGAACAAGTCGAAATTCTACCAGGGAGGCAGTACGAACGTTCACGGAAATACTCCCAAACCCGTCCAGTGAGTCTAAGCTGGAGACTGGACAAGCAATTCAGAATACAACTTCCCAAACATGCAGAACTGAATATGAATATGAATCAAAGATGAAAATTCCTACTAAACAAGTAATTCATAGGAAAACTGGATAATCGAGAATGCCACTATACACCATTATAAGGGCGCTCAAAACGTAGTTTCAATACTGACAAAAGTTACATTTTTTTGCGAAAATAAAATTCAAAACATTAGTGTTAATGCATTTTATTTTCCGAATTTTTGATTTTTCTAATGTTTTTGACTTAGTTTATTATTTTTCATTTTTATTTATTTATATAATTAATAAATAATTATATATAACATACACACACACACATATATATATATATATATATATATATATATATATATATATATATATATATATATATATATATATTTTTTTTTTTTCTCTCTCTCTCTCTCTCCTGTATGTTAGTCACTATAATTGGGAATGTTTTCTAGGATGTTATCGAGTGAAATTTGATACACTGAGTTGATAATTTTAATAACAAAATTGGGGGGATATGCATTATTAGTCGCTTTACTCAATAATTCCATAAAGTGCGCTAATTTATAATATTCATCACAAATTTTATTGATTCTAAGAGCCTGGTTTATTATAATATTTCTAAATACAGATATATGCAGACAAGAGTCAAAATGTTGAATTTTTGATGTATTAAATTTATAATCCTGTCTTTTATCATACAAGTTTATAACCATATTACAATTTTGTAAATTTAAATTTAAATCTAAAAAGTTTGCAACATTTGTGTCATTATTACTTGCATTTAATTGTAAATTTTTTGGATAAAAGTTTAATACTATAGGGATATTATTATTTGGGGATACACATAAAATGTCATCTAAATATCTAAACATGTGCATATTATGCAAGCTTGGATTAATGTTTTTTTCATAGAAGAATAAATACAGATTAGCTAACAATGATGAGGCACCCCCCCCCTTGTGGGATACCAACCTGTTATTTAAAAATAGTACCACCATGTTGAATATAATTCTCATAAAGAGTGAAGTTAAGTAATTTTTTAAAAAGAAAATTTGAATATTTTAGGTTGATATTATATTTTTCAAAAATTCCTAAAATAATTCTATACAGATCATCTATATTAATATTATTAAACAAATCTTTGAAATCAAAGGTATAAATACTACGAATATTAGTAAGAGTTTTCAATTTCTTAACTACTTCAAAACTGTTTTTTACAATATGACAATTATTTGAGATTTCATCTGACGAGGATACTTCATGTAATATCTTTAATAATAATTTTCCAGCATTAGTAAAGTAAGAATTATGCCCACTGGTAATGGTTCGAAAAGCAACAGGGGATTTATGAAACTTGGGTACTAAAACAATATATGGAATGTTATTACAACTATTTTTTAGATGGATTTGCTTATGTTTGGCTGATATTCTATTGTATAAGATTTTAAGGTTAGTTTTATGTAAATTATAGATATGATTATTAAGTAAGTGTGACTGAAGGGTATTTTTATAATAATATTTACATATAATTGAGTAGTTTCCACTTGCCTTATCGACATATGTAATGACAAAATCATTTTGTATTTCTTTAATATCATTTTTAATTGAATTAAGTTTATATGAATTATTAATTTTCTGATTATATATATAATGATTTAAGTATTGCTCTATTAAGACTCTCCAAGGTTTAAAGGCTTCTACAGGGATTTGATATTTATAACTGATTTTATAGATAAATTTATTTAAGTCAAGAAATAAACCTTTACATATTAATTTATGTTTAAATTTAGTAGGTATACGGTACTTAGTACCCAGTAACATCAGTGATCTTAGTGCATCATAATTAATAATATTTAGATTTCCCGTTATAACATGCCCATGGTGTTTATCTACGAAGTCTTTGTATTTTTCTAAATGACAGTGGCAATATGACTCTTTATATATATATATATATATATATATATATATATATATATATATATATATAATAGTTTGAATATCCAATGATAGAATAGAGATAAGTTGCAACTAAAAATTCTAACTTTAAGAAATGTCTACATAATAAAAATAAGTATTAAATAGAGAATATATATATATATATATATATATATATATATATAATGTTTATTAAACCACAATAGTTGTAAACAGTATTTTATCAACACAGCCGTAAATGCTAGCTGTATTCTAGCGTTTGCAAGATCAGATTGTTCCTAATCTGAGGGCGAGGGCTCATATCGCTTTCAAAATAACTATAGTATAGTAATCTAATTTTTTTTTATGCCGCCCGATTCTTCAAAGAAGTACTAGCAAGTTTTATTCTTACAAGCGCCAGTTTCATTATTGCGTTTCATATAAAAGTTATATTCTTTCCTCTGAAGCTGATTGTGATACAAATGTATGAAAAAAAATGGTTGAGTATGAATGAATATATGAGAAAGTTGAGTAGAAAGTCATATTGCCGATATGTATTCTATATTATCTGTATTATATTATAAAGAGTTAGGAAAATTTTAATTTAAAACTTTTTGGGACTCATCAAATTTCAATTTCACATTATAACGCTAAAACCGTCTGGAAAAAGTTTGAGCGGAAAGAGATATTAATATTACAGAAACTACACTTTGGCTTACAATTCTTTAAAAAAAGTTATCATAAAAGCACGGATTTTGATAAATAGAATTTTCGTATGTGTAGAATGGAGTTATATGTATGAAAAATAAAATAATATTTTCCATTTCTTTTTCTTTTTTTTAATCAAAGTTTGACAATTAAGAAAAGTGGTGTGAATAAGTCATGTTCTAATCAAAATACGAAGAAAGGATCTCCACCTAGCTAGTCGACGTTTTATCAATTGAGCTACTGGGGAGATATTCTTTTCTTTTATCTCTGAATTGACTCTACATTTTATAGATCAAAGCAAAGTTCCAGATCTGTATATGCCACTATATGAAGGTTTCATAAGTTTCTTGTTCTACTTCTGATGACAAAATAATAATGGCATTCGATTCATGTTTTCTATTATTTAAAATTAAATCACCACGAATAAATAAATTTAAATATAATAATCAATAGCAAGTAAATAGATAGCAAACGATATCTACCACTTTAAACTTATTATTTCTTTGCTTCTTTTTTATACAGACTAGCCTCCAGCTTGTCATAACAGCCTTGAAATTAAAATCGTTGCTATAAATCTAAGGATTCCTGGAAACTCGAGGTCTCGGACTTTTGAGACCTCAGTGATTTATTTGATCTAACCTGCATGGTGAATTCCATGTTTAGGTGTCAATGTGAAAAAAAAAATCTATTTATATTTATGCTACATTTACCCAATGGGTTTTACCCAGTAGATATAGATATACAAACTTGATAACTTTATTGTCGCTAATCTTTCGTTGCAAGTTATCTATTTTCAAGTCTTTTTTTCATCGTATATGAATAAGATCGGTGGCAGTTATATTTTAACCTGCTTTATCTTTGATTCATCAATCTGAGTGTTTGATGGAACGAATATATCACTCAAAACTGGGTTTATCCGTAAAATAGCTGTAGGGCACTCCTATCAGTTGTAGGGTAGCTCTTTCCGTAATCTGTAACAGTGTTAGGGTTAGATTATAAATGAAAATATTATCATTACAGCAGATTAATTGTAGCTCAATGGCGCGTTGACTGGTCATGATGGTGGAATCAAATGTCGGTGGGGACACGAGTTCATTAAAGCTCCTCTGCAGTTTATACTCACAGAATTCACCGATAGGGGGCGCTACGAAAACTAAGCTCAATTGCAGATAATGCCATCTATGAAGCGATTTCACTCGTTAGAATAGGATAGCCGATACCTGCAGCGACAGCAAAAACATTTGCTACATTCTATACAAATTTGGGAACCAATATGGGTAGACTTTAATTATATGTTATTGGTGAATCCATATATAGTTTCTTATGCATCTATGGTTGAACTACTATGAGTAAGATTTGAAAATTTTGGATCAAAAACGGTGTAGAGCAAGCACATAGCCGCCAATGCGATTGTAAATTAATGTTCACAGTTGAAGGCAAGCCCATTTAAATATCCTACACCAAGGGTCGCCGATAGCCATTGTCGCATTTTACGAAAGAAAATTACAATTTGGCGAAAATATTAGCGATTATGAATTCTGCCAGTGTCAAAATAAAAAATCGTGGTATACTAATAGTAATGTATATTACTACACTATTTGTCTTTTCCAAAACAATGATCTTTGGAATTCTAAAATTTATGAATCAAAACAAATTTTTTAAATGGAACGTCAAAATAAAATTTAGCGACTAAAATTATCTTTATCTCATTTGGCGAATAAGTTGGCGAAAAGTAATAAAAAATCTAGAGCAACCCCTGTTATATGGTACGAAAAATTGTACAGACGATCTGTGTTCAGCGTGCTATAGTCAAAATATAGTGTTTCAACTTGAGACTACAGAATTCTTTTTTCGCAGGATAGTTTTATCTAAAGCTTCTGTTCATTATCCAAGTAAAAGAATCATGAAAAGTTTACAGTGAATTGGGATATGGCAAACGGATTTAATATTTGGCGTTTGATGGGGATAGCCCAGTGGTTTAGGTGGGGGAATCGCAAGTAGTAGTCACGTGTTCAATCTCAATGCCGCCCAAAATTATCCCTATGTCTACGCGGACTGTGACACGGTAAATCTGCAGATTCGAAAGTCCATCCGTGTGGTGGTGGGTTAGGAGCAAGGTAAATGGAAGTAAGAGATGGAAGATTACCTTTCAATAGACCTTGGGTTAGGAGAAGGATTCCCTGTGGTTGCCACTCCCATTGGGTATCTGCTAAATTGGGTGACATTTTCTTGGGTGTCCAAACAGATACCCCAGGCTTGCCATGCACATACAGTTTGTGCTTTTCGATCGGCTAGAACAAACAGTTCAAGCTTGAAAGCTCGAATTGACGTATGTGGGGCGGCTTGCCATGTAATCGTTTGGACTGTTGGGAATTTCTATGTTGTACTATCGGCCGGCTGTGTTGCCGGTTTTACAGGTTTTAGAAGAAAAAAAAATGATTATTCGACGGCCGTTAAAGAAACGGTCTCTATTTTTATAGTATAACCGATCATTTTTTTCTGGTGTGTGTGTGTGTGAGGGAGGAGGTAAGCAACAGATGGTCCTGGGGGTGGGACAGCTCTCTTTTCCCAATGTACAATTCAATTGCCAAATTAAAAATGTGATAATTTTAATATTTTTACTCAATTACATAAAAGGGGGCAAGCTTTATTTTATTTCGTAAGCTTTTTCATTCCCGCGTAACTCGTGGCATGGCCTCACGGAACCAGTGTTTCTTTCAAGCATGCATCTCCATCCTCATATAAATTGCCGTGAAGAAATTACAGAAAATATGTTTGATGTAAGATGGAAAAAATTGATCAAGAATTAATAATTCAAGAATGAATTAAAAACATTTGGTATTGGGGTATACTTCAGATATTTGTGTTAAATATTTAAAAATCAAAATTTAATAGCAATTAATATACATTTGATTAAAAGATTGTAAATGTTATGGAAATGTGAAGGACGTTTTTATAATAATGTTTTTTTTTTAAATAATGCATAGTGTATATATTATTTAAAATAATTGTACAAAATATATATATTTTATAATAAATTTTTTTTCTCATTTACTACCAGAAAGAAATTAATAATAATTTAAACATAAAGCTGGTGCTCCTTAAAAAAAAAAAAGAAAAACTTTATTAGTATAGTAGTATCGTAATTTAAAAATATTAAAAAGTTTGAGGGTAGTTCAGTGAAAACTTTTCTATATTTGCCATGCTCTGAGTGTTTTTGTTTACAAATGAAATAGTTGCCATGTGTGATCATGCTCTCAGAAAATTCAACGGCACATATCCATCAGTCAATCAGTCAATTGTTTAAAAGTACATTGACCGAGATGTTAAGAATTATAACAGTATAGCTTCTCATTGATGGAGCTATCAGCAAATTTAAACTACACTTTGCGGTTTGGGGTTAAACAGTACTTTTGATTACCACATATTTGTTCTTCTTACAATGTAAATATTGGAGTTTCTAATTGAGGTGGCATATGATATGTTAACCCATGTTTATACGTTAAACGTTTTTGCGGTGATGTCTGTGCCTTTGTGTATGTATGTGGGTGTGTATGTGCGTACGTATGTGTGTGAGTCTGTGGACGCGACATTTCACGAACGAATGGAGCATTTTGAAAGCAATTTTGTACGATTTTTGAAATCAGTGTATACTGGAACCCTACTGATTTTAAAAGTGATCAATCATTTGGAACACCTCTAAATTTTCGAATGAATTTTGAGAAAATTATAAAAATACCAGGACGTCCGATAATGTTAAAAATAATAATAATAATTTTATACGAAATTTGTCACCAGAAAAGAATGACACCTAGTTTATAACTGTGGCATGAACCGTTCTCGAGATACTGCATATTTAAAAAAAAAAGAAATTTATGTAAAATAAAAAAAAGCACGTTCTTTAATTTCTTTAAAAAAAGAAAATGAGCAATCAATATCTCACAAACTGTTCATGTCAGAGTTATAAATTTAAGTGCCATAATTAAATGTCCTGATTTTCATTAATTTTTCAAAAACTCATTTGAAAATTTGTGTTTATTCCTACCATTTATTTGATCGCGCTTAAAATCAATAGGGTTTCAGTATTTACTGATGGTAATAATCGTATCAAATAACGTTCGAAACACCCTAATCATTCTTGAGATATCGCGCGCGCACACACACACACATCATCGTCATCTCAAAACGTTTGATTCGAGTTCAGGGATGAAATCGTGTATATCCGACGAAAACTCGAATTCAGATTTTCGACCTCGTCACAATTCACAATACTATCTTTACAAACCATTCAATTTTACATACTTTTTCTTAAAAAGTTGTATTGTTTTACTAAGCGACTTGAATAAAAATAGCAAAAATTCAAATTAAAGAAATTTTCCCAAGATATGGGAGAGAGAAAAAAAGGCAAGTAATGATTAAACATTTCTCTTTTACAAAGACTATTCAATAAATAAAATTTTACCTCCTTTTCCACTGTCATATTCCGGCACACGATTCTTGCTCTGATATTGTTTGTTTAAATCGCGAATTCAAATTCGAAAATACGCCGCGTTCGCTTAGGGAATTTTCGCAGGGAATATTGTAGCAAACTATCCGTTTCGCTTCGACGGCACGTGGCTGGAAATTCAGACTTGTAAACGATGCGTCAGATTCCATGCCCAAAGGGTTAATCGGCCTTAAACTTGACTAATCGGTTTACAGAACGAGCATACAGACAGGTTTTGGCTATTCTTAAAATTTTATGACAACGTGAGACTGTATAGAAGGATGGAAACTGAGAAGTCTTTATAAGCATGAATTTCACTTTCAATGGCAATGTTAAAAACTGCTTACAATCCGTTTCCCATAACATTGGCTTCCAAACTATAAGGGAACCCCCAACTGAAAAACCTTACATTTTTATTTATATATTACCTCTTTTGGCGAGTTAGAAAAATATTTTAAAAACAAATTTACTGCAATTTAAGAAAGTGATTGCGCTTCGCAATAAAATTTTATTTATTTTGTTTATTTTGGAGCTCCTGATGAGCTTGGGTTAGAGGGAGGGAGGCGCCCACTCGGCAGTGACATAGCTCCGGGGAGCGAAGCCCCCCCGAAGACGATCATTCGCCCCCCCGGAGATATTTTATGTTAATCTAGTTTCTATACATGCGACGGCATTTAGATATAGAACAAATAGAGATTTTGCCCCCCTACAGTTTCATTCATCCCTCCCGGGCCAAAAATTCCTGAAAGAAACACTGCCACTCGGTATGATGATACTTGGCGTATCGTCATGGATTGGCGTCGAGAGACTGCTCCTTGTGCTAAATCAGAATATGGTCACCTTTGGAGCTAACTATTTTGGAAAATATTAACTATCATAAACTAATAATAACTATTTTGGAAAATTATAGACCTAGAAAAATTAGACATTTAAATCGAACACTATAGAGAAAATATTTATCTCCGGAACATTCTTCGGACATTTTAGAAGTGTTTTCTTTCCACTCGTCTCTTTGCTTGAAAATATATGTATGACACCAATAACACCACCAATGACACCAATGGACAACAATAACACCAAGACCGATAAAATTGGTCTCAGTGTTATTGTTGAAAACACTGAAAATTTTGAAAAAATCTGAGAACCTGAAAAAACACTGGAAAACCCAGAAAATTTTAGAATTCGAGATTTCGACATATAAGCACGTTTTAAGAGATCTTGAACTTGTTTGGAACACTTTTGGAAGCATGTGATTGGGTGTGTGAGCATGTGTGAGAGTGAGTGAGGATGGGTGAGAGTATGTGAGTATGTGTGAGAGTGTGTGAGCATGGGTGAAGTGCAGTTGTAAAGTACTGACCTTGTGAGGTCCAAATAACTTTTTGATTATTATTTTCCTCAGTTTGTATTATAATTTATGTTTAGTTAAACTAACCATTCTAACTGGTTCGGTTATTAGACCAATCACCGAGCTAATCAACATACGTTTCTGCGTTCGTGAAGTGAAAACAGGATAAATTCTGGATCGTGGAAGATTCAGTGAAGATTCGAGAGATTCTAGTGAGTTGGAGTGAAGGAAAAGGCACGAGGATAGATTTGGATGAGTACGGAAGTTAGCTGGCAGCCTAGAGGAAGGAAACCCATTTAGATACAGCTATGACTGGGAGAGTCTAGTATCCTGAGTTTGGTCGCAATACGGGGCGAGGTAAAAATAATGCCATGGGTAAGCATAAAAGATTTGTAAATCGTCTACTGAGTGACAATTATTACCAGGCCCATCAAAGGTACTATTTTGTATAATTGTAATTCATTCTGGGCATGTGAAATAGCAGTTGTTGTCTATGTCGTCAGTTTCTTTAAACAGCCAGCTGCAATACTTTCTGTGAAGTCTACAATAAAATTAGTTCAATTTACCTCAGTGCAGCCCTGTGTTATTGCCCTGAGCCGAAAGGTCTGAATATCAAGTACTTTAAGTTAGAGTTATATCACATTGTTGACAGAGATAAGTACGGATATGTAATACCACAACATAAGTATATTCATTCGTATAACAGAGTAATCCTCATGGCAAATACTTTACAACCTTTACGGATATTAAAATCGTAAACCTAAAGAATCACAACTCAAAACGCGAATCTGGAAATAACAAATAGTCAAGTTCCTAACTGTCAAGGTTCCATACCCAGATAGTTAAAGGCCGAAAACATATTTATTAACTGAAATACATAGCTTCCTGTCAGATATAATCAAACTAAACAGTACTCGACTTTACGTAATAGTGGCAATACCCTTCTAGCATTTCGTTTCCGTTTAACCCATGCGAAACCCACAGTAATCATTGAACAATACCTTTTGACAGGATATTAAGGTTTACATTCAATCCTTTGTGCACGAACTTTCCATTCAATCCAATGTGCACAAACTTTCTATTCAATCGAATTTGCACAAACTTTCACAAGAAATTGAAAAAAAACGTCGATATATCGTTGAGAGCAAGTTTTCTTGGGGAAATTGACCTGTTTAGTGCGATTTCATTTTTAAAAATTTGAGAGAATTTTTACGCTCAAATTCCGAAGTTTCTGTATTGTTTATCACAATTACAAATTTGAACAAATTTGATTCCAGTTTTACCAAGTTCAAAACAAAAGCAAGCAGGATGTCACGAGCGGGCTCTGTCATAAAAATATTGTATTATTGCCACATATGCATACATTGGATTTTTCTTTTAATTTGCGTAGAATTTATTTTACTAATTATTGTTATGTCCATGATTATTTTCATGATGTAGTGCAAGTATTGTGATCCCCAATCTATGAATCTTATTCCTGATAATATCACAAATTCCAATTCGTAGAAGACCATTAAGACCGTTTTGTGGTAAAATCTAAATTATTTTCCTTATATGACCAGACCTATTAAACACATTTACAAACATTTTTACCCATCTTCTTAATTTTTTTTTTTTTTCAAATCAGAAATCTCAAGGTTGATGCAAAATAAAGTAGTTTTGTGATAACAATTCAAAATCATATTAATTTATCTCCAAATGTTTCTATATGCAAATAGTTTACACTTAAAAAGTGTTTACTTTTAAAATTTAAATACGATGCTTTATTTTTCAACATCTAAATATTAAATAATGCTTGTTTACTTTCCAATATCTCATCCTGAAATGTCTTTTCTACTGCCAATAAAATTGCCAACATTTGAATAAAGTTACAATTGAAACATTCTATTCTTTTTTTTAGAATAGCTTATATTTCTCATTTTATAATTGGAGATCTTGTTGGAAAAAATCAGAAGGCCATAGCATTTTTCAATTAGCATTCAATGCATTTTTCTAAACTTTACTATATCAGACTTATTGCAAAAATAAGAACATCAAAAGCTTGTTTATTTTTCAAGTTACTTATATTCAAAGAGTATTAAAGAACAAATTATATAAGATTCTTTGATAGGACCTTATTACTTTGCTTGAAAATGTAAGAACATACCTACTTGCTTTTTATTTTTATACCACTGCATGTTATCAATAACTTTCCAGGAAAAACTCTTGTGTATGTCAATGCTATCATGATTTTTTTTTTCAAGAAGCGGTATTGAATGGGTAATTTTTAGGCATGTGAATATAAAGTAACAATCCTATTTATTTGATTTTTACTTGCACATTGCTATATTTAATGAAAAACTACGTTATATTCAGAATCATTTGCTCAAGAAAAATAATGAAATTTAATAAGAAAGATCTATCATTCATAAAGCATTGATTATAAAACACTTTCCAACTTCAATGCAATTTTATATAAACATTTCTAAAAGGCGATACATTCCTCGCTAGTATTTTTAAAATTATCACAATACTACATTAATTTATTATATATTTGAAAACTTAAAACTTCCATCGAAAAAAATGCACTTCTTTCAAATGACGGTATTGAAATATAAATTGCCTGGTTTAAACATCTCTGAAATGTGATACATTCTTCGGTAATATTTTTAAAATTATCATAATACTGCAGTAATTTATTATATTTGAGAACTCTTTAAATAAAAGCAGCATTTCATTCATAAACATTTTTCCATTCATTTCATTCATCACAATACTATAATAATTAATTTTATTTAAAACTTAAAATCATAGAGGTACAAGTAATTTAACTCTATGCTCAAAACTTCATCAAAAAATCGTTTGCGTCTCTGTAAAATCAATGATTGTTTCATTCATATCAGCTATATTGCGGACTCCATATACTAAATAATTTTGCGTTAAAGAAATGCAGCAATTCTTATACAACTCATTCTACATCTTTTGGTACTTACATCCTCTATAAGTGAAAAGTAGGCTTCGTTGTAGAAATAATCAAAGTTGGATGATCATTTAAACTCAACTATATTGCAATTGCGTTGTTTCAGGATGTAGATGCACAGAATTTAAGCAAAAATAAAGCGGCTTTAGGACGGATACAACACTAAATATGAATTAAAAATAACTTTAAAAATCACGATTTTGACACAAGATGGATGCTATATTTTATTTTGAAATGGGTCACGTGATCTCTTCATAGAATGATCAAGTGATTTCTTCATATAAAGGATGTAATTATTATTTTAATTTTTATTTAAAAAACTACTGAATATATTTTGCTGAATTTTTTTTTATATATTTTATGGGATAATTTGAATATTTTCTTAAACTTTCGAAGCAATGTGCGAATTTTAAATTTGCTTAAAAAATGATTGAAGAATTAGGTCTCATAGGGTTCAATGAATTTTATTTTTTCAACCCGGGTTCAATCCAAAACTAATTGGGTGATATCATTCATTCCCATAGGTCCCACAGACCGTCTGAACAACATATCAAAATTTCATTTTGATAAAGTCATTTTTCGGCAGTTATCGTGCTAACGGACAGACAGACAGACAGACAGAATGAACAAAGTCATAAACACTTAACTATGTTGTAAAGTGTTAACAAAGTCATAAATACTTTTCAACTATGTTGTAAAGTGTTAATAAAGATGAAACATGAATGGTTATGCTACACAAAAGGTTAGAGAGAAAATCATAAAATTATATTATGCAAATAAGTGTGCTTGGGAGGAAAACTCAAAAGAAACTCTTTAAAATTTACTTCTTTTCAGAGAATTATCTTGTATTTAAATTATTAATAGTAAACATTAACATTGCTATAACATATAGGACTAAGAGTTCGCACTTTCATAGTTTCGAACATCAAATTTTAGCATGATTGTGAGATACAATTATTGGTAGTGAAGTATTATTATTTCAGACATTTAAACAATAAATTGAAGACATTTTTTTTAATTTAAACATAATTAATATTAAAATAAGGAAAAAATATCCAGTGAAAATTTATGGATAACTTTCTGGATGATCTAAACTGAATATAAAAGTAAATATATTTAAAAACTATATTAATAAAATTTATTTCAATTATTATAAAATGATAGTCAACTATATATCGCGACTGTTTTTAATTTTCTAATTCATGATGAAAGCGAGACTACCACACATCTTTATGCTTTCTAGTTAGTTCTAGCTAGGCGTACATCAATATATATTGATATAATCTAGGTTCTAGATAAAACGTCTTTTTATTTAAAAAAAAATTCCACCAAAATACTTAAAGAAATAGTATTTTTTGTGACAGACCAAATATATGTCCAGTAATTGCTTGTACAAACAAAACAGTATCATGATGTCACATGCATCCTCGCTAAAGTCAAAAACAGGATCTTTATTAACGACTGCTTTTGTTAGTCTGTAACCCCAAGGCCCAGCAAAGGGGGGGGGGGTGGAGGCAAAAGGATGAATTGCATAGGCACCTGGGCCACAAACTATTTGTGAAAAATTTCAATGTAATATAAATTAGGGATAGTAAGGGCATGAAAAATTCTGTTGGCTTTGGACCCCCCTTTTATTGTAAATCTGAACCGTACATCTAACAGCATTCAAATTTGGCCTGCAAATGCAGTGATCCAATAACAAAGCAAAAGTATACAAAATAACTAAGATATAAAATTTTAGTTAAAAACATGTATTAAAACAAACTAGTAATAGTATCATTTATTGTTTTATTCTGTGATTTTAACAACGATGTTATGTTTTAGCTATTTTGATAGAAGTAACACTTTATAAAATCTGAAACTTCTATATTAATATATCCAACTCATTTTCTAAGAATTTACACAATTACTAATTCTGTAACATTTATGAAATTAGCACAAAATGAATATATATTTTTTATATCTTTTATCAGCAAAACTAATTGTGATTGAAGGATATTGGATTATTTTGTGATTGGGATGTGAAAACTTAAATATATGTGTACATCTTTTAATTGAAATATTTAAAACTCCTAACTGTGTATCAAAAAATTATATGCTAAACTATACACCCCAAAAATTATATCCAGATGAGCACTATATAAGATCTTGATGAAAAATTTCAAACATTTTTTAAACATGTAAAAATTAAGCATTTTATTTATTCTACAGATACGTTTATAACATAAAAACACAGCAGAGGATACGATTAGAAAACTCCGCAAAATACTGCTAGAAACATCGTCGGAGTTGCTGAATTTTCATTCGTGGAAAATTTTCTGACGTTATCTGGGACTCTGTTCTTTTATCCGTTCGTGGCAGAACTCTAATAGCTTTCAAAAGACGAGGTTGTATCCCCAAGCGAGACCCTTTCCCCATATTAATGTCAGCGGGATTTATTCCTCAAAATACATTCTTCAATGTATATCTCCCTTGTTATGTTTCTAAATAAAACGTAAAAAGACAAGGTGGTCCGTCACGTTCTATTATACAAAATTTGCTTACATCCTCAACAAATCCTTCGATTTCTATAATTAAAATGTAAAACACGTATTTCTTCATATTTCTTTAAAAAAATATTCTTAACTGACATTCGAATTCTGAAAGCGATTTTGTTAGTATGGTAACCCTAATCATTTTATCAATGGGTGTATTAAGCCAAATTTGAGTTTTGCTTCCATGGTGAACTCAAGTTAGTTTTACTCAAAGTATAGTACAATATATAAAAAGGGGACAGTCTTGAGATGGGATCAAATATCCGATTATCGAATTTTAATGAATCTGTACGTATTAAGGCCCTGAATACGAATTATTATTTCAATGAAATTTGTGTGTCTGTCTGCGAGTTTTGGGATATAATACCTCTTAAACAAATTGAGCAAATAGAATTAAATTTAATAAAATTATTTGAATAGAGATATGTTAGAGGTCTATTAAATTTTTGAGGAGCCGGACCAGGAAAAGATTCCTAGTGTTACTAGCATTTGTTTTTAAAATTGAGAAGTATTATGGAAAACAATTCTGTTAAAAATTATAATAAAAATACTTTTTTTAGCGTTATAGTTAAAAGTGAATGTCACTGTATACAGAACTGAGGGGTTCTTTAGATATTTCACGTTTCTGATCTGGAAAGAAAGTATATATGTAAAAAATTATACATATATATGCTGCCCGGCCGTCCAAATGGTTGCTCGTGTCCTCTGGATGAGTCGGACGGTCTGGGTCTTCTACATATATATGCTGAATATTATCAAATGAGTGAACATATTTCTAAGTGCCAGAAACTTAAGTACCTTCTCACCAGAAATAAGTGCATACCGATGTTTAAAACTTATCAGGAGCACTTTTCTAATTGTGGGAAAGGATTTAGCAAACTTAAGGAAAATTGTTACAATTATTTCAACTGATAAATGATAGAGGATAATAGATTTTCGGGACGAACAGACTATGGGAAGATCCTCAATTTTTTGAACCCCGTGTTTTCGAAAATCGAAAGGAGGAGGTGTATGGTCATAATCCTCATTGACTGAACATTTACATTAGTTCTCCATAGTGTTATTAATGGAAAACGAAATTCAGCACTGGATTTGATGGTCTTTTCTCCCTGTAGAAGATCCTGGCTACAGCAATGATTAGCACCTTCGCTTATTTCAACATTTGTTGTCATCAGACTCTTTATCTTTCCCTTTTTATTTTATCTTTTCCCACAATTAGAAAAGTGCTCCTGATAGAGAAAAGCAAAATTAAACACTAAATGCATCAATATATCGAAACGTTTAATAAGTCACGCTCTTCACCATTAGAGGTCTGCACTAAAAGTCTGCACGGGTCTAATTAAAAAATTTTTACCCTGCCCGAAAATACTGAGATTGGATCCGGCCCGAGCATGAGAATTTTTCAAAACAATTCATCCGAGCCCGATCCGGCCTGAAGACACTCAAAGTCCGGCCCGAATTTTTATATAATACACTGAAGCCTGTTTAAAGTTAACATACTGTTGCCTCGTATTATGATCAAGATTTGTCATTTAAGTAATTAAACACACATTATGTTGCATATAGTAATAAATAAAAAATAACCCACATTTGAAAAATCTGAACAAACCAAGTTTAAGCATTACTGTAAAGTGAGTTTTTATTCATCATTTTAGTTGAATTATCAGATATGATGAAAGAAAACGACTTTTCAGTGAGATGAACAGTGAGCAATGCAATGCTCCTCTTGTTAGAGCTCATCAGCACAAAATATTCTTGACTGCAGTGGTAGCAAAACAAACATGTCATATGTTAAAATTGTTAGTGTTTTACATTGATTTCAATGCGATTAAACTTTTTACGTACGTACATAGATATTATTTTCTTTGATTATGACATTATTATGAATATTTTTAAAATTTAATAATTTTAAATGTAAGATATTTAGAATACAAGTATAAAACATTCAAAGACGATAATTCGTTTTATCTATATCTTGATTTTAAATTGTAACGGTTTGCTCGAATAAATTTTTCATTCAATATTTGTTATGAAAAAAATCGACGGAAATGCATTTCAATTTAAGAATAGAATTTATGTAATTTTAACAATTTTATTCGGATCTAATAACTGAAATTAAAATTTCAGAAGAAGTTGAAAATAAAATATCAGTGTTAAATTTTAAAGTAAACAATACCTGTTGGATTTCATATTTTCCCCACCATTCAAGCAATCACAGTACAGAAGCTAAATTCTTTAGCGATAAATTTGAAACTATAACAAATTGCAACTTGCACTTGACCAACTATTAAAATCGAATGATCTGAAACATGACATCTTGTACATCAGTGTCGTATATATAGTATGTATTGCAGTATTTCAGGTCAGAATATATTTTTTGCTGTGTTGCTGTTGTTCAATCAACTTGCTTTTTACGGTACTAGTCCGGAAAGTAAAAGGATTTAAATTAGCACGTGAAAGTTGCGAAGAGCAATGTTTTATTGACTTCAGAATATTTTCGGATAAGTAAGTCTTCAATTTCCAATCTGAAATTATTATTTTTCTCTATCCGGTTTTCATTTACCGATTTGATGTGTTTTCCTTACAGAACAAACTTTTATTATATAATTGATGAGAATTTTGTTTCATATATAATTTCAAAATTTTCTCTTTCAATTTTGATTATGTTTTTGGCTTTTTTATTTATTTTGACCGGACCCGACCCAAATTTAATAAAAATCTGGCTTTATCCCGGCCTGGTGCAAAATATTTTCCTTAAAATTCGGTCTGGCTGGACCCGGGGGACTGGTCGGACCTAAGCCCATTTGTCATGCCAGAGCCCGAGCAGACTTCCAGCGCTCCCTTTAAGACAGAACTAAATAAAGCTATATGTATTCTTTAAAATATTGCATTATTAACACATAGGCCTACATTGGAATTTGTCCATTTGCTTACAATTAATTTTGCTTTTCATGTTAAGTATAGTATAGGCATATTTTATATGTAGTACAAGTACTGTAATCCGCAACCTATGAATTTTGTTATTAATAATATCATAAATTCCAGTTCATGAAAAGGATTGAAAAATAGTGCAAAATTAATAAGATGACGACTATAACCGGATAAACGCCTGTGATTACACAAACAAATTATTTTCTTGTGGTTAAGTCTAAATGAATTCCCTTATATGTTCACTTTTAAAAATTTAAAGAATATTAAGGAAATTTTCTAATATTTTTTGCATTAAAAAAAAAATAGTATAAATTTCTAGAGATCACCAAAGCAAAGAAACAAAATTTTTTCCTCCAGATTATTTTCCCTTAATACAAAAATATTAATCCTAATTCCTTATATACAAGATCAAGACGAAAAATAATTGAATGAATTGAGGCTTTACTGTGATAGAAAATTATGCGCATGTAAGGAAGCGAGATTGAACATTCCTCAAACAATTAACTGTGCCTAAAACTAATCAAGAGAAGTCTTATTTTTTTAAACTTTTTTTTTTTTGAAGAATTTTGACTACATTTTTTTTTTTCAAAATATAGGTGCAGTAATTCAGGAAACATCGTCTCAAAAATTTTTTCTTACGTGCAATTATCAACTACGTGAGATAGGGCTATATGTAAAGTATAATCTAAAAAGTAATTTATTTGTGTACACATAGGTGATTATCTATTTATTATTACCATCTTATTAATTTTGCGTTTTAGCAATGTGTTGAGTAGAAATTTTACAAATATAACGAAATTCTAATAGATGACTATTTCATATAAACCAGAAAAAATATTAAAATTTAAAGTTTTTAAATTTTTCTTTCAAACTAATGCTTGTATGAATAGATGGCGCTAATATTGCGTACTCAGACGAAGAAAAGGCAGAGGCGCTTGCTAGGCATTACGAAAAGCAATTTGAACCAAACCACGATCTAATGTGTCAGGACACCCTAAGAATGGTTAGGCAAACTCTAAACAATTTCAGGAACTCCCCGGTCACGGCTGAGATTAACCCAGCTACCCCGCAAGAAATAGTAGAGATTATCAAAAACCTTAAAAACCGTAAAAGCCCAGGGCACGACAAAATCAGGAATATTGCGGTAAAAAACCTACCCTTAAATATAATATTTTACTTGACCATCTTAATAAATAAAATACTAGAACTAAATTATTTCCCCAAAGAATGGAAGGAAGCGATAATTATAGCGATCCATAAACCTGGTGAGGATGCCTCAATTCCAGCCAACTACAGACCAATCAGTTTGTTGCCGACACTTAGTAAAATTACTGAGAAAATAATTCTTAAGAGACTGAACACGCACCTTAGTGAGAATGACATTATCATTCCGGAGCAGTTTGGATTTCGGCCAAAACACTCCACCACTCATCAATTGCTGAGAGTGGTAGAGTACATTTCTTCTGGTTTTAATAATAAGACACCCACAGCTGCGATTTTTCTTGACATCCAAAAAGCCTTTGATAAAGTGTGGCCCTGTGGATTAGCTTACAAATTGATCACTCTAAAAGTCCCTGACGCACTTGTCAAACTTTTAATTTCATACCTAAATAACAGACACTTTCAAGTCAGAGTAAAAAATAACTTATCTACACCCAAGCTCATTAAAAGTAGTGTACCGCAAGGATCCATCCTGGGCCCGACACTCTTTAACATATATCTAAATGACATTCCCAGGACCCCAGACACGGAGCTGGCACTCTATGCAGACGACAGCGCGATACTTGCAAAACACCCTTACGTCTCAGTAATGCACAGACAGCTACAACAACACTTAGACATACTCCAAACATGGCTGGAAAAATGGCGAATAAAATTAAATCCCAATAAATGTCATTGGATTTATTTCTCAAGAAAACGTAAACCTCCGCCTCCTCTGTACATAAACAACCATGCCCTAAAAGCGGAAAAATCTACTAAATACCTAGGTGTAACGATAGACTCCCACCTAACTTGGAAACTGCACGTAACGAACATAATCAAAAAAGCGTATATAACCATAGGAGCCTTATACCCAATGATAGGGAACGGAAATCTAAGTTATCAAAATAAACTCCTAATTTATAAATCGGTCATCTGCCCGGGAATGCTGTATGCAGCACCCGTATGGGGATATGCCTGTAAAACTACCATAGACTTATTAGAGACAAGACAAAACAAAACCCTAAGGATTATAAGGAAAGCCCCTAGATACTTAAGAAACTCGGTAATTAGGAAAGACTTCAAAATAAAAACTGTTAGAGCCCAAATCAAAAAGCTAGCGCTTAAATTCTACAAAAATCTGCCATCTGTCCCAAATGAACTATTATTTAATCTGCATGACTATGATCATCGCAAGGCTAAATCTCGTAAGAGACCCCGCTCGGTACTTAACTTTGATATTCGGTACTAGGAACGCCCCACCTTAATCGGTTGATATTAACGAAAACTCGCGATCTTTGGTTTTCTACAAAATGTTTAAAATCCTAAACTGCTAAAATGCTAGGTTACCCTCAGATCTGCATCAACCCCCCAAACTGCTTAAACTCTTAATGTGCAACAAACTGCCACACTAAGAGCTAGGACAAATAATAAAAACAGTAAATCAAAAACCTCGAACCTCCAACTATGGACCAATGAAATAATGTCACAGTATGAAGATAAGAACCACACCTAGAGATTGGAGATTAAAGGCGCTTCGCGCCTGGTGCTCTGTTCTGGACGAAACTCTATGAGGAATGCTTGTATGTGCAGTTGCGTATTATTTTAAAGAGGCATGACCACGAAAGTCTTATTTTTTTAAACTTTTTTTTTTTGAAGAATTTTGACTACATTTTTTTTTTTCAAAATATAGGTGCAGTAATTCAGGAAACATCGTCTCAAAAATTTTTTCTTACGTGCAATTATCAACTACGTGAGATAGGGCTATATGTAAAGTATAATCTAAAAAGTAATTTATTTGTGTACACATAGGTGATTATCTATTTATTATTACCATCTTATTAATTTTGCGTTTTAGCAATGTGTTGAGTAGAAATTTTACAAATATAACGAAATTCTAATAGATGGCTATTTCATATAAACCAGAAAATATATTAAAATTTAAAGTTTTTAAATTTTTCTTTCAAACTAATGCTTGTATGTGCAGTTGCGTATTATTTTAAAGAGGCATGACCACGAAATATGTAAGTCGTGTAAAAGCAACGAAAGCTTTCTGAGAAGTAGGTGTAGTGATAAATAGTATGTATAAACAAAAATTTACGAAAGCACGGTTAGGGCATTTGGCACAATCAGATATGCTATTGTTTGTAGCCAATCAGGAGGCATCACTTGTTATTATTAAAAATTTACTTACGATTGTGGATTTTCCATGAATTTTTTTTTCCCCTAGAATTAACTTCTAGATTCTTCCTCTGCGCAGAGACATTTAACAGCGAAGTATAAGGAAAATTGTGAACTACCACTAACATGTATTAAACATAAATAATTAAAACAATAATTTTTCTGCATACAACTGATGACTTGAATTCAAATCCTTCGATTCCTACAACTGAAATTTGAAATTCTATTAATATTTCCTCACATTTCAATAAAAAGTATTCTTAACTGTAGGGTAGGATTTTGGTGATCGTAGGCCCTAGCGGGGCCGGCGGGATTAGTTCTGCTTCTTATCGGGCCTATGCCTGCGGCGCTGCTGTAGCTCGTGACGTCATAAAGTGCATCCCACAATTTGCAACTTACAGCATGTGTTTGAAAGTATGATCGTGTAAATATTGATGAAGATGCAGATGTATCCTAATAAGGTAAGCTATATCGTTAATATTTTTATTATCTAGGTAATAATAATAAACATGGTGTTGTTAATTTCTAATA
The DNA here is from genome assembly GCA_951213105.1 of Amaurobius ferox. Lineage (NCBI taxonomy): Eukaryota > Metazoa > Arthropoda > Arachnida > Araneae > Amaurobiidae > Amaurobius > Amaurobius ferox. The sequence goes on along the minus strand of OX578149.1, from coordinate 72,685,076 downwards.
TTTAAGGGAAAATGTAATCAATTTGTCCACTTTTTTCAAGATACTTAAAGTGATGCACATGCAGTATAGGTCTAACGAACGTATCACCGAAAGGGGTTTTCTTTTAAGTGTACTTTTAAAATCTAGAAAATGATTAGAAGTGATCTAGAACTAGATTCATGGATGTCAAGATTTTAGGTAGCGTAATTTTTTCAAATCCAACGTCAAATTCGTCCGTTGAACGAGTGAGTATTTTTGCTACGTAAGAAGCTGATGGAAATCGGGTATAAATAAACATACCTTAATGGAATAAGTAGAATGCAAATACATGTTTTTTTATTTATGCATTAGCATAATGAAATTTTTCTTAGTAAGGTTTGTTGTTGTCAATATAAACAATTGTTCGATTTATATATGTAAAGTGTAGCGTTAGATATTTTTGCGAATTGTTGTTGCACCCCCCTAAAATTTTTGGTACCCTCCCCCCCCCCCAAAAAAAAAATCATGGATTATACACCCTCAAATTTTTTGGTGAAAGTAATTAAAAAAGTAAATGTGCAGAAAATTTCATGTAAATAAAAGTTTTACGTTATCTTGTTCTTTTTGTGTACGCGTTTTGATTTTTTATTAGTGAGTCAAAAAGGAATCATTGATCTGCAATTTGTAAATGGTCTATGGGCAATTGTCATATTGTCGTAGCAAAAGGCAAGATTAAAATTGAGAATGTTATTGCTACAGTACTATCAATTAATGAATAATGTCACTTTATTCTTTCAATCCTCTGACCTCCAAAGAGACTGGAAACCAATGGTTTTATTTATTTTATGCACATGTGTATTAAATATAAAAATGTGAAATACACAAATCTTTTTTTTTCTTTTTACATGCATTTTTGTAATTACAAAAAAAAAAAAAAATTTGAATTTCATAATTTTTTTTTTGTTTTTGTTTTGGAAAAACTGAAATTCATATTGGCTCCGAAAACTTTTCGTGGATTATTTAGCTTATTATTGTTTCATTAAAATGCAGATAACAACACTCAGCAACCTTAAAGTGTTAAAAGTAGAATTTTCAAAACTTCACATCACAGGTGAAAATCGTCTGTCAATAAGTAACGTCTAAAATTATTTTCGTTGAAAAAAAAGCAGGTAAGATTTAAGCTATTAAAATAAGGTTGGTAAAATAGTTTGTCATTGTAATACAGTATTATATTTGATATTTAACCGATTTATTCAAATTTATTAAATTATTTCTGTTGTAAAAAAGCGTATCACCCGAAAGCGATTTTTCAGTTTTTTTAAAATTATTACTATTTGAGACTACTGTCTTTTCCTGTCATTCACGCTAATCTCTACATTTCATTTTACCAAAACAGGGATTTCAATTTAATCTGAAAGTGCACAATAACAAAAAATAAATATTTTTATATCACAACCCTGCTGTCAATTACAAATGTAACTTCCGAAATAGTCGTTCATAATGGGCGTGATCACTTATTGACGCTTAAAATATAAATCTAGTGTCTGTATTATTATGTATGTATATTATTATTAAGTATGTATGCATATTATTATTATGTACATGCATATTATTATTAAGTATGCATATTATGATTAAGTATATATATATTATTAAGTATGTATGTATATTACTATTAAGTATGTATTATTATTAAGTATATATATATATATTAATAAGTATGTATGTATATTATTATTAAGTATGTATGCATATTATTATTATGTACATGCATATTATTATTAAGTATGCATATTATGATTAAGTATATATATATTATTAAGTATGTATGTATATTACTATTAAGTATGTATTATTATTAAGTATATATATATATATTAATAAGTATGTATGTATATTACTATTAAATAAGTATTAATATTATATTAATTAATAGTACTAAATAATTATTAATAGTATATTAATTATTAAATATTATTATTAAGTATGTATGTATATTAGGATATATGTTACGTAAATCTGACAGTTAAAACTTTTGAAAGACCTTATTTCAAAAATGTTTTAGGAGAACTATGTAATTAGAAATTTAATTAACTCTGCCCCAAAGCATTATTATATATATATATATATAAGAGGCCATAATGTGTTTCTGTGCATTAGGTGATTTAAGAACAAAAGCCAGATTTCTGAAGTAAATGAATTTTATGAAAAAATAAAATTCAAAAGTTTAAAACCTGGCATTAGAAGAAAAGAAAAAAAAAACTCGTAACTACGGAAATATTCAATATTTTTTTACTTTACAATCTTATTTATATTCCTTCTTTATATATATAATTTGTTTTCGTTATATTTATTCAAATAAATCATTTTTACTTCAACCAACTTCTATCATTCTAAAATATCGACTCCATAATCGACGCTGATTAAGAACTGGAGTAAAGTGTAAACGCCGTGGATGGGATGTAAGTTGTGACGTCACGAATCCTGCATCTAGGCCCGATAACAAGAAGAAATCCCGCTGGCCCCGGCCCTAGGCTCTTTCACTTCGAGCTGTGCAAAAACACCCTCTGAATTACCGGGGAATTTTCAGGTAACCTTACACGTGACTAACGATGAAGGCTGAGAAGTCCGGTGTCGACGTTTCTGCTGGCTTTTTGTTAGTCATAATTGATCGAATTTGAAAAAAATGGGGGTATACTATAGTATTTGTTCAAGTTCAATTCCTGGTAAAAATTTGTCGCAAAGTGATAAATAAATAGTAAGTAACTAGTAGTAAATTGTGTACAAGCGTCATTTACAATCATTTGAGCATCTTTTATTCAAACTTTTTAAGAAACTGAATGCAATTTTTCTTTATAAACTTTTATTTTTAAATTTTTTTGGCTACTATGTTATGGGTAAAATTAACAAAAAATAATTTAGTTTAAGGATTTATTTTAGTAATTATTCCTACTTTATTATTTCTAGGTTACCTTCATATAATATGTATGATGGGCATAAACGAAAGCAAGCTATTATTACAAGGTTTGTTTGCCCCCTTAGTAAGCAAGAACTTTTTTAGTATTCCTCCGGTAGTTTCAATTATTTTGGGGTGTTTATTGATTTATTTTCGGGATTTAAAAAGTTATTGGAGTGGTTTACAATCCGTTATTTTTGACGTTAGAATATTCTCTCCACATATCTGATACAATGAAAGTATCTTTTACAACAACGTTTTCCAATACTGCCAGCAGAGCAGGGTATTTTCAGTTCTATCTTCCTTAATCTTCATAAAAAAATTCTGGTTCCCTTATCAACCCCTCCAAACAATCACATCTGTTTGTTTTTTTAACCTCCCCACATTGTACTTTCTTCTTGCTAGTAGAGTTTCATCAATCTCTATTGTTGAATCTTTTCATCCTATCTTTTCTTGATTTTTTAAATTAATATAAAAAACAATGTCTCTAATAAAGCTGAACTAATCGTAATATGTCTTTGATTATATATCAACATCTTCTTTTAACATATCAAGGCTAGCCATATTATAGTCAGTAGCAAAGATGATGGTTAATTTTGAAATAAAAAAACGAACCGTTACAAATACTAATTGTTTCTTTTTGATATGTTTTAGTTTTACTCCTCCTTTGCTCTCCCTCAATCCCCTTTAGAGATTTTAATTCCATCTCTTTCTTGTATTTTTGGAATTTCATATTTTCAGGTAAAGTCCTATTTTTTGAAAAACAGCTTTATTGACATTCGAATTTTAAAAGTAATTTTGTTCATTGACTAATGGTGTGTAATCATTTAGTCACTGGACATATGATGACCAAATTGGGTAGAAAGGTATACTCGTAGATTCCACAGTAAACTCAAGTTAGCTTTATGTAAAGTATAGTGCAATATGCAAAGTAGGAGTATTATGATTGCGTCAAATATCCGACTATCGAATTTTGATGGATCTGCACATTTTTGAGCATTCCTGAATTTAATTATTATTTCAATGATGTCTTTTTATCTGTCTGCTAGTTTTGGTAAATAATATCTTTCAAATGGAATTAAACAATGTTTCATAACTTTGTAAATGACATTTTTTTTTCTAACTCGCTTTGTTATCGAATATAACTTATTCTATTATAACTTATTTCTAACTTATTCTATCTGTATAGCGATCCTACTTATATCATCATCAAATTATTATATTCCGCGAGTTGGATTACCACATTAAATTTGGTCGCCTGGTTAACAATAAGGAATCAAAGTATAATACAAATTAAGTTCAAGAAGCAATTAGTAAAGTTTTAATGATATTTTGATATTCATAACTAAAACTAACTATTACTATTCTAAGTTACATTGAACTTTCTATTTACAAATATCTACAATTATATACACTTCGATACAGTTATATATATTGGACGGACATAGTAATACGTATTAACTGCCCAGATTCAAACCGATAACTGCTGAAGTTTCATTTCCGAAGATCGCTAACACGGCAGAGTTGGCTGGTGTAGCAGCTCATGATCCCTCTTTTGGTGAGTTGGCGAGGGCTTTAGTTTCGTCCGTAACAATCTGCGTTGCAATCATTTTTACTCGATTGGACATACTCACTTTGCTGTAGATGTAAATAGACACATATAGGGACTATTCAATTCGAAGTTATTCGATGACTAATACCTTTGTCGTTATTTGGGTGTTTAAGGATTCTTCTAGAATCTAGGAACATTGTACATTATGTTAATAGAAGTACCTGACGTTGCCCGGAGTAACATAAAAAAAAATTTAATGTGGGCAACACCTACCTGACTTTCCCCGTGTAATGCATACTTCTTTCACAGTGAAACAATGCTATATAAGATCCACGGCACAATATTTTCAACGTTAAATCGTACATTTGGCGCCTTTTCGGATGACAATGTATGTAAAACTATTTGGAAGTATCAAATAAACTTATATTTCGCGCAACTCTACATTTACAAGAATCAACATCGATAGCCTCCGGAGTAAGCAATAGAGTCCATGTATTAAATTATTTTAGTGATTAATTCATCAATTTGGAGTCATTTTTGCTAACTTAGCGTCATTTTTGCAATTCTGACAATATTTCCGTCAATCTGGGGTCTTGGCGATATTTCGATAAATAACAAGCCAAATTCGCCAAATTTATCGCCAAGTGTTACAGATAAACGGAGAGAAGAGCATTTCTTATATATAAATAACTATTGGCGAATTGTTAGGCGTCCAAATACAAAACTATTACTGAAAGTATATTCTCTCGTATGGGACGAACTAGAATGATTTTATGAGAATGATTTTAACAAATTTATTGCATAATATAGCGTATGAAAGTGAACATATAGTTAAAAAATTTTTTAATTTGTGATATTTTTTATAAATTTATTTAAAAAATGTGCAATATCTTGAGTTCATGCTAGCGTTCTAAAGTTTATGTCAATCGTTTTTTAATGAAAAACTACATGAGAATTGATTACGTAACATTATTGAATTTTTGATAATTTTTTCAAAATTTCATTCGAAAATTCAGAGGGTGGTGGTGGTGGTATGTGTGTGTGTGTGTGTGTAGGGGATCCCTCCGAATATTCGATTGCATTTAAAATCAATAGGCTTCCAGTATTCATCGATTGTAATTTTTTAACCAAATTTCGTTGTGATTACGTATTTCAGGGGATATTCACATTTCAAGCGCATATTCTGGAATTTTTAAAGTGGTAATCGGAAATATTTTTCACCACTCAGACAAATGCATATAAATAATCGGTTTCACTAAACTGTTGCCAACTTGAAAAAATAAATGTTTAAAGAATGTTTAAGACTTTTTTCTTTAAAAAAAAAGAATAACTTTGAATGAAAGAAAGCTTATAAAAAGAATATATATATTTTTTTACATTTTGATACTAATAAGATGCAATTGGAGCTAATACATAGAAAATTAATGTATGAGGAAGTTGAGTGGAGTTTTTTTATTGTATAGTAACTGTCTACATGTCTAATATGTCTATTTAGCTAGTAATGTTTAGTTTTCATAGTAGCTGTTTTAAGTGTTGTGTATTTTGGTCGGCTAGAACTTAATGGCCTTAGCGAGTCAGGGGTCAGGGGGATATAGATTTTTTCATAGTATAGTAAGTCTAAGTGTCTATATGTCTAACATGTCTATTTAACAAGTAATGTCTAGTTTTCATAGTAACTGTCTAAATGTTATGCATTTTGGTCGGCTAGACTTTAGTGGTTTTCGCGGGTCAGGGGATATAGTTTTTTTTCATAGTAAGTGTCTACATCTCTGACATGTCTATTTAACTAGTGATGTCTTGTTTTCATAGTAACTATCTAAGTGCTGTGCATTTTGGTCGGCTAGACTTTAGTGGTTTTCGCGGGTCAGGGGATATAGTTTTTTTTCATAGTAAGTGTCTACATCTCTGACATGTCTATTTAACTAGTGATGTCTTGTTTTCATAGTATCTATCTAAGTGCTGTGCATTTTGGTCGGCTAGACTTTAGTGGTTTTCGCGGGTCAGGGGATATAGTTTTTTTTCATAGTAAGTGTCTACATCTCTGACATGTCTATTTAACTAGTGATGTCTTGTTTTCATAGTAACTATCTAAGTGCTGTGCATTTTGGTCGGCTAGACTTTAGTGGTTTTCGCGGGTCAGGGGATATAGTTTTTTTTCATAGTAAGTGTCTACATCTCTGACATGTCTATTTAACTAGTGATGTCTTGTTTTCATAGTAACTATCTAAGTGCTGTGCATTTTGGTCGGCTAGACTTTAGTGGTTTTCGCGGGTCAGGGGATATAGTTTTTTTTCATAGTAAGTGTCTACATCTCTGACATGTCTATTTAACTAGTGATGTCTTGTTTTCATAGTAACTATCTAAGTGCTGTCCATTTTGGTCGGCTAGACTTTAGTGGTTTTCGCGGGTCAGGGGATATAGTTTTTTTTCATAGTAAGTGTCTACATCTCTGACATGTCTATTTAACTAGTGATGTCTTGTTTTCATAGTAACTATCTAAGTGCTGTGCATTTTGGTCGGCTAGACTTTAGTGGTTTTCGCGGGTCAGGGGATATAGTTTTTTTTCATAGTAAGTGTCTACATCTCTGACATGTCTATTTAACTAGTGATGTCTTGTTTTCATAGTAACTATCTAAGTGCTGTGCATTTTGGTCGGCTAGACTTTAGTGGTTTTCGCGGGTCAGGGGATATAGTTTTTTTTCATAGTAAGTGTCTACATCTCTGACATGTCTATTTAACTAGTGATGTCTTGTTTTCATAGTAACTATCTAAGTGCTGTGCATTTTGGTCGGCTAGACTTTAGTGGTTTTCGCGGGTCAGGGGATATAGTTTTTTTTCATAGTAAGTGTCTACATCTCTGACATGTCTATTTAACTAGTGATGTCTTGTTTTCATAGTAACTATCTAAGTGCTGTGCATTTTGGTCGGCTAGACTTTAGTGGTTTTCGCGGGTCAGGGGATATAGTTTTTTTTCATAGTAAGTGTCTACATCTCTGACATGTCTATTTAACTAGTGATGTCTTGTTTTCATAGTAACTATCTAAGTGCTGTGCATTTTGGTCGGCTAGACTTTAGTGGTTTTCGCGGGTCAGGGGATATAGTTTTTTTTCATAGTAAGTGTCTACATCTCTGACATGTCTATTTAACTAGTGATGTCTTGTTTTCATAGTAACTATCTAAGTGCTGTGCATTTTGGTCGGCTAGACTTTAGTGGTTTTCGCGGGTCAGGGGATATAGTTTTTTTTCATAGTAAGTGTCTACATCTCTGACATGTCTATTTAACTAGTGATGTCTTGTTTTCATAGTAACTATCTAAGTGCTGTGCATTTTGGTCGGCTAGACTTTAGTGGTTTTCGCGGGTCAGGGGATATAGTTTTTTTTCATAGTAAGTGTCTACATCTCTGACATGTCTATTTAACTAGTGATGTCTTGTTTTCATAGTAACTATCTAAGTGCTGCGCATTTTGGTCGGCTAGACTTTAGTGGTTTTCGCGGGTCAGGGGATATAGTTTTTTTTCATAGTAAGTGTCTACATCTCTGACATGTCTATTTAACTAGTGATGTCTTGTTTTCATAGTAACTATCTAAGTGCTGTGCATTTTGGTCGGCTAGACTTTAGTGGTTTTCGCGGGTCAGGGGATATAGTTTTTTTTCATAGTAAGTGTCTACATCTCTGACATGTTTATTTAACTAGTGATGTCTTGTTTTCATAGTAACTATCTAAGTGCTGTGCATTTTGGTCGGCTAGACTTTAGTGGTTTTCGCGGGTCAGGGGATATAGTTTTTTTTCATAGTAAGTGTCTACATCTCTGACATGTCTATTTAACTAGTGATGTCTTGTTTTCATAGTAACTATCTAAGTGCTGTGCATTTTGGTCGGCTAGACTTTAGTGGTTTTCGCGGGTCAGGGGATATAGTTTTTTTTCATAGTAAGTGTCTACATCTCTGACATGTCTATTTAACTAGTGATGTCTTGTTTTCATAGTAACTATCTAAGTGCTGTGCATTTTGGTCGGCTAGACTTTAGTGGTTTTCGCGGGTCAGGGGATATAGTTTTTTTTCATAGTAAGTGTCTACATCTCTGACATGTCTATTTAACTAGTGATGTCTTGTTTTCATAGTAACTATCTAAGTGCTGTGCATTTTGGTCGGCTAGACTTTAGTGGTTTTCGCGGGTCAGGGGATATAGTTTTTTTTCATAGTAAGTGTCTACATCTCTGACATGTCTATTTAACTAGTGATGTCTTGTTTTCATAGTAACTATCTAAGTGCTGTGCATTTTGGTCGGCTAGACTTTAGTGGTTTTCGCGGGTCAGGGGATATAGTTTTTTTTCATAGTAAGTGTCTACATCTCTGACATGTCTATTTAACTAGTGATGTCTTGTTTTCATAGTAACTATCTAAGTGCTGTGCATTTTGGTCGGCTAGACTTTAGTGGTTTTCGCGGGTCAGGGGATATAGTTTTTTTTCATAGTAAGTGTCTACATCTCTGACATGTCTATTTAACTAGTGATGTCTTGTTTTCATAGTAACTATCTAAGTGCTGTCCATTTTGGTCGGCTAGACTTTAGTGGTTTTCGCGGGTCAGGGGATATAGTTTTTTTTCATAGTAAGTGTCTACATCTCTGACATGTCTATTTAACTAGTGATGTCTTGTTTTCATAGTAACTATCTAAGTGCTGTGCATTTTGGTCGGCTAGACTTTAGTGGTTTTCGCGGGTCAGGGGATATAGTTTTTTTTCATAGTAAGTGTCTACATCTCTGACATGTCTATTTAACTAGTGATGTCTTGTTTTCATAGTAACTATCTAAGTGCTGTGCATTTTGGTCGGCTAGACTTTAGTGGTTTTCGCGGGTCAGGGGATATAGTTTTTTTTCATAGTAAGTGTCTACATCTCTGACATGTCTATTTAACTAGTGATGTCTTGTTTTCATAGTAACTATCTAAGTGCTGTGCATTTTGGTCGGCTAGACTTTAGTGGTTTTCGCGGGTCAGGGGATATAGTTTTTTTTCATAGTAAGTGTCTACATCTCTGACATGTCTATTTAACTAGTGATGTCTTGTTTTCATAGTAACTATCTAAGTGCTGTGCATTTTGGTCGGCTAGACTTTAGTGGTTTTCGCGGGTCAGGGGATATAGTTTTTTTTCATAGTAAGTGTCTACATCTCTGACATGTCTATTTAACTAGTGATGTCTTGTTTTCATAGTAACTATCTAAGTGCTGTGCATTTTGGTCGGCTAGACTTTAGTGGTTTTCGCGGGTCAGGGGATATAGTTTTTTTTCATAGTAAGTGTCTACATCTCTGACATGTCTATTTAACTAGTGATGTCTTGTTTTCATAGTAACTATCTAAGTGCTGTGCATTTTGGTCGGCTAGACTTTAGTGGTTTTCGCGGGTCAGGGGATATAGTTTTTTTTCATAGTAAGTGTCTACATCTCTGACATGTCTATTTAACTAGTGATGTCTTGTTTTCATAGTAACTATCTAAGTGCTGTGCATTTTGGTCGGCTAGACTTTAGTGGTTTTCGCGGGTCAGGGGATATAGTTTTTTTTCATAGTAAGTGTCTACATCTCTGACATGTCTATTTAACTAGTGATGTCTTGTTTTCATAGTAACTATCTAAGTGCTGTGCATTTTGGTCGGCTAGACTTTAGTGGTTTTCGCGGGTCAGGGGATATAGTTTTTTTTTATAGTAAGTGTCTACATCTCTGACATGTCTATTTAACTAGTGATGTCTTGTTTTCATAGTAACTATCTAAGTGCTGTGCATTTTGGTCGGCTAGACTTTAGTGGTTTTCGCGGGTCAGGGGATATAGTTTTTTTTCATAGTAAGTGTCTACATCTCTGACATGTCTATTTAACTAGTGATGTCTTGTTTTCATAGTAACTATCTAAGTGCTGTGCATTTTGGTCGGCTAGACTTTAGTGGTTTTCGCGGGTCAGGGGATATAGTTTTTTTCATAGTAAGTGTCTACATCTCTGACATGTCTATTTAACTAGTGATGTCTTGTTTTCATAGTAACTATCTAAGTGCTGTGCATTTTGGTCGGCTAGACTTTAGTGGTTTTCGCGGGTCAGGGGATATAGTTTTTTTTCATAGTAAGTGTCTACATCTCTGACATGTCTATTTAACTAGTGATGTCTTGTTTTCATAGTAACTATCTAAGTGCTGTGCATTTTGGTCGGCTAGACTTTAGTGGTTTTCGCGGGTCAGGGGATATAGTTTTTTTTCATAGTAAGTGTCTACATCTCTGACATGTCTATTTAACTAGTGATGTCTTGTTTTCATAGTAACTATCTAAGTGCTGTGCATTTTGGTCGGCTAGACTTTAGTGGTTTTCGCGGGTCAGGGGATATAGTTTTTTTTCATAGTAAGTGTCTACATCTCTGACATGTCTATTTAACTAGTGATGTCTTGTTTTCATAGTAACTATCTAAGTGCTGTGCATTTTGGTCGGCTAGACTTTAGTGGTTTTCGCGGGTCAGGGGATATAGTTTTTTTTCATAGTAAGTGTCTACATCTCTGACATGTCTATTTAACTAGTGATGTCTTGTTTTCATAGTAACTATCTAAGTGCTGTGCATTTTGGTCGGCTAGACTTTAGTGGTTTTCGCGGGTCAGGGGATATAGTTTTTTTTCATAGTAAGTGTCTACATCTCTGACATGTCTATTTAACTAGTGATGTCTTGTTTTCATAGTAACTATCTAAGTGCTGTGCATTTTGGTCGGCTAGACTTTAGTGGTTTTCGCGGGTCAGGGGATATAGTTTTTTTTCATAGTAAGTGTCTACATCTCTGACATGTCTATTTAACTAGTGATGTCTTGTTTTCATAGTAACTATCTAAGTGCTGTGCATTTTGGTCGGCTAGACTTTAGTGGTTTTCGCGGGTCAGGGGATATAGTTTTTTTTCATAGTAAGTGTCTACATCTCTGACATGTCTATTTAACTAGTGATGTCTTGTTTTCATAGTAACTATCTAAGTGCTGTGCATTTTGGTCGGCTAGACTTTAGTGGTTTTCGCGGGTCAGGGGATATAGTTTTTTTTATAGTAAGTGTCTACATCTCTGACATGTCTATTTAACTAGTGATGTCTTGTTTTCATAGTAACTATCTAAGTGCTGTGCATTTTGGTCGGCTAGACTTTAGTGGTTTTCGCGGGTCAGGGGATATAGTTTTTTTTCATAGTAAGTGTCTACATCTCTGACATGTCTATTTAACTAGTGATGTCTTGTTTTCATAGTAACTATCTAAGTGCTGTGCATTTTGGTCGGCTAGACTTTAGTGGTTTTCGCGGGTCAGGGGATATAGTTTTTTTTCATAGTAAGTGTCTACATCTCTGACATGTCTATTTAACTAGTGATGTCTTGTTTTCATAGTAACTATCTAAGTGCTGCGCATTTTGGTCGGCTAGACTTTAGTGGTTTTCGCGGGTCAGGGGATATAGTTTTTTTTCATAGTAAGTGTCTACATCTCTGACATGTCTATTTAACTAGTGATGTCTTGTTTTCATAGTAACTATCTAAGTGCTGTGCATTTTGGTCGGCTAGACTTTAGTGGTTTTCGCGGGTCAGGGGATATAGTTTTTTTTCATAGTAAGTGTCTACATCTCTGACATGTTTATTTAACTAGTGATGTCTTGTTTTCATAGTAACTATCTAAGTGCTGTGCATTTTGGTCGGCTAGACTTTAGTGGTTTTCGCGGGTCAGGGGATATAGTTTTTTTTCATAGTAAGTGTCTACATCTCTGACATGTCTATTTAACTAGTGATGTCTTGTTTTCATAGTAACTATCTAAGTGCTGTGCATTTTGGTCGGCTAGACTTTAGTGGTTTTCGCGGGTCAGGGGATATAATTTTTTTTCATAGTAAGTGTCTACATCTCTGACATGTCTATTTAACTAGTGATGTCTTGTTTTCATAGTAACTATCTAAGTGCTGTGCATTTTGGTCGGCTAGACTTTAGTGGTTTTCGCGGGTCAGGGGATATAGTTTTTTTTCATAGTAAGTGTCTACATCTCTGACATGTCTATTTAACTAGTGATGTCTTGTTTTCATAGTAACTATCTAAGTGCTGTGCATTTTGGTCGGCTAGACTTTAGTGGTTTTCGCGGGTCAGGGGATATAGTTTTTTTTCATAGTAAGTGTCTACATCTCTGACATGTCTATTTAACTAGTGATGTCTTGTTTTCATAGTAACTATCTAAGTGCTGTGCATTTTGGTCGGCTAGACTTTAGTGGTTTTCGCGGGTCAGGGGATATAGTTTTTTTTCATAGTAAGTGTCTACATCTCTGACATGTCTATTTAACTAGTGATGTCTTGTTTTCATAGTAACTATCTAAGTGCTGTGCATTTTGGTCGGCTAGACTTTAGTGGTTTTCGCGGGTCAGGGGATATAGTTTTTTTTCATAGTAAGTGTCTACATCTCTGACATGTCTATTTAACTAGTGATGTCTTGTTTTCATAGTAACTATCTAAGTGCTGTCCATTTTGGTCGGCTAGACTTTAGTGGTTTTCGCGGGTCAGGGGATATAGTTTTTTTTCATAGTAAGTGTCTACATCTCTGACATGTCTATTTAACTAGTGATGTCTTGTTTTCATAGTAACTATCTAAGTGCTGTGCATTTTGGTCGGCTAGACTTTAGTGGTTTTCGCGGGTCAGGGGATATAGTTTTTTTTCATAGTAAGTGTCTACATCTCTGACATGTCTATTTAACTAGTGATGTCTTGTTTTCATAGTAACTATCTAAGTGCTGTGCATTTTGGTCGGCTAGACTTTAGTGGTTTTCGCGGGTCAGGGGATATAGTTTTTTTTCATAGTAAGTGTCTACATCTCTGACATGTCTATTTAACTAGTGATGTCTTGTTTTCATAGTAACTATCTAAGTGCTGTGCATTTTGGTCGGCTAGACTTTAGTGGTTTTCGCGGGTCAGGGGATATAGTTTTTTTTCATAGTAAGTGTCTACATCTCTGACATGTCTATTTAACTAGTGATGTCTTGTTTTCATAGTAACTATCTAAGTGCTGTGCATTTTGGTCGGCTAGACTTTAGTGGTTTTCGCGGGTCAGGGGATATAGTTTTTTTTCATAGTAAGTGTCTACATCTCTGACATGTCTATTTAACTAGTGATGTCTTGTTTTCATAGTAACTATCTAAGTGCTGTGCATTTTGGTCGGCTAGACTTTAGTGGTTTTCGCGGGTCAGGGGATATAGTTTTTTTTCATAGTAAGTGTCTACATCTCTGACATGTCTATTTAACTAGTGATGTCTTGTTTTCATAGTAACTATCTAAGTGCTGTGCATTTTGGTCGGCTAGACTTTAGTGGTTTTCGCGGGTCAGGGGATATAGTTTTTTTTCATAGTAAGTGTCTACATCTCTGACATGTCTATTTAACTAGTGATGTCTTGTTTTCATAGTAACTATCTAAGTGCTGTGCATTTTGGTCGGCTAGACTTTAGTGGTTTTCGCGGGTCAGGGGATATAGTTTTTTTTCATAGTAAGTGTCTACATCTCTGACATGTCTATTTAACTAGTGATGTCTTGTTTTCATAGTAACTATCTAAGTGCTGTGCATTTTGGTCGGCTAGACTTTAGTGGTTTTCGCGGGTCAGGGGATATAGTTTTTTTTATAGTAAGTGTCTACATCTCTGACATGTCTATTTAACTAGTGATGTCTTGTTTTCATAGTAACTATCTAAGTGCTGTGCATTTTGGTCGGCTAGACTTTAGTGGTTTTCGCGGGTCAGGGGATATAGTTTTTTTTCATAGTAAGTGTCTACATCTCTGACATGTCTATTTAACTAGTGATGTCTTGTTTTCATAGTAACTATCTAAGTGCTGTGCATTTTGGTCGGCTAGACTTTAGTGGTTTTCGCGGGTCAGGGGATATAGTTTTTTTTCATAGTAAGTGTCTACATCTCTGACATGTCTATTTAACTAGTGATGTCTTGTTTTCATAGTAACTATCTAAGTGCTGTGCATTTTGGTCGGCTAGACTTTAGTGGTTTTCGCGGGTCAGGGGATATAGTTTTTTTTCATAGTAAGTGTCTACATCTCTGACATGTCTATTTAACTAGTGATGTCTTGTTTTCATAGTAACTATCTAAGTGCTGTGCATTTTGGTCGGCTAGACTTTAGTGGTTTTCGCGGGTCAGGGGATATAGTTTTTTTTCATAGTAAGTGTCTACATCTCTGACATGTCTATTTAACTAGTGATGTCTTGTTTTCATAGTAACTATCTAAGTGCTGTGCATTTTGGTCGGCTAGACTTTAGTGGTTTTCGCGGGTCAGGGGATATAGTTTTTTTTCATAGTAAGTGTCTACATCTCTGACATGTCTATTTAACTAGTGATGTCTTGTTTTCATAGTAACTATCTAAGTGCTGTGCATTTTGGTCGGCTAGACTTTAGTGGTTTTCGCGGGTCAGGGGATATAGTTTTTTTTCATAGTAAGTGTCTACATCTCTGACATGTCTATTTAACTAGTGATGTCTTGTTTTCATAGTAACTATCTAAGTGCTGTGCATTTTGGTCGGCTAGACTTTAGTGGTTTTCGCGGGTCAGGGGATATAGTTTTTTTTCATAGTAAGTGTCTACATCTCTGACATGTCTATTTAACTAGTGATGTCTTGTTTTCATAGTAACTATCTAAGTGCTGTGCATTTTGGTCGGCTAGACTTTAGTGGTTTTCGCGGGTCAGGGGATATAGTTTTTTTTCATAGTAAGTGTCTACATCTCTGACATGTCTATTTAACTAGTGATGTCTTGTTTTCATAGTAACTATCTAAGTGCTGTGCATTTTGGTCGGCTAGACTTTAGTGGTTTTCGCGGGTCAGGGGATATAGTTTTTTTTCATAGTAAGTGTCTACATCTCTGACATGTCTATTTAACTAGTGATGTCTTGTTTTCATAGTAACTATCTAAGTGCTGTGCATTTTGGTCGGCTAGACTTTAGTGGTTTTCGCGGGTCAGGGGATATAGTTTTTTTTCATAGTAAGTGTCTACATCTCTGACATGTCTATTTAACTAGTGATGTCTTGTTTTCATAGTAACTATCTAAGTGCTGTGCATTTTGGTCGGCTAGACTTTAGTGGTTTTCGCGGGTCAGGGGATATAGTTTTTTTTCATAGTAATTGTCTACATCTCTGACATGTCTATTTAACTAGTGATGTCTTGTTTTCATAGTAACTATCTAAGTGCTGTGCATTTTGGTCGGCTAGACTTTAGTGGTTTTCGCGGGTCAGGGGATATAGTTTTTTTTCATAGTAAGTGTCTACATCTCTGACATGTCTATTTAACTAGTGATGTCTTGTTTTCATAGTAACTATCTAAGTGCTGTGCATTTTGGTCGGCTAGACTTTAGTGGTTTTCGCGGGTCAGGGGATATAGTTTTTTTTCATAGTAAGTGTCTACATCTCTGACATGTCTATTTAACTAGTGATGTCTTGTTTTCATAGTAACTATCTAAGTGCTGTGCATTTTGGTCGGCTAGACTTTAGTGGTTTTCGCGGGTCAGGGGATATAGTTTTTTTTCATAGTAAGTGTCTACATCTCTGACATGTCTATTTAACTAGTGATGTCTTGTTTTCATAGTAACTATCTAAGTGCTGTGCATTTTGGTCGGCTAGACTTTAGTGGTTTTCGCGGGTCAGGGGATATAGTTTTTTTTCATAGTAAGTGTCTACATCTCTGACATGTCTATTTAACTAGTGATGTCTTGTTTTCATAGTAACTATCTAAGTGCTGTGCATTTTGGTCGGCTAGACTTTAGTGGTTTTCGCGGGTCAGGGGATATAGTTTTTTTTCATAGTAAGTGTCTACATCTCTGACATGTCTATTTAACTAGTGATGTCTTGTTTTCATAGTAACTATCTAAGTGCTGTGCATTTTGGTCGGCTAGACTTTAGTGGTTTTCGCGGGTCAGGGGATATAGTTTTTTTTCATAGTAAGTGTCTACATCTCTGACATGTCTATTTAACTAGTGATGTCTTGTTTTCATAGTAACTATCTAAGTGCTGTGCATTTTGGTCGGCTAGACTTTAGTGGTTTTCGCGGGTCAGGGGATATAGTTTTTTTTCATAGTAAGTGTCTACATCTCTGACATGTCTATTTAACTAGTGATGTCTTGTTTTCATAGTAACTATCTAAGTGCTGTGCATTTTGGTCGGCTAGACTTTAGTGGTTTTCGCGGGTCAGGGGATATAGTTTTTTTTCATAGTAAGTGTCTACATCTCTGACATGTCTATTTAACTAGTGATGTCTTGTTTTCATAGTAACTATCTAAGTGCTGTGCATTTTGGTCGGCTAGACTTTAGTGGTTTTCGCGGGTCAGGGGATATAGTTTTTTTTCATAGTAAGTGTCTACATCTCTGACATGTCTATTTAACTAGTGATGTCTTGTTTTCATAGTAACTATCTAAGTGCTGTGCATTTTGGTCGGCTAGACTTTAGTGGTTTTCGCGGGTCAGGGGATATAGTTTTTTTTCATAGTAAGTGTCTACATCTCTGACATGTCTATTTAACTAGTGATGTCTTGTTTTCATAGTAACTATCTAAGTGCTGTGCATTTTGGTCGGCTAGACTTTAGTGGTTTTCGCGGGTCAGGGGATATAGTTTTTTTTCATAGTAAGTGTCTACATCTCTGACATGTCTATTTAACTAGTGATGTCTTGTTTTCATAGTAACTATCTAAGTGCTGTGCATTTTGGTCGGCTAGACTTTAGTGGTTTTCGCGGGTCAGGGGATATAGTTTTTTTTCATAGTAAGTGTCTACATCTCTGACATGTCTATTTAACTAGTGATGTCTTGTTTTCATAGTAACTATCTAAGTGCTGTGCATTTTGGTCGGCTAGACTTTAGTGGTTTTCGCGGGTCAGGGGATATAGTTTTTTTTCATAGTAAGTGTCTACATCTCTGACATGTCTATTTAACTAGTGATGTCTTGTTTTCATAGTAACTATCTAAGTGCTGTGCATTTTGGTCGGCTAGACTTTAGTGGTTTTCGCGGGTCAGGGGATATAGTTTTTTTTCATAGTAAGTGTCTACATCTCTGACATGTCTATTTAACTAGTGATGTCTTGTTTTCATAGTAACTATCTAAGTGCTGTGCATTTTGGTCGGCTAGACTTTAGTGGTTTTCGCGGGTCAGGGGATATAGTTTTTTTTCATAGTAAGTGTCTACATCTCTGACATGTCTATTTAACTAGTGATGTCTTGTTTTCATAGTAACTATCTAAGTGCTGTGCATTTTGGTCGGCTAGACTTTAGTGGTTTTCGCGGGTCAGGGGATATAGTTTTTTTTCATAGTAAGTGTCTACATCTCTGACATGTCTATTTAACTAGTGATGTCTTGTTTTCATAGTAACTATCTAAGTGCTGTGCATTTTGGTCGGCTAGACTTTAGTGGTTTTCGCGGGTCAGGGGATATAGTTTTTTTTCATAGTAAGTGTCTACATCTCTGACATGTCTATTTAACTAGTGATGTCTTGTTTTCATAGTAACTATCTAAGTGCTGTGCATTTTGGTCGGCTAGACTTTAGTGGTTTTCGCGGGTCAGGGGATATAGTTTTTTTTCATAGTAAGTGTCTACATCTCTGACATGTCTATTTAACTAGTGATGTCTTGTTTTCATAGTAACTATCTAAGTGCTGTGCATTTTGGTCGGCTAGACTTTAGTGGTTTTCGCGGGTCAGGGGATATAGTTTTTTTTCATAGTAAGTGTCTACATCTCTGACATGTCTATTTAACTAGTGATGTCTTGTTTTCATAGTAACTATCTAAGTGCTGTGCATTTTGGTCGGCTAGACTTTAGTGGTTTTCGCGGGTCAGGGGATATAGTTTTTTTTCATAGTAAGTGTCTACATCTCTGACATGTCTATTTAACTAGTGATGTCTTGTTTTCATAGTAACTATCTAAGTGCTGTGCATTTTGGTCGGCTAGACTTTAGTGGTTTTCGCGGGTCAGGGGATATAGTTTTTTTTCATAGTAAGTGTCTACATCTCTGACATGTCTATTTAACTAGTGATGTCTTGTTTTCATAGTAACTATCTAAGTGCTGTGCATTTTGGTCGGCTAGACTTTAGTGGTTTTCGCGGGTCAGGGGATATAGTTTTTTTTCATAGTAAGTGTCTACATCTCTGACATGTCTATTTAACTAGTGATGTCTTGTTTTCATAGTAACTATCTAAGTGCTGTGCATTTTGGTCGGCTAGACTTTAGTGGTTTTCGCGGGTCAGGGGATATAGTTTTTTTTCATAGTAAGTGTCTACATCTCTGACATGTCTATTTAACTAGTGATGTCTTGTTTTCATAGTAACTATCTAAGTGCTGTGCATTTTGGTCGGCTAGACTTTAGTGGTTTTCGCGGGTCAGGGGATATAGTTTTTTTTCATAGTAAGTGTCTACATCTCTGACATGTCTATTTAACTAGTGATGTCTTGTTTTCATAGTAACTATCTAAGTGCTGTGCATTTTGGTCGGCTAGACTTTAGTGGTTTTCGCGGGTCAGGGGATATAGTTTTTTTTCATAGTAAGTGTCTACATCTCTGACATGTCTATTTAACTAGTGATGTCTTGTTTTCATAGTAACTATCTAAGTGCTGTGCATTTTGGTCGGCTAGACTTTAGTGGTTTTCGCGGGTCAGGGGATATAGTTTTTTTTCATAGTAAGTGTCTACATCTCTGACATGTCTATTTAACTAGTGATGTCTTGTTTTCATAGTAACTATCTAAGTGCTGTGCATTTTGGTCGGCTAGACTTTAGTGGTTTTCGCGGGTCAGGGGATATAGTTTTTTTTCATAGTAAGTGTCTACATCTCTGACATGTCTATTTAACTAGTGATGTCTTGTTTTCATAGTAACTATCTAAGTGCTGTGCATTTTGGTCGGCTAGACTTTAGTGGTTTTCGCGGGTCAGGGGATATAGTTTTTTTTCATAGTAAGTGTCTACATCTCTGACATGTCTATTTAACTAGTGATGTCTTGTTTTCATAGTAACTATCTAAGTGCTGTGCATTTTGGTCGGCTAGACTTTAGTGGTTTTCGCGGGTCAGGGGATATAGTTTTTTTTCATAGTAAGTGTCTACATCTCTGACATGTCTATTTAACTAGTGATGTCTTGTTTTCATAGTAACTATCTAAGTGCTGTGCATTTTGGTCGGCTAGACTTTAGTGGTTTTCGCGGGTCAGGGGATATAGTTTTTTTTCATAGTAAGTGTCTACATCTCTGACATGTCTATTTAACTAGTGATGTCTTGTTTTCATAGTAACTATCTAAGTGCTGTGCATTTTGGTCGGCTAGACTTTAGTGGTTTTCGCGGGTCAGGGGATATAGTTTTTTTTCATAGTAAGTGTCTACATCTCTGACATGTCTATTTAACTAGTGATGTCTTGTTTTCATAGTAACTATCTAAGTGCTGTGCATTTTGGTCGGCTAGACTTTAGTGGTTTTCGCGGGTCAGGGGATATAGTTTTTTTTCATAGTAAGTGTCTACATCTCTGACATGTCTATTTAACTAGTGATGTCTTGTTTTCATAGTAACTATCTAAGTGCTGTGCATTTTGGTCGGCTAGACTTTAGTGGTTTTCGCGGGTCAGGGGATATAGTTTTTTTTCATAGTAAGTGTCTACATCTCTGACATGTCTATTTAACTAGTGATGTCTTGTTTTCATAGTAACTATCTAAGTGCTGTGCATTTTGGTCGGCTAGACTTTAGTGGTTTTCGCGGGTCAGGGGATATAGTTTTTTTTCATAGTAAGTGTCTACATCTCTGACATGTCTATTTAACTAGTGATGTCTTGTTTTCATAGTAACTATCTAAGTGCTGTGCATTTTGGTCGGCTAGACTTTAGTGGTTTTCGCGGGTCAGGGGATATAGTTTTTTTTCATAGTAAGTGTCTACATCTCTGACATGTCTATTTAACTAGTGATGTCTTGTTTTCATAGTAACTATCTAAGTGCTGTGCATTTTGGTCGGCTAGACTTTAGTGGTTTTCGCGGGTCAGGGGATATAGTTTTTTTTTATAGTAAGTGTCTACATCTCTGACATGTCTATTTAACTAGTGATGTCTTGTTTTCATAGTAACTATCTAAGTGCTGTGCATTTTGGTCGGCTAGACTTTAGTCGTTTTCGCGGGTCAGGGGATATAGTTTTTTTTCATAGTAAGTGTCTACATCTCTGACATGTCTATTTAACTAGTGATGTCTTGTTTTCATAGTAACTATCTAAGTGCTGTGCATTTTGGTCGGCTAGACTTTAGTGGTTTTCGCGGGTCAGGGGATATAGTTTTTTTTCATAGTAAGTGTCTACATCTCTGACATGTCTATTTAACTAGTGATGTCTTGTTTTCATAGTAACTATCTAAGTGCTGTGCATTTTGGTCGGCTAGACTTTAGTGGTTTTCGCGGGTCAGGGGATATAGTTTTTTTTCATAGTAAGTGTCTACATCTCTGACATGTCTATTTAACTAGTGATGTCTTGTTTTCATAGTAACTATCTAAGTGCTGTGCATTTTGGTCGGCTAGACTTTAGTGGTTTTCGCGGGTCAGGGGATATAGTTTTTTTTCATAGTAAGTGTCTACATCTCTGACATGTCTATTTAACTAGTGATGTCTTGTTTTCATAGTAACTATCTAAGTGCTGTGCATTTTGGTGGGCTAGACTTTAGTGGTTTTCGCGGGTCAGGGGATATAGTTTTTTTTCATAGTAAGTGTCTACATCTCTGACATGTCTATTTAACTAGTGATGTCTTGTTTTCATAGTAACTATCTAAGTGCTGTGCATTTTGGTCGGCTAGACTTTAGTGGTTTTCGCGGGTCAGGGGATATAGTTTTTTTTCATAGTAAGTGTCTACATCTCTGACATGTCTATTTAACTAGTGATGTCTTGTTTTCATAGTAACTATCTAAGTGCTGTGCATTTTGGTCGGCTAGACTTTAGTGGTTTTCGCGGGTCAGGGGATATAGTTTTTTTTCATAGTAAGTGTCTACATCTCTGACATGTCTATTTAACTAGTGATGTCTTGTTTTCATAGTAACTATCTAAGTGCTGTGCATTTTGGTCGGCTAGACTTTAGTGGTTTTCGCGGGTCAGGGGATATAGTTTTTTTTCATAGTAAGTGTCTACATCTCTGACATGTCTATTTAACTATTGATGTCTTGTTTTCATAGTAACTATCTAAGTGCTGTGCATTTTGGTCGGCTAGACTTTAGTGGTTTTCGCGGGTCAGGGGATATAGTTTTTTTTCATAGTAAGTGTCTACATCTCTGACATGTCTATTTAACTAGTGATGTCTTGTTTTCATAGTAACTATCTAAGTGCTGTGCATTTTGGTCGGCTAGACTTTAGTGGTTTTCGCGGGTCAGGGGATATAGTTTTTTTTCATAGTAAGTGTCTACATCTCTGACATGTCTATTTAACTAGTGATGTCTTGTTTTCATAGTAACTATCTAAGTGCTGTGCATTTTGGTCGGCTAGACTTTAGTGGTTTTCGCGGGTCAGGGGATATAGTTTTTTTTCATAGTAAGTGTCTACATCTCTGACATGTCTATTTAACTAGTGATGTCTTGTTTTCATAGTAACTATCTAAGTGCTGTGCATTTTGGTCGGCTAGACTTTAGTGGTTTTCGCGGGTCAGGGGATATAGTTTTTTTTCATAGTAAGTGTCTACATCTCTGACATGTCTATTTAACTAGTGATGTCTTGTTTTCATAGTAACTATCTAAGTGCTGTGCATTTTGGTCGGCTAGACTTTAGTGGTTTTCGCGGGTCAGGGGATATAGTTTTTTTTCATAGTAAGTGTCTACATCTCTGACATGTCTATTTAACTAGTGATGTCTTGTTTTCATAGTAACTATCTAAGTGCTGTGCATTTTGGTCGGCTAGACTTTAGTGGTTTTCGCGGGTCAGGGGATATAGTTTTTTTTCATAGTAAGTGTCTACATCTCTGACATGTCTATTTAACTAGTGATGTCTTGTTTTCATAGTAACTATCTAAGTGCTGTGCATTTTGGTCGGCTAGATTTTAGTGGTTTTCGCGGGTCAGGGGATATAGTTTTTTTTCATAGTAAGTGTCTACATCTCTGACATGTCTATTTAACTAGTGATGTCTTGTTTTCATAGTAACTATCTAAGTGCTGTGCATTTTGGTCGGCTAGACTTTAGTGGTTTTCGCGGGTCAGGGGATATAGTTTTTTTTCATAGTAAGTGTCTACATCTCTGACATGTCTATTTAACTAGTGATGTCTTGTTTTCATAGTAACTATCTAAGTGCTGTGCATTTTGGTCGGCTAGACTTTAGTGGTTTTCGCGGGTCAGGGGATATAGTTTTTTTTCATAGTAAGTGTCTACATCTCTGACATGTCTATTTAACTAGTGATGTCTTGTTTTCATAGTAACTATCTAAGTGCTGTGCATTTTGGTCGGCTAGAATTTAGTGGTCTTTCGTGCGCACCCATAAAAAAAATAATCATGCTAACTGTCTAAAATAATGCCATCCTAGTAACTATCTAAAACAATGTTTTCATAGTACTTGTCTTTAATAATTGTAGTAACTGTTTTCCTTTTTTTTCACTACAGTAACTCTTGCATTTTGATCGGCTACAATTCAGTGCCCTGCATGGGTTGGGATAAAACACGACCCATTAATGAAGAATATTATCGACTTGCAAGACGCAATTCGGCCGAATATTCGACCCGCGACCCGCAACGGAATTGTATCTCAAAATTGTATTCAGTAGTTTTTTAATCTCTAACGCAAATGCATAATTTTCAGCTGGTTACAGTTTGTAACCTTCGCTCACGCATATGTGATGTTCATTTAAAATGTGATGAGATAGCCCGTAATTTCAAAAGGAAAAGAAACCGACCCGAAAACGACCCGTAGAGCGGGTAACCACTGGTACCCGACCCGATGTTGGGCTCTTGGCTATATCCACGCCTATTTTAGAGGAATTTTAATAACGAATCAGTACTGTTAAAATAAGCAAACGATTCGACTTCGACATTAATTGGATTAAGGGTGAGAGTCAGTAAATCTTCTGCCCTATCCGCTCTTTGTTAACTTTCGCGACACAAGTTTTTCGCCGAATTCTGCTCAAACAGTTGCGAAATATTTTCTGAAAGATAAAATGCAATGCTTAGATTATATTAAAACCAAAATTTAATACCCAATAAAACATATAATATATTTTTTATTTTAATGCAAAATATTTTTGGTGCTGCCATTTGTTGTTGTTGAGACCCAGACCGTCCGACCTACCAGAAAGGTGTAAGGTAACTGTTGTGCTGCCATTTGTTGAAGACCCAGACCGTCCGACTCGTCCTGAGGACTTAGAGTAACTAGTTGGACGGCCGGGAAGGGTGCTGCCATTTGTTGTCGTAATTTAATTCATATCGATTATTTTTATTTTTTAATGAACATCTTTAAATATCTATTCCGTCTAATACAGCATTAAATACAACAACAGATCATATATAATAATGCCACAATCACGGAAAGGTAATTTCTCATTCTATAAATTTGATAAGGGGATCTGAATGCACATGACTGAAGACTGCATCTTTGTCTTCAAGTTCCTTTGTCTTCAAGTCCAAGTTCAATTACGCTTTCGTGACTGTGGCATTATTATATATGATCTGTTGTTGTATTTAATAGCATATTAGAAGGAATAGACATTTAAAAATGTTCATTAAAAAATAATAATATTCGATAAGAATTAAATTACGACAACAGATGGCAGCACCAAAAATATTTTGAATTAAAATAAAAAATATATTCTATATTTTATTGAGTATTAAATTTAGTTTTAATATAATCTAAGCATTGCATTTTATCTATCAGAAAATATTTCGCAACTGTTTGAGCAGAATTTCGGCGAAAAACGTGTGCCGCGAAAGTTAGCAAAGTGCGGATAGGGTAGAAGATTTACTAACGCTCACCCTAAGTAAAAAAATTATCACAACTTCATATTTCTGAAACCAATACAACACTGATGTTTTCTATCAATAGAAGCACAGTATTTGTGGTTGAACATGAACGGGGAAGGGTTTTTCTTCTCTGTGAGTTGATGAACATCAGAGTGTGGCAGATATCGTTTAATAAGCTTCTGTTCATTGGTATGACTAATTCTAATAGTGTGTTGAATGTGTTGGCTAGTTTAATGAATTTTGAGTTATTTAGTGTTTTGCTTGTATAAAAATATCTTCAGGTTGCTTGTGTTACTTTTTGGGCTTAAAGTGACTTAATGGATTTACATAATATGCGATGTTTCATACAAGTCACAAATATGACTTCACATTGCGACACTTATGCTTAGTCGCAGAAACCTTACAAAATATAGTCACAGTAATGTTACCGTGTCACCAATAAGTGATGTTGCATACAAATCATAAATGTGACGTCACGTTGTGACATTTACATTTAGTCGTTGATACGTCACGAAATATAGTCACAGTAATGTCACGGTGTCACCAACGAGCGATGTTTTAAACAAATCACAAACGTGACGTCACATAGTGACGTGTTAGTTAAGTTGCAGAAACTTCACAAAATATAGTTACAATAAGGTCACAATGTTGCTAATACGTAACGTCACTTAGAAGTAACAACTATGACGTCATGCTGTGACATTTATGTTTAGTTGCAGATACATCGCAAAATATAATCACAGTAACATCACGATGTCACCAATAAGCGATGTTGCTTACAAATCACAAATGTGACGTCACGTTGTGACATTTATATTTAGTCGCTGATACGTCACGAAATATAGTCACAGTAATGTCACGGTGTTACCAACGAGCAATGTTGTATACAAATCACAAACGTGACATCACATAGTGGCGTGTTAGTTAAGTTGCAGAAACTTCACAAAATATAGTTAAAATAAGGTCACAATGTTACACATGTGCCACGTCGCATAGAAATCACAATTGTGATATCACATTGTGACTCAGATATAACGTCACTACAACGTGATTATCACACTTGTGACGAACTTTGCTGTGAGGGATATTTTATTCTCTAGTTCTCCAAGTTTATTGGGAACACGTTTATTTAAAAATCATTTCACATTTAATATTAATATCGTTAATTTTATTTCAGTAATATTCTGGGCAACGTAGAATAGTTTTACTTGCAGTATATAAAAGAAAAATCGAGCAAGCTGCTGTTTAAAATAAATGATGACAAAAAATATTTCGTTAGTAGCTGCATTAACAATAGGAAAAATGATCCAACATTTTTTCAAATTTTAAATAGTTTATTTTAGTTTACAAGTCCTTTTTCCTAGCCTTATTTTATTTTATTTTATTATTTTGTTTTTACTTTACAATAATTTAGATTTTATTTTTTGCGCCCTCTCGCAGACTCATGTAAAACATTATTTCACGTACAACACCAAATTTTCAAAAATTTTTCGAGAAGTGAGGTTTTTGGGAATGAGAAATGTCACATAAACTGTTTTTCATGGCAGAAAACTAAACGCGCCCGAGAAGAGCTAGCGCAAACACAGCAGTTAGACAAATCGGCTGAAAAAAAACAAAAGACTACCGAGGTCCAAAAGGATACTCACAAAACAGATCAAACCGCGGTTGAGGCTGAGGAAATTGTAGCTGAGACTGAGGAAATGGAAGCTGAGACTGAGGAAATGGAAGCTGAGACTGAGGAAATGGAAGCTGAGACTGAACTTGCTGATAAATCCAATGATGAAAAGATGGATGAAATCCTCAACCTCGTCAGAGGATTTATCAGTATGTTCAACCTAGACGATATAAAACATCTGTTGATGCAGCTCGCTGAGTTAATTAAAAAAAAGAGCGATCCAATGCAAATGGTCTTTGAGGCTTTTAAATTAATCGCGGAATTTAATAAAAACAGTGAGAAACAAACCCGCCATGAATAGGTCCCAAAAAGAAAGTTTTAAAATAATATTTTGGAATGCGAACGGCATATCTCCAAGAATAAATGAACTTAGGAGCTACGTAAATGAAAATGATGTAGATGCCCTGCTAATCCAGGAAACTAAAGTTAGAGAAAACAAAAAACTAAATATAGCAAACTATAATAGCTATCATACCCTTAGCTCAAATATAACTGCTAGAAATCCCCATGGAGGAACAGCAATATATATTAAAAGTAATATTCCCCACGAGGAAATAAACAACATAAATCTTCAAGGTATAGAAAATACTAGTATAAAAATTAAAATAAATAATGTAAACCCATTTATCCTAACTTCAATATATGTCAAAAACATGAGTGGTATAAATGTAGCTGCGCAGCTGGAACTGCTTTTCTCGCGATATCCAAACACAATACTCGCGGGCGACTTCAATGCACACCACCGAGTGTGGGGCAGCAGGAGAGCCAACACACGCGGTACACAGATACATAGATTGCTAAACACAACAAACACTGACATCATTGCACCGTCGAGACCAACCTGCTTCTCAGGTGCCAATGGCTCATTCATAGACTTTGTCCTAACGAGAAACATAGAATACGCTCACACAATTGATACCCTGGATGAATTCGACTCGGATCATCTACCGGTACTGGTGACATTCGATTTGAACACTCCCCTTCCAGCCTCTCTGGGACAAGAGAGGGTGAACTGGAACGCATTCAAAAGAGCACTTTTCGAGCCGCATTTAGCAGTACCCAACATTATGAGCACGGCGGATATTGACTCTGCCACGCACACACTCACAACAGAAATCAGGAGAGCTATTGCATCTGCCACAACACATCGTGAGTCACCAAAAATGCCCACACTTTCCCACCATGTCAAACAATTAGTTAGGCAAAGGAACAGAATGCGTAAGACATGGCAGGCTAATAGAGACCCTACCCTCAAAAGGGAGCTTAACAGACTCACGTGGAAAGTCAGGGATAAAATTGTCGCAGAAAAGCAGCAACAGTATAAAGAGTTAATTGAATCCCTTAGCTCGGAAGACGTATCGCTCTGGCAATTCGCTAAAAGACTCAGAAAACCTCAAATTAAACTCCCGCCACTAATAGATGGCGCTAATATTGCGTACTCAGACGAAGAAAAGGCAGAGGCGCTTGCTAGGCATTACGAAAAGCAATTTGAACCAAACCACGATCTAATGTGTCAGGACACCCTAAGAATGGTTAGGCAAACTCTAAACAATTTCAGGAACTCCCCGGTCACGGCTGAGATTAACCCAGCCACCCCGCAAGAAATAGTAGAGATTATCAAAAACCTTAAAAACCGTAAAAGCCCAGGGCACGACAAAATCAGGAATATCGCGGTAAAAAACCTACCCTTAAATATAATATTTTACTTGACCATCTTAATAAATAAAATACTAGAACTAAATTATTTCCCCCAAAGAATGGAAGGAAGCGATAATTATAGCGATCCATAAACCTGGTGAGGATGCCTCAATTCCAGCCAACTACAGACCAATCAGTTTGTTGCCGACACTTAGTAAAATTACTGAGAAAATAATTCTTAAGAGACTGAACACGCACCTTAGTGAGAATGACATTATCATTCCGGAGCAGTTTGGATTTCGGCCAAAACACTCCACCACTCATCAATTGCTGAGAGTGGTAGAGTACATTTCTTCTGGTTTTAATAATAAGACACCCACAGCTGCGATTTTTCTTGACATCCAAAAAGCCTTTGATAAAGTGTGGCCCTGTGGATTAGCTTACAAATTGATCACTCTAAAAGTCCCTGACGCACTTGTCAAACTTTTAATTTCATACCTAAATAACAGACACTTTCAAGTCAGAGTAAAAAATAACTTATCTACACCCAAGCTCATTAAAAGTAGTGTACCGCAAGGATCCATCCTGGGCCCGACACTCTTTAACATATATCTAAATGACATTCCCAGGACCCCAGACACGGAGCTGGCACTCTATGCAGACGACAGCGCGATACTTGCAAAACACCCTTACGTCTCAGTAATGCACAGACAGCTACAACAACACTTAGACATACTCCAAACATGGCTGGAAAAATGGCGAATAAAATTAAATCCCAATAAATGTCATTGGATTTATTTCTCAAGAAAACGTAAACCTCCGCCTCCTCTGTACATAAACAACCATGCCCTAAAAGCGGAAAAATCTACTAAATACCTAGGTGTAACGATAGACTCCCACCTAACTTGGAAACTGCACGTAACGAACATAATCAAAAAAGCGTATATAACCATAGGAGCCTTATACCCAATGATAGGGAACGGAAATCTAAGTTATCAAAATAAACTCCTAATTTATAAATCGGTCATCTGCCCGGGAATGCTGTATGCAGCACCCGTATGGGGATATGCCTGTAAAACTACCATAGACTTATTAGAGACAAGACAAAACAAAACCCTAAGGATTATAAGGAAAGCCCCTAGATACTTAAGAAACTCGGTAATTAGGAAAGACTTCAAAATAAAAACTGTTAGAGCCCAAATCAAAAAGCTAGCGCTTAAATTCTACAAAAATCTGCCATCTGTCCCAAATGAACTATTATTTAATCTGCATGACTATGATCATCGCAAGGCTAAATCTCGTAAGAAACCCCGCTCGGTACTTAACTTTGATATTCGGTACTAGGAACGTCCCACCCTAATCAGTTGATATTAACGAAAACTCGCGATCTTTGGTTTTCTACAAAATGTTTAAAATCCTAAACTGCTAAAATGCTAGGTTACCCTCAGATCTGCATCAACCCCCCAAACTGCTTAAACTCTTAATGTGCAACAAACTGCCACACTAGGAGCTAGGACAAATAATAAAAACAGTAAATCAAAAACCTCGAACCTCCAACTATGGACCAATGAAATAATGTCACAGTATGAAGATAAGAACCACACCTAGAGATTGGAGATTAAAGGCGCTTCGCGCCTGGTGCTCTGTTCTGGACGAAACTCTATGACTGTTTTTCATTTCAAGATTTTTACTTACATACATACGATATGAATTTTTAAATAAAGAATGGTATTTGCATGCAGCACGCTTTTTCAATGCTAAAATTTTATGTTTGATTGCTGTATTGACCAATTCAAAGATAATATTTATTTTTATTTTTTAATTTATAGATGATTTTCATACAGAAAACTTTCTGGAGTATTACTGCTGTCATCCAAAATCGGGGGAAAATTGATGTGTACTTAAGGGTTCAACTTTACCAAGTCCTGACCTAGAGTAGATGGGGCCTAGGGCCTCTTTGTATTTAGGAGGCCCCCTACTAAACATTTTAATATTTACTTATATAGTCAATAGTAATAAAATCTTTAAAGCAAATTGTATAATGGAAACCTGGATCATACAACATTAATTTTGCTGAGATATTGCCCCAAAGGTCCGGGCACAAATTAGTTCTTGAACCGCTCCCCCCCCCCCCCCCACACACACCTGATACAAAATTTAAGGCCTTTCTCCCTGAAATGGCATTGTAAAACTGGATTATTTGTTATTTTAGACTACCCCTCTTAAGCGAATATCGCCTACACCATGGAGGTAACGGTAAGAAGTAAAAACTCCATACTGAAAAAATGCCACTATCATTTGAGACAATAATTCAGGTGGCGCTGCAATAAGGTAAGCACCCCCGCATTGTATGTATTTCTATGGTGAAAGGCTTAAAATACTTACTTAAACTGTCAATTTTGTAAAAATAAATTAAAAGCGAAATGCAAATTAGAACTGAAAACAATAAGCACTATTCCTACGTATTCAAAATTATTTTACCTTTCAATTTATTTTTATCTCCCTATATTCTGAACTCTGTCTTACAACTGTGAAAAAATACTGATTAATTACACTGATAATTAGGAATCTTAATTAAAAAATAATCAAAAATACGTATACTCAATACTATGTCTCTTTATTGCATCAAATGGAAACAAATGGCGTTTTACTAACACTATGGAAACCTATATATAATTCTCAAAGCGTTATGGTATTTTCAAGCGTGTCATCTATATGGTATTTTCAAGCGTGTCATCTATGTTTTATTTCTTTCTCTCTAACTCCATGTCCTAAACACTTTCTCTTATAGTTTCAAATTTAATTACTTTTTCATTTCATTATTTGCACTCACTAAATTCAGATTTACCGTATAAAACAATGTATGAAATAAATATCTATAAAGTAACCGGGCTGAGTCAACAGACTCCTAAACTGAAGTGCAGCTGCCAAACTCAGGCGCAGCTGCCATATTTACTTGGTAACTTGCTGTTTTTACTTGAAATTGCTAAAATTTCCATAAATTGAAAAATTCGTCAAATCGGTTTATTTTAGAATATCGGAATTGATTTCGTGGAATTTCTCATGAAAAATTTCCCAGAGAACAATCGTTTGTTGAATATACATGTGCATGTTTTATATATTGTTTCAATATTTTAGGCCATGATGTGAAACAGAACTATTTCTAATTTTGTTAATTTTTACGAAAATCTAATGAACACTTGAGTAAATAACCAACTGTAAATTTTATAAATATCTGATAGTTCTTGAGTTATAGTTTTCACATACGTATAACTGGCGAAAAGAAGAAAAAAAAAAATAACCACCTTTCGTTATTGGTGCACCTTAAAGCAAACTCATATAGTAAACTATTCGATAGGGAAGTATGAAATTTGATACATTTGTAGAGGAATGTTTGGGAAATACGCTGAAATAAACCGTTTCTCAATTTAAACTTTA
This sequence comes from Amaurobius ferox, assembly GCA_951213105.1. Lineage (NCBI taxonomy): Eukaryota > Metazoa > Arthropoda > Arachnida > Araneae > Amaurobiidae > Amaurobius > Amaurobius ferox. Next base: position 72,653,927 of record OX578149.1, on the reverse strand, counting down.
GTTTAAGAGAAATTTAATGTCAAAGTCAAAGGAAGAGTAATTATGCTGTGGGTTCGCGTCATGGACAGACTAGCAATAGCAAAACCACGAATTTTTGCAGACATGTATAGTCCGTACAGTCGATCAAAATTAAATAAATAACAACGCCGAGCGTTATTTCGGTTCTTGAGACGTACAGTGAAACCAGATGCATTATTAGTTTCATAATAATGCCAGCTGTAAAGAAATGAGCAAATAATTTGCATAAGGGGACGTCTTCATATTAAACTTGATTGCACCATTGATTTTTTCAATGGATAAGTCTGTTTATCCAGGTCAAAGTACCCCGAATTTATGTAAAATTTATAAATTTTACTCAAGTCGTTGGAAAGTTATGACTACTTGAAATTTCGAGTTCGCAATGTGAAATGGATGTGGCAGTTTTCTGAAATAATTAGCTTATCAAACTAATTCTTATTACTTTCCTTATATACAATAATGTATAAGGAAAGTACTGTGACGGGGTCGAAAATTTGAATTCGAGTTTTCGATGGGAAAGCCCGTTTCAAGCATCCCCGATCACGAATCGAACATTTTTGAGATGATGTCTGTGTGTGTGTGTCAGTGAGTCTGTGGAGACGATAACTGACGAATGAGTAGACCAATTCGAACGAAATTTGGTACAAAATCTCAATCCATGAATACTGGGAGCCTGTTGTTTTTATACGCAATCGAAAGTTCAGAACCCCCCTAAATTTACGAGTGAAATTTTGAAAAAATCATTAAAAAATCAAAACCTTTAATAAAGTTACGCAAATAGACATTTCCAATGTAATTTTTCATTAGAAAACGATTGACATCACAAATTTTAGAACGCTAGCATGAACCGTTCTCGAGATATTGCACATTTTTCAAAAAAATTATCAAAAAATCATGTAAAATAAAAAAAAGTATTACCTATTGAGAAACATGTTCACTTTTCATATGTAATATCATGTGATAAATTGGGTGACACCATTCTCGTGGATCTAGCTCGTTCCATTCATTAGAAAAAATGCTTTGAGTAATACTTTTGTATTTGAACGGCAATAGTCATTTATCTGCTGTAAGAATAACTTATTTCTCCATCCATAACGCTTGCCGAGATTTTGGCGACGAATTTGGTGGAATGTCGCCAACTTGGCGACTTGTTTAAATGTTGCTAAATTAACGAAAAACTCGCCAAATGGATAAAAATGAGGCTAAATCAATGAAAATGAAGACTCATTGACGAAAATTCAATATCTTGGAAAGAATATAATTACAATAAGAATAACCTATTGTTTTTACTGTTAAAGTAGTAAATTCATTGCATTATATAAGGAAAGTCATGTGTTGCCCACATCAGATTTTTTTATACTGTGCTGCTGAATAGTCTAAACAAAATGTATGCCATTTTCAATCTTCAAACAAATTGTTAATGTTAATTATTAATTATCAAAATCATATTTGAAGAAAAAAATATGTATAGCAACGGGATAAATTTTGATGACAGTTGATTCAGCATTGTCAGAAACCTTGGCGTGCAAAATTTTAGTTCATTCCTTTCAGTACTTATTGAAATATAGAAATGAAATATGAAAATCGATTGAGCTAAGATCAATGAGTGCTGTGCCTGTTTCTCGTCGTTATATATATTAAACTTTACGGTGAATAGTATACAAGCTTTTTCATGTAACATAATTTTAATTTCAAATTTTATTCAAAAGTCAAAATCAGCAACGATAAATGATGAAATCGCAAATTAAAATAAATGCATGTATTTAGTGATTAAACTAAATGCATACTAAATGCATACTAAATGCAACTAAGTGTAATGCAACTAAATACAACTAAGTGGATAATTAATGCACGCATTTAGTAAATTGAACTAAATGCATGCATGCATGCCACATAATACTGTCTGGATGACACTTGAAAATTTCATACAAATGTCAATGCACTAAAAATGGGATGCAACATTTGGGATTATTAAGCTATTATAAATATATATATATGATTCAGAATTATTTTTTAAATACAGAATTTTATGGAGTCCTCCATTTTTTGAGCATAACTGATTCTATGCCGCAACGTATACGAGAAGTTATTGACAGGAATGGCCATCTTACGTCCTATTGAGTTGTAATGTTTCATGTGTATATTAGAGATTTTGGTAAGCTTCAGCAAATTACATAATATTGAGCTTCTTTGTATATATTAGTAAGTATTATAAGTTTGGTCTTTTAAAACAAATTGTCCTGAGAACAATAAAAAATGAAAAAATATATGTCGTTTAATGTTTTAATGTAATCCGCATTTGTGCGCTATAAAAATAAAAGCTTATAGTCAAATAAATATTATAAAATTTGTAATTCAATCATTTTAAGTATAAATTAAAAATAAGCTTTTGGCTGAATCGAATAAAATGCCAATGATTTTCAAACTTTGTAAGGTTAATTTATTAGCGGCCCTAAGGGCACTAAAGTTTGTGACTTTAGAAAACATCATTTAATATTAACATATTGATGGTTAATAATGAAATAATGACGTTTACACTGCCTATAAAATTCACGAATTCGGGACCATACAAGCTCATTGATAAGATTGTGCCATCTCAACGAAATAGAAAAGGTATAACTGCAGAGTATGCTTGACCTTCATTTTATTATCTTAGATATGGAGATGGACCCTGAATGGTTTTTCTGTATATCTCCCTTATTTATGGTCGGAATCTAATGCAAATTTATATTTAGCATATTGTTGACATAAAACATCTTATGATGCCAAAAAAAGTTTTGCTATTTGAATTTTCGGAAATAATTAATAATTAAATATGAAGATGACTCCCTTATACATATAAGATGTTCATTTTTTGAGATATTATTCTGAGTCTAATGATACTTTTGGTTTGACTCTACCACCCTAGGAGCTGGAATAATGAGCTATGTTTTTTTTTTTTTTTTGCACCGGTTTAAAATCAGGAGATCAAAGACCACGCAGGAAGGAAATAACATGGGTGGCAAAAATAGCAGAAAGTGGTCCATCTGATTTTCAGTTTCATGTCAATCTGATATTGAAGGGTGGGGAATGCAGAATCCACTTCGATGACAAGAGCTTGCAATTCCGTCCTAGTAGCTCAACGGTTGAGCGTCGGATGGGCAGTACGAATATCCGTGATTTGATTCCCGGTTAAGGCAGCAAGGTTCTTTACACTACTTATCGAATGATAGCTTTGAAATTGATCTATTGCAATAGTAGAATAACGAGAGGAGGATCGCTTCGCCCCCTCCCCCCTTCCCCCCCCCCCCCCGCAGCTGTTCATTACATTTCAAATGCATGGATAGGCACATGCAAAATCAGTACCGCTGAAAATTATTGTATCGTATTTTAATATTCACAAAAATCTAACAAAATTTCGATTTTGAAAACTCGACTCTATTATAATACTTTATACATAGCATATTACGTATTGTAGGTAATGTAAAAATGTCTTGAATATTGTAAAGTAAATAGCCTGAAACGGAAGTAAATAGCCTAAGTTCTCGGGTCAAAAAATGATGGGAAATAGACGCCTACCCTAATAATTACGTGCCTCAAGCATTTGATTGCTTTGCCTATATTGATAGACGGCGCCATTGAGAATATGATTTTTTTTTTTGTGACTACCCTGTTAAAAGTCAGGTAAATTCAAATTAAACTGCCATCCAAAAGTTATCACTCGGCAGTAAATCCGAAATAAATAAAATAAGCTCTGCTTTGAATGACTCCAAATTTCACAAAAAGGTAGTCAATTGGGTAATATATTTATGAGTATAACAATAAAATGAAAGAAAATATAATAAGGCATACTTTTTACCCTTTAAGTACTTAATTCACATTTAGAACATATGAAAAAAGTTTCGTATGATATACAAACTAACCAAATAACCCTTAATATGGGATGGTTTTGGCACAAGCTTTACATTGACGTTTCTTGCCTTCAAGTATTGGCAATTCGGCTCAGCAAGGAAGCAATACTTGCCATATCTGTAGAAGGGCAGTTTTTAGTTTTGAAGAATATTTGGAGGGGTAGACGGGCAGAGAACCTCTTCCAAGGTCATTCCGAAGATTTTCGATTTAATTGAGGTCCGGAGAATACGCTGGACATAGCACCGGAGAATACGCTGGCCACAGCATACGAGCAATGCCTTCGCTCTCGAGGTATTCACTCACCAACCCTGCTTTGTGCAGACGAGCATTAAAGTCTATCAAAAGAAAATCTGGACCCACTGCTGCATAGTATGCTCACGACACCTTCACAGACTTGAACTCGATGCATTTCTGCCGTTCTTGTGAATACGATCAGGTGGGTGCGATATGCCAAAGAAAATCCAGGCCATACCATTACATCACCACTACTGAAGGCGTGGTGTTCAATGGTGTTATTGTATTAGATGCGGGTTCCTCGTTCTCTCCAGACCCTTATACGCGTATTGCCTAAATCCAGGGCAAACCGTGACTCATTCGTGATGAGTACATTGGACCACTGCGCTTCTGTCCAAGTCACATGATGACAAATCTATTTTAATCTTGCTTCTCTCACCAAAAAGATACTCGTGGTACCCGGGAATAGAGTTCGTTGACATATAGTCTTCGCCTCACAGTATTGGTGGATATTGATTTTCCTATTGCTGAGGTAGCCATTGATCGGAGAGCTGGTGCATTCGCTCGACGACTGCGTTTGCCTAGTGATGCGATGTACTGATCATCAGAGGATGTCATACCCTCTTATCGACCTGGAGGGAGTCCTCGGATAATTGTCCCACTTGTTTGGGATTATTTCTATACACTAAAAATGACCCCGGCCATCCACAAATGTGCTCTTAGTCCTCGGACGAGTCGGATGGTCTGGGCTTTCGACAATAAAAATGACAGAATGGTTCTCAGAAAAGAAAGTGGCGACTTTTTTAATGGACTGTCCTGTCACTCAAGTTTCCAAATAGCTCGCCAGAGAAGGGAATCTTTCAAACATATTCTTTGTATCATAATAAAGATTATTTAATCCAAAATCAACTCTAGCATTTTTCACACGAATTTTCTATGAACATTGAAACTCTTGGGCGAGAAGGAGTCCTTTTTACCCCAAGCCAAATTTTCATATTGTTTGAGGCTCAAATCACTATTGGACACATTTGATATTTGTATATCTCCATGGATGGCAACAGTAAGTTTTATCTAATAAAATCCACGGATGCGTTCGTTATTTGAGAATTTGCATCGTATATCGAACTTTTGGAAAACAGTGTAGAACTTGCTAAGTTATTCAGAAATTGTAGAAAATTGGAATAATTAAAATTATTTGAAATGTTTTATTCAAATGCTTATTTTGTTTAAGGGTTACAAATTTATTTCACTGTCCGCATGCGGCCCGTGAATCGGGACGCAACTGGACAACCTTGCAGAAGTACTTTACAAAAATATCTGATTTGGCAGCAAATGACTTTCCGTATATAATGCAATAAATTTACTACTTTCACAGTTAAACAAAATAGGCTATTCTTATAGTAGTTACATATATCCTTTCCAAGATATTGAATTTTTTTCAATTAGTCGTCATTTTCATTGATTTAGCGTCATTTTTATACATTTAGTGAGATTTTCGTTAATTTGGCAATATTTAAAAAAGTCGCGAAGTTGGCGACATTCTGCCAAATTCGCCGCCAAAATCTCGCCAAGCGTTATGAACGGAGAAGTATGTTATTCTTATAGCAGATAAATGACTATTGGCGTTCAAATACAAACGTATTAATCAAAGTACCCTTTCTAATGGATGGAACGGTCTAGATCCATGAGAATGATGTCACCAAATGCATCACATGATATTACATATGAAAAGTGAACATGTTCCTCAACAGTTAATATTTTTTCCCATTTATGGGATTTTTGATAAATTTATTTGAAAAATGTGCAATATCTCGAGAACGGTTCATGCTAGCATTCCAAAGTTTATGTCAATCTTTTTCTAAGGAAAAATTACATAAGAAATGTTTATTTGCGTAATTTTATTAAAGGTTTTGATTTTTTGATGATTTATTAAAAATTGCAATCGAAAATTTAGGGGATTCTGAACATTCGATTGTGCTTAAAAACAATAGATCTTCAGTATTCACGGATTGTAATTTTTGTACCAAATTTCATTCGAGTCGCTCCATTCGTTCGCGAAATATCGTCTCCACTGACTCACTGACACACACATACACACATATACCTTGAAACACACAGACATCATCCCAAAAAAGTATATCCCTTCTTCGTACGGAATATACGGAATATTAAGAAACTTAAAATACGGAATATAAAGAAACGTAAAATTTTCAATTCAATGTAAATTGCTGTAGTATTTTAAATGATATTGTTATTCAAAATATTTAATTAAAATATTTAATTTAATTCTCCTAAAAAGAAGTATAAGAATTTCTGTTCTCGCTGTACGTGGTATTTTGGCAATGGAGGGAATTGAACCCGGGCCGACCGAGTGCACTGGTCTGTGGCGCCCCCAAATTCCATACTGAGAAAATGACAATATAATTTGAGACAATAACTCAGGTGGCGCCGTGATAAGATAAGCAACCCTGCATTGTATGTATTTCTATGGAATAATTAAAATTGTTTGAAATGTTTTATTCAAATGCTTGTTGGGTTTATGGGTTAAAAAATTATTTCACAGTCCACATGCGACCCGCTGATCGGGACGCAACTGGACAACCTTGCAGAAGTACTTTACAAAATAGAGAAGTATCGGTCAATTGCTCAAAATTAACATTGGCAAAATTTTAAGAAACTCCACTCAATGAATTTTTGCGCCGCGCAGGGCATTTCCTCAAGTCAACAGTTCCTCAATGCTCTCTGAAAAGGATAGTCCGCGATTACTTGTTCCAGAGATCGAGGTAGAATTTTCCCAGAAGAGTAAAAATACTCCCTCACTTGATTTGAAGGAGTAATTTGCTTTCCAGAGGAGTAATTTTTAACAAATGTACAATTACTCTTAAATTTTCTTGTATTTATTAAATTTATTGTATTTTGTATAAAAAGAATTACAGGGTCATCGCCTAACAGGATATAAATTTCGGAATTTTCTACGTTGAAAAAAAAATTAAGATATAAGAAATGCACTGTATTCTTTTTTTGTGTTAATAAACAAAATACATCGTATATCTGATAGCTCAATTAATATACCTTATAAACTTTACGAAATGAGTTTTAAAATGTTTACTAAATTTTGGACTTTTAGGATCACGTTTTTTTTTTTATTTTCGTCAATTTTCCAAGTAGAGTAGCAATCTTGAATTATAAATTCGTCATAGTTTAATTAACTATGCTTTTTTTCCCATAAAAATAACTAATCATATAATTCATGATGAAATATCTTAAAATTTTTACCTCACCTTTGGCTCAGTTTCTCTATATGGTTGTAAACAAATAAAGGGAAAAGAAAGTTAGAAACCTATTAAGTAAAATAAATTTTATTGTTTCTTTTTAAAATTCCAACCTTCTTTGCTTTTGGTATATTCATATAAATGAACATTTTTCTCCAAATTAAATTTACATTCAACATTTCAATTCTTTTCACAAAAGTTTGGACCCAGTTCTGAAAGATGAGTTAAACATCCACATTTTTCTCGCCGAGTCTGCTTCGTTTCTGAGTTCTGATTATATTTTGCGTTCAAAATCCCCTGTCGCACACAGCTGTTGATAGACGAATAACCAATGCTATTTGAGCAAGTGCTGAAAATCCAGGGTACATTGGCACGTCATCTACTGTGGAGGACAAAATCAATTTGCAGAACTTATTTAATTTCATGCTAAGATTACTACAATATAAAGATTGCATTTGAAAAAATTCTTCTCGTAATTCCTCCTCTATTACACTAAGTATGTATTAGAAGGGGAAGAATTATAATGTTTCACTAACATATTTAAAGAGTCCAATCTATAGAAGAATTTGAAGATATTGTACAGCTAGGCTCTAAAACTTGATCAAAATCAGAAAGTAAATTGATGTACGCATGGAGTATGCATTGATATACGTTGATGTAGGCATTGATATACGTTGATGTAGGTATTGATGTACGTTGCGCAGAAGGATAAAAATCAACTTTTGTTATGGTGAATTTGTAATGATGTACGTGATGACGGATGAAATAAGAAATTTCTTATTTTCAAGTAAGATCTGTTTAATTTGTGATTCTAAAAATGTATTTATTTCCTTTTTTGTTTACAAAATCGATGCGTAAAAATACGCATTACTTAATTTATGAAGCGTATTTGCTTATTTTACAGCGTGAAATACGCGGATAGACGCGTTACCTCGATCTCTGCTTATGTCAAGTGACTGCTGTCTTATTTGACGCAGCTTTCAAGATTTAATGTTTTGTTCTGTGACAATAATACAGTGATTAATCGAAATCATTTATTATATAAAATATACTTTCAGAATTTTACTGGTATATATGGAATGTATATAAAATTATTTCCTTTCTAATTTTTTTTAACCGTTTTGGGTTGTCTAAATGGCTTCAGTCGAATGCCCTGTTGGTCTATAAATGAAATACAATAAAATTTTGTCCTAAAGTGGTAGAATGAGTGCAAATATAAAATCCACACCGAAAAGGTATTTCAATTTCCGTATTTTTCCTTGGTCAATTTAGCACCTGCAGATATTTCGAATTAGAATGAAATTGCTTAAAAATTTACTTCCGTATTTCATATTTATTGCAAACCAGCAGTATACCCGTTCTTTGTACGGAATATACGGAATATTAAGAAATTTAAAATAAGGAATATAAAGAAACGTAAAATTTACAATTGAATGCAAATTCCTATAGTATTTTAAATGATATTGTTATTCAAAATATATTATTAAATTATGTAATTTAATTCTCTTATAAGAATCTCTGTTCTCGTTGCGCACATGTCCAAAAAATAAAACATCCTGATCCCGTTTGTAAACAAATTTGTCAAAAAATGAAAGAATTGATCAATATATGCTGAAATGAAAGCGCTAAAATGATATTAGACTTTTATCTGTTTCAATAATTGACTGAACACAATATATGAGTTAATTGGTTAAACACCATATAAGAATTTGAAAAATATTTACCAACATAAAACATATGACGTACGAAATTTAAAATATCAAATATTCCCCCGATCTTTAAACCTGGAGGCCGTAGTTAATATACTCCAGTCAAAAATGCAAATCCGATAAAATATATTTTTATATGCATTTATTTATTTATTATTTAAATAAGAAAATATTCAATAAAAATCGTCTTCTGGGGGATACTTTGGATTTAATTTCGTTGCTAAGCGACGTGATATATTTTTCTTCAATAAATTTGTGAAAAAAATATCGCCTGCCTAATAAAATTTCTATGATAGGTTCGTTTTTTATTAATATCTCGACAAGCTCTGGTCCTAGAAACTCGAAACATGGACTAAATTTTAAGTGGGGCTATTCCAAGGTTACCCTAAAAATTTCATGAAATTCCGTACATCAGTTTTTGTGATGAAGAGACACACACATACACACATACAGACAGATATTTAACTTTGTTTACATAGATAAATATTTCAATGCCCCCAAGCTATTATAACTCTGAAGGCTAAAAATGGGAGTGAACAAATGTGGGAGTGGCCATAATGAACAATTGATGCATGTCCCATCTATTCCACAACTAAATTTTGTAGATATTTTCTGAATAATGCGCTAATTTTCTGTTATTGAACATAATTGTCAGGATGTTCAATTAGCTTAATTTCTTATAAGAGGTAAGGCCGCTATAACCTTAGCCTAGGCTCCTATGTGAAAGCCAAGTACAAGGTCGTCTTTACAATTATTAGAGGAGATATGTAACACATTGTTTATAAAATTATCAACAATATTATATTAATGACAAGAAACTCGAAAAAGGCTTTGCTGTCTTATTGCATTTCACTTTTATCCACGTATATATGATTATAGAAAAACTTATTTTTTATGAATTTTAAGGGTGAGCGTCAGTAAATATTCTGCCCTATCCACTCTTTTTTATCTTTCGAAGAACACGTTTTTCGTCGAAATTCTGCTCAAACAGTTGCGAAATATTTTCTGAAAAATAAAATGCAATGCTTAGATTATATTAAAACTAAATTTAATACTCAATAAAATATAGAATATATTTTTTATTGTAATCCAAAATATTTTGGGTGCTGCCACCTGTTGTCATCATTTAATTCATACCGACAATTTTTTATTTTTAAATGAACATTTTTAAATGTCTATTCCTTTTAATACGGTATTAAATACAACAGACCATATATAATAATGCCACAGTCACGAAAAGGCAATTGAACTTGGACTTGACGACAAAAGTCACCAGTGATGTATATTCAGATCCCCTTATCAAATTTATAAAATGAGAAATTACCTTCCCGTGATTACGGCATTTTTATTTATAATCTCTTGTTGTATCTTAAACAGTATTAGAACGAATAGACATTTAAAAATGTTCATTAAAAAATAAAAATAGTCGTTATGAATTAAATTACGACAACAGATGGCAGCACTAAAAATATTTTGGGTTAAAATAAAAAATATATTCTATATTTTATTGAGTATGAAATTTAGTTTTAATATAATCTAAGCATTGTATTTTATTTTTCAGAAAATATTTCGCAACTGTTTAAGCAGAATTTCGGCGAAAAATATGTTCTGCGAAAGTTAACAAAGCGCGATAGGGCAGAAGATTTACTGACGCTCACCCTTAATATAACTAATTTTATGTATATAACAGACCGTGAAGGTAAAGGCAAGGAGTTCAAACTGCATACTGAGTAAATGCCAATATCATTTGAGATAATAATTCAGGTGGCGCTGCTATAAGCACCCCTGCATTGTATGTATTTCTATGGTGAAAAGCTTAAAATATTTATTTAAACTGTCAATTTTTTTAGAAATAAATTAGTAGCGCAAATCAAATTAGAACTGAAATAATAAGGAATATTCATGCTTATTCAAAATTACTTTGCCTTTCAATTTATTTTTATCTTCCTATATTCTGAACTCTGTCTTACAACTGTGAAAATATACTGATTAATTACACTGATAATTAGAAACCTTAATTAAAAATTAATCAAAAATAAATATACTCAATACTATGCCTCTCTATTGTATAAAATGGAAACAAATGGCGTTTCACTAACACTACCGACTCCTAGATATAATTTTCAAAGCGTTATGGTATTTTCAAGCGTGTCATCCATATAGAAGTTTCATCCCCTTCTCTCTAACTCCATGTCCTTAACGATTTCTGTTATAGTTTCAAATTTAATTACTTTTTCATTTCATTATTTACACTCATTAAATTCAGATTTACCGTATAAAACAATGTATGAAATAAATATCTATAAAGTAACCGGGTTGAGTCAACAGACTCCTAAACTGAAGTGCAGCTGCCAAACTCAGGCGCAGCTGCCATTTTTACTTGGTAATTTGTTGTTTTTACTTGAAATTGTTAAAATTTCCATAAACTGAGAAATTGTTCAAATCGGTTTATTTTAGAATATCGGAATTAAATTCGTGGAATTTCTCATGAAAAATTTCCCAGAGAGCAATCTTTTGTTGAATATACATTTTAATTGATTTAGCGTCATTTTTATCCTTTTAACCAGATTTTCGTTAATTTGGCAACATTTAAAAAGGTCACCAAGTTGGCGACATTCCCCCAAATTCGTTGCCGAAATTTCGCCAAGAGTTATGCACGGAGAAATAAGTTATTCTTATAGAAAAATGACTATTGGCGTTCAAATACAATAGTATTACTAAGTATCTTTTCTTATGAATGGAACGAGCTAGATCCACGAGAATCAAATGTTACCAAATGTATCGCATGATATTACATATGAAAAGTGAGCATATTTCTCAACAGTTAATATTTTTTTTCAATTTATGGGATTTTTTGATAAATTTATTTGAAAAATGTGCAATATCTTGAGAGCGGTTCATGCTAGCTTTCTAAAGTTTATGTCCATCGCTTTTTAAATACAAATTACAATTACATAAGAAATGACTATTTGCGTAACTTTATTAAAGGTTTAAATTTTTTAAAGAATTTTTGAAAATTGTACTCGAAACTTTAGGAGGGTTCTGAACATTCGACTGCGTATAAAAACAATAGGCTTCCAGTGTTCATGGATTGTAAATTTTGTACCAAATTTCGTTCGAATCGGTTCATTCGTTCGTTAGTTATCGTCTCCACAGACACACACACACACACACACACACCACACACACGCACACACACGCACACACAGATACACACACACAGAGACATCATCTCAAAAATATCTGATTCGTGTTCAGGGATGCTTAAAACGTGCTCTTCCGTCGAAAACTCGAATTCGAATTCTCGACCCCGTCATAATACTTTCCTTATACATTATATGTATATAAGGAAAGTACTAATAACCAACTTTAAATTTTATAAAAAGTTTCGAGTTATAGTTTTCACATACGTATAACTGGCGAAAAGAAAACAAAATAATCACCTTGCTTTATTGTTGCACCGTAAAGCAAACTCATATAAACTATTCGATAGGGAAGTATGAAATTTGGTACATTTGTAGAGGAATGTTTGGGAAATACGATGAAATAAACCGTTTCTCAATTTAAACTTTAGTTTAAGAGATATTTATTTTCAAAATCAAATGAAGAGTAATTATGCTGCGGGTTCGCGTCCTGGACAGACTAGCAATAGCAAGACCACGAATTTTTGCAGACATGTATAGTCCGTACAGTCGATCCAGATTAAATAAATAACAACGCCGAGCGTTATTTCGGTTCTTGAGACGTACAGTGAAACCAGATGCATTATTAGTTTCGTAATAATGTCAACTCTAAAGAAATGAGCAATTAATTTGCATAAGTGGACGTCTTCATATTAAACTTGATTGCACCATTGATTTTTTTAATGGATAACACCTCTTTTTGATAACAAAATCTGTTTATCCAGGACAAAGCACCCCGAATTTATGTAAAATTTATATATTTTACTCAAGTCCTTGGGAAGTTATGACTACTTGAAATTTCGAGTTCGCAATGGGAAATTGATGCGGCAGTTTTCTGAATTAATTAGCTTATCAAATTTAATTCTTATTTTATACTGTGCTGCTGAATAGCCTAAACAAAATGTATGCCATTTTCCATCTTCAAACAAATTGTTAATGTTAATTACTAATTATCAAAATCATATTTGAAAAAAAAAATATGTGTAGCAACGTGGTAAATTTTGATGACAGCAGTTGATTCAGCATTGTCGGAAACCTTGGCATGCAAAATTTTAGTTCATTCCTTTCAGTACTTATTGAAATATAGACTTATATTAAAAACTGCATCATTTTGAAGCTTTTGTGGGCTCATCCGTCAATTTCCGATAGAAATATTCATAAAAAAAACATTTCAAAATTGCAGTGCAATGCAAAGTTTGGACTCTTGATATTTTTGCAGCGAGTGATCAGGTATTATTAGTGCATCTGAGTAAGAAAGAATTCCATAGTTTAAATTGAATTGGCAAATATGTAAATCGATTGAGCTAAGATCAATGAGTGCTATGTCTGTTTCTCGTTATATACATTAAACTTTACGGTGAATAGTATACAAGCTTTTTCACATAACATAATTTTAATCTCAAATTTCATTCAAAAGTTAAAAACAGCAACAATAAATGATGAAATCGCAAATTAAACTAAGTGCATGCATTTAGTGATAAAACTAATTGTAAACTAAATGCAACTAAGTGAAACTAAGTGAGCGAATGTAACTAAATGCAACTAAGTGCAATGCAACTAAATGCAACTAAGTACAATGCAACTAAATGCAACTAAGTGCAATGCAACTAAATACAACAAAGTGGATAAAAAATGCATGCATTTAGTAAAGTGAACTAAATGCATGCATGCATGTCACATAATACTGTCTGGATGACACTTGAAAATTTCAAATGTCAATGCACTAAAAATGGGATGCAACATTTGGGATTATTAAGCAATATTAAGTATAATTTTTTGAATGCTGATTTTTACGGAGTATTTCATTTTCTGAGCATAACTGTAGATTCTACGCCGCAACATATACGAGAAGTTATTGACAGGAATGGCCATCTTAAGTCCTATTGAGTTTGTAATGTTTCATGTGTATATTAGAGATTTTATAAGTTTCAGCAAATTACATAATATTGAGCTTCTTTGTATATATTAGTAAGTATTATAAGTTTGGTCTTTTAACACAAATTGTCCTGAGAACAATAAAAAATGAAAAAATATATGTCGTTTAAAGTTTTAATGTAATCCGAATTTGTGCGCTATAAAAATAAAAGCTAATAGTCAAATAAATATTATAAAATTTATAATTCAATCATCCTAAGTATAAATTAAAAATAAGCTTTTGGATGAATCGAATAAAATGCCAATGATTTTAAAACTTTGTAAGGATAATTTATTAGCTACCCTAAGGGCACTAAAGTTTGTGACTTTAGAAAACATTTTAATATTAACATATTGATGGATAATAATGAAATAATGTCGTTTACACTGCCTCTAAAATTCACGAATTCGGGACCATACAAGCTCATTGATAAGATTGTGCCATCTCAACGAAATAGAAAAGGTATAACTGCAGAGTATGCTTGACCTTCATTTTACTACCTTAGATATGGAGATGGACACCGAATGGTTTTTCTGTATATCTCCCTTATTTATGGTTGGAATCTAATACAAATTTATATTTAGCATATTGTTGACATAAAACATCTTATAATGCAAAAAAAAAAAAAAAAAAAAAAAAAAAAAGTTTTGCTATTTGAATTTTCGGAAATAATGAATATATAAATAGGAAGATGATTCACTTATACATATAAGATGCTATTTTTTTGAGATATTATTCTGAGTCTAATGATACTTTTGGTTTGACTGTACGACCCTAGGAGCTGGAATAATGAGCTATGCTCGATTATTTTTTTTGTACCGGTTAAAAATCAGGAGATCAAAGACCACGTAGGACGTTAACATGGGTGGTAAAAATATCAGAAAGTGGTCTATCAGGTTTTCAGTTTCAAGTCAATCTGACATTGAAGGGTGGAGAATGCAGAATCCACTTCGACGATAAGAGCTTGCAATTTCGTCCCAGTAGCTCGACGGTCGAGCGCCAGCTGGCCAGTACGAATATCCTTGATTCGATTCCCTGTTAAGGCAGCATGGTTTTTTACACTACTTATCGACCGGCCGTCCATTCAGTTACCTTACACCTTTCTGGTAGGTCGGACGGTCTGGGTCTCAACACTACTTATCGAGCCGTGTTCATGCGGAGTACGATCACGTTAAACATGCGAGTCCGTAAGTCCTTCCGAGAGGTTGGTGGTAGAGGAAGGAGGGTACGGTCCCTGTGGATGCCTCCCCCACTGGGTTCCGGTCTAAATTAGGTGGTACTTCCCGGCCGTCCAAACAGTTACCTTACACCTTTCTGGTAGGTCGGACGGTCTGGATCTCAACAACAATACTACTTATCGAATGATAGCTTTGAAATTTCTCTATTATAATAGTAGAATAACGAGAGGAGGATCGCTTCGCCCCCCCCACCCCCCCCAGAGCTGCACATTACATTTCAAATGCATGGATAGGCACATCATACATGCGTATGCAAAATCAGTAACTCTGAAAATTTTTGTATCGTATTTTAATATTCACAAAAATCTAACAAAATTTCGATTTTGAAAACTCGACTCTATTGTAATACTTTCTCTATACATAGCATATTATGCATTGTAGGTAATGTAAAAATGTCTTGAATATTGTAAAGTAAATAGCCTGAAACGGAAGTAAATAGCCTAAGTTCTCGGGTCAAAAAATGAAGGGGAAATAGATGCCTATCCTAATAATTGCGTGCCTCAAGCATTTGATTGCTTTGCCTATATTGATAGACGGCGCCATTGAGAATATGATTTTTTTTTTTTTTGTGACTAACCTGTTAAAAGTCAGGTTTAGTTGTAAATTCAAATTAAACTGCCATCCAAAAGTTATCACTCGGCAGTAAATCCGAAATAACTAAAAAAAGCTCTGCTTTGAATGACTCCAAATTTCACAAGACGGTAGTCAATTGAGTAATATATGAGTATAACAATAAAATTAAAGAAAATATATTTAGGCATACTTTTTACCTTTTAAGTACTTAATTCACATTTAGAACATATGGAAAAAGTTTCGTATGATATACAAACTAACCAAATAAGCCTTAATATGGGATGGTTTTGGCACAGGCTTTGCATTGACGTTTCATGCCTTCAAGTATTGGCAATTCGGCTCAGCAGGGCAGCAATATCTGCCATACCTGTAGAAGGGCAGTTTTTAGTTTTGAAGAATATTTGGAGGGGCAGACGGGCAGAGACATCTCTTCCAAGGTCATTCCGAAGATTTTCGATTTAATTGAGGTCCGGAGAATACGCTGGCCACTGCATACAAGCAATGCCTTCGCTCTCGAGGTATTCACCCACTAACCCTGCTTTGTGTAGACGAGTATTAAAGTCTATCAAAAGAAAATCTGGACCCACTGCTGCAGAGAATGTTCACGACGGCTTCAAAGACTTGAACTCGATTCATTTCTGCTGTCCTTGTGAATACGATCAGGTGGGTGCGATATCCTAAAGAAAATCCAGGCGATACCATTACATTACTACAACTGAAGGCGTGGTGTTCAATGGTGTTATTGTATTGGTTGCGTGTTCCTCGTTCTCTCCAGATCATTATACGCGTATTGCCTAAATTCAGAGCAAACCGTGACTCATTCGTGATGAGTACATTGGACCACTGCGCTTCTGTTCCAGTCACATGATGACAAATCTATTTTAATCTTGCTTCTCTCACCAAAAAGATACTCGTGGTACCCGGGAATAGAGTTCGTTGACATATAGTCTTCGCCTCACAGTATTGGTGGATATTGATTTTCCTATTGCTGAGGTAGCCATTGATCGGAGAGCTGGTGCATTCGCTCGACGACTGCGTTTGCCTAGTGATGCGATGTACTGATCATCAGAGGATGCCATACCCTCATATCGACCTGGAGGGAGTCTTCGGATAATTGTCCCACTTGTTTGGGATTATTTCTATACACTAAAAATGACAGAATGGTTCTCAGAAAAGAAATTGGCGACATTTTTAATGGACTGTCCTGTCACTCAAGTTTCCAAAGAGCGCGCCAGAGAAGGGAATCTTTCAAACATATTCTTTGTATCATAATAAAGCTTATTTAATCCAAAATCAACTCTAGCATTTTTCAAACGAATTTTTTATGAGCATAGAAACTCTTGGGCGAGAAGGAGTCCTTTTTACCCCAAGGCAAATTTTCATATCGTTTGAGGCTCAAATCACTATTGGACACATTTGATATTTGTACATCTCCATCGATGGCAACAGTAAGTTTTATCTAATAAAATCCACGGATGCGTTCGTTATTTGAGAATCTGCATCGTATATTGATTTTTTGGAAAACAGTGTAGAACTTGCTAAGTTATTAGCAAGTTAGAGATTTTCGTTAATTTGGCAATAATTAAAAAAGTCGCGAAGTTGGCGACATTTCGCCAAATTCGTCGCCAAAATCTCGCCAAGCTTTATGAACGGAGAAATATGTTATTCTTATAGCAGATAAATGACTATTGGCGTTCAAATACAAACGTATTAATCAAAGTACCCTTTCTCATGGATGGAACGGGCCAGATTCACGAGAATGATGTCACCAAATGCATCACATGATATTACATATGAAAAGTGAGCATGTTTCTCAACAGTTAATATTTTTTCCCATTTATGGGATTTTTGATAAATTGATTTGAAAAATGTGCAATATCTCGAGAACGGTTCATGCTAGCATTCCAAAGTTTATGTCAATCTTTTTCTAAGGAAAAATTACATAAGAAATGTCTATTTGCGTAATTTTATTAAAGGTTTTGATTGTTTGATGATTTATTAAAAATTGCAATCGAAAATTTAGGGGATTCTGAACATTCAATTGTGTTTAAAAACAATAGGTCTTCAATATTCACGGATTGTAATTTTTGCACTAAATATCATTCGAGTCGCTCCATTCGTTCGCGAGATATCGTCTCCACTGACTCACTGACACACACATACACACACATACCTTGACACACACAGACATCACCTCAAAAAAGTATATCCCTTCTTCGTACAGAATATACGGAATATTAAGAAACTTAAAATACGGAATATAAAGAAACGTAAAATTTTCAATTCAATGTAAATTCCTGTAGTATTTTAAATGATATTGTTATTCAAAATATTTAATTAAAATATTTAATTTAATTATCCTAAAAAGAAGTATAAGAATTTCTGCTCTCGCTGTACGTGGTATTTTGGCAATGGAGGGAATTGAACCCGGGCCGACCGAGTGCAATTCCCACGCCCTAACCACTGGTCTGTGGCGCCCCCAAACTCCATACTGAGAAAATGACAATATCATTTGAGACAATAATTCAGGTGGCGCTGCGATAAGATAAGCAACCCTGCATTGTATGTATTTCTATGGCAAAGTATGTATTTCTATGGAATAATGAAAATTGTTTGAATTGTTTTATTCAAATGCTTGTTGGGTTTATGGGTTAAAAAATTATTTCACAGTCCACATGCGACCCGCTGATCGGGACGCAACTGGACAACCTTGCAGAAGTACTTTACAAAACAGAGAAGTATCGGTCAATTGCTCAAAATTAACATTGGCGAAATTTTAAGAAACTCCACACAATGAATTTTTGGCCCGCACAGGGCATTTCCTCAAGTCAACTGTTCCTCAATGCTCTCTGAAAAGGATAGTCCGCGATTTCTTGTTCCAGGGATCGAGCTAGAATTTTCCCAGAAGAGTAAAAATACACCCTGACTTGATTTGAAGGAGAAATTTGTTTTCCAGAGGAGTAATTTTTTACAAATGTACAAGTACTCTTAAATTTTCTTGTATTTATTAAATTTATTGTATTTTGTATAAAAATAATTACAGGGTCATCGCCTAACAGCATACAAATTTCGGAATTTTCTACGTTAAAAAAAAATTAAGATTTAAGAAATGCACTGTACTCTTTATTTGTGCTAGTAAACAAAATACATCGTATATCTGATAGCTCAATTAATATACCTTATAAACTTTACGAAATGAGTTTTAAAATGCTTACTCAATTTTGGACATTTAGGATCACGTTTTTTTTTTATTTTCGTCAATTTTCCAAGTAGAGTAGCAATCTTGAATTATAAATTCGTCATAGTTTAATTAACTATGCTTTTTTTTCCCATAAAAATAACTAATCATATAATTCATGATGAAATATCTTAAAATTTTTACCTTACCTTTGGCTCAGTTTCTCTATATGGTTGTAAACAAATAAAGGGAAAAGAAAGTTAGAAACCTATTGAGTAAAATAAATTTTTTTGTTTCTTATTAAAATTCCAACCTTCTTTGCTTTTGGTATATTCATAAATGAACATTTTTCTCCAAATTAAATTTACATTCAACATTTCAATTGTTTTCACAAAAGTTTGGACCCAGTTCTGAAAGATGAGTTAAACATCCACATTTTTCTCGCACAGTCTGCTTCGTTTTTGAGTTCTGATTCTCTATTGTGTTGAAAATCCTCTGTCGTACACAGCTGTTGATAGACGAATAACCAATGCTATTTAAGCAAGTGCTGAAAATCCAGGGTACATTGGCACGTCATCTACTGTGGAGGACAAAATTATTTTGTAGAACTTATTTAATTTCATGCTAGGATTTCTACAATATAAAGATTGTACTTGAAAAAATTCTTCTCGTAATTCTTCCTCTATTACACTAAGTAAGCATTCGAAGGGGAAGAATTATAATGTTTCATTAACATATTTAAGGAGTCCAATCTAGAAGAATTTGAAGATGTTGGACAGCTAGGCTCTAAAACTTAATCAAAATCAGAAAGTAAATTGATGTACGCATGGAGAGTATGCATTGATATAGGTTGATGTAGGCATTGATGTATGTTGCGCAGAAGGATAAAAATCAACTTTTGTTATGGTGAATTTGTAACGATGTACGTGATGACGGATAAAGTAAGAAATTGCTTATTTTCAAGCCAGATCTGTTTAATTTGTGATTCTAAAAATATATTTATTTTCTTTTTTGTGTACAAAATCGATGCGTAAAAATACGAATTACTTAATGTATAAAGCGTATTTGCTTATTTTACAGCGTGAAATACGCGTTATCTCGATCTCTGCTTATGTCAATTGACTGCTGTCTTATTCGACGCAGCTTTCAGGATTTAATAGTTCTTATTCATTCTCCTCCGTCTTGATTAAACGAAATCATTTGTTATATAAAATATATTTTCAAAATATTACTGGTGTATATGGAATGCATACAAAATTATTTCCTTTCTAATTTTTTTTAACCGATTTGGGTTGTTTAAATGGCTTCAGTCGAATGCCCTGTTGGTCTATAAATGAAATACAATAAAATTTTGCCCTAAAGTGGCAGAATGAGTGCAAATATAAAATCCACACCGAAAAGTTATTTCAATTTCCGTATTTTTCCTTGGCCAATTTAGCACCTGCAGATATTTCGAATTAGAATGAAAGTATTTGCTTAAAAATTTACCTCCGTATTTCATATTCATTGTAAACCAGCAGTATACCCGTTCTTCGTAAGGAATATTAAGAAATTTAAAAGAAGGAATATAAAGAAACGTAAAATTTACAATTCAATGCAAATTCCTATAGTATTTTAAATGATATTGTTATTCAAAAGATTTTAATTAAATATTTAATTTAATTCTCCTAAAAGAAGTATAAGAATCTGTGTTCTCGCTGCACACAGGTCCAAAAAATAAAACATCCTGATCCCGTTTGTGAACAAATTTGTCAAAAAATGAAAGAATTGATCAATATATGCTGAAATGAAAGCGCTAAAATGATATTAGACTTTTATTCTGTTTCAATAATTGGCTGAACACAATATATGAGTTAATTGGTTAAACACAATATAAGAATTTGAAAAATATTTACCAACATAAAACATATGACGTAAGAAATTTAAAATATCAAATATTCCCTCGATCTTTAAACCTGGAGGCTGTAATTAATATACTCCAGTCAAAAATGCAATTCCGATAAAATTAATTTTTATATGCATTTATTTATTTATTATTTAATTCAGAAAATATTCAATAAAAATCGTCTTCTGGGGAATACTTTGGATTTAATTTCGTTGCTAAGCGACGTGATATACTTTTCTTCAATAAGTTTGTGAAAAAAATATCGCCTGCCTAATACAATTTCTGTGATAGTTTCGTTTTTTATTAATATCGCGACAAGCTCGGGTCCTAGAAACTCGAAACATGGTCTAAATTTTAAGTGGGGCTATTCCAAGGTTACCCTAAAAATTTCATGAACTTCCGTACATCAGTTCTTGTGATGAAGAGACACACACATACACACATACAGACAGATATTTAACTTTGTTTATATAGATAAATGTTTCAATGCCCCCAAGCTAACTCTGAAGGCTAAAAATGGGAGTGAACAAATGTGGGAGTGGCCATAATGAACAATTGTTGCATGTCCCATCTATTCCACAACTAAATTTTGTAGATATTTTCTAAATAATGTGCTAATTTTCTGTTATTGAACATAATTGCATAATTGTCAGAATGTTCAATTAGCTTAATTTCTTATAAGAGGTAAGGCCGCTATAACCTTATCCTAGGCTCCTATGTGAAAGCCAAGTACAAGGTCGTCTTTACAATTATTAGAGGAGATATGTAACACATTGTCTATAAATTTATCAACAATATTATATTAGTGACAAGAAACTCGAAAAAGGCTTTGCTGTCTTATTGCATTTCACTTTTATCCACGTATATATGATTATAGAAAAACTTATTTTTTTAGAATTTTAAGGGTGAGCGTCAGTAAATATTCTGCCCTATCCACTCTTTTTTATCTTTCGAAGAACACGTTTTTCGTCGAAATTCTGCTCAAACAGTTGCGAAATATTTTCTGAAAAATAAAATGCAATGCTTAGATTATATAAAAACTAAATTTAATACTCAATAAAATATAGAATATATTTTTTATTGTAATCCAAAATATTTTGGGTGCTGCCACCTGTTGTCATCATTTAATTCATACCGACAATTTTTTATTTTTAAATGAACATTTATAAATGTCTATTCCTTTTAATACGGTATTAAACACAACAGATCAAATATAATAATGCCACAGTCACGTAAAGGCAATTGAACTTGGACTTGACGACAACAGTCCCCAGTGTATATTCAGATCCCCTTATCAAATTTATAAAATGAGAAATTACCTTCCCGTGATTACGGCATTTTTATTTATGATCTGTTGTTGTATCTTAAATAGTATTAGAATGAATAGACATTTAAAAATGTTCATTAAAAAATAAAAATAGTCGTTATGAATTAAATTACGACAACAGATGGCAGCACCAAAAATATTTTGGGTTAAAATAAAAAATATATTCTATATTTTATTGAGTATGAAATTTAGTTTTAATATAATCTAAGCATTGTATTTTACTTTTCAGAAAATATTTCGCAGCTGTTTAAGCAGAATTTCGGCGAAAAATATGTTCTGCGAAAGTTAACAAAGCGCGATAGGGAAGAAGATTTACTGACGCTCACCCTTAATATAACTAATTTTACGTATATAACAGACCGTGTAGGTAAAGGCAAGGAGTTCAAACTGCATACTGAGAAAATGCCAATATCATTTGAGATAATAATTCAGGTGGCGCTGCTATAAGATAAGCACCCCCTGCATTGTATGTATTTCTATGGTGAAAAGCTTAAAATATTTATTTAAACTGTCAATTTTTTTAGAAATAAATTAGTAGCGCAATTCAAATTAGAACTGAAATAATAAGGAATATTCATGCTTATTCAAAATTACTTTACCTTTCAATTTATTTTTATCTCCCTATATTCTGAACTCTGTCTTACAACTGTGAAAATATACTGATTAATTACACTGATAATTAGAAACCTTAATTAAAAATTAATCAAAAATAAATATACTCAATACTATGCCTCTCTATTGTATAAAATGGAAACAAATGGCGTTTCGCTAACACTACCGACTCCTAGATATAATTTTCAAAGCGTTATGGTATTTTCAAGCGTGTCATCCATATAGAAGTTTCATCCCCTTCTCTCTAAATCCATGTCCTTAACACTTCTGTTATAGTTTCAAATTAAATTACTTTTTCATTTCATTATTTACACTCATTAAATTCAGATTTACCGTATAAAACAATGTATGAAATAAATATCTATAAAGTAACCGGGTTGAGTCAACAGACTCCTAAACTGAAGTGCAGCTGCCAAACTCAGGCACAGCTGCCATTTTTACTTGGTAATTTGTTGTTTTTACTTGAAATTGTTAAAATTTCCATAAACTGAGAAATTGTTCAAATCGGTTTATTTTAGAATATCGGAATTGAATTCGTGGAATTTCTCATGAAAAATTTCCCAGAGAGCAATCTTTTGTTGAATATACATTTTAATTGATTTAGCGTCATTTTTATCCTTTTGACCAGATTTTCGTTAATTTGGCAACATTTAAAAAGGTCACCAAGTTGGCGACATTCCCCCAAATTCGTTGCCGAAATTTCGCCAAGAGTTATGCACGGAGAAATAAGTTATTCTTATAGAAAAATGACTATTGGCGTTCAAATACAATAGTATTACTAAGTATCTTTTCTTATGAATGGAACGAGCTAGATCCACGAGAATCAAATGTTACCAAATGTATCGCATGATATTACATATGAAAAGTGAGCATATTTCTCAACAGTTAATATTTTTTTTCAATTTATGGGATTTTTTGATAAATTTATTTGAAAAATGTGCAATATCTTGAGAGCGGTTCATGCTAGTGTTCTAAAGTTTATGTCCATCGCTTTTTAAATACAAATTACAATTACATAAGAAATGACTATTTGCGTAACTTTATTAAAGGTTTAAATTTTTTAAAGAATTTTTGAAAATTGTACTCGAAACTTTAGGAGGGTTCTGAACATTCGACTGCGTATAAAAACAATAGGCTTCCAGTGTTCATGGATTGTAAATTTTGTATAAAATTTCGTTCGAATGGGTTCATTCGTTCGTTAGTTATCGTCTCCACAGACACACACACACACACACACACACACACGCACGCACACACAGATATCATCTCAAAAATGTCTGATTCGTGTTCAGGGATGCTTAAAACGCGCTCTTCCGTCGAAAACTCGAATTCGAATTCTCGACCCCGTCACAATACTTTCCTTATACATTATATGTATATAAGGAAAGTACTAATAACCAACTGTAAATTTTATAAAAATTTCGAGTTATAGTTTTCACATACGTATAACTGGCGAAAAGAAAACAAAATAATCACCTTGATTTATTGTTGCACCGTAAAGCAAACTCTTATAAACTATTCGATAGGGAAGTATGAAATTTGGTACATTTGTAGAGGAATATTTGGGAAATACGCTGAAATAAACCGTTTCTCAATTTAAACTTTAGTTTAAGAGATATTTATTTTCAAAATCAAATGAAGAGTAATTATGCTGCGGGTTCGCGTCCTGGACAGACTAGCAATAGCAAGACCACGAATTTTTGCAGACATGCATCGTCCGTACAGTCGATCAAAATTAAATAAATAACAACGCCGAGCGTTATTTCGGTTCTTGAGACGTACAGTGAAACCAGATGCATTATTAGTTTCGTAATAATGTCAGCTCTAAAGAAATGAGAAATTAATTTGCATAAGTGGACGTCTTCATATTACACTTGATTGCACCATTGATTTTTTTAATGGATAACACCTCTTTTTGATAACAAAATCTGTTTATCCAGGACAAAGCACTCCGAATTTATGTAAAATTTATATATTTTACTCAAGTCCTTGGGAAGTTATGACTACTTGAAATTTCGAGTTCGCAATGGGATATGGATGCGGCAGTTTTCTGAATTAATTAGATTATAAAATTTAATTCTTATTTTATACTGTGCTGCTGAATAGCCTAAACAAAATGTATGCCATTTTCCATCTTCAAACAAATTGTTAATGTTAATTATTAATTATCAAAATCATATTTGAAAAAAAAAATATGTGTAGCAACGGGGTAAAGTTTGATGACAGCAGTTGATTCAGCATTGTCGGAAACCTTGGCGTGCAAAATTTTAGTCCATTCCTTTCAGTACTTATTGAAATATAGACTTATATTAAAAACTGCATCATTTTGAAGCTTTTTTGGGCCCATCCGTCAATTTCCGAATAGAATAGAAATATTCATAAAAAAACATTTCAAAATTGCAGTGCAATGCAAAGTTTGGACTCTTGATATTTTTGCAACGAGTGATTAGATATTATTAGTGCATCTGAGTAAGAAATAATTCCATAGTTTAAATTGAATTGGCAAATATGTAAATCGATTGAGCTAAGATCAATGGGTGCTATGTCTGTTTCTCGTTATATACATTAAACTTTACGGTGAATAGTATACAAGCTTTTTCACATAACATAATTTTAATCTCAAATTTCATTCAAAAGTTAAAAACAGCAACAATAAATGATGAAATCGCAAATTAAACTAAATGCATGCATTTAGTGATTAAACTAAATGTAAACTAAATGCAACTAAGTGAAACTATGTGAGCGAATGTAACTAAATGCAACTAAGTGCAATGCAACTAAATGCAACTAAGTGCAATGCAACTAAATGCAACTAAGTGCAATGCAACTAAATACAACAAAGGGGATAAAAAATGCATGCATTTAGTAAAATGAACTAAATGCATGCATGCATGTCACATAATACTGTCTGGATGACACTTGAAAATTTCAAATGTCAGTGCACTAAAAATGGGATGAAACATTTGGGATTATTAAGCAATATTAAGTATAATTTTTTAAATGCTGATTTTTACGGAGTATTTCATTTTCTGAGCATAACTGTAGAATCTACGCCGCAACATATACGAGAAGTTATTGACAGGAATGGCCATCTTAAGTCCTATTGAGTTTGTAATGTTTCATGTGTATATTAGAGATTTTATAAGTTTCAGCAAATTACATAATATTGAGCTTCTTTGTATTTATTAGTAAGTATTATAAGTTTGGTCTTTTAAAACAAATTTTCCTGAGAACAATAAAAAATGAAAAAATATATGTCGTTTAATGTTTTAATGTAATCCGAATTTGTGCGCTATAAAAATAAAAGCTAATAGTCAAATAAATATTATAAAATTTGTAATTCAATCATCCTAAGTATAAATTAAAAATAAGCTTTTGGATGAATCGAATAAAATGAAAATGATTTTAAAACTTTGTAAGGATAATTTATTAGCTACCCTAAGGGCACTAAAGTTTGTTACTTTAGAAAACATTTTAATATTAACATATTGATGGATAATAATGAAATAATGTCGTTTACACTGCCTCTAAAATTCACGAATTCGGGATCATACAAGCTCATTGATAAGATTGTGCCATCTCAACGAAATAGAAAAGGTATAACTGCAGAGTATGCTTGACCTTCATTTTCCTACCTTAGATATGGAGATGGACACCGAATGGTTTTTCTGTATATCTCCCTTATTTATGGTCAAATTTATATTTAGCATATTGTTGACATAAAACATCTTATAATGCAAAAAAAAAAAAAAAAAAAAAGTTTTGCTATTTGAATTTTCGGAAATAATGAATATATAAATAGGAAGATGACTCACTTATACATATAAGATGCTATTTTTTTGAGATATTATTCTGAGTCTAATGATACTTTTGGTTTGACTGTACGACCCTAGGAGCTGGAATAATGAGCTATGCTCGATTATTTTTTTTGTACCGGTTTAAAATCAGGAGATCAAAGACCACGTAGGACGGTGGTAAAAATATCTGAAAGTGGTCTATCAGGTTTTCAGTTTCAAGTCAATCTGACATTGAAGGGTGGAGAATGCAGAATCCACTTCGACGATAAGAGCTTGCAATTTCGTCCCAGTAGCTCGACGGTAGAGCGTCAGCTGGCCAGTACGAATATCCTTGATTCGATTCCCTGTTAAGGCAGCATGGTTTTTTACACTACTTATCGAGCCGTGTTCATGCGGAGTACGATCACGTTAAACATGCGAGTCCGTAAGTCCTTCCGAGAGGTTGGTGGTAGAGGAAGGAGGGTACGGTCCCTGTGGATGCCTCCCCCACTGGGTTCCGGTCTAAATTAGGTGGTACTTCCCGGCCGTCCAAACAGTTACCTTACACCTTTCTGGTAGGTCGGACGGTCTGGATCTCAACAACAACACTACTTATCGAATGATAGCTTTGAAATTGATCTATTATAATAGTAGAATAACGAGAGGAGGATCGCTTCGCCCCCCCCCCCCGCAGCTGCACATTACATTTCAAATGCATGGATAGGCACATCATACATGCGTATGCAAAATCAGTACCTCTGAAAATTTTTGTATCGTATTTTAATATTCACAAAAATCTAACAAAATTTCGATTTTGAAAACTCGACTCTATTGTAATACTTTCTTTATACATAGCATATTATGCATTGTAGGTAATGTAAAAATGTCTTGAATATTGTAAAGTATATAGCCTGAAACGGAAGTAAATAGCCTAAGTTCTCGGGTCAAAAAATGAAGGGGAAATAGATGCCTATCCTAATAATTGCGTGCCTCAAGCATTTGATTGCTTTGCCTATATTGATAGACGGCGCCATTGAGAATATGATTTTTTTTTTTTTGTGACTACCCTGTTAAAAGTCAGGTTTAGGGTTAAATTCAAATTAAACTGATATCCAAAAGTTATCACTCGGCAGTAAATCCGAAATAACTAAAAAAGCTCTGCTTTGAATGACTCCAAATTTCACAAGACGGTAGTCAATTGAGTAATATATGAGTATAACAATAAAATTAAAGAAAATATATTTAGGCATACTTTTTACCTTTTAAGTACTTAATTCACATTTAGAACATATGGAAAAAGTTTCTTATGATATACAAACTAACCAAATAAGCCTTAATATGGGATGGTTTTGGCACAAGCTTTACATTGACATTTCATGCCTTCAAGTATTGGCAATTCGGCTCAGCAGGGGAGCAATATCTGCCATACCTGTAGAAGGGCAGTTTTTAGTTTTGAAGAATATTTGGAGGGGTAGACGGGCAGAGACACCTCTTCCAAGGTCATTCCGAAGATTTTCGATGTAATTGAGGTCCGGAGAATACGCTGGCCATAGCATACGAGCAATGCCTTCACTCTCGAGGTATTCACCCACCAACCCTGCTTTGTGTAGACGAGCATTAGAGTCTATCAAAAGAAAATCTGGACCCACTGCTGCAGAGAATGTTCACGACGGCTTCAAAGACTTGAACTCGATGCATTTCTGCCGTCCTTGTGAATACGATCAGGTGGGTGCGATATCCTAAAGAAAATCCAGGCCATACCATTACATTATTACGACTGAAGGCGTGGTGTTCAATGGTGTTATTGTATTGGTTGGGTGTTCCTCGCTCTCTCCAGATCATTATACCCGTATTGCCTAAATTCAGAGCAAACCGTGACTCATTCGTGATGAGTACATTGGACCACTGCGCTTCTGTCCGTCACATGATGACAAATCTATTTTAATCTTGCTTCTCTCACCAAAAAGATACTTGTGGTACCCGGGAATAGAGTTCGTTGACATATAGTCTTCGCCTCACAGTATTGGTGGATATTGATTTTCCTATTGCTGAGGTAGCCATTGATCGGAGAGCTGGTGCATTCGCTCGACGACTGCGTTTGCCTAGTGATGCGATGTACTGATCATCAGAGGATGCCATACCCTCATATCGACCTGGAGGGAGTCTTCGGATAATTGTCCCACTTGTTTGGGATTATTTCTATACACTAAAAATGACAGAATGGTTCTCAGAAAAGAAATTGGCGACATTTTTAATGGACTGTCCTGTCACTCAAGTTTCCAAAGAGCGCGCCAGAGAAGGGAATCTTTCAAACATATTCTTTGTATCATAATAAAGCTTATTTAATCCAAAATCAACTCTAGCATTTTTCAAACGAATTTTC
Source organism: Amaurobius ferox (assembly GCA_951213105.1). NCBI lineage: Eukaryota > Metazoa > Arthropoda > Arachnida > Araneae > Amaurobiidae > Amaurobius > Amaurobius ferox. The sequence goes on along the minus strand of OX578149.1, from coordinate 72,624,734 downwards.
TATGAGCATTGAAACTCTTGGGCGAGAAGGAGTCCTTTTTACCCCAAGCCAAATTTTCATATTGTTTGAGGCTCAAATCACTATTGGACACATTTGATATTTGTATATCTCCATCGATGGCAACAGTAAGTTTTATCTAATAAAATCCACGGATGCGTTCGTTATTTGAGAATTTGCATCGCATATTGATTTTTTGGAAAACAGTGTAGAACTTGCTAAGTTATTAGCAAGTTAGAGATTTTCGTTAATTTGGCAATAATTAAAAAAGTCGCGAAGTTGGCGACATTTCGCCAAATTCGTCGCCAAAATCTCGCCAAGCGTTATGAACGGAGAAATATGTTATTCTTATAGCAGATAAATGACTATTGGCGTTCAAATACAAACGTATTAATCAAAGTACCCTTTCTCATGGATGGAACGGGCCACGAGAATGATCCACGAGAATGATGTCACCAAATGCATCACATGATATTACATATGAAAAGTGAACATGTTCCTCAACAGTTAATATTTTTTCCCATTTATGGGATTTTTGATAAATTTATTTGAAAAATGTGCAATATCTCGAGAACGGTTCATGCTAGCATTCCAATGTTTATGTCAATCTTTTTCTAAGGAAAAATTACATAAGAAATGTCTATTTGCGTAATTTTAATAAAGGTTTTGATTGTTTGATGATTTATTAAAAATTGCAATCGAAAATTTAGGGGATTCTGAACATTCAATTGTGTTTAAAAACAATAGGTCTTCAGTATTCACGGATTGTAATTTTTGCACCAAATTTCATTCGAGTCGCTCCATTCGTTCGCGAGATATCGTCTCCACTGACTCACTGACACACACATACACACACATACCTTGACACACACAGACATCACCTCAAAAAAGTATATCCCTTCTTCGTACAGAATATACGGAATATTAAGAAACTTAAAATACGGAATATAAAGAAACGTAAAATTTTCAATTCAATGTAAATTCCTGTAGTATTTTAAATGATATTGTTATTCAAAATATTTAATTAAAATATGTAATTTAATTATCCTAAAAAGAAGTATAAGTATTTCTGCTCTCGCTGTACGTGGTATTTTGGCAATGGAGGGAATTGAACCCGGGCCGACCGAGTGCAATTCCCACGCCCTAACCACTGGTCTGTGGCGCCCCCAAACTCCATACTGAGAAAATGACAATATCATTTGAGACAATAATTCAGGTGGCGCTGCGATAAGATAAGCAACCCTGCATTTTATGTATTTCTATGGCAAAGTATGTATTTCTATGGAATAATGAAAATTGTTTGAAATGTTTTATTCAAATGCTTGTTGGGTTTATGGGTTAAAAAATTATTTCACAGTCCACATGCGACCCGCTGATCGGGACGCAACTGGACAACCTTGCAGAAGTACTTTACAAAACAGAGAAATATCGGTCAATTGCTCAAAATTAACATTGGCGAAATTTTAAGAAACTCCACACAATGAATTTTTGGCCCGCACAGGGCATTTCCTCAAGTCAACAGTTCCTCAATGCTCTCTGAAAAGGATAGTCCGCGATTACTTGTTCCAGAGATCGAGCTAGAATTTTCCCAGAAGAGTAAAAATACTCCCTGACTTGATTTGAAGGAGAAATTTGCTTTCCAGAGGAGTAATTTTAAAAAATGTACAAGTACTCTTAAATTTTCTTGTATTTATTAAATTTATTGTATTTTGTATAAAAAGAATTACAGGGTCATCGCCTTACAGGATATAAATTTCGGAATTTTCTACGTTGAAAAAAAAAAGATTTAAGAAATGCACTGTACTCTTTATTTGTGCTAATAAACAAAATACATCGTATATCTGATAGCTCAATTAATATACCTTATAAACTTTACGAAATGAGTTTTAAAATGCTTACTAAATTTTGAACTTTTAGGATCACGTTTTTTTTTATTTTCGTCAATTTTCCAAGTAGAGTAGCAATCTTGAATTATAAATTCGTCATAGTTTAATTAACTATGTTTTTTTCCCATAAAAATAACTAATCATATAATTCATGAAGAAATATCTTAAAACTTTTACCTTACCTTTGGCTCATGTTCTCCATATGGTTGTAAACAAATAAAGGGAAAAGAAAGTTAGAAACCTATTAAGTAAAATAAATTTTATTGTTTCCTTTTAAAATTCCAACCTTCTTTGCTTTCTATATTTTCATAAATGAACATCTTTCTCAAAATTAAATTTACATTCAACATTTCAATTCTTTTCACAAAAGTTCGGACCCAGTTCTGAAAGATGAGTTAAACATCCACATTTTTCTCGCCGAGTCTGCTTCGTTTCTGAGTTCTGATTATATTTTGCGTTCAAAATCCTCTGTCGCACACAGCTGTTGATAGGCGAATAACCAATGCTATTTGAGCAAGTGCTGAAAATCCAGGGTACATTGGCACGTCATCTACTGTGGAGGACAAAATCAATTTGCAGAACTTATTTAATTTCATGCTAAGATTACTACAATATAAAGATTGTATTTGAAAAAATTCTTCTCGTAATTCCTCCTCTATTACACTAAGTATGTACTAGAAGGGGAAGAATTATAATGTTTCACTAACATATTTAAAGAGTCCAATCTATAGAAGAATTTGAAGATATTGTACAGCTAGGCTCTAAAACTTGATCAAAATCAGAAAGTAAATTGATGTACGCATGGAGTATGCATTGATATACGTTGATGTAGGCATTGATATACGTTGATGTAGGTATTGATGTACGTTGCGCAGAAGGATAAAAATCAACTTTTGTTATGGTGAATTTGTAATGATGTACGTGATGACGGATGAAATAAGAAACTTCTTATTTTCAAGTAAGATCTGTTTAATTTGTGATTCTAAAAATGTATTTATTTCCTTTTTTGTTTACAAAATCGATGCGTAAAAATACGCATTACTTAATTTATGAAGCGTATTTGCTTATTTTACAGCGTGAAATACGCGGATAGACGCGTTACCTCGATCTCTGCTTATGTCAAGTGACTGCTGTCTTATTTGACGCAGCTTTCAAGATTTAATGTTTCGTTCTGTGACACTGACCTTAAGATTATATGAAATCATTTATTATATAAAATATACTTTCAAAATTTTACTGGTATATATGGAATGTATATAAAATTATTTCCTTTCTAATTTTTTTTAACCGTTTTGGGTTGTCTAAATGGCTTCAGTCGAATGCCCTGTTGGTCTATAAATGAAATACAATAAAATTTTGTCCTAAAGTGACAGAATGAGTGCAAATATAAAATCCACACCGAAAAGGTATTTCAATTTCCGTATTTTTCCTTGGTCAATTTAGCACCTGCAGATATTTCGAATTAGAATGAAATTGCTTAAAAATTTACTTCCGTATTTCATATTTATTGCAAACCAGCAGTATACCCGTTCTTTGTACGGAATATACGGAATATTAAGAAATTTAAAATAAGGAATATAAAGAAACGTAAAATTTACAATTGAATACAAATTCCTATAGTATTTTAAATGATATTGTTATTCAAAATATATTATTAAATTATGTAATTTAATTCTCTTAAAAAGAAATATAAGAATCTCTGTTCTCGTTGCACACAGGTCCAAAAAATAAAACATCCTGATCCCGTTTGTAAACAAATTTGTCAAAAAATGAAAGAATTGATCAATATATGCTGAAATGAAAGCGCTAAAATGATATTAGACTTTTATCTGTTTCAATAATTGACTGAACACAATATATGAGTTAATTGGTTAAACACCATATAAGAATTTGAAAAATATTTACCAACATAAAACATATGACGTACGAAATTTAAAATATCAAATATTCCCCCGATCTTTAAACCTGGAGGCCGTAGTTAATATACTCCAGTCAAAAATGCAAATCCGATAAAATATATTTTTATATGCATTTATTTATTTATTATTTAAATAAGAAAATATTCAATAAAAATCGTCTTCTGGGGGATACTTTGGATTTAATTTCGTTGCTAAGCGACGTGATATATTTTTCTTCAATAAATTTGTGAAAAAAATATCGCCTGCCTAATAAAATTTCTTTGATAGGTTCGTTTTTTATTAATATCTCGACAAGCTCTGGTCCTAGAAACTCGAAACATGGACTAAATTTTAAGTGGGGCTATTTCAAGGTTACCCTAAAAATTTCATGAAATTCCGTACATCAGTTTTTGTGATGAAGAGACACACACATACACACATACAGACAGATATTTAACTTTGTTTACATAGATAAATATTTCAATGCCCCCAAGCTATTATAACTCTGAAGGTTAAAAATGGGAGTGAACAAATGTGGGAGTGGCCATAATGAACAATTGATGCATGTCCCATCTATTCCACAACTAAATTTTGTAGATATTTTCTGAATAATGCGCTAATTTTCTGTTATTGAACATAATTGTCAGGATGTTCAATTAGCTTAATTTCTTATAAGAGGTAAGGCCGCTATAACCTTAGCCTAGGCTCCTATGTAAAAGCCAAGTACAAGGTCGTCTTTACAATTATTAGAGGAGATATGTAACACATTGTTTATAAATTTATCAACAATATTTTATTAGTGACAAGAAACTCGAAAAAGGCTTTGCTGTCTTATTGCATTTCACTTTTATCCACGCATATATGATTATAGAAAAACTTATTTTTTATGAATTTTAAGGGTGAGCGTCAGTAAATATTCTGCTCTATCCACTCTTTTTTATCTTTCGAAGAAGACGTTTTTCGTTGAAATTCTGCTCAAACAGTTGGGAAATATTTTCTGAAAAATAAAATGCAATGCTTAGATTATATTAAAACTAAATTTCATACTCAATAAAATATAGAATATATTTTTTATTGTAATCCAAAATATTTTGGGTGCTGCCACCTGTTGTCATCATTTAATTCATACCGAAAATTTTTTATTTTTAAATGAACATTTATAAATGTCTATTCCTTTTAATACGGTATTAAACACAACAGATCATATATAATAATGCCACAGTCACGAAAAGGAAATTGAACTTGGACTTGACGACAACAGTCCCCAGTGTATATTCAGATCCCCTTATCAAATTTATAAAATGAGAAATTACCTTCCCGTGATTTCGGCATTTTTATTTATGATCTGTTGTTGTATCTTAAATAGTATTAGAATGAATAGACATTTAAAAATGTTCATTAAAAAATAAAAATAGTCGTTATGAATTAAATTACGACAACAGATGGCAGCACCAAAAATATTTTGGGTTAAAATAAAAAATATATTCTATATTTTATTGAGTATGAAATTTAGTTTTAATATAATCTAAGCATTGTATTTTATTTTTCAGAAAATATTTCGCAGCTGTTTAAGCAGAATTTCGGCGAAAAATATGTTCTGCGAAAGTTAACAAAGCGCGATAGGGCAGAAGATTTACTGACGCTCACCCTTAATATAACTAATTTTACGTATATAACAGACCGTGTAGGTAAAGGCAAGGAGTTCAAACTGCATACTGAGAAAATGCCAATATCATTTGAGATAATAATTCAGGTGGCGCTGCTATAAGATAAGCACCCGCTGCATTGTATGTATTTCTATGGTGAAAAGCTTAAAATATTTATTTAAACTGTCAATTTTTTTAGAAATAAATTAGTAGCGCAATTCAAATTAGAACTGAAATAATAAGGAATATTCATGCTTATTCAAAATTACTTTACCTTTCAATTTATTTTTATCTCCCTATATTCTGAACTCTGTCTTACAACTGTGAAAATATACTGATTAATTACACTGATAATTAGAAACCTTAATTAAAAATTAATCAAAAATAAATATACTCAATACTATGCCTCTCTATTGTATAAAATGGAAACAAATGGCGTTTCACTAACACTACCGACTCCTAGATATAATTTTCAAAGCGTTATGGAATTTTCAAGCGTGTCATCCATATAGAAGTTTCATCCCCTTCTCTCTAACTCCATGTCCTTAACACTTCTGTTATAGTTTCAAATTTAATTACTTTTTCATTTCATTATTTACACTCACTAAATTCAGATTTACCGTATAAAACAATGTATGAAATAAATATCTATAAAGTAACCGGGTTGAGTCAACAGACTCCTAAACTGAAGTGCAGCTGCCAAACTCAGGCACAGCTGCCATTTTTACTTGGTAATTTGTTGTTTTTACTTGAAATTGTTAAAATTTCCATAAACTGAGAAATTGTTCAAATCGGTTTATTTTAGAATATCGGAATTGAATTCGTGGAATTTCTCATGAAAAATTTCCCAGAGAGCAATCTTTTGTTGAATATACATTTTAATTGATTTAGCGCCATTTTTATCCTTTTGACCAGATTTTCGTTAATTTGGCAACATTTAAAAAGGTCACCAAGTTGGCGACATTCCCCCAAATTCGTTGCCGAAATTTCGCCAAGAGTTATGCACGGAGAAATAAGTTATAGAAAAATGACTATTGGCGTTCAAATACAATAGTATTACTAAGTATCTTTTCTTATGAATGGAACGAGCTAGATCCACGAGAATCAAATGTCACTAAATGTATCGCATGATATTACATATGAAAAGTGAGCATATTTCTCAACAGTTAATATTTTTTTTCAATTTATGGGATTTTTTGATAAATTTATTTGAAAAATGTGCAATATCTTGAGAGCGGTTCATGCTAGCGTTCTAAAGTTTATGTCCATCGCTTTTTAAATACAAATTACAATTACATAAGAAATGACTATTTGCGTAACTTTATTAAAGGTTTAAATTTTTTTAAGAATTTTTGAAAATTGTACTCGAAACTTTAGGAGGGTTCTGAACATTCGACTGCGTATAAAAACAATGGGCTTCCAGTGTTCATGGATTGTAAATTTTGTACCAAATTTCGTTCGAATCGGTTCATTCGTTCGTTAGTTATCGTCTCCACAGACACACACACACACACACACACACACACGCACACACACGCACACACACATACACACACACAGAGACATCATCTCAAAAATGTCTGATTCGTGTTCAGGGATGCTTAAAATTGCTCTTCCGTCGAAAACTCGAATTCGAATTCTCGACCCCGTCACAATACTTTCCTTATACATTATATGTATATAAGGAAAGTACTAATAACCAACTTTAAATTTTATAAAAAGTTTCGAGTTATAGTTTTCACATACGTATAACTGGCGAAAAGAAAACAAAATAATCACCTTGCTTTATTGTTGCACCGTAAAGCAAACTCATATAAACTATTCGATAAGGGAAGTATGAAATTTGGTACATTTGTAGAGGAATGTTTGGGAAATACGCTGAAATAAACCGTTTCTCAATTTAAACTTTAGTTTAAGAGATATTTATTTTCAAAATCAAATGAAGAGTAATTATGCTGCGGGTTCGCGTCATGGACAGACTAGCAATAGCAAGACCACGAATTTTTGCAGACATGTATAGTCCGTACAGTCGATCAAAATTAAATAAATAACAACGCCGAGCGTTATTTCGGTTCTTGAGACGTACAGTGAAACCAGATGCATTATTAGTTTCGTAATAATGTCAGCTCTAAAGAAATGAGCAATTAATTTGCATAAGTGGACGTCTTCATATTAAACTTGATTGCACCATTGATTTTTTTAATGGATAACACCTCTTTTTGATAACAAAATCTGTTTATCCAGGACAAAGCACCCCGAATTTATGTAAAATTTATATATTTTACTCAAGTCCTTGGGAAGTTATGACTACTTGAAATTTCGAGTTCGCAATGTGAAATGGATGCGGCAGTTTTCTGAATTAATTAGCTTATCAAGCTAATTCTTATTTTATACTGTGCTGCTGAATAGCCTAAACAAAATGTATGCCATTTTCCATCTTCAAACAAATTGTTAATGTTAATTATTAATTATCAAAATCATATTTGAAAAAAAAATATGTATTGCAACGGGGTAAATTTTGATGACAGCAGCTGATTCAGCATTGTCGGAAACCTTGGCGTGCAAAATTTTAGTTCATTCCTTTCAGTACTTATTGAAATATAGACTTATATTAAAAACTGCATCATTTTGAAGCTTTTGGGGGCCCATCCGTCAATTTCCGATAGAAATATTCATAAAAAAACATTTCAAAATTGCAGTGCAATGCAAAGTTTGGACTCTTGATATTTTTGCAACGAGTGATCAGATATTATTAGTGCATCTGAGTAAGAAAGAATTCCATAGTTTAAATTGAATTGGCAAATATGTAAATCGATTGAGCTAAGATCAATGAGTGCTATGTCTGTTTCTCGTTATATACATTAAACTTTACGCTGAATAGTATACAAGCTTTTTCACATAACATAACTTTAATCTCAAATTTCATTCAAAAGTTAAAAACAGCAACAATAAATGATGAAATCGCAAATTAAACTAAATGCATGCATTTAGTGATTAAACTAAATGTAAACTAAATGCAACTAAGTAAGCGCAATGTAACTAAATGCAGCTAAGTGCAATACAACTAAATGCAATGCAACTAAATGCAACAAAGTGGATAAAAAATGCATGCATTTAGTAAATTTAACTAAATGCATGCATGCATGTCACATAATACTGTGTGGATGACACTTGAAAATTTCAAATGTGAATGCACTAAAAATGGGATGCAACATTTGGGATTATTAAGCAATATTAAGTATAATTTTTTAAATGCTGAATTTTACGGAGTATTCCATTTTCTGAGCATAACTGTAGATTCTACGCCTCAACATATACGAGAAGTTATTGACAGGAATGGCCATCTTAAGTCCTATTGAGTTTGTAATGTTTCATGTGTATATTAGAGATTTTAGTAAGTTTCAGTAAATTACATAATATTGAGCTTCTTTGTATATATTAGTAAGTATTATAAGTTTGGTCTTTTAAAACAAATTGTCCTTTAATTCATTTTTTTTAAATTAAATTTAAATTTAACCACACGTTATAGAATTGATGATGAAATTTATTTTTAACTTTGCAACATGTTTAAAAATCAAATATCTGCTATTTTCATTTTACTCATAAAAATTCTAATGTCAAATAATGTTTTTTAATATTTTTGTATCAGCACATACATTTTAATATACTAGAGAGAGCTCTCCCCTCCCCCCCCCCCTCCCACACACACACCACGAATCAAAACGGAAATGTGTAGCTTTACTATTAATATGTGTACACAGATCAGTTCGAATAAAAAATAACAGTTGTAGATGTAACTTAAATATAAAATAAAATTTAAATCATCAGTTCAGAAAAAAATATATTGTTTCTCAACAAAAGGAAAGTGAAGATTTTATCTGAATGATGATGTAACACAATGCAGAATGTGATTTTTTAGAATTTTCTTTTTTAAATATAAAACATATTCATTTTAACCCAGGGCACCTCTTCCTGAAAAATCAAGGTTCAAACCAACAAGCTCTGTTTTTAACTGCATTAGTATACTATTCTCAGCCTGAACTCACTTATAATTAGACTATTAAAAGCAAAATATTTGCAAATTACTTAATAATTTTAACTGTACAATACTCCCAAGATAAGTATCTTTATCACATTTTGTGACCATTCATACAAGTGATGTTATGGATCGATACTGACTCTTTTTTAATGGTTTGAATTCCTTTACTATAAAAATAAGTCTTGGTGACAATTTTATACATATGTATATATAAACACACACATTGAAGGGGGCATATTTTAAACAGACGAGGGAAGAGTTTTGCGGGGGAAATTTATCTAAAATTAATTAAAATGCAGATTTACAATATCATCATGGAGAGATTTGCCAAAAATGTTTCACTGGTTGGTGTGAACCCCCCAATCCCTTATATATATATATGTTTATTGATGAGATAATGTTAGTTTGACTGTGAAACAAAAATTTGGCTTTATAACAGCTTAGATGTAATTTTGCAAGTGTTTCATATCCTTTAGAAGGCGATGTTTAAAATTCAACCAGAATTTGAGAATAAATTCACAAAACATTGGTAACATTTTATTACATAAACTGATAAAACAAAATTTTAAAAAAATGATAAATTTTACATATATAATTATTAAATAATATTTTGGGTATTCTACACATGAATAGATTCAAAATCATGAAGGTGATAGAATATCTAAGATTTACCGAAGCGTTACTGAAATGTTTAGTTTCAAACCCTCAACATATACTTTTTAATATTTTTTCTAATTTTTAAATTATGGATCAAGGGTCAGCAATCTTTCTACATTGTTATTTTACACTTCTAACATTTTATATTGACTCCAATTTAATTTCTCAGCAGGTATTGATGTTCAACAGTATTGGTACAATTAATTTTAAAAAACAAAAACCAAATTACATAGTTACTGAAAAGTAATTTTTTTATTTTTAGCGATCAATTAAACTTTACAATTAAAAGGTTGTGAATTGCTAAATTCACCAATGGCTATTCCTTTAATTGGATGATGCATTCACGATTTTCATTTATGAGCTTTTAAATTTTTTGAGCTTTTAAATTTTTTGTATACTACATATGTATCAATTAAATATGCTTGGTGTTCATAATTTGATAAGCATTTAAATTTTGATGTGAAATTTGCAATTCAATCATTTTCTCTTTTAACTTTGCAAGAATATTCTAAATAACTTTCACTATGAATTATGCAATTTATAAGTGTAGTTTAAACATAATACCACATATACAAGTGAAATTAAATTATGACTTGAATTATAATTTCATTAGATAGTTAGTCTGAAAGTGAAGACAAATCAAAAGAATTATAACCTGGATGTGAGGATAAATGTAATAGGACATGCGGACAAAAGTATCTATTTACTTTATAATAAAAGTTTAAGAGTTATGCAGCTGTATTTTTGCAACCAAAAGTGCTCTCTTAAAAATCAAATTGCTTATATAAGACACATTGCAAAATAAAGGGATTTTGAAGAAGAGCATGGCACTGAAAAGGGCCGTTTTTTTTCTAAAATTTTTATTTAAATCAGTATCAGACATGTTAGAGAGAAGCAAACAGTCAAATATGAATTGAGATATGTCATCAAAACAAACAAGATGGCATAAGACAAATCAAAACTATTATAACCTGGATGCCAGGATAAATGCAATAGAACTTGTAGTTTAAAAAAGTATCTATTTACTTTACTTTATAATGAAAGTTTAAGAGTTATGCAGTTGTATTTTTGCAACCAAAAGTGCTCTCGAAAAAACAAATTGCTTATATAAGACATATTGCAAAATAAAATCATTTCGAAGAAGAGCATGGCCCTGAAAAGGGCCGTTTGTTTCTATAATTTTTATTTAAATCAGTATCAGCCATGTCAGAGAGAAGCAAACAGTCAAATATCAATTGAGATATGTGATCAAAACAAACAAGATGGCGTTCGCGCATGCGCAGGGATTCAGGAATCCGAAACTTGGTGCTGCAGCGTTTTTGATAAATCGAGAATCCGCGAGCTGTAGACGCTAGTGGCACACTATTCCTTCTAGACACTGTACAAGCAGTATATCCGTTCTTCGTACGGAATATACGGAATGTTAAGAAACTTAAAATACGGAATATAAAGAAACATAAAATTTTCAATTCAATGTAAATTTCTGTAGTATTTTAAATGATATTGCTATTCAAAATATTTAATTAAAATATTTAATTTAATTCTCCTTGAAAGAAGTATAAGAATCTCTGCTCTCGCTGTACGTGGTATTTTGGCAGTAGAGGGAATTGAACCCGGGCCGACCGAGTGCAATTCCCGCTCCCTAACCACTGGTTTGTGGCGCCCCCAAACTCCATACTGAGAAAATGATAATATAATTTGAGACAATAATTCAGGTGGCGCCGTGATAAGATAAGCAACCCTGCATTGTATGTATTTCTATGGAATAATTAAAATTGTTTGAAATGTTTTATTCAAATGCTTGTTGGGTTTATGGGTTAAAAAATTATTTCACAGTCCACATGCGACCCGCTGATCGGGACGCAACTGCACAACCTTGCAGAAGTACTTTACAAAATAGAGAAGTATCGGTCAATTGCTTAAAATTAACATTGGCAAAATTTTAAGAAACTCCACTCAATGAATTTTTGCGCCGCGCAGGGCATTTCCTCAAGTCAACAGTTCCTCAATGCTCTCTGAAAAGGATAGTCCGCGATTACTTGTTCCAGAGATCGAGGTAGAATTTTCCCAGAAGAGTAAATATACTCCCTCACTTGATTTGAAGGAGTAATTTGCTTTCCAGAGGAGTAATTTTTAACAAATGTACAATTACTCTTAAATTTTCTTGTATTTATTAAATTTATTGTATTTTGTATAAAAAGAATTACAGGGTCATCGCCTAACAGGATATAAATTTCGGAATTTTCTACGTTGAAAAAAAAATTAAGATATAAGAAATGCACTGTATTCTTTTTTTGTGTTAATAAACAAAATACATCGTATATCTGATAGCTCAATTAATATACCTTATAAACTTTACGAAATGAGTTTTAAAATGCTTACTAAATTTTGAACTTTTTGGATCACGTTTTTTTTTATTTTCGTCAATTTTCCAAGTAGAGTAGCAATCTTGAATTATAAATTCGTCATAGTTTAACTAACTATGTTTTTTTCCCATAAAAATAACTAATCATATAATTCATGAAGAAATATCTTAAAACTTTTACCTTACCTTTGGCTCATGTTCTCCATATGGTTGTAAACAAATAAAGGGAAAAGAAAGTTAGAAACCTATTAAGTAAAATAAATTTTATTGTTTCCTTTTAAAATTCCAACCTTCTTTGCTTTTTATATTTTCGTAAATGAACATCTTTCTCAAAATTAAATTTACATTCAACATTTCAATTCTTTTCACAAAAGTTTGGACCCAGTTCTGAAAGATGAGTTAAACATCCACATTTTTCTTGCCGAGTCTGTTTCGTTTCTGAGTTCTGATTATATTTTGCGTTCAAAATCCTCTGTCGCACACAGCTGTTGATAGACGAATAACCAATGCTATTTGAGCAAGTGCTGAAAATCCAGGGTACATTGGCACGTCATCTACTGTGGAGGACAAAATCAATTTGCAGAACTTATATAATTTCATGCTAGGATTTCTACAATATATTGTATTTGAAAAAATTCTTCTCGTAATTTCTCCTCTATTACACTAAGTATGTATTAGAAGGGGAAGAATTATAATGTTTCACTAACATATTTAAAGAGTCCAATTTATAGAAGAATTTGAAGATATTGTACAGCTAGGCTCTAAAACTTGATCAAAATCAGAAAGTAAATTGATGTACGCATGGAGTATGCATTGATATACGTTGATGTAGGCATTGATATACGTTGATGTAGGTATTTATGTACGTTGCGCAGAAGGATAAAAATCAACTTTTGTTATGGTGAATTTGTAATGATGTACGTGATGACGGATGAAATAAGAAATTTCTTATTTTCAAGCCAGATCTGTTTAATTTGTGATTCTAAAAATGTATTTATTTCCTTTTTTGTTTACAAAATCGATGCGTAAAAATACGCATTACTTAATTTATGAAGCGTATTTGCTTATTTTACAGCGTGAAATACGCGGATATACGCGTTACCTCGATCTCTGCTTATGTCAAGTGACTGCTGTCTTATTTGACGCAGCTTTCAAGATTTAATGCTTTGTTCTGTAGCACTAAAGTTACGATCAAACGAAGTCATTTATTATATAAAATATACTTTCAAAATTTTACTGGTTTATATGGAATGTATATAAAATTATTTCCTTTCTAATTTTTTTTAACCGTTTAGGGTTGTCTAAATGGCTTCAGTCGAATGCCCTGTTGGTCTATAAATGAAATACAATAAAATTTTGTCCTAAAGTGACAGAATGAGTGCAAATATAAAATCCACACCGAAAAGGTATTTCAATTTCCGTATTTTTCCTTGGTCAATTTAGCACCTGCAGATATTTCGAATTAGAAAGAAATTGCTTAAAAATTTACTTCCGTATTTCATATTTATTGCAAACCAGCAGTATACCCGTTCTTCGTACGGAATATACGGAATATTAGGAAATTTAAAATAAGGAATATAAAGAAACGTAAAATTTACAATTGAATGCAAATTCCTATAGTATTTTAAATGATATTGTTATTCAAAATATATTATTAAAATATGTAATTTAATTCTCTTAAAAAGAAATATAAGAATCTCTGTTCTCGCTGCACACAGGTCCAAAAAATAAAACATCGTGATCCCGTTTGTAAACAAATTTGTCAAAAAATGAAAGAATTGATCAATATATGCTGAAATGAAAGCGCTAAAATGATATTAGACTTTTATCTGTTTCAATAATTGACTGAACACAATATATGAGTTAATTGTTTAAACACCATATAAGAATTTGAAAAATATTTACCAACATAAAACATATGACGTACGAAATTTAAAATATCAAATATTCCCCCGATCTTTAAACCTGGAGGCCGTAGTTAATATACTCCAGTCAAAAATGCAAATCCGATAAAATATATTTTTATATGCATTTATTTATTTATTATTTAAATAAGAAAATATTCAATAAAAATCGTCTTCTGGGGGATACTTTGGATTTAATTTCGTTGCTAAGCGACGTGATATACTTTTCTTCAATAAGTTTGTGAAAAAAATATCGCCTGCCTAATACAATTTCTGTGATAGTTTCGTTTTTTATTAATATCGCGACAAGCTCGGGTCCTAGAAACTCGAAACATGGTTTAAATTTTAGGTGGGGCTATTCCAAGGTTACCCTAAAAATTTCATGAACTTCCGTACATCAGTTCTTGTGATGAAGAGACACACACATACACACATACAGACAGATATTTAACTTTGTTTATATAGATAAATATTTCAATGCCCCCAAGCTAACTCTGAAGGCTAAAAATGGGAGTGAACAAATGTGGGAGTGGCCATAATGAACAATTGATGCATGTCACATCTATTCCACAACTAAATTTTGTAGATATTTTCTAAATAATGCGCTAATTTTCTGTTATTGAACATAATTGCCAGAATGTTCAATTAGCTTAATTTCTTATAAGAGGTAAGGCCGCTATAACCTTAGCCTAGGCTCCTATGTGAAAGCCAAGTACAAGGTCGTTTTTACAATTATTAGAGGAGATATGTAACACATTGTTTATAAATTTTTCAACAATATTATATTAGTGATAAGAAACTCGAAAAAGGCTTTGCTGTCTTACTGCATTTCACTTTTATCCACGTATATATGATTATAGAAAAACTTATTTTTTATGAATTTTAAGGGTGAGCGTCAGTAAATATTCTGCCCTATCCACTCTTTTTTATCTTTCGAAGAACACGTTTTTCGTTGAAATTCTGCTCAAACAGTTGCGAAATATTTTCTGAAAAATAAAATGCAATGCTTAGATTATATTAAAACTAAATTTAATATTCAATAAAATATAGAAAATATTTTTTATTGTAATCCAAAATATTTTGGGTGCTGCCACCTGTTGTCATTATTTAATTCATACCGACATTTTTTTATTTTTAAATGAACATTTTTAAATGTCTATTCCTTTTAATACTGTATTAAATACAACAGATCATATATAATAATGCCACAGTCACGAAAAGGTAATTGAACTTCGACTTGAAGACAAAAGTCCCCAGTGATGTATATTCAGATCCCCTTATCAAATTTATAAAATGAGAAATTACCTTCCCGTGATTACGGCATTTTTATTTATGATCTGTTGTTGTATCTTAAATAGTATTAGAATGAATAGACATTTAAAAATGTTCATTAAAAAATAAAAATAGTCGTTATGAATTAAATTACGACAACAGATGGCAGCACCAAAAATATTTTGGATTAAAATAAAAAATATATTCTATATTTTATTGAGTATGAAATTTAGTTTTAATATAATCTAAGCATTGTATTTTATTTTTCAGAAAATATTTCGCAACTGTTTAAGCAGAATTTCGGCGAAAAATATGTTCTGCGAAATTTAACAAAGCGCGATAGGGCAGAAGATTTACTGACGCTCACCCTTAATATAACTAATTTTATGTATATAACAGACCGTGTAGGTAAAGGCAAGGAGTTCAAACTGCATACTGAGAAAATGCCAATATCATTTGAGATAATAATTCAGGTGGCGCTGCTATAAGCACCCCTGCATTGTATGTATTTCTATGGTGAAAATCTTAAAATATTTATTTAAACTGCCAATTTTTTTAGAAATAAATTAGTAGCGCAATGCAAATTAGAACTGAAATAATAAGGAATATTCATGCTTATTCAAAATTACTTTACCTTTCAATTTATTTTTATCTCCCTATATTCTGAACTCTGTCTTACAACTGTGAAAATATACTGATTAATTACACTGATAATTAGAAACCTTAATTAAAAATAATCAAAAATAAATATACTCAATACTATGCCTCTCTATTATATAAAATGGAAACAAGTGGCGTTTCACTAACACTACCCACTCCTAGATATAATTTTCAAACCGTTATGGTATTTTCAAGCGTGTCATCCATATAGAAGTTTCATCCCCTTCTCTCTAACTCCATGTCCTTAACACTTTCTGTTATAGTTTCAAATTTAATTACTTTTTCATTTCATTATTTACACTTACTAAATTCAGATTTACCGTATAAAACAATGTATGAAATAAATATCTATAAAGTAACCGGGTTGAGTCAACAGACTCCTAAACTGAAGTGCGGCTGCCAAACTCAGGCGCAGCTGCCATTTTTACTTGGTAATTTGTTGTTTTTACTTGAAATTGTTAAAATTTCCATAAACTGAGAAATTGTTCAAATCGGTTTATTTTAGAATATTGGAATTGAAGTCGTGGAATTTCTCATGAAAAATTTCCCAGAGAACAATCTTTTGTTGAATATACATTTTGATTTATTTAGCGTCATTTTTATCCTTTCGACCAGATTTTCGTTAATTTGGCAACATTTAAAAAGGTCACCAAGTTGGCGACATTCCCCCAAATTCGTTGCCGAAATCTCGCCAAGAGTTATGCACGGAGAAATAAGTTATTCTTATAGAAAAATGACTATTGGCGTTCAAATACAATAGTATTACTAAGTATCTTTTCTTATGAATGGAACGAGCTAGATCCAAGAGAATCAAATGTCACCAAATGTATCGCATGATATTACACATGAAAAGAGAACATATTTCTCAACAGTTAATATTTTTTTTCAATTTATGGGATTTTTTGATAAATTTATTTGAAAAATGTGCAATATCTTGAGAGCGGTTCATGCTAGCTTTCTAAAGTTTATGTCCATCGCTTTTTAAATACAAATTACAATAACATAAGAAATGACTATTTGCGTAACTTTATTAAGGGTTTAAATTTTTTTAAGAATTTTTGAAAATTGTACTCGAAAGTTTAGGAGGGTTCTGAACATTCGACTGCGTATAAAAACAATAGTCTTCCAGTGTTCATGGATTGTAAATTTTGTACCAAATTTCTTTCGAATCGGTTCATTCGTTCGTTAGTTATCGTCTCCACAGACACACACACACACACACACACACACACACACACACACACACACACACACACACACACACACACACACACACACACACACACACACACACATACAGACATCATCTCAAAAATGTCTGATTCGTGTTCAGGGATGCTTAAAACGCGCTCTTCCGTCGAAAACTCGAATTCGAATTCTCGACCCCGTCACAATACTTTCCTTATACATTATATGTATATAAGGAAAGTACTAATAACCAACTGTAAATTTTATAAAAAGTTTCGAGTTATAGTTTTCACATACGTATAACTGGCGAAAAGAAAACAAAATAATCACCTAGCTTTATTGTTGCACCGTAAAGCAAACTCATATAAACTATTCGATAGGGAAGTATGAAATTTGGTACATTTGTAGAGGAATGTTTGGGAAATACGCTGAAATAAACCGTTTCTCAATTTAAACTTTAGTGTTAGAGATATTTATTTTCAAAATCAAATGAAGAGTAATTATGCTGCGGGTTCGCGTCCTGGACAGACTAGCAATAGCAAGACCACGAATTTTTGCAGACACGTATAGTCCGTACAGTCGATCAAAATTAAATAAATAACAACGCCGTGCGTTATTTCGGTTCTTGAGACATACAGTAAAACCAGATGCATTATTAGTTTCGTAATAATGTCAGCTCTAAAGAAATGAGCAATTAATTTGCATAAGGGGACGTCTTCATATTAAACTTGATTGCACCATTGATTTTTTTAATGGATAACAACTCTTTTTGATAACAAAATCTGTTTATCCAGGACAAAGCACCCCGAATTTATGTAAAATTTATATATTTTACTCAAGTCCTTGGGAAGTTATGACTACTTGAAATTTCGAGTTCGCAATGTGAAATGGATGCGGCAGTTTTCTGAATTAATTGGCTTATCAAACTAATTCTTATTTTATACTGTGCTGCTGAATAGCCTAAACAAAATGTATGCCATTTTCCATTTTCAAACAAATTGTTAATGTTAATTATTAATTATCAAAATCATATTTGAAAAAAAAATTATGTGTAGCAACGGGGTAAATTTTGATGACACCAGTTGATTCAGCATTGTCAGAAACCTTGGCGTGCAAAGTTTTAGTTCATTCCTTTCAGTACTTATTGAAATATAAACTTATATTAAAAACTGCATCATTTTGAAGCTTTTGGGGGCCCATCCGTCAATTTCCGACAGAAATATTCATAAAAAAACATTTCAAAATTGCAGTGCAATGCAAAGTTTGGACGCTTGATATTTTTGCAACGAGTGATCAGATATTATTAGTGCATCTGAGTAAGAAAGAATTCCATAGTTTAAATTGAATTGGCAAATATGTAAATCAATTGAGCTAAGATCAATGAGTGCTATGTCTGTTTCTCGTTATATACATTAAACTTTACGGTGAATAGTATACAAGCTTTTTCACATAACATAATTTTAATCTCAAATTTCATTCAAAAGTTAAAAACAGCAACAATAAATGATGAAATCGCAAATTAAACTAAATTCATGCATTTAGTGATTAAACTAAATGTATACTAAATGCAACTAAGTAAGCGCAATGTAACTAAATGCAACTAAGGGCAATGCAACTAAATGCAACTAAGTACAATACAACTAAATACAACAAAGTGGATGAAAAATGCATGCATTTAGTAAATTGAACTAAATGCATGTCACATAATACTGTCTGGATGACATTTGAAAATTTCAAATGTGAATGCACTAAAAATGGGATGCAACATTTGGGATTATTAAGCAATATTAAGTATAATTTTTTAAATGCTGAATTTTACGGAGTATTCCATTTTCTGTGCATAACTGTAGATTCTACGCCGCAACATATACGAGAAGTTATTGACAGGAATGGCCATCTTAAGTCCCATTGAGTTTGTAATGTTTCATGTGTATATTAGAGATTTTAGTAAGTTTCAACAAATTACATAATATTTAGCTTCTCTGTATATATTAGTAAGTATTATATGTTTGGTCTTTTAAAACAAATTGTCCTGAGAACACTAAAAAATGAAAAAATATATGTCGTTTAATGTTTTAATGTAATCCGCATTTGTGCGCTATAAAAATAAAAGCTAATAGTCAAAAAAATATTATAAAATTTGTAATTCAATCATCCTAAGTATAAATTAAAAATAAGCTTCTAGATGAATCGAATAAAATGCCAATGATTTTCAAACTTTGTAGGGATAATTTATTAGCGGCCCTAAGGGCACTAAATTTTGTGACTTTAGAAAACATCATTTAATATTAACATATTGATGGTTAATAATGAAATAATGTCGTTTACACTGCCTCTAAAATTCACGAGTTCGGGACCATACAAGCTCATTGATAAGATTGTGCCATCTCAACGAAATAGAAAAGGTATAACTGCAGAGTATGCTTGACCATCATTTTACTACCTTAGATATGGAGATGGACCCGCAATGGATTTCCTGTATATCTCCCTTATTTATGGTTGGAATCTAATACAAATTTATATTTAGCTTATTGTTGACATAAAACATCTTATGATACCAAAAAAAAAAAAAAAAGGTTTTGCTATTTGAATTTTCGGAAATACTGAATAATTAAATATGAAGATGACTGACTCCCTTATACATATAAGATGCTAATTTTTTGAGATATTATTCTGAGTCTAATGATACTTTTGGTTTGACTGTACGACCCTAGGAGCTGGAATAATGAGCTATGCTAGATTATTTTTTTTGCACCGGTTTAAAATCAGGAGATGAAAGACCACGCAGGAAGCGTGGTAAAAATGGGTGGTAAAAATATCAGAAAGTGGTCTATCAGGTTTTCCGTTTCACGTCAATCTGACATTGAAGGGTGGAGAATGCAGAATCCACTTCGACGATAAGAGCTTGCATTTCTTCCCAGTAGCTCGACGGTAGAGAGTCAGCTGGTCAGTACGAATATCCTTGATTCGGTTCCCGGTTATGGCAGTAGGTTCATCTTTCCAAGCCTTCTCCTTGTAATTCTGCGGCCTGGTTCTCGAGTGTCTGCTCTAATAAATCCTCTATAAGCAAAATTAAAAACTGTGTTCTCATAGCGAGAGAAATATCTAACAAAATCACCTGATTAGCCTGAGAGCCTTTGCTGCTTTCAACTTTTTCTCTGGTTGTTGAACCCTTAGATTTTTCCCCGTTCTCCTTTGGAGGTGTTGCTGTTTTTCTTGTGTTTTTTTTCCCCTGTTTGTTTTGTTTTGTTATTTCTTGTTTGTGTTTTCCTTGGTGTCACTGATTGCCTGACGCTTATTTTATATTGATTTTGCTGTATACTATGACGCAACCTCATCAAAATATTGTCATTATTATTAATATATATATCATCATTCATCCTTTTCCATTGTTAAACTACGCCTTCATATTACTCCCACCAATTACTCCTTATATATTCTTTTCACAAATATTACATATATTTCATCTGAGTAAATATCTTGAAACTACATTTACAATCAATATCCATTTAAAGTTTTATAGTTTATATATTAAAATACTTTGCCCCCTCATCACCTACCAAAGATGATAAAGTTTTTTCTTTGCATTAAATATATCAGCCATCATAATTTACTTATTATCTTTATATGTATATTCTACTCACAAATATCATATTAATTTTATTTTCTCAAAATTATATCATTAAATATTTAATTTCAAATTATATTCTATTTTCAAATGAACAAAATGTAAAAATATATATATCAGCAATTTATGTCTTTTGCCCTTCATCAAAATATGATGAAGTCTGTCTCCACGGCAACAAATGTCACCATGTAAATTGATATGTTCATCAACTCAACATATGTAACTTTTTGTATATCTTTTTGGTTTTCTAATAAATCTTGCTATGGACCGTTGGCCTTGGGAGTTGTGCATTCGCTAACTCTCTTCCGGCCGTCCAAATAGATGCTCAAGTCCTCAGGGCGAGTCGGACGGTCTGGGTCTTCAACACTACTTATCGAGCCGCAACTGCCGCCGTGTTCATGCGGAGTACGATCACGTTAAAAATGTGGGTCCGTAAATCCTTCCGAGAAGTTGGTGGTAGGGGAAGGAGGGTAGGGTCACAGTGGATGTCTCCCCCACTGGGTTCCGGTCTAAATTAGGTAGCACTTCCCGGTCGTCCAAACAGTTACCTTACACCTTTCTGGTAGGTCGGACGGTCTGGATCTCAACAACAACACTACTTATCGAATGATAGCTTTGAAATTGATCTATTATAATAGTAGAATAACGAGAGGAGGATCGCTTCGCCCCCCCCTCCCCCCGCAGCTGCACATTACATTTCAAATACATGGATAGGCACATCATGCATGCGTATGCAAAATCAGTACCTCTGAAAATTTTTGTATAGTATTTTAATACTTACAAAAACCTAACAAAATTTCGATTTTGAAAACTCGACTCTATTGTAATACTTTCTCTATACATAGCATATTATCTATTGTAGGTAATGTAAAAATGTCTTGAATATTGTAAAGTAAATAGCTTGAAACGGAAGTAAATAGCCTAAGTTCTCGGGTCAAAAAATGATGGGAAATAGACGCCTATCCTAATAATTGCGTGCCATAATTTTCTTGAACCCTTTTGGGTTGTCCAAATGGCGTCAGTCGAATGCTCTGTCGGTCTATAAATGAAATACAATAAAATTTTGTCTTAAAGTGGCAGAATGAGTGCAAATATAAAATCCACACCGAAAAGATATTTCAATTTCCGTATTTTTTCTTGGTCAATTGAGCACCTGCAGAAATAGTGAATAGGAAGGAAAGTAATGCTTAAAAATTTAACTACGTATTTCATATTTATTGCAAACCAGCAATATATCCGTTCTTCGTACGGAATATACGAAATATTAAGAAACTTAAAATTTTCAATTCAATTCAAATTCCTGTAGTATTTTAAATCATATTGTTATTCAAAATATTTTATTAAATATTTAATTTAATTTTCCTAAAAAGAAGTATAAGAATCTCTGCTCTCGCTGCACGTGGTATTTTGGCAGTGGCGGGAATTGAACTCGGGCCGACCGCGTGCAATTCCTGCGTACTAACCTCTGGTCTCTCGCGCCCACAACCTCCATAATGAGAAAATGACAATATCATTTGAGACAATAATTCAGGTGGCGCTGCGATAAGATAAGCAACCCTGCATTGTATGTATTTCTATGGAAAAGTATGTATTTCTATGGAATAATGAAAATTGTTTGAAAAGTTTTATTCAAATGCTTGTTGGGTTTATGGGTTAAAAACTTATTTCACAGTCCACATGCGACCCGCTGATCGGGACGCAACTGGACAACCTTGCAGAAGTACTCTACAAAACAGAGAAGTATCGGTCAATTACTCTAAATTAACATTGGCGAAATTTTAAGAAACTCCACACAATGAATTTTTGCGCCGCGCAGGGCATTTTCTCAAGTCAACAGTTCCTCAATGCTCTCTGAAAAGGATAATCCGCGATTACTTGTTCCAGAGATCGAGCTAGAATTTTCCCAGACGAGTAAAAATACTCCCTGACTTGATTTGAAGGAGAAATTTGCTTTCCAGAGGAGTAATTTTTAACAAATGTACAATTACTCTTAAATTTTCTTGTATGTATTAAATTTATTGTATTTTGTATAAAAATAATTACAGGGTCATCGCCTAACAGCATACAAATTTCGGAATTTTCTACGTTAAAAAAAAATTAAGATTTAAGAAATGCACTGTACTCTTTATTTGTTTCTAATAAACAAAATACATCGTATATCTGATAGCTCAATTAATATACCTTATAAACTTTACGAAATGAGTTTTAAAATGGTTACTAAATTTTGAACTTTTAGGATCACGTTTGTTTTTATTTTCGTCAATTTCCAAGTAGAGTAGCAATCTTGAATTATAAATTGGTCATAGTTTAATTAACTATGTTTTTTTCCCCCATAAAAATAACTAATCATATAATTCATGATGAAATATCTTAAAATTTTTACCTTACCTTTGGCCCAGTTTCTCCATATGGTTGTAAACAAATAAAGGGAAAAGAAAGTTAGAAACCTATTAAGTAAAATAAATTTTATTGTTTCTTTTTGAAATTCCAACCTTCTTTGCTTTTGGTATTTTCATAAATGAACATCTTTCTCAAAATTAAATGTACATTCAACATTTCAATTGTTTTCACAAAAGTTTGGACCCAGTTCTGAAAGACGAGTTAAACATTCACATTTTTCTCGCCTAGTCTGCTTCATTTTTGAGTTCTGATTCTATTTTGTGTTGAAAATCCTTCCTCGCACACAGCTGTTGAAAGAGGAATAACCAATGCTATTTGAGCAAGTGCTGAAAATCCAGGGTATATTGGCACGTCATCTACTGTGGAGGACAAAATCAATTTGAGGAACTTATTTAATTTCATGCTGGGATTCTACATATAAAGACTGCATTTGAAAAAATTCTTTTCGTAATTCCTCCTTTGTTACTCCTGAGTTTGCATTAGAAGGGGAAGAATTATAATGTTTCATTAACATATATTTAAGGAGTCCAATCTAGAAGAATTTGAAGATATTGGACAGCTAGGCTGTAAAACCTGATCAAAATCAGAAAGTAAATTGATATACGCATGGAGTATGCATTGATATACGTTGATGTAGGCATTGATATACGTTGATGTAAGTATTGATGTACGTTGCGCAGAAGGATAATATCAACTTTCGTTATGGTGAATTTGTAATGATGTACGTGATGTCGGATAAAATAAGAAATTGCTTATTTTCACGCCAGATCTGTTTAATTTGTGATTCTTAAAATATATTTATTTTCTCTTTTGTTTACAAAATCGATGCGTAAATATACGCATTACTTAATTTATAAAGCGTATTTGCTTATTTTACAGCGTGAAATACGCGTACAGACGCGTTATCTCGATCTCTGCTTATGTCAAGTGGCTGCTGTCTTATTTGACGCAGCTTTCCGGATTTATTGTTTGTACGTTGTTTTACACCATATCATTAAACGAAATCATTTATTGTATAAAATATACTTTCAAAATATTACTGGTATGTATAGAAATGTATACAAAATTATTTCCTTTCTAATTTGTTTTAACCGTTTTGTGTTGTCTAAATGGCTTCAGTCGTATGCCCTGTTGGTCTATAAATGAAATGCAAAAAAATTTTGTCCTAAAGTTGCAGAATGAGTGCAAATATAAAATCCACACCGAAAAGTTATTTTAATTTATGTATGTTTCCTTTGTCAATTTAGCACCTGCAAAAAGAGTGAATTGGAATGTTGCTTAAGAAATATATTTATCCGTATTTCATATTTATTGCAAACCAGCAGTATGCCCGTTCTTCGTACGGAATATACGGAATATTAAGAAATTTAAAATAAGGAATATAAAGAAACGTAAAATTTACAATTCAATGCAAATTCCTATAGTATTTTAAATGATACTGTTATTCAAAATATTTTATTAAACTATTTAATTAAATTTTCCTAAAAAGAAGTATAAGAATCTCTGTTCTCGCTGTGCACAGGTCCAAAAAATAAAACATCCTGATCCCGTTTGTAAACAAATTTGTCAAAAAATGAAAGAATTGATCAATATATGCCGAAATGAAAGCGTTAAAATGATATTAGACTTTTATTCTGTTTCAATAATTGGCTGAACACAATATATGAGTTAATTGGTTAAACACAATATAAGAATTTGAAAAATATTTACCAACATAAAACATATGACGTAAGAAACTTAAAATATCAAATATTCCCCCGATCTTTAAACCTGGAGGCCGTAATTAATATATGTTAAAAATGCAATTCCGATAAAATTTATTTTTATATGCATTTATTTATTTATTATTTATATCGGAAAATATTCAATGAAAATCATCTCTTGGGAAATACTTTAGATTTAACTTCGTTGTTAAGCGACGTGATATATTTTTCTTCAATAAACTTGTGAAAAAAATATCGCCTGCGTAATGCCATTTCTATGGCAGGTTCGTTTTTTATTAATATCTCGACAACCTCGGGTCCTAGAAACTCGAAACATGGACTAAATTTCAAGTGGGGCTTCTCCAAGGTAACCCTCAAAATTTCATGAAATTCCGTGCAGTCGTTCTTCCGTGATGATGAGACACACGCATACGCACAGACTTTTAACTTTGTTTATATAGATATATATTTCAATGCCCCAAGCTAACGCCGAAAGCTAAAAATGGGCGTGAACATATGTGGGAGTGGCCTTATTGAACAATTGATGCATGTCCCGTCTATTCCACAACTGAATCTTGTAGATATTTTCTAAATAATGAGCTAATTTTCTGTAATTGTACATAATTGTCAGGATGTTCAATTAGCTTAATTTCTTATACGAGGTAAGGCCGTTATAACCTTAGCCTAGGCTCCTATGTGAAAGCAAAGTACAAGGTCATCTTTACAATTATTAGAGGAGATATATAACACATTGTTTATAAATTTTTCAACAATATTATATTAGTGACAAGAAACTCGAAAAAGGCTTTGCTGTCTTATTGCATTTCACTTTTATCCACGTATATATGTTTATAGAAAAAATTATTGTTTATGAATTTTAAACGTGAGCGTCAGTAAATCTTCTGTCCTATCCACTCTTTGTTAACTTTCGCAGAACACGTTTTTCGCCGAAATTCTGCTCAAACAGTTGCGAAATATTTTCTGAAAAATAAAATGCGATGCTTAGATTATATTAAAAATAAATTTAAAACTCAATAAAATATAGAATATATTTTTTATTGTAATCCAAAATATTTTGGGTGCTGCCACCTGTTTTCGTAATTTAATTCATACCGACTATTTTTATTTTTTAATGAACATTTATAAATGTCTATTCTTTTTAATACGGTATTAAATACAACAGATCATATATAATAATGCCACAGTCACGAAAAGGTAATTGAACTTGGACTTGAAGACAAAAGTCCGCAGTGATGTACATTCAGATCCCCTTATCAAATTTATAAAATGAGAAATTACCTTCCCGTGATTATGGCATTATTATATATGATCTGTTGTTGTATCTAATACTGTATTAGAATGAATAGACATTTAAAAATGTTCATTAAAAAATAAAAATAGTCGTTATAAATTAAATTACGATAACAAATGGCAGCACCAAAAATATTTTGGATTAAAATAAAAAATATATTCTATATTTTATTGAGTATGAAATTTAGTTTTAATATAATCTAAGCATTGTATTTTATTTTTCAGAAAATATTTCGCAACTGTTTAAGCAGAATTTCGGCGAAAAATATGTTCTGCGAAATTTAACAAAGCGCGATAGGGCAGAAGATTTACTGACGCTCACCCTTAATATAACTAATTTTATGTATATAACAGACCGTGTAGGTAAAGGCAAGGAGTTCAAACTGCATACTGAGAAAATGCCAATATCATTTGAGATAATAATTCAGGTGGCGCTGCTATAAGATAAGCACCCCTGAATTGTATGTATTTTTATGGTGAAAGGCTTAAAATATTTATTTAAACTGTCAATTTTTTAGAAATAAATTAGTAGCGCAATTCAAATTAGAACTGAAGTAATAAGGAATATTCATGCTTATTCAAAATTACTTTACCTTTCAATTTATTTTTATCTCCCTATGTTCTGAACTTTGACCTATAACTGTGAAAAAGTACTGAATGATTATACTGAAAATTAGGGAATCTTAAGGTAAAAATAATCAAGAATATATACACTCAATACTATGCCTCTTTGTTGTGCTAAATGAAAATAATGGGTGCTTTACTAAGACTAGCAATACCTAGATATAATTTTCAAAGCGTTATGGCATTTTCAAACGTTTCATCCATTTATATCCTTCTCTCTTAATTCCATGCAACATATATTAAAATATTTTCATTATTTTTTAAAATGTATAAGATAGAATAAATTTTATTTATACTCTAAAAATATCTAAAATTAACCACATAATTTGAGCTATACAAACTGGATTAAATATGACCATAATCTAACATAATAAAGGAAGATATCTGCATGTGTGTCTGTGCAGTCTGTAACAGGAAATCTAAGCATCGTACAACCATGAAATTTGATATGCAGATACTTCAGGACCCGAGTAGGTGTACCTCGGTATAGTTTTTTTTTTTTTTTTAAATTTTGAATTAGTACTTTGGTTATTTTATATTTTACCCCGACTTAGTTCGATATTCACACAAATCGATTCTTTGGCGGTCTAAAATATAATCACAGAGTATCTATTTTGCAGCCATCGGAAAGATTGAAAAATTCACCTTCAAAGAAACTTTGAACTGAGTCCATACGATGAATAGAAAAATTTTAATGAATTTTTAAAAAAAATATACTTTTCGTTCGTTTTAAATCTCTCGGATTTTTATATTACGATATGCTAGTACCATCCAACGTTCATATTTTAACAGCAGATTATAAATTTATCACAGACTACTCCAAAAATAATTTCATAAACCCATGATTAATTATAAATTTTTTAACCCAGTCTTGTTTCTGATTTTTAAATGAATCTAGCAGTCGACGGACCCCTCCTTCACCCTATCCAGGTGAAATATAGGGGTGGATGTTCTATCACTTCCACTTACGTGAGAAGGAACCAGACTTATTTTGTTCAGGGAAGAATTCTATTTGAGATTCTTTGAGGTTTTGAGTCTTATTTTTTTTTCCGCTTTGTAGAGAGCCTGTTTCGAAATTTGGAATATGGTGTTATCTGTGTCTGTATTATTTAAGTAGCAGGAACTTAATTTGCGTTGGTCAATATATAAATTGGTTTCATAGTGATGAGATTGTTGAAAGTAAGATTTAACTAGTGGCATTCACACTTCACTATTATTTATACGAATAAAATTTATATATTTATTTATTTTAAATAACTATCCTGCTATAACTATACTCCCCGGCAACGTTGAGTACATTTTCTAGTTTTTAGATAAATAAGGGAATGAGGAAAAATTTGATTTTAGAACATAGAAAATACATAAAGATAATATTAAATCAGAACAGTTTTATTTTGTAGTCCGAAAATTTAATAGGCGCGGCATTCGAAAGATTGAAATCCTATTTTCAGTGATTTGATAGAACTGATGTCAGTTTTTTATTAAACCAGAGCTCCTCTGCAGCGAATAACCGTTGACTGCACTAAAAGAATTTGCTGGACAACAGTGTGTGTTAATTGTACAAATGAAATAGACCAAGTTAATGATGATCTTTTGGGGGAACATGCACTACCGGACACAGAAAATGCAACACCATGAAAGAGCGAATAGAATGTAATGATAAGGAACACACAGACAGAGATGGCATATATAAATAAGGGATGCTAATTCCAGAAGGATAATGCAATGCA
Source organism: Amaurobius ferox (assembly GCA_951213105.1). NCBI lineage: Eukaryota > Metazoa > Arthropoda > Arachnida > Araneae > Amaurobiidae > Amaurobius > Amaurobius ferox. The sequence goes on along the minus strand of OX578149.1, from coordinate 72,595,826 downwards.
GTAGTGGCATAGACAGGGTGATCAGTAGGTAGTAGGACCACCTTTTGCGGCGATGCAAACAGGAACCCTTCGAGGAACAGATGCAATGAGCGTGCGGATAATTTTCTGAGGGATGGATGACCATATTGCCTTCAACCATCTCCCACAGGTCGTCCTCTGTTTGAGGCGAGGTCAGGGCAGTCAAACGACGGCCAATCACGTCCTATACATGCTCGATGGGTGAGAGATCTGGAGATAGCGGAGGCCAAGGAAGCACCTGGATACCTTGCAAGGCTTGTCTGCTGATGGTTGCCGTGGGCGGTCGTGCATTATTTTGCTGAAAAACAGCATTTTGTAACTGCTGAAGGTAGGGCAGTGCAACCGGCCGCGGCACATCATCCGCATATCGTCGTGCCGTCATTGTGCCTCTGATACGAACCAGAGGTGACCAGCTATCGAAGCCGATGGCACCCCAAACCGTGATGCTGCGTTGTCGAGCAATATGGCCCTCAACAGTCGCAGCAGGATTGGATCTGTTTCCACATCGCCTCCAGACTCGGAGACTGTCATTCGGAACTGTCAACAGAATTCGGCGTCTGTCAACAGCACTTCGTCGTTGAACACTACCCTGTCCCATTCATGTCGTTCAAGAGGCTCGGGTCCGACACCATTACAATCTGTCACGTCGGTGTCTTGTCGTCAATGGCAGTCATTGTAAAGGACGGTTTGAGTTCAAGCCTCTTTCAGCCAATCGTCGAGAAACTGTTCTCCCTGACATTGGAACATCCAATGTACCCTATAAATTATGCAGAATGTCGACAGTCGTCGTTTGTGGGTCTGCCACCGCATGCTTTCGAATGCGTTGATCAACGCGAGATGACGCACGCCTGGACGAACCTGTACCACTGCGACAATTCACATGCCCTTCTTCAATCTATCTTCTCCAAATACTTTCCACAGTAGACGAATATACGGGTGTTTCAGCGGCGATACGCCGGTGCGATCATCCAGCTGTACGTAGGCCTAAATTGACCCCCCCCCCCTCGTACGATCGTCCAAATGTCGAAACGGACTTCGGCGTCGTCGGCCAGGCATCTCTCTAACAACACGTGCCTTCTGAAACGAAAAATTGATCAGAAAACGGGTTTCCGTAGGCGACGGACAGTAGCAACTGTTGGCTCATCTGCCGTTTTCATTCCTTTAATTCCACGCTCTAATCACGTGACCTATTTGCACATCAGATCATTTGCATACATCGGCCAGCTGCGTTTGTCCCGCAATTTGCATAATTATATGGCCAAAGCTTCATGGCTTTACATTTTCCATGTCGGATAGTGTATATTTTTATGTTACCGTAGTTAATGACAATTAACTGTTACTGAGCTTTATAAATGGCGGACATGATCCAGTGGGGCCTTTTGTTTCACTATGAGCAGGATTCTAAAATTTGATTTCAATCTTGCTAACAGAATATAATATTATGCATTTAATATGATGTTAGGAATAGTGACATATATTTTCCCGGTTCGCGTTTGTTTATAAGTAAATTTAAATCATCCCAACTCTCAGTGTGTATGCATATATGTATCTATATGGAGGTATTTATATATAATGTAACCTTTATCATGTGATTGCAGAAAATTTTGGAGTCTGTAAGTGCTCGTGGGTGGGAAAATATTGCAAACTCCTGCATTAGACAATGCTTTATAACTTTATAGAGCGTTTTTTCGCATATCCTGCTTTGCTGCCGAGTTCGTTATACTAACTTTTAAATTATTCTATGGGGTTGTGTAATCACTTTTATTCTATCGGGCATGATCATTTTACCATAGATAAACTTAACGTGTGTCGTTATGGACTTTTCTTTATAAAATTATCGGGGTGCTTATTGATTTACTATAGAGCACCATATAAAAAATAAATAAATAAAATAAAATAAAAATAAAATAAAAATAAATTAAACTATACAGATATTTTACAATTAGGATAATTTGAACACAAGATATTCAACATTTTAGATTATTGGCATTATTTTAATGTAGAAAAATGATTTCCGGAACAACAAAGTATCGCCCTCGCTGAGTATAGTCCATTCGCCCCCCGATTTTCGGGGATAGTCCTTAAAACGAAACTTATGTTCCGGCTTCGTTTTGTGCCTGAATTTGTCCCCAATTCCGCATTTCTTCCTTAAAGTTGTAAAATAATGAATATGAGACCAGAGCCACGATTTTGCTATAATAAAAAAGAAAGTAGCTGCTGACGTCGTCGCTGTTTGACAAATTTCGGGTCCTTCGAGTTTCTTTGTTAAGTACCGCAAAAACTATAACATTCAACAATATGAAATTTAGTACATTTGTAGAGGAATATTACGGGAATACGCTGAACTAAACCGTTTTTCGATTTAAAATTTAGTTTAAGAAATATTTAGTATCGCAGTCAAAGAAAGAATATTTGAGCTGCGATTTCGCGTCGTTTCTATTTTTTATGCACTTCTGAAGTGATTTTTTTTTCTTCTGTACAGTCAAATATTTAATTGGTCGAGAAGATTTCCAACTTCTGTGTGATTAGTTGCTGGCAGAAACGTCACAAACATTTCCGAGGAATAAATTATTGAAGCACTAAAAACATTAAAACAATAGATATTTAATTCTAAACATAACTACCATGTTAGTTAGTACATTTTGGACACTGTGGAATGTCGACAATGATATATATGCCTTATTGTTTAGTCTTACAAATAATCAGAAAGTTTTGCAACTGTTGTTGTCATGAAAATTATTACTAAAATGTTACATTGCGCAACAATATGTCTTATTGTTGTAAATCTATCTATAATAAAAACGTAACACGATATTTTTGTCACGATATTACGAACAAGCGGCAAAATGTACAGTTATGCAATTTTGCTCATAGATTAATACGGGCGTGTAGATGGAAAAGATGAGATTAGAATTTTGATTTAGGTCTTAGTTAATTAAATATTAATAAAACTTTGTGCTGTCTATATTAGCAATTCATCGGTCGAACTAATTACCAACTTCTCTGCTATTGGTTTATGAGGGAAACGTCACGTCTACGTCATAAACAATAGACTACAACGTCAGCTAATACTCTTGGAGAAATTTTGACAATGATATGCCTTAACTTTTATTCTTACAAACAAGTAATGGCCAAAGATACTCAGCAAATCAATCACCTTGCTTCGCAAACTCCGAGAGTAGGGGAGCGCTAGTGAACAAGGAAAGGCCCCAATGGGAGCATTGCTCCTGCATAGAAAGCGGCACGAAATAGTTCACTAGGTAATCTAAGCGAGTGTTAGTGAGTAGGAGACTAAGTAGTGTGTCACTACTCACTTAGTCCACCGGCTCACTAAGCGAGTTACGGGGTTGGGGAGTGTTGATGATGACCCAGACCGTCCGACCTACCAGAAAGGTGTAAGGTAACTGTATGGACGGCCGGGGGGTTGGGGAGTGTGGAGTGTCAGGGAATAGCGAAGCCCCAACAGGTGTAGCGGCGACACTGAACAGGGGCAGAGCCTCCGAGACCTATGGCTTGGAGAATATGAGAGAGATCGTGGGTTATGAAGGCGCTCGTGTGCGCCGGACAATTTGAAAGAGTTTGCGAAGCGAGTTTCGGGGGTTGGTGAGCGTCATTCAGCAGCCTCCCAATGAACGAATTAGGTCTGCTGCGCTTCAAAAGTGCTCGTGAGGCTACCTTGGTGAGAAGGAAGAGAAGCGAGTTATGTGCGTTAGGTAAGCAAAGGGCACATTAGGAATCTTCTAAGTAGTAAAATAGTCTAAGTTTAGTGCTGCCATCTATTGAAATAAATAGAAATTAATGAATCTTTGCACTGCTTTTCAGTAGGATTTGTTTATTAACACCTATATTTTATTTTGCGATTTTATTTAGTGTATGCAAAATTAAAGATTACTTAAAATTTGTGTGAGTATCAATTTTTATTAAGAAAACTAGCTGCATTTGATCTCTGTCATAACAACATTAGTACCTACATAATTGCTTGGAGCAGAAGTTCGCAACTTTAATTATTTTGATGGATTCAGAACTTTGTCGAAATATTTCCCCTTCAAGCTTAATATTCAAATAAGTCTTTAAAAAACTACTCCAACGTATCTTGACATTTCATTTCGGTTCTTTTAGAACTATAAAAGAGAAACTTATGCTAACTCTCCGTTGGTTGTAATTACATCGTTGGTTGTAATTAAAATAAAAGATTTTGTAGTAAGTGCATTTTTTTTCTTTAAAAGTATTCAAGCCTAACTGAAAGAGTTTCGTTTAATTTTCTAAATAAATAGAGTCTTAAGGAAGGAATTTAATAAATTGGGATTATCCAAAAGGAAAAGAAAGGATCTTTAAAAGTAGTATTTAATAGTAAGGGGGATAATAAGGAAAAAACTAAGGAGAGACAAACAGTAAAACGAAATGCAGAAGATAGCAAACATTTCGCTTAAAGCACTAAAATTAATCGTGAACACTACGGAATATACTACAAAATGTATTATGGTGCCAGAAATTTCCCTACCTTTGCTTTAATGACTGCTTTGTCTCATATTTTTTCTCATGAATAATAAATGAGACAAAGTAGCTTGACATATGAACATTTTTTTTCCCTTTTTATCCTGACAGTTCCCCTGTTTCAAAGTTATTTTTCAAGGTGTCAAGTAACCTTCAAAAGTTTGGGAACCGCTGATAAAAATAATTACGTTTAATTAACTTGCAGCTTTTATAGTAATGTTTATTTCATTTTTCTTTGCACCAATTGATTGAATACTTATAAAATAATTTAACTGTGAAATTAATTCACTAGATGGCAGCACTATAACAAAAGTTGAAATATTTAGTTAATTGTCATTTATTCCACTAGATAGCAGCACTACATATATATATTTTTAAATTGTTATCACCCAATAATATTTGATAATATGTGAGTATCTCAGTGGTTTGATTGCAGTGGTTCACTTTAGCTTTAAAATAGAGGTTTTAGTTATAGATATTTTTAAAGCGAAAAATGTAATTTATTACTCCCATAAATATACTTGGATTTTGAAACAGAAAAAGCTAAATATACTTGGATTTTGAAACAGAAAATAAAAACTCTGATATAAAATTTCCTAAAATTAATTTTACAATTTAAATTGATTTATAAAATTAACAAATAGAGGGAAGCATTTTTAAAGAGAGATATTTTTAAAGAGAAAAAAAGATATATATATATATATATATAAAAATAATCTTAGGTATTTAAAAATAAAATACCTCGGAGATGACTTCGAAGCGAGCTTTGAAAATTTGAAAAATAAACGTTGTCGTCGCACAGAAAGGAGAGAGAGAATATGTGAGGACAGGTGATAAGGCATATCTGATTTGTAGTTAAAAAGCTTTCACTTTCGGTGACGTAAATACGACATTATTTGAGCATAATAGATTTCGAATTGAGAATCAATATAAAATTTTTACATGAGCAATAATAATATGAAAGAAAAAAAAGTTCAAATATTTAAAAATTAAATCTTTAAGAGAGAGAAGATGACTTTGAAGAGAGTTTTGAAAATTAAACACAATTGCTGTACAAAAAATATAGCCGACATAAATTTTAAATTAATTAGTCAAAACATTTTTAAAGAAAATATTTCCAAAAATTTCTGAAACAAGTTTTAAAATACTGGGTGGCCATAATTGAAGTAGAGGTGTTTAGAGCCTGATATTGAGAAAACTGTTGGACCAAACCCGAATTTGCAGCAAATACAATTTAGATCATGGGGGTTTTGATTTTTAAAAGAAAAAAAATAGTTCGGATTTTTGCCACCGCTGGTCAAAGTGGCTCTGTAAGGCCTATTTTTGGAGTAAAATAGGCATAGGATGTACAGAAAGTTAACATTTTACATGCATTTTGAAAAGGACATCACATTTACATTTTACACGTATTTAATACATTTCATATTTATATTTGCATCTTACATTTACATATATATGACATTAATTTTTAAATTGGCATCATTTATATGTGTGATTCAATATGTTTTCCATGCATATGTTCCAAAAAGTGCATTCTCTGAACAGCATTCTCTACTGCAGAATGCAACAGATCTCCATAGATTTGCTTGACGTGCAATATTATTCGGTACTTCAAAGTGGCTAAATTATCCACATTCCCTTGGTATACCAAGCGCTTTACATGACCCCACAACCAAAAATTACATCAGGCGAACGGGATGTCCACTTCATAGAAAACGCTCGACTAATTATTCGGTTGTTGGTAAAATGCTGTCGTAGGACTTCCTGTACGCGCAATCCAATATGAGGGGGTGCTCCATCCTGTATAAATATCATAGATTCAAGACATCCACGCTGTTGAAGTTGCGGAATAACAAAGTTCAGCAGCATTGTTCGATACCTCTCAGTATTGACGAAACTTTCTGTACTTCCTATGCCTATTTTACTCCAAAAATGGACCTTACAGCACCATTTTGGCTCACCGTGGCAAAAATCCGAACATTTTTTTTTTTTTAGATCAAAGCCCCAAGGTCTAAATAGCATTTTCTGCAAATTTGGTTGAGTTTGACCCAACAGTTTTCTCACTATCAGGCTCTAAACACCTCTACTTTAATTATGGCCACCCTGTACTTACCTCCCGCACGCTCCGCCCACTGTTGGCAAAACTCTAAACGCTCAGTATTACAATGAATCGATTTCTACTATGTAATAGGACGTTGCATTCAAGTAAGAAGGAAAAGTGATTACTAGTTGAACGCTTTTTTCATTGTTTGCTACGCCCACGGAATAACGGATTATTCTTCGGCATATACACAAGAATTAATTTCTTCCGCTCTCCCCCACTATTTTTATGATTTTTATAACAATTTTCAGTTCATTTTGCTAGTCCTGAAACACACCGCCCCCTCCTGCAAATCCAGCATAGGCATATACTATAGTGGTATGAATTGTAGGCCCAGCGGGTCGGTGTTTTACAATGACAGTGCCTTGTTATAGGGAAAATAGTGATGGCATGTTTTATGTGCGGTGAATCGGTGAGACGTATTGTCGTATATCGTTTAATGCTATATCGATACTGTATCAAAATCGCTTTTCCCTGTATTGAAATTGCTTCGTATAAAAGTTGTGACGTATTGATATGCCCATCACTCGGGCGGATGTCGTTCTTTGTACGTCGCACAGCGTCGATAACGAAATATTGATTAAACAAAAACGTTGATCTAGATCTTGCATGTGATTATAAATCTAAATTCATTGCATTTGCGACCTACGTCAGATTTTTACGTGGACCCATTTTTGACAACAATATGAAACGTATTTCCGGTTATATTCTCCTTGAACAGAAACTTGAATTCACTGCGCAGCGATGATACGATTAAAATCTACTTGCACTGAAAATATATCAATCTTGACACCTGCAGCTTCATAACTGTTGTCTGCCATTTTCTTTCACTTGGTTTCGGTCCGCTAGCCTCGCTGTCTTGACACCTTCTCATGGTTTGCATAATTCAACATTTGACGTTCCAAGTGAGTGGCTATGCAATGACACGCCGAAAGTTTACACTACTGAGACACTGTGCGAAAGTTTAAGTTTTCGTCAGTGTCATTCTGAAGTTGAGGTCTGATTGTTCCATTTTGTGGTAGTACAGGTTTCAATGTGATTTGTTTCGAAATTTCTAGTGTTAAAATGTGTGGCGCACGAAGTCAGTGGCAAAGGGGACATTTCTGAATTGCTTTGAAAATTACGTTTTGTGTTTAATGAATTGACTCGCTTTTTGGATAACGAACCTGAATATAGAAGTGTTTTGTCGAGTTACACAAGGCTCCGAGGAAAGTTCTTAAACACCCGAATTACTTTGTAGCGAAAGTTTCATGAGTGTACGCGTTATGTTTATCTACAGTAAAGTGACCATGCCCGATCGAATGAAAGTGGTTGCAGCGCCCCCAAGCGGTGACTTGAAAAAGTTAGGACCGTGAACTCGGCAACAAAGCGACATAGAAGAAAAAAACAAATTATAAAGTTGTATAATATTGTCTAATGCAGTGTTTCTCAACTTTTTATACTTCGCATACACCTTGGATATGGGAATGTAACTGACGTACTCCTTGTATAGATAGACAAAACTATAGTTATAAAAAGGGGAATAGCATAAGACACACATGTATATATATATATATCAGTAACATAGCGTGAGATTTTTGACTGGGGAGTCAAAAAATTTGGCATTACAAGAGAAATATATATCGGAGTTTGCATTATTATAAGTTTTATTTCATAAATTTTATTTATTGGTGAATAAAATAAAATAATTTTACATAAAAATGCAAAGAGTGGATGAAATGCACGAGATTTTAAAATGTTATCTATGTAAGATGAAGACATACAAGATATAACATTTTAAATGTTTTCTTATTTCTAAATTAGATAAACTTTTACAATAATTTTATTAAAAATGATGTCATGGTTGCCCATAGAGGAGGTAAAGGGGGGGGGGAGCGGTCACACTCCCCCATGGACATTCAATATAACAAAGGCGAGCATCAAGCTAGTCGACGTTGTACATCATGTGCTTGAGTTTGCCCCCCCCCCCCCTTCCCCAGAAAAAGTTTTACAGGCGCCTATGTATGAAGTAGAAATATATTAGAATATTATTAGCAAGTTATAGAAAAAATATAGTTTTGTAAATATAAACAGCTAGAACTAACGAAATAAAGCAATTCAAAGGAGCATACTGAAAATGGATGAGAACACTGTAATCAACAATCTCCTTAAACAATTTTGTATATTAATTATTTACAAATAATATACTTTGAAAACTTAAAAATATCTTAACCACAATATGCTAAAATTCCGCTAGAAAATTATCAATGACTTTTGTTTAACTGAGATTCTCGTGTAACGTGATTTTTAAAGGGAAATCAGATTTATTCTTTCTAAAACTCCCAAATACGCAAACGGGTGCTTCGCCATATTGTTGCTGTGACTTCATATTGTTGCTGTGTCATATTGTTGCTGTGACGCCATATTGTTGCTGTGTCTACTTCACAAACTACTTAAGGCTAAAGGTAGTTATTATTGGTGTGTTTCTTCGTCTTGATATTACTTAAATTTAGGTGAATCTCATGTTATTCTTGGAAAATGCCTCATATTTTTTAGTATTAAATATGATTTCTTTTTCTGTGAAGATTAACTAATAGAACCATGATTGACCCAAAATGGCGGGTCCAATAGCCTTGTCCAAGAAATTTTCATCCATAAAACATCACGTCCCATATCCAATCATTGTCTTAAGTTATGCTATTTATAAAGGGTTGAAAATGGTGGAAGAAACAGCCACACAATTCTGGAAGCTGGCTTATAGTTCTAGCTTATCAGCCAGGGCGGAGTTTAACAGGTGGGCCATCCTAATACTATGCTTCTTCCAATGCACCATAAAGGCTAGATGATTTCAGCTTCTATATATGCGTTTTAATAGGAAAATTACTTTGAAACGTCTCACTTTAAGTAAGTAAAGTGTAATAGTTTTCTAAAAAAAAGACATATATTCGCAAAGTTATTAAAAAAATATAATAAATAAAAGTATCTTTAAATTAGATTTCAAACAGGGGAGGCTCAGCTTCTGAGCCTCAATGGACGCTACGCCACTGAGCCACTGATATATATATATATATATATATATATATATATATATATATATATATATATATATATATATATATACATATATATATATATATATATATATATGTGTGTGTGTGTGTGTGCGTATATATATATATGTATATACATGGTGGTCATAAAAAAACTTCCCGGATATATGAACAGCTAGCGGCCTATCCGCTCAACCAAATGAAAGGAAATTTCAGATATTGTTATTTGAAGGTGTGCGCTCGAGATTGAGATGATTTCAAACAATAGAGCTCTCACGGTTACAGTTACAGTGAAAAAATTTCGAAATTTTCGAATGGCAACACCCACTTTTTTCTTGCTCAGATTGATCAGCGCATTGAAAAACCATAAATGGCGTGGAAACGATACACGTATGACGAAAATTGGCGGCGTAAAACATTTGCAAAGAAGGGCATTGTAAAGGACCAATGACAACACAAGAGAGGAGAGGCAAAAAAACTTTTATTGGAATTACAAGTTTTCAACGTGCCTACCTTCGCAGACGATAACGCATTGCATGCGGGAGATGTTGACAACAATGACGAACCTAACATCGCAGGAGGAATCTGTATAACTTCACGTTTTATGGCATCTTTCAATTCTGACAAATCTCGTGGATTTGATGTGTTGTACGCCTTAGATTTCAGATAACCCCAGAACAGGAAATCCATCGGAGTGAGGTCGGGGGATCGCGGTGGCCACGAAACTGTAAAGTTACGGGAGATGACTCTACCACCAAAGTTCTGCTGCAGCACTTGTCGAACACATGTAGCGACGTGTGGAGGAGCACCATCTTGCATCCATACAATGTCATTAACGACATTTCGCTGCTGCAATTCTGGAATTACGTAATTCTGCAACATTGTTTCATACCGAGGACCTGTGATGGAGCACGTTTGCATACCATTGGAAGTGACCTCTTCGAAGACTTACGGACCGAGAAGGAATGTGCTTGCGATGCCGCACCACACAGTCACTTTAGCTTCGTGTAAAGACACTGGTGCCACATCGTGAAGATGTTCGTCAGCCCAGTGAACGCACTTCTTTGAGTTTACGTTCCCAGTTAAGGAGAAATGTGCCTCATCCGTCCATAATATCAGCAGCTGCCACCTGCTATCTTCATCATATCTGATGAGGAAAAAATTCGCAAAGTCCACACGCAATTGCTCGTCTCCAGGTTGCAACATCTGAACGTCCTGGAATCGATAAGGAAACATCCGCAGAACAGAGTGCAGAAGCTTGAGGACTGTGGTTTTCGGTACATCCAAATTGCGGGCAACACTTCTTGCAGTACGCAATGGACATGCATCGTATTATGCACTTCCGCAACAACTTCAACAGGAACAAATGGTCGTCCAGATCGCGATCTATCACATGTGCATCCAGTTTCTTAATTTTTTTAGCAAATCACGTACAGGTCGTACGGAACATGGGCCTCGTCTTAGCTAATGATTTCGCCGATAAACTCGCACTGCTTCGGCAGCATTTTCCCCGTTCAGATAAAACAGCTTTATCAATTCACCTCGTTGTTTCCCTGTAAGTGTCATCTTGTTGGCAAGTTCGAACACCTGATTGAAGAAACAATCTTCCCACACTGCTTATTAAAGGTTTTCCACAAGCAATGCTTTGCACATGGTGTTCTTTTATTGGTGCTTCTACTGTCTGTCCCTGTGAATTATGCAAAGTGCGTCAATGACCCTCCTCTCTGTGTTGTCATTGGTCCTTTACAATGTTCTTCTTTGCAAATGTTTTACGACGCCAATTTTCGTCATACGTGTATCGTTCCAACGCCATTTATGGTTTTTCAATGCGCTGATCAATTTGCGCAGGAAAAAAGTGGATGTTGCCATTCGAAAATTTCGAAATTATTTCACTGTAACCGTAACCGTGAAAGCTCTATTGTTTGAAATCAATCTCGAGCGCATACCTTCAAATAACAATATCTGAAATTTCCTTTCGATTGGTTGAGCGGATAGGCCGCTAGGGGTTCATATAATGGTGAAGTTTCTTTATGACCACCCTGTATATATATATATATATATATATATATATATATATATATATATATATATATATATATATATATATATATATATATATATATATATATATATATATGTGTGTGTGTGTGTGTGTGTATATAATAAAAATAATTTGAAAATCAAATGATAGAATAGAGAGAAGACCCTAAAGACCCTAACTTTAAAATATCCCTACAAAATAAAAAGAAGTATTAAATAGAGAATCATCAATCATGTGGAAAATAAAATGCAAATCTCTAGTCATCAAGCTGAAGATAATCAACAAATATCAATGGAATGGATTCAATAATAGAAAATCAAATAAAATCCAAGCATTAAAGCTATACAGGTGGATAGGCACTAGGTCTAAATAAATCCATTTAAAAAAATTATTTGTCAAGTCTAAGTATTTAATCAATATGAACACAAAATATGCATGTTTTTGAAGAAATAGATAGATAATATCTATAAACTATTTCTACTTGGTTTACATGCATAAAGATTGAAAAATTATAAAGGAAACAAGAACACCTGAAAAAAACACTACATATGTCCTATCTAGCCTTGAATGAAAAGACCAATGTTGCCAATCGCAAAAGATAAAAGTAGAGAACTACTGTTGCCAATCGTGAGAAATAAATAACAGTAATGCGATAAGGCAATAAAAGGTGATATTCTACAGTAAGAGCTACAAAATAATGGGGCTTATAATATAATCGAAAACAATGAGGCTAAAGTATAAGGGGATGTAAATACATTGTAATGTTTATTCAAGAGAAAGTTGATGTCTGGCTAATATAACACATACTAAGGAGAGAATTCAAGAATATTCAGCTAATCCAAACTTTTTAACTACACCATTTACTAAATATGCTGGATATTTATATAATTTGCTGGTAATTTTTAGATTATTAATATGCATAACATGAAATTTTTTATCTGATAATCTATAAATTCTAAAAAGTTGATTAAGTATAATATCTATAAACAATTGAATCGAGTTGCAGGAATTAAATGGTAATATTTTATTAATGTCAAAATTAAAATAGTCTTTTTTTATCATATAAATTAGTAACTATTACATTAGTAGGTTCAATAATTAGATTTAAATCTAAAAATTTAATAATATTACTAATAGTAGCTTCATTAGGAATTAATTCCAAATTGTCTGGATAGAAATCTATATCTATGACATAGTTAGTTATCAGTAAATACTAAACAAATCAGATCATCAACATATCTGTAAATTTTATAATCTGTTGAAAAAAGAATGTTCATAATGATAAAGGTATAAATTAGCTAACATACTGCTACTGCAGCCACCTTGTGGACTGCAGCCACCCCTGGGACTGCAGCCACCCCTGGGACTTGTAAGTATCACTTATTACCTTGAAATATATAATTATTGAAATGAACAAAGTGAAGAAGTTTAAGAAAATTGGTAAATATTGTATGAGTAGATTGATTAGTAATATAAGCATTATAGAGCTAAAATTACAACATATAGATCAGAGATCTTAATATTATTAAAAAGATCTTTAAAATCAAAGTGTGAAATCCAATTAGTTTATCTAGTTATGTTAATTTATTCTTTAATTATTTACTATTATTTAGAATAAGGTAATTATTGCTAGAATAACGTAAACTATCATTTATTACATTTAAATAATTTAGTAGTAATTTACTCGCAGTAGTAAGTATTATGACCACTAGTTACTGTTCTAAATTTAATAGGATTTTTATGAAAATTAGGAATAAGCACTATATATGGAAATTTAAGAAATTAATATTTAAATCACTATACATATTGCTATATATATATATATATATATATATATATATATATATATATATATAAATAAAAATTGAAGGATTTTAATCGAAAATTATGCATAAACTACAGTATGTACAAAAAACCCCATCTCTAGCATATCTGTTACAAATGAGTAACAATAGGCCAAGACTAAGGATAAGGATAGAAGGTAACTTATCACTACAATGGAAAGGGGGATGAGAAGAATAATAGGATTCAAAAATCACATTTAAAGTATATAAAGGTAAATAAAAATAAAACTCGGCAATATGAGAATAGGCAATAATAAACAGCTCAGGAGATAAGAGATTAAGAATAGAGAACAAGCAATTGAAACTACACAAAAAAAGGCGGTTAGTTCGAAATTGCATTCTCATCAGGACAGTCATACAATTCGAATTAAAACCGATATAATAGCCAGTTTCTGACAATGGCGATAGTATTTAACTATAAACACCATTGGAACTGTCTACTGGCTAGTGGAAAAAGAAAATAAATCAATTGATTTATATAATTCTGAAAAACAATACCTCCTCGAACAGAAATGGGAAAACACTAGCATAGCACACCCACACGTGTAAGATAAACTAGTGACTGAGCATTTCACCTCACTTCGTCAATTCAAGTGGGCACTGGAATGAATACAATTGAACGATTCATAATATGTATGGAGACTTTCAAAAATAGTAATCAGTATAGGACTCAGGACAAGAGGAAAATAGTCATTCGAAAATAGTAAACAGTATTAGACTCAGGCCAAGTGGTAAGTGAGGTAATAAGAAAGGGTGAATTTTCAAAAAAGAGTTAACCAGTCAAAGTGAAATAATGCATGTGTAAAATTATTACGTGGTATATTTGAAATTATTAATAATATTATTTACAAATACTTCCGGATATTGGTAATTTTGACAAATGCGTTTAAGTTTATTGATGTGTAGAAAGTGAAACTGAGGATCAGAAAGTCGATGTATTCGAAATAGCTGGTTTAAAATGATGTTTCTAAACAATTGAATAGAATTGCTTTATGCTGAGTTCATTTTCTTATATGCATGTGATAATTTTCTTACATACATCTGCGATCATTTTTTTATATACAGTGCTATTCACTATCCGTGAATCACACACGACGGTGATATAGAGCTTATGGACAATCCTTCACCGCATATAGGAATGTCGTCCATTGCAACATTATTTAACAGACAATTAGAGCTATGTTAACAGTTTTCTGTTGAGTGATCACCTCCATCATCAGACCTGAAACCGTGCGATTTTTGTCTTTGTGCATATCATAAAAGCACAGTTTTCGCTATTTCATTCGATTTGCTTAATTTGTTCGAAAGGTGGCCATAAACTTACAGACAGACAGACATCATTGAGAAAATGGTTGATTCATATTCATGGCTACTCGAAAATAATATTAAATCCGCGGCAACCTGGGTAAAATTTTGGATCACAACATGAACACGTGTGTCAGAATTCTATGATTTTATAGTCAGAAGGAAAATAGGGCAAAATCCGGGCTCTAGTATTTACTTCCAGTAAGTATGTACAAAAAAAAAATGAATAATCACACAAAACAAAAAATTAATATTAACCCAAAACAAAAGATCAACACAAATCGTTTAAAAAATAAATCCCGTTGAGATGTGCTTTGGATCAATAATCGAGAAAAACTACCGTGTTTATAGACTGAAGAACAACGTTCTGAAATATAAATTACAACTCCTATCCAAATTATAAGACGTGTATGGCACCGAAAACTCTTTCTACAAATAAAAACTAATTTATCCGTGTTTTATTTTTCTTACGGGTGATGTTGAACCCCTTTTTATCGCATGCCTGTCATGGGCACGTGTCATTCCATACTTCATCATTTTTCCTTCGGTAGACTGGCCCTTAGATACCTATCACATTCTTTGACAAAAATTCGATATTTCAATAGCTGCCATTCAGGCCGTCTCTACTCTCGCTCCCAGAACGTTGTCACACTTGACGACAGTGGAACAACATGCTTTTGAACTTGAATTTCCCCGATGATGTTTTTATCTTGCGGGTACGTTGGTTTAGAGAGTATTTTATTCTTATCGCTTTTGGCGGGAAAGAGGAAATAGAGTAAGTATTTAGTCGTAAAAAATAGCTAAAGTATTTGCACAATCACTTTATATACATAAAAAAAGATTGATGTGGGCAGCACATGACTTTCCTTATACAATGCAATGACTTGATTTATTTCACATTGAAATTGCGATAGACAAAATTTTCAGCACAATGTTTTTGTCATTACGTTAGCATCACGTAAATCGGAATTGGGCTCTTTTGACAACTTATTAGTCAAAGCAGGGCGATTTACTAACACTTACATGCAAAATCCTCATCAAAATTCAACTGACATTTAATAAATAATCCCGTGAAATAAGTATTGGAGAATTCTTGGACGTTAAAATATAAAACTATATTACAAAAAGGATTTTCCCTCTTACGCGAACGACGTTAAAAGATTTGTTGCATAATATTGCATGTGGAAAGTGAGCAATTTGATGATAGTTACTGCATTTTAAATTTTGTGTGATATATTTGATAAATTTATTTGGAAAACGTGCAATATCTCGAGAACGGTTCATGCTAGCGTTCCAAAGTGTGTATCATTCGTTTTCTAATGAAACGTTATGTACGAAATTAATAATTTTTCATTATTACAGGTTCTGATTTTTTAATGGTTTTCGAAAATTCAGATAAAAATAGTGCAATATCTCAAAAACTATTCCTGTTAGAGTTATAAAGCTTGTGTCATTCGTTTTAATTAAAAAATTACGTATGAGATGATTAATTATTTATCATTATTGACGGTCCTGATGTTTCACGGATTTAAAAAAAAAATTATTCATAAATTTGGGTGTCCTTCGAACATTCGATTGCGTTTAAAATCAATAGGGTTTCTGTATTTACAGTTCGTAATAATTGTACCAAATTACGTTAGAAACGCCCCATTTGTTCGTGAGATATCGCGCTACACACACGCACACACACACACACACCACCTCAGAAACGTTCGATTCGCATTCAATGATGTTTAACACGTCCTCTTCCGTCAAAATTTCGAATTTGAAGTTCGATCCCATTGCAATATTTTCTCTATATATTATACTATGTATGTAAAATAAAAATCTCCGAAGTTTGGCGAAATAATTGGCATTGAAGTATGAAGCTAGTGTTGTTTCTTATGAAAGGGGCGTTTTAAAGATCCACTAGAATAATATAAATAAACTTATCGCATAATACTTCATACGTAAATCAAAATTTTTTAACAATACTTGATACTGTTTCAATTTTATAAAGTATAAAATAGTTGTTTATTTAACATGATTGGCTGTAATGGTTTATTCGACAATTTATAGCTTCCGAATTTTTGACCGCAATTATGATCGTGATAACTGTATCAAATTTCATACAAAAAGATCTATTTGATCGGGAGATATTGCTCTCACAGACTAAAGGACACTCACATACATATATACAGGCACACATACATACATGCATACTCACTCACAGACATATATATGCACAGACATACCTACTCATAGACATATATGTGCACAGATATACATGTGTACAGACATACATACTCATATACATATGCAAAGACACACATAAGCACACACACACACATACGAGAGCAGACATCACTTCAAAAATGACCGATTTGTGCCCTGACATACTCAAAACATCTAAATCCGTCAAACACCCTCAGGCGAATTTTCAACTCCAAACAATACTTTCCTTATATATTATGTTATGTATGGAAAGTAAAAATTAAAAATTGATTTTAGCACTTTTATTTTGGCATCTAGAGAACTATACAGAGTTCAATTCTGCGATCGTAGCGTATTACATGATTGACCAAAATTAGTCAACTGTAGGTCAATATTTTGGCATATACTGACACAGAGTCCTTTTCAGAGTTCAATCCTGCGATTGCAGCTTATCA
This sequence comes from Amaurobius ferox, assembly GCA_951213105.1. NCBI lineage: Eukaryota > Metazoa > Arthropoda > Arachnida > Araneae > Amaurobiidae > Amaurobius > Amaurobius ferox. Next base: position 72,578,346 of record OX578149.1, on the reverse strand, counting down.
TATGATTGGACAAAATTAGTCAACTCTAGGTCAGTATTTTGGCATATATCGACATAGAGTACTATACAGAGTTCAGTCCTGCGATCGTAGCGTATCACATGATTGGTCAAAATTAGTCAACTTTAGGTCAGTATTCTGGCATATACTGACCTAAAGTACTATACAGAGTTCAGTCATGCAATCGTAGCGTATCACATGAATGGCAAAAATTAGTCTACTCTAGGTCAATATTCTGGCATATACTGACCTAGAGTACTATATAGAGTTCAGTCCTGCGATCGTAGCGCATCGCATGATTGGTCAAAATTAGTCAACTCTAGATCAGTATTCTGGCATATATTGACCTAAAGTACTATACAGAGTTCAGTCAAGCAATCGTAGCGTATCACATGATTGGCAAAAATTAGTCAACTCTAGGTCAATATTCTGGCATATACTGACCTAGAGTACTATATAGAGTTCAATCCTGCAATCGCAGCGCATCACATGATTGGTTAAAATTAATCAATTCTAGGTCAGTATTTTGGAATATACCGACCTAGAGTACTATACAGAGTTCAGTCCTGCGCATCACATGATTGTCTTTGCGCATCACATGATTGGCAAAAATTAGTCAACTCAAGGTCAATATTCAGTCCTGCAATCATAGCGCATCACATGATTGGCAAAAATTAGTCAACTCAAGGTCAATATTCTGGCATATACCGACCTAGAGTACTATATAGAGTTCAGTCCTGTAATTATAGCGTATCACATGATTGGTCAAAATGTTATATAGATCTCCAATTTCAGATATCATAAATATCCGTGAACCTATTTCGCGCCCTTCTTGAGCACAGAATAGCCGAGAATTGTAAAAAATCAGCAGTGGCACCAGTTCGATGGAGCCGAAATGGTTTTGCGTGAATAGCATATTTCTTTTGAGGATGGTTTATCTTACACATTTCCAAATGAGTTCAAAATATTAAAATATTGAAATTGGAATCACTATATTTTGAAAATTGAGAACTTAATCCAAAAACCAATTATATATTCTAGTAGGAATTTCAAAAGGTTACAAATTATCTGTCATCACTTTTAGCTTTTGCTCCGATCTCAGTTTTCACGTATAAAAATATCCAATTATTTTACTTACTGGCTTGGTAACATATAAATACGTATTTCATACTCCCATTTCTTCACTTCAAACTTCATTAATCTTTAAACTTATTTGGAATTCTTAAGCTCACTTCACTTCTTAATTTGTGACATTTGAAATGTTAAAGCTTTTTCTATCATTATGTATCAGGTCAAACTTATATACAGATCAAAATATTAAAATATCGAAATTATAATCACTATAGTTTTTAAACTAAGAATTTGATCTGAAATTCAATTATATACCATTTTAGGGTTTTTAAAGGGCTAAGAATTATTGTCATAGTTCATAGTTAGCACTTTTAGTTTTTGAGAAACATTATACAAACTTGCAAAACGGAAAATGTTTAATCGTTTTCAAAAGTATGGATGACGCTTTAGGGATTATGCCGGTTTTTTCCGTAGCGAATATCCCAAAACCCGAATATCCCTCAATCAGTCTGTCAATCTTTTTTCAATTTGACAAGATGATTCCTAAAAAACAATAAGCGTTTTGTAAAACAAATTATTAATCTAAAAACTGGATTTCCGATTAAATATTTTTGTCGCTTACTGCTTATATCCTTCTTCATTATTTCACGCAGTCGAGTGATTCTGATTCTGACTATCAAAATTTTAAAGTTGGCAATTTGGCGGGCTTGGCGATGATCTATAAAGATTAGGCAGCGAGTTTTGTCAAGTTCAAATGTAAGAGTAACCCTTTTTTCATGCCATCACCGCCATATTTTATGTTGTGCGTGAATGTTGACGTTGCGTTTTGTTATTTTAAAGTTTTTGTGTTACGTTTTATTCTTGTTAGTTTTGTTTTTATTTTTAAGAAATTTTAGGATCTTAAGTATGGAACGGAGACTTTTTATCTGATGGATCTTAAGAGTCGATTTGATGGACTTCTAAGCGGTAAGTAACGATGTGCTTATAGACACTTTCGAAACTTTACTTTTATTATCATGCCATGAATATGTGTCAGTTATTGAATTATTAACATAAATATGCCTAGTTACTTGCTAAAATAACTTAATTTGATGCAACTATTGCGAAATTTCATTAACGTAAGACAGTCTTTATGTTTCCAGGGCACCATTTTAAAAAGGTGTGTGTGTGTGGGGGGGGGGGGGGCATTTTTCAGAAGAGGTGATCAGAAATGGATGAAATAATGACAATTTGACAAGGAAAATTGTATTCAATATATAATAACTTGCAAATTCCTCGACCACTTGTGACCCTTGCCACATGTTTACTAATTGAAGGTATGCATGTATAAAGGTGTATTACAAATGCTGATCTCCTAAAAATGCATTATGTTTTTATTATTATCCATTCTTATCATGGGCTTTTTTACCGGAAGGTTAGCGTTTATATAAAAGCATAACGCCTTTATTCGCTCAGTGTTTTTATTAACACTTTCCAGCATAGTTGTAAAGTGTTTATGACTTTGTTCGTGAAGTGTTTATGACTTCGTTCATTCTGTCTGTCCGTTCTCACGATAACTGCTTATGATAAAAATGACTTTATCAAAATGAAATTTTAGTAAGTTGTTGGCCTGTGTGACACATGGGAATGTAAAAGAATAATATCACCCAATTAGTTTTGGATTGAACCGTGATTTAAAATTTTAGGAAATATTCAAATTATCACCTAAAATGTGTAAGAAAAATTTCATCAAAATATGTTAAGCAGTATTTTAAATAAAAATTGAAATAATAATTGCACCTATACTGTATGGAGAGATCACGTGACTCATTGCAAAAGAAAATATGGCATCGATGTTTTTTTCCCTTAATGAAAATTGTGATTTTTATAGAACGCTTATATTTATATTTAGTGTTGCAACCGTCCTAAAACCGTTTTACTTTTACATATTATCTGTGTATCTAAATTCTGTGTCTACGCAATTACAATATTTTTGATTTTAAAGGATCACTGAACTTTGATTATTTCTGCAAGTCTAATTTTAACGTATGTAGAATGTAAATAAATCAAAGGATTGTAAGATGAGTTGTATAAGAATTGCTGAATTTCTTTCGAGCAAAAGTATTTAGTTCTGGAGTCTGCAATATAAGTGATCTGAATGAAATATTCATTGATTTTACATAGATAGGCAGCTGATTTTATAGCATTGTCTATTTTGCTTCAAAGAAAATAAATATGTAAAAAAAAATATGTATTATAGGAAAAGCGCTCTTTGTCAAAAAGCCTTTTTCTATAACAACTAAATTTTTTACACATTTTTTCTTTGTCTTGATTATTTATTATAATGTACATACATAAAGCGGAAATTAACCTTTAACTGTTACAGTGGGTGGGGTCCATGTGGACCCCAGAAATAAGTTAAATCCATCAATAATCAATAAATTAATCAATCAATAATCAATAAGTTAAACTGATCAACATTGTTGGCTTTTTAAAATTTTAATAGAGCCTATTTAAAATGTGTTATACTTTAAAAAGCTTCTCATATGACTAAAATTGGCATAAATGATTTTATGATTTCTAAGGAATATCATACACTGTACTTATATTAACTTAAAACTATTAATTTTGTCTAAATTTGTATCAGATTGACCAATCAAGAGTGTTATATTGGCAAATTCATAAGTTTGCCTGTCTTTTTAAATGAAAATCTTGCATTTTGCATTCAAATCAGACTTCTACTTTAAAATCTAATTCAATTTGAAACTGCATGAATGTAGAAATATTTTAAGTAGAGAGTTTATGATTTTAAATCTGTGTCGGCCCAAATTTGTATTTTTAATTTCGCTACAATACATAGTATTTCACAAAAACATGGTAAAAGAGCACCCCGCCACAGTATAAAATGATAAAAGAACATGGAATTTTTTTTTTTTTTTAAGTACGAAAAACAGAAACCTCCTTTAAAAAAAGTTATTAAATCTCAAAATGAGTTGCCTCCTTCAAATCATGATAAGGTTCTTTAGAGTTGTACCTTAGATTTGAAAGTTTCAGCTTCGATCCTGCTGGAACTTGGCGAAACCCATTATCAGATTTCTTAACTTTTTTGAAAGGAGGGTTTTGCTTTTGTACTTGGCGAGAAATTATTTTACCATGGAGTGGTGTTTTTGCGAGATTTCAATACGTTTTGTAGAAATATTTTTCAACGATGAGCATGGAAATATTTATCAGTAATGGTATCAGCAATATTTATCAGCGGGCATTGGTAATTTTACTTTACCGCTGAGTACCATTTCTTCATGTGTTTCAATTTTTGAAATCCTAAATCAAATTTGTCTTCAAGTCGGAAAAGGAGAATACGTAACATTCACCAAATCACACCAAATTTATTAAAATCGGATCAGTAGTTAAGGCTGTAAGCTCCGCCAACACTGAAGGGGAAAGAAGAAAAAGTGTTGGACCGACAATTCTTAAAATTTTAAAGTTCTTTTCAAAAACTTTTATTTAACTGTCATGAACGATGTGTGTCTGTTTCAACCTTTTTGATGGTATTTTTAACACACTTTTCTACGTCCTAGAGTGCTGAAATTTGGTACACAGCTTAGTCTAGTAGAACATTTTAATTTATTAAAATTTGGCAGATCCTCACAAAATAAAACCGGCAGTTTTTGCAAAATGGTTCTCAACAATATCTTTGCTATAAGATAGTTCAATATACAGCTTCACACACACACACCTATACATATATATTTCTTCCTAAGCATCTTGGTTCTCCAAAATCCTCTTTCTTCACTGCAGGAACGTGCAGGAACTGTGCAAAATTCAAAAAATGTAATAGTTTTATAAATAATAATAATAATATTAATAAATAATAATAATAATATTAATAAATAATAATAATATTAATAAATAATAATAATAATAGTAATAATAAATTCTACGGTAAGCATATGAAAACCCATTGATTACCTATGTACGTATTTATGTGACTCCGATTTACAAACATCTTTCTTTACCTAGTATCTCACGGTCTTCTTTTCACTTTCCTTATATACATAATGTATAAGGAAAGTATTGTGAAGGGGTCGAAAATTCGAGCTTTCGACGGGAGAGCACGTTTCAAGCATCCCTGATCACGAATTAAACATTTTTGAGGCGATGTGTGTGTGTGTGTGTGTGTGTGTGTGTGTGTGTGTGTGTGTGTGTGTGTGTGTGTGTGTGTGTGTATGTCAGTGAGTCTGTGGAGACGATATCTCACGAACGAATGTAGTACGATTTAATACACGTATACGATTCAATACAGAATCAACGATTAATCACACGTAGTACGATTCAAATGAAATTTGGTACAAAAATCACAATCCGTGAATACTGGAAACCTATTGTTTTTAAACGTAATCAAATGTTCAGAACACCCCCTAAATTTTCGAGTGAAATTTTGAAAAAATCATCAAAAATACAAAACCTTTAATAAAGTTACGCAAATAGACATTTCTTATGTAATTTTTCCTTAGAAAACGATCAACATAAACTTTAGAACCCTAGTATGAACCGTTCTCGATATATTGCACATTTTTCAAATAAATTTATCAAAAAATCCCATAAATTAAAAAAAAAATATTAACTGTTGACAAACATGTTCACTTTTCATATGTAATATCATGCGATAAATTGGGTGACATCATTCTCGTGGATCTAGCTCGTTTCATTCATGAGAAAAGATACTTTGAGTAATACTTTTGTATTTGAATGCCAATAGTCATTTATCTGCTGTAACTTATTTCTCCGTCCATAACGCTTGGCGAGATTTTGGCGACGAATTTGGTGGAATGTCGCCAGCTTGGCGACTTTTTGGAATGTTTCCAAATTAACGAAAATCGCGCCAAATGGATAAAAATGACGCTAAATCAATGAAAATGACGACTCATTGTCAAAAATTCAATATCTTGAAAATAATATAAGTATCTACTATTAGAAAAACCTATGTTTTTACTGTAAAAGTAGTAAATTCATTGCATTATATAAGGAAAGTCATGTGTTGCCCACATCAGATTTTTTTGAGATTGCAGTCCTGGGTATCTTTTTACATCCCGAGATATCAGAAATTATTTTTTTTCAATTTCGGTATGCCGCGGGATTATAGAAATATCCTTTTACTTCATTTTATGGATAAAGAAGATATATTTTAATTATCCTACGTTCTGATATATTTGTCTATAAATATTACATGCAAGTGAAAGATAATAGCATGTTGAGATTTTCTCACAAACTTTTGGTACAACGGAATTTTGAATATAATGAACACTATTATAAAAAACATTACCTTTAAGTACTGTTTTGCATTTGTAATAAACACTGATACACTTATAAAAAGCATGAAACAATAGTTAACCGTCTGACATAATACATTTTAAATTAGACGATACAATATATTAAAAAAAATCTAGTACAATAAATGTACATGTGTACTTTGACATATGTACTGGAAATTGTAACTGACTGATATCGAACAAATTACATATAAAAAGCATTCAAAAGCATTCTAAGTTAATAACTGTATTGCATTTAGCATACTGTATAAATTTTATTATAAAAGAAATTAGCATGCAGTACGTCGCTGACTTCCCTTGCATTTTAACGTCTCTATGAACAAAAATTTTAGTTTTCAAATTGTAGTTTAAGCATATCGCATTGACGTCAAAGTCATAAAATAGCTCATATCAAGTGATTTTAATATGTTTTTATTTGATCTGAATCGAAAACAAAAATAAGTGGTAGTAAAAGTATGTTTTAAGACCTCATTAACAGAAATCAAACAAGATGTTTGTGTTGTGTGCATATATGCATGTATGTGTGTTTGTATGTGTATGTGCGTATATGTATATGTGCTTGTTTGTGTGTGTGCTTATATGTATGTGTTGTGTGTGTACGTATCGTATATGTATATGTGTTCTTGTGTGTGTACGTATCGTATATATATATGTGTTCTTGCGTGTGTGCGCATATATGTATATGTGCTTGTTTGTGTGTGTTCTTGTGTGTACGTATCGTATGTGTTGTGTGTGTGCTTATATGTATATATGTTTGTGCTTATATGTATGTGTTCTTGTGTGTGTGCGCGTATATGTATATGTGTTTATTTCTGTGAGTGCGTATTTGTATATGTATTTGCATGTGAAGTTTGGGTAAGATAACTTATGAATGCATGTATGTACCATCATGATATTTCATATGTGGATACATTATGCATGTAAAATAATTGTAGGAGTTGGAATTTGTTTCGTATAAAATTCAAGATTGAAACACAAAATATTAGAAGTTTTAAACTTTTGTAGCATTATTTATTTTGGTAAGCAATGGTGTGACAGTTGAGTTTAAGCCGGAAAATGATTGTTTGAACTATGGTTGAAAAAATGGTATTACTGGTAATCTGTAACTGAAATCATAAGTTAATAAAGACATTTCGCATACTTTACGGCTTATTGTGAAACAAGAAGTATGCGAAACGTTTCTGTTTTAACGACTTTCCTCGCATTTTGACGTCACTATATGTATACAATTGTTTTACATTCGTAGTTTAGACATAGCACATTGCCGTCAAGGTCATTATTGAATAACTCATATCAAGTTATTTTAATATGTTTTATTTGGTGTGAATCTTCAAGAAAGAAAAAAAATCTGATGTGGGCAACACATGACTTTCCTTATATAATGTAATGAATTTACTACTTTTATAGTAAAATAAATAGGTTTTTCTTATAGTAGATACTAATATTCTCTCCAAGATATTGAATTTTCGACAATTAGCCGTCATTTTCATTGATTTAGCGTCATTTTATCCATTTGGCGAGATTTTCGTTAATTTGGCAACATTTAAAAAAGTCGCCAAGTTGGCGACATTCCGCTAAATTCGTCGCCAAAATCTCGCCAAGCGTTATGGACGAAGAAATAAGTTGTTCTTACAGCAGATAAATGACTATTGGCGTTCAAATACAAAAGTATTACTCAAAGTATCTTTTTTCATGAATGGAACGAGCTAGATCCACGAGAATGATGTCCCAATTTATCGCATGGTATTACATACGAAAAGTGAACATGTTTCTCAATAGGAAATATTTTTTTTCATTTTATATGACCTTTTAATAATTTTTTTGAAAAATGCGCCATATCTCGAGAACGGTTTATGTTAGCGTTCTAAAATTTATGTCAATCGTTTTCTAATGAAAAATTACATAAGAAATGTCAATTTGCGTAACTTTACTAGTGGTTTTGATTTTTTGACGATTTTTTCAAAATTTTATTCGAAAATTTAGGGGGGTTCTGAACATTCGATTACGTATAAAAACAATAAGCTTCCAGTGTTTACGGATTGTGATTTTTGTACCAAATTTGGTTCGAATCAGTCCATTCGTTCGTCAGTTATCGTCTCCACAGAATCACTGACACACACACACACACGCACACACACGACACACACACACACACACACACACACACACACACACACACACACACACACATACACACACACACACACACACACACACACACACACACAGACATCACTTCAAAAATGTTTGATTCGTGATCAGGGATGCTTGAAACGTGCTCTCCCATCGAAAACTCGATTTCGAATTTTCGACCCCGTCATAATACTTTCCTTTTACATTATGTATATAAGGAAAGTAATAAGGGATAGGAAAAGTATGTTTCCTCATGAACAAAGTTCAAATATTTCCAGCAAGATGTATGTATTGTGTGTATGTATGTATGTATGTATGTATGTGTGCGCGTATGTGTGTGTTTGCCTGTGTGTCTGCGTATATGGGTGTGTGTTTGTCTATGTGTGTTGATATATGTATATGTGTTTGTATATATGTTTGTCTATGTGTGTGCGTATATACTATATGTACTTGTGTGTGTGCGTATATATGTTTGTCTCTGTTAGTATGTAATATGAATATATATTTGCCTGTGAAGTGTGGGTAAGATAATTTACGAGCGCATGTATGTATCGTCATGAAATTTTTTGTGCGGATACATTATGTAACCCCCCTAAATTTTTATAGTTAAAGTTACAGTACTATTTTTTATTACATAGAATAGATCAGTATTAGTGGTATACTATGCCTTCTTACATTTTTAAAAGTAGAAGTGTTGTTAAACTAAAATAACTTCGTCAAAAGCAACATATAATGCAATAGCGTTTGCGTTGTATGTTGCTTTTAACGATTTTATTACGTTAGCTTTTTGGGCTGTACATAGAAGTATTGTATTAGAACCGAAAATTTCATAGCAAAGTTTTTGGTTTTGGGGCATCTCTAAATATGAATAAACAATGAATACTGTAAAACTTAACTATGATTTGTACAGTATTAATTGTTTATTCATGTTTAGATTAATAAACAATGAATTCTGTACAAATGAGTGATCGTGAATTTTAGCAGTAAAACATTTATGTCACCACTTCTTACTTGTTCTACTTGCAAGATATTTTCTTTTCTACACTACATTATTAAACGGATGCTTATTGCTCAGGTCTAGTTAACAACACCTCAATGGTTAACATCAAGGGCTCTATCGTTAGCGTTTAGAAATAACATTAATGGACAGCAAATATGGTATTCTATTTTCAACACAGTCATGTGTTTTACAGAACTTAGCAACCTGTTCAGGTGGAATGCCCTAAGACGTTTTCGAAAATAACACTGAAATATTAATTAAAAGTAATTTGAAATCATTTTCTGCAATGATAATTTGAAAAAGAAAGCTAAAACAGCCTTAACAAAATATGAAGATAAATGAGCAAGAAAAGAAAGTGTTGCAGAATCTTAATCCACGCATTATGAACCTGTATATTTTAGAGATTTAAAAATACGTAGATTAAGATTATGAAAAAATAAATAAAAAAAGTTGTGTATAACAATGAACAAACTACCACAATGGCACACTTTTACAATTTTCTGGAACTGCTACAATGCGCTGTTCTAGCGCAAACGTGACGAATCTGGCGGTCCTTTGTAGAAGCGAAGGGGGAAATTTCTGGACATACTGGCCATGCTTTTAAAACAGCTAAACAAAGGAAAGGCTACCTCTAGTGATTCTAGCTCCCTCTTTGTATGTATCCCTGATTTCGAAGCCTTGTGTTCCCACGTAAACTAAAATGTTGTTGAGATTTTTTTTTAAGCTGCATTCCCATTGGAAATATTCTTATTGGTATTATAAAAATATTTTTAGTACCATACAGTCGTCTGTCATATAGACTTTTTATACATGTACTGACCCCAAGGGATATAGCACACAGGTAAAGCCTAAAAAAAAATCTTAAAATACAACATTACAAAATATATCGTTGGGTCATAGAAATTTTTCTGCTTAAAACAAGTAGTCGTACAAAATATATAAGAAGGGACGTTGAATATTAGACACAAAGACCCCCAATCCTTAAAGTACATTATTTAACGAACACAATGTAGAAACAGAATAGATAGTTATAATTCAACATCCAACGATCCAGAAATTTTTTTACAGACAACAGCAATTTTGGGCATATTTCCAAAAGGGAACACGTCTTTAAAGGCTCTCTAGCTTCCCACAATAGGCATTTTTTTTTACTAAAATTATCAGAAATCATTTATAAAAGAGTATAATTAATTAAAACACTATTACAAACATTTTTATTCGAGGTAGAAAAGTAATTAAATAAAAAAAACATAGAGCTACAATATGCGATAAAAACAAAACAATAAGGGCAATTTGTAACTGGTATTTTATTGGTGCCCTCGGACTGCATAAAACGTAAACGTAAGAGATCAATTGCTCGTCGCATAAAACATTGTCAGGGCCGCCCAACGAGTTAGTATATACTACCTCGATGCAATATACTTATATACTACCTCGATGGGGCCGCCTTTCTGCCGACCCCTAAGATGAGGCAGGTCGAATGAGACCGACTCTGAGATTCTAGCTATAGTGCGGATTTACTCGATAACAAAGTATAGCAAACTTGAGCAAAGTATTTGAGCACAAATAAAAAAATCTGATGTGGGCAACACATGACTTTCCTTATATAATGTAATGAATTTACTACTTTTACAGTAAAAAAATAGGTTTTTCTTATAGTAGATACTAATATTCTTTCCAAGATATTGAATTTTCGACAATGAGTCGTCATTTTCATTGATTTAGCGTCATTTTTATCCATTTGGCGAGATTTTCGTTAATTTGGCAACATTTCAAAAAGTCGCCAAGTTGGCGACATTCCGCCAAATTCGTCGCCAAAATCTCGCCAAGCGTTATGGACGAAGAAATAAGTTATTCTTACAGCAAATAAATGACTATTGGTGTTCAAATACAAAAGTATTACTCAAAGTATCTTTTCTCATGAATGGAACGAGCTAGACCCACGAGAATGATGTCACCCAATTTATCGCATGGTATTACATATGAAAAGTGAACATGTTTCTCAATAGGAAATATTTTTTTTCATTTTATATGACTTTTTAATAATTTTTTTGAAAAATGTGCAATATCTCGAGAACGGTTCATGTTAGCGTTCTAAAATTTATGTCAATAGTTTTTTAATGAACTATTTGCGTAACTTTATTAGTGGTTTTGATTTTTTGACGATTTTTTCAAAATTTTATTCGAAAATTTAGGGGTGGTCTGAACATTCGATTACGTATAAAAGCAATAAGCTTCCAGTATTTACGGATTGTGATTTTTTTTACCAAATTTGGTTCGAATCGGTCCATTCGTTCGTCAGTTATCGTCTCCACAGACTCACTGACACACACACACACACACACTCTCACACATACACACACACACACACACAGACATCACTTCAAAAATATTTGATTCGTGATCAGATATGCTTGAAACGTGCTCTCCTGCCGAAAACTCGATTTCGAATTTTCGACCCCGTCACAATACTTTCCTTATAGATTATGTATATAAGGAAAGTAATAATAATGCAGCATACAGATGTTTCGAGGATACACTGAATCGCCTTCGTCAGTGCAAGAGAACCAACAAACCCGAAGCTAAAAAGACGAAATGGGCTAATCGTCCAGTGCGTCCTAAAAATAGATGTGTGCTGCAATGTTATTTTATTTTTTGCTTAAATACATTGCTCAAGTCTTCCTTATCCTTTGCACAAAGTGCTTTTTAATTATTCCTTTGTATATTCACTCTTAATACGAATTTTCGAAATATTAGACTTTCGTCGACCTGGAAGCTGAGACTGACCGAAGGAGACCAAAACCGAGATTCTGGCTCGAGTGAAAGTGCTCGATCATTTTGAAAAGTGTTTTTGAGTGTTTTGATTATATCCTCGCACTGTCATCTTTAATTCGAATATTCGATTTTTCCGTTGGTTTTGAAGCTAAGATGAATCGACGGACACCCAAACTAAGATTCTAGCTATGGGGGAAATCAATAAATAAAAATCCCTTTGTGCAAAGGATAAGGAAAATCTAAGCAACGTATTTAAGTACAAATAAAATAATAATGCAGCATACAGATGTTTCGAGGATACGCAGGATCGCCTTCGTCAGTGCAAGAGAAGCCACAAAACTGTAATCAAAAGACGAAATAGGCCGTATTCGTCTTTTGACTTAGTGTTTGTTGGTTGCATTGATGAAGGGGATCCAGCGTATCCTCGATACAGCTATAGGCTACATTATTATTTTATTTGTGCTTAAATACATTGCTCAAGTTTGCTTTATAGAGGGAATGCCAGATAAGTTTGATATGTCACTCCACCAGTCAGTTCAGTGCATATTATATAGATACTTTTAAAAAATTCTGAAAAACTTAAATCAGATATTCGCAGAACCCGTGTAAAGGGGGCGTTCCCACTGCAGATAAATCATTCGTGGACTGGTATTATTCCATAGCGCTCTAAAAAGCATTGGGAGCGCGATTCCAGCTTAAGGAACATTCACTGTTGGCACGGTTTCGTGTCAACAGTGAATACCGTACAGCGTCAATTCCTGATCCAATGAAAGTGGTTGCAGCGCCGCCGAGCGGATAATTTAAGAAATAAGGATTACGAGTTTGGCATCAAGTCGAGATAGACGAATAAAGCCAATTATAAAGTTGTAGATCATTGTATAATGAGCAGAAATTGACATCGGGATCGATTGGAACGCGTATACAGAAGGCAATACCTGTCAAAAATTTGTATCCTCAGCGTCTCTAACACGGCGATACCTGCAACTGCAATTCTTGTCAAAGTACGCGGAAATATTCTTTCTGCATTAAAAGTGTTCTGGTGTAGTGCCTGCATATATAGCAATGACATAAAATTAAGAAAATGGTAAGTATTATCTAATATGTTCACTTTGCATATGCAATATTATGCAACAAATCTGTTAGCATCATTTTCGTGGATCTAGTTCGTTCCATTCACAAGAGAATATACGTTATAAAATAGTTTCGTATTTTGACTTACATTTTGCTAATAATCATTTATTTCCTGGGATATAATTAAATGTTAATTGCAATTTGATGAGCAATTTGCGTGTGAGTATGAATGAGTGGAGTTTGGATTCATAAATTGACAAAAGTGACCAATCTCAATTTACTTGATGCTGAATCCCAAAAATATTCTGCTTCGGATATTTTACATCATTATGTCGCTGTGAAAGAAGTAAAGTCACATGATGCCCACGTCAGATTTTTAAAAAAAGTTTTATTCATCCTCGAAATTAAAACTTTTTACTGTTCTCGGAAAACAACGGTTCAAAAGGATTTTCAAGCTATTTCACCAACTTCGTTCAAGTTACTCAATTAAACTCAAGGTCAACAAAATAAGTAGTCACAAATAAAACTGTTGCTTGTGAGAATCAAGTTTTTAATACTTCCTTAAAGAAAGCAGGCGTATGTAAATTAGGTGACTACAATTGTTTCGAAGGCGTTTTATAGCCCTCTGCTTCTTCAGGCCAAAGCAGTGTTCTCACTCATAAATTGTTTAAAAGAACATTCGAAAGGTATCCACAATGAAACAATGGGCATGTAATTATTTATATTAAATAAGTATGGCAAGTATGGCATAAGTACAGCAAAACAACGCGAGTTGAATCATCTGTACTGAAACGACAAACTTTAACGCAGTACACTTTCTTTTTTACTTTCCCTGCAATACATGGTAATGTATAGGGAAAGTATTGGAATCATGCCGAAAATCGCAACTCGAGTTTTCGACGGATCTATACGTTTCGAGACCTCTAGAATACGAAAAAACTATTTTTAGCGTGACGTCTGTGTGTGTGTCTGTGTGTCTGTCTGTCTGTGCAGATTTTGTATCCACTCTAACTAAAAAACTAATCGACCGAATTTCACAAAATTTGGTAGGTAAGTTACTTGTGAGCGAGTCTGGTGCTGATTAGTTTTGGGTACGATTCGGCATAAAAGAACCCGCCTTTTTTGCGAAATGGCCCGCAAAAGCTTGTATCCACTCTAACTGAAAAACTAATGGACCGAATTTCACAAAATTCGGTAGATGAGTCACTTGTGGGTTACCCTGGTGCTGATTAGATTTTGGTATGATTTGGAAAAAAATGACCTGCCTTTTTTTGCAAAATGGCCCGCAAAAATCGTCCAAATCTAAACTAAAAAACCGGGTATACTCAAATATATCCATTAAATGCTGATTTAATAGGTAATTTTTAAAGACGAAAAGAATAAGACCAACCCCATTACACTAGGACTAGCCGTTCTCGAGATATTTTAGTTTTTCGTACTTTCCCTACGCCACCTTTGAAAATAAGCCAGGTTACCGAATGAGAACGAAAATTGAATTAAAAGTGAAATAAATTTAATTAAAATAAAGAGAACGTTAATATAAGTCTGCAGGGAAAGTCATGTGCTGCTCACATCAGATTTTTCTTCTCTGGACCCAGGTCAAAAGACATCCACTAAACACAACAAATGTACCCTTCGTTCATTTTCCCAATTTTAAAGAAGTCAAGATGTCAATTACCCACCCCCTATATGTATAAAAGCAGCCTTTGGCTGCCTTGGGAACTCCGTTAATTGGACATCCTTGAATCCACCCCAAGAATGCTCACTCCTTCGAGGAGTAATCCCCTTCGAGGAGTGATACTAGTTCTTTAGTTCACCTATTTTTTCCCTGGAAGGATAAGGGGTGTCGAAAATCCAGACCACTCGACTCGCCCTAAGGCATGAGCAGCAATTTGAGTGGTCGGGAACGAGGATATGGGGTGTGGTTAACGTTGGAAATCCGAAGTTTCAGCAGTTGGAACACGATTTACAATTCAAATTTACTAATCTTAAATGAATTAAAAAAGCTAAAGAAAAGCTTTAAAAAAAACCCAGAAGTATAAGCTATTTCTGGCTGTTTTTCAAATTTAGAAACGTTTGATAATTAATTTTTTACAGAGCAATTAAGAAGATGATGATTTTATCTCAGAAATTTTTGCAAATTAAAGTCATTTCAAGATATATTACTTTTCTTATATACATAATGTATAAGGAAAGTATTGTGACGGGGTCGGAAATTCGAATTCGAGTTTTCGACGGGAGAGCACGTTTCAAGCATCCCTGATCACGAATCAAACATTTTTGAAGTGATGTGTGTGTGTGTGTGTGTGTCAGTCAGTCAGTGAGTCTGTGGAGACGATAACTGACGAACGAATGGACCGATTCGAACCAAATTTGGTACAAAAATCACAATCTGTAAACACTGGAAGTCTATTGTTTTTATACGCAATCAAATGTTCAGAACCCCCCTAAATTTTCGAATGAAATTTTGAAAAAATCTTCAAAAAATCAAAACCACTAATAAAGTTACGCAAATAGGCATTTTTTATGCAATTTTTCATTAGAAAACTATTGACATAAATTTTAGAACGCTAACATGAACCGTTCTCGAGATATTGCACATTTTTCAAAAAAATTATTAAAAAGTCATATAAAATGAAAAAAAGATATTTCCTATTGAGAAACATGTTCACTTTTCATATGTAATACCATGCGATAAATTGGGTGACATCGTTCTCGTGGATCTAGCTCGTTCCATTCATGAATAAAGATACTTTGAGTAATATTTTTGTATATGAACGCCAATAGTCATTTATCTGCTGTAAAAATGACTTATTTCTTCGTCCATAACGCGTGGCGAGATTTTGGCGACGAATTTTGAGGAATATCGTCAACTTGGCGACTTTTTGAAATGTTGCCAAATTAACGAAAATCTCGCTAAATGGATAAAAATGACGCTAAATCAATGAAAATGACGACCAATTGACGAAAATTCAATATCTTGGAAAGAATATTAGTTTCTACTATAAGAAAAACCTATTTTTTTTTTACTGTAAAAGTAATAAATTCATTACATTATATAAGGAAAGTCATGTGTTGCCCTCATCAGATTTTTTTAAATAAAAATTAAAAAATTATCAACAAGAGCCGTGCATTAAACTGTCTACAATCATATAAAAAAAAAAAAAAAAAAAAAAAAAAAGAATTTTAAATTATGCATTTGCTAAAGTGTAATTTGCAAAGAACCCCCCCCCCCCCTAGGTTAATATGGACATGAAAGCTAACTGAAGCGTCGCCTCAACAACAGCTAAGGACCGGTTTTTCCTTAGAGGTTGTTAAAGAGAAGACACTATTTTGGGGCCTGAAGTAGCGGATTATAAAACGGCTTCGAAACAATTGGAATCACTTAATTTTCATAAGTCTACTTTCTGAAAGTATTGAAAATTTTAAAACAAGTATTGAAAATTTTAAAACAAGTATTGAAAATTTTAAAACAAGTATTGAAAATTTTAAAACAAGTATTGAAAATTTTAAAACAAGTATTGAAAATTTTAAAACAAGTATTCAAAATTTTAAAACAAGTATTGAAAATTTTAAAACAAGTATTGAAAATTTTAAAACAAGTATTGAAAATTTTAAAACAAGTATTCAAAATTTTAAAACAAGTATTGAAAATTTTAAAACAAGTATTGAAAATTTTAAAACAAGTATTGAAAATTTTAAAACAAGTATTGAAAATTTTAAAACAAGTATTGAAAATTTTAAAACAAGTATTGAAAATTTTAAAACAAGTATTGAAAATTTTAAAACAAGTAATGTCAGTGAAACGTTCAATAATAGAATTTGACATCTTACTATTCTTGTCACATAATAGAAGTTTGATAAAACCACTAAACTTCCAAATGGGTTAACTAATAGACAATTTTAGTTAGTTTACAGTACATTGAGAAGTTTCTGGTATCTACAAATAGCATGCTAAACAATAAATTTATGAATAATGCTTCATATAGTGGTCTGCTACTGCCATATAAATTTTCGAAAATACCAAAAGAGACTGAAAGAGGATATCCTTAGTGAGCCTCCTTTCCCCCTCCGGAATTTGATGCTGAATCCATATCAGCCATTAACTAAGCTCTATATCTATAGCCAATCCAGAAAAATTGATGCTTCAAGAATTTTTTTTGAAGCGGAATGGGAAAAGGAGCCGAAAATGAAAATCCTTACCGCCTCCAAAATTTTATTCTGAATCCATATCAGTCATCATCTAAGTTCTATCTATAACAGCAGATCCTGAGAAATATATGTTTGAAAAACATTTTTTTTTTTTGTAAAAACAATAGTATAACACAAATTTGATCAAAATACAGTTATATCTTTCTACTGACCAGACAAGTTTGAGATACATTTAAGGTAATATTTTTTTGGCAATGCGTATACTTATAGGTGTTTTTCTAACGCATCATATTGTGCACGGAAAAAGATAAAGATTTATGAATTTTGATAGAATTTCTCATTTGTAATTTTTTAACATTTTACAAGAAAGTTGAAAAGTGTTTATGACTTTGCTCATTCCGTCTGTCTGTCTGTCTGTCTGTTGGTCTGTCAGCACGATAACTGCCGTAAAAATGACTTAATCAAAATGAAATTTTAGTATGTTGTTCAGACGGTTTGTAGGACCTATGGGAATATAAATGAATAATATCACCCAATTAGTTTTGGATTGAACCCGGGTTGAAAAAATGAAATACATTGAGCCCTATGGGACCTAATTTTTCAAACATTTTTTAAGCGGATTTAAAATTCACAAATTGCTTCGAAAATTTTAGGTAATAGTCAAATTGTTCCATAAAATATATAAAAAAAAATTCAGCGAAATATATTCAGTAGTTTTTTAAATAAAAATTAAAATAATAATTACACATCTTATATGAAACGATCACGTGACCATGATATGAAACGATCACATGACCCACTTCAAAATGATATATGGCATCCATCTTGTTTCAAAATCGTGATTTTTTAAAGTTCTTTTTAATTCATATTGAGTGTTGTATCCGTCCTAAAACTACTTTATTTTTGCTTAAATTCTGTGCATCTACATACTAAAACAACACAATGACAATATATTTAACTTTAAATTCTCATTCAAATTTGATTATTTCTACAATTAAGCCTATTTTTAACCTATGTAAAATGTAAACAGCAAAATATGTAGAATGAGTTGTATTAGAATTACTGTATTTCTTTAACACAAAATACTTCAGTCCATGGAGTCTGCATGGCTGATATGAATGAAATATTAATTGATTTTATAAACAGAAGGACGATTTTTTTCGATGAAGTTTTAAGTATAGAGTTTATGAATTGTAGCTCCATGGTCTTAATTTTTAAATAAAATAAATTATTATAGTATTGTGATGAATGAAATGAATGAAATCCTGCTTTTATAGAGAGATCGAGGTGTGTTATTTTTTCTATGACGTCATTTGAATTTATTTCAGTTGTTTTCGATGAAGTTTTCAAATATAATAAATTATCGTAGTATTATGATAGTTTTAAAAATATTACCGTGGAATGTATTGCATTTTAGAGATATTTAAACCAGGCAATTTATATTTCACTGCCGTCATTTGAATGAAGTTCATTTTTTTCAATGAAGGTTTAAGTTTTCAAATATAATAAATCAATGTAGTATAGTGATAAGTTTTAAAATATTACCGAGGAATGTATTGCATTTTCGACTTTTTTAAATAAAATTGCATTGAAGTTGGAAAGTGTTTCATAATCAATGCTTTAAGCATGATTGATCTTTCTTGTTAATCTTGTGAAGATTCATTTATGTTTAAAAGTTTTTTATTAAAGGGCCTTATACTATTTTGCACTTCAGACCTACAAATTTAAAAAAGTAATCTTTCCGACAGTTTCGGATTAACAACGGCCGATCCGAAAGGCCCCCCTCCCTATACAAATTGTGAGCCCCCCTACAAAAAATCTTAAAGGGTCACCTCCATTTTTGATTTCCAGTTCCATATGAAACTTTCATGTCTTTCCCCCTCCCCCCCCCCACAAAAATGGGTTGCTGGATCCCTCTGATGCCTGGGTCCCCCACTCGAGTGGTGTCTGTCGCCCTATGGGTGGCCTTGAATCCGGAACAGGTAAAAATTCTAAAATTTGAGCTATTGACGCGACACCGATATCTACTCTATTATCCTCAGCTTTCCCAGCTTGTGTTTTCCAGTTGTGAGTGGAGTTCGGCACACGACAGATGGTGGCATTAATGGGACTATTTAAGACCCTTTTTGGAACTAAACGAATCGTAACACGATGTGGTAAATAAAACGCTACACGAAAACCTTCACCGTTCACATTCAACGGGCAATCGAATCTGTATAATGTACCGGGTCGTATTTCCGTCGCTTCGTAGAGCCCCTCACGTTCACACCGTGATATCAGCGATCTTGAAAATATCTAAATGTGGGAATTTGGTTTGTGAACCTGGAACGCAAGAGACCAGACAGCCGCGACGCAGTAATGTGTCTGTGTGTGTCGCTAGAGTGACACGAGGAACAAGAAATTATGGACACGATTAATGATTCGGAACAGAACCGGCATTAGAAAGAGAAGTTGTTGAAGGAAAAACATGGCTTTAGTTTTGTGGGCAAAGACAGTGTCAAGGACAATTGTGTTTATGGTAATTCACTGTTGTATTGATTTTGCTCAGTGGCATCCGCTAGAATTTATGATCTTTTTAGAGAGGATTACCAGTTTTCTTGCAGGCCGGATGACGATCCCCAGCCATATTTATGCACATGCCACTGATTGGGTCTCTGGATGACTAGGCAGAGCAATGGAGAGGTTTTAGTTCACGAATTAGCAACGACTTTACTTACCACCGAGGACAAACGGGAAAACATTGCATTTAGTAGATATCTTAAGGGTTAACGGAAATTAGCGAGTTTGCTAGATGGTGTTATGTATTGGCGAATTTTCGGAATACAATTCAATTGAGATCTACATTAAGTTTCTGGATGTAGATCTCCAGGCTTGTTGTAGATCTCCAGATTTGTACTTGTTTTGCTTAGTTCATCATTCGATGAATTAAGCAAAACAAGTACAAATTTGCAAATCTGACATATGTTCTATTCAGGACCATCATACAAATTGTGGGCTTACCTAGAAATATTTATCACGCCTCCTTTCCATATTTCAAACTCTCCTATTTGTAAATTCTTCATGTTTCCTCCTCCCTAAAAAATCTGACGCCCACTACCCTCACACCCGGGCTCTCATTCGAGCGGTGTCTGTCCTCTCCCCCATATGGGTGGCTGGCTGGCTCTATTTCAGGCGGCAATGCGGATCGACAATTCAACATGCCATTCGTTGAGTCTTATTAAATGTTCTTATGGATATAACTTATGTCCCAGGACTATTGTGCAAGTGTGATTTTATATAATTTAGCAATATATCAAGAAGTAATATCTGGGTATTTGTATGACTTAATATGAAAGGAGGTATATTTCAATTTTTCAATTCTATAAAAAAAAAAACGAATTTTTCATGTAATTCTGTATATTAAAATTTTTCTACACAGTAAGTTAGAGTACTATCAAACCAAATTTTTTCTACTCAATATGCAGAGTTACTGTAGAAATAGTTCAAAAATTAATCTTATGCTTTTTTATTTCAATTTCTGTATCTATAGTGCGAATTTGATCTACACCAAATTTGAAAATTTAAGAAAAATCGCTTGTGTTAAGATGATTTATCGACAGACAGGCCAAAGTGAATCGCCTTCCCCCCCCCTCCCAAATTAAAATTTTAGTCTCTGTGTCCCTTTGCATCAATAAACATTAAAATATATCTGATCTGCGTATTACATAAAAGAGTCATTTGCATTTCTAAGGAGTTTTGTGAGGATATCCATCTGTGCAACGGTTCTTGCCGCACAGTTTGTGCACTTCCAATCCGACCACTTTTATCAACGAACGTCATCTAAACAACATTAAACTACACAAAAATTTCGCTAAAGTTGGTTGGATTTTAGACCAGTTTATCGTCGGATAAATTATAGCAGTATTAGAGGGTGCATTACTCGCATTTATTTTACGATCGCATTCTGCAAAAAACTTGGCCTGGCAAAACATTTATTTTTGCTACATATTTGTACATACTATTCAAATGAAAAAAATAAAATAAATTGAGTTTCAGAGAAGGCGGATAATGCAAATCAGAAAGGGGAGCAAGCAGCACGCGCAATATTTATCCATTCACGGTCATCATGAATACACGGCCTGTTCCTGTTAAACATTTAATTGTACTGCATAACCAAATAATAATAATACATCAGCTAAGTTTTAAAGGAATTATGTATCGTCGGAAAATGTATATCAGCAAAGACAACGGGGGTCAAAGATAACAGATCAATAACGACGGAAGGCTAAGAAAGGCGTCAAAAGTGCCCTCTTACGGGGATCGAACTTCTGAACTACAGATAATTTGACTTCTGTTGTGTCCGTCCCTCTATTGCGCGGTGTTTTTGGTGTGTTAAGGGAAAACAAACTTACAGTGAATTGCCCATTTCTAACTGCAGGCTGTTAAGTGGCATGCAAAGTCCTGTGAAGTTATTTTCTCGGTATATCATGGTTGATCTGACACTTGCATCAGAGTTGCCAACACTTAGTTAGATGAACCCTAAGGCTAGAATCCTGGGGGGAAGAATGGCTAGATTTTATAATGGTCATTATAAGTAGTTGCAAAAAGCTATTTTATGGCTAGATTTAGCCATGTTTGGATGCTAAATGTTAAAAAAAAAAAATGGCAAGATCTAGCCATAAGATTTATAAATTAGCAACCCTGCTGCGCATGCATCAAAATTTACATTAGTCAAATAGAAGTTTCTTTTCTTCATACTATCTTGTATGTTCTTTAGTTTGGGGGGTCTTTGCCGTTCGTCAGTACGGTGAGATCAGTGAGCCAGCGTTACTGGTGCAGATTAGTCACAATGCTCGTCCGCACGATGCAGATCAGTGAGCACAAAACCCTATTAAGCAAGAGTTTTAGAATTTTTCTGGTAGAAGTATTGTCACTTCGAATCCAGTAACGATTGGGGCGATTTTAGCCCATCCCTTCAATAATAAAACTCTACAATAAAACTCACAAATTCAGTGAACCGACTTTTACCCTATAACAAGGCGCTGCATTTCTTGTTTTTATGCGACTCTCTGTTATAGGGCAAAAAGTAGCTTCACTGTATTCTTGAGCGCTTAGAATTTTATTAACAATGGGCTTGGATAAAAGCACCTAAATCTTTATTAGATACAAAGTTACAATATTTCTACCAGAAAAATTCTAATATCCTTGATGTAAGAAGTTTTGTGTTCACCAATGATCTCATGCCGGGTGTGTGCTGTAAAAATCGCGAAACCATGTACAGCAGGTGGTGATGGATGAGAACACTTTCTTGTTTTTATGTAAAGACCTGTTATATGGCTAAAATAGTTTAACTGTAATTCTTAGCGCTTAGAATTTTACTAGTGAATGGGCGAGCAGAAAGCGCCCATAATCACAGATTCGAAGTTGCAGTACTTCTACCAAAAAAATTCTAATATCCTTGTTTATTTTGTCCTCACTGATCATCTCATTGCCTGCCCCCAGGGTTGCCAACAATTGGATGAACCTTAAGGTAGAATTCTAGCAAAGAAATGGCTACATTTTATTGATGTCCATTATAAATAGTTAAAAGTAGCTATTTTTTGGCTAGATTTAGCTATTTTTGTGTGCTAAATGTTCCGTAAAATGGCTAAATCTAGCTAGAAATTGACAACCCTATCCGTATCGTGTTGACTATAGCAATAATGACCGTGATTCAAGGTGTTAATGGATGTAGTTAAGTACTTTCTTGTTTTCAAACCTACCATTGCCACCATTTTTCGAACTTCTATGGAGACCTATAAATTCCGTTCTATCACGCATCTAGCGTCAAACTTCAAGAAGTTTTACCGTAATCTTTAAGAAATATGATGCGCGCTGAGTGGTAGAGCTGATTTGTAGGTTTTCACAGATTTTCGAATAATTGTGGCACAAATGAAAAATTTCCCCGGCTATTGACCATTTGCATGTACGTCAGGGTTATTCACGCCACTCTTTTGGAAGGAATAAACGTTGAATTGGTAATTAATCCTGTTTTGATATTGTTAACAAATACGCTAAAATTATGAATGTACGCCTTCGAGAAAGTTATATAAAGAAATTGCTTGTTTCTTTATATAACTTTACATGTAAAGAAAATGCTTTATATAGGACATTTGGATATCTATCTATATTTGCTTCCTAGAACAGAGAAGAACAGCAGGAATACCTAGAGCAGCATGATCTGGCAAAGGCTTAATGGGATGCAGTTAAGCCTTGCTCTAAAACAGGCTCTTTGACTGCAAAAAGCGGGGGAAAGCGATTTTTCCGTCCAACACAAAGTTTAGACAGAGTCTTAAGGAAGTTGATTTGCCACGTGCAAAAAGTCATTTGCGATATCGGCTATTTCACGTGAAAGAGTATAAAAAGAGCTAAATCTTGACCATGGTTTCTGTTATTTGTCATGGGAGGGTGATATTCAAAACATAATTTAATTGAAATCCCAGCTTCACCGGTTTCATAATGCTCTCGAAAGTTTGTATCAAAAGTTTTATATTACCTGTGTGGAATGTTTTAATTTATTTTAAATGCATTTTAATTTATTTAATGAAATAAATTAATTTTCGAAACTCCCCCCAAAAATGAACTTAATTTTCGTAATTCCCCCAAAAGTGAACTTAATTTTCGCAATTGCCCCAAAAGTGAACTTAATTTCTTCCCTGAAAGTGAACTTCATGGAGGGACTCCCCCACCCCCCCCAAAGAGGTGCACCCCCCCCCCCCCAAGCATTAAGAGAGTAGCATGGATATTTACGGTTAAGAGTCCTTAGGGTAACCATATGGGCCCGATGTTAGACCCTGAGAAATTTCTACTGCGAAAGTTAACAGGAAATACAAGTATACATTATATATAATGTTTAATGATCTAAATGAGCCGAGTCATGAAACAGTATTCCTGAGTCCTGACTTCCCTTTTGTTGTCGGCAAAGTTAAAAGGAGCAAATTAGGTAACTATGTAGGCGTAGGCATGAAAGTTCATAGGGGAGGGTAAGAGGGGCGCTTCCCCCCCCCCCCTCTGGACGTTAAATGACATATTGTCGTCAAACTAGTCGATGTTGTACGTCTTATTCCTGAATTTGCACCGCTGTCATCAGTGGCTTGTCTCCCACCGGAAAAAGTTCGATGGGCGCTCGTATGTAGGTAAAGCACTGAGGGGTTTCTATCCAACAAGAGGAGGATCGTGATGGAGACGGGTTTGTTTCAAAACATCCGTTTAGTTTACTGACTTCTCAGTGACGAACTTCTGAATAGGCTATTTACGTTGAGATTTTTAGTGG
Source organism: Amaurobius ferox (assembly GCA_951213105.1). Lineage (NCBI taxonomy): Eukaryota > Metazoa > Arthropoda > Arachnida > Araneae > Amaurobiidae > Amaurobius > Amaurobius ferox. The sequence goes on along the minus strand of OX578149.1, from coordinate 72,553,547 downwards.
CATATTTATTAAAGATTGCCAAATTTCATAGCTTGCTAGAGTTTGAAAGCGAAAAATGCAACTGTAAAATATTTTACTGCTTCTAAAATATGTAGAGTTGAAATCAAAATGTTTTTACAGTGGTTCGCTGCGTACCACTGTTAAAACATCCCGATTTCAATCGTTTCATACTTTACAGTGGTATTCGTATAAGTAAAGGCCATGAAGTATTAAATTTCATCTCGAGATTTCGTTTGTTATTTATTTAAATTTTTTGAAAAAAAAAATGTTTTTAATTTCACATTCAGTATTATGCTCATATATTGGATGCATTAGGCGGTTTTCCGTTATTATATGCATTTTTAAAGAATTTTTATCCATAATGCGGCTGAGACCATAATATTCCATTGTATATCATACCATCAACATTGTTTAGGGTATTATCGTTGTTTAAAAAATAAAATAAAAAGAAAATTAGATTAATGTAATGAACTTCTCAACTCGGTCCTCTCATACCAGAATTTATTTTTAAACAATTTGTGATTTTTTTTTTTTTTTTTCAAATTTTGCAAAAAAAAATTTGAAAATCTATATCGTTGGTGCAAATGATCACAATTATAGCATATTACCATTCATTTTAAATGTTTTGAAAAAGTCTTTTGATCGATACCAAGTTTGACAATGTACCCCTCCGGTGTGTAACTTGCCCCCAGATGGGGCTAATGACGCAACTAACAAAAACAACAACAACACACACACACACACACACACACAAAATTGTATCGCGGCTATTTTTCACAACAGTAATTGAAATTATTAAGTTCCGTGATCAATGAGCCATAAATAAATCCTTTTATGCATAATTAAATCAGATTTTGTCCTATGCTGCCATGCTAAGGAAATATAAAATTTCGAACAAATTTCGAAGTTTTCACTCGAATTTAAAAAAATGTTACCTAGTTCTAGATTTTTCACTAATAAAGTCGAATATAGAGTTTCATGAAAATCCATTATTATTCTTGGAAGCTATTGTGTACATAAGAAATCGACTACAAACAGACAGACAGACGGAAGTCACTTTAAAAAATAGTCAAAATGTGTTCAGGAGGTCCTAAAATATATATTGTCATCAAAATATCGAAATCGAAAATTTTCGTGAAAACAATACTTTTTTTATACTATATTCTATAGCATGAGAAAGCAATAATGCTGTGAAACTCTTAAATTTCAAATAACTTTTGTCCTATGCATGCAGCTAACAGAAATTCTGTCTTGTTTTAGTGTGTTACATAATGTATCCACGCATAACCTGTTGCATCGGAACGTTCATTTGTTCTCGAATTATTGTGTTCACATCTCTTTACATTTTTCTTAAAATGTTTGAAATGTATTCAGGCAAACGTGTTTTTTCGTCTAAATATCGAATTCGAAAACGTTCGAAAATATTTTCTTTTTGATAATATTAGAAAATTAAAAAGTTATGTTGTGGGCAACACATTACTTTAGCGAACCGGGAGTCAGCGAGTAGGAAGCGAAGCCTCCGGATTGCGAATCCAGTTAAGGGGAACAATGGGCGGCAGCCAGTGGAGGACGGATCCCCAGGGTTCTGCTAGCGTTAGTGAGCGTCAGCGATTTGGAGGCGGCCTTCCAACTCGTAAACCAGTTACCGGGTTAATGACAGGCAGCCAATGGAGGGCTGAACTCTGGGATTCTGCGAGCGTCATCGAGCATGGGACATGTAGGCGGTCGTATGCGTCGTCAAGATTGGAAGAGAGCGTTTCTAGGGCTTTGATTCGAAGCGAGTTCTAGGGTTGGTGAATGTCAGTTAACAAGGGTGGTACCCATTTGCGTGTTACGCCTGCGTAGCAAGCGGCACGAAAGTGTTCGCTGAGCGAGCGTCAGCAAATAGGAGGTGAAGCCTCCTGACTTGAAGCTGACGACCCGAAGCCCCCCGAGTTCAAATAAATAATAATAAAATAAATTGCAAAAGTGCACATTACAGGGGCGTGAAGCACTTCTGTAGCAAATTTCTTCGCTGTTCGACGCTTTAATTTTCCACTACAGAAAACGCAAATAGACTGAAGAACTCACTTCGACCACAAGAACTTAGTAATTCCGTCCCAGAAACTACTCAATGGTAGAGCGTCGGCTGGCCAGTACGAAGATCCGTGGTTCGATTTCCGATTGGGGCAGCAAGGTTCTTTATAATGGCGCCCGAAAAAATCAACCCTGTAGGTTAGTGCAAAGATGTCGGAGGTCTGAAAGTGATCCTAGTACGACTAGCACGGATTCAGAGGACTTTGGGATAATGAGCGCCGATTTCAAATCGGGAAGACAATGTCCATTCAGAATGCTAAACTGGAATATGAAAATCGCATAAAGAGGCTAACATGAGATGACAATTGCAGGAGGTGGTCAGTCAGATTGCCAGTTGCAATCTAATTTGTTATTATAGGATGGAGAATGCAGAATGCACTTCGACGATAAGAACTTCCAATTCGTCCCAATAGTTCAACAGTTGAGCGTTGGCTGGCCAGTATATGAAGGTCCGTGGTTTGATTCCCGTTTGGGGCAGCAAGGTTCTTTAGAGGACAAACAAACATATTTTATTATGTAAGATCATGAATGGAACATGCTAGTAGTAGTTTAGATAAGGAGGCGGTAATAATTCCTTATTGGAGAAAAAATCGTTAGATCGCCATAGGATCTATATTCGAAAACGCTTGCTAATGACGTTTATGAACTTCTCGTATGAGATTGCATATGGAAAGACTATTTATACCTCTTTAATTTTATGTAACATTTCTTATAAATCAATTAAAGATGTGCAATATCTTGAGAAGGTTTCATATTCAACGGTTCTAAAATTATGCCATCCGTTTTCTTTCGATAAAGTACCTGTAAAATGATTGCCCATTTTTTTTTCTTTTTTAAAGGGGGATAGTTTTCGGATAATCATTAAATTTTTTTAACTTATATCTCTATATTAAAAAAAAGTTACTGACGCCGCTGCTGTTTGACAAATTTCTCATTTCTCGAGATTCTTTGTTTCGTACCGCAAAAACTATTGCATATAAAAATATGGAATTTGGTACACTTTTAGAAAAAGCTTTGGAAAATACGCTGAAATAAACCGTTTTTGATATATATTGTAGTTTAAGAAATATTTAATGTCAAAGTCAAAGACAAAATATTTGAGCTGCGAGTTCGCGTCCTGGATAGAGACCACGAATTTCTGCAGGCAGGTCATTTTTGCAGGCAGGTTTTCATTCATCTAGGAAGAAAGGTGAAATTTTGCAGGATGGAGCCAATTTTTTTAATTTCGATATAGTTTTTGAGATATTTAACTTTTTATGCACTTCTGAAGTGAACTTTTTTTTTCGTATCGGCATGTTTAGCGATTTCTTTGTCTCGCACTGTAAAAACTATACAAAAATATGAAATTTTGTAGATTTATAGAGAAATAATAGGGTAACACGATGAAATAAACCGTTTATCGATTTAAATTTTAGTTTGGCGTGAAATAGCTCGCGAAGCGAGTTCATGATCAAGAAATTCTGTTTTTGGATTCTCTGGGCTAAGAAAAATCCCTGCTTTTCCCTCCTGCAAAAAATAGGTAGGGATAGAACATAGATTTTTGAAAGTAGAATTTTTAGGAAAGATAGATATGAAGCGAGTAGGAGGCGAACCTCCTGAAAGGGGTTGCGCTAGTGGGGCGAGCAGGGGGCAGAACCCCCTAGTGTATAATAAAATCTTCCATCTTTACTGATTGTGACAATCCCACTAAATTTTATTCGAACAATCCCATTTGCGATATATCGTCCAAAGACTCAAGAATACGCATGCATACAGACACACAAATATATATAGATATCACCTGAAAACGTGCAATTCGAGTATTTCGAATGCTTGATTCAATTCGAATACTCGGAATACTTTATTTAAACGTTCAATAATACTTTTACTACTTTATATTTAAAACCTGTAAATTCGTCAAATATTTAAATTTTGGACCCCGTCAAAATATATTTTCTAAACATTATACTATTCCTGTAGGGAGATATTGTATACATAGTAGTTATGCTATATTTTACCCAAATGATTTAACTCAGTAGATATACATATTCTACATTTAATTATTATTAGGAATCTATGTCAGGATTGGAAAATATTGATCTCCGCTTGGATAATCATTGCGCTATCCATTGAGCTATTGGAACAAAACCTTTCTTAACTATATTTGATGTGGACAATAATGTGTTTTATATATTGCAGTACTATCGACTGACGTCAATGTTTATCCAAGCAATTTTTTAATTACACCATACTACGTGTTCTAGAATATTTGATACTTTTTTTGTATCACCTGCTCCTTTCTATTGTCTAGTTCTTTTTATAACTTACCAAATTCCTGTAAGTCGGGTATATTTCGTCAAATTTATTTTAAAATACTTTGTCATATACATACGTTACATAATGCAATATCTGCGCCTGTAGAAGTTGTTTCATTGCAACACGATTGATGATGCAGGGAAGGTTTGTAGTACGATTTTATGGTCTGATATAATAGTACCCTTGTTTGCACGGTATATAGTGTGCCAAGGAATGTTGCGCCGCCCTCTAGTGAGAAAAAAGTAAACTTCGACTCAAAAACCGCGATGGAAGAGGAGAAGGGAAAGAAAGAAGGGTACAGAAACTTTGAGAGTTGTGCGCACGGAGTTGGGTGAAAGACATAAAACTCCTATATGAATGAAACGCTTGAAAGTAACATAATATTTTAAGAATTATATCTAGATGCCACTAGTGTTAGTAAATCGCTCTTTGTTTCTATTTGACACAACAGAGAGGCATGGTTCCTAATTGATTGATTATAGGTATTTTTGATTGCTGTATTAATTATATTTGATGTATTATTGATTGATGCATTGATTGATACATTAATTGTATTTTTAATTATTGTTTTGATGATATGCATTTCTGATTATTTTAAAATTAAGATTCCCTTATTATCAGTATATCAGTATTTTTTTCACAATTGTAGGACGGGGTTCAGAATATAGGGAGATAGAAATAAATTGAAAAGGTAAAATTATTTCGAATACGTGAGAATATCCCTTATTGTTTTAGTTCTAATTTGCATTGCACTACTAATTTAGTTCTACAAAATTGACAATTTAAATAAATATTTTAAGCCTTTCGCCATAGAAATACATACAGTGCAGGGGCGCTTATTTTATCGTAGCGCCACCTGAATTATTGTTTCAAATGATATTGGCATTTTCTCAGCATGGAGTATGTATTAAGTGCTTAGCCATTAGAAATAATATATATACAGGGTATTTCTAAAATCATGCAACCCACATTTCGTTTGATATTTCCCAATACAAAAAAGACAAAAATATGAAATATTCACAGTAAATAGTTTAATGTCTGCATAACATCGTGCGTTACAACAAATGCTGAAAATGACAACCATTTGCTGCCAAGCACAGCTCTACTCGACGACAGGTATTTGTAGCCACACGATGCAGCATATCGGTGGGAATGGATGCAGTGATGTTGTCTTTTAAGGCTTCGATTGTCTTTGGATTGTTTCGTATACACGTTCTTTGAGATAAGACTATAGAAAGAAATCAGGGGCAGTTAATCCGGTGGGCCATATCTGGGTGGCCATAGTCCACGTGAAATGACCCTATCACCAAACACTGATTCAACGACTGCAAGGGATTTTCTTGAGGTGTGTGCGGTGGCACCGTCTTGTTGAAATATCCAAACTGGCACTCTTCGTCCGTTAACTGCTCAAAAATTTCCTCAAAAATGGTAATGTAAACATCAGAGTTCACAGTGTTCTCAAAGAAAATGGGATCGATTATTCTGCTCCGTGAAATCGCACACCAAACACCGACCTTTGCGAACAGTTTTGTAAGAATTAGTCTTCAAATAATGCTCCACAATAAATACACGCTCCGGTAAACTGAGCGCCATTTTAGAACTACGTGAACTGACTCTGTACTAACAACGCCATATATTGTGCATTATATGATGTATAAATAGCGCGAAATTCAAACATCTGTCTTTATATTTATGAGAGATATCAACCGAAATGTAGGTTGCGCGACTTTAGAAACTCACTGTATATATATATATATATATATTGTATTTTGTAGGCAATTTTTAAGATAGTGTATTATGAATTACTACTTACATTCTACCATTGGATTTACAGTTATATATATATATATATATATATATATATATATATATATATTTTTCCCCTAGGAGATATATCTTACGGAAAATAGTAAGTGTATAAATGAGAATGTACACGTCTGATTTTGGATGACTGTATATTGTAGGGTTACGCTTTATAAATAAAAAATACGCTGTGTTTAAAATATGATGTGGGCAGCACATGACTTTTCCTACATCATGTGATGACCTTTATAAGGATGTACAATTTTCAAAGCTTATGTGGATGTTTACAGCTTAATAAGGATGTATGGCACAATGTTTCTAGATTCGAATTGTTCACCTGAGGATAAAAAAATCCTAACACCGTGCGTTGTTCCGGCACTTTATAGCTCATACAGTAAAACCAAATGTATCGGTAGGCGCGTAACAATGCCTGCTATAAATAAATGGGCAACTGATTTGCATAAGGGGTCGTCTTCATATCAAACGTTGCACCAACTTGATTTTTTCAAAGGGCAGCACCATCTTTTGATAACAGATTCTGATTCTCCAGGTCCAAGCACCATCTTCTAATAACAGATTCTGATTCTCCAGGTCCAAGCACCATCTTCTGACAACAGATTCTGATTCTCCAGGTTCAAGCACCATCTTTTGATAATAGATTCTGATTCTCCAGGTCCAAGCATCATCTTTTGATAACAGATTCTGATTCTCCAGGTCCAAGCACCCCGAATTCATATGAAATTTATAGAGAGTCAATCCGTACGGAAGTTATGACTGATTCAAATTTCGAGCTCTTAATGTTAAACAGTTTCTACAGTTTTTCTTTTATATTTTCTGAAATAATTAGCCTATCAAACTAATTCATATTTTTGATATTAAACACAAACAAAATTTTTACACCATTTTTTTATCATCAAATAAATTTTTGATAATAATTATTGATTAGGAAAATCATATTTGAAAAAAAATTTGAATTAAAACGTGGGTAAATTTTGACGACAATAGATTCAGCACTGTCCGAAATCTTTATGTGCAAAATTTTAGTTCATTCCTTTCAGTACTTATTGAAATATAGACTTATATTCAAAACTGCATTATATTTTAAGTTTTTTGGGGACCATTCATTAATTTCCGATGGAAAATACTCAGAAATATTTCAGAATTACAGTGTAATGCAGAGTTAATGTGAGTCTTGTCGTCTTGACATTTGTACAACGGGTAATTAGACATTGTTATTGTATTTGTGTTAGTAAAAAATCCATAATTTAATGTGAAATGGCAAATATAAAAGTCGATTCAGGATAAATGTGTGTTATTCAGGATAAATGCGTGTTATGTCTGTTTTCCGTTATATAACTTCACCTCTACGTTTAATATTATATACCAGCTTTTTATATAAAATAATTTAATTTTCAAATTTCTGTACATCAACAATAAATGGTGAAACTTCAAATTAAACTAAATGCAATTATAAGACTAATTTCCCATTCTTGGGAAGTAATGTTATACACAAGAGATCAGGGATATCTCATTGAAAATAGGGATAATAATATAATATTTTAATTACTTTTGAATTATAAATTGCATTTAGATATAGCGATGACTGCGAAGGATATTAGGACGTTATTTAGATGGGATGCGTTATTTACGAAGGACGTTATACTGTATATGTCAAAAGATAGTCATATGCAAGATTTTACTCAGAGATGGACTGTTAGACATATTCCTGACCTATTTCCATACAATTTCATTTATGCACCACATCTTTTGCAAGCATTTTTTTTTGTGGTGCATTGAATGGGCTTATAATAACAAAGCTTTCTTTATCAATGGTTAGTTTTTATGCAACCACTTGGCATATGTTGTACGCGATGTACCTCATAATATTCTTCTTTTGTTAGATATTGAAAAAATAATATATTTTGCATCAATCATGAATCCAGTAATATTCTTCTTTCGTTAATAGAAATAGTTTTATTTTTGCATCAATCATGCTTTCAGTTCCAAGTCATCACTTGGATCATCATAGTACTGACAGCCACTTGGCAGGACAATGTAGTTATTTTTACACTATTGCCATTTCTTTTCTCAAATAAAGGTAGAATATAAATTGTTATTATTATGCATGCAATTTAATTTAAGGGAATTTTTTTCATGGCTAGAGTGTATTAACTGGTAACATGCTTGGACACTGCCGAAGAGGCTCTAGTTCGATCTTAGGTCCGGCAAATCATTAGATTGAAAATTTTATTATTATTCTCTACCACTCTTTACTTTCGTTAAATCACTTTGTCTCAAATATAAGAATTGAATGTCATTCCTTATATAATTCTGTTGACATTGTCAATCTTTCACTAAATCAACGTGTGGTAATTTTTTGTTTCTATATTCTCAGTTTATGACGTTTATTGTTTGAGAACACAGAATATTTTCGAAAGTTTTATCGCTATTTCTTTTAATGTAGCAAAATTATGTTTATAACTATTTTGAGTCTTACATGTAAAAGTCTTACATGTAAAACTTTGAAATGTGAAGTTCAATTTCTTCAGTTGAAAAATTATTTATCCGCTAAACATTTTGATCCAATCAGTATTTTCAAGCTTAGGTAATGGATTTGTTTACTGCAATTATTTTTCTTCCTCCCTCCCGTATTTTTAATTTCTGTTTCAATACTTTCCCTATATACATAGTATTCTGTCTAAGGAAAGTATGTGATGAAGTAGAAAATTCGTATTTGAGTTTTCGGCGGAAGAACACGTTTCAAGCATTCCCGAGTTTGAATCGAAAGTTTTTGAGGTGATGTGTATGTGTGTGTGTGTGTGTGTGTGGGGGGGGGGGGGTGAAGGGGGGGGGGAAGCGATATCCCCTGAATGGGTGGAAAGTTTCAAACGAAATTGGGTACAAATATTGCAATCGGTGAATGCTGGAAGCTTATTGATTTTAAAAGTAATTGAACGTTCGGAAGACCCCAAAAATTTTGAGTGAAATCTTGAAAAAATCACAAAACTATCATGATCTTTAATATTATGTAATTTATCATTTCGTATGTAATTTTTTTTATTGGAAAACAAGTGACACAAACATTAGAAGGCTAATATTAACCGATTTTAAGATATTGCACGTTTGTATAATAAATTTATCAAAAAAATTACATAAAAAAGTATTAACTATATCGCAAAGTGTGTTCATTTTTCATGCAGTGTTATGCGACATATTTGTTAACATCATTCTTGTGGATCTAGTTCGTTCCATCTACGAGAAAAGTTACTTGTGTAATAGCTTTGTATTTATACGACCAACAATTCACCAATAGGCATCTATATAAATAAAATCGAAACTCTGTGTGTTTGCTTGTTGGTTTCATCATTACGGGAGAACGGCTGAACCGAATTTCACGAAATTTTGTGGGTAGCCCAGGAATAGCTCCACTCAAAATTTAGTCCATGTTTCTAGATTCTATGACAAAGGGTTGTCAAAATATTAATTTAAAAAGCGTGCAATTAAATCTTGCATAGAATTAGCATTTTGCTGACGACACTTTTCCCTCAAATATATTTGAAGACCATTATATCATGCTGCTTAAGCCCCTATTACACGACAGTAATTTGGGACAACAAACTGTTCGCAAAACAGCTTTAGGACGTTTGTGAACCAAAGTTTGGGCTTTAGCAACGCGTTTAAACCACACATGTTTATACAGCCGAAAATTTTTATTATTACTTTTTTACGATTTAAAGAATAAAGAAATTGATATAAATATGAATTGTATAATTGAAAGGTATAGCATTTCCGACTGAATTATATCAATTACGAAATTTCGGTTTTAAGATTACGAGAATTATTGACATATTAATTTTTTTTGCTTTATTTTTTGTCATCTGTTTCATTTTGGCAAAGAGTTTTCAAAATCATATAATGTTCTCAGCCAATTGTTGACGCAGAATGAATGAATATGGTAATCAGAATTTGCGGAAAAATTCCATTTTTTTAATATTTTTATAAATTTTGTAGAACTTAATACTGAAGGAATAGGCTTCTTAAAACTTCATTTCCTTTTTTTATGAAAATAAGTAAATTGTCAACCTTTTGGTGGTCATCAGTAGGGAAAAAGGGGGGATCCTGGCTCAGCAGGAGCTAGATTTTAACATGGGGCTCCTGCAGGAGCTATATTTCCCCATGTTAAAGCATAAGACTCCAGATCTAGAGAGGGGTGGAACCTCTACACATCACGGGATTTTTTTCTATGACTGGAGATTTAATCAGTTAGACAAGAGTCAGAAGGATGCAATTATTCTGTAGATAGATACAGTAGTAAAAAATACTACTGTACTTTCATAACATAATTCTCGTTTCATATAATTTGTATATCCAGTGCGTATATTTTCCTTCTAATCCCTTCAGTTTTTTTTATCTATAGCCATCTTCCCCATGTTACCGTCTCTTTAATAAATTGGATCTTATTAGAAAAATATATATATATTTCTTTTAAATTGTAGGCCCACCTCCACCCGATGTATACAATACACCGCTACAGTTCAATTTAGCATCGCTTAGTCATTTAAATTTGATAATGACCATATGTCAAGCTTTTGATGCCATTATTTAAAATATAACGTTTATCATCATAGGGGGATAATCCCATTTTAATCTGCTTCGCAGTACAAATCTTCTGATCTTTACTTGCAATTTTAATTTGTTCAACTCTATTATATCTACATCTTGTTAGGCAGTTATAAACATTTTGATGATGAATGAATCTTTTCACAACATTCTTATTAAGAATTTTAGCAGTTTTCTTTTCCATAAAGAGTGTTTTTAAACAATGCACTTTTGATCGTAGACCTACAAACTCCAGGGCAGGAGTCCCATTCAACTCATCTTTCATTTTTCCAATCATTTTTTTTTTATTTTAGTTGGAATAAAGTGGATGATCGCATGGGTAATCCGAAAAGTTGAAAAAATCTTCATAACTTCAAAATCTTTATCCTCCGTTTCAATTTTATAACATAACGAATCAGTATCGGTAAAAAGTAATTCAGCTCGACTTCCATACATCTTTTTAATAAAACCATAATGAAACTCACACATGAGTGTTTTACTCAAATCTAGTGATGAGAAACCAGCAGAGAAGGGTCCATTCAATCTCAAATTAGTCTTATGCATATGAACTGCAACCAAATCTTCATTAAATACTTTGAAGGAGTGAAAGGCTGGTGATGCAAGACATTATTTTAATCTCTTCTCAGTTTGTACTAGTTTAACATCCATTCTTTTTCTCGAGTTTTCCATAGTTTTTCAAAAAACTGAATTATGGATAAGTTTAAGCAGATCTTTATTGAAAGAATTTTTCACCAGCATTCTCTTCTCAGTGTTAAATTGTACACAGGATTTCGACCAGGGTTCTTGCCTCAAAGTTAATACTCGATGGATATTCACAAGTTTCATCCCAAGTTTCATACGCACTGTTTTAAATTTCTATAATGTAGAACATATTGAGGCTTATGATTCAAATTGGGTGTTAATTTAATCTGATCATTGCATATTTTCAAATTTATTGCTTCAGATAAATTCCAGCTATACTCTGAAATCAGAGATAGGGTGATATGCACCCTTTCAGGTGCCAGAAGATTATCATTATGTTCATCGTGCAAATCCTCAGGATAGTCCATATCCGTCTTGATAAAGTACACCATAGCTGAATCATCTTCTACGGCAAGTTGATCAAAGTTCTGGATTTCTTTAGAATCAAACCATCTAAAATCAGATACAGGTAGTGATTGGCTTAGAGCCCATCCAAATAAATTATTAGAATCTAGGTACATTATATACTTGTTAGGATTTATGGAATCATAATGTTCCAAATACTTATTAGTCTGACTTAGAGTAGACGTTTACTAATAGCACTAATACTACCTCTTATACCTTCTTCTAGAAATAGGTATATATCAGGATCTGTAATCAGTTCTAATGATACTTCACTAGTCTTTAGGGTTGTATTCCAGGTAAGAAATGGTAATGTTATACAGTGGGCAGCATCTATTCCATTATAATTTAGTGACAAATCAGGAAAATTTTCAGAAATGTCCGCTAACAGAAGAATATCAGTTTTTATGTACAAGCCATGATATTACTCCATATTTTCTATCTTTAAGGATGACCAAATATGTTGGGTATAGACATAGGTCTCATCAGAGACCTTCTCCTGATTTAAATCATCGAAGAAGGCCTCTTTAGAGGGTAGGCTCCTTTCTTCAAACTTCTTATCACAATCCACATAAGAATAGGGATAAACACCCTTTCTAATCAGAAAATTCACTTGATTATTTTTGAAATGTTCTTTTATGATATGAAACTGTTCGGGTTCCGAACTAGAGCTTAACTTCTCAACAGCGGCAGACAAAAATTGGAGGGAGTTTATAAACTGTAGACTTCTTAGGCTGAACGTAATATAATTCTGTATATTATTGGGAATACACCCAATTCTCTTTTCTTTAAATTGGTCGATTCCCTGCATAATTAAATGTCCATTATACCCTTTTAAATTGTGGCACACAACAGGTATGCGCCGTCTTATCTTGTAACTCAGATTACAATTAGCATGAGCTGCACCTCTGAACTTAGAAGTTAAGTGACAGTGGTCTCTTACACGTTCTTCCCTTAAAGCCTTGTTACAAATATGACCCATAGTATTATTTTCAAAGTTTTCACAATCTTCAGTAGTGAAACTCATTTTCATATTTCTTTTCAATATTCTTTGAGTCTCCTCTTCTTCGTGAATAAAAACTTTTAAAAAATGAGTAATCACACCTTCACCCCTATAGTTAATTGGACCTTTAAAGGTTTTTCCAACGAGACCAATAATAATGTATGCAAAACCTCAAGGAACATGAAGAGATAAGATGTTCTCACGTGAAATGGAAGGAAAATTCTCACACATATCCGTTTTTATTATAGAAGACTCAAAGTCCGCATATACCACAAATGGCACACTCATTTGCATGTAAACACTTTTAAATTTCGAAATTGTATCATCACCACTAGGTAGTTCTATTCGCTGCAGTCTATACTGTGCCTGCATAATTCAATATGATTCTTTAAACGAGCTTCAGATGAAAACCGGTTTAAACAGTGGTCGTAAAAATAATACTTCTCTTTACGTTTAGTTAAACTATGTAAAAGTCTACTCATACTTCTAATACAACAGTAATGATGCTGCTTATTATTTCTAATCTATATAAATAAAATTGAAAATCTGTCTGTCTGTCGGTTTGTCCCGTCATCACATAAGAACGGCTGAACCGAATTTGATAAAATTTTGTGGATAGCCTGTAAATAGTCCTACTTAAAATTTAGTCCATGTTTGGAGTTTCTACAATTAGTGGTTCTCGAGATATTAGTAAAAAACAAAATTTTCATTTGTCTCATCATCACGGGAGAAAGGCTGAACCAAATTTCATGAAATTTTGTGGATAACCTTGAAATAGCTCCCCATAAATTTATTCCGAGTTTCAAGCATCTAAGACCAGGGGTTGTCGAGATATTAATGAAAAACGAAGGAGTTCTACTTTCTAACTCCGTGGTTTATCCAAATGAAAAGCTTGAAAATCGTTTGAAAGTGAATTAAAACTTTATGAGTTTGATGGGAGATTTTTTGCGCTAATTAGTCACTTTCTGAAACATGAATTGTTTGAAACATGATTTAAATGGGAAATCTATCTCCATGGTTTATTTTTCACAAGCTTTTACTGAACAATGAAAAGTATAAAGAAATCAAAATGGTTATTTAATTTCGCTCTTTATGAGGAAGATTTTATCTTATATCATGTTGCTCAGAAATGCAATTAAATTAAATCTGTTTGTTAATTTTATTTATTATTTTTTCGATTTGAATAATAAATAAATGGATATAAAATATATTTTAGACAAGAAAGATCAATCATGCTTAAAGCATTGATTATGAAACACTTTCCAACTTCAATGCAATTTTATTTAACATGTCTAAAATGTAATACATTCCTCGGTAATATTTTAAAACTTATCACAATACTACATTAATTTATTATATCTGAAAACTTAAACCTTCATAGAAAAAAATGAACTTCATTCAAATGACGGCATTGAAATATAAATTGCCTGGTTTACACATCTCTAGAATGCGATACATTCCTCGGAAATAATTTTAGAGTTATCATAATACTACGATAATTTATTTGAAAACTTCATTGAAAACAATTGAAATTCATTCAAATGACGTCATAGAAAAAATAACACACCTGGCTCTCTCTATAAAAGCAGCATTTCATTCATAAACAATTTCCCATTCATTTCATTCATCACAATACTATAATAATTTATTTTATTTAAAAATTAAGACCAGGGAGCTACAAGTAATTAAACTCTCTGCTTAAAACTTCATCGAAACTTCAAACTTCATCGAAATTAAACTTCATCGAAAAAAATCGTCCTTCTCTTTGTAAAATCAATGAATATTTCATTCATATCAGCTATGCAGACTCCATGAGCTAAATAATTTTGTGTTAAAGAAATACAGTAATTCTAATACAACTCATTCTACATATTTTGCTGTTTACATTTTACATAAGAGAAAAATAGGCTTCGTTGTGGAAATAATCAAATTTGGATGAGCATTTAAACTCAAATATATTGTAATTGCGTTGTTTCAGTATGTAGATGCATAGAATTTAAGCAAAAATAAAGTGGTTTTAGGACGGATACAACACTCAATATGAATTAAAAAGAACTTTAAAAATTACGATTTTGAGACAAGATGGATGCCATATATCATTTTGAAGTGGGTCACGTGATCTTTTCATATCATGGTCACATGATCGCTTCGTATAAGAGGTGTAATTATTATTTTAATTTATATTTAAAAACCTACTGAATATATATATATATATAGCTGAATTTTTTTTATATATTTTGTGTAACAATTTGAATATTATCTAAAATTTTCGAAGTAATTTGAGAATTTTAAATCCACTTAAAAAATATTTGAAAAATTAGGTCCCATAGGGCTCAATGTATTTAATTTATTCAACCGCGGTTAGATCCCAAACTAAGTAGGTGATATTATTCTTTTAAATTCCCATATGTCCCACAGACCGTCCCCCCCCCCCCCCCGGGACTCTTTGAGTGGTGAACGGATCTTAGCTCTGGTCCTCCAACCTGGGGATTATCTCTTATATTCCATAAAAGTCTGAGAAGCGTGAATAATCTTACGCTCAACAGTATCCCACGCTATCGACCTGGTAATCCGGGAGCGCGAAAGCGCCCTCGATCGTTACCTGCATGATCCGTGCACAATATTTTCTTCCGCCCTAAAAAGCGGATTCGTCTAGCATAGTTTTATCTGCTCTCCATTCCGATACAGACTTTTAACCATTTCTGTACCCCTCCCTCGCTTTTGGGAAATTCGCGAATAGTTGGCAACCCCTTTCCCCTTTACTCTGCTAGGCAATGATCAAGCTCAAAGCCCTGCGTCCCTCTTCTTCCCCACCTTTCCTCTCCTCTGCTAAGAACCCGCTTGGGCCCCAGCTCTTAGGACTACAATTTTTTAGAGAAAGTGAATTCATTTACATACATTGCAAGAAGCTGTCTATGATCAAGTAGAATCATGATGAACTATATTAAGATATATTATTTATACATGTATACTGACGGAATCCATTATAATTAAAGGCACTCTAACATGAAGATGCTTATGGATCGGAAATCTGGAATGAATGAAAAAAATATATATATACATTGAATATTTAAGATATACAAATGAAATGAAATTTACAAGTAAAGATTAGATTTATACTGTGGAGAGAAAAACTTCATATCTACCCATTGATTAATAACATTCTTCTTACACTTATCTGACTGATAAAAATCTCCATAGGAAAAAAATCACGTGGCAAGATGAAGCTACACCCCTCTCCACTAGGAGCTATGTTTAACATGGGGAAGTTTAGCTCCTACAGGAGCCCCATGTTAAAGTATAGCTCCTGGAGAGCCAGGATCCCCGTATTTACACTACTTACGTTGTACGAGTAATCTTCTACAAATACACGGGTATATCTTCTAATCTACGAGAATATAAGTAGTACAGGATATTGGCATATGTTTTGATATATATTGGCATATATTGGAATCAATGATGACCTTCTAGTATAAAGAGTGCGGGGATTGTTGATATTTCTAATTTATTACGTCATTTCTTTTATTTTGGCAAAGATTTTTGAGACTCATATTGTAATACGGGCAATCTTCTACTAACACACTGGCATATTTTCTAATCTGCGACAATATAAGTAGTATGGGGTTGCATATATTGATTCAATTCCTTTTTTTTTGTAAATTTGCTTACAAAAGGGGCCAGGATGTTTTATTCTTCAGATCTGCCCGTGAAGATAATGTTGCATAGTGAGAACAGATATTCTTAAACTTCTCTTTAGGAGCAATAAATTTAATATTTTAACAGAATTGCATATGACTGCGAATTATAAGTTTCTTCATATTATATACTCCGTAAGAAGAACGGATATGCTGCTAGTAAGTAGTAAATTATAGTTTTTATCCCGTCTATCAGACGATATATAGAGCGGAAACACCTTATCTTCATACACAAATACATTCAAGCTCATATTGTTATTTCGCTCAAACAACTTAACTTGGTGTAAAGGGGTAGGAAACTCAATTCCATCCATATTTAGCTTGCTCTCATACTCAATATATTTACCAACACGGGATGCATTCGTATGAACTGGATAAGACCTGCTAAGATAGACTACATAAATAATTTTTGGTCACTATTCTGCACATTAATAAATAACAGCTTTCTTATATACTAGTTCTTTGGGTAGTGGGATATAGCTAGAGGCAGCTAGAGGGTCATATGCCCCAACATCAATCATTAGCTCATCAATTCCCTCTGAAACACAAACACTACCACGATCTTCATAGGTTTCGAATGATGTTAATACTTTTCCTAATGCAGCATCCGTATTAGCATTCAAATCTTCTTCAGTGATATTCCTCATACAGGAACTTCTGAAATAGGTTGTACAATATTCCTGCTACTTTTCAGATCGAAAACGAGTAAAACGGCAACATAGATTTATCTACCACACAATACTACGCTTCAAGGTAATCTCCTCTAACAACACCTGTGTTATACCAATTCTGTTAGAATCTAAAAGGGTAAGGATATCTTTTTCGCCATCACCTACAATTTTATGAACGGTCAAAGTACTGTTTAAAGCTTGTTGACATGGATTTGTATTCACTTTTCTCTTCTTATTCATGCCAGAAGCATCTGAATCTTTTCTTTTACCACCTTGCGTAGGACAAGCACTGAAAGTTTTACTTTTCATATCCAACATAGGCTTAACACCATGAATCGAGCGCTCATGATGAAGCATATAACTCATTCGAGTAAATGTAGCCGGACATTGTGGACGAGAAACTTTACTTGGAGAATCAAGAATCTTCATATGTCGTACTAAATTCCTCCTCATTGTAAACCTTTGCATACAGGTTAGACAAACCTATGAAAGATAAAAATACAGGATTTTAGTATAAGCATGTTAGAAATTTTTCTTCAGTATTGTAATACATTTCTCAAAACTAATATAAGGAAATCATAGATTCCTTATACCACCCCAATAAGAATCATTAAAATAATGATAAAACCACTAAGTTAAAGAACGGTCAGTTCATAATCATAATCGATAGTATCTTTTTAATAATCGTAATCAATACATTAAATATGTTCTCGAAGAATTAAAACTCATTAAGATATATTCAAACCCCATCGCATCTACTATAATTACTAGATTTTAATGAAATAATTCCCTCCCCACGTTTTAGAAAATAACTAAGTATAGCAGAAAATCCCTTTTCACACGTAAAGAACCTCCATTCCCTCCTTTAACATAGAGATAACACGCCGTAACACACATTAAAACCCCCCACACACACCCTGAAGATTAATGTAACTAACATAAAATCCTTTTCAAATACATTCTAAGCGAATATCTAATCATAAATGTTTACACTGTCTGTGAAAGAAAATTGCTTTTTAGGGAAAAATGTCTTAGAATCTGCAATCATTATGCAATACAACATCTTAGAAAGCTACGCATAATACAACGAAATCCCCCATGCAAGCCTGAAAACATTAAATTTAACAAGCCTCCGAATGACACGAAACCCTTCAAGGTCACCCTTTCACCTCTCCCCTCCCTATCCCCGAGAAACCAGTAATTATCATCATTCCTTCCCCAATATACTGTTTATACACACTAAACATTTCCCTCAACACCTAGAATCCATAATAAAACCTGCATTTCCATCTCAAAGTCTAAAATACCTGGAATCCTACACGAAAAGCATACTTTACAGGGATTTTTAAAATGGGCATAAAAATCATAAAATTCACCTAGGAACTAGTTAATACCCTCAATAATGGGTATACAAAACTAAAGAATACCCCTCAATAATAGGTATAAAATGGGTATAAAAATCATAAAATTCCAACAGGAACTAGTTAATACCCTCAAATTATACAGAATTATCCTTTACATATACTCCATAACCATATCAATCCATTTACTCTACCGAAAAACATTCCACCATTCAAATTCCTACTAAAGACAACATTCATTTCTAACATCTCACCAACTCGTCATGGTGTAGTAGATTGGTGTAGTAGATAGTTCGTTCACCCGTCGCTCTACAGCCCCTAGATAGAATCCAGCTCATTCCCAGAGAATACATTCTATTAAATTCAGAACTTTAAACAAAATCCCCATAGATGTCGCCACTAAAATCGGGTTTTCAATATTCTTTCAGATTCCTCATGGCAGCTCAAGGTCACCTCATCGTCCAAAGTTCAAGTGCCCTCATGACATCATCCGTCCAAAGTTCAACTCACTCGCCCAGATTATCTATTATCAGATTAACTATCCAAATATTTCTTTATTACGTTAAATATTTCTTTATTACGTTACGTTACAATGTTCAGCAGTAGATAGATTAAGGCCCCACGGCGAGGCGACCAGAGGTGTTCAGCAGTAGAGATAAAATGGGGACCACCCTCCTCATGATGTCACCCCACGATGACTTCATCAGAGGCGGTTCTACATCGCTGCCTGGGGAAGAGCGCCAGTTTATAGACTTCCTCCAATTTTTACCTGCCTCTATTGAGAAGTTAAGCTTTAGTTTGGAACCTGAACAGTTTCATATCATAAAAGAACATTTTAATAATAATCAAGGGAATTTTCTGATTAGAAAGGGTGCTTATCCCTATTCTTATGTGGATTGTGCTAAGAAGTTTAAAGAAAAGAGTCTACTTTCTAAATAGGCCTTCTCTGATGATTTAACTCAGGAGGAGGTCTCTGATGAGGCCTATATCTATGTCCAACATGTTTGGTCATCCTTAAAGCTAAAGAATATGGGGTAATATCATGACTTGTACATAAAAACTGACAATTCTTCTGCTAGCGGACATTTTTGAAAATTTTCGTAATTTGTCACTGAATTATTATGGAATAGATGCTGCCCACTGTATAACATTACCACCTCTTGCCTGGAATGCAGCCCTAAGACTAGTGGAGTATCATTAGAACTGATTACAGATCCTGATATGTACCTATTTTTAGAAGAAGGTATAAGAGGTGGTATTAGTGTTATTAGAAAACGTCTAAATCAGGCTATTAAATATTTCGAACATTATGATTCTACAAAACTTAGCAAGTATATAATGTACGTGGATGCTAATAATTTATATGGGTGGGTTCTAAGCCAATCACTACCTATATCCAATTTTAGATAGCTTGATTCTAAAGAAATCCTTAATTTTGATCCACTTGTAGTAGAAGATGACTCACCTGTGGGGTATATTATCGAGGCGGATATTGACTATCTTGATGATTAGAACGATGAACATAATGATTATCCTACGGCACCTGAAAGGATACATATCCCCCCCATCTCTGATTTCAGAGTAATTTATAATTTCCGGAATTTATATGAAGAAATGAATTTGAAAATATGCAACGATCAGATTAAATTAACACCCAATTTGAATCATAAGTCTAAATATGTTCTACATTATAGAAATTTAAAACAGTACATGAAACTTGGGATGAAATTTGTAAATATCTATCGAGTATTAACTTTCATGTAAGAGCTCTGGTTGAAACCCTATGTAAAATTTAACACCGAGAAGAAAATGCTGTCGAAAAATTTTTTCGAAAAAGATCTATTTAAACTTAGGAATAATGCAGTTTTGGAAACACTATGGAAAACTAGAGAAAAGAACGGATGTTAAACTAGGACAAACTGAGAAGAGATTAAAAAAATGTCTTGCATCACCAGCCTTTCACTCCTTCAAAGTATTTAACGAAGATTTGGTTGCAGTTCATATGCATAAGACTAATTTGAAATTGAAGAGACCCATCTATGCTGGTTTCTAAGTACTGGACTTGATTAAAACACTCATGTATGAGTTTCATTAAGGTTTTATTAAGAAAATGTATGGAAGCCGAGCTGAATTATTTTTTACCGATACTGATTCGTTATGTTATAAAATTGAAACGGATGATATTTATAAAGATTTTGGAAGTTATGAAGATTTTTTCGACCTTTCGGATTACCCATGAGATCACACACTTCATTCCAACAAAAATAAAAAGATTGGAGAAATGAAAGATGAGTTGAATTGAACTCCTGAGCTGGAGTTTGTAGGCCTACCATCAAAAATGCATAGTTTGAAAACACCCTTCATGGAAAAGAAAACTGCTAAAGATCTTAATAAGAATGTCGTGAAGAGATTCATTCATCCTCAAGATTATTATACCTGCCTAACAAAATGTATATATAATAGAGTTGAGCAAATTAAAATTGCAAATAAAGATCAGAAGATTTGTACTGTGAAGCAGATTAAAATGGGGTTATCCCCTTATGATAATAAACGTTATATTTTAAATGATGGCATCAAGAGCTTGGCATATGGTCATTATCAAATTTAAATGACTGATCCATGCTAAATTGAATTGTAGCAGTGTATTGTATACATCGGGTGGAGGTGGGACTACAATTTAAAAACAAATTATATATATATTTTTCTAATAACATCCTATTTATTAAAGAGACGGTAACATGGTGAAGATGTCTATAGATGAAAAAGAAAAAACTGAAGGGATTAAAAGGTCCACTCCTCTCTCCATCTGGATTTTTATGCTTTAACAAGGGGAAATATAGCTCCTGGGGAAGTTCCATGTTAAAGTGTAGCTTCTGGTGAGCCAGGAACCCCCCTTTTTCCCTACTGTCTTCCATTCTCTTTAAAATAAAGCGCATTCACACATTTGTTCTTCCTCCCCGCCCTCCTTCATATTCCTTTTCAAAATTAGAAAAATGAATCAAAAACTTCTTAGAAATCTTTTTGCTTTTCAGAAAAATAGTTTGGAAAAATATTACATTCCATTTATAAATTAATTGAAAAAAAAAAAGAGTGGAAAATTTTCCGGAAGTTTTCCCATTTGTGAAAAATTTTCGGCGGAAAATTTTCCGACTCACATCTCTATTCAACGTTAAAAACATTGTGCCATAGATATAATACATTATTTTTCTCCATGAAAGAAGCAAATTCATTGCGTTATATAAGGAAAGTCATCTGCTGCCCATATAAGATTTTTTATACTTTGCTACTCCACGGTGTAAGAAAACTTTTAGAGAAACGTTAAGAAAACTTTTAAAGAAATATCGGACTCTCCGATTCATAAATGTAATAATAACCTTCAGAAATATTATAGAAATAATTCTTAGGGGTAAATAGGGAATTCCTGAAATTCGGTAAAATATCGCTAACTTGGCGATTTTCAACGAAATTTTATATTTATTACGTATATTGTCGAAATGTCCCAAAGTTCCCCAAACTCTCCAGTTAAATCAAGTTTTGATTCAACTGGGGTTAAATCAAGTTAAATCTCTGTTAAATCAAGTATTGATTTAACAGAGGGGTTCACTATAATGACAGCAATTTATAATAGTTTACGACGAAAATTAAGAAGGGGGCTTTTACATCCTTTGCACCACCTCCAGGTACGCTATTGTGATTTGATAGAAACTTATAAATACTACATTACGATGTAACACAAAACATCACTAAATAATTACATCACCAGATAGGTTTTATAATTAACTAGCAGAATACCCTTTCTTCGGAAAATATAATATAAATAAACTTAACATTCACAATTATGTGTAAATTCCTATAGTATTCTAAATTACTTCGTTATTCAAAATATTCTATTAAAATATTTTATTTAATTCTTCTAAAAAATGTATAAGAATCTCTGGGCTCGACATATAAAATTAACTGCAGAGGCAGATCTGAAGAATAAAGCATCTTGGACCAGTTTGTAAACAAATTTAGAAGAAATATTTTTTAATTCTCACAAAACGATAGATTATCTAGAAAATAGTACTTAATTATGAAAATATTGAATGTTCATCGATTCGGTGTCATTTTGATGAATTTACCGTCATTTTATCAATTTAGCGACATTTTAAAAAATCGTCAGATTTTTTAAAATGGGACTGTAGTCCCACTTGGCGACAAATTGAAAAAATCAATTTCAAGATATTTTGATAGATTTACAAACATTTTTATCAATTTGGCGACATTTTAAAAATTAGCTAAATGTATTACTAAGTAGGACGGTTGGACTGACAGACAAATGCCACCGAAACATAATTTTAGCACTCTCTTTTAACAAAACAAAATTAATGTCATTGATTTAGAGTCGTTTTTAACAATTTGGCGACATTTCCGTCAACATGGCAATGTTTAAGAAAAGTTGCCAAGTTAGCGATATCCCGCCAAATTCGTAGATCTAAATTTGCAGATATGAAGAATAAAACATCCTGATCCCGTTTGTATATACTAAATAAAAACATTAAAATTGTATTAGAAGATATACGCGTCCAACTCTGATTCTGTTTTAATAATCGGCTAAATGAGTTTATTAGCTAAACACAATATATGAGTTTGAAAACTCTTTGTCAAAATAAATGAAAGTGATGTACTCAGTTCGCAATTAATGAAATTAAAAGAAAAATCAAACCGTTCATTTATAAGATATATTTTTATATCCCTTTATTTATTATTCAAATCGAAAAAATAATAATAAAAATTAACAAACACATTTGATTTAACTGCGGTTTTGAGCAACATTTTTCATAAAATGCTGATAATTTAATAACTATATTTTGATTTCTTAATACTTTTCATTGTTGAGTTAGAACCTGCGAAAAATAAACCATGGTGATAGAGTTTCTCTTTAAATTCATGTTTCAAACCTGCGATTTTCAAAAGTGACTGATAAGCGTAATAAACTCCAACCAAACTCAGAGGTACAGTTTTAATTTCCTTTCACGTTTTAAACCTGCGATTTCCAACCTTTTCCGTTTGGAAAGAACCAGGGAGTTAGAGAGGAGAACTCCTATGAAAGCTTCATTTTTTATTAATATATCGATAACCCCTGGTCTTAGAAACTCGAAACATGTACTAAATTTTAAGTGGAGTTATTTCAAAGCTACCCATAAAATTTCATTAAATTCGGTTTAGCCGTTCTCCCGTGATGATGAGACAGACAGACATATTTTCAATTTTATTTATATAGAAAAGTTAATAATAGTTTTAAATCGGTATTCGCTTTTTTCCCCAGTTAAAAATATAAATCCCAAATTAGCATTTAAATATAACAAACCACTAGGACGCCATATTTTCAATTATAATCAATTAGCCAAATCTATAGATATTAAAAATAATTATGAATTGGATAAAGAATCTCACTGTCATTATCATTTAGGTAAGCACTAAGATTTCTTAGATTTGCACCATGCGGGCATATTGTTATAGGAAATCTAGATATTATTAATTGGGATACACTGCGATCAATTATGTTACAGGTCACTAAGTACCGTTTACCTCCTTTCTACTTTTAAACATGATCTATTAATAAGTCTTATAAACTTAAAAATGATATTAATAAGTTTTATAAACTTAATTTACTTAGGTATGAAATTAAAGAAATTCAAAACGTTTTTGCTATTACTTACATAGGTAAAGCTAGTAGTAATTACTATATCCTATGTAAATATTATTATATAAGTTTAATTAAATCACACATTCTTAATAATACTATCTAAAATTTACACAATAGTAATTTTAAAATTTTATGTAATTGAATTTTAGCTAAATATAAGCAATTCCATCTGAAAATCAGTTGTTCTAACTTTTGTATGTAGTTTTAGTACCCAAGTTTCATAAATCATCTGTAGCTTTTTGAACAATTACTAGTGAATACGATTCTTACCTTACTAATGCTGGTAAACTTTTATTAAAAATTTCAAATAAAATTTACACTGTTAGCTGACATTTCAAATGATAGAAAAGAACACTTTTGAATTTAGAAATATTTGAACAGTATAGTACTAACATGAAATATTTATCATATCTTTTTAAAAAAAATAACTTAATTTCACACTTTATGAAATTTATATTCAGCATAGTAGTTTTGTATTTAAGTAGCAATTTGGTATCCTACAAGGGGCATGCGCCTCATCATTATTGGCTAATCTATATTTATACTTCTAAGAAAAAATTATAATCACGGTTTACTCGTATATTTATATTTAGCTGGTATTTTGTGTGTTTCCCATAATAATAATCCTATTGCATTTAACGCTTAACCTATAATCAACAATTAACTGCTAGTAATAATGATTCTAATTTTTTAGATTGAAATTTAGATATACAAAATAATAAACTGTCTATAAACTTATATGATAAAAAATAGGTTTTAATTTTAATACTTCTAAAATTCAGCATTTTAAATCTTGTTTGAATTTATGTGAGTTTAGAAATATTATATTAAATAAGACTTTTAGAATAAATAAATTTTATGATGATAATTATAAATTAGTGCATTTTAGGGAATTATGAAATACTGCAAATGATAATGCATATCTTCCTTAATTAGTTTTTAATGATTTTAATTACTTTTGTAACAATGGCGATTTGAAAAAAAAGAAAAAAAAAATATATATTTTATGATTATTTGATTTAATGACAACGTTTTGAAGCCTTATATGGAATGAATTCCTTAGAAACATTTTATAACAAATTCATATATTCAGGATTTTGTTTGTTAAACAAAATGAACAACCCCTAAAGAAAAATACAGTATTGAATTTCGTTTTCTAATATGTACTGTACCGTATCGAGAAGTGATGTAATTTTTCACCAATGGGAGGTATGACTCCCCACTTCCCCCCATCCTACGTCACTGTAGCCCGAGTGCGTGCAGACCTCCTCACACTTATCCCTTCCTATTCTTCCCATACAGGTTACCTTACACACAATTCCACACACACACACACAACTTTAGTCTCCGGTCAGTACATAAATCTCCCCGTCCATCTCTCTCCATTCCTCGGCTGCTCTTCATTCTCATTTCCCGCAAAAGATGCTTCTCCGACGTTATGTTCTTCATCCTCACCAGATGGTAGCACCGGTCTAGATCTCTCCTCGTCCCGCTCCGCGCTCGGGCTCCTCCCAAGATGCAACTGGCGAGCGGCTGTCTATCTTTCTGACGTCACGCTACTCGCACCAGTTTACTGAATGGAAGGTCGGCAGCGGGAAGCGCTCTGTGATCTGCCCGCTTCTGGAACGCTTTTTGAGCGTAAAAGGCACCCGCCCCACACCGGACTGGTACCGTACACAACAACAGCATGCCCAGGAGGAAACAGGACCGGCCGAAGCGTATGAAATGTAAGTAAAATTTGCCTAGAAAGCACATTTTCCAAGCGAGCGGCGAGGCCTAGTCTCCGGCCGCTCGATTGTCAAATAGCTTCGCACGGCTCCTTCAATACCTTGACAGCTATCCAGCGCCTTTCAGTCAAACATCAAACCGAGCTACCGTGCGTCTTGCGCAGAACGTTATTTTGGAATATCCGATTTTTTGGGTTTTCCCGCACCGAATTTGACCGGATTTTTTTGCAGATAAAGTATTCTGCAAATACGAAGTGTCATCGAAGCCTTGGCAGTCCTGGGGGTACGGGAAATTCGGAAAATTTAAATGAAAAGTTAAGGAATTTCTGATATTTACGTTCTGTTGTTGGTTTCCTAGTAAATATTTTCACTGTGATGCAAGTACCTAATGTAAATAATACGATGCTGCTGTCTGAAATGTGAGGCTCTGTGTTTGTCGGCTGTTTATCAACATTAGGGAGGGTCAAATGTTTGTTTTGTTTATGTTTTTGTTGTGTGTTTTCCCGCCGATTTTTAGTTCGCTGAAAAGTGGAGATTTCAAAGTGGTGTCAATTCCATGATATTTGCAAAGATAATCAACTTTTTTATGCAATATAAAAGTTTAACATAAGTGTTCGAATAAAAAAATTTTCTTTTAAATATACTTTATCATGAAAAAATTTCTGGTATCCAGAAAAATTTTAAATTTATTTTATTTCAATAATATATATATATTAAAATTTTTTATTTTATATATATATATATATATATATATATATATATATAATAAAAAATTTTAATTGATAGAAAAGGATGCTAATAGATTTATACATGAATAACTTGCATCCCAAGTTCATTACCATTTAAAAATGTTAAGAATTTCGACATGAGGATTTGCAAGTATAATATCTGAAGGAATATCTCTTAGGAAACAAAGGTAGCTGAGAAGTATACATTCTAATACAAAATTATTACTTAAAATGGAAAAGTTAATAGGGTAGCTAGATTATTTAACAAGGGAATTAAATAGTAGATGAAAATTAACGGTATCAACATTATATATGACCCAAACAATAAGGAATGGCATATACATAACTTGACCTAAGCACGAACATCAAATTGGAAAAGAAACTGCTAGAAGCCAAAGAAATTAAACTGAGGAAAAGAAGTAAATAACAAGATATACAATTTTGAGACATAACAAAAGCATCCAATTAACAAGGAAAACGCTTTAATTTTTCTATTTATTCTTATATCGCGGATAGTTGTTAGAAAATTTCTTCTATTAAAGCTAGTACACACACACACACGTGCATTTACAATTTTTAAAAATTTTTAATGTGTATTAAATATTTAATATTATTAAATATTAAATAATTGAATATTTAATATTAAAATAGTAAATCCAATGGTAGAATGGAAGAAGTAACTCATAATACACTAATAAGATTTTTATGCCTACAGAATACAATGAAATAAAAATGAAATGCATATATATATTAAAACAAGTTGCTGTTTTTAAACGGTCATTTTTTATTTTTATCTAAAAAAAATAAATGTTTAGTCCAAGCTAAAATACCCCTTGTCTATTATGAAATTTAAAATAGCACACATAGTTTACATCCTTAATGCATCTTCCAAAGACATTTTACTGCGAGCACGTAAATACGACCTAGTTTCTCTTAAGAATTCTCTAGGAAAAATATGTCATTACAGTTTTCTTTTCCAATACCGCCGCCTCCCCCTCATTTCAGTTTTTAAAAATATTAATTCAAATTTAACTATTAAGAAATTTGAATCAATATCTCAAAAAAAAATATATTTTAAAGAAAGCTAAACAAATTTACTTATTTTTAACTCACATTGACATATTTTATAATTTTATTGGAGGATAAATTTTGTATTTTATAAGCTATCATCAGATGATGAAGATAAACTCATCTATACTATTAACTATGCTATATATAAATATAGGTAATAAATAAATTTGTATGGTTTTTTTCAAAACATTTAAATTTTTCTGAAATATTTATTCAAATTTTTTAATAGCTTAATATGTTTTCTGTAATTATATCTTTAAATCTGTTACATATGTGTAATGGGTATGAATATTGATAATATAAAAACTAAGATGATTATTGACACAAGGGGTTTCTTCGAATTTAAATTAATATTTAAATAGGTTTTAAAATGCATCGTAACTTTATTCATAAAATATTGAAAAGGAATTTTTTTTTATTCTTTTAATTAAAATGCTTAATTTTCTTTTGTTAAAATATATTAAAATTATTATTCTTTTTACATTTTTAATGATTCCTTTTTGTACCTTTTATCGTAAAATATTGAAAAGGAATTTTTTTTTATTCTTTTAATTAAAATGCTTAATTTTCTTTTGTTAAAATATATTAAAATTATTATTCTTTTTACATTTTTAATGATTCCTTTTTGTACCTTTTATCGTAAAATATTATTAGAATAATTTTTATTTTCCCCATAAATATTGTCTCGTGAAATATCAAATATTCGTTTATCAAATATTCCTTTAAAACTCAAATATTTTGTAAAATATGAAAACAAATATTATTATTCTTATATTAAATTATTTATTTTGCAAAAAATATTAAAATGAATATTTTTTTCTGTAAAAATTATTGAAATAAATATTGTTTTCTTTATTTTTTGTCATATTATATTCAATTTAGTATTCTTATTTTTTTAATAAATATTATTTTTCCTTTAAAGAATATTTTGTAAAATATGAAAATAAATTTTATTCTTAAAATAAATGTTCGTTTTGCAAAAATATATTAAAATAAATCCATTTTAATCGCATATAAACATTATTTAAATAAACATTTTTAAATAAACATTTTCATGTGTTTTTTAAAAATAAAAGAAAATAAATATTTTTGAACTGAAAAGGCAAACAAAAATAAACGGAAAACAGATATGAGCATTTTAAATAAATGGCAGCATAAAATTTGAGAATTAGCTGGTTTCAGGAGCGTTAAAAGACCTTTCTTCCTCATAATACGAGACAGAGAGTACCCTAAAACTAATCCTAGCAATTCCACACCAATTGCCAGTCTAGATATTCAGTCAATTAAGCTTGGATAAATTGTTTAGTCTCATATTCTAACGAAAAAACTCATATTAATACATACGAAAAAGTCATTGTTTAAAATTAATGCATATGAAAAAGTCGTTTTGTGCTGCTAATATTAGCAAAATAAAATGCTATTTATCGAATAACACTTGTTTTATAGAATATTTGATATATTTCTTAATTACTACAAAAATACCTTTGAACAAGGACTTTTGCAAACTATTTCAGTTGATAACTGTTTTTTTTAATTATATAAGACAATTTTCAAAATGCTTAAGTGAAAACATTTTTAGAATAGATATTTTTTTCATAAAATAAGAAAGGTGCCTCCAGAAAATCTGAAGTATAAATTAAAATAATAAAAATGTAAAATTAATAGAAAATAATGACTATGCTAAATAAAGACCTTACTAAATGTAATTTAAATTAAATAAATCAGGAAATTTAAATTATAATACGTTTCTCTTTATTAAATTATATTACACTTTTCTTATGTAATTCAAATGTTTTAGAAAATCGTATTTTTGAATAAATTTAATCGTTATATTCAGTTTAAATAAAGTAAATCAATGAAATGAAATACTTTTTGGTAAATTTGTTTAATTGGAGAATTTATTCATTTATAGAATAAAAAATGTCTTAATATTTTAATTGTAAAAATGGTATTAAGAACATCTGATATATTAAAAATAATTGTGAATGGAATATAACCCAGAATAAAATTATTATTTCTTCCTTAAAATAAAATTTGCAATTCATTTTATCATATTTGTTAAACAAATTTATTAATATTGTCAGATTAAAACTAATTAAAATTTATTCATGCAAAAACAGTTAGACTTTAACTATACTAAGTTCAATCGTCCCGTCCCGTTCGTCGGTTAAATTCTGTATTTTTCAGAACTGCAATAGTTTGCAATTTGGAGGAAACATATTCAAAAGTTTCAAAACTGTTCAAGTTTAATAAATGTAACTTCTTAGTAATAATATGACAGTAAGTAGGGCTTTGCTTTATCATTATCACATACTGCAGTAATTAAATTCCCTCTCCTGCATTTTAAATATGTTTATTTGCATGTTAATTAAGAATAATTTTTAATTCGTTTTTTATCAGGGAATCACAGTTAATTAAGTTTTTTGAATGAAATTTCATAACGTAAAAAAAAAAAAAAAAAAATCTAGTTACCCTAAAATTAACAAGATTTCTTTTTCAAGTAAAATTATTTGCACATTTTTCTAAAATTATTTATTTACTTTTTTTACAAGACGTTTTCCTTCTATATTCTTAATGCTGTGTTTATTTGCAATGTCAGAAACCTGGTTTTATCGAAAAATAATGTATATTCATTAAAAACAGATCACTAATTATTTTGCTAATGAATAACCAGTTTCTGGGCTAAAAAAAATCAGCATAAAACATTTGTATCGTCCGGGTAAAACTGCATTTTTTTAATTCGAACCGTAGAGCATCTTTTAACGACAGTTTTAAATTATTAAATGCTAATTTTATTTTTATTATGCACAGTGATGAACTTTTCAATAGGTCCGCTAGGCCTGTGCTTAAAGTGGCCTATCTTAACGGGAGGCAAATTTGATGAGTAAAATTTTAGAATAATACATCATACTATTTTAATGAAATTTACTTTTTAATTTGAAAAGTGTAAAATAAATGTACGAAATAAAATCTGAAACACCAGAAAAATTATCGAATTCTATCTTATAGGAAAATGAAGGTATATATCTTATAGAATAATGTAAATTCTGTATACCACCACATTCAATTATTGTTAACTTCAAATATTTTCTATTAAATAAAATTTTAAATGTTTAAGAACAAGCAGCAAGTATACCAGTATATAATCACAGCAAATCAATTTGTGTGTTACGTTAGGATATTGGGCAAAAAATGTGATAACTGTAGGGTCCGGTAAGTAAATGAATAAGGGGTGACGAACGAGGACAAGGTATGTTAACAATCCAGGGGAAGTAAATTACTGTCTAGGGGCGGCATAAATATTAGCGTATCGTAAGACCAGGATAAATGTTAGTGCCTAGCGGTAGCAGTCCGATCGTTAATATGCAGGGGTTTAGAATATAAATAGAAGTGTTTTCGGATTAATTAAAATGTTTACATTTCCTAAAATCAAAATCGAATAAAATTCAGTATTAAAAATGGGCCATTCACAGTTTTTAGAATTTCTAATGCGGCCTTTTGGAAATCCGAGTCTTTTTGAAGCAGAACATTCAAAAGTGTATGCTTCGCAAAATTTTTATGTTCAGCGAACTTTTCACAATATAGTACATACATACATACATTAAGATGCCCAGGCAATTTAAAATAGCTTTTCTCAAATTGGTCGCTTTCCCCTAAGATCCTTATTAAGTTTAACAAGCCATTTATAAAAAGCATGTAATTCCGGTGAGCCGACCCCGAACTGTAAGCATCAGTCACGATAAACAAATAGAAACAGGTTTCTAGTTCTCGTTATTCTACTATTTCGCTGTTGAGTTATATAACTTACATCAGAATATTCTCTGATCCCATAAGGGAATGTACCCAAAAGGGAAAAATAGAATAAATTGCATTTTAAAGCACCAGTATAATAAATATAATTGCATGCGAAAATTAGATGTTTGATGCCACAGCTTGCAGAGTTATGACCCCCCACATAGGCACTCCAACGTTTATTGTAAACCATAGATATACAATAAAATAATCAGGAATAACTTCGCCCCATTTTCAGTTTCTAACATCATTGCATCGAATTTTGATTCATTTTTCAAATTCATATATTTCAAGGGTCTGAAAAATGCCCAGCTCTTTGTGGATATTGTTTTACTTCATTCACCAGGAAACAGTTCATAGTGTGAAGGTGAGATGGACATTTTCAGATGGGCTCATTTTGCATTTATTGCTTAAACCATTATTTTGGCAATGTTTTACATATTAACTGCGGTAATGCACTGTAATACATCATTTTAATGGCTTGATTATTTAAACCATATTTGTATACTTAACGATAATTTATCTACATTAAATATTTCAGTACATAGAAAAAAGAAAGCCCGGGACACTGTTACTTTTGGAATTGGGTGCCGTATTTTTTGCATGCCATCATATTTAAACTAGCACTTTTAAATGGAATTTGCTGCATTTTTCCCTTCTGGGAACGTTTTTGAAAAGTTCCCTTACCAGCTTCATTGCCTGTGTAGAAAGGGGTACGCTAATAGGATTAATGTATAGAAAGGGGTACACCAATAGGATTAATGTGTAGAAAGGGGTACGCCAATAGGATTAATGTGTAGAAAGGGGTACGCCAATAGGATTAATATGTAGAAGGGGTACGCCAATATGATTAATGTATAGAAAGGGGTACGCCAATATGATTAATGTGTAGAAGGGGTGTACCAATGGGATTAATGTGTGAAGAGGGATACGCATGATAACATCGATTGTCTTAAAAAGGGATCTATTGTTAAAAGTTTGGAAAACATTTTTATAGAAATTTCATGCAAAGCAAAACCATAAAAAAAACCCTTTTGATATAAATATAAATTGAGCAGAGGAACGCAGTACAAATATAAATTTATATAGAAATATAATTTTCACAGAAAGTTGAATTATAATCAGGTGATTATTTAAAGTATTACTTAACAGATATGGAATAGAAAATAAAATATGTGTATGTTGGTTACCTTTATAGATTAAAATTATTGATAACTTTATTTTGCACATTGTGTGATTTTTTTGAAAATATTAAAACTAGTGAAAAAAAAAATGCTTACGTAAAAATATGCATCGAGCTGTTCAGTAAGATGCTGTTGTTCTGTAGGGAGAATAAAGTCGTCTTAAGTAAAGAATTTATACTTTGATTTAGAACTTGAATTAATTTGGTGTTTGTTCTATTTTCCGTTGGACGCGAGATCTGCATTGACTGGAATCACACTTACTATAGGAAAAAATAAAATAAAAATTGTATATCTCGATAGCTGATCAGAGAAACTTTCATACGTGTCAGTCTATTTGTTATAAAAAATACGTATGAAATATGTACTCGTTTGATATTAGAACGTATAGTCAGCATCTCGATAAGAGGGTCGAATATCAAATGGGGTATAGGTTTTTAGTGGCATATCTCGTTTAGTCAGTAAAGAGCTTAGACGTAACCGGGATCTTAGAAAAGAGGTTATGATTGAATAGGGGGGAGGGGGGTCAGTGCTATATTTCGATTTTTAATCTTGACTTTATGAATAATCTAATGACTACTCTAATTGTCAGACCATTGGGAAAGGGAGATATGATCCCCACTTTGCATACGCCACTGATGAGGAACCAAAAGAGTGTTTGTATAGCTAAATCGAGGTTAAGATCTCTTGCCTGCACTTCTGCTACTTTGGATATGTTCATTTTTTTATGTTTCAACCAGTAAAACGTGCAATATCTCAAAAAAGTTCCTGATTATCTGGGACAAATTTCCTACCAGTGAAAACATCTTATGAGAAATCTTATTTGCTTCCCCCAATTCTGTTGAAATACGTTGCTGTAAATGTTTCCTTGGTTGTCTGAATGAACTCCGAAAATGTTGATTGCTCATATCTTTCTACGTCTGTTGCAATGTGGCTCTTTGACGTATTTATGCCCTCCAAGGGTTCCTGAGGGTCTTCTCCCCTCGTGTTCTTTGAAAGATTTTGTTCTACAAGAAGACACTGTGCTGTGTGATTGACTCTACAAAAACAAGATGCAGCCTAAATATGCCAGCATGAGAATGAATCTTCCCACTGTTTTTGACATCTATTCTGCACAGTAATAACTTAATACGGTTAAATATGAATCTTCCCCCTTTTTGACATCTATTCTGCGTAGTAATAACTTAAGGAAATGCTGAGGTTGTAGAAATCAGATCTACTTCGATCTAAAAATCTGCAGGAGGAGAATATAGGGTTCCCTTTAAATGTAAAACGTAGGATAAAACGTCTCAGTAGCTCAATGGATAGAGAATCGGATTATGCTTCTATTGCAGATACCATCATTCGTGGGCATGGTTTAAAAATTTTTTTAGTTCTTCATGAAATAGTCAATATCTGATTATCTTTGTAGGTATCGTTTTCTCCTGGCTGAAAAGTTGAAATTAGTCCATGGATGTGTCGAAAACCCAGACCGTCCGGCTCATCCTTGGACATAGAGCAGCAATTTAGGCGGCCGGGTCCATGGGTGTGTTGTTGTTGAAACCCAGACCGTCCGACCTACCAGAAAGGTGTAAGGTAACCGTTTGGACGGCCGGGAAGTGCCACCCAATTTAGACCGGAACCCAGTGGGGGAGAAGGGTCCATGGATGTGTGTATTTGCTGTGAGAGTATCGTCTTTTGGAACGTCTTTAGAAAGCCGAAAGTTGAATAGAGCTCTATCCATACTGCCATACTCTATCTCAAATCTGCATCTGTGAGTATGAATCGAGCCTCGCTTGGTCAGCCAGAGAACGGCAATTCGATTCACATTTAATTTAGACATTAAGTAAGACACTTACACTAAGTTAAGTAAGGCACTAAGTTTTATATACAGTTATAAGAAAGTCGTACGCTGAATAGAGCTCTATTCATACTTGGAAAATATGCATCTGTGAGTATGAATCGAGCCTCGCTTGGCCAGCCAGAGAACGGCAATTCGATTCACATTTAATTTAGACATTAAGTAAGACACTTACACTAAGTTAAGTAAGGCACTAAGTTTTATATACAGTTATAAGAAAGTCGTACGCTGAATAGAGCTCTATTCATACTTGGAAAATATGCATCTGTGAGTATGAATCGAGCCTCTCTTGGCCAGCCAGAGAACGGCAATTCGATTCACATTTAATTTAGACATTAAGTAAGACACTTACACTAAGTTAAGTAAGGCACTAAGTTTTATATACAGTTATAAGAAAGTCGTACGCTGAATAGAGCTCTATTCATACTTGGAAAATATGCATCTGTGAGTATGAATCGAGCCTCGCTTGGCCAGCCAGAGAACGGCAATTCGATTCACATTTAATTTAGACATTAAGTAAGACACTTACACTAAGTTAAGTAAGGCACTAAGTTTTATATACAGTTATAAGAAAGTCGTACGCTGAATAGAGCTCTATTCATACTTGGAAAATATGCATCTGTGAGTATGAATCGAGCCTCGCTTGGCCAGCCAGAGAACGGCAATTCGATTCACATTTAATTTAGACATTAAGTAAGACACTTACACTAAGTTAAGTAAGGCACTAAGTTCTTTATACAGTTATAAGAAAGTCGTACGCTGAATAGAGCTCTATTCATACTTGGAAAATATGCATCTGTGAGTATGAATCGAGCCTCGCTTGGCCAGCCAGAGAACGGCAATTCGATTCACATTTAATTTAGACATTAAGTAAGACACTTACACTAAGTTAAGTAAGGCACTAAGTTCTTTATACAGTTATAAGAAAGTCGTATGCTGAATAGAGCTCTATTCATACTTGGAAAATATGCATCTGTGAGTATGAATCGAGCCTCGCTTGGCCAGCCAGAGAACGGCAATTCGATTCACATTTAATTTAGACATTAAGTAAGACACTTACACTAAGTTAAGTAAGGCACTAAGTTCTTTATACAGTTATAAGAAAGTCGTACGCTGAATAGAGCTCTATTCATACTTGGAAAATATGCATCTGTGAGTATGAATCGAGCCTCGCTTGGCCAGCCAGAGAACTGTAATTCGTTTCACATTTAATTTAGACACTAAGACACTTACACTAAGTTAAGTAAGGCACTAAGTTCTTTATACAGTTATAAGAAAGTCGTACGCTGAATTGAGCTGTATTCATACTTGCAAAATATGCATCTGTGAGTATGAATCGAACCTCGCTTGGCCAGCCAGAGAACTGTAATTCGATTCACATTTAATTTAGACACTAAGTAAGACACTTACACTAAGTTAAGTAAGGCACTAAGTCCTTTATACAGTTATAAGAAAGTCGTACGCTGAATAGAGCTGTATTCATACTTGCAAAATATGCATCTGTGAGTATGAATCGAGCCTCGCTTGGCCAGCCAGAGAACTGTAATTCGATTCACATTTAATTTAGACACTAAAAAAGACATTTACACTAAGTTAAGTAAGGCACTAAGTTCTTTATACAGTTATAAGAAAGTCGTACGCTGAAAAGAGCTTTATTCATACTTGCAAAATATGCATCTGTGAGTATGAATCGAGCCTCGCTTGGCCAGCCAGAGAACTGTAATTCGATTCACATTTAATTTAGACACTAAGACACTTACATTAAGTTCTTTACAGTTATAAGAAATATTGAGACAGAGGATTCGGGGATGGCAAGTTAAAAATGGTAGAAATCTCTGTCAGAAACCGATCTTGTATTCTGCTAATGTATATCGGGTCAATTTTTAAAGTGATGTTTGTTAATTGTTGATGCAAATTATATTGTTGAATATTAATATATTTAATTACATTTCCCAATGAAAATTTCCTTTCACTGATAAGAATTCGGAAGACAAGGGAATAATATATATTTCAACTGAAACGGGTGATATGAGGTATACCTGCTTTAACGACTAAGATGAAAATAAATAAATTAGCCACTAAAGTTTTGCTGCAGGAAATTCAAAGATAAATAGTTTTGAAATAAACTTTTAAACTACAACGAAGCTAATCTAAAGTGAACTTCAAACGAACCGGCAAATGGGGTTCTTCGTAGAGACGGTACAGTTCGTTTCATCTGTTAAATGCGCTTGGTAAAAGGGTTCGTAAATTACGACAAACAGGTTTGTTATAATGAGAGCCAATTTTATCTAAACTTGGGACCGAAAAGAAGCAACTATTATCTAGGCAAGATATATACCCCTCTTCTATAGTGAAAAGCACATCAAGTTCACTTTTAGGTTAACTTTTGCTTTTCATCAGCAATTGCATCCAGCGGTATAGACATTATATAGAGTAGATATATAATCGTTTCAAGTTGATCTTTTCCTTGAGAGAGAATTTGGGAGGGCGTTTAGAGAGAGCTGCGCGAACCGAAATTCCAGACTTTCACCCGGTCCGATCCCGAAGAAATTTGCAGATGTTGAGCCCGGCCCGTGGACCATTGTGTCTCGGACTGGTCCGGCCCGAAATGACTTGTATTCAAATGTGTTAAGAACCTGGATTTTTGAAACTTTTTGTTAAGAATTAAGACAAAAGTTTTTTTTTATAAACATTTATCTTTACATAGCTGAAATTAACACAATAATTTCATGTACTCTATTAAAATTCATTTAAAAAATTTCAAGATATATATATTCGGCCAAACCTGATCCGATTTCCTAAGAACTAAGCTCGAGTCCGGCACGGCTGACGGGTTGGGATGGGTCTAAACCCATGAGCCAGGCCCGAGCTTGTTCTGACTACTAATTTCCAGGGACAAACAAAAGATTCTAATATAAAATTATTCTTCTGCAATTGCTTAAATATCTTCTAGTTTAAGTCTTTTTTTCTTGTGAAAGGAAATAATTAGAGCTAGATTTTTTTAAAAATAGTACATAGATTACATTTTGAATGGCACCTATGAACACCCCCACCCTTCTCCCAGATGTCTGAACCTTACAATTTTCCACTGTGTTGTACAGATTTTAGGAATGCGGTAGCATTCATTTTCGTCTAGTCGACATGTTCAAATCTGTAGCTAGCAAGTGTATATTATACTTGATGTGAAAACTCTTGATTTTTATGGGTTTGTAGCTCAGCCTCCCCCCCCCCCACCCCAAAAATATGCAAAAATTCTATTATTTTTTCTTTGTAATATACACACAAAGCTGAGGGGGGGGGGGTTATAATTGGTATGGTAGCAGCCGAGAAGAAAGAACTTTAAAATGACATTTTTTATGATTGTCTTTCAGACGTTTTTCTGTGTTGATGGAACAACAGTCTTAACTACGGATTTGATATATATATATATATATATATATATATAATATAATTATATATATATATATATATATATATATATAATATAATTATATATATATATATAATATAATTATATATATATATAATATATATATATATATATATATATATATATATATATATATATATATATATATATATATATATATATATATATATATATATATATATATATATATATATAATTGAAGATTTTTATGATTACTTGTAATATATATACCCGAGAAATACCAATGAAAATTCCTTGTAAACTGAAGGTTTTTGCAAATCAGAAGCCTAGTGTAGCAATATATATATATATATATATATATATATATATATATATATATATATATATATATATATATATATATATATATATATATTATATTAGTGCGTAAAAGTACAATTTGCAATTTCTGCATCCCTCCATATTCATGTGGATAAATGTTTCCACAAAAAGGATTGAAATTTCACAAAAACACCACTTCATGGTGAAAAAATCGTCCCCACCAAGTACATGAAAGAAAGGATTTCTAAAAAAGTTATGAAATTTCAAAATGGTTTGCGCCAAGTTCTGGCAAGACCGAAGTTGTTTTTTTTATGTCTAGGGTACCCTGTTGAAGGATTCTAACCCTGATATAGGATCCATTAATAGGGTACCCTAAATCTAACCCTGATTTAGGATCCTTTAACAGTGTACCATAAATCTAAAAGTACAGCTTTGGTCCTGCGGGAACTTGGGGCAAACCTTTTTTGAGATTCCATAGCTTTTTGGAAATGTTCTTGTACTGGACAGGGATTTTTTTCTTTTTTAAGTATGATGTAGCTTTTTGTGAGATAGGTATTTATTAAGTGTGACGTAATGAGAAAAATAGGCTTTTAAACATTGCTCTGCATCAAAGACTCTAAATAATTTATTACACGAGATCACCAGCTCTGTCAAATTCTTGCAATGAGCACCAACATAGCATTAATTTAGGTCAGGGTGTCAGTAAAGAAATTTTTAGTAAACAAATATAGTACCTGATTTAGGATCAGGTACTATATCTGTTTACCAAATCTTAACTTATCTACACACCATAATTAATTTATACATAAACTTTTAAATTTTATAGATTTTTTTTTAATGTTGATCTTTTAACCCCGAATCACTTGCATTCTTTCTAATTTGTTTTTATCTTTGAATTAAATTTTGGCAAAAGAAATACCTAAAATGAAATGAATATTCTCACTTTTATTTTTTTTAAATTAAACTTGCATCTAATTTATTTATGACAAAGTCTTCGCGGAAGTCATTATGGGGACTTCTATGAAACATTTTGCTTCGTAGCAGTAATTTAAAGGACAACAAAGGTTGTATTGCGTAGCAATCTTGTTGCACGATTATAATATTGGGTTAAGAGAAAAGGTTTAACAATTATCAGTAAACGGGGGAATACTATGGGAGTATCACTCTTCAACACAACCTTTTAGCTGTTTTTTTGTTAACTTTTTAAACGGAAACTTTAATCGACATCAAACTTTGCAGATCTGTTTATTGTTGTTACAAATATGAGTTAGTGTTTATTTTCAAGGTGATCGGTTTAAAAAAAAAATTGCACAGGGAATGTTGATATTTGCATCGATCATCTGCAAGGAAAAGTTGTGGGATTTGTTTCTTGTAGGCGATTTTTATAGCTTCATTTCATCTTGTTCTGCTAATTTTTGAATAATTTGGTCGATTCATAAATAAAGTTTTCTATTTAAATTATTCAAATCAAATTATTTTAAATCCTTGTTTATGTTTGTAAAGATATTAAAGAAAAATGCGTATCCACATGTTCTAATTGAGTGTATATTTTTTGTATTAAAATCTATGAATGACGCATGCGAGCATATTTTATCGAGATTATCATTTTTTAAGGCTATGAATTAGCCAAAATTTCGCTAAATTACCTATCTAAATAGTATAGGATTTAAAATAACATTTTCACAAATAAAAATTTGAAATTGAGCACGCAAACACAGCTACCTAAATAGGCGAGCACTGAGCTAAGAAGTATGAGCACTGTGGTGCTCGCGAGCAGTATGTTGCGGCACTCTACTTTGATATGAAATAGATCACAATGTAAAAGTCAGCGTAAACACAAAACAATGGGCATACGAGCGTTTCGGAAATCATTTGCATTTCCTTCTTCAGTGTAACAAGTCTTTGTTTGAATGCCCAAAAGAGCACAATATTACGTCGGCTAAAATGGTCCAATAAAGTAGCGCCACCTAGTGCAATGAAAGGGAAATAAAGCTAGAGAAATAGAAAAAAGAAGGAAATATGAATATGAAAAGCAAACAAGAAAAAAAATTAATAAAATTAGACTGTATCGTTTAGCCATTTTCAGTTTGCTCGACATAGTCTAGCGCTTATTTGGGCGTTCATATCCAGACTTGTTGCACTGAAGAAGGAAATTCCGAAATTCCAATGATTTTCGAAACGTATGTATGCTTATTTTTCTGTATTTGCGCAGTATTTTACGTTGTGAACCAGTCCATTATTGATTGGGTACAAAGTCGCATGCTTTACCTCTGCCCTATAGATTGATAAAAGCGGTTTGTCGATTTAAGCAAGCGCAATTTTAACTATGTAGCACAGACAGTTTGAAATATTAAGTGGATCCTTATCGAAACAACATGACGTGAATTTTATTGCAACTACTAACATCATTCAAAGCAAATCTTTCATAATAACTACACATTACAATGTCCAAATACAAGTCGTTTAGAATCAACAAAAGTGAAGGGGAACTTTGCAATTAACATTCGTCTTGTTTTGTAACGAATAGTCAATGTGAAATGGCCTTTGTGAAACTGACCCTGATAGAAATTTGATTGATAACAAGAAGTTTCCAACATTTTGATGATTGGCGAGATCTGAGAAAATAATAAGGTATAATTTTTCTTGGCCTGTTAAGTCATCCACAACGTAGACATGGTTCAAATATATATATATATTTTTTTCGTTAAAAGAAATGTATTTTCTGTGGATCGTAGAAAATAATTATACAATGTTTATTTTAATCTCATGCGAAAGTATTTTACGTGATATCTTTAATAATTTCCAAAATAAGACTGGGGAGATAACAAGAGCGTTATTATTAAGATTTAGGATGATTGAAAACCTTTAAACATTTTACCGAATATGTTTTTTGTAATTTATAACTCTTTCTGAGCTGCTTGAAAGGATTTCGTTCCATTCATGACAGATTAACTCTTTTACTTTAAGAAGCAAAAACTTTACGAAAACATACAAGCCTCTCTCCATTTCTGAAGAATTTCTTTTATTTTCTGTTGCCACTCAGCATCATTAAAATGTTACACAGGGTTTCTTACATTAATGACGGGCAGACGATTTCCTTGGATTGAATAGCATTATCATAGTTTGTTTTAGGGGGAAAAAAAACTTTTAAATGTTTTTGCGTTCGGAAAACGTAGTAATGGGACAAATCGGCGGAGTTCTCTTAGTTTAAATACAGTTTTTTTGTTTTCAAAGAAAGAGATCTAAAACGAGGGTAAGCCACTAACAGATCTGAAAATAAAAAAAGTGAAGTTTCTGAATAAATATATATATTTTTTCAGATTATTTTTTTCAGTTTTACATGCAATCGAAACTCCAATTTACCTTTAAAGCATCATTTTTTTTTAATGATATTTGGCAACAAGATTGAAAAGAAATGACTGAAGGATAGGATGAGAAGTATCATATTCTATTTTATTTGTACTTCTTTGTAACGCCAATATACTAGAACGTATATTTGCGAAAAAAGAGAAAGGTATTTGTTAAACTTTCTCATTTTGTACCTCATGAAAAGTTTTTGATTGATACAACATATTGGATGTAATATTTACGAGATATAAAAATACTGTGTAAAACATCCATAAACATTTTTTTGTAAGGTATATATCATTATTTTAAAATAGTTATGTTGAATAATAATCTCCAAACATTCGAACATCATCTCATATAATTTTCATGAACACTAGATATGTGCATACTAGCCATTTTACCCGCGCTTCGCACGTTCTCAAAGGCTAGTAATCACTAAACGTCACACCTACACATTTACTAAAAGTCCTGCATATCAAAATCCGCTACAAATTTAAGCATACAAATGGAATGGCAACATTTTTAAAAATTCCTTTGTATCGCCATCTTTAATTCGAATTTTCGAATTTTTTTTATTTATTCGTCAGTCTGGGAGCTTAGACCAAAACCAAAATTCAGGCTCGAGTGGAAGTGCTCGATCACTTTAAAAAGTGGTTTCGAATTTTCTTTAATTATTCCTTTGCATCGTCATCCCTTATTCGAATTTTCGAATCTTAATAATTCGAATTTTCGAATTAAGATTTTTTCGTTGATCTGGAAGCTGAGACGAATCGAATGAGACGAAAACCGAGATTCTGACTCGAGTGAAAGTGCTAGATCAATTTGCGTAGTAGTTTAAGAAGATTTAGGGTGTATTTGCACACTTGCCAGGTATGCATATGTCACAGGTTTTGTTCAACAAATATCTTTCATGTTAATATGCGTTAAAGTTAAAATTTCCTTCCTGTGGCTTATCATTAATTAACTTAAATTGCGGGACATATAAATAGATGACTAGATAGGTAGATACACGTCGGAACATTTGAACGTTTAGGAATGTAAGACAAATAATCGAAAAGGTAAATTATAGAAAATATTTTATTTATTTATTGATCTTTTAATCTTGTAGCAATCACAAGTCATCTTTTATACCAATGATCCTCGCGATTCATGAAAATTTTTTAAGTACGCCTTGACTGAATCTAAAATTGTAAGATTAGTGACATCTATATAACATTTTAATTTAGAGTTCCACATATGAAATAAATATCTGCCATGAGATATTTTTTCAATTTGGTCAAGGCCGTCTGTATAGCTCTAGAGAGTAGAACGACCTTAGTTTGAAAGGCAAAGAAAAAAATGTCTAACAGTATATGGGAAAGGTGTAGTGCTTTTAATATTAATTTGATAATGGGTCATACATTTTTTTCGCCCGAGTAGTTAAAAATATAAAATTGTACAAAATGTATTTCGATTTTTGTCGAAAAATATTAACATATTGGTTTTATAATATTTTATCACTAATGTATCATTGTAAAAAAGAAACGACGGCTGTGTAGGTATTTATTTGGTATCGTAGAAACCTTTTGCATTACTCCCAGGAAAGTATTTAAGCATCCCAATAAATTTGCAAAGAAAGGTTCATGAGTGTATATGTTCGGTCAGTCTACAGTAAAGGGATCCTGTCCGATTGAAAAAAGTGATTGCAGCGCTCCCTAGCGGAAGATATAAAAAGACTCTGCAACAAAGCGAAAGTGCCAATTAGAAAGTTGTAGAGGATTATCTATTTAGTAGAAATCGATAACAGGAACGCACGAAACGATTTGAAAGGCAGCAAATACCTGTCAAAAAGTCGTTATCATTGGAGACTGTAACATGGCGACACTTGCAATGTTTGTTAAAATACGCGGTAATATTATTTCTCGAATTCATATGAGCATGGTTGCTGGCTGAGGGCATTTTAAAATGGCTGTACATTAGATTCCTGTGCATATAGGTCCGTTTATTTTAACATTCTTGATGGGAGAACATTCATTTGCCAATAACCATTTTGAACCTATTGTAAAATAAATGTCTTCCTTAACAGTTTTATTGGCGATTCTTACTCACTAGACAATGTTCTACAACTTTATAGTAAAAATTTTTCGGCTATCTCGCTTTGTTGCCGAGATCATACCTAACTCTTTAAATTGTTCCCTAGCGGCCCTGTAATCACTTTTATTCAATCGGGCAGGGTCACTTTACCGTAGATAGACTTAGTTTGTGCG
Source organism: Amaurobius ferox (assembly GCA_951213105.1). Lineage (NCBI taxonomy): Eukaryota > Metazoa > Arthropoda > Arachnida > Araneae > Amaurobiidae > Amaurobius > Amaurobius ferox. Next base: position 72,509,606 of record OX578149.1, on the reverse strand, counting down.
CTCTTGGACTTTTCCGTACAAAGTAATTTGGCTGCGTTATTTGGAAGAGAGTCGCCTGCGGTTTTCTCTGTAAAATAGCTGTTTATCGCTTTTTAAGGTGAAGTTGCAGACCGTGAGATTTTTAACACTTGCAATTTGGAGGCATTTACATATTTAGTGTGGAATGATTTATTGTGGAAAGGGAGTTTGACCAATTGGATATATCGTCATACAGTTGTTTTTCACTCATAGCTCGACGATATTTTGCGCATCAAGTGGATGATTTTTTTTTTTATCCCAATCCGGTCATCCTAGGGGACGTTGCAAAAGAGGGAATGTCCTAATGTCGACTATCAGCAAAAAATTATATGGGCTCGAAGTACGTGCGTAGCGGGCCTTTGAAAAGTTTGCGTAGAAGAGGAGTGGAGGGACGTTACTAACTTTATTAATTATCGTCCGTCACAGGCAAGTTGTTGTTATGAAGTCACTTTTAGATCCCATTTTGTTTACCAAATAAGCATTAAAAAATCAACAGTCAATTGTCTTTTTAAGCAAAACTAGTTCCAAGCTTAGTTCCCCTAACACAAACTCGCATCTGATTATATGCGAAAGTTTCGTTGACATTTTAAGTTTCAAACGATTCGAATAAAATTTAGGATATTGCATTTACTTCGAAGATACGACCTTGTAATTTCGTCCCAGTAGCTCAGTAGTAGAACTGACCAGTACAAAGATCTGTGTTTCGATTCCCGGTTGGGACAGCAAGGTTCTTTGGCTCCCAAACAATTTTAGTCTGTTGGTTAGTGCAAACATGTTGGAGGTCTGAAAGTTACCCTAGTACTACTAGCACGGATTCAGTGGTATATTGAACACTGGTTTTAAATCGAGAGGGCAAAGACCACCCAGGAAGCTGATCTAGAGGATAAAAGTAGCAGCAGGAAGTTAACCTTGGGGTAAAAATAGCAGTAGGTGGTCTGTCAAATTATGAGTTGTACGTCAATCTGACAGTAGAGGGTGGCGAATGAGAGCTGGCAATTCGGTCCCAGTAGCTGAACTGAAACTGTTAGCTGGCCACTACGAAGATCTGTGATTCACAGTTGTAACAGTAAGATTCTTTACAACATATCTTGAATAATCATGTTTTAGGACATGGCGAAGCCGGAATTTTAAATTTTTTGATCTGTGTACTGATATATCTGAGGTTAAAGGTCAGATAATAACAAGTCTATGGAGAAACAGCACTTAATAAATTGCGATCCATGCAAAATTTTCCTTTTGTTTGGTATAACTTGTACAAGTTACTAGGCTATCTTGTGCATTAATTTATTCATTATTTTGGATTTAATGTTTTGAGTTTTTATTACTTTCATGAAGTAAAAGTTTCAGTTATTAAACACTCAGCAAAATACTCTGCTTCTCTTCAGTTTGAGCCGTGAGCGACAGTTTTGTTATTTTCGTACCCTCCACCAAGCAATAATATATCCGTTGTCAGGCAAAAACGGATATATCATTGCTGGGCGGATTTCTAGGCATAATTGAGCAGCATTGGAATACTAAGTTGCCATGTGTGTTTAGGTCTATTATAATAGCACTTTTCCCCACCGATTATTCGATTTCGGGTTTCATTCAAAGAAGATTATGGAGCTTATAATTAATAAGAGATATTAATTTACAAAATATTATTAATTAATAAAAGATTATGGATTAAATTATTAATTAATAAAAGATTATGGAGTTTATAATTTTGAGTTAAAAATTATTTCTTAATTTTTAACTCAAAATATTAAGGTTTTGTCATAATTTCATCGGTTGACTCTGCTGTCTCCGGGAGGCCATGACCCATGTTATTCCAACTTTTGATAATATTCCTTCTTCTCACGTTGTTGTATAACGCGGTAAAGAGAGAGAGAGAGAGAGATTTTGATTTATGCCAACTGGGGGACGCTTTACAATGCTCGTGTCCGCGCGCGCACTTTTGTGTGGTGGCAAAAATTTATGTCTTCCGGTGGACAAGGCGACATGGGAACCACTTGCAAGGTGCTGAGGATAGTCTTGCCGCCACTAACATAAGTGTGCTTACTCTTCGCTCAGATTTATTGCCAACGGAAGCTTTGCATGAGTGTGGAGAACCATGAAGGAGGGATTTGGAGGATGGGCTTACACGAAGGACAAAAATTCGAGAAAAATTCGAATGTAAACAGGTGTCTGTCACATGGAGACAACGCCTGAGGTTTTTGATTTATAATAAAAGGAATATGAAGTTAACATGATAAGTGATGATATATATTGAAGTTTCCTGTTTTTTTTCCAGAGTAGCGTCTGTGGGAGGCTCTGTATTCGTGAGGTATCTGTGTTCTGAACGTCCTATAAATAAATGCAATGAGTAAAAGAAATTTGAATTAATGTCTTTGACTACAGCTGGACAAACTGTATTTGGGCCAGACAACCTATCTTTATATTTAGGCGCCAATAGTATATGTCTTCCTATTACATCTTGACAACGCAATTTTTCTAATCCTTAATTTGGTTTAATTTCAGGATAGTAAAGACAGAAAAAAAAAGAGTAAAATCATGTTAGGCGCCATTTGTGTACTTAAGTAACTGAACTAAAAAACGGGAACAATTAATTAAAACGTAAGCCAATGTTAACAGAAATGATATTTGTCACGAGTCTTGTGATCACATACATGCTTCGTTGTTTTGATGAACGTTTGAAACCGTTCTGGGAAATGAAATTTTTGACAAATTGAAATTTTGTAAATGGTTGTTATATCTTATAGTAAAATTTCCTGAACGTTGTGATCGGATTCCTAGGCGCTGTGACTACCTGACGCCCAAAATTTGCCCAGCCATGTCTGCAACCAGTTACGGCTGGACTAACCCGGCTGATTAAAGTCTAATTGTTTTTTTAATTTCCACCCTATGGTTCTGATATAAAAGAGCAGAATAATGGCCCTGTGGCGTAGGCAGGAGAGTTTAGGGTTTTACAGTCTTTATTGGCTGAAAAATTACATGAACGACAAGTCTAACGGGACGGCAATTTCTGTCAAATTTTGGAACTGTAAATTACTCAAGTACAAGAAAAATATATTTTGCATGGTATTTCAAGTTCTATTACTTAAAATAAGTATATTAATTCTGGATATGTTCATTTATCATGCTCATCTGCTGAATGAATTTAAACGGTCATTCAAATATCACTACTTCCTGTTGGTACATTTCAGTTAGGATACTTTCCAAAGTAGATAAGGAAAATCTCTAAAGCATCTGCTTGTACAGCACTTATACTCTATCTGTCCAAGGACTATGGTAATCCAAACTGTCACGGGACGGATCCATTTCTTGGCCATCTTATCAGGCTGGCCCACAAAAAGTGACAGCACCACGTGTCCATCTATACATCATCATCCGTTACTGCCCGACTACTGATGCTGAAGGTCGCTCTGCTGATGCATCGTTTTCCCTTTCAAGCCCTGCATATTTTGTGGACGCGCCTACCTGGGTTCTTTTGACTCAAATGAGCTGTTCACCCTCCTGAGGATCTGTCATCATTCATTCTCGTTGAGGTTTTGTGACACGCATGTCACCTGCAGTTTTCGAATCTTTTGCTCGCACCCGAAAATGTTGGAATCTGAAGTCGTAGTATTTTAGATGCCTGGCATAATTTTTTCGTATAGGTATTTTCGAAATTTCTGATATATCCGTTATTGTTTTCCGTACCATGCATGGTAATATATATTAGACATGGTAATATATATTAGTATTGGAATAGGGTTGTAAATTGGAATTTTGGGTTTTCGACGAATAAGCATCCCTGAACAAGAATTGAATGTTTTCATGTAATGCCTGAGGAAATTTTCTGATTGTTATAATTTCGTACTTGGTTAAATTAATATTGTCATCGAATTGTTACCCTACCTTTTTACATAGTATAATGCATATGTAAGAAGGAAAAGACAAAGTACATCATAATGTCTGTAAGTGCTGTTTGTGACAATGCAAATTTTTTGTACTTCCCCTGATAAAAACTGACATATGAAAATTTGTTGACTACGTTTGTTTTCAGGGCGCTATGAGCCTTTTTCATTAGATCAGAAACAGCATGTGTTAATCAAAAGACAATTGCATGTAACGTAAATACAGTGCAGTTTCAGGAAAGGACAGTGAATCGTCCCAACTTTAGGACCTCTGTATATATTAGCGTAGCTTGAAAGAAATCTGGAATGACCCAAACAATACTCTACTAGGGCACTTTTCTTTCAATCGTCCTCCATTCTTAATAAGGTCATAAAGTACTTTGTACAATGTATATTGCATAAGTGAAAATTGACTCGTAGCAGGTTGCTTAAGACACTGTTTCCCTAAATTCCCTTCACGATTCGCCACTGTCTGTATGTTCGACTCATCCGTAACTTGGACACTTTTTATGTGAATACTATTTATCCATATCATTATTGAGCTGCTCTAACACCCGGAACACATGTTGGACAAATATTTTGCAACCAAACGTATCCAAATTACGGATATCTCATTAATAATCAACTAAAAACATCCCGCCATTAGTAGAATGGTCTTACTAGCCCTTCCTTTATCTTCTTTCTTTCAAGTATAATTATTATTTTTAATCGACACATCACAAAGAAAAGTGATACACACACACAGAGAGAGAGACACAAATATTTTTTTTATAAGGATATCAGAAAAACAAAACAAACTGAATTATTTTTTATGATGTGACAGGAATTATATATGTGAAATTTTTGGCGATAGTTTGAAATGCAAATATGTAATTTTTCCATGCAAAAAAGGTCAACTTTTATTCATCCCACGTTGCTATTAACTCAATTATTATTGAATTTTGCTTCAAGTCAGTTTTTTTTAAACATGATAAGCGACTTGCATAGAAGGCATAATTTGCTGTATACTTTGTATCGAAATCGTTCTTTAAAATAACAAACGATGACCATATCTTCATCTTCCCTATAGCCTATGCATAAGAGAGTAGCAAAAAACTCATAACTGTTCACAAGAGAAACTATCAAATCGAACCAGAAATTTAATTTTACAGACCCTATGTTACTTTCATTTTACGGTCAATTTATTTCCTCCCCTTATCATAAAACATAGCCCCCAGAACATTCTCTCAATCGTTCTAAATCAATAGAGTACAGCATCCGACTCAATCTGATACTCTCGAACCCAGAAAGGCCATCCCAGCAGGACTCTACCCGATATAAAAGCCAGAAATGGGTTTAAAATGTAAAGCAAGTTCTATAAGCAATGCTTTTTATTATCACTGAATTATTGTATGGAAGCTCTCTTCTTCACCATGTGCGGGCCCTTTGATAGCTTACTACAAATAACTCGGTGTGAGTTCATTCAAAAGTGCGGTTTTGTAGAAAAATGAAAAAAAAAAAAAAATAGAAAATAATCGATCTTACACGAGTTTCCGCGCTGTTATTTCGGGCTCTAGGGATTTCCGATTTTGCGGGTACAAATTGTCCGGCAGTTTAAAAACGGAGTGGAGCCCCTTTTCGGGATTCTTTTTCTCTTTTATCCCTTTTTTTTTTCCTTGTTGCCGATTTGAGATTATGGCTGAATTTCGATCTGAGTATTAAATTTTTACACGCTTTGGGTGATACTAGAGCTTTTTTTTTATCTCTCTAATTTGTAAAGCGAGGTGTGCATTTTTTAACACGTGCTGTTTGACGATATTTTAACGAGCATTGTTCTGTACATCAATTTGTATGCCAGTCATTAAAATTATAGTTAATAAACATATAACTACATGATTACAGTCTTAATTTTTGTTATATTCATTGGTACAGGACTTTTTTACTTTCTTTATATACAATAATGTATAAGGAAAGTATTGCGACGGGGTCGAAAATTTGAATTTGAGTTTTCGACGGGAGAGCACGTTTCAAGCATCCCTGATCACGAATCGAACATTTTTGAAGTGATGTCTGTGTATGTGTGTGTGTGTGTCAGTGTCAGTGCGTCTGTGGAGACGATAACTACCGAACGGATGGACCGATTCGAACGAAATTTGGTACAAAAATTACAATCCGTAAACACTGGAAGTCTATTGTTTTTATACTCAATCTCTCGAATGTTCAGAACGCCCCCCCCCCCCTAAATTTTCGAGTGAAATGTTGAGAAAATCGTCCAAAAATCAAAACCTCCAATAAAGTTAGGCAAATAGACATTTCTTATGTAATTTTTCATTAGAAAACGATTGACATAAATTTTAGACCGCTAACATGAACCGTTCTCGAGATATTGCACATTTAAAAAAAAATATCAAAAAGTCATATGAAAAAAAAAAAATATATATATATTCCCTATTGAGAAATATGTTCACTTTTCATATGTAATACTATGCGATAAATTTGGTGATATCATTCTCGTGGATCTAGCTCGTTCCATTCATGAAAAAATACACTTTGAGTAATACTTTTGTATTTGAACGCAAATAGTCATTTATCTGCTGTAAGAATAACTTATTTCTCCGTCCATAATGCTTGGCGAGATTTTGGCGACGAATTTGGCGGAATATCGCCAACTTGGCGACTTTTTTAAATGTTGCTAAATTAACGAAAAACTCGTCAAATGGATAAAAATGACGACTCATTGACGAAAATTCAATATCTTGGGAAAGAATATAAATATCTACTATAAAAATAATCTATTTTTTTTTACTGTAAAAGTAGTAAATTCATTGCATTATATAAGGAAAGTCATGTGCTGCCCACATTATATTTTTTTATCTGTAAAACGAGGTATGCACTTTTTAAAAACGTGCTGTATCATGATATTTTAACAAACATTGTTCAGTACACATCAATTTGGATGCCAGTCACTAAAATTTTAATTGATCAACAAGTAAATACACGATTCTAGTCTTAATTTTTGTTATATTCCTTTGCATGAGGTACCAGTATGAGGTTCCTTGGTAGATTCCTTGGTTTTGTATATTCCTTGGTATTATACATCGTTCCTAGAAAAGTCCTTCTAAGCACTCAAGCAACTTTGTTAGGAAAGACCCACGAGTGTACACGTTAGGTTTATCTGTAGTAAAGTGACCATACAAGATCAAAAGAAAAAGTGATTGCAGTGCTCTTAGCGGAGAATTAAAAGTTAGGTGGGAAACAAAGCGAGGTGGATGATAAATATTCCATGATAAAGTTGCAGAGTAGCGGCGCCGACTTTGTGGGTTCTAGACACTTTTTGAACTCCCAATAATTTTGTTGTGGGTTCCTTGAAACCCTAATATTTTTTTAAGCGTATTCAGTAGGGAAAATGTACGCATACTCATATATGTATAAAATTTGTTATCAATTCTTGAAGTTTTTCCTTATTCATTCCCTGTTTACTACATATAAAGTTGCGTGTATAGATATTTCCCCTCTCAGATCTTTTTGTTGTATTCTGTATACAAGAGTTAACTCAGAAATGATTTAAAGAGAAATGTGTCGACATTTTTAATATTGGTAAAAATACTGAAAAATAAATTTTACATTTTCTGTTATTGTTATAAAGATAATGGAAATGTACACAGTATCTGTATATTGTATATATTAACCTTTTGCCTACAAAAGCAAAAAAATTTGATGTGGGCCATGACTTTCCCTGCAGACTTATATCCACGTTCTCTTTATTTTAATTAAATTTAATTCACTTTTAATTCAGTTTACGTTCTCATTTGATAACTGGACTTATTTTCAAAGGTGGCGTAGAGAAAATACGAAAAAACTAAAATATCTCGAGAATGGCTAGTTCTAGTGTAATGGGGTTGGTCTTATTCTTTTCTTCGTTAAAAATTACGTATTAAACAAGCATTTAATGGATATATTTGAGCATACGTAGTTTTTTATTTTAAATTTTGGCGATTTTTGCGGGCCATTTTGCAAAAAAAAAAAAAAAAAAAGGCAGGTTGTTTTTTTCTGAATCGTACCAAAATCTAATCAGCAACATGGTGACTCACAAGCGACTTATCTACGAATTTTGTGAAATTCGATCTTTTAGTTTTTCAGCTAGAGTGGATACAAGCTTTTGCGGGCTATTTCGCAAAAAGAGGCGGGTTCTTTTATCCCAAATTGTACCCAAAACTAATCAGCGCCAGATTCGCCTACAAGTGACTTACTAAATTTTATGAAATTCGGTGCATTAGTTTTTTAGTTAGAGTGGATACAAAATCTGCACAGACAGACACACACACACAGACGTCACGCTAAAAATAGTTTTTTCTTATTCTAGAGGTCTCGAAACGTGAAGATCCGTCGAAAACTCAAGTTGCGATTTTCGGCATGATTCCAATACTTTCCCTATACATTACCATGTATTGCAGGGAAAGTTATAAATAAATAATTATCTAGAGAAAAAAAGTATTTTTCTGTACTTAACTATAATTTGTTTCGTTTCAGCATTTCAGACATCTTATTGAGCCATATAATCTGACTGAATGAAATTTGAATTATTTAAATCCTTAATCTTTAGACTTAAATCCTTTGAAAAATATGGGTCATTCGATTTAAAATTTACGGAACCTACATAATTTTTCAAGTCGGCCTCTATGCTGTAGAGCTTTGTATAATTTGTAGGAATCGAAATCAGGAAGGCACAAAAGGCGTATATGGAAGACAATAAATAACTGTTAAAAAGTCTTATCATCAGAACTTAATGACACCCGTAATGCATACCACATTGTCCGGTTGTATTATTTCTTGAATTCGAATGCGCATTGTTGTTGAATGAAGGTATTTTGAACATGCTGTTGATTTCTGTGCTTGTAAGTGTTGTTTATTTTAGCATTTCTGAATAGAACAGTCATTTGCCAATAACCATATTGAGCCAAAAAATGCTTTCTGAAACAGTCTTATTGCCGATTTCTGCACATTAGACAATACTGTACAACTTTGGGATATCTCGCTTTGCTACCGAGATCGTTATTCGAACTCTAAAATTTTTGCTGGAGGAGCTGCAATCTCTTTTATTTAATATGGAATGGTCACTTTACTATATATAGACCTAATATGTTGAAGACCCAGACCGTCCGACTCGTCCGAAGACTTGAGCAGCTATTTGGGCTGCCGGATAGACCTAATGTGTTGTTGTTGAAACCCAGACTGTCCGACCTACCAGAAAGGTGTAAGGTAACTGTTTGGACGGTCGGGAAGTGCCACCCAATTTAGACCGGAATCCAGTGGGGGGAGGCATCCACAGGGATCGTACCCTCCTTCCCCTACCACCAACCTCTCGGAAGGACTTACGGACCCACATGTTTAACATGATCGTACTCCGCGTGAACCCGGCGGCAGTTTTGGCAGTGGCTGGAATCGAACCCGGACCTACCGAGTACAACTCCAGCGAGCTAACCACAGGGCTACCGCCCCCCCGGATAGACCTAATGTGTGTACATCCCCGGAATTTTCCTTCCTAGGAATGATGATAGATATATGTATATATGACAAATGTGTAACATGATAGGATTTCCTCTGACAAAAAGCCTACATATATATATATATATATATATATATATATATATATATATATATATATATATATATATATATATATAAAACTTCATTTCTAGAAAGATTGAAAACGCTAGCCCTGTATTTTACTATTCAAGGAAGGATGCTTGATTTGACATAAAACTTATTTTAAACACGTATTTGGGACATGTATATGTTATCTATATACTAATGTGTGTGTCTGTGGATTCGGGTGTCGTTAAGAAAAATTACAACATTCAATTTTATTAGAATAGACTGGGTTTCTGCGGGGGGGGGGGGGGGACTATTACGATCTCTAAAATCACCCCCCCCTCGACTATGTCACTGTGAGTGAGTTGGATAAACAAACATCCCATTTTGAAAATAAAAATTTGCCATCAAATTGCATTTCAAAAAGGTTCCGCGATCGAAAAAGTTTGACACTGATGATGATGTAGATGGTGTTTTGTATGAAAATTATTATTATTAAATGTTATATTAAATATATGTTTTTTTTTTCTGTAAAATTATAACCAATGTAAACTCAAAGCTTTTTTATGCTTCCTTTAAAATACGTAAAATATGACACGATTCATTACATTTAGTGATTCATATATAGTGTGTAGGAACACTGCATTGAAGAAAACAACACCATTTCTCTTACAACATGTATAAGAGTAGTAAAAGTCTGTAACTATTCAGCAAAAGCTATCAATTCAAATCAAATCAGAAATTTAATTTTACCCACCTTATGCCCCACCCATTTTACGGTCAATTTATCCCCCCCCCCCCTCTATCATAAAACACCGTCTGCTGAACATTCTCTCAATCATTCCAAATCAATAACGCATTATCCAACTCAACTTGATACCTTCCAACCCAGAAAGGTCGTCCCCAGACTTTAACCGACATAAAGCCAGAAATGGGTTTAAAATGTAAAGCAAGTCCAGAAGTAATGTTTTTTTTTCTATCATTGAATTATTGTAAAAGCTCTCTTCTTCACTATATGCGGGCCCTTTGATAGCTTACGACAAATATCTCGATGCGAGTTCTTTCAGAAGTGCGGTTTTATATATGAAATAATAATAATAGAAAAAAAAAATCGATCTTACACGAGTTTCCGCGCTGTTATTTCGTGCTCTAGGGGTTTCAGATTTTGCGGGTACAAATTGTCCGGCAGTTTAAAAACGGAGTGAAGCCTTTTCCGGGACCTCTTCTCCCCTCCTTTTTTTTTTCTCTTGTTGCCGATTTGATATTATTGCCGAGTTCCGATCTGAGCATTAAATTTTTACACGCTCTGGGGGAAACCAGAATTTTTATGTTTTGTTCTTTGTAAGGCTTAAGATGTTTTCTTTTTAACACGTGTTATTGGCGTGTTTTCTTTTTTTTTTTAACACATACTACGATTAATCCTTTTATCACTCTTTCATTTATATGGAATTCGTAAAAAGTCTGTTATGCGGCCAATATTTGACTTTCGCTACGTATTTGCATTATCTTATATATTTATGATGAATGGAATTATTCTAGTTTTGCTATCCAAAACTTACAAAAAATGACATAATGAAAGACATGATGACATAATTGTGAAAGCTTTATATAATGTACACAATGATGACATAATGTGAGACATAATGAAACAGCTGTTTAAAATAATTTAAATACAAATACTTCGTTAGTAACAAACAGCATAAGCAATTAATTAAATGTATTAACTAGAGATGGGGCGAATAACAATTTTTGTCGAATTCGCATATCGAACTCGAATATTAAACAGATTTCGAATATTCGAATACAGTCGTCCCCACTTAATTGGGTAATGGATATTCGCATATCTCGATTATATGAATAGAATATTGTGGAACAAAAACGAACCCCATAGGTTTAATGATAAACTTGGTAGTTTTATCGCATAGGAATCCCCGGTTAATTGCATAAAAGCTGAGACACTAATCTAGTGAATTTCAGTTTCAGTGTTGAAAGACATGGGGAGAAGCGATAAATCGCCAAACTTGGCAACCTATGGTCATTTCTATAGACATATATAATATTTTACGCCTATGGTTATCTTCTGTGTAGCTCAAAAGGTATATACATGATAAATAGTAGTAATGTATTACGTATAGTAATAAATTACTACTATTTATTATGTACATTGCTTAGTTATTTTATATTCATTATCTTTTATACTAATCAAGAGGGGGGGGGGGATCTTAATAATATTAATCTGCATACCCAATTAATCCAATACCCCGCTTAATCACATAGAGTGGAAACAAGTGCATGCAATAAAGCGGGGCGAACTATATCTCGAATATTCAACTACTCTAAATATTTATTTCAAATTGTTAATAAATAATATTTACATTTATTATGTATTAATAAAAAAATTAGTGAAGTGAAATAAAAAAGTAAAAAGGGTAATAGAACCGCATTAATTTAGAAGTGAAACTTTATAATTTTAATTATTATTATAGTAGTTTTTATTTTAGGCTATTCTTAACAACGATAACTGAATAATTGTAAATGTTTCTCACCTACTGCAGATTTTTATTTAAGGAAACACGCATCCGCTGCTTAATCTCTCGAAATAGATATTTTCATGAAATTTGGTATATCCATGAAATTTGTATTTCCATGAAATTTGGTAGTTATTAACAACTATTAGCCTATTAATATTCAGAGATGTACGGAAATTACTAAATTTGTTACTCCCCCTCCCCATATTATCGAAATTTGATAATTTGCAGGTAAAGCCGTGTGTTGGACACATAAGATTTTTTTTAAATTATTTATTTATATCTGAATATTTAAAAATAGAATAATGCTTTATCTTTTATTTTTTTTATAATTGCTTTCTCTCATACCTTACACAGAGGTTTATTTTGTTTCTCTGCGCATTTTCACCCTTGAGTTGCCTTGCACATTCTTGTTTTTGCATCTTTCAGAATATATTTCACTAATTTTCTAAAATAAAATAAGATAAATTAAAATACATTTTAAAGTGTAATGCAATTCGCTTTTGACCCAGAGAAATGTGTACTTATAATTTTCTATGTCAATATTCAAGTGTGTTTACTTTTATCAACTGATTCCATTCAATATCTCGCACGTTGTTTACAATCTGTATAAGAGGCAAATTGGTTTTTATACAGAAAAGTTTTGGATAGTTTTAGAGCGTTATCCTTGTTATAAACTATATTCAATTACTTTCAAAATTTTTATAACTTTACTTTCATTTTTGTTTTTAGTGAACTAGATATTGTGATTGTTGAAGTTTTAGAAGTTGTTTATATCTGCATGGTAGTGCCTTTGAATGTATTTTATTTTTTTATGCGTTTAGTTATGATTCAAAGCTTTTTATTAATTATATTTTACTAGTTCATTGGGTCTTTTCTAAAGATTGGTAACAATGAACAGAAACAATAATATTTATAAACTATTAGATGATTAACTATTAGATTGATTGCAAGTAATTAGATGGAATTGGATTAAAGTATAGGTTGCAAACTATTGGATTTATCGCTTACTTGTACTTATCTTGAACACCCCTCTAGTTGGAGGCATGGACAAATATATTTTACGTCTATGGTTAGAGGTCTGCACGGGCTGGGACCTAAGCCTCCCATTAGTTGGACCGGGGTTCAACTTCTGAAAATTTAGACCGGAATCGGATTGACTATGTAACATTTTGGGTAGAACGACGTCATTGTTGTGAAAAGTTATACATGAATGTTTTCTCACAAAATCTACGAACAATTATTTTAAAATTCATCAACGCGGAACTTAAAAATCTGATGTGGGCAGCACATGACTTTCCCTGCAGACTTATATTAACGTTCTCTTTATTTTAACTAAATTTATTTCACTTTTAATTCAATTTTCGTTCTCATTCGGTAACCGGGCTTATTTTCAAAGGTGGCTTAGAGAAAATACGAAAAACTAAAATATCTCGAGAACGGCTAGGCCTAGTGTAATGGAGTTGATCTTATTCTTTTCTTCGTCAAAAATAACGTATTAAACAAGCATTTAATGGATATATTTGAACATACGTAGTTCTTTAGTTTAGATTTTGACGATTTTTGCGGGCCATTTTGCAGAAAATGGCAGGTTATTTTTTTCCGAATCGTACCAAAATCTAATCAGCATCAGGGTGACCCACAAGTGACACATCTACCGAATTTTGTGAAATTCGGTCCATTAGTTTTTCAGTTAGAGTGGATACAAGCCCATTTCGCAAAAAAAAAGGCGGGTTCTTTTATCTCGAATCGTACCCAAAACTAATCAGCACCAGCCCCGCCCACAAGTGACTTACCTACAAAATTTTGTGAAATTCGGTCAATTACTTTTTTAGTTAGAGTGGATACAAAATCTGCACAGACAGACAGACAGACACACAGACACACAGACAGACAGACAGACACACAGACACACACACAGACGTCACGCTAAAAATGGTTTTTTCGTATTCTAGAGGTCTTGAAACGTGTAGATCCTTCGAAAACTCGAGTTGCGATTTTCGACATGATTCCAATACTTTCCCTATACATTACCATGTATTGCAGGGAAAGTAAAAAAGGACTTTTATTTATATAATCCTTAGCCCGGATTTGTGTTCTCAGATATATATCTATAGAACAACAGTTCTGGCTTGGCCGGGCTGAGATCCAAAGATTTTCGGGCTGGATGCGGTACTGTCTTTAGGTCGCAAAAAATCTTCGGATTCATTTTTTTACTTTCCCTGCAATACATGGTAATGTATAGGGAAAGTATTGGAATCATGTCGAAAATCGCAACTCGAGTTTTCGACGGATCTACACGTTTCGAGACCTCTAGAATACGAAAAAACTATTTTTAGCGTGACGTCTGTGTGTGTGTCTGTCTGTCTGTGTGTCTGTCTGTCTGTGTGTCTGTCTGTGCAGATTTTGTATCCACTCTGACTAAAAGACTAATTGACCGAATTTCATAAAATTTGGTAGGTATGTCACTTGTGGGCGAATCTGGTGCTGATTAGTTTTGGGTAAGATTCGGGATAAAAGAACCCGCCTTTTTTTCCGAAATGGCCCGCAAAGGCTTGTATCCACTCTAGCTAAAAATCTAATGGACCGAATTTCACAAAATTTGGTAGATTAGTTGCTTGTGGACCTCTTTGGTGCTGATTAGATTTTGGTACGATTCGAAAAAAAAAATAACCTGCCTTTTTTTGCAAAATGGCCCGCAAAAATCGGCAAAATTTAAAATAAAGAACTACGTATGCTTAAATATATCCATTAAATGCTCGTTTAATACGTAATTTTTAACGAAGAAGAGAATAGGACCAACCCCATTACATTAGGACTAGCCGTTCTCGAGATATTTTTGTTTTTCTTATTTTCTCTACGCCACCTTTGAAAATGAGTCCAGTTACCAAATTAGAACGAAAATTGAATTAATAGTGAATTAAATTTAATTAAAATAAAGAGAATGTGTATATAAGTCTGCAGGGAAAGTCATGTGCTGCCCACATCAGATTTTTTTTTGATGAAATGAAGAATATAATATTTTTAATTTTATCCATGATGATATTATGATATAATTTATAGTTTTGACCGGTGATGTTTTCGGGATGTCGGCCGATGATGTCGGGCGGTAGATGAGATGATAAAATGCAGGGTGTCGAGAATCATTAACATCATATTTCAGAATATGTGTCTAGAGGTCTGCACGGGCTTAGGCTTATTTCCTGGGACGGACAATATCCACAAGTTGTAGAGTTCTATATTAATATTAATGTAAAATATTTGAAAAAATAATTGTTAATTTCAGCAATAGCTTAATAAACACCTTACATAATTCTGGGCACTTACATAACTCAGATTTATGATTGAAAAAAAAAATTGTGCCGGGTCTGGACTCAATTTCGGGCAGGGATTGGTTTGGGTGTAGATTGCAAAATATTTTCAGTCGGATTTTACTGTTGGGTTGAATAAAAGCCCAAAATTTCGACTCATACAGACAACCCCTTACACCTCTGAGTACGACAAATGCGCGTTTTCGGTGCAATATTTCTTATCGGTTTTTTATGTCTTTAAACGTGGGTAGCTTGTTTGAAATCAGCATTTTTTCCCACATTAATCTGATTGATGGCGCAAAGGTTAATGCTACCTGTGTGACAAGTTCTCTACTGAAGTGCTTTGCGATACATGAAAAATATAAGAGCAAACTCGTATTTTTATCTTCGTGCCACACAAAATCTATATAAATCTCTCACTGCTGGATCATTTGTTGAAACTTGTTCTTTGCCAAGTTCTCGTACCATTTTATTGGAGTGTGGCTTACCCGTCCTCGGCCGTTTATCAGATGCTACGAATGTGTATGTGTGTGCTGGTAGAAACCAGTTTCTCCTCTATCTAACAGAGGGATGATGCTATCCATTTCTTTAATAAGTTTACTCTCCAGTTTTGAGTTGCTTTGATTTATTGTGGCAACATGCGAGCCATTGTAACGCCGCATTTATTACAAGACGCTGATGACAGCTCTTACAATAATACCATGGAGGAAATTACGTGACTCTGATCACGTGAAAGTTTTAGGTTTGTTAACCTGTCTCCCGTTTTTATTGTGAGTAATTTTTTGAAAAGGTTCCTCGATAATGAAAGAATGATGTGCCTGCGTTGGCAACAATATATTGCGAGCAGCCGATCACGTTTATTGCATCAATAACATGCTTTGGAGGAGGCGCAGAGTTCGTAAATTCCTGCCATCAGCCTGGCAGTGTGAAAAATTAAGGGCTTTGTTCTGGGGCGCGATTTTTTTATTGCGCCCTTTTTGTGGTCGGGGGAATTGTGGAGGTGTTTGAGGTAAAGAAAGGGATGATTGGTAATTAAGCAGCTGCCATGTTTTTCATCGTTAATTTGATCAGTTCTGATTGGTTTGATTTGTGTTCTTCACTCGTGCGTGCAGGACTTGAACGCATTATTTGAAAGAACAGATTACGAACTGTAGAATCGTATCTGAGAATGCCATAGGAGGATTCACCTCAGGGAATTATGGATTGTTTACAGTGTTTAATCAAACATCGTTAAGAATGTATAGAAGAAATGCATAGATGTTGTTATTCAATATAATTGTACGGTCTTTTGGATATATAGACATGGCAGTAAAACTATTCAATAACTCCTTTTCTCAGATTTAAATAGCGTTTATTTTTTATTATTCAGAGCTCGGTTCTGTTACAGTGATTGTAATTATAGTTATTAAACTCTCTGAACTACAAATTTCGGAGCAGAGGCGCAATCACAGTATATGCTCACCTGTCCTGTCGTCACAAGAAAATTTCAAAGTCAGTGAAGTATGTGACTCTGCGTACAATCAAGGAACTGGTTTACAACGTAAAATTCAGCGTAAATAATAATAATGAGCATACGTACGTTTCGAAAATCATTTGGATTTTCTTCGTCTTTGTAACAAGATTGGATCTGAATGTTCAAGTAAGCACAAAATTATGTAGACCAAACTGAAAATGACTAAACGACAGAGCGTGGAATAGTAGCGCCACCTAGTGTGACTAAAAAAATAAAACTACAAGAAGTAAGAAAATATGAACATAAGAAGCTAAAGCAAGAAAAAATAAAATGCAGAGAATATAAACTCAAGTAATTTAAAAATAATACGTGGCCATGCCATACCTGTGTGAAATAATTAAAATAATGTTCAGTTTAGAAATAATTAGATAATTTTAAACTACTTTTTAAATTATTTTTAAAAATAGGCAATAATTAAATTATATTTAAATTATTATTAAATTAAATTAAATTATTATTAACTTTAAATTACATATATAAAAA
Organism: Amaurobius ferox; assembly: GCA_951213105.1. Lineage (NCBI taxonomy): Eukaryota > Metazoa > Arthropoda > Arachnida > Araneae > Amaurobiidae > Amaurobius > Amaurobius ferox. The sequence goes on along the minus strand of OX578149.1, from coordinate 72,492,304 downwards.
TAGGCAGATTTGGGTATTACTATTGTCTTATGTTCCACTCAGTTTGCTAGGTTTCACAAGGTGCTCTTTGAAATCTAGAGGGTTAATGGGTTTATGGGATACTAATTAATTAACCATTGTGGCTACTACGAAAAAAAAAGTTACTAGATGTATTTGAAAGTTATTTGGCCATCTGCCTAGTGGTCACAATATAATTTAAGCTGTAGTCTTAAAGTATATCGTAATTTAAGCCAAATAAGCCAAATGCAGCAAAATTTTCCAGCTTAATAAAAATGAATGAATTTTGATAAAAAATTTAAAATAATAACTTGCTAACAAGCTGATAAAAGTGCATTTTTCATTTTGATACTAATTATCATACAAATGCTAATCAACATGCAATATGAATGTATGAGGAACTCTTGTAGAGTCCCACACTTCGAATATTTCAGCACGAATTTTTTTTTAACATACCCAAAGCATACCCCATTACCTTCCTACATGGGCGTATGCAAGATTTTTTTCAGGGGGGTGCTAGAATTGGTTGCATTAAAAATTTAGAGATTACAATCAACCTTGAAAGATGTATTGTTACAAAGTAAATTTGAATTTAGAGATTACAATCAACCTTGAAAGATGCATTGTTACAAGGAAATTTGAATTTAGAGATTACAACCAACCTTGAAAGATGTATTATTACAAAGTAAATTTGAATTTAGAGATTACAACCAACCTTGAAAGATGTATTGTTACAAAGTAAATTTGAATTTAGAGATTACAATCAACCTTGAAAGATGTATTGTTACAAAGTAAATTTGAATTTAGAGATTACAATCAACCTTGAAAGATGTATTGTTACAAAGTAAATTTGAATTTAGAGATTACAATCAACCTTGAAAGATGTATTGTTGCAAAGTAAATTTGAATTTAGAGATTACAATCAACCTTGAAAGATGTATTGTTACAAAGTAAATTTGAATTTAGAGATTACAATCAACCTTGAAAGATGTATTGTTACAAAGTAAATTTGAATTTAGAGATTACAATCAACCTTGAAAGATGTATTGTTACAAAGTAAATTTGAATTTAGAGATTACAATCAACCTTGAAAGATGTATTGTTACAAAGTAAATTTGAATTTAGAGATTACAATCAACCTTGAAAGATGTATTGTTACAAAGTAAATTTGAATAAATGGTATGAGCATCACATTTTAAAAATTAGTGTGTAAAAGTCAGTATGCCCCAATTTTTAAAAATTAGTGTGTGCCACCTTTAAAAAATATCCCCCCTTTCATAACAGAATTCTTATCTTCCTGGAGACAGAGCAAATAAACTAACGAATTGGATATTCATAAACACACCAAATGCAACAATCCCAAGTTTTCCATTTAGGTATAAGTTTAAATTTTTTTTATTAATATATATACACGTGGGAGAAAACACACAGTTGTGGTTGAATGTTCTAATTTCTAAAAGCAATTTTCTTATTTTTTCCCCTCTCATATTGGCTTTTAATTAAATTAATCTTCCAGGGGGTTTGCTTTGGCACCTCCATGACTTCCACTAAATACGCCCATGTCCTTCTCAAGGGATTAGGAATGGACTTAATTTTAAATTCACCTGAAATAGTAATACAACTAGCCAACAAATGTCACTTATGTTTTAAAAATGATTCTACGTGAAAACAATATACCAAACCAATCTTTCCTGTAAAAGCCATTGTTAAATATGCTTCTAACATGTAATTTCTATTCAGTTGTGCATAGCGGAAAAAAAAAATTGGATTTTATTACCCTTTTTCTCCAATGCTGAATTATTCATCCTTCAACGAACACTGAAGAACTCATCGGTTCATCCACAACCGTTACGCAGTTTAATACTTTCAGACCAATAAAAACGACATTTTTTTTTAATCCCCAGAGGGTGGTCTGAAATATAGGCAATAAACGTTTTTAACATCCAATTGAAATGCTTGAATTAGTGTCGCCACATTTACTGGGACCAATAACCGGAAGTATTGTGTATGTATGCGCGCACGCAAATATGATAGGGGGAAATTAGCACAAAAATATACGGTTGTCATGTATAAGTTTTACATTTAAGTAACCAGCATTAAGTGCTATATTAATGATGTTGAGTATTTGTTACAATTATCAATGCAAGGAAATTCTTCATTTTATATCAGTTAGATCGCTTAAAAATACGTATTTTTATGTCCTTTTTGTCAATTTAACTATTGACAGTTTGGTTTCGGAATATATTTGTTTCGATTTGCACATTTATTCAGACTTTTCCATAAATGGATTTTTTTAAAGATATATTTGTTTAAATTTTTATTTAAAATTAGTTTATTTAAAAGTAGTTAGCCCGATCGCTTGCAGTAGCTCTGGTGTCACTCATAGTGACGTCAGTATTTTCTAGATATTAGCAAGGGTCTTGATGAGTTAAAATTCTGAAATGCCGTTGCAGCAATATATTTTTATTTTCTCATACGTAGTATAGAAAAAGTATTGTTTTCACAGAAATAATCAATTTCGAGATTTTGATGCCAATATATGCTGTAAGACTTCCTGAACACGTTTTGACTATTTCTGGAGTGATGTCCGTCTGTCTGTCTGATATAAGTGGTCGATTTTTTGTGTCCACGATAGCAATCAGAAATATTAATGGATTTTCACGAAACTTTATATCCGGCTTTGTTATAAAAAAAATCTAGAACTAGATAGAATTTTTTTTTTAAATTTGAGTGAAAACTTTGAATTTTATTCGAAATTTTACATTTTTTTAACATAGCAGCATAGGATATCTGACATAATCAGACATTTATGGCTCAAAGATCACGAGACAATAGTTTAAATCATTGTTGTGAAAAATAGCAGCGATACAAACTTTTTAGCCCCCTGGGGGGGGGGGGGGCAAGTTACCTTCACCCGGGGGTATATTGTCAAGTATAGTATCAATCGAGATATTTTTTTCAAGCCCTTTAAAGTGAAGGTTAACACTCTATAATTTTAACCACGATACCGGTTTTTTAAAAAATTTCTTCTAAAATTAAAAAAATATATATATACTACTAAAAATGTATTCTAGTATGAGAAAGTCCAGTTGAGATACTTCAGTTAATTTAAAAAGGCGGACACTTTAAGTTTTGTGCTTATGAAATAGCATATTCATATAATTAGTGCGCCTTGGTGATGTCTAGATATAAAACTACATTTTGTCTGTTTTGATAAAAAAAACTTTTTATAAAATTTATTTCTTATTCCTCAAAATTCAGGGAATTCTTTTACAGATATTAATAAGGTTTTTACTGAAAAGTACCTTCTGCGGGATTTACGATGCCATTAATATTGAAATTCTGTGATGGTATGATTGATCGCTATAGAACGATCATTGTGAAAGTTTGCGCAAATATTTCAAAGATTAAATTAATAAAATAACTGAATCAAATTAAAAATATATGTGTGAGGTCTTTCTCCACTTGTCTGGTGCCATCTTTATACCCTATTATGTAGCAGTGGGTTCTATAAGTACCCACAGCCGTAAAAGGCTGTTTGAGTTATAATAATAATAAGTTTGGATTGTTATAAAGTTGTTTGGATTTTTCGCTAGAGCCTACGCGCTTACTCACACATTGTTTTTAGAGATAAATATTTTATATCTTGTTTTCTAAAATATCTGAACTATTTTTCTAGACTTTCCAGGAACCCCCAACCCATGTTGACCTAGAAGACTACATTTTTGGACATTTAGGGTATCGATTACGAGACAGAGTCCAATGTGACTAGATTTTCGATTTCTCCTCCGGGAGCGGGAAAAATGGGAAGTGGGTGGGGGTGGGGGGGGGGGGGGCGGAGGGTTCGAAAAGTGTTTCCAGACACACACTTATTGTATCTTTACATACTTATTGTATCGGCATTGCGACAGAACATAACTGAGTCTGATTTTAGATAAAGAAGACTATTTTCGACGTTGAGTGCCATACATTGTTAAATGAAACGATCAATCAGGCATAAAGCATTGATTATGAAATACTTTCTAACTGAAATGCAATTTTATTTAAACATTTCTGAAATGCTATGCATTTAGCGCTGATATATTTTAAATTATCGCAGTACTACAATCATTTATTATATTTGAAAACTTAAAACTTCATCGTAAAAAATGAACTTTATTCAAATGTCTTCATTGAAATATAAATTGTCTGGCTCTCTATGTAAAAGCAATTAATGCACTCATTGCCACAAAAATTTGCGCACCAAAAAAGAGTTATCAGAATCGAACGAAATCTTGTATAGGTGAGTGCAACGTTGATACAAAATGAAAGTGATACAAAATCAATGTGATACAAAATCAAAGCAAAAGGATCATTTATAACAAGAAAAACTACAAATGAATGGAGGTTCTAGTACCATGGCCACCTCTAGCGTGAATTTGCGATGCGATACGGGCGGACATTGAGGTATATAGGACCCGTATGGTGTTTTGGCGTCATCTTATTCCACAGTTGTTGTAAACGCGCCTCTAGTTCGACCAAACTCGCAGACTGTCCAACTTGCCGTCCCAAGTGATCCCGGACATACTCGATCGGTGACAAATCTGAGGATCAAGCAGGCCAGGAAAGGGTGATAATGTAGTGGAGGTATTCCTGTGATACCCTTGCTGTTTGTGGTCGAGCATTGTCTTGTTGAAAAATGCCTTCTGGGAAGTCTGCCATGAGTGACAACACATGTGACTGAAGGATGTCACGAACGTACCGCTGGGCTGTCATGGTTCCGTGGATCAATATTAGTGGTGACCGGGTATCGTATGCGATGGCACCCCATACCATCACACCAGCTGTGGGAGGGTGTCCCGCTGTAAAGCGAAGACAGGATTTAGGCGTTCACCACGGGGACTCCACACACGTTCACGGTTGTCTTCACTGCCTAAATTGAATTTCGATTCCTCGCTGAATACGACCTGATGGTTCCATTTGGTTGCAGTCCAATCCCGTCGAGTGCGGCATCACTCTAAATGCAAGCGACGGTGGGTGGGTGTCATTGGCAACACACGTAATGGGCGCCGCGATACCAAATGTCCTTCAGCCAGGCGCCTTGCGATGTTACGGACAGACACAGGGATCCGTAGTGAAGGTGTTGCCTGTGTCTGGATGACGGACAATGATGCAGTTGGCGCTGTGCGTGTCGGGTGATGTGACAGTCTTCTCGGCTATCGGTCTGCCGAGGGCGTCCTGAGCCTAGCCGCCGTGTATGCGACCTATCTCGTCCACTGGTCCCAACACTTCCTCACAGTAAAGTCAGAATGGCCTATGTGGCGGGTCGAGCTGACCACCCGGCTTTCATCATCCCGATGATTCTTCCCCTCTCGGACTCTGACAGCTGATCATATTGTCTTCGATGGCGGCGTAATGGCATCCCTAATGAAAAAGCGTCCCTCTGCAACAGATTAAGTACAGGCAAAAAGCCTATGCTTACCTTTTTCTGCGCTAGGGAGAACGAAGTTCAACGCCCTCTGGTGGCATTACTCAATGCGCAATCCCGCTGTATTTCTAATCATTTGCATATCTGCCTGACATGTACCTTCATGCCAAGTTTCGTTAGGATCCCACAATTACTTCTTGGTGAGCAAATTTTTATGGCAACGAGTGAATTTCCTTCATATCACATATATTCCAGACTCCAGAGCTAAATAATTTTGCGTGAAAAAAATCAGCAATTCTTATACAGCTCATTTTATAATTACTTGTTTACATTCTGCATCCATTAAAATTAGGCTTCGTTGTAAAAATAATCAGTTTGATGATCATTTAAACTAAAAATATTGTTAATTGCGTTGGCATAGAATATAGATGCACAGAAAATACGTAGAAATAAAGCGGTTTTAGGACGGATGCAACACTAAATATAAATGCAAAAGAACTTTAAAAATCACGATTTTTACTCTGGAACAAAAGATGGATGACATATTTTGTTTTGAAGTGGGTAACGTGACCTCTTCATATAATATGGGTTGAAGACCCAGACCGACCGACTCGTCGGTCTGGGTCTTCAACCCATATTATATGAAGAGGTCACGTTACCCACTTCAATATAATATGGGTGTTCAATATAATATATGTTCATATAATATGGGTGTAATTATTATTTTAATTTTTATTTTAAAAACTACCGAATACATTTTGAAGTTTTTTTAGATATTTTATGGGATAATTTGAATATTTCCAAAATATTTTCGAAGCAATTTGTGAATTTTAATTTCGCTTAAAAAATGTTTGAAAAACTACGTCTCATAGGCTTTAGTGTATTTCACTTTTTTACCCCGAGTTCAATCCAAAATTAATTGGGTGATATTATACATTTACATTCCCATATGTCTCACAGACCATCTCAACACACTAAAATTTCATTTTTAAAAAGTTATTTTTTACGGATGTTATCGTGCTAACGGACGGACAGACAGACAGGCAGAATGAACAAAGTCATAAACACTTTTAAACTATGTTGGAAAGTGCTAATAAAACTCCCCTGTCGCTTCGCTGCTGTGAATATGACGTACTCAAATGAGACGTACTGATCCACAAATGTCGCATATGTCAGGCGTTATCTGACGACTTCTTGTCAAGCTCTAGTGGCTATAACTAATGAGATGTTTAGGGAATGTTCATGCTCTTGTCAATAGCATACAAACAAACGAAAGCATGCAATTTTCGATGGGGTAATATGGTTGTTCGAGCATAAATTTCCCCGTCTCTCACTAACTGCTTTTTGTCTCCAGCTTTGAAATACGACAAAATGTTATGATCACGAGCTGGGAAAAATCTTGCGTGGCATAAGATGCCCCCTAAGGCATGGATATAAGGAATATTTTAAACCAATTCGAAGCCATAAAAAAGGATTAAAGCTCCGATCCTCCCGCTGTGAGTTCACTTAAGGGATTTTTAAGATTTTAAAAGAGCGATAAGTCAGAATGTAGTGAAATGAATTGAGATGATTTGCCCCATTAACTGTTTAATCTGCATTATTTGACACATATCTATGAGAGAGGGGTGGAGTTGAATTGGGGGGGGGGGGGTGCAACAGTGGTTCCCAATTTTTTTTGGACTTGCGCATTGTTGGCTTGGCTTGGCTTGGCTTCGGGCTCCCGGAAAGGTGTCGATAGATCACCATCCCATCCTTTGCGTGTTGTTAAACTACCAAGGTGAAATAATTTTATTAGCATACTTCATATTGTTATTTAGGCTCTTAAAATTTAATATTTACAAAAAATGCATGAAGGAACTTTCATACTGGAGGTGAAATGGAAATCCTTAGTGAATCCCATACTCCCTCTGGAATTTGATGATAGATCCATATCAGTCACCACTATTTATAGCGAATCTTGAGAAATAGATAATTTAACGAAATTTTTTGAACTGGAAGGTGAGAAAAAAACCGAAAATAAAAATCTCTAGTGAGTTCAACCATTCTCCTCCGAAATTTGATGCTGAATCCATATCAGTTATCATCTAAGCAATATCTATAGCAGATCCCGAGAAATAGATGTTTCAAGGAAAATTTAAGTTTTTAAATAGGAAGTGACATTTACAGAGACCCTTAGTGAGACTTTTCATCCACCAGCCCCTTTCCCTCTGAATTTAATACTGAAGCCATATAAGTCATCATCTTATCTCTATCTATAGCCAGTTGTGAGAAATAGATGTTTCAAAGAAAATTTAAATTTTTGAATCGGAAATGACGTTTTCAGAACCGAAAGTGGAAATCTTTGAGAATTTTTATCCACCATCCCCTTTTCCTCCGAATGTAATACTGAAGAGAAATAGTGGAAATAATAATTCGTGAGAAATAGATCTTTCAAAAACCATTTTCGAACTGCAAATGCAAAAAAGCCGGAAGAAGAAATCCTTAGTGAACCCCCTATTCTCGTCTGCAAATTGAGCGCTGAATTCAAATCAGTCATCGTCTGACCTCTATCTATTGCAGATCCTGAGAAATAGATGTTTCAATGAAAATTCTTTTGGAAAATCAGTAATATGGCAACATTTTTGCCGCCAATTAAAATATTTTTAGTGGGAAAATGAGAATTATATGCAACTAAAAAGGAGGTGTGGGGCCGTGCTGTAATGACGGGTCCTATCGGACGATCTGGAGTTGGGCAGTAATGAATTTAGCGTTTGACTTGACCTTATGTAGTGCTACAAAGTATAATCCTTTCATGTCCACTGAAAATTATATTTTCATGTTTTATTATATATTAGAAAATTCACCTGACGCTGTCTCAGATTAAAAGTAAAAATTTTATCCCACATAAAATGTTTCTGTTTATGTAATACAAAAAATGATATTTAAAAAAAAATATTTCCATTCTAAAGTTTACATTTATAGCGAAATTGAAATTTGTTTATTTATATGCATAGAACAAACACACTGCTACCTTGTTCCGGGAATTATCATGGTTCTGCATAGGAAGCACTACTCTGCAAATCCTAAATTTCGAATAATTCGAGTCCTAATTAGGTGGTTATGTAAATTATAAAAGTTCTATCTCGTTCTAGTTGTTTACGTAATGTATACAAACATAAAATTTCATAACGTTTGGTGCATTTGTTTTGATCATGCCCTCTCTTCTTGGACGCATGCTCACACACACACACAGGTGGATATGTACTTGTATATCCCAAAGTGTTTGAAATGAGTTCACGTGAAAGTGGCTTTCAAAAGGGCGGACCCTCTACCATCATAAATGGAAATATGTTATATAGATATATCTTTAAAATACTAAACATTAATGGTAAGATGCTATAAAATAAACTTTCAGTTTGTAGTAAGGAATGAAATTTAAAATTAACTGAAGTGTGACTTAACCCGACTTTCTCATATCAGAATCCATTTTTAGTAGTTTATTTATTTTTTTTTTTCAAATTTTACAAGAAAATTTTTGAAAAATTGGTATCATAAATCCTAATGATTACATTTATAGCGTGTTCCCCTTCACTTTAAATTGAATTTTTTTTAAATTGATACTATACTTTAAAATGTGCCCCCCCCCCCGGGGGGGACTAATGACGTCGCGAATAAAAAAAATTGTATCTAGGGTTATTTTTCACAACAATGATTAAAACTGTAAAGTCTCATGATCATTAAGACATAAATAAACCTTTTTATGCCTGATTATGTCAGATTTTGTGCTATGTTGCTCTGTTGAAAATATAACATTTCAAAGATTTCGCTCGAATTAAAAAAACAAAACAAAAAACTATCTAGTTCTAGATTATTTGATAACAAAGCCGGATATAAAGCTTCGTGATAATCCATTAATATTTATGACCGCTATCACGTACACAAAAAAATCGACCACAGATAGACAGATAGACGGACATCACTCCAAAAATTGTCGAAACGTGTTCAGGAGGTCTTAAAACATATGTTGGCATCAAATTCTCGAAATCGAAAATTTTCGTGAAAACAATACTTTCTCAATACATACTACGTAAGAGAAAGTAAAAATAAAAAAAAAATTACAAATTATCAGTTCAGGAAATTTGCATAAGATTCATCCAAATAGGAACATCGAAAAACTTGAAGCTAGTTAAGTTACGTGACTAATAGCAACCAACACTGTTTGTTCAAAGCGAAGCAGTGATGCTACATTATAGAAATTAGAGTAGCAATATTTGGTTCAATTAATCACAATTTTATTTTCAACCTCCAATCTATTCCTTAACTTAGAATTCAAACAAATGAGCTGAGAAAAAGCCGTTTAGCAGAAATAGGAAATGGAGTTGAACACGTCAACGGTTTTTTATATGTTTGCAATTGAACTGATTGATTTTGTATCAATTTGAAGGATTTTTCAATAACTTTAGATTAAAAAAAAATAAATCAGAATTTAACAAAAATTATATTAGTTATAACATACTTTTCGTGTTATTCGCAGACTCTCTTAGGGTTTGTCATGGACATCACTTTAGGAACTGCTCTGTTTTAGAGGGTTCAACATTGTTAACGGCTTCACGTTTTTCACTTTCAGCCGTAACCCATTTCCGTTTTCAAGATCTTGCCTTATGGTTCTTAAAACTCACTTGTTTTTTTTTAAATTTGGAATTCGATTTTTTTCGGAACATAATGCTTTCTCTATACACCAGTGTGAGAAAGTAGTAATTAATTTTTCAAATGTGGAGTAAAATCTTTGGACATTTGACGAATGAAATAAGGAATTTGAATTGGGGTTGGCGAAAAATATAAACAATACTGAGTTCTCTTGATATTCTAAGATGAACTGTTGTTTATTTCAGCCGTGGAATTATGTCAGTTTCGACCCTTGATCGGATAAAAGAGAGAAAGAGAGTGTAGTGTATCTCATTTATTGAAAAACTCGGTGCAGACAAGAATCTTTTACTACACGCACAACATGCAAAGCATGCACAGCGGTGCCCCGAAAACTCTTTCATACAGTGGCGTACATCTATTCCAGGGTATGATTTGTGTAATAGCCTCTGTCCGTGATGGATTACGCCGCTGGGATAGATTACAGGCCGGTGTACAAAAGACGGCCTGACACTTGAGTGACAGTCACACCAGCGCAGCGTGATTGATAGAAATGAGAAGAAGCAGCAGATGGTATGTATGTGTGTATGCGCCGTCTAACTGGGTTGGCCAGCGCTAGAAATAGGCTTACGTCTCCCAAGGAGACTGATTGTCTTAAGAAATAGCTGGCAGTACGTGTACATGGATGAGACAGAGAGGGTGGTTACATGTAAATAAAATAAGTTGAATGATTAAAGCTGAAAAAATTCGACGCCCTGATACGCGGAGGTGTTGTGGGTGATTGTTTTGTGTGTGTGTGTGTTCAATGCGGAGAAACAGGAAGTATTTGATCTTTGCACATAGATATTTCAAAGTAGATCCATCATGTCTATTATACTATAACTAGCGCAGAATTCCGTCGATCCACCCCTATCAAATGCGACGGAAAATGTAGGGGGTGGGGGAGCTTACTGAGAATAGCTGCTAAAAGAAACGAGTAGAATTCCGTTGATCCGCCGCGTCAAATACGACGAAAATTTTCGGAGTATATAAGGGGGGGGGGGGGGGGTAATCGGAATTTTATGTTAAAAGAAACAGAGTATGCAAAATATTTACCTTGGAGGATATTTTTTTCCAATAAATTTATTTTATTCGAATTTTTAATTTTTTTTCCTGTGTATAGAAGGGGGGAGGGGCGCTTTCTCGGGGATTATGGATTGACCGAATTCTACAGTATATGGGATCACTTGCTATATTCATACAGTGTTCGTCATTGTTTCTTGTTTTTTTTTTCTGTGATTGCTTAGACAGCAGATGTAACCAACCTTCCCCTCACACATTTTAGTTTCCCTAAGTTAACCTTTGAGAAAAAAACACCTTTAAACAGCTAGTTTGTTCTCCTTTTGAAATATTTCCTCACTTTTTTTTCCAAAGCATAGATGTTAAATAGAAAAAAAAAAGTTTATGCTTTTTTTTTAAATTTCTACAGAACAGTTCTCAAATTACTTATAATATTTATCGAAAAACAATATCTCCATTTTTACAACCGAAGAAGAAATTCAGAAATTCTAGTAATTTAGTTAATGATTTATCCAGTATTCCATTTTTCGTATTTGTTCCATTTTTGCCTATTTTTTACCTTAGGGACTTTCTTGTGCGTAGTTTTGTTTTATTCCCGTCTTGTTGTGGCATTTCTGTTACGTTTTGGAGCAATTCAATCTAGTGCATTATTTCTGTGGTTCGAATTGACTGGATTATTCTTCATTCTGCTTTCTGATTGGTTTTCTCAGGTGGTCTCTTACTTTACGATTTAGATATATATATTTCTCTCTGTTTCTTCAATTTATGCCTATTTTGCCCTTTTGATATCGTGTTTGTTGGTCTGTCAAGCACTGACGAAGGAGATGCAGCTTACTTTCCCCGCATATATAGTATAAATAATATATACGGAAAGTATTGTGACAGGGTTGGATATTCAGATTTAAATTTTCGACCGAAGAGAACGTTTTAAGCATTTCTGCATTGTAAAACACTTTGCACCCACTGCCCATTTTTTTTTCAGCTATTCTGCTAATAATTTCGGCAAACTAATAAGAAATGCCACAATTACCGGCTTCATTTCTGAAATATTCAGTTAATTATCATCTGATGAAGCGTTATTTTTTCTCTTTATATATATATATATATATATATATATATATATATATATATATATATATATATATATATATATATATATATATATAATAATAGAAGTTTGAAATTTGCATTATCAATCCATTTACTTAATAACTTTAAATTCTTTATTTAATAATATTTGCATAGTATCCTTCATATTTAAGTAAGCTATAGTATATATATATATATATATATATATATATATATATATATATATATATATATATATATATATATATGTATATAATTCTCTTGTATTAATACTTTTATTTTTACATCCACTTAAACATAAGCCTTACTATTATTAGCCCCACTTTTTCATAGCTCTTTTTGTATATTATTACTTTTTCTTACCTTTTCGTATTACTGTTTTTCATTTTTTACGAATGGCAACAGTAGATCATGTCTTTTTCCTTTGCGAATGGCAACACTGGTCTCTTCATTCAGGGTTCGGGCATATGCAGTGTTATTTCCAGGTATTCATGTTTGCTTTATTTTTCCTTCTTTATGTATGTTGTCCAAGTAGAAATAGTTTATAGGTATAATCTATCTATTTCTTCAGAAACATACATATTTTGTGTGTTTGTTTCGTCAAAATACTTGGACCCGAAGAAGAGTTTGACGAAATGGACAATTCTATTTTTTAAGGCCTAGCTCTTGTCCACGTGTATTGCAATATTACTTGATTTTTTATGTTTTTCTATTATCGTTTCTGTACCATTGAAATTTGTTGATTTTCTTTAACTTGAGGACTCGTAATTTGTATTTTTTCCCATTTGATTGAAGATTTGCTGTTTTATACTTTTATTTTGTGGTTTTTTTTAGAAAGTTAGCTTTTTCGAATTGCAGCTTCTCACTTTTCTTTCATTGGACTTTTAAACTATTATATATATATATATATATATAATTATCCAAAACTATCAGGAACATTCCATTACGAACTCCCCATTATGGATAGATGATTCCCCTGAAACTTTCAGTAACATGGTTGACAATGTATTAAAGCAAAATAATCATTTCAGACGCAATTTTTCATTAGAGAACAAATAAAGTTTAGAACGCTAGTGTGAACTGTTGATATTGCGCGATTTTCAAATAAATTTTTCACAAAAATTGAATAAAATTTAAGAAGTTGTATATGTTATCAAATATAACTATCCATATGCAATATTATGCGACAAATTTATTAACATAATTCTCGTGGACCTAATTTGTCCCATTCACGAGAAAAGTTACTTTCTGTAATAGTTTTGCATTTTGACGTCGAAGAATTCGTCAATATTTATTTAACGGAATATTAATTATATATCTCTTGTATTTTAAAAAAGATTTTGGACCCGGATTATGAATAAGTTATTATGTTTGAACTCATAAGTTGAATAAAGCGCCCAATTTCAATTTATGTGGCATTAATTCAATACCAAAAACATTGCGATGTGGATTTTGTAATCCATTATTTTGCCGTGAAAGAAGCAAAGCCATTTAATTATGTAGAGAAAGTCATATGCTGATTACATCAGATTTTTTTGGATATGAATTGATGTACATCGATTTAAAGCATCACGTAAATAAGAATAATTTTACGAGTAACATTTTAATTTAGTTGTCAACCGTTCTTTTTCTAAATACTCTTCGCATTGCGTAGTAAATGAATCGAACTTTTTATTTCATGCGTATGTACCATTTTATTCATGTACAAGCACAATTTGTAATGCCCAGCATGTCCCGTTTAAACTGAGACATTAGTTCCAGCCTTGTCATTTTTTCACCTTGTTTCGATTCATCCCGTTTCACTTCACTCTACTTCTTTTTCTTTTCTTTCAGACGATATTTGTTGTACGTAGTCACCTGGCTGATTTTGTGAGATATTTTAAACACCATGTTGTGTTTGGCCTTACCGTGTACTACTCGGTTTGTTGTTCTCTTGTTATCGATCGGGTTTCTATTTATTTTTGTGCGATTGTAAAAGGAAATTTTAAAATAAAAAGAAAAATGAAACTTTTTCTGGTTTCTGTATTTTTTATTTATTAAGTTCTGAGATTTTCGGCGGAGCGATGGTGTGTTTTAGTACTAAGGTACTGATGTATTATTTTTAAATTTGTACTTTCCCTGCTTATATAGTTTTGGGAAAGTGCATTGTGACGGGGACAAAAATTCGAATTCAAGTATTCGGCGCAAGAACACATTTCAAGTATCCCTGAACTCGAATCGAATGTTTTTGAGGTGATTTCTGTGTTTGCGACAAATGTGTATGTGTATAGTAGCGTGTGCGATGTTAGTGTGTGTATGTGTGTAATGTTAGTGTATGTGTGTGGTAGCGTGTGTAATGTTAGTGTGTGTGTGTGGTAGCGTGTGTAATGTTAGTTTGTGTGCGCGCATGTTAATCTGTCGAAGCGATATCTCATGAAAGAATGGAGCTCTTCGAGAAATATTGATACGATTATTACAGTTAGTGAATACTGGAGCTGAGTATTCACTATCTACATTGGAATTCACAGCGAATTTCTGAGCGCGGTTAGTTCCCCCGTGCATGAGATTAGCCTCATTAGGTTGAACAGCTCCGGAAAAGGGTGGATGGGGGAAATTCTAGGTTCATTTACAGTCTAAGACATGGCTGTTAAAAAAATTTATAATTAATCAACGAATGGGTTTATGAATTTTTTTCTGGAATAGTCTGTGATATTTTTAGGATCTGCTGTTAAATTATAATCCTTGGCTGACACATCAATTTTTTTATATCGTAATATAAAAATCGGCGAGGTTTAAGGCGCACGAAAAGTATATATTTTTAAAACATTCATTAAATTTATCTATTAAACGTATGGATTCCGTTCAAAGTTACTTTGAAAGTGAATTTTTCTATCTTTCCGACGGCTGTAAAGATGGATACATTGCGATAATATTTTAGGTCGCTAAGGAATCGATTTGTGGGAATATCACCCAAAATCGTTGTAAATCGGGCTATAATACAAAATAACCAAAAATGTAATTCGAAAACAAAAAAAAATGAGGTGCACCTATTAGGGTCTTGAAGTACCTGTGTAACAATTTTCATGGTTGAACGACGCTTAAATTTCCCGGTACAGTTTACACACACACACACGCACATCTTTCTTTATTATGCTAGATAAAGGGATTTTTTCACTTGTTTTCGCACCACAACCGTTTCTGAAAGTGCTTTTTAAAGATTTTGATCAGGTGATAATACAAGTGTTAGCATAGATTGAAAAGTATTGTTTTTCCGAAAGTACTCGAATTCGTCGCTATCGGACAAGTACCATTTTTTTGCCATCGGACTGGTAGTAACCAGTTAACCGAAAATATTTTATATGCAGTTAACCGTTTAACGTTTAACCTAAGTAAATCGTATAATTAGAATCACTAAAACGGTTTCGGTTAAAACTATATTTGGTATTTTTAGAACAAACATTTTTCTCACTTTGATAACTTTTAATGTTATAAAATGTTAATGTAAAATAATGACACATCAAAAGAACGATATAAAAATTTAGTAGCTTATATTTTATAACGGGGTTTCCAAAATAATTTAAGATTTCTTTAAATATAGACTTTTCTTTAAATATAGACTACAAATCTTAAATTGACATAAAAATTGCTCGTTTCAAATGTTTTATTTGTAAAATAGATGCAATATTTGTTTTATAAGGAGTAAAATATTTTTCCTCAAAATTTAGTTATGGAGATTAATTTATTTTCCATATTTAAACATTTTATTATTAAGCTGTAATTATTATTAATTTATATTAATATTTATATTAAATTTTATAATCAGGCTGTATTAAAATTTATTATCAGGCTATACTAAAATCCGACTAAGGCGAAATTTTTAGGTTCTATGCAATTTCGTCTTTGGCAGATTTTACTGTAACTAATAACATATATTGAAAATTATATATTATCATTGCTATTTATTATTCATTGCCATTTATTATTTATGAATTGGCAAATATATAATAGATAGCTTACCGTCCTATATAAAACCTTAAGATGGTAAAATGCTTTAAATAACTCTATTAACATTATCATGTATCGAACAATTTGTAAAGCTCAGTATATCTTGTTCAAACTGAGACATGAGTTCAAGGCTTGTCATTTCTTTGCTTTGCTTCAATTCATATCGTTTCACTTCACTTTACTCCTTTTCTTTCTCTTTCAAACGATATTTGTTATTTGTAGTCACCTAGTTGATTTTGTGACGTTTTAAACATTGGGTGGTATTTTACCATATCGTGTTCCACATCGTCTGTTTATCTTTGTTATCGATCGTGTTTTTATTATCCTTTTTGTGTGGTTTGACTTGTAAAGGAGATAACTAAAATGTGGAATAAGTCATTTTTTATGGTTTCTATACGGGTTTTGTTTTATTTCTTGAAGACTAAGATCGCCGGAGTGTGACCGATATTTATTCTTTCTCGTGCTACATAAGTATTGTTTTACTGAACTTTTTCAAATTCTGATTTTGATGGAATAACACGTTTAAAAGTCCTTGATGAGGTCTTAAATATTTTTGGGAGAAATTGTTCTTCTTTTGTGTATGTATGTATGTGTGTATGTATATTTGTGAGGTATATATAGTCTGCAGGAAAATTACAATTAAGGATGTTGTTGTTTCTAATCCCCGTGGTGAAGGAAAACCTTACACCACGTCCAATAGACCCCTGGTCCCATGGCGAAGGGTAATATGCAGCTTCACTTTATTGAGGCTCCCTAAGGGCAGACGACTAACTAAACCTCGACATCACAACACCCATGCCCGCTGGCGGGATTCGAACCTACAACCCGGCAATCGAGCGATCAGACGGAAACGCATGCCCCTGACCGCTCGACCACCGCATCGGCATAATTAAGGATGTAAAGGATATTAGTAAATATTAACGTAAATCAGCTGAATGCATCCAGTTCATAGGTGGGCTTAACCTGTTGCCAACTTGAATTAAAAAAAAAATTTAAAAGGAAACTAACATTTTCATTACTTCAATTGTCAAAGCATTTTACGTATGCTGGTACTGTAAGTCAATTTGAGAGATGTGTGGTCATAATTTTTCTTTCATTTCGAGATCCTGGTTACTCCTTTGTCATACATATGAATGTATAACAAAGTCGAGAGGAGCTTCAAGCTCCAAGTATTCTATGTATGCAATTTGCCTATCATATATACAAGTTTGTTCTCAATTAGACGGAGAAGTTAAACACAGCGAAATGTTGATATACATTTCCGTTAAAATAATAATAATGCATTTCTTAAACTATAGGATTTATGGCCCACAGACTTCACCTACTCCAATATATTAATCTATTATACTTTAGTGTTGTTAATTTGATAATCTGTTCACTTACTTTGAGTCATCTTATAATAGGGCGGGGTGTGACTGGTGCAGTGTTTGATTGACAGACTTCCTTGTGATGGACGTATCGATTTTTTTATTTGCGTATTTCTCATCCTTTGCGCATATCTCTTCTTCCTTGTGATGCAAATCTGCCTGTGAAGCTTAGGAGGTGACATGTTTGTGTACTTTTTGCATACAGTGGTTATAAACTAGTCATAATCTGATGGAGTAAGCTTACAGCCTGTTCAACCAGTTTTTGTCAACTTAGTATTCTGCCAGGAGTTGCATTTGACGCATTTTTTCCGAAGACAAATGAGTGTGTTGTTTGTAATCGCTGATTAAATGAAAAGAAAAATAATAGCTAATAAATGCTTAATTAATTGCCGGTAAAAGTATTTTCGGTTGTACATAGGTATTTTCAATGCCAGCGTGTAATGATTAGGGGAACTCAGGGGATAATATATTTACTTTTTTATATTATTGTAAGAGACAGCATTGCTATCCCGAATGTTTTTTGATATTAGGGTTTTGACGAAAAATTAGATTTTTAGGCCGGAGTTCATAAAGCACACGTGCATACATGAGCAATTGAGTAATAGAGTTTGTTTTAAACTGTAAAATCATGCACCCAATAGAAAACAGAAATCCAACTTTTCAGTAGAAAGCACAAAGTTTAATCCAGTTCAGTCTAACTAGAAAGCTGTTAGATTTGGTCGAAGAAAGCCTTCTTGTAAAATTCTTTATTTAACCAAGAAATTTTTTTACTTTCTACCAAGCAGCTAGATTTATTCATTCTGCAGGTCAACTAGATACATATATTTTACAGTGTGGTTTCACACGATACTTTCTATGGGGTTTTACCATCTTAACTGTAGAGTGACTTCTGCCTTATAACAGAGTGATGTATGTAAGCATACGAAAGTGGTCACTTGCTTATCACTCGACCACCTTTTATAAGATCATGGTTATCATGTTTAAATTGAAACATAAACGACACCAAAGGAAAATATGTCTTTTTTGCCTTTGCTGGTATAGTTGCTCTGTTTGTTATTTTTTATTCCGGAAAAACGCCTCCCCAGAATTTGATGGATACCACTATTAATTTTTTATGTTGTGTTTTGAGTGAAGTTTTTGCTTTATACTAGTTATTTTTTCATCATTTAAGCGATTTCATTCAAACACATCTAGTAATCTAATTGCATATTTAGTAATTCATTTATGGAATTTTTCGCGTTGCATAGAAACATTCATATTGAATTTTCTTTTCGTTTATCATGCATACCCCACTACAAATTATTATGCAGTAGGCAGAGGCGTACATAGACGTAAAAGATGACGTAAAGTATTATATATGTCTATGGTGGCGTACCAAGAGAAGGGCTAATGATGTTTTTGTTTTCCATTGTTATCATGGTCAAAGGGTGTGGCTACCATGGGGTTTAGAGAGTGGTTACCATACCGGTTAGAGAGCGGGTATCATAGTCGTTACAATGGCAGTTAGATGACAGTTACCATAGTGGTTAGAGAATGGTTATGATGGTTAGAGTTTCTGTGGCGATTAGAGAATAATTACCATGGCAGTTAGAGGGTCGTTACCATAGCGGTTAGAGAGTGGTTATCATGATCGTTAGAGAGTGTTTCCTATGGCGGTTAGAGAGTGTTTTCTATAGCAATTAGAGAGTGTTTATCATGGCGGTCAGAGAGTGGTTCCTATGGCGATTATAGAGTGGTTCCCATGGCAAGTGGTTACCACGGCGGCAGAGTATTTCCAATGACGATTTGTCGACAGTAGACAGTGCTAAAATAATAACCTGTACTTACGTTGGCTGAAAGTACTTATTTTAAATTTTATTCTAAAATCTAAAAATCTTGGCTTTAAAATTTCTGTTTTTCTCTTTCTTGCTGAGTAGTAAGGAAACCTTGGCCTAAGGCAATAAAATGATGATCAGATGAGAACTGTCTGTCTTGCTCATTTGCATCCTGTTTAACATAGTGTACGATGCGTGGGAGCCTTCTTGTACAGAGAATGTACCTCTAGATTGAACGTTTCGTCAACAGCGCCAGGTAGCGTTCTAAAAGAGGCACATACCTGCAGCGTGAATACTAGGCGGGTTGTGACAGGTGCTGAGTTTGTGACGAGCATCCATACATCAATGTCACCTCACAAGCGCATTAAATTACACGTTCCCGCCGTTTGTGTACATTACGGGTGGGCGTACATCACTGAAACTCTTGTGATTAATAGTCGTAAATAACTCGATTTCAAAAGAAGAGGGAAAATTGTGATGTGCATAGAAACGTGCTGCTAGAAGGTGAAAAAAACATGCCCAGGTCATCAAGCTGAAAAATGAGGAATTCAGAGTGACATTTCATAGTTATTTAGATACCTGGGCTGTAAAATAGATGGAGGTCGAAACTTTAATCAGATGGAAGCTTTGTTTGGGGAATAATGGCTTGCTTTTGTGTTCTAGTGAACACAAAAGAAAAAAAAGTTCCATAAAATGGCGCTAAATTTGTTTTTGACAATGTTTGTTTAAGACGGAAGGTTCTCGCTTACCGACTAATGTTGGCGAGCCACATAGACTGCTGGGCACAATTTCATGCTTTTGGCATATTTAATAAAATTACTTTTAAGATATTTGGGTTTATGAAACTTTTGCAATCTTTCATTAGTTTTCTTATTTTTATGTAAACTTTATTTCATTTAAAAAACTGGCTGTTCTCAAAAATCTTGGGATGACAAACATGAGTTTTCTTTCAAGACTTCGAAAGATATCTCTATAATGAACCTCAAAAGGGCGGGGGAGTTGAATTAGTTATTTTCGATATTCATTACACTCTTCAATTAAGCAATTTTCATAAACATAAAGAATATTTGGAGTTTTGGAATAATTGGACATCACTCTTCAGGATTTGGGTGTTGCAGAAATGCATTGAATTTGTTGGAAATCGTATTAAAGGGTATATTCCTGGTTCTAAGATCTCTTTCTAGCTATCTTTACTTTTCAATACGAAAAATTTAAATTTTATGTAAACCTCCCATAAAACACTATTCCATAGGATCAATTTTATTCGATTGCTAAATGTTTTATCCCTTTTTCACGTGTTTTTATCTGTCAAATAACTGAAGAACAAATACACTTATAGATATCAAATTTTTTGTGCACATACATTTTGTACGAGGTTAAACTATATAAATTTTTTTGTATTTCTCATGATTAGAATTTTAATAATTTTAATATTTTAATAGAATTACTTCTCATAGAAAACAATGATAATTTTCTGAATAATGAAGGTATTATATAGTATATGGGGGAAAATTCACAATTTGAACTACACTATGGATATTAATGTTATCAAAATATTTTAAATTAACATAGAGACGGAATGTATCCATCGTCGTCACTAAGTTGTTGACAACTTGAAAAATAAAACTTAAAATAATTGCTTAATATTTTAAAAGAATAATTTGCGAACGAAAATAGATAAAAAGGTACAATTTCTGTATTTTGATACTGATTACAGTACAAGTATAGACCCAGATAGGATGTATTTCAAAGTTAAGCAGATATTTTTAAAGAGCTTTTTATGCTAATTGCTATGACTAAAACTTGTGTAATAATTAAATAATATATTTAAGTAATTGTTGATTAATTGAATAATAGATGATAATTGTAATTAATGAATTTTCAGTGATAGTTAATGTAAATTTATTTATGAAATAGTATGTAATTTATAATTAATATTAGTTATTGTTATATTATTTATTGTTAATATATTCATAAAGTATTCTGCAATTTGTAATTAAGATTAATTATAGATGACCATGACCGATTGTTAAAAATTAATATATTTAATGAAATGCTTCTACTCCATGCAACAAATTTTGGGTACTCGCTCTAAGTATCCAGTTCCAATCCACAAAGTATAAATCTGTTGACTCTTTAAAAAAGTTATTCTTTCAGTGGCATCTTTATTCGTTTACCAAGACGTTGAATCTCATCTCTACGCTTCCGTATCTGACAAAAACGCGAGCGTTCCACTCCGCAATGAGGCGTGCACTCTTTTTAACCTCAAAAAAGCAGTGTCGGAGTCAATCGAGCGCTCTATATAATTGACGGACATTAAAACACCCCCCTCTGCACACCAAGTGGGAGATACAGATTTCTCCTCCTCGAAAAATATCGGGGGGGTATTTTAATCGCTCTGGGGGTAGCCGGCCCATAAATCCGAAGATTGTCTAAAAATACGGGAGAGTTTTTAAAGCCGGAGTTACATCCCGCCGAATAATAATAGTAGTGCTCGGCGTGTGTTAAAAAAATATTTTAGACGATGATTTAAGAGTTTTGTTGAGCACATAATGGTCGGGAGCTGCAGAACCTCCTCTCTCTGTGTGTGACGTGTTTTTCGTTGCTTTTCTCATAAATTATACGCAGAACAATGTCAAACGTGACCCGTTGCCAGACAGCCCGCTTCTTTCAATCATTGCCGCTTGCGTAAACGTCCAAAGAAATGTGGCACTTGGCAAAAGGGATGGATGGAACACCCTTCCTTCGCCCCCCTTTCTCCTTTGCGCCCCCCATTTTGGCATTTTTGTTGGTGGTTTATTTCGTTTTTTAGGGCTGAGAAAAATATCTGAGTGCTGTTGGTGTCAAAAATTTTTGTAATATCGATTTCCAGCGTGATACGTAACCCCATGAGGTGCCAGACATTCGAGTGAGCGATCAGGTTACGTGTTTTAAATGTCACGGGACTTACACTTTTGCTGGGTTGATAGTGTGATAATAGCAGTGGCCGTCTGATTGTAATTCGACCCCTTCTTACGTGATGTAAAAAAGAAAAAAGAAAAAAAATGTTTCCGTAATCTTTCTTTAACTAAAGTGAAATAATATTGTTTGCATATTCTATATTATTTCTATTTTAAAATTTAATATCAATAAAAACATTTGTAAATCTTAATATCAATAAATAATATCAATTTTAATATCAATAAAAACAAAAATAAATCATATACAGACTGCGTGATATAAAATTTGAGTTGCTATAATGGGGGTTTATTTACTGTGCCTAAATATACTTTTAGAGACAGTTAAATGTCTCATTTTTTAAGAGTGACATAAGCAGGGTGGCGTAAGAGTCATAACGCACTATTGGCCGAAAAATTACCTTAGTTCTCCATAGGGTCGATATTGAAATCGAAATCCAGCACTGTAAACCTCTTCATTCGCGATCACCTATACTTTTCGAGATCCTGGCTACGCCTGTGTTATTTACTACATAGAAAATTACATAGGGTGCCTCAAAATATACTTGTTCCTCATAGAATTACTATATTTGCCATGCATAGCATTTTTATATTTGTCCCTCATAATATTATATTCGTCCTCCATAGCAATATTATATATGTCCTCCACAGCATTATTATGCTCGTTCATCATATCATTATAATATTCTTCCTTTATATCACTATTATATTCGTCCCTCATGGCATTATTATATTTGTCCCTCATAGAATTAATATATCTGTCTCTCATAGAATTATTATATGTGTGTCTCATAGCATTTTTATATTTGTCCATTTTATGATTCGGTGTTTTCTTGTGATGTTTTTTTTCTTTTTTTTTTTTTTTTAATAAACGAAAGATTCATATTATTTTTAACAACTTGTATAAAAAAACAAACAAAAAGTAGAAAAAAGTTTGATCTTAGAAAAATAGTTATAAAATATAAATGGTTTGACTCTTCAAAAATCTGTTCTTAGCATCATTGATCAGGGTCCCCTAAAGTTGTAGACCCCCCCCCCCCGGCGATTGCGATGGATTATCTCGGCTAGATTGACACTGGCCCATTGCGACATTTCTTTAACGCGCGGAATCAGACTTGCATGTCTTTCTCTGTATACGACAGTGATTTTCAATATGATCCGCGGAACCCTTGGAAGTTTGCAACAAGCCTTTTATATGGAAGAGGTTCGCGAGATTATAATTATAAAAAAATTCTGATGTGTGTTAAAACGACTTTCCCTAAAGACTTAAATTTAGTTTTTCTTTCACTTTATCTTCGTTGATTTCAGATATATCATTAAAATAACACATAATATGGTTCCATAGAATTTGCAGTTTTAATTTTTCTTTTAATTTAGCGATTAGCGCAGTTAAAAACGACTTCATCGCCAAAAGTTCAAAAGACTGATATTGCTTTAGACCGATTTATCTCATCAATTTCAT
Organism: Amaurobius ferox; assembly: GCA_951213105.1. Taxonomy (NCBI): domain Eukaryota; kingdom Metazoa; phylum Arthropoda; class Arachnida; order Araneae; family Amaurobiidae; genus Amaurobius; species Amaurobius ferox. Next base: position 72,468,545 of record OX578149.1, on the reverse strand, counting down.
TCACTTTGCGTCATTTATTTATCGTCGAGATAAATACCACTTTGCTTCTTTATTTATTATCGCGATCATTTCCTTTGCGTCAAAATTTGCGTAAAATATAATAAACCTTTGCTAAAGAATCTTAAGTGCATTTCTTCTTTTATTTTATTGTTTTGGGGGTCATTAAAAATATCAGTTTTGTATTCCGTATCATATTCTAATTAACATTAGGTTAACTCATGACTCATCTAATTTCCGAATTTCATGAAAATAGAACGGACAGATTTTGAACTAGTATGTATGAGGAGTAACATTACACATGAACATACGTCGCGCTGAAAACAGTTGATTAAATCCATCAAAAATTCGAAATGTTTACCCTATTCCAATACTTTTCTTATACGTATAATTTATATCAGGTGTTCTTAAATGTTTTTTCCATGACCTAAAATTAACTCCGGAATTTGATTTCTTGACCCATGAATCTATTATGCAGCAAAACAGCAATAATGTAGTAAAAATTAACAAAAATATTTCATAAATTATATATATATATATATATATATATATATATATATATATAAATTCCCAAATAGGACAAGTAGCAATGTACTCGTAAAATAACTAGATAAGTGACGATAAGTATGTATGTATTTTTTACGGTTTTATAAGAGTCATGAAGAAAATAGTGTAGGGAGTATCGGCTACCGGGAGCGTTTGCCATGGCGGAAAAAAGCTTTAACCGGAGTGTTGGGGGGTCGCAACTCCTCCCGGCCGTTACTTCCGTCACTTATCTAGAAATTTTACGAGTACATTGCTACTTGTCCTATTTGGGAATTTATATAGGTATACACATGTAAAATTGCAGCATAGCTCTTTACAAGTTGTATTAAAAATTATTTTTTTGCTTTTAGCTTTTTAATCAATTCACTCAAAATTGTAGCTTTTTTTCAAGTTTTATATTGTATATATATATATATATATATATATATTGTACTATTTTCAAGGCTTATTAGATTTTTTGTTTCAAATTTGTGTCATAAAAGTCTATTTTTCAATGAAATGTTATTTTATAATAAATAAGGAATTGCTAAGAAAAAAATTAAGAAATGTTTTCTAAACATTGTTCAGAACAATATTATTTGTGTTTAATTACAACAAGTAATATTTAACAATTATAAAAAGAACAAAAAATTGAAATAAATGTTCAGAGGAATCTTCGGTTTTCACAAAAGCTAACACATTGATCCTTAAACCTTGCATCTCAATCTCAAGTCATGTTCAGATGGTAGTCTCTGTTTTCTATTTTAGTTTTCATGACAGTAAACTCAGAAAATCCACCTTTAAATAAATACGTAGTTGAAAACAGTAGTAATACTTTCATAACTTCGTTCCTGTTCTTTTTACAATTTTATTCCAAACGAACACAGAGACTTTGTTCGAAAACTACTACGCAAAATTTCATCGTTTTGGACTTCAGTAAGTTCCTCTTGGAGACCAGCGATGTTTGCAAAGTCTTCTGGCGAGTCTTCAATGGTGACCCATTCCAAAAGCTACAATGACTTTTTGATCTCAACGCATATATTAAAAACCACTGCTTTACATGGTAGGAAAAATATGAAATTGGACTTATAGGGCATACATTTCTGCGAATCAAAATATTTCTCATTCTGAAACTAAAAATTACCAAATACCAATAACCAGCCATTCAATTGACTGTTCCAGCTTGTAGTGGCGTATCTAAAATCTTTTCACTGAGGGTACAAAATATTTTATAATTAATCATAAAATTTGCTAATCAGTCATGGTGATTAGTGATTGATAGTATTTGTTTAGTTAATTAATACTATGTAAAAGTGAAATTATTAATAAACTATTAATCAAAGGTGTCAACCATAGCAATGTTTATAAGAAGCGTTTGTAAACTCGTTTGGAACTAGTTTTATAAAATAATGCCCACTTTTTAGAATAATTTTTGTATTTTCTATTTATAATTCACTACGCTTAGAAATACACACAAATGTGCAGTTCAACAAATTATTCCATTCGTATTGCCCTGGTGTAAAGTCATGCATCGGGTTGGGTAACCGCGGGTTACCAGCTTTACGGATCGACTTTAGGTTGGTTTATTTTACTTTTTAAGTTACGGTTTGACCCGCAAGAAATATATTTAGGACTATATCTTATCGCATTTTTTTATGAAAGTAACTTGATAAATGTGTAAACGAAGGTTAAGTACTGTAAACAGCAGAAAATTGTGCTGTTTATAGAGCATATGCGTTAGAAATTTAGAATCTATTGAATATATTTTTGAAATACAATTTTATTGCGTGTCGCGTATTTGGAGTCACATGGTGCGGGTTTGGGTCCATAATTTTTTTCATTGTGAGTGCGCGCCAGACCACACTTGATTTGCGCAGGACACTTATCCTGGTGTAAGAGGCTTTTATATTGATATATTTAGGAATAAAATAATAAGCTTTTAATATATAAGATTCGGTCTGATTATAGGGTTGACATATAGGCATAGCCTGAATCTTGGAAAGAGGGGCCAATAACCAAACGTGAAAAGGGAGGGGGGTAATGTGATGGATTTCATTTTTCTTATATGAACCTTCATGGAAAATTAATGTAATTATTAACGAATTTGGGGGTTTGAACCCCCTAACCCCCTTGCCTACGCCACCGTATATTTTTGTTTACTAAGTTTATTAAAGTTTAATAAGTAAATAAGCCTAAAAACATTAAATTAAAAGAAATTCAAAACTTTGTGAATAGAAATTTATTCAGAATTTTTCCATCCGTATATAGTAACAGTAATTTATTGCAGTTTAAAATAACATCATTGTTTTATGTATCCATTACATGAATGTTTCTATAATTGAGCTAATTTCGATATTAGGGGACATAAATAAAACGTTATCAACGTCAATATTAAAATTCACCATAAAATATGATTCAGTATTTACTACTGATGCAATATTTATTACCAATTCAACATGCAATTTCGACATCGGCAGCAGAAGACGGGTTACGCCCAATGACTCAACCAAACGGACGCAATCCTGCACCGACCGAAATATCCAGTTGAAATCATTCCTTTACGGTGAAATAAATACCATAAAAACCTCATATTGAACTTTTCGGGGGGGGGGGGGGGGGGCTTTTATTAGGAACTAACGTAATTAGAGGGGGAGCTCCCTCGAGCTATGCCTCCAAACGGAAAGGAAAAAAAACCTTAAGCAAAAGAAGAAAAAATCTTGCGCATCATTCAGTTGAAGTCTTTCATAAATTCTTTGATCAGTCGAATCCAGAGGAAGAAGCGGAGCGACGGACAGACAGACGGATGGCTGTTCGTTATCGAGGCTTCCATTGTTTACCAAAATCGATAAATGCGGGGGAATGAATTTTTTTGTTTATTTTCTGGCCTTCACTTCATTATTTTATTATTATTCTAAAGACTTACGCACGCACTAAGGAGAGGGAGAAGGAAAGATGAAATGGAAGTTAACTCAAAGAGTAACTGTTTTCCTTTTTTTCTTTTCCCGCGCTTTCTTTATTTGGTTGTTATCTCTTCTTCGTTCTATCTTCCTCGGGTCTTTTAAAATGCTTCATTTTCTTCACATTGTCTTGTGAGTCTCTCTCTGTCTTTCTTCTACTTTTCATTCAAACGATTTCGATTATTTTAGTTAGTTTTTTTTTTCCGTTTGTTTTGTCACTCTCGCCGATTCTTCCTCGGTATTGTAGAATCGATTTTTCTGCCCCCTTCTTTTTGGTGTTGTTCGATATATTTACATATTAAAAGAGCTTTAACCTAATTTTTTGTAGGCCTCCTCGGCTTTTGTGATGAATGTTAAAAAGCTAAACGTGCAAAACGTCCTCTGTGATTTTATTTGTTTGTTCTATTTGCTTTTTTTTAGTTATTTCGTCTGACAGCATTTTTTTTTGGCTGGAATTTTTCCCGCGTAACGCAGAATTTGTTAAATGCAGTTAATTGGAAAGATGATGGATAACGGGGTATGATATATCTCGATACAATTTTCATGAAGTTTATTTAATAAAAAGAACTTATTAAACGTTATTGGTGAATTGATAGTTTAAATACGGTTTTCGTTTTTTAGTGAAGTATTCTTTTTTAACTTCCTTTCCAATAGATAGCAAGCGTTGTGGGAAAGTATTTTGATAGGGTCAAAATTTTGGCTCTCTGTGTGTATGGATTTACACGTTTTCAGCATCCCTGAATAGAAATTAATTATTTTTGCGAGTACGATAACTTCGAACAAATTGATCTGTTCAAATCAAATGTTGTACGATAATTGAAATCGTTACATTCAGGGCCGGCCATACAAATTGCGAGTACAAACATTTATTCCATAATCCCCTTTTATATTTTTTTCTTTATGTGAATATCTTATGACTATCCCTTTCTACAAAATATAAAAATTGGTGGGCTGACCCCTCACTCGTGTGCTGTTCGTCGGCCTATGGGCAGCTCTAGGCTCTTACAAACATTTTCCACTGCCAACTCTGTATTTGCCTCACCCCCCCCCCCCCCCGCCCTTTACATCGGCCACTCAAACAGCTGCTCTATGTCATCGGGTGAGTCGGGCGGTCTGGGTTTTCTACCCCCCTGGAAATATTTCACATTAAAAGGCTTCCGATAGTTCTCATGTTTTGGTCTTTTATTTTGATTGATTTTAGCAAACTCAATGTTAAAACATTTTAAAATTTCAAACTCACCTAATAGCATAAGCAAAAGATTTTCCTTTAATGAACTCACGAAGAATTCTAGAAACAAACACTAATGGAAAAATTTAAACCTTAGAAAATTGCTGCTCTAAAATTAATTTGAAAATTTTAAAGACAAAAACAACCCTCATAGTTTTCGGTGGTAGAGGAAATGCAAAATGAAATTCTATTTTTAAACTATATGATAAATCTATTTCAGTTAGAAATAGCATAAAATATTTAGGAGTGTATTTAGACTCAAAGAACAATTGTTTTTCATATATTAATTTTTTTAAATAGAAAATACTAACAATTAGCAATAAGCTCCTAAAAATCATTCCTAAAACTTGAAGAACTTCAACAGAGTTACTGAAAACCTGGTATTATTTAGTTTTCGAAAAAATACTCATATACGCTTCATTATGTTGGAGGAAAGAAGCTTAAAAAAGAAGCACAGAAGAGGTTGAACACAGTACAAAGAATTTGCTTACTTCAAATCTCTTGCTTACTTCAACCCCTTGTCATCATAAATTGAACATACATACAAACAGGTATTCTTGGAGATTTTATTAATCATTGTGATAAGTTTTAGCTACATATTATATAACAATTATTTATTATTTAGTAAAATATTTAATCATATATTTCTTCATAACTTTAATTCTTGGACTAGATATTCAGGGTGCATATGAACTGTTTTGATAAAATAAGAGGGGTGATAGTACCCATCAAGATGAACAATATTTAGTATGTAACCTAGGGTTGCATTCCACTCTGAGTGCCAGAAAAGAGCAACATCGAAACACGTCCAACAAGCACAAGTCGCCACTTCGGACGACATAGCTGTCGTGCCGAAGAAGCATCACATCTCCAGAACATCACCGTCACTTCTAGTCATCTGACACTTATTGGATGCCACATATCCTGGACGATGGATTGGACGTAGTGGACCTGTGGCTTGGCCTCCACGCTCACCGGACCTCAACCCACTGGACTTCTTCTTCTGGGGGCACATAAAATCATTGGTGTACGAGACGCCTGCGGACTCCGTAGAAAATCTCGTCGCGAGAATCGTTGTTGCAGCGGACAGGATAAACACGACACCAGGTGACTTCGAGAGGGTGCGCCAGTCGTTAATTCGCTGCTGTGAATTGTGCAACGGCACCCTTGGCCGTCACTTTTAGCATCTACTTTGAGTCTTTCTCTGGTGTAAATAAATGGGATTGTGCAACTTATGATTACTTTAATTCTCCTCATTTTCACTGTTGAAAGTTCAACTTTAACTTTACGCTTTTCTGACACTTAGAGTGGAATGCGACCCTAAGTTCCATTGTAAATATTGTTCATCTTGATGGGTACTATCACCCCTCTTATTTTGTCAAAACAGTTTATATACACATTTGTATATCAGTTGTCAATTGAGTAACAATTTTCTTCAAGAGTATTTCAAAAAATTCACAACAGATGGTGCAATCAAGAATTCTTTGGAGGTATTTTCTAGTACTTGATCACCGATATATTCGGCGTCAAGAATGAAGGTGATTATAGGTATGAAATTTGATTTCTATTTACATCCTTGTTGATTGATAGGTAAAACACTGATATATCTGGTATTTGTACTGTCATCCTCTTCTTTGCATTTGACTCTTATTATTTCCACTTTTGTTTATGTCTGGTAATGTGTCGGATCTGTTAGCGATGTTTCAGCCACGTGGCTGTGTCCTTATGCGAAATACATTTGAATCGCTGTAGATGTAAAGATCCTTGAAAAGCTGCATCTACAGAGGTTCCATTCAATTTCATAAATTCAATTTGCATCTTATCTTTGTAATGTGTTTTTTGTTGTTATTTTAATGTTTTGAGCCTCCAGCTTTTGAATCCTTTGATGCTCGTGCTTAGTTTATGTGTATCACTATTGAATGTTTATTTATTCACATGTATTATTAATTATATAACCTTAAAGTTTAAAATTAAGATCAATTTGAATTCTATGGTATCATTGGTTTCCTTTTGTTAGATATCGTGTTTCAATTCCCCTTTTACATTATTAAGCTCCTTAATGTTATTGAACCAGGGTATGCTACTGTTCATGTTTTAAATTAGCCTTATTATATTTATTTTATATATATATTAATTATTATTATTTTTCAATCTTTAAGCATGTTGTCCAAGTTATTAGTGCTTATAGATATAATCTATCACTGATATCAGAAACATGCATTTTGTGTTCATTTTTATAAAATACATGGACTTGATAAAGAGTTTTATCGAAATGAACAATTTATTATTAGGCCTAGTGCTTGTCCACGTGTAAAGCTTTCATGCTTAGATTTTATTTTATTTTATTTTATCGATTCCTTTTCATTGATGTTTTTTGTTTGTCTTCAGCTTGATGACTAGAGGTTTGCATTTTGTTTTCCACTTGATTGATGATTCTCTGTTTGATACTTTAATTTGTAAGGCATTTTTTAATGTTGGGGTTATTTGAGTTGAAACGTCTCTCTATTCTTTCATTGGATTTTCAAACTTTTATTATTATTATATGCATATGAATATATATATATATATATATATATATATAGCTAATTTGAAAATCCAATGATAGAATACAGAGAAGTTGTAACTCAATAAACCCTAATTTTAAAATATGCCTACATAGTAAAAATAAGTATTAAATAGAGAATCATCAATCACGTTGAAAATAAAATGCAAATTTTCATCTGGTCATCTGGTTCATTCTGGTCATCAAGCTGAAGATGATCAACAAATATCATTTGAGTGGATTCGATAATAGAAAATCAAATAAAATCCAAGCATTAAAGCTATACACGTGGATAATCACTAGACCTAAATAAATTGTTCATTCCGAAAAAACTCTTTGTTAAGTCCAAGTATTTAATCAAAATGAACACAAAATATGCATGTTTCTGAAGAAAGAGATAGATAATATCTATAAACTTTTTCTACTTGGACAACATGCATAAAGATTGAAAAATTATATAAGAAACAAGAATACTTGAAAAAAAAAAACACTGCACATGTCATATCCACTGGAGTCTTGAATGAAGAGAACAATGTTGCCAATCGTAAATGATAAAAGTAGAGAACAACTATTGCCAATCGTGAGAAGTAAATAACAGTAATGTGAAAAGGCAATAAAAGGTGATATTCTACAATAAGAGCTACAAAATAAAATACATTGTAATGCTTCTTGGTGGGTGACCACCTCGGAACACCGCGTGCTGTTGGCCATCTCGGGTGCGGTATCCCCGTGGTTTGCGCGCTAGATTTGCACGCTACCACAAATGCCGCCGTGTTCATGCGGAGTACGATCACGTTAAACATGTGGGTCCGTAAGTCCTTCCGAGAGGTTGGTGGTAGGGGAAGGAGGGTACGGTCCCTGTGGATGCCTCCCCCACTGGGTTCCGGTCTAAATTGGGTGGCACTTCCCGGCCGTCCATACAGTTACCTTACACCTTTCTGGTAGGTCGGACGGTCTGGGTCTCAACAATCAACAACAACAACATTGTAATGCTTATTCAAGAGAAAGTTGATACCTGGCTAATATAAGCTATTTAGAAGAGAATTTAAGAATATTCAGCTAATCCAAACTTTTTAGTTATACCATTTACTAAATATGCTGGCTATTTATATAATTTGCTGGTACTTTCTAGATTATTAATATGCATAGCATGAAATTGTTTATCTGATAATCTATAAATTCTAAAAAGTTGGTTAAGTATAATATTTCTAAGCAATTGAATCGAGTTGCTAGAATAAAATGGTAATATTTTATTAATGTCAAAATTAAAATAGTCTTTTTAATCATATAAATTAATAACTATTACATTAGTAGGTTCAATAATTAGATTTAAATCCAAAAAATTAATATTATCACTAATAGTAGCTTCATTAGGAATTAATTCCAAATTGTCTGGATAGAAATCTATATCTATGGCATAATTTTCAGTGTATACTAAACAAATAAGATCATCAACATTTCAGTAAATTTTATAATCTATTGAAGTAAAAGACAGTATATATATATATATTTATACACATATATATATATACACATATATATATATACATACATATATATATACACATATATATATATACACACATATATATATATACACATATATATATACATACATATATATATATATACATATACACACATATATATATATATATATATACACACACACATATATATATATATACACACACACATATATATACTTAAAAAATTAAGGATACTTTGAAAATATGCAAATGTAAAAAATTGATAATTTTCTTTAACTTGATGATTCGAAATTTGTATTTTTCTCCATTTGCGTGAAGATTTGCTGATTTATACTTTTATTTTATAAGCTGTTAGAAAGTTAATTTTTTTGAGTTACAGCTTCTCACTTTTCTTTCATTGGACTTTCAAACTTTTATTATATATATATATATATATATATATATATATATTCCGGCTGGCCATAAAATAACGTGAGGTGTTCAGAGACCTCTAGCAAGTAATGTATTGGACAAAACGTAACAAAATTCGGTGAGCGTACGCAGTGGAACATGCTGTTTCGATTTCTAAAAAAAAAAAAAAAAGTTCCAAAAGTCGCCTGCAGGGGAAATTTTGGAGCTGTTTACCGAGTAAAATGCACTAATTTGCATAATCGCGTTCCGTGTAGCGATCAAGTGGATAAAAGGAAAGGCAAAGAGAATTCCCATCATTCGGAAGCGAACTATCTAGTACCTTTCGATGATTCTTACCTTACGTGACCGCGCTTTGTTAGTCAAGCTGTATTATCAGCGGAACGAGAATGTCAATGCTGCCCTTCGTGAATTTCGGCGGTTGAAGAAGTTACGACGAGGACCGATGAGCTTAACAAACTTACGAACCATGATTCAACGATTTGAAACTATCGGTGGAAAATGTCGTGCAACGCATGCAGTTCTTGGAACATCACAATGGTGGTCATATTGAAATCGAAACCGAATGTTCCAATGTGTACGCTCACCGAATTTTGTTACGTTTCGCCCTATACATTACTCGCTAGAGGGGTTGAACACTTCACGTTATTTTATGACCATCCGGTATATGCATATATAGTATATATATATGCATATATATATATATATGCATATATAAAGCATTAGTTCAGAGGAATCACGCTATTCTTGTTGTTCCAACCGAGCAAGGCCTTTTGAAAAACACTCAAAAGCATCATTCTTACTAATCTTTACTTGGGAATCATTCTCGCCTTCATCATCATCTTCTTCTTCGTCTTCTTTTGGAGAATGTCGGACTTCTGCAATAATTTCCTCATCATTAAGCAACTGGAAGCCTGCATCTTCCATGTCACAAATCAACCAATCTGTGATTTCTTTGATCCCACAGTTTTCAAAACCTGGCATCGTGCTAAAAATGTTTGAAAATTCAGTAACACCATTTTTTGCAATGTCTAACATTTTCATCTGCGCCAGTTGAAAAATTCGGCAAAAGTTTTCTCCAACTCCGTCTTAGTGTCAATTGGGGCATACATTCCCATGCTTCACTGATCATATAAATGCAGTCTTTAATGTTGACAGATTTCCAAAACTCTAGTATTGAAACTGTAGATGCAGATTCTCCTTCAAAAAGTAATTTTCTTATTAATTTCTTTCGGAAACGCCGTTTTACAAGCCTCGAAACTCCGTTAAAAAAAATGTCAGGAAACCGACGTCAGTTAACGGAGCGTTCCGGTTAAACGAGGGTCGGATTATCGAGGTTCTGCTGTATGTATATATATGTATATATATATATATATGCATATATATATATGTATATATGTATATATATATATATACAACAGTGATATTGCTTTAGAGCAGCAATGTTCAATAAATAATAATTTCATTCTCAATTTCCAAACTATTCCTCAGTTTAGATTTCAAATAAGTGAACCGGAAGAAAACCGTTTCGCACAAATAGGTGGTAGGAAATGGATTTAGCAAAAATTTAATTAGTTATATTTTATACTTTTCGTGTTATTTGCTCCCCCCCCCCCCCCCCCCCCCCCCTTAGGAACCGGCGGACCTCACTTTGAGAACCACTGATCTAGAGAATTGCATCCTGCGTTTGCACACTGAATCCAGAGTATGATAAGATTAAAGAATCTTGCATTTCAAATGTTGTTTGCTTGAAAAGTGTTCCTTAACTTAACTGTTGATAGATTAGACTTCGCGACGATTTTAATAGACAATTCTCGCCATTTACTTCAAAGCTGTCTTCTGCATTATATGGTATGTTTTATGAAATATTTTCCACAAAGAAAAACTTTAGAATGATGGAAAAATAGTTATTGATAGCAGAGGCTTCCTTGAAGGTTCAATAAATCACAATTAGATAAGAACGTTTTAAGAAAAAAAGAACCCGGCTTTACCCCAATGCATAATTACAAAGAGGAGATTTCACATAGCAGAATTTTGATGGATTGTTGACAAGATGCTTGAAGTATAAAACACGCAAGTGAAACTTGCTGCATGATGTATGCCTGCTTTATTTTTAATCATAGTAATCTCATACAATGCAACATATATTTCGTCAGTGATGGTTAGTGAGTTATGGGATCCGATTTGAATAGACTACAAAAAAAAATAGAAATATGGCAGACAGATCAAGTGAAATTCGGTAGCTGTATGCTTCATTAATAATACCTTAAATGGAGTTGACGTGCGATTATGGATTTAACGCAATTTTGCGAAAGTGACAATTTCGCTCCTTTCACGTAGCCGACATAAAAATCGCACACAATCGCACTTACTGAAATTGTCATTTCCCATAAAAGTTTAAAATTCTTGTTGCCATAGCAGTTAATGGTTATTCCATGCTGATGAGCGTATGATAAGTGCGAAACTGGTCCATGGATACAATTATCTGCAATGAGAATGTCTTCACGAGAAGTTGTGATTTTCTGCTAAATCTAATTGATTCAGTACTTTCAGAACTATTGCAAAAAATGTTTGTCTGCACTGCACAAGAATCTTATATTTATTACTTTAAAAAATTGCAACGTTTTTTCATGTTTTTCTAACAATATGTAATTGTTCCGAATTTGGTGTTAATAATTATTTTTCGCGATGTTGCAGTCTAGTTCAAAAGCGTGCATACTACAAATAACAAAGGCGCGTAAAAAAATCGGTAAGTTATTTTCATTTTCGTGTAGTATTTTATATTCGTACTAAAGTTAATTTCAATCGGTGGAATAGTTTCAATCGATGCAGCGGATGCATCAATTTTGTGTAGATCGTCCGATGCATGCTAAAGAACATTTTCCCGTAATCAGCATTTTCGGAAACGAGATTTTCGATTTGATCCAAAAGTATTTTTGATATAAAAATAATACATTCCTCTAACAAGGTAAAATTCTTTGTGTTTAGGAATCATCAAAACTCGTTAAAATCCTATGTCACAAGTTATGAAGTGGCACTTGGAAATATGCATTTCATGGTACTAGGAAATATACATTAATAATGTATATATTTTAATATTTCAGTCTTTCCATCTTTTGATGTGAGCTTAATATAAAAGTTATCTAATCCATACTTGAAACACTTTTAGTCCGAATTCCTTCATTAAAATTTTAATTGTCAACCACAATTATTATTGTTCGCACTTAAATGCAAAAACGTTGCCAACATTTTTTTCAGATTGCAAAATAAGTTATTGTTCATTATTCACTAGGAAATATACATTAATAATGTATATATTTTAATATTTCAGTCTTTCCATCTTTTGATGTGAGCTTAATATAAAAGTTATCTAATCCATACTTGAAACACTTTTAGTCCGAATTCCTTCATTAAAATTTTAATTGTCAACCACAATTATTATTGTTCGCACTTAAATGCAAAAACGTTGCCAACATTTTTTTCAGATTGCAAAATAAGTTATTGTTCATTATTCACAAACGAATTACAGTGGAAAGTAATTTCTAATTAAGAGTTTGAGATTTTTTTTAGATTCCCAGATAGCGTATTTAGACGTATTTTAAAGCCTGTCAGCAGATGCTAAGAATTTATTTCCACTATTAAGCGAATTGTGACTAAAACGCCATCGACCGTTAGTTCAGAATTAAAATTTAGAGAGGGGAAAAATGCTTTATTTCTCTTTTCGTCATATGATTCTTCTTCCTGGCGCTTTATATTTTTTCCTTGTGGTTTAGACGCAAGAAAAACTTCTTTTTTTAATTCCGTGGTATTAAATTTGCGCGCCGCGTAGTAAAAAGAACCCCGGAATTCGTAATTTTGTTAATTAACATCATGAATGTAATTAAATTACGGAAACTTAATTAGTTGATTTCGTCCCCCCCCCCCTCCCTTCCCTCGAATTTTACACTCGCCGTGGTGGGTGAAAAAGCATCTTGCTAAAAGTTTTACTTGTTAGGACTTATTTTGTGCGTTTCCTTGAGTCATGTTGCAAGCAAATGAATGATTTAAAGTTTTGAGACGGGCGTGGGATGGTAAGATTTTGGAGAAAAAAAGTCTAGAGAATGGTAAAGAGTTTACTGCCAGAAATAAAATTTTTGTAACAGGTGAAAGCCTTGCGAAGACGACACTTAGTTTAAAATGAGTGTATAGAATTCAATTTCGTTTTATACAATTACAAGTGAGTTTAATTATGAAATAATTTTCTTTGTAATGCTTTTGATACAAGGGGAGGGGGGACTGAGATCCACAAATATGTTTGGTTATTTCGAATTTGCATAGGCCCTTTATTCTGAAATTTCCGAGAATCGAATTTCCAAAAACGAACACTCAAACAAGTAAGTAGAGATTTGCAACATGAGTTTCCTTTACTAATCCTTCCTTTCTATCTTCTCTACTGCCCCATTTGTCTTCTCTACTACCCGTTTTGTCTACTTTACAACCCTTTTGTCTACTCTACTGCTCCTTATGTTTCTTGTACTATTCCTTTTGTCTCCTCTACTACTCCTTTTGTCTCCTCTACGACTCCTTTTGTCTCCTCTACGACTCCTTTTGTCTCCTCTACCACTCCTTTTGTCTCCTCTACCACTCCTTTTGTCTTCCCTACTACTCCTTTTGTCTCCTCTACTGCTCCTTTTGTCTCCTCTACTACTCCTTTTGACTCCTCTACTACTCCTTTTGTCACCTCTACTGCTCCTTTTGTCTCCTCTACTCCTCCTTTTGTCTCCTCTACTGATCCTTTTGTCTCCTCTACGACTCCTTTTGTCTCCTCTACCACTCCTTTTGTCTCCTCTACGACTCCTTTTGTCTCCTCTACCACTCCTTTTGTCTCCTCTATCACTTCTTTTGTCTTCTCTACCACTCCTTTTGTCTCCTCTACGACTCCTTTTGTTTCCTCTACCACTCCTTTTGTCTCCTCTACTACTCCTTTTGTCTCCTCTACAACTTCTTTTGACTCCTCTACCACTCCTTTTGACTCCTCTACCACTCCTTTTGTCACCTCTACTACTCCTTTTGTCTCCTCTACTACTCCTTTTGTCTCCTCTACCACTCCTTTTGTCTCCTCTACCACTCCTTTTGTCTCCTCTACTACTTCTTTTGTCTCATCTACTACTCCTTTTGTCTCCTCTACCACTCCTTTTGTCTCCTCTATCACTTCTTTTGTCTTCTCTACCACTCCTTTTGTCTCCTCTACCACTCCTTTTGTCTCCTCTACCATTTCTTTTGTCTCCTCTACTGCTCCTTTTGTCTCCTCTGTTACACTTTTTGTCTTGAAAAGAAACAAAAGGAGTAGTAACATCAATGGTGAAGTCTGAAGGGAATCTGGGTAGACAGTGTCTACTCATAAAACCCGGTAGAAAACAACTTCCATTTTAATTATACATTATTTGAAATATTTTATGCACTTATTTCAAATAGTGTTTAACTGAAATAAAAGTTACTTGGTAGCGGATTGTTTGGGTAGACATTGTCCACCCATAATCCCTTCACGTTTCATCATTAAGTCTCCTTCTGCAGTATGCAAATTAGTGTGACAGGGATTGCATACGGTGTTTGATTACGATATTTTTCGTTGGTGTTTGCACCCAACTCCTCCGTTCTTCATTTTCTCTATTTTGGGAAATAATGATGAAATTGTGTTTTTGGATCGTTGTTGCACTATTAACGCGATTTCAGGAGTTACCCAGAACGTTCTCTTGCACCATGACAACGCGCCTGCGTCCACAGTACTCTTTGGAAAGCAGTTTTTGATGAAAAACAAAATGTCAGTCGTATGATCCCTCCTCCACCTCTTCAGAAGGTCTATGGTTCAGATTTGGTACAGTGTGACTTCTTGTTCTCCATGATGCAGATCTGACTGACGGGCAGGAGATTTGTGGATGTCACCCAAGTCAATGTAAAACCGATGTTACCCAAATCAAATTTAAACCAACGCAGGTGTCGAACAATCTAATGAAACGGGCTTTAGAAATTGTTTCTAAAAGTGAGAAATAACGATTCATTTTTTTTCTTTTTTGAAATAATTTTATGTATGCAATATGAATTATGAAATTAATATTCTAAACAAAAATATGAATAGCAACCTTGATATATTTTGATGAAATCGATTCAGAAGGGCTTTTTATATGACTATGCAAAATTTCAGCTCCTTCCTCTTGGTAGTTATTTCGTTATATTTAAATTTTCATCAGTGCGATGATTTCAGGGAATATCCATTAGTTGCAAAAAGAAATGAAATTGAAAAATTACATTTTAAGTGACGCTTGTAGACAAATCCTTTATTTAGTGTAATTTACCGTGCTTTTTAGTTATTAGGAACATTTGTTTAATAAGCGTTGTATAGATATACCCTGAAATTCAACGTGATTTTGCGACTTTTTTAAAAATATTATCTTGAATCAAAAAATTACCGCGAAGAAAGAGCTGAAATTTTACGCAGTTATACATATAAAACGACCTTCTAAAACAAATTACATCAAAATAATAATAAAAAAAATATCTAATCATGTTCTCGAATATGAATTTCATAATTTAAATTGCATACGGGAATTAATACGGAAAAAAATACGTTAATATTTTTTTGATGCTAATGCATAAAAAAGTAATAAATGTGACGAAAAAAAACATTTTGGATGATATGAATAAATATTATGGAAAATAATTTAACAAATGAAACTCAAAATTTTATATACTCAATTTCTCAATTTATAAACGACTCTACACAAACACTTCAAACTTGAAATTGCTGGGGGGAGGCAATATTTTTTGGGGGAAATTTTGGTATCCGGGTTAAATTTGGGTGTTCCCAATGGAAAATTTGGAGATGAGCTTATATAGATATATATAGGATGGTATAGTATCTTTGTATTCGATTTACTATGAACGATGCACGAATAACGAGGGGCGGATCTTTTTTTACCGCAGCTGTGCTAACGCGGGGGAAAAAAAAGTGTCTTAATTCGTATATTTGCGGTTTAGTATGATTTTAACAACTTAAGAACTTTTTATTCAACGGTAAAATGAAACTAATATATATATTTTTAATTCTTTTCGCTTATTTAACTGTATATACAGGGTGTCCCAAAAATGATTGACACATTTGAAAAATGCATGAAAAAAATACAGAAGGCGATAGAAATGTAGCATTTGCTGCATTGTACTTGGGAAACCAGAGAATTTGATTCAACCAATTTTCAAAATTTGTTACAAAGGTCACCAACAGATGGCGCTGCGGTTGTGTGATAAGCATACTATCAGATCAGGGAACCGCATCGTTGCCTACGTGATAATAAAGGCCGGGAAAATTCGATTTAGAAAGTGGGGAATGTGTAGTTCCAGAACAGTTGGTAGAGGGCGCTGTTATTTCCTGTCAGAGCTGATTTATTACTGTAAAAGTTCGTATAAACCTCATATTTTTACATTTCTTTACATTATCTAATAAATTAAAATCAGCATCTGTTTGCGTATTTTTTGTTTAATAAATATAGTTATTTTTTATTTAACCTAGAACATTTTTAGTTTTGTAAATTAAAAAAAGGTGCAAAATTAATGTCTTTAATATGTTTTATCGTTTATTAAATTAAAAAGGCAAACGTTATTATTAAAATGTTAAAATAATTTTTACAGGAAGAAGGAATATATATATACCTGTAAACATGCGTGAAGCCAGAAATTTCAATAGGGGGATGTCAGAAGCGAATTTGTTTCTTCAATTTAAAAGCGAAATTTTTTTATTAACAAGTTTTTTTAATAATTTTAAAATTTACAATTTTTTATTTTAGTTATTATGAAACAAAAATTAAGTTTTATAAATTATATTAAATAAACATTAAAATATTTTTAATTTTTTTAAATCCAACTTTTTATTAACATGTCATAAAGTACCCCCCCCCCCCCCGCCGGGAGTTCTTCAGGATTCATAAACTCGGGAGTGTTGTTGATGTTGAAACCCAGACCGTCCGACCTACCAGAAAGGTGTAAGGTAACTGTTTGGACGGTCGGGAAGTGCCACCCTATTTAGACCGGAACCCAGTGGGGGAGGCATCCACAGGGACCGTACCCTCCTTCCCCTACCACCAACCTCTCGGAAGGACTTTCGGACCCACATGTTTAACGTGATCGTACTCCGCATGAACACGGCGGCAGTTTTTTGGCAGTGGCTGGAATCGAACCTGGGCCTACCGAGTGCAACTCCAGCGCGCTAACCAATGGGCTACCGCGCCCAAAAAAAAAAAAAAAAAACTCGGGAGTGTATAATTTTTAAAAAAATGGAAGGGGGGGATCAACAGGATAGATTGATTTAAATCAACATTTAAAATGTTAAAATAATTTTTACAGGAAGAAGGAATACCTGTAAACATGCGCGAAGCCAGAAATTTCCATAGGGGAATGTCTGAAGTGAATTTTTTTTTTCAATTTAAAAGCGAAATTTTTTTATTAACAAGCTTTTTAATAATTTTAAAATTTTCAATTTTCTATTTTAGTTATTATGAAATAAAAATTAAGTTTTATAAATTATATTAAATAAAAATTAAGTTTTATAAATTATTAAATAAAAATTAAAATATTTTTAATTTTTTTAAATCCAATTTTTCATTAACATGTCATAAAGTACCCCCCCCCCCTCCGCCGGGAGTTCTTCAGGATTCATAAACTGGAGAGTGTATAATTTTTAAAAAAATGGAAGGGGGGGGCCGACAGAATAGATTGATTTAAATCAACATTTAAAATGTTAAAATAATTTTTACAGGAAGAAGGAAATATACCTGTAAACATGCGCGAAGCCAGAACATAGGGGGATGTCAGAAGTGAATTTTTTTTCAATTTAAAAGCGAAATTTTTTTATTAACAAGTGTTTTAATAATTTTAAAATTTTCAATTTTTTATTTTAGTTATTATGAAATAAAAATTAAGTTTTATAAATTATATTAAATAAAAATTAAAATATTTTTAATTTTTTTAAATCCAATTTTTAAAAAAGTTTTTTAAAAAATATATTAAATAAAAATTAAAATATTTTTAATTGTTTTAAATCCAATTTTTCATTACCATGTCATAAAGTAACCCCCCCCTCTCGCTGGGAGTTCTTCAGGATTCATAAACTCGGGAGTGTATAATTTTTAAAAAAAATGGAAGGGGGATCGACAGGATAGATTGATTTACATCAACATTAAAAATGTTAAAATAATTTTTACAGGAAAAAGGAAATATACCTGTAAACATGCGCGAAGCCAGAACATAGGGGGATGCCAGAAGTGAATTTTTTTTTTCAATTTAAAAGCGAAATTTTTTTATTAACATGTTTTTTAATAATTTTTAAATTTTCAATTTTTTATTTTAGTTATTATGAAATAAAAATTAAGTTTTATAAATTATATTAAATAAAAATTAAAATATTTTTCATTTTTTTAAATCCAATTTTTCATTAACATGCCATAAAGTACCCCCCCCCCCCCCCCCCTCGTCGGAAGTTCTTCAGGACTCATAAAACTGGGGAGTGTATAATTAAAATAAATTGGAAGGGAGTGAGGGGTCGACAGGATAGATTGATTTAAATCAACATTTAAATCAAGATTTTAATTACTTGGCTTAAAAAAAAATATTGATTTAAATCACTTATTTTTTTTAAAAATTATTCATTAAAATCAATGACTTTTTAAATTAATTGATTTTAAACAACATGAACATGCATAAATTTATTTCACATTTATAAGTTTGGGCTATATTAAATAATAATGCTTATTAAATTATTACTTACTAATGGTTTGTCCATCAATAATGAAGGGGAAATTTTGTTATTTGGGATAAAGGGCTTATGATAAAAATACATATACTTGGGATTTTTATCCCAAGCATATGTATTTAATATATTAAAATTTGTTAAAGAAAATAGTTTTAACCTTTTGCTTACGTTACGTTACAATCAGAATTGCAATATGGTACACAACAATGTACCATTTTTACCGAATTATTTTTGCACAATATTTTATATTAATGCTATAAAAATCAGTATAATTTAATAAAAAATAACAAATATAAAATTATAAAAAAAAAAGCTTTACCATAAACAAAAATGCACTCCAAACCCTTAGGAGTGCATCATTGTTTGCATTGAAAAACTGCGAAAGGACAGGAAATAAAAGCGATCCTAGCGGACACTTGAGTGAACTAAGCTGTCGCCCGTTTTTGGCCGAAAATACGCGAAATTTCCCGGCCTTGTATATTACGTAGGCAACGACCGCATACTGTCAGATCTGCATTCTGTACTTTGCTCAGCATTCTTCTAGCGTATGTTTCTCAAAGATTTCAATTTGCTGTTGGATTATTATTTGAAACTGGTTTATTCGTTGGAATAGCGGATATTTCTTGAACTGACCATTCCGGCTGAAATGTTTGCACAGGTGTCTGAAAATTTTGTTCTCAGACTGCGCCATGTTGTTGCTGCAAATGGTGGTTATTTTGAAAACATTGTATTGTAGTTTTTGCAACATGGTCATACCGTTTATTAGTTTTTCTCATTGAGCAGCGCCATCTGTTGGTGAACTTTGTAACAAATTTTGAAATTGGCTGAATAAAATTTCATGGTTTCCCAAGTACAATGCAGCAAACGCTACATTTCTATCGCCTTCTGTTTTCTTTTAATGCATTTTTCAAATGTGTCAGTCATTTTTGGGACACCCTGTAAAAGGTCTATTATACATGGTAATATTTTCAATCATATTTCAAGTACGATAGCTATATGTTTGAATCTAGGTATCTTATAAAATGCAGATAATTCGATTGAAACCAAAATGGCTGGCTAATTTAATGAGGCGATTAAAATACAAATTATCCGAATGTCGTATTCTAACAAAAGCTTCAGAGAAATTGGCTGGATTCTACAACATTCAGATTCTACAGGAGGAAACAAAATTAATGTAATGAAAAAGGATGTGATAGTGAAAAGTCTGGCCACGCCCATTTTTAACCATCGCAAAATTAGACCATTTTGAGAATTCGATAAGTTGACGAATTAAAGATCTTTTAACGTTTTCAAAAAGAATCAGAAACATCTTTTCAGTAAAGTATCAAATTAACCACTTTATTAGAACAGTTCTAATCAAGCAACAATAAAGTCGTTCTTTAAGTTGCTGTTTTAAATATGGCAATTCACGAATCATCTCTATATGTAAAACCGTATATCTTCGGATGTAAGGACAGGAACTTTATGTAGACTAATTTGGGGATATAGAATTTGTTTACGGCATCAAAACTGGGTGTTGTCTTTGGAAATTTTGAAGTTTATGCGCAATTTAAAGAAGACGGCTCCTTATGCCATTTTTTTGCATATGAATTTATAGATGTTAATCCCTATCGAAAGATATATTTGAATTGGCTCTGCTATGAACGATGGCAAAATCAAGAGTGGTGGTTTCTTTTTCTCCGCAGGTTTATATGCGTATATCACACTATAAAACAATGCTAATTTTCTATGGCAAAATGTTTACGTAAGTTGCTTCAAGGACGGCAAGTATTCGAAGTTTCACCTATATTAGGGTTACCATATCGTACTATTTGACAGGATGATATGTCAAAGATGTTTTAAGCTAAAAATCAAGTAATTATTGCATTATTTTTCAATAGTTTGGTTTAAAGATTAGCCATTAAATGATTTTTGTATTTCAAACGTAACTTGGTTACTATAATTACCGCAATGGTAATAACTATAGAGATATATAGTAAAAAAATGTCTGCTGTAAATTAAAATATTCAAGAACAGTTTATTGTATACCAATAATATTAATTAAGGAAATTTATGGTATTTTTTTCTGAGTGTTATGGTTGTTGTTGTTGAGACCCAGACCGTCCGACCTACCAGAAAGGTGTAAGGTAACTGTATGGACGGCCGGGAAGTGCCACCCAATTTAGACCGGAACCCAGTGGGGGAGGCATCCACAGGGACCGTACCCTCCTTCCCCTACCACCAACCTCTCGGAAGGACTTACGGACCCACATGTTTAACGTGATCGTACTCCGCATGAACACGGCGGCATTTGTGGTAGCGCGCAAACCACGGGGATACCGCACCCGAGATGGCCAACAGCACGCGGTGTTCCGAGGTGGTCACCCACCAAGTACTAACCGCGCCCGATGCTGCTTGACTTCGGTGATCTAACGAGAACCGGTGTTTTCAGCACGGTACGGCCGTTGGCCCTCTGAGTGTGATGGTATAAAAACTGATTTTGTGTGTCTAGCTCTTCTGAAGTTATAGCAGAAAGGATGTTAGTACAACGATAAAAAGTCAGCGATTTATAAATTTTTCGAACAAAATTCCAAGATTTTCGATATTTATAGGTCAAGTCCCACGTGTGTACGAAATTTAAAGTTTCTACCTCCAGTAGTTAGGGTTATGTAATTAACCCCTTAATGAGTTATTGAGTATTACTCAGCTGTGTGATATAGAAAAAAAAAATAACTAGAGAGAGAAATAAGTTACTTAGTCTCACTCAGCTGTGTGATTTAGAAAAAAAAAAGATTTATAAATTGTTTGAACAAAATCTCCAGCATTTAAAAATTTTCTCAATACTTATAGATCAATTCCCACGTGTATCCAAAGTTTCAATTTTTACCTTAATCAGTTTGGGCTTTTGTAAATCTTTTAGTCAGTCACTCCCACACAGTTGCGGGATATAGATAATTTCAGCTAACCAACAAAACTTCAAATTTTTCGTTTTGTGGTGCAAGTGCTTTTAACGTGAATATAAATGAGATTGAAAATAGATATTTTCTAAATATATCAAAAAAATTCATCTAGGTGTGAAAGAACAGTCATGTGCTAGCCATATTGGACTATTTACCTCCTTTTCCAATACAAATTCAAAACACTTTGAAAAAACATTTTTTCTCGTTTGACAATCGTGGCAGCAGTATTTAGTCTAGCAATCTTGCAATTTCTATCTTTTTTTAAACTAAAGATAGAAAAGCACATTTGTTTCGTAGAAAAGTTGCTGCATGAAAAATAAGTTGCCTTTCTTAAAACTTGACTTATTATATAGAAATTGCCTTTCAGAATTGCAGAAAATGTGTGTACTTTATTTTTTCATTTTTTGGGCACGACGTAATATACCTTATTATTGCTTAGTAAACAAACGAACAGAAGAGCTTGGTTGTTGACACTGTGATGGGAATATTATTTGTACAATACAATTTTTTAAGCATGACATGTGATAAGTTCTTTCGTACATAACAAAGAACTAATAATGACCGTTAAAATTCAGCATTTGCTAAAAGAAATCGAGAATGAAACTTAACAAAGGATTGATTTCATGAATTATTTTTCCAATTTGAAGGGCTGGAAGAAAAAACCATGTAAGTCAATTTTTGGTGATTTGTACTTTTAACGTTAACTGTTTACTCACAGTGAAAAAATCGGCTTTAAATTTAGTGCTAGAACGGTGTATATCCGTCTGATCTACACTCATATATACAGAACACAACTTCTTCACTGTAACAACAATTGCAATAACAATGCTCATAAAAAACAATTACAATAACAATGCTCATAAAAACAGTTACAATAACAATGCTCATGAGAAACATTATTAAAGAAAAAACACAAATGTTATGAAACTTATCACTACCTCCAAGTGATATTTGGTTCTACATTTAGCTTGGACCAAAAGAGCAAAACGATGAATGCTACACATCAGATGCCACATTTAAATAGATACACGTATACTACAAAGATACGGCTTTGCATAGTGTAGACAAATCAAGCTGTCGGCTTTAGATAGTGAGACAAATCAATTTAAATTCTGTGTAATACCTTTAAATGCCGAATTTCTTTACCTTTAGATTGTATTCTTAAACTTTATTTACTAAGTGCGATTTTAAATTATTCCATATTCTAGCTTCATCCAGTGTCTGTAATAATCCGTGTATTATGATATATTCATTTATTTACTTGTTAATTAAAATGATCTTCTTGAGTTAAAAACTGTGCAATTAGTGTTGCATAATTTTTTCCTCTGTCATAAAATGCAGAGTTATGCTTGTGATTAATATCCTTTCAAGCGGAGGGTTAAGCTTTTAATAACCCTTGATGACTTAGTTGATAGATAACTCGTCTCAAGATCCAGGGGTTGTAGCATTAAGTCACGCCCCGGTCAAATCTTTCACAGTGGCGAGCAAACGTTGTATACTTATTGTCGTTGGTGTCGGAAAAAATAATCATATTTCATATTTTATAATTTTAAGTTATGCTGCATTTTAATCTCCCTTCATTCGATTCTTGACCTCAGTTCTAAGATCTTGGCTACGCCTATAGATAAGCTTCAAAATAGGAAGAAAATGCAAAGTTGCATGTCTATGTGTGACAGGTCAGAGAAAGAGAGATATAAATAAAATTGCTCAGTTGGCGGAGCATTTATCCAGAAATCATGAGTTCATGTTTCCCCATCCCAATCAAACTTTATTTTCCGTTCAGTTTTATGTTATGTTATCAGTATCTTACTACATTTGTTTAATTGTTAATTAAATATTTTTTTTAATTGAAAACTAGACTTTAATTGTCGCAAAAAGCCGAATCAGGACAAATACTCTTCCCAAACGAAGACATTTGGCTTTTAATCCCGCCTTACGCTCCGGAAATAACTCCTGTTTTTCCCGATCCCTTCCTTAAATTGCAATCACTTACCGACTAATGAACAAACGGACTTTGAAACCTTTAACAGCGGACCTTCTCTGCGATTAATGGCAATAACAACGGACAAGAACAACTAACGACAACAAAAGGAAACGATTCCCAAATTTCGAGCGCTTCTCCTATATCTATCCAAAAGGGAGGGAAATAGAAACTAAATTAATCTGTCTGTCTGTCTTTCTCACATAGTTTTCTAATGGAGCTCCCGGTGCACTTTTAATTGCTCCCTTGTATAGCTTGTGCTTCAAGAATCCACGCAGGGAGGACTGCTACAAGATGTGCCTGTCGAACCTATTGATTTCTTGACGCTAAGAATGCGGGCTGCACAGGTATACAGACGGGTATATCTGTGAAAGCCCCCCTCCCCCAGCTTCAAGTCAGCCGGATAGTTTGGATGTGTACACTTTTAATTAGTGGGTTTCTGGATGCCGGATTCTTCCGGTTGCGGCTCATCAAACCCGGCAAACGGAGAAGAGTCGGATGAATTTTTACGGTTCCTGTTTTCGAGAGCCCCGTGTGTTTTAAAGGTTCAGTGACATGTTTGGGGAGATTGGTATAACTAGATTTTATTTTTCGTGAAGGATGTATTTTTCGGGTTATGAAGTAGTGACTTTTAAAGCCATCAATGGAAATGAGAAGGATAAAGGATGTTGTTCGGGTCTGTCAATGTTGTCTGTCGCCCAGGTGAGATGTGAAGTCAATTTGCTTTTGTAAATAATTCGGTATCTGCATATTTATTGCTAATAAATACATAAATCACTGCTAAATTAATTTGCAGATAACGCGACGTTTTGTTTTAGATGAAGGGTTTATAAAGCGCAAGTGATACGAGTGTGCTTGTAGCTCAGAATCAGCAGTGGAAAATCTTGTTGTTTGGTTACCAAGTATTACAGGGGTGACTCAATATATTAAGTTTTCAGAATTAAACTTTGGACCCTTTGTAGGTTATCTGACCCTGATTCCATGATCCCAACTGACCCTTTGGGGCTTTGTTCTTAGATTGGCTAGAATGAAATCGTCCTATAATATGGATAAAATTACAGTAGCGCAACATAATTGGGCAATTTGCGTAATTTTATAGTGCACTATAAAATTACGATAATAATTTCCTCTTTTCACGGATTGTATTTCTGTTATATAAAAATGGAATTTTTTTTACTGATATTTTTCATTTGCTGATATTTTTCATCTTTATTGTATTTTTACTGATATTTTTCATGTTCAGTGGTCATTTAACATGATAGGTTCGTGACTCTAAAATGGAAGAATCTAACAAGTAGAGTCCATTTAATCATTTTCAATGATAGTGTCGTTTCATTCTTCAAGCAATTTTGTTGGTTCGGGAATTTTAAAATAATTGCAAACTTCAGTAACATTTTGCTTTCTAAATAAAATTGATTTTGCGTTCGGTTGATATTCAATTACAAGAAATAAATTCATTCAATTGTTGACCTTTGGGCATAGTATATACAAAGTCATGAAATTTTTAAGATAAATAATATACATCCACTGAAAGTTAACGGTATTTAGAAACTTATTAAGCGTTACGAATTCTTATCAAGATAAAAATATTTGAGATGAATAAATATTTAAAATAAATTGACAACAGATTAATTTGATCACAAAAATAAAACTGCTGCTTGTGATAACAACACTTTCAATACTTCCTTAAGGAAAGGAGGCATATTAAAATTAGGTGACAAAAATTGCTTCGAGAAAGTTTTGATACCTCTTCTTCAGGTCAAAACATTGCCTTTCTTAGGAAACCACTGATAAAAACTTGATCTGCCACCTTACAGTTCTTTATCAACGTTTGTTTAAAAAAGACGTTGTTTTGTCCTGAAGAAGAAGAATCAAAACTTTCACGAAGCAATTTTTGTCACCTAATTTTCATATGCCTGCTTTCTCTAAGGAAGTATTGAAAGTGTTGTTAAGTTAATCTGATAATTGACGACA
Organism: Amaurobius ferox; assembly: GCA_951213105.1. Classification (NCBI taxonomy): domain Eukaryota; kingdom Metazoa; phylum Arthropoda; class Arachnida; order Araneae; family Amaurobiidae; genus Amaurobius; species Amaurobius ferox. The sequence goes on along the minus strand of OX578149.1, from coordinate 72,442,726 downwards.
AATAATTTAATATTTGTAAAAATTGACAGCAAATAAATTAGTATTTGTGAGCATCATTGACACTATTATTATTGACAGTAGAATACTGCATGGAATTTCAAAATTTTGCAATTACGTTTTAAATCAAATTTATTAATATTCTAGTCGATATTTCTTAAAGTGCGGTTTCCAGCTCACTGGTTTTATAAGCTAGGCTGAGTAGTAATTGTAATAAAAAATGTAAGGAAATAATTAATGTTTCAATTAATACCTGATAAAGGACACATCACAAATTAGTTTGTTTTTAAGAAGAGTGTCTCGTTTCATATTTTTTTTTTTTTTATTGCAGAAAATCGAAAAATTCTTCTAATTGCTATTTTTTTGATGAAAATCGGTCTTTTCTCTAAAGTTATACAACTGTAGTTAAGTTTATTTATTTTTAAAGACTATGACGATTATATTTGAGTAAAAAATATTGTGAAACTTCAAAATAATAAAATTTTAATTAAAAAAATAAATTAAATTTTCTAAGTTTGACCAAAAAGTCATAAGTGTATTTTGCTTTATTTTCACAGATTTTTAGCCATATCTTTAACAAAATTCCTAACATCTAGGGTTGTTGTTGAGACCCAGACCGTCCGACCTACCAGAAAGGTGTAAGGTAACCGTTTGGACGGCCGGGAAGTGCTACCCAATTTAGACCGGAACCCACTGGGGGGGGGGGGGGCATCCACAGGGACCGTACCCTCCTTTCCCTACCACCAACCTCTCGGAAGGACTTACGGACCCACATGTTTAACGTGATCGTACTCCGCATGAACACAGCGGCAGTTGTGGCAACTTGCAAATCCAGCGCGCAAAACACCGGACTACTGCGCCCGAAATGTGTCAACAGCATGCTGTGTTCCCAGGTGGTCACCCACCCAAGTACTAACCGCGTCCGATGCTGCTTGATTTCGGTGATCTAACGAGAACCGGTGTTTTCTGCACGGTAGGGCCATTGGGCCTAACATCTAGGGTGTTTTCAAATCAGCCCATTTTTCGTCCCCCTCCTCATAGATTTTTAATCGTTTTCTCAAATGCATATTGCCCAGAAAATAACGGGAAATTGAAATTACCAACTTAAAAAAACTATTTTCAAAATTATCCTTAAAATTTCAAATGCACATCTTCAGAAATTCCGACATCTAGGCTGCTTTCAAATCAGCCATTTCAAAACGCTGTCTTCTGGGCGATCTATGGTCTTTTACAGTCTATTTATATTCCTTCTGTATGAATTATGGCCTCCAATATTCCAACCCCTAGGCCCATAACTTAGGCTCATAATTGCGATGTACAGGCAGACTTCATAGCGATATTCATGTTGAGATATATGTTCGTGATTGAAATAGAAGGAGGGGGAAGAGATGTCCACCATTGTCCGAGCGCTGCTTGACAAATGACCAGACGTGTACACGGAATAAATAAAACTGGATGGATGGGTGAATATCTGTGTCTGAGATTCCACAAAATTTTGGGGCAGATAGTCCTAAGCTGTGTGATTTGTATTCATTTGTATCTGAAATTTGCATCGATTCATTTGCTGTTTGTGCCTATGAAGTAACTAGTTTCAAGAATGTACGAGCTATTAGAGGTTAAATACTGTTTTGCTCCAAAAAATACTAATTGAATATTTGTGTCTGGGATTCCAAAAGCAATTTGGGGCAGATAGTTTTAAGATGCTTGATGAGTTCTAAGTTGTGTCATTTGTATTACTTCTAAACAATGCCGTTTAAGTAAGCTACATTGTGTAAGTAAGCTACATTGTGTAAGCTACGTTGTGTAAGCTACGTTATATTAGTAAGCTATTTGCATTAGTAAGTTAGATTTTTATTCTAAAGCTCTAGTTCAAACTACATTGCGTAAGCTACATTGCGTAAGTAAGCTACGTTATATTACTAAGCTATTTGTATCAGTAAGTTTGATTTTTAGTTCTAAAACTTCTTCTAGTTCTAAGCTACGTTGTATATGTGTATCTAGAATTTGCATCTTCTCATTTGTTGTTTGTATCTATGTCAAAGCAAATTATTATAAGGATGATCTTAACACCGTTATATGTCATTTAGCTCAGGTTTTAGAAATTAACGATTAAATAATAAACACTAGTTGAAAAATCCGCGAAATCTTGTATTGCTCTCAAATGGCTTAGTTGGGGCATATTTGCAAAAAAGGAGGTTTCAGACGCTGTGGCATTACCAGGGATTTTGGGGCTCGGAACATTCTACTCCTTATTGGGTGCATGCATATTTTTGGGTGTGACAAAACAAGGCCAATAGATATGTATCGTTACCCAGGATTATTGATAATCTGTTATATCATCTAAAGCATACCACCATTATCTCGCTCTAGATATTGTAGGTCAGCAAGAGCTGTCTAGCACTGAATGGATACAACGTACCATTGAAATAGCCTTATGTTGCATTATTTAATTATTTGTGCTTAATTACGTTGTTTAAGTTTGTGCTTAATGTAGATTGATTTGTGGGCTCTGATTCCGGCCACCACGAGTAATGTGGTACAGGCAAATATGAGGCTTGTCGCGATTAAAACTGCCCGAGTTCGATTCTAACTTATTTCAAATGTATCTGAGTCCGTCTCGGTTGCACTTGAATTATTTTATTTTAATGCATCGGAAACTATGATGGAGCATTGTCATTATCGTGTTGTCAATTAAGGTAAAAAAAAAAAAAATGATAGAATTTTATTTTTTATATAGCTGATATTTCCAATAAACATTTATTACATTAGGATCGCGCTTCCATTGTAGATAACTGCCAACAAGGAACGATTTCGTGCTTCTTAGGCGCTCTTCGGTAAGTATAACCGATACCAGCGATGACAGCAAGAAAACTTGCTATGTGCTACAGTTTTGTGAACCCTTATGGAGACCATCAAATTCAATCCTACCACTGCATCAGCTTTGTCTCCTTTAAGCAGATTTTTTAAATATGATTTATGGAATTGATTTAATGTTCATTTATAATTTTTCAACCATAGAAAATGCTTAACCCGGCTTTGAATGTTCTGGCTCAACTCGATCTCAGGATATTAAGCATTTATAGAAGATGAACTGGTATCGAAAAAGCATCGTTGATATCAGTCTATAACGTAGAGGATGGACTGATGTCAATGTATCGCAGCATCATTGGCGAAGCGGGATAAGATAATTTAATGGGACATAAACAAGTTTCATACTGTATATTTAAACAAATATGGGAGTAAAACAAAATATAACTAAATTACAATAAAAATATAAATAAATGAAATTTTGCAATTTGGTTGTTAGAGCTGAACCCCGGTTTTGTGCTTCTCTGTGGAACCGATTCAAAAACGTTATATGCGGGAAAACAAACACGGGATGATCTATTTTAACTAGTATATAAAGATTATGGAAAACAAGTTAGAAAATAAATATGTCACTTATCAAATTTTACGACATTACTTATTAATAGTCTAATTTATGATTTACTTAGAAAATTTTCGTGTGAAAAATATTCTAAACTTTTATAATTTAGCGATTCTCTAAATCAAATTTGCTGTTAACTCTTAAAATTGCTCTCCAGAGTCCGCAGACACTATACACTATGTTTGCGAAAACAAAACGATTCAGGGGGAAAAAAAAAAACGAAATCCCATAACCCCATTATGAAAGAAAAAACGGAATCTTTAACTCTTCCAAAAATATTCCTCTGCATAGACACATAGACATCACCTCTATTCTGTCTACTCGGGCCCAAACGGCAGTTAAATGATAGAAATCCGCGCGCGTTCTCCTTTGGTTTCTTTTCTAATGCAAAATCGTCTGACGGGGTAGACATTTCGAGATATGTCTTTCCTGAAAAATAAGTCGGCACTTGAGGTTCTGACGCCGGTCGTAGCAAAAATATGTCAGCATCTTCCTTCGTTTATTTACAGGGAAATAGTTTTATTATTCATTTATTTCGAATAATATATAATGAAAATAAAAGTCACTTGGACGAGGGTTATTTGGGTAGACCCTGTATACCTTGTACCCCCCCCCCTCCCCACACACACATCCTTTGCCGCTTCATCAGTGTGCGGCACCTCTTGAAAGCTACTAATCTTCAGTCTAGTCGCATTTCTTAAAACTATTCAAATACATTTGCACTTTATGTTCATATTTTCCTTTTAGCATATCCTCTTTCATTAACAGATTCCACGGAATTATTTAGCATTGAGACGAACCTGAAATTAAGATTCTTCTCCATTAGCTGTTGAGTCACGTGTTGGGCTACCCTGTCCCTGCATACATGTTCATTTCAATTAATCAAACATTTTTCCCTCTTACTAGATTAACATTAATAATATTCCATTTTGGACATCGCTTTTCCTTGTTGGGATATTGCAGCATAATGATTACCTTAAAAATTTACTCTCTGGACTGGGGGATTATTCATCAGCAGGAGGTCACGATAACATATACGTTAATGTCGGGGACCGTGATGTTGTACGTAAGGATGACTTTAAGGAACACGGGGGTCAATTGATGTGCTTTGCCTGTTTGCGTTAAATTATTCGTAATTTGTGTTACGTGATAAACAAAATGTTTGTGTGTTGTTTTTACTGCTTTTAACTTATTGTTATGTTTTTTTTCTAGGTAAGTGTTTGCTTTTTTGAAAAATACTCTCTAGCTGTTTCAAATGCGATCCTGAAGTTCCAGTGCTGCAGTTTCAAACAAAGTAAATAATATTCTGATTTAAAAGAACAAATTTCATTTTTTTATACATTGTGTTAGATTTGAGGATTATGTTACTGTGTTAAATTTGAGGATCATGTTTGTTAAATTTGAGAATCATGTTACTGTGTTAAATACGAGGATCATGTTGAGAAAGTCGGTCTGGTTTAACCTTTTATGTTCCGATGGTATTATAGATACCGCTTTTTTAACCTTTGTTAGAACGTCTTTTCCGTGCATTGTCTCAGATATTATAAGAGTTGCGTTCTTATAATAATTATATATATATATTTCTTTTAAATATCGTTTTGTGCTTTTTTACGATTTGATTTGAAGATATTGATGAAAATAGGTATATTCTGAAAGCAAGTGAGCAGTTTAAATGTATTTCTCAATAAGGATAAGGATCAACAATTTGGATACGACTATAAATAGGGCCAATATTAGACAATCCAAGGGAAATACTTGTCTCTAAACAGAAAGACGTGGGCCCGATTCTTGCTGTGGTAATAATTTTATATTGACTATTTGAACGTATTTAAATCTTGTGGTCTGAATGCAAAATATACAGCTTCTAAGTTATAAGCGGAGATCAAAAAAAAATTTCTTCTTTTCATGCATAAAGAATATTAAAAAGAGAAAGTTCGCATTAGTGAATAACAAAATTTGATGACGTCTAGTCGTCTTCAATTCGTAGGTAAAATAATAAAACTAATCATTGCCCCCCCCCCCCCTCCTTAGCTAAATGTACAAATTGTGAATTTTTCCAAACTCTCTAAAAGTCGTTTTCATAATTGTTTATTCAGACCAAATTCTTGCAAACTTCTTGCCCCCACCGCAGACAATCGCGGGTTTGTGCCTACTGGGTTCGGAGAGAAATGGGTGGTTTTTTCGAAAAGTTTTACCAGGACCATCAAAAGTCACTCCGGTGGCCTAAAATCTATACAATAATTGTCTAACGTGTTTAAATGTTTCCAGACAATCTTGGAAGTCCCTTGGTCGCATAGAAGACTGAATTTTTGCACGCTCATAGTATTCTTTTCCGGCCACTCAAACTGCTGCTCGTACCCTAGGGTGAGCCGAGTGGTCTGGGTTTTCGACACTCATAGTACAGTGTCTAGAAGGAAGTTCTAGACACTGTACTCATAGTATCGGCTACGTGACAAAATTTAGCAGTGCCGGTTTTTCGATTTCCTACCCAGGGGTTGGGAATATGGACTACTTTTTTTCAGAAGCCGCCCCCCCCCCCCCCCCGTGCTAAAAATTTGAATATATATAACATTGACCATGGAACCGAATTTAACCGAGCCAATTTCGATAAGGACGGTCTTTTCCGATCCTACATTGTAAAACATTCTGCAACCTTTGCTCATTTTTTTTTCAGCTACTTTGTTGATAATTTCGGTAAACTGATAAGAAAAGTCACAATTACAGGCGTTCATGAAAATGCCAGCTTCATTTCTGAAATATTCAGCTCATTATCGTCTGCCGAAGCACTATTTGTGTGTGTGTGTGTGTGTGTGTATATATATATATATATATATATATATATATATGTATACGATGTTTCAACCACGTGGTTGTATCTTTATGCGAAACACATTTGGAACCTCCGTAGATGTAAAGATCCTTGAAAAGCTGTATCTACGGAGGTTCTATCCAATTTTATATATTCAATTTGTATTTTATCTTTACAATTTTTTTTGTCATTTTAATATTTTGAGCCTCCAGCTTTCGACAATCCTTCGATGCTTGAGCTTAGTTTGTATGTATCACTCCTGAATGTTAATTTATTCCCATGTAGTATTAATTATATTACCTTATAGTTTAAAATTAATATCAATTTAAATTTTCTATGATTGGTTTCCTTTTATTAGATATCTTATTTCAAATCCTCTTTTACATTATTAACCTCCTTAATGTTATTGAACCCCAGGGTATGCCAATATTCATGTTTTAAATTAGCATTATTTATTTTTAATTTCATTGGACCTTCAAACCTTTTTATTCTCTCTCTCTCTCTCTCTCTATATATATATATATATATATAATAAAAAATATATATAATATTAAATATATATATATATATATTTAATATTATATATATATATATATATATATATATATATATATATATATATATATATATATATATATATATATATATATATATATACTATCGGGAACCTTACTCCCTATTACGGATAGTTGATTCCCTTGAAACTTTCAGTAACATACTTGCAAATGTTTTACACTGAAGCCCCATACATTGTTAATCGAAACAAAACTTATTTTAAAAAATGCGACTTAGTTTTTGAGCCTGTTACTTTCCCTGCCTTTGAGAGGCTTAAATACTTGCAAAAAATAAATTTCTACTGCAGTTACCGATCACAATCGAATACAATCGATTACGATCACCCGAATGTGATTGTTCGAATATTCATACAAAAATTATTTATTTACATTTTTCTCGCCGCATCCCTTTCCCAAGCACATTTTTGTCCTAAATTACTCATTGATTTACCAATCCTTTCTATTTTAGGCCTGCAGCACGGGCATTATTTACAGCATCTTCTACCCTATACCTGCAATTTACAGCAACAGCACGTTATGTCGCATAATTCCCCTCATTTTCCGAACAATACTCCCGATATTGCGAGGCCCTTTAAATATTCAATTTTCCGCTACTGCTCCTACTCCTCACTCTATGGATAGATTACGCCGAGGTTCCCCCACTCCTCCACTCCCCCGCGTAAACAAGATTCGTTTATTTCTAGTAAAAGAGCAGCATTAGATTTCCTTCAATTTACCTTACCTCTCCGACATTAAATCATCGGCTTGGATTTTCGCGGGTAACCCTTCGGGACTCTTTTGTTACGCGCGCCCTAACAATGTAACCGCGGCCAGCCAATCATGAAGCAATAACTTACCCGGCTCCGGCGACCTCTAATGGACTTCGTAGCGCGCGCGTGTGGAGCGCGGAGCGACTTGTACTTGCCGAAGCGTTCGTCGCTGGGTGTTCCGATTAGCGGGTGTTTGCTCGAAAATGAATTGAATAACTTGTAGGAGGGGGGTGGGTCTCTTATTCCAAATTCAGTCTTTAATTTTTTTTTTGTTGTTGTTCCAGTCTCTTATTCTTATTTACATGTATACATGCAATTAAAAAAAAATCTGATGTGGGCAGCACATGAATTTCTCTACATTATGCAATGGCTTTTTTTTACTAATTCCCCGTGCTGAAGGGGCGCCTACGCACCACGTCCACAAGACCCCCCAGGGTATCCCATGGCGAAGGGGAGATGAATTGCAGCTTCATTTTTATAGAAGCACCCCGAAGGGCGGAAGTCAGACTTGGCTTCGACATGACAACATCCATGCCCGCTGGCGGGATTCGAACCCGGCAATCCAGCGATCAGACGGAAACGCATGCCCTTGACCGCTCGACCACCGGATCGGCTATGCAATGGCTTTACTTCTTTTAATGCGAAATTATGATATACAAGATCCACGGTACAATGTTTCTAATGTTGAAAAGTTCACTAACATTTGGCGTTTTTCTGTATGGTAATATGTAAAAATATTTCGAAGTACCAAATTAATTTTCGCGCAAATCTGTCTTGACAATTAGAAACATTGCTAGCATCTGCTAAGCAATATCCATATGTTAAAAGATGCTAATTATTAATTCATTAATATGCGCTCATTTTCATAAGTTTAGCGTCATTTTTCGCCAATTTGGCGACATATTCATGCATTTGGCACTATTAAAAACGCCCGCCAAGTTAGCGATGTTTCACCAAATTTATCGCCAAATGTTACATATTTGACGATACTTACCACTTTTCAATTTCATGTAATTTTTTGGGTATTTTTTTTTTTTTGAGAAACGTGCAATATCTGAAAATACTTTAGGAAGTGGAAGTCCTCAGTGAATTCACCAACCCACTTTGGAATTGGATGCTGAATCCATATTAGTCATTATCAAAGCTCCATCTATAGTAGTTCCTGAGATATACTTGCTTCAAAAAAATTTTAGTGAAAAGAATTGTGCAGGAGAATTTTTGTCACCAATGAATGTAAAAAAATAAGATATTATCAATTACTATTTTATTCAGTTTGATAATAAAAATTTTAATATAAGACGTGACGTATGTACCCACTGCCATATTTTACACAAAGTGTTACAGTATACATATTCACTCCCCTCCTACTACATCCCGTTTTTATTGATATATAAATAAACATATAATATATACATACCAAAGAGCAATAATATTTCGCACCCCTGCTGCAAATCAAGTGGTTATAATAATTTGACAAAATAGTCATATGTTACTAATATTAAGCAATCAATGCATTATGTAATATTTTGTACATTTTCCATCTTAATCCAATTAAGCATTATTTGCATTTCTAAAATAATTTGTCCGGGTCTATATTCTTTTCTACCCATAAAGAATTACTGTATCCTCATAATGAATGCAAAATTGAAAAATAATTGAGTAAAAATATAAAATTGCCTTTTATTTAAATTATAACTTATTTTAACTAATTTAATTTGACTCGATAAAATTGTCTCTAGATGTTATATATTAAATTTTTCAAAGATCAATAACGTGGTTTTTGCTGTGTTATATGCGGCCAGACAGACAGACGGACAAACCGATGGCAATAGATGTGTTAAGCGTATTTAACTGGTACGAATACATATAAAAATCCGACGTTGGTAGCACAAACTCATTAATTTTTTCCTCATATCTTTATTTGCATCAATCTGAGAATTATTGCACAAACTTATACTAAATAGTATGCAATGGATACTTTTCAAAATTACACGAAGTTTACAGTTTAAAAAAATATTTTTTTTCCCATTTGGCGAAATCATTTTTCATTTGGCGAATTTTTAAAATCGCTCCACGTCACCAGTATACCGAAGAGCTGAACTATCTTGAAAACAGTTTATTCCAGAGTAACGAGGTCGCTTGTCATAAAAATTTTACTTATGAAATAAGCAGGTAGATCAAAAATTTGAGAGTGAATGACCTTCTTATAAAGAGCGATTACTCGCTTTTTAAAAATAGTGAATAATCCAAATTGTTGGAAAGACTAAAAATAGTGTAGACTAATTAATTAAATCGAAATGAGTGAGATAGTTTGATTTGTCATTCTTTTTGAGAAAGGCAAATCTAACCTTTATTTTGAGTGAAAAACAGCTTTTTTTAAAAGCGTGTATCTGTCTAAATGTAACGTTTATATCTAATAATTCTTGATTGACGTAAAACGCGAATGTAAAAAAAAAAAATGAATTAAATTAAATAAAAAAAAAAATGTGACCACATTTTTATAACCACATTTGAAAAATCTTTCTTGAAACCAATCTATTTCCTTGAAAAAAAAAAAAAATCTTCTTGTTTATATCCGAATCACTTCTTTTTAAACCTCAACGCAGACAGCTTCAATTTTTTATCCCATCCTCTCACTATTTCAATCTTGATCCTTCACCAAAACATGCATAGCCGACCAAGCCTCAGAACTGTCCGCGTCTGCGTATGAATTATTGTTTTCGGGTTTTTTCACAAATTAACTACATAAAAAATTAGTTTGTTCCTTTTCGTTCAAAAAACGTTTAAATTAAACCCAGAAAAGGCAAGGGGGAAGGAAAGGAAGAGTAATAACCTTTTTTGCTAACGAAAAACAGGCTACAATAACCATCCCAAACCATTACTCTCGATCAGGTTTTGAAGCCTCTAATCAAGGAAACACCGGCACCCAAACAACCCCAAGTAATAACTTAATGGACAGTGAAATATAACACGAAACCTTCCCGGACGGTAAGTTCCTTTCTGGGGAAGACTTGATGAAAATTTGTTTCAATTAAACTCGCAATTGACGCATAATAGATCATCAGTCGGAGGATGGTCGTTAATATGTGTTGCTTGTCTGAGAGGGACAAATTATAAATCGATGCCGATGAAATCAGTTTTTTTTTTTATATCGTACACGTGGGGGCACACATTATTTTAAGCCATAAACTAACTTATCTTTTGTCTGGAAATCTGAGAGTAACGGGAAAAATAAGTTAAATGTTGCTGGCCAATTAAAGAGAGTGAGCGTGTAAGATAATGAAGAAGTTGGTTGAAGAATGTTTTTTGTTTGTATTTTAATTTTTTTCGGATAATAAACAAATAGGTTTTGGATTTTGGGGAAGTTTAGCTGTTGCTTATTAATGAGGTCTTTATGGGGATTTTTCATGTCGTTTTCGAAATAAGCAGGGTGATAAACTGCTCCTTTGTTTTTTGGAATAAACATAAAATTCCAGTTAATTTGGATCAATATGAGTGTAAAACTTACAGAACAGTATTTTTTAGCTTTGTTCTACGGAACACTGATGATCCACTATAAGAGACTGAATGTTCTGTAAGAAACTGTTCCTTTAATTTTTGGAACAATCATAAGATTCTAGTTTAGATCAATATGCATATAAACCTCTTGGAACAGCGTTCCCAAAACCATGTCCCACGGAACACTAGTGAGTTATGGAGAGAAACGGAGTGTTCCTCAATAAACCCTCATTTTGTTTCATGGAATGATTATCTATACTATTAAAATAACATTTTGATTTATATCAATGCAGTGTGTTTTTCAGCTTTCATGTACCATGAAACACTGGAGATTGGCGAGAAGGAATTGAGTGTTCCGTAACCCTCCCCCCTTGTTTTGCAGAATAAACATACAATTTAAATTTAGCTCAATATGCATATAAAACTCTAGGAACACAAGTGTTTGGAAACTTTAGTTTCAACGAAATAAACATAAAAGTCTAATTTAGATTCATATTCATGGAAAACTCTTGGAACAAAAGTGTTTTAGAAACTCTAGTGATCCTTATTCTGAGAATAAACTTTTTCTTTGTTCAACGAAGTAAGCATAAAAATTTAATTTAGATTCATATTCATGAAACATTTTTGGAACACCGTTTTCAAAATGGTGTTCCACGAAAAAAGATTAGCAGTTACCAGAAAAAAAATGAAAACAAAATATATAAGTAAAATATCGAGAGTACGATTCATACTATCATAGTGTTCAGTTCCACTTGTATCCCAATTATTACCAGAATGAAGAAAAAAAGATGTTACTTCTTTTTAATTTAGCCCACAAAATATTCTTTTTGAAATATCTTGTGTAAATTCTTTAAAAGTTTCTTTTTTCACATTGATAACAGACGCTTATGAATACATTAAGCGTCATTTGTGGCAATATAAACTCTTTTAATACCATTACAGCTTTGCTCAAATTATCAATTCTTCAATATACTGCATACTACCATCATTATTTTAGGAATTATCATAGGCTTTTATAAGATATAATGCTATGAAAATTCTAATAATTCGAGTTATGAAAAATGAATTACGATGATGAAAATTGCTAAAAATTCTATCTAGTTCCAATTTTTCGCTAAATGTACCTACACATAAAATTTCCTAGCCAACAGGTGCATTTGTTCTTAGTTATCGTGTCCATATATGCACAATGGCATTTTTCCAAACGTGTTCGATATGGACGTTTCAAAACGTGCTTTATAAACGTGCGTTTCATAAATTCGAATTTTCAAATTTTCGGAAAAAAAATACTTTTTTAATATGGAAGCACACTTTTCGACTCAGTTTAATTGATGTGCATCAGAATTTAGCTGAGCATGTGGCTCAACTGCTCTTTCTTTTTTGCTACGTTCCATTTAGCGACACTGGATTTTCATATATTGCAACATATTTCATATATTGCTATGAAATTCAAATTTAGGAACATTTTTTGTGTTGCAGTTGCATATTCTAATTTTTGTTGCATGTTCTTTTTGTGCGCCAGTTCTTGTTCTTAATTGTCTGAACTGATTTCCATTTTACTTTTTTTTTTTTTTTTTTTGCTTTGTGTGCTTCCTACCTTTAGTCTACGTTCAGTATTTTCCAATGAGCACAAACATGGCTGTTTAAACATAAACTTCAGAAGCACAAATCGAAAGTTATTTTCATAACTTTTCAATAAATTAATAAAATGAATGCCAAATTACTACGCGTATGGTCATGGTGACGTGAGAAGTATCCAAGTTATCATGAAAAACAGTGACTATATTCGGTAACTTTTAACCCCTTGATATAACTGCTACTTTTATCATAAGTGGCTTCTTTACTTACGTCATATCTACATTACCTTGGTGTACGATAAAGATCTGTTAAGTGAACGTGGCTCAATTTGCTCTGAACTACCCGTCTAGAATAAGAAAGTTAGTAAAAGAACTATGCAGTTAGTCTCTTTAGTTTAACTCGTTTTACTATAAGTGGCTTCTTTACTTCATCTCACATCACTGGCGTACCTCATATCTGCATCATTACCTTGGTGTACGATAAAGATCTTCTAAGTGGACGTGGTTCAATTTCCTCCGAACTACCCGTTTAGAATCAGAAAGCTGGTAAAAGCACTGTGTAGTTGTCTCTTTGGTCTAGTTGATTAATTCAGTAATATCTTTAAGCTGGTAACATGATTTTTAAATATAAACTATAACACAGATTTATGATCTGAAATGAGAGTAATATTCTTAATTAAAGTGTGATATTAACTACCTAGCTTTTTTAAAAGAGAAAAGTTTCTCTGTGAAGTCGATTTTTTTTATTTTTGCTCATGAGCAGAACAAAATATTTCTGTGCAAAGATTTTGTTCCGAGCAGGAGATATTAGCGAATTTGGATAGAAGTGGACAGTTTTTTGAATATATCTTTTCAGGAAGTATTATTTTAATTTGGATGCTCTGCTCCAGAATAATGCAAATATGAATATAGCTCCCAATAAAAATAGTATGGTACGTGGTAAAGTCTTTTGTATCCTACTTAAGCATACATGTAACTTTTTATTATTTCAAGATGGAATTAATAAGAAATTATGCAGTTGACTATGCTTGATGCAAAGTAAACTTGATTGTAGAGAGGTATAGGAAAAACTATAAGCGTCCGATAAGTTAGAGTCCATATATTAAATGTCATTAATAATTAAAATACATTTTTGCTGTATTAAACTAATAATTTTTCAAATCTACCAATTCCTATAATTAAAATTCAGAATTACAATGGTTTTTCTTATTTAAAAGAAAATAATTTAATATTCAATTTGAATAGCAATTTAGAATATTTAAAGCGAATGTCAATTTAGAATATTCAAAATGAATATCAACTTAAATATTCAATATGAATATAAATTTAGAATACTCAAAATAAATATCAATTTAGAATATTCAAACTGATTATAAATTTAGAATTTTCAAAATGAATATCAATTTAGAATATTCAATATGAATATAAATTTAGAATATTCAGTATGAATATTAATTGAATGAATATCAAAATAAATTCTGTTACTATGGATATCTAGTCAATACACGTATAACAAGCGGATGATGGCAAAACAAAGTCAATAGCCGGTGATAGCTTTTATTACAGTGTTCCTTCCCGAAGTATACTTTTCTTATTCATACGTGCGTGCAACAAACAGTATGAAAAAAAAATACATTGTTCATGATCTGAACTTCATAAACAGACAGAATTTCCCCAATAATATTGACACGCATATTAACTTTTATATCATTAAATCTATAATGAATATTTGACTCTTAGAACATGAGACTGACATGCAAAGCGAATAAATGAAACTCTTTTCATATATATATAGAATAACAGACTTTAAATCCATTTGCATTTAAATTTTTACCCAACGAGCTGTAGTTAAAATCGTCTGCCTCCGTTATTCCGCGCAAAGCATTTGGCAACACAAGTATTGAACTTCTTTTCAAGGAATTTAATTTCAAAGATTGAAAATGCCGTGAGCGATGATAGTGTGGCGGTTTGTGGCTAGTAAATACAAATATCATACTTCGGCGTCGCAAAGAGAACCCGGATCAATACAGCTGGATTAACTTCCTACGTTGCTTATTATTCTAAACTGCTCATTTGTGAAACGGTAATCATTTACTTACAGTTGCTAAGCGCTGCTTAGAGTTTAAATCGCGGTCGGATGGAATATGTAATCGAAGTATTCATTAAATCTAACGTCTTTCAATTACAGTGGCGGCGATATTTAGAAGCAGGGGGGATGGAAGGGAAATCAGAGGGGTTAAAACCGAAGCACACTGCGAAAATTGATCTTCTCAATTTTTGCCCCGGCCACTACGTTTTGTTTTAATTATCACCGACAAGAGATTAATTTTTCGGCATGACTGACGCTTAGTTCCCCCTGATTTATTGCGTCATTTTTATCCACTGCAATTATTCTGTTCCGTTAAAATTATGAGTTGGACATTAATTTCGAGCACCTAGACCTCGGCAGAAGTAATCGCCTTGCGTTTCGCCATCTGTAGTCCCATGATGTCGGGCTGTTTAATATTGTTGAAGGGAGAAAACACAAAAGGCAAATAAGAATGGTGGGGGCGTATTTATCTGTATTGTAATGAAACGCCTTAATTATGCGAGCAGGCGAAAAGAAAGGCGCGATTTTTCAAAGCCGTAACGCGCAAATTGAACATTTATACGAATGCGTTGTAGACCGGTTTAAAATAACATAAATAATTTCTCGTGCTCTGCTGCATATTTACGATGACAATTCGATTGATTAATGAATATTAATTTTTAACAATAATTCTCGGTTAAAGATATAATTGCATTTGCCTTGACAAAGCGAGTGGAGTTTTGCCTCCGGCAGGATTCGAATCTGTGCTCTGTTTATAGTTCCCAAAGATTAGTAATATCTCGGTAATGACATGAAGTGACAACCTACACCTCTTTCCTCAAACTTTAAGGTTTGCAGGAAATTTATTACTATTTTACGGCCTTCCATGTGAATTATGGAGCCGTTGATAATTTGTGATCTTCAACCCTCTTCCTTACCGTTATAGTTATTATTGTATTTCCTGGACGAGTTGTTATAGAGTAACCGCTTCCCCCCTTCACTATTGAATCTCCGACATTTGTCTTACATGTGGCCCTTATGGACAGACCCACCCCCTCCTTTTTAATCAACCCGAAGTTTACATGCGATTTTTCCTGTTTGGTTGGAATGGTGTATCACGTAAAGTTGTTTCAGATTTCTTTTCTAGTAAAACGAAAATTTGATATTTTTGCCTTCCCCAATAAATTTAAACAAGAAAGATCAATCATGCATAAAGCATTAATTATGAAACATTTTCCAACTGCAATGCAAAACGTGATACATTCAGTTGCGATATTTTTTTAGTTATCTAGTTAGTTTTTATTTTAAGCACTATAATTTATTTTACTTGAAAACTTAAAACTTCATAAAAAAAAAATTAACTTTATTCAAATGACATCATCGAATTATAAATCATCTGGTTCTCTATGTAAAAGCAGTGAATATTTCATTCATACACTTTTATTCCAGACTGCAGAGTTAAATAATTTTGGTTAATAAAATTCAACAATTCATATACAACTCATTTTTACAATTACTTAATTACTTGCTTACATTCTGCATCTATTAAAATTAGGTTTCGTTAGAAATAATCAAAGTTGGATGATCATTTAAACTAAAAAATATTGCAATATAGATGAATAAAAATTACTCCAAATTGAAACAGTTTTAGGACGGATGCAACACAAAATACAAATTTAAAAGAACTTTAAAAATCACGATTTTTACTCTGGGAAAAAGATAGATGCCATATTTCTTTTTAAAGTGGATCATATGATCTCGTCATATTATGAGTGTAATTAATGTTTTAATTTTTATTTAAAAACTACTGAACATATTTTGCTGAATTTTTTTTTTTATATATTTTACGGGATAATTTGAATATTTCCTAAAACTTTCGAAGCAATTTGCTTAAAAAATGTTTGAAAAATTAGATCCCATAAGATTCAATGTATTTCAATTATTTAACCCGGGTTCAATCCGAAACTAATTAGGCGATATTATTCATTTACATTCCCGTATGTCCCACAGACGGTCTCATCAACATACTAAAATTTCAGTTTGATAAAGTCATTTTTACGGCAGTTATCGTGCTGACGGACGGACAGGCAGAATGAACAAAGTCATAAACACTTTTCAACTATGTCGTAAAGTGTTAACAAGAAAGATTAATCATGTATAAATAATTGATTTATGAAACACTTTCCAACTGAAATGCAATTTTATTTAAACATCTCTAAAATGCGATGCATTCAGCGGTGATATTTTTAAAATTATTACAGTACTGCAATAACTTATTTTACTTGGGAACTTAAAACATCATCAAACAAGAAAGATCAATCATGCATAAGCATTGATTATGAAACACTTTCCAACTGAAATGTAATTTCATTTAAAAATTTCTAAAATGTGATTCATTCAGTGGTAATATCTTTTACATTATCACAGTACTACAGTAATTTATTATACTTAAATATTTAAAACTGTATCGAAATATAAATCATCTGATTCTTTATGCAAAATCAATGAATATTTCATTCATATAACTTGTATTCCAGACTCCAGAGCTAAATAATTTTGTGTGAAAAAAATGCAGCAATTCTTATGTAATTCATCTTACAATCGCTTGAGATATTTGCATTCTGCATATGTTAAAATTAGGCTTCCTTGAAGAAATAATAAAAGTTTAGGGATCATTTAAAATTACAACTATTGTAATTGCATAGGCACGAAATTTAGATACACAGATAATACACAGATAATATATATGTGTATGTGTATGTACTCAAAGTATTGGAATCGTGCCGAAGATCGGAACTCGAATTTTCAAAGTATCTACACGTTTTGGGACTTCTAGAACACGAAAAAACTACTTTTAGGAAGACGTCTGTGTGTGTAAGGGAGTATCTGTGTATGTTTCTGTGTGTCTGTGTGGATATTACATCCACTCTAATTGAAAAACTAATGGACCGAATTTCATACAATTTAGTAGGTATGTTTTTTGTGGGAAATCCTGATGTTCATTAGATTATAGTACGATTCGTAATAAAAGAATCTGCCTTCTTTGCGAAATGGCCGCAGAAATTGCCTTTATCCACTCTAGCTAAAAACTAATGAACCAAATTTAACAAAATTTGGAGTATAATATTTCAATAACCTACAAGTGATTTATATACCAAATTTAACAAAATTTTGTATATAAATCATTTGTAGGTTATTCTACTACGATTCGGGAAAAAGGAACGGGCTATTTTTGCGAAATGGCCAGCAAAAATCGTTATATATAAAAATAAAAGACTACGTGTGCTCAATTATATCAATTAAATTCCTATTTTATATGTGATTTTTGACAACAAAAAGAATAAGACTAACCCCATTACTCTAGGACTAGCCGTTCTTGAGATATTCTAGTTTTTTCGCGTTTTCCCTACGCCACCTTTGACAATAAGTCCAGCTATTAAATGAGAACCAAATTTAAGTTTAACGTGTAAATTCAATGTCATTTAAAATACTTATGTTGTGCAGATAAACTCAAATTATCATTGAATAAATAAAGAGAACGAATATGAGTCTGCAGGGAAAGACATGTGCTGTCCACATCAGAATTTTTAACAATATTACACCAATGATTTATAGAAGTGAACGGGGATTATTTTCAGGCCATTTCGAAAAAAATGTATGATCTATATTTAAAGATCCATCAAATTTTTGTCGAATAAAATGTTCAACAAATTTAAGCTGTGTACCAAATTTTAACTCTCTAGGACGTAGGAAAGTGCATTTAAAATGCCATCAATTAAATTTATCATGAAGAGTTATATAAAATTTAAAAAAAATGAAAAATTGTTATCTACCAAATTTATTTTAAAATATGAAGCCACTCCCATATGCAAAACGTTTTAACAAATGGAGAGATATTTATTATATAATATCTCTCTCTTTTCTTTCTGAAAGATATCCCAAAGTCAGAATTTAATTGAATTTGTTTTTTTCCCTATATTAAATAATTTTTTTAATTAAAAAACTACTTAACATATTTTACTGAATTTTTTTTTATATATTCTATGGGATAATGTGAATATTTCCTAAAAATTTCGAAGCAATTCGTGAATTTTAAATTTACTTAAAAAATGTTTGAAAAATTAGGTCCCATAGGGTTCAATGTATTTCATTTTTTCAACCCGGGTTCAATAAAAAACTAATTGGGTGATATTATTTATTTATATTCCCATAGGTCCTACAGACCGTCTGAACAACATACTAAAATTTCATTTTGATAAACTCATTTTTACGGCAGTTATCGTGCTAACGGACAGACAGACAGACAGACAGACAGACAGACAGAATGAACAAAGTCATAAACACTTTTCAACTTTGTTGTAAAGTGTTAAAAAGGCAATGCTATAAAATCATCTGCTTCTCTATGTAAAATCAATGCACTTATATTCCAGACTCCAGAGCTAAATAATTTTGCGTTAAAAAATTCAGCAATTCTTATACAACTTATCTTACAATTTGATTTGTTTGCATTCTGTATACGTTAAAATTAGGCTTCGTCGTAGAAATAATCAAAGTTTAGTGATCATGTAAAATCAAAAATATTATAATTGCGTAGGCAAGGGGTTTTAGGACGGATGCAACACTAAATATAAATATAAGTGTTCCTAAAAAATCACGATTTTCACTGAGCGAAAAAAGAAATGGATGCCATATTTTATTTTGCAATGAGTCACGTGATCTTTTTATATAATATGGGTGTAAATCTTATTTCAATTTTTATTTAAAAAACTACTTAACATATTTTGTTGATTTTTTTTTACACATTTTACGTGATAATTTGAATATTTCCTTAAAATTGCAAAGCAATTTGTGGATTTTAACTCCTCTTATAAAATGTTTGAAAAATTAGGTCCCTTAGGGTTCAATGTATTTTCATTTTTTCAACCCGGGTTAGATCCAAAACTAAGTAGGTGATATTATTCTTTTAAATTCCCATATGTCCCACAGACCGCCCCCCTCCCCCCGGGACTCTTTGAGTGATGAACGGATCTTAGCTCTGGTCTGTAGCTCTGGTCCTCCAATCTGGGGCTTATCTCTTATATTCCATAGAAGTCTGAGAAGCGTGAATAATCTTACGCTCAACTTTATCCCACGCTATTGACCTGGTAATCCGGGAGCGCGAATGCGCCCTCGATCGTTACCTACACGATCCGTGCACAATATTTTCTTCTGCCCTGAAAAGCGGATTCGTCTAGCATAGTTTTATCTGCTCTCCATTCCGATACAGACTTTTAACCATTTCTGTACCCCTCCCTCGCTTTTGGGAATTCGCGAATAGTTGGCAACTCCTTTCCCCTTTACTCTGCTAGGCAATGCTCAAGCTCAAGGCCCTGCGCCCCTCTTGTTCCCTACCTTTCCTCTCCTCCTCTGAGAACCCGCTTGGGCCGCAGCTCTTTCACCTCTGAAGACTTGGGAAGGGGCATGATTTCGGTCATCCCCCCCCCCCCCCCCCAAGCACCTCTTAGTTGTAAAATCTCCTTTTAGTAATCTCTTTTCTGACTTTTTCCTTTTCGCCTGAAGTTTAAAAGAAGGATTTTATCCTCCCTTTAAACTTCAGGCGAACTGACCCCCCCGTCCTTGAGTCCTTAAGTCCAACCTGGGGGGGGCAAATAAATCCGGAGAATCGGCTGTTGAACTTCTGCCAGACAGTTAGGCCTCGGACTCTTCCAGGTGGCTGTGATCGCATGGATTGCGTCTATTCATGACCTGAGCCTAGATCTGGCCGACGACTGGGGTCGGGCTTGGCGGGCTAATCTTCGGACCTTGCCCGCTGAATGATTCCGTTGATATCGCTGCCCTGGCTGTTTCTTTTCTGGAGGAGAGATTGAACTTGCACGCTGCTTTCCTTAATATTGACATAAACCCCCCTGGTTGCCGTGGTGAGTTGGTAAAATCCTGTCCCACAGACCGTCTCAACAACATACTAAAATTTTAATTTGTTAAAGTCATTTTTACGGTAGTTACCGTGCGGACGGACAGACAGACAGAATGAACAAAGTCATAAACATTTTACAACTATGTTGGAAAATGTGAAAAATGGAAAATTTGGTATTTTTCTTAGTCTTGAAGCGTCATTTCGATTGATATCCTACTCCATTTGTTTAAATGCACTTTTTTTCCCGACTGCTTTCTCCCCTACCTTCCCACACACACCTCCCCGGAATTTAAATATCTTAGATTTTCATAAATTTGTTATTCAGAAACTAATATTCGTCTGCATGTCATATTTAATGTTTGTCGTCTGAACTTGTCAGATTTTAGGGGGAGTATAGGATACTGACAGACATAAGCAGCTTGTTGACCACGAAATCCTGAATAAGGAATTCCTTAAGGTCAAAATACAATTTGATACATATTGTATGATGTATATATGATGTTTTATATAATGTATATTGTAATATTCTCTTCAAATGAATTAATTATTTATTTTGCTATTTATCAAGCTTTTATTTAATTACTATAAACGAGGTGATGATTTTATTTTAAACTTCAAACATTACGCCCGAACACATCGACATTAAATACTTCGAAAATATTCCACTGCGTTCCAGTGATCGAATTCTATTAAAAGCGTAATCATTTTGTCGGCAGATGCTGAAATTCGAGATAGCGATGTGACATTAGCGATGACTCGTCAAACGAAAATCGAATTAAGCAATGACAAATTGTACCATCTCTTTGTTTTTATCTCATTGAAACCTTGCGAATTTTTTTATTGGTGGTGCTACATCTGAAAGTTCGATTTTCAGAATCAAGACCTGGATGTATTGCCTTTATGTCGGAACTTGTTATCCCACTGTCGTTGCTTTTTTTTAATAAGGTTTATACTGAGCAAAGTATGTTATGATAGTTAAAAAAGCGACTATGATCGATTATGAGTGAATGGGTTGAATTTGAGCGAATAGTGACTATGTGTGAATAAAGTTACCTTGTAAGTCTATGATATGTAGTTAATAAAGTGAGCGAAGGTGTGCACTAGATGGCGTATCCAGAAATATTTGACACAGGTGCAAAATTATCCTATGTTTTGTCCTATGCAGTCATATGAAGAAAATATAAAATTTCGAAGTTTTCACTCAAATTTAATTTTTTTTTTCATTTAATTTTAGACTTTTCGTTAACAAATTCGAATACAAAGTCTTGTGAAAATTTATTAATATTTGTGGCAGCTATCGTTTACACAAGAAATCGACCTCCGACAGACATCATTCCAAAAATAGCCAAATCGTGTTCAGGAGGTCCTAAAACCTATTTTGTCATCAAAATCTCGAAATCCAAAAATTTCTTGAAAACAATACTTTCTCAATACTACGTATTAAAAAGTAAAAATATGTTTTATGAGAAATATAGACAGTTTCGATATTATGTTTAATAACTTTGCATCCTTTTCGGATAGAAAATAGTTTTTGTTCTTCACCAAAGCCCGGAATTTCAAAAATCTACTTATATACATTCTCGTGTATGGTGATTCATTATAACAATATGAATATTGCAGAATGTAGAATACAAAAATCTACTTATCAGATATACACTCATGTATGGTGATTCATTATAACAATAGAAACATTGTAAAATGTGGAATACAAAAATCTACTTATATACATTCGTGTATGGTGATTCATTATAACAATATGAATATTGCAGAATGTAGAATACAAAAATCTACTTATCACATATACACTCATGTATGGTGATTCGTGATTCATTATAACAATAGAAACATTGTAAAATGTGGAATACAAAAATCTACTTATATACATTCGTGTATGGTGATTCATTATAACAATAAGAATATTGCAAAATGTAGAATACAAAAATCTACTTATCAGATATACACTCATGTATGGTGATTCGTGATTCATTATAACAGTAGAAACATCGTAAACTGTGGAATACAAAAATCTACTTATATACATTCGTGTATGGTGATTCATTATAACAATATGAATATTGCAGAATGTAGAATACAAAAATCTACTTATCAGATATACACTCATGTATGGTGATTCGTGATTCATTATAACAATAGAAACATCGTAAACTGTGGAATACAGAAATCTACTTATATACATTCGTGTATGGTGATTCATTATAACAATATGAATATTGTAAAATGTAGAATACCAAAAACTACTTATCAGATATACACTCGTGTATGATTATTCGCGATTCATTCATAAAGTCATGTACAGAGTTGTTCCAGCCGCTTGTTTCATTCGCCCCACGTTAATTTAAGGAAAGTAGGTCCTGGCCTCTAGTTTGTTTTTAGAATTTTTTTTTACTATGCCGAGCGCGGGCCGCCCGTACAAATTGTGGCCGCCCGTACAACTATAAACATTTATCACGTATCCCCCCTCCATATTTGATTTTCCCATCTTTATTAATTTTTCATATCTTCTTCAGCCCCAAATCAATTGAATGCTGGGATCCGCGCCCCAGGGCACCTCCACAGGGGCTCTTATGGGTGGCCCTCTATGGTCGCCACTCATTTATAGGTGACCCCGTCCGAGCATAGATGCATTTCTTTACCGACCATAGATGTTGATAATTGGAAAGTTTACTTTTTAAGAAATCGGTAAAATAATTAGAAGTATTTCTGATATTTTTCTAAATTAAATGCGTTATTTCTTTGAAAAATTAAGAAAAAAAAACTTTGATGAACTACTTTATGAGTGAAAAGTATAGAGAGGAAACGTTTCTGGCTGCAGTGAACTCGGATGTTGGGGTGATAAAACTTGAAATGCTCATATATTGCATCTCTATATTTCGTTGTAAGGTAAATGTGCCAAGTTTATTACGAAATACAAGTGCATTCAATAGCTTTTCCTCTCTATACTTTTCACTCATGAAGTTTGATCAACTTGGCAATAGTTTAACACTTTCAATACTTCTTTAAATAAAGAAGACATGTAAATTATGTGTTGTTTCGATATCTCTTTATCATATGTCTGCTTTCTTTAAGAAAGTATTGAAAGTGCTAGTCTCACAAGCAGCAGTTTTATTTTTGTGATTGGTAGTAGTTCTTCATGTTAATTATTTTATGCAGCTGACATTTTTTGTAAAGCTGGTGAATTTGGCTATTTTTTTTTCATTTTGTTTTTGTCTGATATTAGGTTTTTTGTGGATTGATTTTTTATTATTTTTGCTTCCTTCAGCACACTTGAAGCATTCAGGACAAGGACATTTAACAAATCGAATTACAACAGCCTGTCGTTTATACGAGTTCTTCAGAATTTTGCTTGTCAGTATCCTCTTTTGATAAAATATAGAAATTTGCAAGATGTTGACCTGTCATCAGGGTGCCTTAAAATATAAAATCTTTAAATTTTGCAATTTTTCTTATACAGGATAATCAGCATACCAAATTTCAGTCTATCTTAAACATATTTCCTGTGGAATTTTGATGAATAGTGACACATTTTGAGAAAATGCAGATATAGACCAGTCACTGGTGTACCGTTAAATTCGAAAAAAAAAATTCGAATTTTGTAATTTTGATTTTAACGATTATTACAGGATACTCAGTATACCGAATTTCAACTGTGTATTTTAAACAGATTTTGATTAGAATTCTGATTATACGTCACCCTTATTATGGGAAAATCTTATTCGACATTTGCGAGTTTTTGAACAGTCATTAGGGTTCTTTGAAATTTGAAAATTTTGAATTTTATAATTCTTCATTTATACAAGATTGCTACATGGCACTCAGCATACAGAACTTGAGCTGTGCATCTAAAACAGATTTTCTGTAGAATTTTGATTTACATCGCCTAATTTGAGAGAAAAATTGAAGAAACCGATAAATATGACATTTTCGAATAGTCGTTACGGTTATTTAAAATTTAATTAGTGAGAAATTTCTATGTTTTTCCTTGAGAGTAGTAGCGGAATACCCAACATGGTAAATATTAAACTTCTTGCTTTTTTAATCAGCTTTAGAGTTTAGGTGCAAAAGTGGAAATTTCATAAAAAAACAAAATGTACTATCTTTGACGCTCTGATGCAAAAAATTGGCTGTAGTAAAATAAGCCAAATTAATAACATCTTGCGTCTTCACGCCTATTTGTCAAAAAATTCAAAAATCAACTTTCTACCCCTTTTAGTTGCTGAGATACAAAGGGTGAATAAGCCCATTGATGTCATGTAATAGATCCCTATCAGAGTCTTCAACGGGGTAGTTAAATTTTTGAACTGAACTTAGCCGATGCTTTGCCTTGCACCTTAATTTAATGCTTTCCAATAAGCTTTGAGTCAGTTCTGAGTTCATAAAAGTTAAATTCTAGAACTCACAGAGATAGGTCTAAAATGACATTTTTTTGTTTTTTGGCTGTCATTCCTAAAAAGACGTTTTTATATCTCAAGAGAAACATTACTAAAAAATAAAAGTTAGAGAATTTACTGAAGGAGCCTATTGCACAATAATTTTCATAAAAATAAAATGGCAAGGCAACGCCGATTTGTTGATCTGACATGGAATGATCCTACTGTGAATTGCAGATTAAGTATATTTAATAACTGAATATATAATTTCGTTTTTCCTGCAATTTTCTTATTACTTCCAGTTTTTATTAATTAAATATTCTATAATAATTAAATATTCTTTCACTCATACTTAATATGCTTAACACCAGGCATATTTAGCTGTTCTCACTAAAATCATCAAATTAATGCTCCATGATAAATACCTTTATTGCGGTAAATAATTTTTGATTGATCATATAAGCATTTAATAAATGCATATTTCCCCTTTCTCGTGTATCACTATCATCGAAATTGAAATTAAACTCATTCTTTACAATCAGCAAGCATCGTGAATGAATTGCAGTTTTCATTTTCTGTAAGAGTCTAATGTTCAGAATTCAATAAACGAAAATGGATTCTCTGTTGCCAAAATGTTCCGACTAAATTCAAGCAGATTCTCATTTACTGAAAACCAAAAAGACTGAAATCAAATGAAAGTTAGAATTTTTGGAGATTAATTCTGATGCTTCTCATGCCAGTATATAGTCATTCCTTTCATTCGAAGATATAGAGAGGGGGGGGGGCGGAGTAGAAGGATTAAAGATTCAGTCAACTGGTCTGTTATGACAAACTAATTTCGGAAGAAGAGAAACAATTTTGAAATGGTGGAACAACTTTCGGGTTGGCAGTCGCGTTGTCCCAGCAGATGGCGCTGCTTTAGTAGAGAGAAACGAAATTGTTTTCAAGGAAGTAGTGGAGGGTTAATATCTGGAGATATTGGGAGTGAAATTCATTCATAGTATGTTTGACGACCTACAATGATGTGAGCCATGGATGAATTTTCGAAAATTATTTCCCTTTGATGCTCATTCCGGTCTTTGGATTTAGTCGGCAATAATGTGACATGGAACACTAGGGTTGGTTCTTTTATGGCGTTATTGCGTTCTCTCTCCTCTTTTGAGTCTCCGAATTCATGTTGTTTGTGGAAGTTAGCTGGGTATTTCTTCCGAATAGTACATAAGCTGCATTCTGGAATTGACTCATTCCAATTTCGTAAAATAATTCCAACTCGTGTACCCAGAGTTTGGTGCAAATTTGCTTTAAGAAAATCTTTGTTTATTGCTAAAATGTTATTTGTATGTAAGTAATTTGGAGTTGTGCTTCACATCTCAAGATTTATACTAAAATGCATTTGCGCTGTTTTAAATTACAGACTTTTAGAAAGTTGTAATAGAAAATTGGTTACTCCTAGTTTTTTAATTTATTTTCTCGTACTATTGTATAGGGAAATTATTGCTTTTCTCAACATTTTTCAATTGGATATTTTGCAGGAGAAGCACTCCCTGAATACATTTGGAACGTTTTCAAGAATACTTTAAAAGAGCGGTACCTTAATAAGTAAATAAACGGTACCTTCATATTCAAAACTGTTACGTTTGAGATTATTTGGGACTTCATGTCACAGTATGATTGTTCGAATAAACTTTTTTTTTTTTTTACAAACATTAAACAAAATATAAATATTTATTAGCATAAATTAATAACCAATAAATGGAAAATACAAACTGAATGTAGTAGAAGTTCTATTTAAAAGATACGATATCATCAGGTATCACAAAAATCAGATTTCTACAAATAAATTTGCTAACAAACTACTTTACAAACCACTTTAAAAACCACAAAAAAAAAAAAAAAATTTCCCTTACATCAGGAATTTATCCTTATATGAAAAATATCATAAAGGCTAACGTATTCTTTCATAGGCCCATAATAAAAAAATCTGATGTGGGCAACACATGACTTTCCTTATATAATGCAATGAATTTACTACTTTTACAGTAAAAATATAGGTTTTTCTTATAGTAGATACCTCAAATATTCAGTGAAAAAAAATGGCGATGGCTCCAGTTCGATGGAGCCGAAATTGTTTTGCATGAATAACATTTTGTAAGATAAAACACCAATAAAGTTCAATAAAATTATTCGATTTCTTCAGACTCATTTGTTTTGTTTATAGCATTATAAATTACCTGATAACTGTTTGTAGCTAGCCAACACTTTTAGTTTTCGCCCTTATTTTATCTGGATACGTTGACTATAGATTTCATGTCAAAATATCAAATTGTTTTACTAGCTTGCTTTGTGGTATATGTATTACACTTATACAATATTTTTGACGAGATTTTTTATTCAAGTTAATCTATATACTTGCTTGGCGGCACATAAATACGTACTTGAATATGTATATTTCCATCTATTCTGTTCAAATTTCATCAATCATTAAACATCATTAGAATCCTAAGTGCGTAATCCTAAGTGCTTATGTACCGATATTTCACCAAGGAGTAAGTAAACAGATTGAGTTGCAATAATCGTGACATTTTAAATATTGCAGTTTTTTCACCCATTAGAAAACTCAGAACTCTGGTAAAAATACTAAATTATCGAAGTTATAACTACTATTCTTCAAAAACTAAAAGCTTAAAAAAAATGCCAAAGCTGGCCAAAATTCAATTATATACACTTGTAGGGCTTTCGAAGCGCTACAAATTCTTGCTTATTGTTTTGAGCTACCGCTTTTAATTTTTGAGATATAAGCATTACAAACTTGGAAAACGGAAAAATTTCAATTTTCATCAACATAATAAGACGATTCTTCGAAAATTACAAGAAATTTTTAAAAAAGAGATATGAAGTTAGAAACTAAATTTTCTATACATATTTTTGTCCTTTACTATTTATATCTATAATTTATAGTTTCGAAGGTAATTAAGGGGGAAAAAATCCTCCGTTGGACAGATACCTTTTAAAGTTAAGAAAAATGTTCAAAATATTTAAATATTGAAATTATGTTTACACATTCATAATGTGGATCTTATTTCTGACCAAACAAGTAAAATTATTTACATTTCTTTCTATAAAGTTCAGAGGTATTAGCGTGCAAAGTATTTACATTTTTCGTAACGCTCCGATTTCCGCTACAGAAACCCCAAGCATATAAGCTATTCCCATTAAAAAAGAAAGGAAAAGTGTTACAGGAGATAGATGAGATAATTCGTTATACAATTTACTGAGAAGAAATCTGAAGCAATAGTTTATGCACTTGAAATTTAATATTACACAAGACATTATTTTACTTTTTCGTTACAGCGGAATATGTACCTATTTGTATCTTCGTGCAACTCAGTTTGAAAAAACGCTGCTCTAAAGAAACGCAAAAAATTTCAAATTTCTACGGAAATATCGTTCCAACTTTTAAAATGTTGTGGATGTTATACTTAACACTAAATTTTCTGCGGAAATATCGATATTTTGGACCTACTGTATGAAGGTTGCAGTTGTTATACATTGCGTATATAGATTTTTTTTTATCGGAATACTGACTTTCGTATCAACTTTATAATACGGTGTTATACGTTATTTATATAAATTTTCTGCCAGAATATTGACATATCGTATCAACTTAATAAAGTTTGCAGGTGTTATACGTTATTTATATAAATTTTTTGCCGGAATATTGACTTTCGTATAAACTTTATAAAGGTCAAAGGTTTTATATTTTACGTGTATAAATTTTCAGTCTAAATATTGAAGTATTGTATCAACTTTATAAAGTTTGCATCTGGTGTTATACGTTATTTATATAAATTTTCTGCTGGAATATGGACATTTCGAACTAAGTCTGCAGTTATTATACATTGCGTATTACACATTTTCTGCTTGAATTTTAGTAGTAATTAGTATCAATTTTATAAAACTTTAAGGTGTTATACATTAATTTTCTGTCGTGATATTGACGTTACCAAATAGCGTTTAATATCAACTTTACAAAGGTTTCAGATGTTATACGTTAATTTTCTGTCGTAATATTGAAGTATCAAACCAACTTTATAAAGGAGTGTAATGTCATTACGTATATAAATTTTCTGGATGTAATTGAGATTTTTTTATTAACATTATAAAGGTTGAATGTGGTATACATTATGCGTATAAATATAGTTCGAAAGGGTTTCACAAAAACTTATTGTACGAATGCCTGGGCAGCAATTGGTTTTTAAAAATACAATAAGAGATTAAGTCGATGATACTTCTTTTATTTTTTTTAATATTTCTCCGTCTGACTATTTGGAAATAGAATAAAAAGAGGGGGGGGGGGGGGAAAGGTGGTGCATATTGATTTATATTTGACATAAATTGCAATACAATACGGATGGCTTTCTCGGAATTAGTAACAGCGGTCGGGCTGAGGAAAACCTTCCTAAGCTCCTACATTAATTTTTCTTCCAAGATTTCAAATATTCCAAATAAACAAAATATCGAAAGAAATATTTTTCAAAAAATCAAAACGCCGAATATGCAAACTGTAATCTGATTTCTCGGTTTCCCCTTCTACCTTTTAGGCCTTCCATTTTTTTAAAAGAAAATAATATTTTCTGTCACTGTGAATGTTATGAGATTTAAGTCCTGAGACTTACGCGTTCTGGGTCCTTATTACCGTGAAATTCCAATTTTTAAGTTTTTTTTTCCTTTCTTCAGAAAAAAAAAAAAAATTCGAATTATTATTTATCTTCCTTCCTTTCAATGTTCGAAGAATTTAAATACGCGGCGGAACAAATAATAATATATATATGAAAAAAAAAAGTTTCACCCCTCTTCCCCCCGTCGGTTTTTTTATATTATTATTTTCATTATTTTCCGAAGCGAAGGCCCCGAAAAATCTATTGATTGATTCAAATCTGCTGTCATTTTGGCTGTTAGCACAGAGTCGGAGAATCACAGATAGCGCTAGGGATTTTTGCGCGCAATCAGAAATGGTTCTTTCTCATTTGCATGCAGAGATTTCGAACGCGCAGGTGCCATTGCAGATCGTTTTTGAGGGGGGTGCGGGCGTAGGGAGGGGAGGGGGGGGAGAAAATAGCGAACGATGGTACCCTATATCTTTTTAAGTTATCCCTTGGTTTTTCTTTTCTTTCCTTCTGCTTATTTCTTCCCACTACTTTGACTTTTGCTGGATTTCGTTTTCATTTATTTGAGGGATTTTTTTTTTTTAAATTTTATTTCATTTGTTGAATCTGGTATGTGTAATTGTTTCTAAAATGGGAAAATATCCGTTAGATGTGTTATATTTGATGCATAGTTTTCTTGATGTGCATATCAGTCATTTTCGGTAAGAACGATGGTGGTTCTTAAGGACGTATACAGTTTGTTTGTTTTGGCCTGAGGAAGGGGGCTATAACATTAATTGTAGTCACATAACTGATACATGCCTGCTTTTTCCAAGGAAGTTTTGTAAATTATTTTTTTTACAAGCAGCAGTTTTATTTATTATGACCGTAAGCGGTACCTGCACCCTCTGTATATTTGTAGCTTACCTATGTGTACCTGCATGTAATTTGGATGCTGAATTTGAAAACTAACTAATTAAGTTGGTAAACAAAATACAATTGAGGGGAAATTATAATGTTTTATACCTCAACAATTTATACCAGATATTAGTGACCAATTTTTTTTTCTGGAATGTACACTGTCGAAAGCCCAGACCAACCGACTCGTCCGAAGACTAAGAGCAGTAAGATGGAAGGTCGGGGGAATGTACACTGTAAAACATTTGCAAGCATGTTACTGAAAGTTTCAGGGGAATCAGATGTCATTAATGGGGAGTAAGATTCCTGATAGTTATGATAATATATATATATATATATATATATATATATATATATATATATATATATATATATATTATCATAACTATCAGGAATATATATATATATATATATATATATATATATATATATATAATTGAAGAAGTTTTATTTTACTTGTAATATATATACTATATATATATATATAAATACAAAAATAACGCTTCGGTAGACGATAATTAGTTTATTTCAGAAATGAAACTGGAATTTTCATGAACGCTAGTAATTGCGGCTTTTCTGATAGTTTGCCAAAATTATCAACAAAGTATCTGAAAAAAAAATGAGCAAAGGTTGCAGAATGTTTTACAGTGTACGTAATAAAATACAACTTTTGAATCAGATTTATTTCACGTTTTTTAGCGTCAATGCATCAAAATTACATTTTAGCTCAACCACTTGCGCGCAAAGAATCCAATGTTCAACTTATACGCGCAAAGAATCCAATGTTCAACTAATACGCGCAAAAAATCCAATGTTCAACCATTACGCGCAACAGAAATGGAGTAAAATCCAATGGCAATGCTAATTTATTATTTTTCTACTCAATTCAGGCATATGAAAAGAAACTAGCCCCATACTTAACATCAATTTAGTCACATTCTGTCACTGATAGCCTTTGCATCTCAATCTAAAAAATAAAGAAAAAATAGGACTGGTTTTTAAAATCCTCCGTATCGGAATATCCGTGAGAATGAGTCCAGTCCATTGTCTCCGATGAACGACTCGTTAAAGAATCACAGTTTTCTGGTGGCTGTGCATGACAGTCAAGAATTTCCTGAAAGATCTATGGTCGTAGAAAATCGTCTGTAACAGCAATTTCGAGAGGTCAGGTGGTTACTCTGGAATGTCTTAGTCGTTATAGCTCAAACTGCGCGAAATCGTGGAATATGCGAACGACTCCGTATCTAGTGAATGAAATTCGTTCTTTTGAATAACGCTATACCGAAGAATTTAATGAAGATTATTTTGTTTTAAATGACACTTTCAGACTATTTTCATAACTTCCACATTTGCTTGTATAAAAATATCTATAAAATATAAGTCCGCATATTTTATTTGAGTACTTTTTTTCTTTCTACTTATCTTACTTTTGTACAGAGAAAGCGTTATTTTCTCGAAATTTTCGAATTCAGAATTCGAAAAGGCCTCATGAACACATATCGAACACTATTGGAAATATTGTCCAAGTGTTCTGTTTTATGTTTTCGTTCCTGCCATACATTAACCATCCAGGGAGATTATTAATAATATTCATAACTCTCAAATTTGTTATTCAATCTAAACGAGTGATGCATAGAAACGTTAGTTCTCAAGACGCTTGATTTTCTTAATGTTATTATCTTGTATCCTATAGCTTTCAAATTACTGTGTTTCAATTTTCCTACTACAGTGTGCTAATAAACACACCATTCACAATAAATAAACACCAGTAAAAGTAATAAATTCACAAAGTAAAAAAAAAATAATTATTAGAAATAAAAATGCTTCATACTGCATGACTATGTTTATCTTGGCATTTAATATTGCCATAATGTATATTTTAACATTACTTTAAATAAACATAAATGTGCAAAGTGTGTTTTATATCAGCCTATTCCGGTTTGGGTTTTTAAAGAAAGCATAAATTGGTATCTTGACCATTAGAGACAGAGAAAAATGCAAATAATTCTGAATATGTATCCTTTTCGTTTCATCTGGCTATCCATCAAGAACTATCTATTGGTAATGTTATTATAATATTGTTTTTGATTTTGGATATTTTGGCCCTGATGAATACAAGAGGAACATTCAAATAAAGGGGACACAAAAGTATTTTCAAGAAACTGAATAGGCAATAAATTTCAATACCGATATTAGAGTCATTTCATAAAGTTGGTGGCATTTTATAATAAGGAAATTGCGATGAAACGGCAAATTAAGTCTTTACTGCTTGATGTTGTGATCTTGAAACTTGTATCAGAACTCCCTGCTCTGCGCGCAATATAGCAATAACTTTTCGCTGTTGTCTCATACCAGCCGAACAAGTGTCTGTTTTACATGTCACTTTGTTATTCAATGCTTGAATTTTTAAGAGTTTTGTAATCGTTAAAAATAATTAACTTCCAACTTGGTATTTTATAGGAGTGGTAATAGTTCTGTCTTCTTATTTTATCACAATTGTCAAACGGGAGAAAAATCTAAGTTGTGGTCTTACTGTCAATCGTGGTATACATTAAATTCAGCTGTTTCCTGTCCAGTGATACCCTATATGAATGTGAATATAGATATTTTAAATTATTTTCTATATATTCAACCACTATGCTTTTTTGAATCAAATTGACATTCTTGTGTGGCAGACATGATTCCAATTCCAATTTCTTAGCAACCTCTCCACATACAGAGATACTATATGTTTGTCAACATTCTTGCTGAGTCGCTGGAATTCCTCTTGCTACAGCATATTTCCTAAGTCACTCTGGTGTGATCGAAATCACCTGCATAATTCACGCGCTTCTAAGGAATAAAACACACAGTTGAAAAATTTAATTTTTATATACAAACTTAAGACAATTAAAAATACATAAACTTAAGACAATTAAAAATACATAAACATAAGACAATTAAAAATATATAAACTTAAAATCACAATAAAGTAAATGCTGACTGAACATAATAAAAACATAACACGCGAGCTTGGCGTATTTGCCAACCAACTAGATTCATGCGCAGCACATAGCTTCAAAGAGAGAGAGAGAGAGAGAGAGAAACGGGAGCAGAGCCCGTAGTTAAAAACATTTCAAGCGCTTGACGTCACCAAGCAATTAATTTGTTGGTGGCGATCGGCTTGACCTACAACTTATGCAAATTCTGAAGCACAAATTATTATATATATATATTTACAACATCACGTATAATAAAAAGTACAGTTTTAAAGTTCAAAAATATGAAAGTTGAAATCATTTGAGTCGCCACACTTGTATGCATGCCGCTACAACCGATATGTAAATAAGCAAGAAAGTTCTCAGCGGTTTATCCGTGCATTACAATTAAACTGTAGCTTTACAGTTTTCCCGACTCATCATCAGCGAGTTGGCGATGATGATCAGTGATCACACAACTCATTTAGAGCAACGATTATACGATTTTACAAGTGGAAGTTTTAAAATATTTAGCACCCTCCAGAAACTGAGCATATTATTTTTTTGCCCCACCCACTGACAAAGTATAACCTCGAAACTATGTCATAAGTGTGTTGCAGAGGCCAACAGCTGAGTTATTTCTTGTTTGTTTGCGGCGCCCTGTCATAGAGCAGAATTCGCTTCTATGTTATATTCTTCTTTGTCCCAGACCGTCCGACCTACCCCAAGGTGTAAGGTATCTGTTCTGACAGGCGGGAAGTCTTGTTAACTTGAGATTCTAGACTTTTGTCAACGGTGGGTGGGGCTAAAATAATGCCCTGCGTTAATGGCAGGATGTAAATATTTTAAACCATACGCTGGACATATTATAATATTTACTTCAAAGAAAATTTGTGCCCTTTGATCATCTTATGCTCATTGAATACCCCTTATTGCTGAGCGTGAAATTATGGATCAAAAGTGGTGAATTTATAACCTACAGTTTTCTTTTACTATTGTATATTGCTGTATTTTATATATTGTTGTCTAATTGCTAAATCATATTCCCCACTCTCTGATTATAAACATTGATGATTAGCCGATTGTAATGATTGCAATAAACCCTAATAATTCTGCTATCGTTCTTAATCTCAACCTTATGTTATTGGTACATTTAATCCCTGACACCCACACATCAGTTCCTTTTTAACCATCAAAGCAATGGGGGACTGGATTTGCGCCATATTCGCGCCTATGTCTAATTAATAAACGATCTCAATGCCTCTCTGCGCTTTGAAAAATCCTACGTCCGTCGTATATTCATATTTTTTCCCTTTCTTTCCTCCGTTACGAGGGATTACAAGTCCGTTCGGGGTGGACCATAAACTAGGCCCGATGGCCCGCGCTGTCAAGGGGGGTCTTTTGCCAGGCTTAAAGGCCCGTCTTGGAAAGACGTGAGAAGGATGGATATGGTTGGTTTTTCGCGGCTGGAAGTTGTGAAAACTTGGATGGAACGGTCTGGATATGGAGAATGGCCCTGTCTCGTTCTTTTCTTTCCTTTGGGGTAATGTTGCGAAATATATTGCCACGGACAGGGTTTTCCTTTATGCCAGGCCGTGAAGAAGTGCGCATCATAATAATAAAAGAGCCGGGAATAGGCAGAGAGTGGGCGCTCGATATGTTCTTATTTCGGGTAATCCGTCCGCCTGTGGCTTAAAATTTTGATGCAATGGGGGAGGGTGTCTTGAAATATGGCCTGCAGAGCCTGTCCGGCGAAATGTAATAGGGGGTCGTAACAAAGGATGGGTGTTTTTTATTTGACAAATATTGAACTCTCTCGCGATTCCAGTGTTTTATCTGTTTTATCATGCGTAGCATGAATGCAAATACAATTTTTGTTACGAAGTAACTAGAAATGTAATATGAGAGGTTAATTAAGAACTGAAAATCCGCAAAGGATTGTTTGTGGGTGTGTGTAAATTAATTCATTGTTGTGTCTTTTAAGTGCTATGGGAAACCGGAGGAATTCATACCTCCCAGTCAGCGATTTTCTGCAGACACGTGCTGTTTGTATTTAATGCGTTTAGAAGCAATAAGACAGCTTTAAATCTGTAATGCATTTTGCATTTATTGTATGTAATGCAGGAATATCAGTATGATGCATAAAAAAAAAAATCATTTTGTAAACTGTTGTATGTTTGTATAAAATTACACAAAACAATTATTTGCATAATATTTAAAAAATATTTGTTCTCCTATTTAAGAACTTAGCCCCGTTAGAATACATAGTTATTGAGCGTTGTTAGAATACTTAGTTATTAAGCGTCCTTTTATTACGTAGTTATTGAGCGTCGTTAGAATACGTAGCTACTGAGCGTCGTCGAACGAATGTCGTGAACTGAGAGCCGTCGAAACGTTAGAGCGTCGTAAGCGCTCACTGCATGAATTATACAGCGACTCAATTTCCGAAACGTCCGTTTGGAACAAAAAATATTCCCGCGCTCCGTTTTTTTATGCTCGCAGAAAATGGTACAACGCAATTTAGCGACAGTGTGTGTGTCTGCACTATCATGTCAAGACCGAATGAACCTACCAGTACAAATTTTATGTGTGGATACACTATATGATAAACTAGAACTTGGTAGAATTTTTAGTAATTTTCATGATTAAAACGTAAATTATTTGAATTTTAAAATTTCCTAGCATTATTTTCTATGTGAAAATAATGATAATTTCTGAAACAATGATGGTAGTATAATGCATAGGAAGAGGGTGGGGGTGATAATTTGAGCTATGCTATGGGTATTAATAGTGTTAAAATAGTTTATTATGTTAACAAAGCTTAGCCAAATGCATCCATTGGCGTAACTAAGCTGTTGCCAATTTCATAAATGAGAAAATTAAAAAAAAAATTATGAAACATTTTAGAATAAAAGGTGCAAAACCTATATAAGATACAACTTTTACTTTCTCTACAATACATGGTAGTGTATAGGGAAAGTATTGGAATTGCATTGTACACGGAAAGTATTGTACACGAAAAGTATTGTACACGTTCGATCAATCTAGAACCCGAGAAACCTGTTTTTAGCGTAACGTCTCACGGATCTACAAAATGCTCTTAAATATACCAGCTAACGCAACCTTCATTTTAACTCCAATCGGATCGTTTGGCTGTGCTACCTCAATGGAGAGCGTATGTTACATGGCTGATATTTGATATACGCAATTTAGCTGTAAAAAATTGCTTCTGCTTTAAAAAAAATTGTGCCAGTCATTCAAGAAAGTAGTCTAGAATGTTTTGATTTTCTCGAGATCCCGAGAAAAGATGAGAAAGTAATCGTCTTTTCGCCATGTACAGTCATGGCTTTAACTGAGAGTTAAGATGGCGAATTCACCAGCCTGTATATATAGGAGCTAATTTAGGCATTCAAGAATACGAAACGAGCATTTCTAACTTGACACTTTTGTATGTGTGTGTGTATTAATGCAATATATATCCAAGCTATCTCAAAAACTATTCGACGAAACATCACAAATTTTGGTAAGTCACTGGTGGTGTGGGTTGTTTCTATGGTGTGCTGATATGATTTTTGTTCGATTCGGAAAAAATGGCTTGCGCTATGTTTTGCGAAATGGTCAGAGCGCTCGCCAAAATCTTAAATAAAAAAACTAAACGTGCGTAAATATATTGATCGAAATCTTGTTTCAGTCGCAATTTTTGACGGCAAAAAAATAAATAAATAAAATAAAATAAATAAATAAATAAAGTCCAAACTCATTACTCAAGGATGAAACGTTCGATATGTTGACGATTTTTGGCATTTTCGCAACACTGCCATTTCAAAATATACCCAGTCGTCAAATAAAAACGAAAATTGATTTAAAATTGCAAATTCGGTGTCATTTCAAATAAGTACCCATGCCATTTTGGGCAATTAAACTGAATTTGATGGATTATGACTGAAATAATAATAATAATAATAATAAAATGAATTTGATCCTGTAAGTAAAGTCATGTGCTGAGCACATAAGATTTTTATTGATAATTTACTGCGTTTTAATTACTCTAGATTTGTGTAGTTTCTTAACAGCTATTGGCGAGAAGAAATTTGAATTTCTTCTTCTCTCCTGAAACTCTTTCAATCCATCTTTCCTGAATCGGAAACTTGGTAGGAGTTGTAGATCGAAATTAAGTTACTTTACAGTCCGTGATTGAGTTTTGTCATTATCCTGCCCAAACAGTCGGGATCTCGATAAGGCTGACATTTTGAGGCATCGGCAACCGGGGCTTTAGAGCCCCTTTGAGGATAAATAGCGAGGGCTTATCTGAGGTAGTGAATGTCGGACGAGACGCTGATTCAAAACGGATTGCTGTCATTTATTTACAAGTGGCAATTACGGATTAAAGTTTCGTTCCGAGTGTGCCTAATTTACAGCGCGTCTTTTGTTTTGCAGGTAGTACGTGTACGTCTGTGAAATTTAATTTCCGACTTTATTCCCCGCATTTATTTTTCATGTTAATGTCTGTCTGCGTCAGTAGGATTTGTGTTGTGATTGGGGCTGGTATCCATCATGATAACACTGGCGAAATAACAGTTTTTTTTTTTGGGGGGGGGGGTGTCATGCTCTGGACCTTATTTGGCAACTTTTATGATTATTTTGGGCTATACTCACATTAAGGGAGAAATCACTTTTAAAACTTCATAAAATCGAAATTTTTTTGTTTTTATTATTAAAAAAGAAGCATTCTGAATCAATAATGAAAAAAAAAATTATCAAAAACTTCCCGTTAGTACGAATTTTAGAGCCAAAACGGAAAAGCAACGCATGTAGCATTAAATGAAAAGTTTGAATTTTAAACTGATTTTTCTGAAAACTATATTTTTTCACCTTGCATGTACTTTATATGTATAGTTTAAAGCAGGGGTGGCCAACCCAAATGACCTTTCGGGCCACTTCAGAAAAACATTATAATCCCGTGGGCCGCATATATATATATATATATATATATATTTTATTGCCAATGGCCAGGCACTTGACTCATCGTCATTTGCCCATAATTCGGCCTTATATGTGATCCATTTAGCCGTCCTAGGGACGTTGCCCCAGGCGCACCAAAGGGGGGCGGAACACACTGCGCCCACAACACAACATCCATGCCTTACGTGGGGCTCGAACCCACAACATGGCGGTTGAGCGATTGCTTTGGAAACGCATGCCTTGACCACTCGACCACCACGTCGGCCCGAGGGCCGCATATAAAAATATATATCTTTATATTAGATTTGGACCCATTACAAACATTTATTGGAGTGAAAATTTAAAACAGAATGAATTATTATTATTGTTTTCATTATTTTTCATGTATACAAACATAGATAATATAATAATAATAATGCAATGATCGAATAATGTTTAATTTATTTAATTAGTGAGATATTTGTTTCTCAACTCTTTCACTTAGTTTTTGCAAGTCGATCTCAATCCGTGTATTTGCACATCGTAATTGATGTTGCAGGTTTTCGTCTGTTAAGTTTGAGCGCGATTTATGTTTGATAAATTTCATTTTCCAAAAAAACGATTCACAAGTGTAAGTTGATCCAAAAACGCTCAAAACTTTTTGTGCCAGATCTCTCAAATTGGAAAATTTTTCTTTTGTGACATATGTGTTATAAAAATCTATTTTTGATTCTGATGTTTCAAAAATGTGTTTTAATTCATTATTACATTGTAAGTCAATCAGTTCCATTTGGAGATATTCTGGGGCCGACTCGACATGAAAGGGGGATGAATATATTTCAAATAATTTTTTGTATTTTTCTAAAATGCAATACTGCCCATGCAATACCGCCCACTTCTAAGTATGTATAAAAACAGAAGCAACGTGTAAAATAGAAACAGTTATGGGATTTATTTGTTACAAAACACTACACTAAAAACAAAAATATTGCACAAAATAATCGTATTTTGTAAAATTGTAATGAATCTCGCGGGCCGCAAAATTATTCAAGGCGGGCCGCGGGTTGGCCACCCCTGGTTTAAAGAGCAATGGAGATAAATCCTAAAATTTTGTAAGGAATCATACAATGAAGATGTATACAATACCTACTAGTAAGTGTAAAATGGGAACACAAATTTATGTAAAAGAAATTTTTTATAAAATTTTGGTAGTTATTTCAATAAGGTAAAGATTAACTTTTTTAAAGGTAAAGATTGAGACTCTAAACTATGATTATCAACTTATGTATAAATTTATGAACTTGGGGTGAAAAATAAATGAATTTTAGCTGTCAGGAGCAGAGATCCAGATAACGCCTCTACACGTGTATTTCACTCTTTAAAATAAGCAAATACATTTTATAATTTAAGTCATGCGTAGTTTTACGCACCGATTTTGTAAACAAAAAAAAAATTTTTTTTGAGGGTAATTGTACATTTGTAAAAAATTACTCCTGGAAAGCAAAATACTCCTTTAAATCAAGTCAGGGAGTATTTTTACTCTTCTGGAAAAATTCAAGCTCGATCTCTAGTCAGGAGGGATCTTCCCACATATATTATAAGAAACGTTTGAAATGTGATCCGAATTTAGGATTTTTTACTTATATGAAGCAGCTTCTTAAGATAATTGCATAGAATTTTGAATCCAAAATCTGCATATTTGATCATAGGAAAATGGGAACACAAATTTTTCAAAAGGAAATTTCTTATAAAATTTTGGTAGTTATTTCAATTTTATAAGCATAGATAAGGTAAAGATTAACTTTTTTTAAAGGTA
Organism: Amaurobius ferox; assembly: GCA_951213105.1. Taxonomy (NCBI): domain Eukaryota; kingdom Metazoa; phylum Arthropoda; class Arachnida; order Araneae; family Amaurobiidae; genus Amaurobius; species Amaurobius ferox. Next base: position 72,402,446 of record OX578149.1, on the reverse strand, counting down.
AAGATTAAGAGTTTCTAATATAAAAATTTTGTTCAGTTTGTATGATTATCAATTTATGTACAAATTTTTAAACTTAGGTGAAAAATAAATAAATTTTAGTTGTCAGGAGGGATCTTACCACACATATTATAAGAAACGTTTGAAATGTGATCTATGTTTAGACTTTTTTTATTTATATAAAGAAGCTTTTTGAGATAAATGCATAGAATTTTCAGACCTGCATATCTGATCGTAGGAAAATTTAGAAATTAATAATATCCATAGACTAAAATATTTAATGAAATTTCTATATTTTAATTTTGAAAGATAATCTATTTTGGTATGGTTCAATTTCATTATATTACATCTGAACAGGAAAATGTCATTCGTGTTTAATTCTTGAACCGTGGAATTTCAGCTATTTCTATTTTTAATTAGTTTATTTCAGTGCCGTTGTGAAATTTGAATTCAGTTAGAGTTTTTAACTTTATTTTTTTCACAATATAAGCAGTAAAACTAATTATTTTGCTAGCGAAAGGAAAGATAATACTCCAATTAAATCGTCATTATACCATTCACATGCCAACAAAGTTTTAGGAGATTTTATTAGTTTGTTTACGATATATCATGCGCGAAAGAACAGAGAAGTCGTGTTTTGAAATAAATGTGGTTAAAGCTTCTAGGGTCAAAACAATGGGTTCAGAGGTCAAAACAATTAAAATAATGAGTTTCGTGTTTCATTAAGAAAAATGTCTGATGGTAAAATAAAAATACGATAAAGTAGTTGGTATTAATATTTCTAGAATTTATTAGGCTACAAAATAAAGTTAAAATTATAAAATATATTATTTCAGAATTTTAAATATGTATTGCCCTTTAATTTAAAAATATATTCGTGTTCTAAGATGCCTAAAATATGTAATTATATTAAAAACTGAGTTTCCAATTTTTGACACAATTACAATGCTTTCTTGATGTATATACTTGTATGGAAAGTAAAAGCACTTTCCTATTCTAACGGAATAAATATTTTTTACCGTTCCTCTGGTAAGTTTTATGGTACATAAAGTACTTTTAATGTTTTTATGTAAATTTTGTTTTGTTTTCTGCGTTTATGTCTTGTTTTATGTTGTCTTATGATTATTTTGTTTATGTGCTCTTTGCGTATTACTACTTTTTCCAACATTGTTTATGCACGGAATTATCCATAAATGCAGCTAGTACGAGATGAAAATTAAAAAAAATATTAGGATTGAGCTACAGAAGATTGAAATATCTGGTTTATAGATCAAAAACAGATGTAAAAATCATTTATTTATGAGCAGCAAATTGCGTATTAAATTTTTGTTTAATATGAACTTTTCTTTTTATTTTGAACTTGAGGGCTTGTCTTTCGTTTTCTAGATGGTACACCTGTGAAATGTAATTTTTGAGTTAAGGATCCATATTTATTTTTCATGTTGGTACCTGTCTTCATTACAGAAAATTAGTTTAGAGGATTTGTGTACTTGTGTGTTCCTTGATGGTTTCTATCACGATAGTCATTGTTCTGTATATTTCGTGTTGTGCAAAAACACTTGATCATCAGAAATTAAATTATTGGTATTTTTATTACCTTATTACCGTTGTTTTACTGTGCGAAGAAACTGGCCTGAAACTTAATAATTGGAGAAGCAGTATTTTTACTGAATCTGAGGATATTTTTTATTTATCTTTTCATAAAGTACCTTTCAGTGTGCTGTTACCATTCTCCTGTGTTCGGCTGTTTCGTTCTTCTCATATAATGATTCTGAAAAAGTTAGGATTTTATATTTAGTTTATTCTGCTTTACACCTGTATTATATTTTTGTATTATATTTTTTGGCAGTGTTATTTCTTTTTGGCAGTACTATTTCTTTTTGGCACCATTTCCATTGCAGATAATATCACATGTTTGAAATTTTATCATTTCTATGATGAATTATATATTTTTTTAAAGAAGAAAGTCTTCTCTTAAATTTAGATCTCAAAGCTATTTATTCAAGTGTTTTCTGGGCCCCACTTTTTAATTATGCAAAAGTGGGAATAATTGTTTGTAATTATTATGGTTCCAATTATGATTTCGCGACAGATTATAAAATAGATAACTTTATAAAATCTTATCAAAATTATTAATTATTTTTATTTTCGGAAGATACATTCAGACGAAAATTTAAATTTATATTCATTATTCTGCTTAATGGATTGGTATTCCTTTCCTCTTCACCTTCATGACAAAATAGTTTATTACACTAGATATTCCATACTAATACCATGGAAACTTTGCTACTTCATATGATTACTTATTAGTTTATATGACTGTACAACATTATGGGTAACTGAAAGATTAATAAGTTATGTATTAGATGCAGAGCTTTAGCGATTAAATTTTAAAATATTTATATGTAAGGACTGATTTTTCTTTGCTTGTATTAATAGATCTCAATTTAATTGGGGGATTTCTTTTTTCGACCATTTTTAAAAAAAAAATATTTTATAACGTTTTCCACACCGTTTTCTTTCAATTCTGAATTTGAAAACCTTTTTCTGCTTCACTGCATTTGGTATTTCATCGAATTATTTTATTGGCAAAATTGTCATTTTAAATTTTTATTACATTTTATTGAAATGCAACACTTTACAGATAAAAATTGTTGTTTTTAATTTGTACACTGAAATTCTCAACTTGTCCTACTCTTTTAAATATTTTCTTAATCTTATTTACAATGAAAAAACCTCCATCGCTTAACTCCGCATCGCACGCTACCGTTTCTTTCCAATAGATGGCGCTGTATCCCTCATCTCGTATCATTTTCCTCTCATCCAGAGATGTTTGCTCTTCAGTCTCCTCAAACCAGCAGCAGCTTACGATTTTCCCTCGCGCCAAATCGGGCACTAATTATTTCGCTTTAGTCGGGCGGGTGCACGTGCACGAATTGGCGCGAGCCCGCTAATTATTTCTAATGAGCGTCTAACGGGAAATAGTGATTGTGTCTTCACGCGGGAAAAATGACCCCTCCCCCTTTTCTTCCTTCCTGAAACTCTTGGTCGTCGAATTTGTATGTGCTCGTCATTCAGTGTTTAAAGGGAAAACTGCCTATCATCAAAATAGAATTGAGATTAGGCGATAAAGTTTGCCATTTTGGGTGCTTTCAAAGTATGCTGGCCTCACTTTTGTTTGGGGGAGTGATTTGTGACAAGGAAGGGGCTGCGTTGTCGCGATAGTGGAGCTTCGTGGAGTTTGGATCTATTTATTCAAAAGAGATTGTCTCTTTCGCTGTTTGCATATTTCCCGAATACTTAATTTATGACACCTGGGGGTTAGTTCTGTGCGAAATTTAATTTTCAAACTTCAAATAAAAGTTATTCCTGTATAACGTTACGTCATTGATCCGGCAAACTATGGTTCCCGAAATTCTGGGATTAGGAATTCAAAATCCGCTGATTTCGGAATCTTGAGTTATTTTAATTTACATAATCGGGGGGGGGGGGGGGAAGGCGGTGCACCACTGTTTCTTTCAGGTATACATTCAAAGCCCCCTCCCCTCGGAAATGATCATTCCCTCTCCGCGAGGCATTTTATGTAACCGAGTCAAATGCTAATAAATTTTGAATTCATAATAATAAATTCAGATATTCACAAAATAATTTTCGTAGACTTTGCAAGTTTAACTTCCAAATGTTAACCTAGTTTCTACTTATATGGAAGCATTCAGATTGAAGCATTATATATTTTTATTTCGCGGTTGACTATTTTCAGAATGGGATTTTGTGGCTATAGTCCAATTTGCAATATTTTTAAATACGCTCCCCTTTCATTTAGCTGATGAAAGTTTCTTCTAGAAATGCTTAAATAAGTAATTACTATTAATTACTCAAAATTATATAAAAATTATGAAGATCTTATCCTCTCTAATGTTTCATAACCACCTCCCCTCTCCGAGCCAAAAATTCCTGAAAAAACACTTGTCAATTCAGCAATTATGCCATCATTGTTATAGGTCACGGCAGTCATTATTTAATAGAGAAAGATTCCGCCAGAATGATAATTTTATTACATTGCAAGTTTTTTATTTCAACTTAAGGACCTCAAGAAATTATAATGACAGGAAAGATCAATCATGCTTAAAGCATTGATTATGAAACATTTTCCAACTTCAATGCAATTTTATTTAAACATCTCTAAAATGCAATACATTCCTCGCTAATATTTTAAAACTTATCACAATACTACATTAATTTATTATATTTGAAAACTTAAACCTTCATCAAAAAAATGAACTTCATTCAAATGACGGCATTGAAATATAAATTGCCTGGTTTAAACATCTCTAAAATGCGATACATTCCTCGGTAATATTTTTAAAATTATCATAATACTACAATAATTTATTATATTTGAAAACTTCATCGAAAACAACTGACATTCATTCAAATGACGTCATAGAAAAAATAACACGCCTGGCTTTCTCTATAAAAGCAGCATTTCATTCATAACATTTTCCCATTCACTTCATTCATCACAGTACTAAAATAATTTATTTTATTTAAAAACTTAAGACCATGGAGCTACAAGTAATTAAACTGTATGCTTAAAACTTCATCGAAAAAAAGCGCCCTTCTCTCTGTAAAATCAATGAATATTTCATTCATATCAGCTATGCATACTTCATGAGCTAAACAATGTTGCGTTAAAGAAATACAGCAATTCTTATGCAACTCATCCTACATATTTTGCTGTTTACATTTTACATAAGTGAAAAATAGGCTTCGTTGTAGAAATAATCAAATTTGGATGATCATTTAAACTCAAATATATTGTAATTGCGTTGTTTCAGTATGTAGATGCACAGAATTTAAGCAAAAATAAAGCGGTTTTAGGACGGATACAACACTTAATATGAATTAAAAAGAACTTTAAAAATCACGATTTTGAGAGAAGATGGATGCCATATTTAATTTTGAAGTGGATCACGTGATCTTTTCATATCATGGTCACGTGATCGCTTCATATAAGAGGTGTAATTATTATTATAATTTTTATTTAAAAAACTACAGAATATATTTTGCTGAATTTTTTTTTATATATTTTATGGAATAATTTGAATATTACCTAAAATTTTCGAAGCAATTTGTGAATTTTAAATCCGCTTAAAAAATGTTTGAAAATTTAGGTCCCATAGGATTCAATGTATTTCATTTTTTCAACCCGGGTTCAATCCAAAACTAATTGGGTGATACTATTCATTTATATTCCCATAGGTCCTACAGACCGTCTGAACTACATACTAAAATTTCATTTTTATTAAGTCATTTTTACGGCAGTTATCGTGCTAACGGACAGACAGACAGACAGAATGAACAAAGTCATAAATACTTTTCAACTTTGTTGTAAAGTGTTAAAAACTATTTTATAATTTCCCGAAATATTATTTTTTAAATAAAAAAAAATTAAAATTGATATAACTCATTATTTTGTAGTATTAAACACTTGATCAATATCTTATTTTAAAGCTTTGGATTTAATTATAATTTTTTTTTTTTTTTTTGGATTCCATTTTAATTAAAATATTTTATTGTTTTGATTTTTTATATAATTAATAGCGGAATTTTTTTTTTACATGTTTTGTAATATTTCTAAGTTTAAATATTTTATAAAAAAAAGTTCTAATAATTTAATAAACAAATTTAAATAAATGATAAACTCTGTTAGCAATAAGCACCACAGTTGTTTTTCATTTTGAATGTATCTGCAGCTATCTGGAAAATAAATATGGGATCGTATTCAATATTTTAACCCACGTATCTAGTACAAAAAAAAAAACCTTTTCCGCTTTTTTTTATGATCCCCGATATTGTTTTGTTTCCGTTTTTATACGCGGAAATGAAGTACCAGCAAAAACCACTTAATTATTTAAACTGACTGATGAAATGAAAAAAAAAAATACGTTGCATGAGAGAGGGTGGTGATAAATTTGGAGAGATTTCATTATTTATTTTATAAACTATACGTTTGGTATTATTTTGTATGCTGGATTGGAAAAGCAGTACAGGACATTTAATATATATGTAAATTGACAGTTAAAATTAATAAATCACAAAAACTTTATATATATATATATATATATATATACATATATATATATATTTATATATATATATACATATATATATATATATATATATATATATATATATATATATATATATATATATATATATATACATATATAACGATGGAATAGACAGAAGTTGCAACTCAAAAAACCCCAACATTAAAAAATGCATAACAAATAAAAAAATAACACACAGATAATCGTCAAACAAGTGAAAAATAAAATGCAAACCTCTTGTTATTAAGCTGAAGACAAACAACAAACATCAATGGAAAGGAATTGATAATAGAAAATAAAATAAAATCCAAGCTTTAAAGCTTTACACGTGGACAAGCCCTAGGCCTAAACAAATGAAATGGTCACTTCAATAAAACTCTTCAAGTCCAAGTATTTTATCAAAATATATATATATATATATATATATATATATATTTATCAATATGAATTAGTAACTACTATATGGTAGATGCAATTTAAAATCCAACATGTGTAAATTTGCGCATACAGAAATGCAGCAGAATTTTACAATGCGTCAGTAGTAAAAAATATAGATAAGGAAGCTAATATTTAGAACATGAAAAATTGCATACTCTAGTTCAATATATTTGAGAGGTTAAATTATATCCGTCATAGAGTATTTGAAATGTTATATTTAAGAAAAGGAAAACAATGATACTAGAGAATTAAAATTGATCTTGATTTTATACTAAAAGGTAATATAATTAATAAAACATGGGAATTAAATTAACAGTTTACAAGAGTGATACATACAATCTAAGCACGTGAGTCAAAGGAATGGCAAATGCTGTAGGCCCAAAATATTAAAATGACAAAAATTTAAAGATGTAAATTGAATAGATGAAATTGGGTAAAACCTCTGTAGATGCTGCTTTTCAAAGATCTTTACATCCACAGAGGTTCTAAATGTGTTTCGTACTATGATACAACCACGTGGATGTATTTTCTCACGTTCTAAATATAAGCTTCCTTATTTATATTTTTTATTATTTATATATATATATATATATATATATATATATATATATATATATATATATATATATACATATATATATATACATATATATATATATATATATATGTATATATATATATATGTATATATACACACATACAGGGTCTTTCAGAAGTCCATATAAATTTTAAAAATTCATTAAAAATCGAAAATCATCGCATTGAGGTACGGTTTGTACCTTAAGTATTGCTAGGACAGGGATTTTTTTTTATGTGAAAAAATTTTGTAGTTTAAAAAATCACATATAGGTGGCGCTGAACGCATTGGAAAGACAATTAAAATAACTTACTGTACGCGTCAAATCGTGTGACAAGCCTAAATAAGCCTGAACAATTGATAGGACCTTCTCCTTTCTCTAGATTTTTCCTAATTCAGAATTTTCGAAAAGCATCTGATGCTGATTCGCCGCTCACGTAACAGCTTCACTAACAAGGCTTTCTCGATCAAAGTTAACATTCTCGCCAAAACTTCTTCTTTGCACTGTTTACTAATGTATCAAATTAAGAATCTACATAGCACTACAGTTCTTTTATAACAGCCTCATTTGCATACTTCTGGAAGATGTATTCGGGTAAGCGCCACCTATAGGTGATTTTTTAAACTACACAATTTTTTCCCGTCAAAAAAAAAAAGAAAAAAAAATCGTCCTGACAATTCTTATGGTACAAACCGTACCTCAATGCGATGATATTTCGATTTTTAATGATTTTTTAAAGTTTATACGGACTTTTGAAAGACTCTGTATATATATATGTATATATATATATATGTATATATATATATATATATATATATATATGTATATATGTATATATATATATATATATATATATATATATATATATATAAATAATCCCCCTCCTGTCTACGTGTATGATTCTAACCGAACGAAACCCGGCAACTATCACCGCCCTTCAGTAAACCTAAGCCATTCTTCTTTTAACAACTGCTGAGGAAGAATTGTAGTTCTTTCTCTGCAGTACACTTAACTGTTACCAAGATTAAAAAAAAATCATTTATATAAAATTTAACCATGTGAGAAGACATTTCGCATATACTATAATTTATACATTTTATTCCAATGGCTAGGCACTTGTTATCAATCATTCGCCTACATAGCTTGAACTCTTTTGCTGTTTTATCACCACAGGGGGCAGATCACATCGCGCCCTTTAGCCACCAAATTTAGACAGCTCAATGGGGGTGGCAATTACAGGGACCCTACACATCATCCCTCGAAAGGATTTTCAGATATACTCCGCGTAGACACGGGAATAGTTTTTGGCGGCGATGAGGACTCGGGTCTTCCTCGTGCGATTCCCTCGCCATAACCACTGGGTTATCCCGTTCCCAATAATTTATACAGGGAAATTTTAAAAGACAATTTATTTTTAAGCATTTGGTTTTGCTGCGGAGCATTTATCTGTATCTCGCAGAACACTGCTTGGGAAACGCTTGTGTAGAGATAGAAGCTTTGCTATGCAAGAATATGCTTACATACATGAATACATACATACATGAATAATATAATAATAATTATATAAAATAATACTTTTTTTCAATTTTATGGGTATCTCATTTTACACTTTTTCAATTTTACCTTTTCAGTTGAATATGAAAATTGTTTCATTTCGCCATCAAACATTTTTTTTTTATACTTTTTAGTGTTATTCCACCTTTTGTACTTTTTTCCCGAAAATTATGACAAATATGCAAAACAGTCAGAAGCTGTCAAACACCTGACATGCAAATGAAATCTACTTTTATCAGATACTTTGCTGACAGCATTCTTATATGCTTTGCCGTCACACTCTCAATCATCTAAAAAACTTGCATATTAATCCTTGATTGACATTTCGAAAAGAACTATATTAAAATTTACTCCAGCTGTGATATTATGCATTTTTTGGCGCGAAATTTTGAGACTTTTTTTTTTCACCGCCATTTTATTTGGCGGGCATCATCTTTTTATCAAAACTTCATGTAATGTCATACAACCTTCACGAACCGGTCACAATTTTTTTCTGCGCCAAGCAAGAAGCATCGACACCTCAAATTAAACATCCTGACATTTAACTGACAGCGCATAAAAATAATTACAGCTTTCGTCCCCCCTTTGCTCGTTTTACAACATAATCACTGCTTGTAGCATCAAGTTGCTGACTAGCTACCGAAATTTAGTTCACCCACCCCCACGTCTTTTATAAACTTAAAAACCTAAAATACAGTTTTTTTTTATTTTTTGGTAATAAGACGAAGGGGAAAGTATGTGCAGGTTTTCCCCCTCAAATATCTGATGCTTTCCTTCCTTGATTGCTGCTCCTGTAGTCAAGGTAACCATAATGATCAGCTGGCTCAAGAGCAGCGCGCTTCTTTTATCTATCTTAGCTGATGTAATATATCGGGTTGCCAGTTTTACAAATTCATCGCCAATGTTGGCGATTACTGTATTTGTTTCTGGGGTAACTTTAACTTTGCTAAAGTTTTTCAATCCGAAGAATTTTTAATTGTATTTACCGTTTGTTTCAAACGGTTGGAAAATGTGTTTTATGTAAAGTTAAACTCATTTAATAAATAAATTATTAGATTTTAATCAATTTTAAAGCTCATAATAAGTCATGGGAAATGTTGGGTTATTTATATGATACAGATGAACGATGAACAAGACCGGATGAAGGAATGGGGGGAAAAAAAAAGGCTGTCAAAATTGCCGGGGGTAAACATTTAAAACTTGTATAATACATATAGGACTTGAATAATGCGAAAAAAAAATCTGAAATTTAGGAATTTTTCTTCTAGTAATTATTTAGGAACGGCTAGACATATAAAATTCGCTTTTATACCAACATCCGCAAAAAAAAAAAGCTATTCTAAATTTTCTTAATTGAATTTAATTGTGTACAACTAATCGCAGAGATCATGGAGTTAGAAAGAAGGAGATAAGACTCCTGTGGATAAAACGTTTGAAAATGCCATAATGCTTTGAGAATTATATCTAAGTGTAGCTAGTGTTAGTAAAGTAGTCACTATTGTTAGTTGACATAACAGAAAGCCGTAGTATTTATTATATATATTTTTGATTATTTTTAAGTTGATGGTTCCCTAATTATGAATATAATTAACCAGTATTTTCTCACAGTTGTAGGATAGAGTACAGAATATATAAAGATCAAAATTATTTTACATTTCAATTTATTCTTAATGCGTAAGAATATTCTTTATAGTTTCAGTTCTCATTTGCATTGCGCTAATATTTTTTATTTCTTTTACAAAATTTCACAGTTTAAATAAATATTTCAGGCCTTTCGCCATAAAAATACGTATGTTACTATCGCTTGCCCTCCATTGTCTAGGGGTAGCTAAACACCGCCCATGAGTCCGTTAACCCTAAGGAAATCAAGAGCAAGTAAGGGTTTTGAGGCAAAATTGCCTACATATAATGCAGGACTACGTCTTACCTCAGCGCCACCTGAATTGCTGTCTTAAACGATATTGGCATTTTCTTAATATGAAGTTTTAACTCTTTACTTAAACCTTCGTGGTAGAAATATTTTAATTTAGTTACGATCGAACGATTATTTTTTAAATTTTATAATTCAATTTTTACGCAGCTTTTTTTTATGCCATTTGTAACCACAAGAGTTACGCCTCACATACCAAAATCGTCTGCTGACTGCTTTTTTGATCAAACTATTGAAAATATTATTCATTAATGATTGATTTTTAGATTAAAATGTCTAAAGACCTTGAAATAGGGCAACATACAGTGATCGGAGATGAAATATTATTTTACATACCGCAGTTTCCATGTTTATAGAATTGTAAAATATACTCAATTTTTATACATTAATTTAAAAGGATTTTTGATATTCAGAACGTCTTATAAATATATAGTCGTCATATGTAGTGGCCACTAGTCATTTCGTCCGCGCGAAGCGGGGGTGGAAATGACTACTTCTCCACATTCTTTAGTAATGAGTTAAATTGATAGAATAAAGATGGGATGCTGTATCGATGCTTATACATCGATACATCTGTTGCTGTATCGATGCATAAACTTACGTTACATCGGTATTTCGTATCGATATACCTGTATGCAACTCTGTATTGATACAATACCCTTCGATACGTATCGTATAAATAATTTTCTTTAATTTGCGATACTTTCTTTTTAGTGTTGTTATTATTTTTTTAATATTAGGAAATAACTAGTTCGAATGTTCGCTTTTGATCGGAGTAGATAACATGTTTATATAATTGAATCATAATAAAACTGAAAGTTGGGATAGACAAACAGAAAATTTATAATCTATGATTTGATAAAATTTATTTATGATTCGTATTCAGATATTTAATTAGAAGATTTTATAAAAAAAATAAATAAATAAAGTAGGGTGGTTATGGTCTACATTGCTTATTGCTGTCTATCATCGTGTTTCATTGTAATGCTTGTGAACATGGGCATCCATAGAACTTTTTTCCAGGAGGAAAAGACGAACTCAAGGATAAGACATACAACATCGACTAGTTTGATGTCGCTCCTTTGTGACCTTGAACGTCCGATGGGAGGGGGGGGGGAGGAGAATGCCCTTCCCTATGGCCGCCCATGTGTACGAAGTAAACAAACACGTACCATATTCATCTTCGTTAATGCACCATGCAGGTTGAATATTTGCAACGCACATTTAAAACTTGCTACCAATAATGAATAATTAATTAAGTATTCATATAAGAACTTCCCGATAAATAAAATTCAAAATATTTATCTCGTAGTAATGTTACAGAGTCCACTTCGACGATAAGAACTTGCAATTCCGACCCAGTAGCTCAACGGTAGAGCGTCGGATGGCCAGTACGAAGATCCGTGGTTCGTTTCCCGGTTGGGGCAGCAAGGTTCTTTGCAATGACGCCCAAACAAATCAACCCTGTAGGTTTGTGCGAAGATGTCAGCGGTTTGAAAGTGATCCCAGCACGGCTAGTACGGATTTGATGGACTCTGGGATATTGAGATACTGGGATATTGATCCTGATTTCAAATCGGGAAGACAATGACTACGTAGGAAGCTAACCTGGAGGATAAAAATAGCATCAGGAGGGTAACCTGAGGTAAAAAATAGCAGGAAGTGATCAGTCAGATTGTCTTTTGCACGCTAATCTGACATTACAGGGAGGAGAATGCAAAATTTAATGTTATCCTAGTCCTTCTGACATGTGAAAAAACAAACAAAAAACGACTACATTCATCATCAAAGAAACAATGGTCAACTTCCCATTTTACACACTAATTATTAGTAATTACTCGATAGATCAGTTGGACCAGTTTTGCTGGAATACTTTATTAAGGAAGGTAAAAAAAGCAATGGATATATATAGTGAGATGGTCAACTTTCTGAAAGGGGGTATTATATAACCAATATGTCCTGCTCATTATAATCTGTAAATTTGGCGTTGTTGCTGAGAACTGTGGGAATCCTTTTTTGTGGAACCAATATTGCATTTCAGTTAGCATCCTATAAGATGTAAAGATTTTGAATATCATCCTCGTACTCTGACATGCTCTGAAAAAAAAAATAGAATACGTATATTCATGACATTCATCATCTAAGAAACAATGGACAATTTCCCCCTCTAACACACTAATTACTGATACGGGTAGAAATTACTCGATAAATCAGTCAGACCAGCTGTGTCGGAATACAGACGAACATGCAATTCATAAATATCAAAACATTTGTGCCATGGGGAAGTCGTTATAATTCAAACCATTTGCAATACGAATCTAAAATGCTGTTAAGTATAAGGGCTGTGACAGATACGAAGGCATAAATAACTAAAGTCCATCTGTTCTTTCTCTAATTGTTGGATCGTGGGACTAGATGTTCAGGATTTGGGTGCTAAGAGGTATTGGGTTGATCATGCGATGTCTGCAAGGATTTAATTTCCAGAACGATTTCCTTTTTTCGGATTGTTATTTTTCGAGTCTGCTTTAAGAAACGTTGGACTTGCACTGTAATTCATTCTGCAACCTTTGCTTATTTTTTTTTCATCTACTTTTTTTATTATTTCAGTAAACTATCAGAAAAGCCACTGTTACATGCGGTCATGAAAATGCCAGTTTCATTTCTGAAATATTCAGCTAATTATCGTCTGCGTAAGCGTTATTTTTGTATATATATATATATATATATATATATATATATATGTATAAATCAATATATGCAGTGATCAGGTGCGCAAGAGTTTCATGTTCAGTATTCGTCCCTTTCTATTAATTGGGAATGCCTAACTTTATTTTTAAAATTATATTTATGTATGTAGTTTATAGTTTTATTCTAACGGATTAATTTGGCATTAGATAAATGAATAAATATATAAAATTATATAGTTAGCACTAGAAGCAGCAAAATAATTACTGTATAATTACTATATATTTTGTTTACTTTGCATTCGTAATGAAGAGTAATGTTTATATATCTTTGTATACTGGCTAGGAATTTCTAATGTATACTTTAATTATAACATTTATATTGTGAAACTGTAATTTTATATTTTTATCTCACTATTTATTCTATAAACGACTCCCAATAATTTCCTTTCTCTGCTTTTATCCACCCGAATGCCTTTCTTAAACCGAGAGAGAAAAAAAAATTACATCCGCTATTCAAAATCGACGGCGCTGTACAATTCAGACGAAAATGTTTCTTAGGGGCTTCAACAAAACAAACCTTTCCGTGTTAAATATTTCCAACACTTGGCTGCAAACTGCTCTCTTCAAGATCCCGAGTCGTTTGACATCTTATTCGCGACATTTGACAGCCAGCTCGATATTTTTGACAGCACCTTTTTCAACTATCCCTTGGCGTCTCTCCAGCTTCACTGGCTCCTTCCTTGGCGTATTTCCTGCCTCTCCCAATCCCTTGGAAACCCTATCTCAGCCCGCATCCCTTGATGGGCAGCATCAGTGAAAAGCACTTCAAACCAGCGACATCTACTCCCACCCCACCCCCTCCCCGGATCTTTACCTCTCCCCTACCCCCTGAAAGAGCTACCTTCTTAATTTGGAAAGGTTTAGTTTCGGCACATACAACTACTGATCACGCTTGCACCGTGATATAGACCTGATTAATTCAAACGATCTTGGTTAAATTATCTCCCCCACACCCGCCTCATCCTTAAGCACGTTTATATAAATATAGCATCACTCTGCGTGTCACACTGACATATGTAACTGTCTGTAGCTATACGCGTACGGACTGAAATTGAGGCTAATTCTCATCATATTTCTCGGCTTCAGAGTAATTAAAGTTGCTACTATGGGGGTAAGTCTGTGTTGGTTCCTTTTTACCCCTGGTTGCTAATATAGTGCGCGCGGGTGTATATCTATCTAGATGTGATTGTCGGTTGCGCTAGGTTTTCTAGTAATTGCGGAGGGTTTTAGAAGGAAGTGTTTATTATTAATTTGGTCGTTTAGATTAACAAGTTGATGTAGGCGTATCAGCGGAGAAGATTTTGCAAGGTTACTCAAGCGAGTAAAAGAGGTAGTTACATTTTATTAATGCCATGTTTTAAATGTGATGATTAAGAAGATGAGGTTTGAGGGGGTGGGGGTGGAGGTAATTTTTGCTCGTGATTTGTCGCAAATGGAGAGATTTCTTGATGGACGCATTAAGTGTTTGGATTTTAGCTCGTTACTTGTGGATTTCATCAAAGCGAATGCTCTAACTTGATTTTCTTCTTAATTTTTTTTTTAAATTTATTTCTGCAGCAAAGGTGTTTAGTTGGAGTCATCATTTGACTTGAAAATCATTTTATGTAAATATTAAAATTTTCCGTTTATTAAAACGCCATGAATGACTTAATTGCAATTCGGCATCTGTATAAAAGATAAAACAGTTAATAAAAATAAAATAGATATGACCACGCTTCGTGAGGTATACAATTAAAAACACAATTTAAAATGCGTTATTTTCATATTTAGAATTTAAATTGCCTATGATAAAAATCTTTCGCACTTTTGGACACACTAGAGGTCCCCTACAAGTTAGAGGTCTGTATGGGCCGAAATTTCAGATTTTCACTTTTTCTTTCTTTCGACCTAGATCATCCGACCTACCCGAAACTGTAAGGTATCTGTTTAGACGGCCAGGACAGTACCACCCCCGCCCACACCTCGTTGTGCTCGAAACCTTAGGGTGAGTCATGTGGCCTGAGTCGTGGAGGACAATGCCATCCAATTTAGACGGGATCCCAATGAGGGCGACATCCGCAAGGACAGTACCTACCTTCTCCTGCCACCAATCTCTTGGAAGGACTTTCGGACCCACAGATTTAACGTGCCCCGAGATAGTTTGGGCAGAGCCGAGAATTTGCAATCCATGTGTCTTAACCATTGGGCTATCCAATTAAAATTAATTTAATTTTTTTTTAATTAAATATGTTCGGCCTGGCCGTACCTGGCTTCTTAAAAACTAAGCCCGAGCATAGTGCGGTCCGAAACGGTGCTAGAAAACTCAGGCTTGGCCCGGTCCACGGGTTTGAGCCCGTGCAGACCACTATCACAAAAGGCATCATCAGAAAACATCAAGAAAAACATCATTACGTAAAAATTTTACACATAGACCAACACACACAAAAATTCGCATATTGCCTTGAGCCATAACGAGAGGTCATTTTGGATTATTATATATCCGGTGTCTTAATACCCAATGTTTGCTATATATACATTTATTGGAATGCTCATTTTGATCTGTATTCGCCTCTCAGTATGGATCACTATAATTTTCAATTTTTTATTGTGAGTTTGGCTATGTATAAATGTGTACATAATTGTGATTTTCGGATGCCTTTTGTGACGCCCGGACTACTAAAGGCTTTTATTATATATAATTTGCGTTCAAAATGTGGAAATAAAACTTTTTATAATGCTTTAGTGTTTTTAATAGTCATTAATATAATTTAAATTTAAATTAAATTAATTTTTTATTTTATTTTATTACTTTCCTATATTATGAGAAAGAGTATAGAGAAAGTATTGTTTTCATGAACATTTTCGATTTCGATATTTTTATGTCAATATGTATTTTAAGACCTCCGGAATACGTTTTGACTAGTTTTAGGGTGATGCTTGTCTGTCTGTGTGTTTACTATTTCTTGCGTATACGATAGCTACCACAAATAATAGATTTTCAAGAAATTTTGTATCCGGCTATGCTATCAAAAAATTGATATCTAAATAGAATGTTTTTGAAATTCGAGTAAAAATTTCGAAATTTCATATTTTCTTAACATGTCAGTATAGGATAAAATGTGACATAATTATGCATCAAAGGAGTTATTTATGCTCAACGACAACGAAACTTACAGTTGATTACTATGATACAGTTGATTACTATGATATTATACTTACAATGATTGAAACTTACAGTTTCAATTATTGTAGTAAAAAATAGCCGCGATATAATTTTAGTGTTCTTGAGGTCATCAGCCCCCTTCGGAGGTACATTATCAAATATGGTATCAATCGAAATTTTTTTTCAAGCCCTTTAAAATGAAAGGGCTTGATAGGGAATGCTATAAATGTAATCATTTGGATCAACGATACAGATGTTTCAAACATTTTCTTGCAAAATTTGCAACAATAAATAAATTTTTTAAAAATGGATTATGGTATGATAAAGTCAAGTTGAGCCACCTCCAGTTAATTTTTATAATGATTATAATATATTTTACTGCGCATTTTAATGACTTCTCAAAGTGCATGATGCGCCTCGATTTTTAAACTCAATAAAACTGTACAAATAATAAACATATTCATGGAATAAACACTATTCCTTTATTAATCTAACGAGTTTTTTTAATACAATATACACTCTCAAACAATCTTCTAAACACTATGTTGCGCTTCATTTAAAAAGAAGTTACATAAAAAAAAATTTCATGAAATAATATTTATAAAAATAGAAAGTTTAATATAATTTTTAAATTATTTATTTTATCTTCCGCTTTACTTATATCATGTAAAAGTATAATAAAATTAGTAGAAGTCGTAGAGAGTACCTTCTATTTACTCATTAATCTAATAGTTTTTACAATAAAAGGATTTTAGAATCAACTCTTTGGGGGATCAGTAACATTCTTTATATTTAAATATATATTCTTTTAAATAATGGCTATTTGAATATTACAAATCAGGCGTAATTGACATTTCACACTTTATTTAAATAGCAATATTTATGAGAAAAATGAGTATTCGTTAGAAAAACATAATACAGCAAATTATATATTTATCGAACTTACTTATGTGTTCAAAAAGTAAGCTCAAGGTAAGCCTAATGTTTTGAAGTTAACATCAAACGTTATTTTACTGAGCCATATATATTTTGCATGGTTAGCGAAATGTGAGACTCTGATCGGATCACGGGGATGGTATGCAAAATCTGTATGTTACACATTCTTACTAATTATAAATTTTTATATTTTTGTATGTAATGAATTATTTATTTATTTTATCTTTGTCTTCTAGGTAAGTTCTCACTTTGAAATGTATCTATTCAGATAGTGTAAAGTTTTATGGAAGAAGAATAAAATTCGGTAACTTACTTTTCTCTTTACACTTTTATGTGGTTAAATAAGAAGCATATGTTTATAAAATAAGCTGTGTTGTTTTCTTTTAGAAAACAGTATTTAAATTCGAGATGCACTAAGAGGATTTTACTAAGATTCCTGGCGCTACTTCCAATTTAAAGCTAATTACACCGGATAGGACAATATCCTTTATTAAAAAAAAGTACAAAATTAAGAAGGTCGTATAGACCATAAATTGCAAAGCAGGATACACTTCAAGAATAGAAAGAATGATAATCGTTTCAGTAGTTCAGTAGACAGCGCTTCGTCTGGTCAGTCAGATGTTAGTGGTGTAATACAATTCTTAACAAGAAAGATCAATCATGCATAAAGCATTGATTATGAAACACTTTCCAACTTCAATGCAATTTGATTGAAACATCTCTAAAATGCGATATATTCCTCGGTAATATTTTTTAAATTATCACAGTACTACATTAATTTATTATATTTGAAAACTTAAAACTTCTTAGAAAAAAAAATTAATTTTATTTAAATGACGGCATTGAAATATAAATTGCCTGTTTTAAACATCTCTAAAATACGATACCTCGGTAATATTTTTAAAATTATCATAATGCTACAATAGTTTATTATATAACTTTATTCAAATGACGTCATCGAAATATAAATAGCCTGGCTCTCTATTTAAAAACAGCATTTCATTCATAAACTTTTTTCCATTTCTTTCATTCATCACAATACTGTAATAATTTATTTTATTTAAAAACTTAAAACCATGGAGGTACAAGTAATTTAACTCTATGCTTAAAACTTCATCGAAAAAAAATATGCTTCTCTATGTAAAATCATCAGTGAATGTTTCATTCATATCAGCTATATTGCGGACAGACAGACAGAATGAACAAAGTCATACACACTTTTCAACTATGTTGCAAAAAAAAAAAAAAATGATTGCTATCTTAGTGAGTTTTCTTCCAATGTAAGTGAAATTTTAGCCCAATTCTCATAGTGATAAAATAAATACCAAATTAATCTTTAAACTCGTAAGGTTAAAAAACTGATAAATTAAATCCATTTAGCTTATGAGCAGCTGTTTTTGCGTTGAGACAAATTATCTCCCATTTAATCAAAACACTTGATCTCTAATATTGTCTGCACCGGCAATAAGTGAATACATTTGATTTGACAAAATGGCGAAAATGGACTATTTTTGGCTGTAAAAGTTCATCATATGAAACTAATTTGAAATAATAAAAGGCGCATTATATGAGAAGCCAGAGGCCTCTAGTAGCAAATTTCGCCGTTGTCCTAAGCTTCGATTTTCTGCCACAGACGACACACATACACACTTTTTTTTATTATGTAAGATTGTCAGTAGTTAAACTGTATAATTAAAGCCAGTGTTAACCAAGATATTTTTTGCGGATCTAAAATATTTTAGTAAATTATTAATTTAATAATTAATAGTAATTGGTAAATTAAAATTCGTAAATAACTTGATATTAATTTGCAATTAATGATTAATCAATGGTATCAAATGTAATAGTAATCATAAAAAGCTCTTACAGACATATATTTAAATCAACCACTATTTAATATATATATCAATATTAAATAATAATATTTATATTGATAAATCAATATTTAATATTATGTACCACTATTATTATTTAAAAATAAGTTCTACATATTCTAGAGTGAAATTTATCGTATTCTGTATACTCAATAAATATGCAAATGATCTAACTTATTAAATTCCTTGTGTTTCACTGAAACTGTAGGAAAATGTCTGCAAATGGTAATACTACATACAAATTAAGTAATATTTTTAGTCATTAAAAGCATACTAAATAAATAAATTTTTAAATAAATTAAAATATCCAAAAGTTCGTCATTAAATATTCATTCAAAATTAAATTTATAATCATTTTAAAAATTATGAGAGATGCATTTGTATTGAAATCCTCTGGGTATGTCATTGACTTAAGCCATAAAATGTATGTATAGTCGTACTACTAAAGGAAGGAATGCCCTTGTTTTAAGGGACATTGTATTGCGGGTATTTATTTTAAATGCTAAAGAAATGCAGACATTTAACTTCTGTACGGTAAATCGACTTCTTTCCTATAAGAAGTCGTTGCATAATATCAAGGAAGTTTTTAAATGATCATCCATCACCATCCGGGGATCACGGTTGGCTGTCATTCCATTCGTCAGTCGTCACCACATTGCATTGTAACCGATAAAATTGTGTAAAAGTCATCTGTGAACGCAAAATTTCTTAAAAGATTTTAGAAATTTTCTGGTAGAGGAATATAAAGGAACTTCCTTGCTCGTATTTTTAGAATTTTTCTGGTAGAGAACTTCCTTGCTCTTATACAACTTCTTTACCCTGTCAATCTTAAGTTTCGGGAAGATGAACTCACGACCTACAGCACCAAGTCTTCGTGTTTTACTCCTTAGGATCTTAAACACGCGTCCATGGGTGAACGTTTAAGCCAAAAAAGAATTAAAAGTCTACTATCAGTTGGCAGAGGTTAAAGTTTTTATATCTGAACAACACTCATCTTTCGACTTCCGACCCAGTCGTATTTCGAATCTGTAATCTTCAACGCAGAAGAGAGAGAAGAAAAAAAAAGGAGCAAAACTATTAACACTGGGAAATGGCACCCAGAACCTGTTCTGGAAGACATATTTCAGTGAGTGTGCAACCTGAGACTCTTTATAGATATCCTTGCTACGGTAATGACACTTAGCTGTTATAGACTCTTGGGGCGGTTTAAAAAATTATAATTTTTATTTAAAGGCCAGGGTGCGTTTTGCTTTCTATACACAGCATATGTAAAGGGAAATTATTGTGACAAATGTATATTCCGACTTTCGGAATTTACACGTTTTAGGCATCTGTGAGAGTGATTTTTTTTTTTTTTTTTTTTTTTTTTTTTTTTGTGTGCGTGTGCGTGTGTTTTAATAATATATGTCAGTGAAGTATTCAAAACATATTTTAGAATAGTGCAAAATATTTTGCTTTAGACAAGTACATGGCTTAAAGTATATCTATATAATAATTATCTAACGCTTTTGTGTCTTTCCAGACCTTGCAAAAGAATTAAACTAAACTTTTTCACACCTACAGTGCATATATTTTTAAAGTACCAAAAAGGAAAATGATCGTTCAATAAAAGAATCAAAGTACTTGTTCAAAGAGTAAAACTACGAACATAACATCTTTGTTGTTTTATCGTTCATAGTATCTTACTACTCTTTCCGTCCTCCATGATTTTTGCCTCATTTTTTTTCTCTTCTCGATGTTGATAACACTCTTAGCCGTGCTTTTGCAGCAGTTGCTTCAGTTGCAGCAGTTGCTTTTGCAGCAGTTTTGCTTCAACGAGTGAAGATTGCGCTTCTTGCCTGTATTAGCGAAGAAGGCTATTTTTGTCTTTAAAATCAGTTAACACTATTTATTTTGTGTTGAATGTTGCTTTTAAAAGGTTTATTATTTTTAGTTTTATTATATTAGCCAGTTTGAGTTACTCGTATATATAATAGACAAGTAACCACAACTGGAATCCATAGGGGCCAGTTCATTACAGTGACAGAAGTTCACCGCATGACTACAATGATTGACAGCTGATAATGTTTTATTCTTTGTACTTAATGCTTGCACACATTTTTTAATTTTACACATTTTTATCATTTAGTGAGCATGATCATATGAGCATTTTTATCATTAGTTTCATTATTTAGTGAGCTTTATATCATCTTTTTTTATGAAGGTCCGTATTTCTGACAACTTAAGAGTATGAACCCTGTCAGATATTGTAATATCCGATCGAAGATTTAAAATTAAAAACATCAAACTTATGAACAGTCACTTACACTTGATCACCCCCTCCTCTCCTGCCCACAATATCGGTGCGTCTAAATCACATGCGCGTGCGCTTGTTTCCAAACTCGGTTTTCCTTTTTCTACGCGATTACTCTAGAAAACATTCGATTATGCAACCTCAAGAAAATGTATTCCTTCTGTACCTCTCCCCTCCCCCTCCTTCAGCAATCTACGATCATTTATGACGAGCATCCACCCCCTCTTCATCTTCTCTAGGAACGTTTTTAAATGCGTCTATGAAAAGAGGGAGGGGGGTATCTCCTTTGATTTATCGTCTGTGAGTCTTGACTGATTAACGCACAGATCTTACTAACGACTTATTTGTACTATGATTTTCGCCTTCTGCTCTTCAACTCTCCCCTTCATATCTTTTAGCCCGACATTAGCCCTGTTAGCATTTTGCTGCGCTTAGAGAGAAATGGGGGGGGGGGGGGGGGGAGACAAACGAAGAATGGAAGATTATGCTATAGTATTATGCTCGATGAGCAATATTTCTTTTATTTTTCGCTTCTTCTTGTGGTGTGTCTTGGAGGCGTTTTATTTATATTTATATTTTTTTAATGAAAATATTCTCTTTATCAGTATCGTTCTGTAACACTAGTGATTATATTACCTACCAGCTTATGCGATTATTTCTACTGTGTTATATTTTTTTTTTTCTTTGATTACTGTTAATTAACCAGTGTCTCAACCCCTGCTAATTTTATAGTAGTTTTCTTGATGAAATAAATTTCGAAATCTGTTACTTCCTTTTGTTATTTTCTTCTTATTTATTGCCTCATTCTCCTGTAACTTTTTTTTTTATCTTTCTTCCTTTGCAAGAGTTCGACTATATTTCCTTCCTTTAAATTCTTCCTTTTTTTTAACCAATAGTTCATATAACATATAGTAGTTCATGTAGTTTTCCCTCTCTGTTTTATTTTAAATCTCCTATCAGTGCTTAATATTTCATTTTCAGAATATTCTCCCCTCGTCTTCGTGGCGGGGTAGGGACCCCTTAATCGACCTGTGGTGATGTGTTTATAGTTGCTTTATACAATGGCTGAAACCACCCGGTTGAGAATTTTTTCGCTGTGTGCGTTCTAGCTGTATTTGAAGCGCTTATAGTTCGTGTCTTCGCAGTTTGTTCTTGGCAGTGGTTAAGGGCGCATTTTGTTATGCCTGTTAATTTATTTTTCTGTCAAATTATTTAAAAACTGCAAAGAATTCAGTTCGAACCCATGATGTAGTCAAATCGAGAGCCCATTCAAATTAAAGTAAAAATGTGTTAATATTTAAAAAACTCAATTATTTATTTTATATAAATTGTGAAAAAAATACATAAGTCTTACGTATACTGTTTGCAATACAAGGTAGGATCAAAAAGTTCGGAGACTGTGCTGATATCTCTAACCCTGTTTGGAGGAGAGGAAAACTATTTTACCGTGGCGTAGAGGCACATGTGGCGCGAGATGTGAAAAGGAAAAAGAAGGTGTTTTCCAGACAATGCGTGTCAGTGATCTGTAGTCGTTTGTGTTCGTCGAAAATGGTAATGGCGTTTGAAGAACAACGTGCGAATATCAAATTCTGCCAGCGTTTGAGGAAATCGCCGAAAGAAGCATTGCACTTGCAGCAGGTGAAATGTTTCTGTCGGCGATTTCCCCAAACGCTGGCAGAATTTGATATTCGCACGTTGTTCTTCAAACGCCATTTCCATTTTCGACGAATGCGAACGACTACAGTTCACTGACACGCATTGTCTGGAAAAACCCTGCACTGCGGACATGCTTCTTCCTTTTCACATCTCGCGCCACGTGTGCCTCTACGCTACGATAAAATAGTTCCCCTCTCCTCCAATCAGGGTTGCAAATATCAGCACAGTCTCCGAACTTTTTGATCCTACCTTGTATAGTGTCTTCATTAAGAATACTTCTGAAACACCCACAAACGATTATAGTAGTAAATTGAGGTGGGTATCAAATTAATAATGAATAATAACTTACAAAGCTTTCTCGAAGAAAGCAGGCATATATCAGTAAGGTGACGACAAGTGCTTCGAGGGCGCTTTCCGCCTTCTCCGGGCCAAAAGAACAGATAGAACAGTATGCTCTCTTAATAACCGCTAAGAATGAACTGTAAGCAGTTCGTTCTATGCAATTGTTAAGTTCTCATACTGTTTGTTCTTCTTAAAGGTGCTTGCATAGGGACTAAAAAAATTAATAAAATTTTATTGTTTAATAAAATTTCAAATAACAATTAATTGGAAATAATAAAATGTAATAAAAGAATATGATGTGGGCAGCACATGACTACCCCTGCAGTCTCAAATTCACAATCCATTAAATTACGTTGAATTGCACAAATTGGCAGGGATACTTATTTGATATTATATCCAGTTTTCAGTTCCAATACGTCTTCTTTCTCATTAGGTAATTTAATGCAGTTTTATACGTCGCATCTCCTCAAAATTCCAAAACAGTTTAAATATCTCGAAAACTGTTTGTCCTAGTGCAATGCAGTTGGTCCCATTCGTTTCGTCGTTAAATACTACGTATAAAACAAGCATTTTGCCAATATTTTTAAACATGCTGTGCCTTTTGTTTATCTCTAATTTCGGTCTCAATTACCGTGATATTAGAAACGAATGTTTTGACCCCATCGTACTAACTAATTTTTAAAACTTTCTTAAAATTGAAATTTCTTGAAAACTGTTAGTTCTAGCAGTTCAAAAGCCGTCTAATTCATTTTGTTGTGTGAAAATACAGGTAAAATGACGACTATAATTAAGAATTTCGGATCTTTTCAATTGTTATAAGCGCCAGTCAAAACGGCCAACATTTTCGTAGTATAGCCAATCTTTTTCTACGAGAATATCGTAAATTTTTTTTATCATTCTTTAAGGTATACGAAATATGTGTTTCCAAGGATCTGATAGAAATATATTATGCCTACAGAAAGAATTTGTGGCTATAGAGCATATATGGAGGCGATATTCTGGACTATTTTAATGATACCATTGCACGAAGTATTATAATGAAATTTTTAAAATGCTGTTATTTATGGCATTATCGAAGTCTGTTTATTACGATTTCTTGTGTACAATATAAATAGAGTAATTGACGTAATTGTTGTTTTATGTGACGCCTAATATCTGATATATAATAAAAATTTCTCAAAAACTGAAAATTTTTAAAGCGGTTTTAGTCGTTTTCTTGGGGCAGAAATATGTGAAATAATTACTACTCGCTTAACAAAATTAAACATTCTTTTAAAATTTTAAATAAAACAACTTTTGAAATGGCCGTCGTGATGGTAATTTGTTTCGCAGAGAACATTCTTAATTCCCCTACCTTTTTTAGTACTCCCTAAGGAATAAATATATTTAGTTTCACAAGATCGAGAAAGAAGCTCATATGAAGCCCCTATTCTATGTATATTATACAGGAATATTAGTATTAAGCCCCGTTTTCACCTAAAATTCGATTTTTTAAAAATTATTCTCGAGTGTAATCTCCGTGTTGGCTTTTTTTAAATCAATATTTCATTCCACAATATTCAAGTTTCATAAACTAAGATATCTAAAATGATCGGATTAAAGAATATTTCAAGAATTTTTTTTTGAAGATCAGTCTTAGGCTCCCCATATTCGATCGATTTTATGCACTGACTTGCGTTGCCATACTTTATTACAATTCTCAAGTTTTATGGGAGCGAAATTAATACCGCAATTTCTTAAAAGCTACCATTTTTCGAAAATAATCAATATAAACTTATTTTGCTGCAGAACGTTGAAATCGTATCGTGATTGAAAGACCCCCCCCCTCCCCCTCCGGTTACAGTTTTTGGTGAAAACAAAAACACTTGATTAAGAATATCTCCTCAAGGGTATGAATACCTTTAAATATCTTTAAATATTCATCTGGTGTTTAGCGGCGTCTTTTACAGCCTAATATTCAGTGGGATTTTTGGGTAGTATAAAAGTGATTGTTTCGTTCAAAAATGATTGCAATTCCTTTAGTGGAAAATGCTGAATTATATTATAAGAATATAGGCGCACTCCAAAATGAAATGATGTGCGTAGAAATTATGATAAATATAGTTGGATAACTAGATTATGCACACACATCATGTGCATATAAAAGTTTCATTTCAGGCTGTTTTCCTTTAAGCTGTTTTTCTTTGAAAGATGTTTTGACTTAAAAAATACTATTCGGAAAATAGTATATTTTAAGAAACTGCGGTATTATGTTTTATAACACTGTTCAATCCTGTTTATATTTTATAACACTGTTCAGTTATGCTTCTAGTTGAACTAGTTCTCAGTATCGCTGGACTTTCGATAATTTGACTACCTTGGCGGAATTTCTTTTTGAGATATTGCCAAAATTTCGACTTTGGGGGAATATCGCCAAGTTAGCGATAATGCAACTTTTGGAAATTGAATGTAATTTCTTTGATAATCTATGCTGACTTTAGGGAATTATTAATTTAATATTCTTGATTCAAAATATGGGGAGTTTCACTATTCGTGTGATGTATTTATAGACCCTGTCATATGATGGATTTAATGTCTTATTGGCAAATAATATATCTTTTTGCATTCTATTTTGATTATAATGACTAGAATCGAGGATCGAGAGAGGGTGGGGATTATGGTGGTAAAGATTGTTTAACCGGTAGGTACCTGATGGAGAGCTAAGGTTTTTTAAGTTTGAGGGATTTACGAGCCTTGCTCTTCCTTTTTAGCTATACACCGCTGATGTCAACTGATTGTGTTAAAGTGAATACCTGCATTATTTTTTTTAAGAAATTTTTTTTCTTATGAAATGATTATTTCTTTAGTGTTATTGAAAGTTCTAACTCTTTAATGATTTTAATAAAATTTATTCGAAAATTAGGGGATATTCGGAACATTCGATAAATATTGATTGTAATATCGATTGTAATTATGGTTACCAAATTATTTTCGAAACACTTCATTCACTCGTGAGATATCGCGTACATAAACTCATGAGCACACACATGCACTAACATACATATACACGAACATTTACATGCACACATACAAACATACACACATTAACATGCACACATTAACATACTCACGCACTAACATACACACGCTAACATACATACACATATACTAACATACATACATTAACATACACACACGCACATTAACATACACACATTAACATACGCACGCACTAACATACACACACATTAACATACACACGCTAACATACATACATTAAAATACATACACACAAATATACATACATACTAACATGCACACACACTAACACACACACACTAACATACACACAAACATGAACATACATACACAAAGACTTCACCTAAAAACGTTCGATTCGAGTTCAAGGATGCTTAAAACGTGCTATTCCGTTGAAAATTCGAACTCGAATTTTTGACCCCGTCACAATACTTTCCCTATACATTATACTATGAATGCAGGGAAAGTAATTACTTGATTGCAATCAATACGGTTTTATATCAGCATTCATTAGTGGTAATTTTACAAAAGTAATATATTCCGCTAAGTTTATTTTTCACTTATGGCCGTGATTTTCTTTCTTCTTCGACGGGTATAATAACTAGTTAATGGTAATTTAATAAATCGGAGATACAATTTCAAATAGCTAGATATACAGCAAATGATACACTCTATATCATTTCGTTATAATTATTTGCAATCGTAAATCATGTTGTTTAAATGTAGAGTTCTTTTGTGTAATCCATGAAAAAAGAAGCAAACAATGTAAATTTATTGACAAGAAAAAAACTATTTCAACTACGCCGCGGTGTATATTAAGGACATGTTACTCATCATGTCTACAAGGAAGTCTTGATTGGTGGAATACTAATTATGCATTTCTCTTTGAACAAGGTCAAACTTTTATATAGGCGTCTGTATTGCAGACCAATATATCATCTTGGGTTGTCTGAATAATTGTTGTTTTTGCTAAATTGCTTATTTTACGCATATGTTGAAAAAATAATCAATGGCTGAATACATTTTAAGCATTTTTTATGAGAACACTTTTAATATGCCTAATAAATATGTGATTATAGAGGGAACAACTTTGTGATGTCTTGAAACACAACCTATTGTCTATTCTTTCATGGTAAATCAACACAGCAGTCTAATATTTTCATGTTTTGTACTCCACCCAAAGTGTAATGAATTAAGTAAAGATTTGACGTCTTGTTTGTTTTGGTTTTATTTATAACTATTAAAAACAGTAAAATTTTGTTATACAGGTATAACCCTTGACCTTATTTTTACATATAATTCTCGACCTAATTGCCCGATGATTTTCAAATAAAGCCTTTGTAACTTCATATAATGTCCTTTCTTATAATATGCAGCATAATCCTGTTACAGATAATTTTAATCCCAAGGTCATTTAATTTGAACTTTGACTTTGAATTGCTCAACCATGTAAGATGACATGTTATAAGAAAAGCTATGCATTGATCATTTAAATAAATTTTATTTAAATCACAATCGGACAATTAGCTGAGAGTACTATGAGTACTATAACATAAATGATGAGAAACGATAAGTACTGTGATTAAAATGATGAGAAACTATGGAAAACGACAAGTGTTATGATAAAAAAATTAGAAACGATGAGTACTATGGTGAAAATGATGAGAAACGATGTGTAGTATGATAAAAATGATGAGAAACTTTAATGAAACGATGAATACGGGGAGAATGATGAGAAACGATGAGTACTGTGATGAAACATGTAAAGAAATTCAGATTATCTAATATACGGTTGTAAGTAAAACACTAATGCAAGTAGAGAGTTGAAAATTGATATAGCCTTTTATGCTTAAATGCGCTACAAAACAATTCATGCTGTCGATCTTAACTCTCCGCGACTTTTCACCCACTGTCATAAATCGTAGGATCGTGGGTAAATCTCAATTTTTCAGACTTCAGTCAACTGCTACATCGATCGTATTATACACAACTTAATCGTAGCGTTAAATTGCTCAAGCGTTATTGTAAATAATTTATGTAACAGCTAAAAACTAAATTTGTGATCTCCAACAGACCAGAGAACGATCTCTAATTATTGAGCCACTGAGACCATAGGCGTTGTCAGGATTTCAGAAGATGAGAGTAGTTGATCCTCAAATGGCGGATTCATAGAGATAGATATTTTATAGAAAATAGGGAATCAATGAAGATCTAATGTGTTTGTGTCGCATGGGGCTTGACCTCTAACCCTTTTGCCTACGCCACTGCTTGGGACCAATTACCTATCCTTTTATATACAACCATCAAATTCTCCTGGCTTGTGGGTGACCGTATGCATGCTTATGACCATTCTGTATTTAGTTGAACGTTTTATTCTGGTCTAATTAATTATAAGTATGCCTCAGATAGTTTTTATGATTATAGACAAGTTTTTAAGTATTTATTATAAATTTGCACTTATATTTATCACCGTTACCGACATTTGTTTGTATATATACATGTTTCTTCTATCTATGAAACATTGGATATGCTGCCTGTTGGTCTTTTGGAGGGCCATTGAATCTAAAATTTAGAGTGATTTTTTTTTTTTATCAAATGGCCAGGCACTTGACTTCCATCATTCGCCTATATATCGGCCAGAAACGTGAACCATTTAGCCGTCCTAGTACGTTGCCCCAGGCCCACCAGAGGGGGGTGAAACACACTGCGCCCAACAACACAACATCCATGCCTTACGTGGGACTCGAACCCACAACGCGGCGGCCGAACGATCGCTTGGAAACGCTCGCCTTGACCGTTCGACCACCGCGTCGGCATTTTTAGATTGGTGTAAAAAGCTGTGAAATTTAAGAAGGAATCAAAGCTTGACAATGCTAATTAAAGCTTCGTAAAATGCAACATATAGACAAAAATTCAATGTTCGGTGTGGAATTTTGAAAGTTTGAATAGATGACATCAATCTCTATCGGATCTTGCTGTTCAGGTTCAATTTGTGCAGTTGAAGTTGAGGGTTGTGGCTCTAGTGTCGAACTCGGGTGAAGTGGAACGCGGACAGTAATTTTTCAGTTGATGACTTAGTGGGCTTTTCCGGATTCTTTTAGTTCTCCTCTAGCTGTTTCTTCACCTTTCGTCGGTTCTTAATAATTTCCCCCGGATTTTAGTAGCATTTCTAAAGTTTCGTCACCAATTTTGACTTTCCTTATATACATAATGTATAAGGAAAGTATTGTGACGGGGTCGAGAATTCGAGTTTTCGACGGGAGAGCTCGTTTCTAGCATCCCTGATCACGAATCAAACATTTTTGAAGTGATGTCTGTCTGTGTGTGTGTGTGTCAGTGAGTTTGTGGAGACGATAACTGACGAACGAATGGACCGAGTTGAACCAAATTTGGTACAAAAATCCCAATCTGCAAACACTGGAAGCCTATTGTTTTTATACGCAATCGAATGTTCAGAACCCCCCTAAATTTTCGAATGAAATTTTGAAAAAATCGTCAAAAAATCAAAACTACTAATAAAGTTTCGCAAATAGACATTTCTTATGTAATGTTTCATTAGAAAACGATTGACATAAATTTTAGAACGCTAACATGAACCGTGCTCGAGATATTGCACATTTTTCAAAAAAATTATCAAAAAGTCATAAAATAAAAAAGAAAAATATTTTCTCTTAAGAAACATGTAATACAATGCGATAAATTGGATGTCATCATTCTCGTGGATCTAGCTCGTTCCATTCACGAATAAAGATACTTTGAGTAATACCTTTGTATTTGAACGCCAATAGTCATTTATCTGCTGTAAGAATAACTTATTTCTTCGTCCATAACGCTTGGCGAGATTTTGGCGACGAATTTGGCGGAATGTCGCCAACTTGGCGACTTTTTGAAATGTTGCCAAATTAACGATAATCTCGCCAAATGGATAAAAATGACGCTAAATCAATGAAAATGACGACTAATTGTCGAAAATTCAATATCTTGGAAAGAATATTAGTATCTACTATAAGAAAAACCTATTTATTTTACTGTAAAAGTAGTAAATTCATTACATTATATAAGGAAAGTCATGTGTTGCCCACATCAGATTTTTTTATTTACATTTTATATTCACTTTATTTTGCTTTATTACATACGTCCCTTAGCTACAAAATGCGATGATAAGGTCATTGCTATTATTATCTTTTCACTAGTTATCAGCCATATAAAACAGCGTGCGATGAAGCAAAATCACGTGAATTTTGGATTAAATTTCTAATGCTGCTGCATTGAAAGGTTAGGGAGTGGAGGGTTGAAACTTATATTGTTGTAAAAGAGACTCTATAAACTATTTAATGAAGCATTATTTATTACTCTGCGATTATTTGTTTCGAAGATATAAGCGTTCAAAGTGCGGCATGTTTTCTTTGCATCCGATACTTCTCCATACAAAGAAATAAACTGGTCAACCGGTTTCAAAGGCAAAAAATAGCTTTTTACTTCAGGCCCGGCAAAAAGTACGATCTCACTTATTCAAATCAGAGCGGCAACTGAGGATAGAATTCGTCGGCTGAAGGTAGAAGACAAGCAGTTGCCAACGCCGTGGAAAAGAAATGCAAGGGGAAAAAAAGCTAAAATGACAGGCAGGAAACTACGAATACTAGTGCACAAAACCACAAGGGTAAAAATAAGAAAATAAGGCGCAAAAAACGGATAGCAGAACGAATGGAAACAACTGAATAATGCGAAAGTTACCTGAGATTTTAAAATCAGTCGTAAAGAATAAGTAGAAATTATTGGAAACAACGAGAAGTCAATTCGAACAAACAGGAAAAAAATGAAATTCAAATATGCTATATACTACTATAAATATGTCATATACTACTTCGTTCAAAAGGAATATATATATATACATTCATATGCATATATATACACTCATATGCATATATATAAACTCATATGCATATATATATATATACATATACAAGCCTTGAAATAGAATCCCATAAATTTTATCCAAGTTTCGAGTTTCTAAGATCAGGCGTTGTCGAGATATTAATGAAAAACGAAACTTTTCCCTAGCAGTTCTACTCTCTAACTCCTTGGTTTTTCCAAACTAAAAAGTTGGAAGTCTTTTGTTTAAAATGTGAAAGTGAATTAAAACTTTATCTCTGAGTTTGGCGGAAGATTTTTGCGCTAATTAGGCACTTGAGAGCATGAATTGTTTGAAACCATGAATGTTTGAAACATGAATTTAAATGGAAAAATCTATCACCATGGTTTATTTTTTATGAGTTTTTAATCAACAATGAAAAGTATAAGGAATCAAAATGGTTATTTAATTAATAGAATTTTATAAGGAAGATTGTATCTTATATCATGTTGTTCGGAAACGTAATAAAATTAAATGTGTTTGTTAATGTTTATTATTATTTCTTCGATTTGAATAATAAATAAATGGATATAAAAATATATCTTATAAATGAACGGTTTTATTTTTCTTTCAATTATATTAATTTGCGGACACTCATATTCATATATATATATATATATATGAATATATATATATATATATATATATATATATTCATATATATATATATA